>OY728130.1:1960226594-1961583677 GCA_963277665.1 Viscum album | reverse complement strand
ATCATTGGAAGATATCTCCAGGGATATATAATAATATTTAATTTAAGTTTATATTGCTACAAATTAAATTTATAATATCGCTTAAAAAGTTTTCCATTAAATTTGGGGAAATTAAATTTTTGTATTGATATCATTAAATATTTACTAAAATATTGATTAAATTATTTTACCTAAAAATATCCTAGTAAAAAATTTAAGATAATCTTCATAAAAAATATCTTATGAATTTGGTATAACCCATTCAATTCATAAATGATGTAAATAAAAAATCATTTCAATCATTTTTTGAAGTGTCAATAGAGAATGATATAGAAAAAATTATTAAATTTGATTTATAAAACATTTAAAATAATTTCAAATACCATGGAAAATTACATTAAGAGAAAATTTATCTCTGTGAATAAATTTTTATTAAACCAAATAAATCATGGGGGTAATTATAGTTAAATGTATTTAATGTCATTAAAACAATGTTTTTAATGAAAAATACATTACGACCTTCAACAACCAAAAACCATTTAAAAGGAAGAACATAAGAAGGAATTTGAATTCTATGAATATAAAAATTTTCCAAATATTTTATTTCAATATTCAATGTATACATGATATAAATGAAAATAGTTTCATCAATAAAAATAAGTCTCCAATGTGGATGTTTGAGATGATAAACCCTTCAAACTTGTGGGATTTGTGAGGAAAAATGCATTGAAAGAATGAAAATAACATAAAAATATAAAATAGAAAATATCCTTAAAATAATATATTAAAACAAATTTACTTTTCAATAATTAAATATTATAAATTATCTTATTTTTCATTACATGAATTGCGTCTCAAAGAATTAATATTTAGACCATAAAAACCCTTGAAACATCTAAAACATTTGAATTAATATCTCATTATCAGATAAAATAAAATAAACTTTATAAATCATTATCTTTGATTCATTCAGAAGATATTATTTTATTTGGAAGCAAATAAACCTTATACAATGAATTAAGTTAATATTATTAGACAAATATTACAGAACAAATATTGGGGAGCAGAATCCTTTAAAAATGTATTATTGATATTGGAATTTATAAATGATGAAATTATGTTTATCAATTGTAAAACCACAAAAATAGTGAATTTAATATAATACAAAAAGAGGTCAATTCACATGATTACCTAGAATAACATAGTACATAAAGTATAATTATAACCCAATCAATGGAAATCGAGTTATGAAACCCTATACCTTGAGTCCTATCTTTCTACGTATGTCCATTGGCTCCAATATAATGAAAATGTATTAATTACATTATTTATTAATACACATTTATATGTTTATAGATTTATTTTTAAATCATTTATTTCATTCATTGTTATTAAATATTTCATTACATAATTGGCTAAGTTAAAGTTGTGTGTTTTGAAGACATTTCCCTCATAATTGCAAAAGTGACTCTAGTAGGATAGAAGTGGTCATAGGGGTAATTATTAAATTATTTAAAAAAAATTAATCATAAAATAATTATCATGGTTTTATATTAAATAAAATTTTATAACCATCAATTCGGTGTGTACATGAAAAATTAGTCACACTACTTTGTGGATGTGGTAATCCATATGTACGCATGAATAATATTATTATATTGAAATGGATGGAAGAGTTTGAAAATAGATGATATAACATAATTATACAATGATAATTATATATCTAATATCATATATATATAAATTAAACACATAATTTAAACTATCCTTTTCAGGTGGTGATGAAAAACGATACACAACACTTCACGTAGGTGTTAATCCACACGTATGCATGAGGGATGTTTTCATTTCACATATGATTAGTATGATATGAAAATGGGGATTTACATAATTTAAATAACATTTAAATATATTTAATATATTTCTGTTATTATTTCATCCTCAAAATAGAATATTTTATCGAGGTAGAAGAATAATGAAAAATGAAATCGGTTTTTTACTTATTCCATATCCTATGACATCCTCTTCGTATGACACCATATTTATTTGAATTATTTTATATTGATGATACCAGGATATCAGGGACATGGGGATGGATTTGGGGGAGTTATAATGGTAGGTAATATTGACCTAGTGTTCTGAAAAATGCGTGATGAAGTGAGGAGTTGAGGTTTCTTCTTATAAGTGAGGGGAGGGGAAACATGGAAATTACCTAAAGTACAATATTAACATATTTTCCTTAATAATAACGTCATAAATATTGATATATTTACAATCTAGGATTTATTTTAATCTTAATACTCTCTTCTAATAAAATTTGGTTATGTTTAGGATTTTTTTTCTCCCTTGTCTATTAATTTTACCTCTCATTAATCCTTCTGATGATTAACATGATATCAAAGTGTTTTACTATATTGGAATCCATAATGATGATATAAAAAAAATTGGACCATATGTGGAAAATAATTTATATTACATAACATATACAATTGATTTTTCCAATTATATGATTTTTATGAATTTTAAATAACATAATGAAATATTATTTTACATAATATACCATAAAGGTCATTTATGAATCTATTCACATTATGAATCTGATGATATCAATATAGTAATAGAAATAAAATATAAAATTTAAACAACTAGTAATATTATTTTTTGAATCTAAAAAATTCTTTCAAAAAACAACTCACCAAAACAGTTATTACATTTTTTGTTTTTAAAATCATTTACTTGATATTTATATTTCATTAAAAAGGTATATATTAGTGTTAACTAATAATTTAAAAATATTATTTCATCAATAAAAATTAAAAATAAATTTCCATGATATAAATATTATTTTATAGTTTAAATTAAAAATTTTATGTGAACATATAATCCATTTATCATTATGGAAAAATTATTATAGTTAGTATAATAAATGTAGTGACATTTTGAATTGTATTCGTTAAAAAATATTATATTAATGTTATTATAAAATAAAAATTAGACCAAATGTCAATGTAATATATTATACTATGAGGCTGGATATTTTAAAATAATAAAAACGATATATGGTAGGTTATATATATATATTTATGGCTATATCATTTTATTATTAACATTAATGTACTAATTTACCCCATTTTAGGTGAAAAAAATATACCATATTTACATTTCATGTAGAAAAAAAATTATTATGGGCTTTAAGAAAAATTAAGAAATTATTTTTCCAGTTATGGAATACATTTAAAAAATAATAATCACTGTAATTGGAATATATTAATTTTAAAATAAACTCATAAAAGTGAAGACTTTTTTTCCAAAAAAATGTAATTTTATGTATGAAAATGTTTTATATAGAAATTAAACATAATGTGTCTTATAGGATAATAGATTGAATTATTTTTAATCAAAATAAACTAATAAATGTTTTAAATAATTTTTTTAAAAAATGTATCCTTTGTAAATATGATAATGTAAAATAATGGTTTTCATACCATTTAATGGTTTCATTCATAAAAAAAATCTTTTTGGGAAAATAAAAAATCAATAGACATAAATTAATTTTTTTCTACTAACATAAAAAATTATATTATTTTATTCAAATATAATTTTTAAAATATGTTGAAATAAATTATTATATTCCTTAAAAAATTATTCCGATTTATTTTTGATGAAAATATATTTTTATGAAAAAATTTAATTTACGAATAATTTAATACATATATCTAATGAATTTATTAATAAATTTTTATTTATAAATAATAGTAAATATATATTTCATAATTTTTTTTCTTCGCATGCCCACCAATTCAATTTCAATGTTATAATTTTCGCATTTAAATAGTAATATTTTTTTGTATATCAAAAATCCCTTAATGATAGATGTATAGTGTTAAAAAAAATCTATCAAGAATAATATTCATTTGAATTAGTGTCTATGTGTTAAACAATACCTCCTGAAACAATAAATATTATCTCAATCATGAAAAAATATTTTTAAAATATGTTTATAAAAAACCCATATATTGGAATAGAAAACAGAAGCTAATGAATGGAAAAAAATTACTATTTAAAAATACCATTGTTGAAAACCCACATCATAAAAAGGGAAAACACTACATCATTTTGAAAGAGGAAGAAACAATGTGAATGCTCATTTGGAATAATACATAATTGGGTTCCCAAATATGTAAAAGGTTGTTGAGAAGTGAATTTATGTATATAAAATGAAGATCTATTGAAGAGATAATATTATTATGTTTTGAGAATATAAGAGACCATAAAATCATTGGAAAGTGATGTAATAGTATAAATTTTTAATTTCTAGACACTTTTTGTAGATATGAGGGATTCATTTGACATTAATACTTAGATCTTAATAAAATATAAATTCTTTATTTTATATAATCGATAAATATATATTCATCCTTTTTATGTGAATTTCAATTTTTCAAAAATTACCTAATCATGAAATAAAAAATTGAATAGACATATAATTCTTCATGTACTGTAATCAAATTTTTAATTGATCATGAAATATATGATAATATTATTATATATTTATTCAATCAAAGCTAAAAATAATTTTCTTTGAAAATTATATGATAATACCCATAATTAATAAACTATAATTTCTCTAAAAAACATTTAACCCCATTATTTATGTAATAACAATAATGTTTGATATTATATCAATAATTAAATAAATATCCTTATATCCCAAATATATTAAGTTCCAGAACAATAAAATTCATTTTAACTAAAAAAAATTCTCATGTCATTCAATATGAATCTAAAAATTTATAATATAATTATTCCTAAATAATCCTTCAATTTAAATCTATGTGTTAGATATATATCAACTGTACTGAAACAACCCTAGATATCCTTGAGTCAATGTCTACTATCAATTACATTGGTATGATCAAAAGGTCTCAATTCCCAAAGAACCAATCAGTTTCTTAGTCTCGGTAAACTAGATATATAAAATGAGACTTATTACAAATTAATACACTTATTACAACAGAATTTATTTTTACTTTCTAAATAAATAATTTCGAGGATAACTCTAAGCAAATTAGTAAATCCCTACATACTTTTTGTAGAATTATTCTAGGATTCTTGGGAAAAGAAACATAGTAAGGGTGACCTCAAATTCCCAACATGTGAAAAATATAGCAAAATAAATAATGAATCAATGAGAATTATCTATATGGAAAGGTAAATAACTGAATGCACATTCCATGCAATAAATAAACATGACTGATAAATAATATAGGAAGCTAATCAATGAAAAATATTTACATTAACAAAACTAGATAATGAAAAAATAAATAGGGGAATGTAAGAAACTAAAACACATAACATTTAATTAATGAACAAAAAATAAAACACATCCATAGATTTGCCGACGCAAAATTTCATTGATAAATAATAACTAAAACTAAATGTGGGAAATTCCTTACAAATTGAATTCATGTATTTGGAACATGAAAAACACATACCCTCAAGACATTTCATTAGAATGTATCATGTTTTCTGATTTTCAAAACTAATTTCACTCTTGAGAATTTATTGATGCATCATGGAGCTATATAATGTTCGATCTTCAACCTTTATTACTGGTCCAAATCATTCTTCATATGGATTTATAGAATTAATGAAAAAAATATATACCATATCAAATATCATTATTGAATAATTAATGTGGATTTATAAATATTTCCCCAAATATTAAAAATATTTTCAATTTAGACACCGTATTTAAATAGGTATATAGTTTAACAAATAGTAATAACCATGATAAATGAAATTGATATTATAGGGAAATTCCATGTTCAACGATCATATGAGATTTCATTTTTCAACGGGCATAAAAAAATAAAGGAAGTGACTGTAAATATTATCCTATCTAAATCAAAATTAAACCATATAGTGGTACAAAAAGAATGGTATCAATACAATATGTCCCAAGTGGATTAAAACAATGTGATATTGTTGTTACTGAATATAAATATTATTAAAATTTATTTTTGAATCATTATTCCAGAAAATATCGCTTTATTTTGATATAAAATTGAAACCCCATTTCATTAGAAATAAAATTTAAAAACTTTTTCCATAAAAATTATCCTTTTTAAAATGAAAATTAATCATTATAGTAATGATAGCGGGTAATGATGTACATTTCATAAAGGAACATCCCCTTTTCACCAAAAAAATAATAGAAAAAAAACTTCTCTCACAATGTGACAAAAATATTTCATTGAAAACATTGGTAAAAGAAAAAAGGTAATAATTTCATTACAAAATCATTTTTTAAAAAATATGGTGTTTTAATAATCCATTATTTTTTAAAGATAACAGGTGCTCCAACTAAAGAGAAAAATGATGTCTGGTTTTCTTAAATACATTTTATACAAAAATATGAGTATCATATTATATGAAAATTGTGCTAAAAAAATGGTCATTAATAATATGATTATAAAAAATTAAATGTTTTATAGAACATTTTTTATATAATTCCATTCAATGGTGGTACCATTGAATGGTTATTGATGTTATTCTTGAGGAAAATAATCTTTATACATTCCAAAGTGTATCATAACTATTTGAAACATTTTAAATCATAAAACTCATGAAGGAATAATTTTACATGAAATTTTAAGACACCATGAATGTAAAATTATTAAGGACATAATATAAAAAACAGTATGTATATAAACCACACAAAACATTAAAGTGGTGACCATGACATTTATCTCAAATATGTAAAAAGAGGGACATGAACCCCTTACCTTGTGTTTCCTTTGGCTATAATATCGTTTAACATTTTATCTGAAAAAATATGTTAATGTTATACGTTATTGATATGTTTTTTAATTTTTCCATTCCTTTTATTTCAAATTTTAATATATTTTATAAAACTACTTAAAATATTATATTTAAATTATGTGTTTTGGCCAAATTCAATTTATGTGTCGAAAATAACATTGGAAGGTCAACGACGGTCAAATGATACATTACATGAAGTATAAAGAATAATAAATAGTACATAATTATAATATTTATACATTAATTATAATTTTTAGATGAATCATTTCATATGTTTTTTTAAAATGAACCAATGTTAAAATTATGGAAATGGCAGGGCGTAGATATGCATGAGTAACATTATTATTATTCAATGATTGTTATAAAATGAAGTTAAGAAACCCCATATCATTCTATAATGATAATTATATCATCAATAAATTAGTATTCAATTATATACACTCAGATTTATTTAATTCTTTGGATGAAAAATGTATCACATCAAGTTAAGGAGGTTGTAGTCCACTCATCCACAAATAATGTTATCACTATTTAAGTATGTGAATGTGTAATAATGATAATTATATATATATATATTTCTTTATAATTAAATATTATTATTTAATGAAAATGATATATAATTTTTTTATGTCACATATTTTTAATTAAAACAATCCTTTATATGTTCCATGTATCGTGTGGAAAAATCACATTGTTATGAGGGGGTAGTACTACACATTTCCTTAAACACTGTAATTATATCAATGGAAAATTAAAATTATTAATTGTATGTTTTATAAAATCATTAAATAAATATAAACACAAAAAATATCATATATATATCATATATAAACATAGTTTCCATCATATTGGACACCTTTAGAGGTGCTATGGAAAAAATGAACAATCATCGATTCATGAGCCACTCATTAACCGTACACAAAAACATCATGTTTATTACCATTTGGATGGAGGTGTTTGTATGTGTTGGTAGATACTAAATAATAAATATATTCCTAATATAGTTGATGATATTATTGTTTTATACAAAAAAATATAATAATATTTTTTGATGGGATGGATAATGGATATAAAACAAAAGAGTTTAAGGAAAAATGTCACTTCTTAATCGAGTAACACCTTCGGTTTTGGCACAAAATGCTTCCTTGGAAGGATTTAGGACCAAAGGGGAGATTAATGTTATAGGGGTGAAATTTTGGGAAAATACATTTGAAGATATTGGCTAATCATAAGTGGTTTTATTGTGTGTGTAATGGGGTGATGTGGTGACCTTTTATAAGTGAGGAAAATGACTCGCTTGGTATTTTTGGAAAAATGATATGTGTACAGATGTTCTTACAAAAAATAATATTATAAAAATAATAAAAATAAAAAATTAATGGATAATGGATGAATTGTTATCATAAATTGTGTTTTTGACATGTTTTTAGGCTAATTTGTACCCCTATGTTAAAGGTTTAGTACATCATTATTCTTCGTTTTCCATTAATAGTTTTCATTAATTTTAATTAATTTCACTAATAATTTTTGTCAAAAACAAATTATGACTTATTATACATTATAAAATTTTGTTATTTCAAATATGGAATCAATTTTTCCAAATTACAACCAAATAAGTGGCTAAAATTATTTTAAAATTCATCTAGGAAATGGGCTAACATTACAGATTTTTAAAATATAAATGCATAAAAGATTGATATGTTTGCTACATTTTTATAATAAATTTCACAGTGAAATTGATTTCATTTAAATATGTTTTATTAATATAAGAATATATTATCTAATTAAACTTTAAATCCTATTATTATTATAATTTTACATTATAAATAATTTAGATTAAAAAATTTGTTTTGGACAACAATCTAATATTTTCATCTACTACTTAAAATATTAAATGATTCAAAAATATATCAGAAATTCACCCTGTACTAATTATTATGTTTCACATAAAATAAAAATTTTATATTTTCATATTAACAAATTACTGTTGTAAATTCAAATTTAAATTGGGCTCTCCATTAAAAGGTGGTAAAATTACTGTTATAAAAATATATGTTTTTATGTGTAAAATATAGTTTGTTCTTATCTTATATTTAAAAATACTAAGGGATGAATATAAAAAAATTTGAGTAACATATGACACGTATATTTCTTTAAAATAATTCACCAATTTTAAAACTCCTAAGGAATGATATAAATAATAATATTTCTTTATATATCCAATTGGGTCTTATTTTCATTTCTCATTAATAGGTAACCCATGAAATAATTTTATATTTATATAAACCATATATTTTCATAAATAATTTAATTCTATTTATTACCACTAATATAATGCCTAGGTTATATAATATGATATTAAATAATAATATTTTAATATTATATCATTATTTGATGAATCTATGTCTTTGGTATAATTCAATATATCGTGGAAGGTCTCTCTTGTGTGAAATTGAAGCTATCAAGGAAGGTTGCTCCTTTCAATAACATATGCTATCAAGGAAGGTCGCTCTTACATGTAACAAATGCTAACTCGGTGTTGTGTTCATTACAAGCTATATCATATATTAATTTTATTTAATATGGTAAATATATCATATATTCTCAAGATATTCTATTACCCTACATTCTTGGTGATGTGTGACATAAATTCTATCGAATAAAAAGTTTTACATTATAATTTTTGGTTGTAGAATATACCAACATTATTTAATCTTAATCCTCATAATTTAAACTTGATATTGGTAAAATATTGATTTATATTTTTTTTTAAATCCCGCATTGTGACAAGGGTTCATAAAAAGTCCTCTAGAAAATATAGAATAATAAGTACAAATGTTCACATGGACTACAATATAAAAATTTAACTATGTAGGATAACATTAGTGGAATATGAAAATACATACATGGGGGAAAAGCATAAATATTTCTAGGGAGTGAATAAGTTCAAAAATAAAAAACCCATGAATGGTCAATAGAATGTTGAGAGCCTTAATTCCATAAATATTTTGTTATTTAGAAGTCATTTGTTCAAAAATAATTTGATATAATGAAATTATTTTTCATTAAATATACTCTTTGTAGTGTTGAGGAAATATTTTACTGCATAATAATATAAGGATATATCATAATTTATAGACTTATATTTCATATGATCAATCCTAACATTTTTTTATGGGTCGATAAAATTATAATCCATTCCTTTACACCGGGAAATTAGTTATAAATAATAATTTTTTTATGGTACCACTAATGGAAACATTAAAACAATTTTAAGGCAAATAAAAGAGTGACATGTCTAACAATTTGTCTCTATCTATTCTCCAAAATAATTATTCTTAACAAATTAATCCTTAATCAACAAAAGATATATTTTTATTTTATCATTAACAATTATTCATCACATTCTTTTAACAAAAAACAATGAAAATTTAACCATGACATTATTTTAGGTTAGATTATCATATGAAACCCTAATCAATTTTCAGTCATGGGTTTATGACCTACAACCTTGATGGATTTGATTGGTTGTCACCAAGTGTATATGTTTTATTTTTCTTAGACCATATTAATATAATTTAAAAAATAAATATGATGGACAACCTTTAAATTGAGATAATAACAAAATATATTTGGGTTTCAATACATCCCCAATACATAAATAATTCATACATTTATTATTGTGCACCATGTTACCCTGAGTAAATCCCAACACACCTTTTCAAATTTGTTACTTCTAGGTATATCTATGTTAGAAAAACATCCAATTGTATTATCTATAATGGAATGCATTTCAAGGAATACAAATATAGTCAATAATTTACCAAAATCAAATGGTGTTCTTCTATACATATCCTCATATTCAAGCGTAGGATTACGTTATCTAATTAATGTTATCCTACATCTAGTTCTCAAGGTTTCTTCTAAACATCCTCTGATACCAACTATAGTTACCTGACCATAGATATCCTATATCCAATGTCTTCTATCAATTATATTGTGATTATTACAAGGAATTATTCCCTAAAGTATCGATCAGTTTTTTATTCATGGTAAATGAGATACATAAATTATACTTTTATTAAAAATTAATACAATGATTACAACATAATTTTTTTTAATATAAATAATATTGAGGATAAACTTAATCCATATAGTAAAATAATTAATACATTTCATAGTACACATTTTGGGTTCCCAGGGAATGAAAAATAATAAGGTTGGTCTCAAATTCACTTTACCGGAAAAATATATCAGAAGAAATAATAAATCAAGGAGAATAATCTATATGGAAAGGTAAATAACTAAACACAATTATCATATAATCAGTAATATAAAATTATTAATAATATGGAAAGGTAATAAATGAAGACACATTCTATTCAAGAAATGAGATCAGGATAAATAAATATGGAAATTTAGGAATTAAATACAAATTCCATATAATCAATGAACTGAAAATCAAATGTATCCATATATATGTCAACCCAAATTTTCAATAATAAATTATAAATAAAACTAAATGAGAGAAATTATTACTTACTATATTTCATTTTTGAGGAAAATTAAATCATTTACCATCAACAGATTTTACATGATAGTTTACACTATAATGATATGTGCAAAAATAACTTCTCTGTAAAACTATTCAGTGCATCGAGGAACTATATAATGTCTGAGTTTTAACCATCATTTCATTTCCAATGAATTTTTAATATCATGTAATCCATTTAATTAATAAAAAATATACAATAAAATATATCATTATTGAATAATGAATACAAATTTATCAATATTTCCTCAAATTATAAATCAAATTTCTATGTAGACACCACTAATAAGAAGTTATACAGTTTATAAAAAAGTATTATCCATGATAAATTAAATGGATAATTTAGGGGAAATTCAATATTCAATGATCATAAAATATTAAATATTTAAATGGGACTAAAAAAATAAATCAATGAATTGAATGTAAATAATAATATTGTTAAAATGAATCATAAACCATCTAGATGTATAATATGGATGGTATTAATACAACATATCTCTACTAGAGTAAAATAAAGGGTTGTAATTATTGATGATTGAAAATATTTTAAAAGTAACTACTAGAATAATTATTTAGGAAAATATCCATTTGTTTTGAATGTACATTTGAAAAACATATTCACTGAATGAAAATTTATAGATATTTTCATAAAAATTTGTCCTTTTAAACAATAATTTTAATGATTATTGGAATAACGAATGGTAAATCTCTGTATGCTATCAAATAACATTCCCTTTTCATTGTAAAAACGTTATAAAAATGCTCTGTTCTGAAAGTGATGCAAAGATTCCATTAAATACATTTTTAAAAGGAAAAATGGGGAAAATATATTTACCAACATGTTTAAAAAAAATTAAACATTTTAATAAAAAAAGTTTTATAGAAGAAAATAGATTATCTGAATAAAGATAGAAATCGTTTCAAATTTTCATTGAAACATTTTCTAAAACATTTTGAGTACCAAAGAGTGTAAAAATGGTACTAATATATGAAAATGGTCATGAATATCTTGTAGAGAGAAAATTAAAGGGTTTATTAAACAATGGTCATATAATTTCCTGTAATGAAATTACCTTTTAAATTTCATTAATGTTGTTATTGAGCAAAAAAATCTTTAATCATTCAATAGTGTCCCATACTATATGGAAATATTTTATATAAAAACCTCGTGAAGGAATAATATTAAATGGAATTATAATATAAATAATGATAAAAGGTTTAATGATATAATATAATAAAATATTATGTAGATATACCACACAAAAGATGTAAGGAGTGAATATGACATTTATCTCATTGATGTAAAATGTGAGATGGGAAAACCATCCCTTGTGATTATTTTCTGCTGAATGTCCCTTAAATTCCTATACTAAAAATTAAAGTTAATATAAATTTTTTTGGAAGACATGTTTTTTTCCTTAATTTTATTTCACTTTTTACTATATTTTTAACAACTACTAAAACAAGTAGGTATAAATCAATTTTGTTGACCGAATTTAGTTTATGTGTCAAAAATACCAATGTATGTCAACTATAGTTAGAGGGTTTATTACAGGAAATCTCTAGAATAATAATATGAATTATTTATCCTGAATATCAATCAATTTTAATTATATGATAATTATTTAAATATGGTTTTTAAAAATGAACTGATGATACAATCATTGATATGGTAGATCGCACGTACGGAAATGTAACATTCTTATTTTTTGAATGACCATTATGGAATGAAGGTAAGTAAAACCGTATATTTACAAAATGGTTTTAATATCATTAATTCCATATTATTTAATCACAAATACTTATTTATATAATTATTTTGATGAATAAGTAATCACATCATGTCTATGTGGTAGTAGTCCACACGTCCATGAATAACATTATCAATTATTTAGTGTGCGGGTGGGTAATAAAATAAATGATACATATATATATATAGTTACTTATATGAATTATATCATATACAGTTTTTTATGTCAAATATTTTTAATTGAAACTATCCTTTATTTGTTCACTGTATCATGTGAATGAATCACATCTCTTTGAGGGGGAGGTAGACCATAATTCCTCAAATGATGTTATATTATTGATGAAAAAAATGTCATGTATTAAAGTTATGTGTTATAAAAGGAATGAATAAATATAACGACATAATATATCTCATACATATCTCATACAATCACATTATACATCACAATTTCCACCATGATATGTTGCATGGGAAAAGATAACAATCATCAATTTGAGAGGCAGTAATTCACTGTAAACAAAAACAATATGTTCATTACCCATTAGATGGTATAGTGTGGAAATTTAGGCAAAAAATATATGAAACAACAACCGATTATATCTAGGATACTAATTTTTCTATACAAGAATACAACAATTTGATTTTTGGGGTTGGATAAAGGAAATAAAACCAAAGAGTTTAAGAAACAATGTTACTTCCTAGTCGTGCAACACCTTTTGGTTTGAACCAGAAGGAATCCTTGGAATGCATTCTATCAAAATTGAGATTTCAAACTCTATGTTTTTAATGTTGGAAGTCTATTCGGGTATATATATTCAGAACCTATGTGGTTTGAGAGGTGTGAGGAATTGGAAGATGTTGTTCCATTTTATATGGGAGAAAAGGGCTCACTAGGTATTTTTTTAATGATGCTAGGTTTACACATGTTATAACTTATAAATGAAATAAAATAGCCAGAAAATAATTAATGTAAGGTTAATGGTTTAATTATTTATATAAAATGGGTATTGGACATGTTTCTAGGTCATTTGGCCCCCTATGTTATTGGTTTTGTCTTTTGTTCATATTAATTTTTCCTTAATAATTATAATTAATTATCATGAATTTCACTGTTATTTTTTGTCAAAAATAATGATTGTCTTATTAGAAATTAAAATTATTTTTACTCAAAATATTGAACCAATTTTTAAATATTTTAATTAGATATGTTAATGAATTAAAAATTAAAAATCCTCATGCAAGTGGGACGACATTTTTGGTTTTTAATTTAAAAATATCTCTTTGGTTTTTTATGTTTTTATAAAAACTTTAAAAGTGAATGTAATTATAATAACATTATTGATGTTAATTTACAAAAAATATTATCTAATTAATGATTAATAACAACTAAATTTATAATTTATCGTTATAAATTAATTAGATGAAAAACAATTTGAACTAAAATTCTGTTTTTTAACTGTTTAATAAAAAATGAAATGTTTCAGAAAAATAACAAAAAATCATCCTAAACTAATTATTAGGTTTTAATTTGAAATATTAAGTTTATTATTACATATCAAATAAATTAATGTTTCAAAATTCAAATTTTAAATGGATTTTCTAGTAAATGGTTGTAAAGTTGGATTTATAAAAATATAGGTTTTTATTTGTAAAATAACATTTGTTCATATCTTATGTATATAAAAACTTATGGATGAATATAAAAAATATTAAATTGAATATATGACATATTTATTTCATTAAATTAATTAAATAATTATAATTAACTTTCATTACTAAATAATATATTTGGAAGCATATAAATAGTAAAATATATTTTCATATCCAACTGGTTCTTATTTATTTCTCATTAATTACTAACCGCGAAATTAATTATATATTTATGTTATCCAAAAATATTCATAAGTTAGTTATTATTATTCATAAATATTAAAATAACATCTATTTTATATCAGATTATATGAAATAATAATATTTTTTTAATATATAGATGTTTGGTGAAACTCAGTCTTATGTATTTTGCAATCTACAAACGTTGGTCTCTATTTCATGTAACAAAATCTATTTCTGGAGTTCATCCGTGCGTGTAACACAAGATATTGATGAAGATCTCACTTTCTTGTAACACTATCTAACATTGTGTTTTATGCATTATAAGCTATATAGTGTATGGAATTTGATTAGAATAGTAAATATATATAAGAGTCTTCAGATATTGTATTCCCTTATGCATTTGGTGATGCATGTCATACCTGCTATCAAATTAAAATTTTTTACATTAAATTTTTTTGGTGTAACATAATCCTAATAAAAAATCAAAAAATATAATTAATCTCTTAAAAATAACATCACTTTTTTCCAAAAACTTGGTGTATATTCCATTTTTCTTTGATCAACCTTATTAATACAATCACATGATCATGTCTATAACTCTTAATTTCAGATCACCTAAAAATTTTAAATAACAAAAATTCTATAAACACTCCTCTATTACTAATATAATAGCCCCAAACCCACACTCCCATACCTAGTGCTAAAAACATAATATTTACATTTCATGCTTTCATATTATTATATATATCCCAGGATTAGTCAACGAAAATATAAAACAACGAATTGAAATATTTCATCACTTAAATTGTAAAGGAACATTTAGTTATATTGTTTTAAATAATTATGTAATGTCCTTGAAAAAAATTTCCCATTTATTTATGTGATATTTTTCCTACTATTCTAACCCTCTCTTTTCCAACTTTTGTATTCATCATCTCTCAAATGAAACCCTTAATGAAATATATCTAAAATAGTATTTATATATAACCCTGAAAAAATGAATCATAATAAAGGTTAGGCTCAAGTAATTAGTAAAGGTGAACTAATTTATTTATAATTTAATAAATTTAGTGAGCATGTGATGATAATGTGGATATGAATCTACTAAGAATAACATAATATAGTAAATAAAAATCAAATCTTGTATCATAAAATATATTACATGGAATAAATATTCACCAAATAAAAGAGTAATAATATTTATTAATCATTAACCATGTGAAATAAATAATGATCAATAGAATCAATATAAACACATTTATAGAGAAAACTTATTGGTATCTTGGAAAACTGTTTTCAATAGCAGTGTTCACTCTTGTCCAAAATAATTGGAGTATTATTAAATCTAAAGGATAAACCTCACATCTTTGGTCCTCCATCTTCCTTTAATGATATGTAATATTAAGTAATGAGTTGGGGATCTATATCAGGATCACCCATAATAAAATATAATTTCCAAGTACCATACATGAATATAAAAAAGGTGTGGTTTTATTTTCATCAAAAATCATTAAAAAAGAATATTCTTATTTTATAACATGATATAGAAATAAAAATGAAATGGTTTTTTATTTGAATATCATTAAAATAATTGGAAGAAATCTAGATAATGAATATGAATTGTATTGTTGTAATATATCTCTTGTGGAAAATTATAATTTTTAAAGGTTGTTGATATGATGAAAAATATATTTTATAAAATTTTTACAATTATTTTCGTGAAATATGTGAAAACCCCATTTTCATTTGATAACAAGAAAACATTAACAAAATATGGAGAAAATTATTTTTCATGAAATTACCTTATAATGTTGTAAGTGTATATTAAAAAAATAGTTATGATGTGTGAAAAATAAATTCATGTAATAAAAGATAAAAAACCTATATCAAAACGTTTTAAATGTGATTCAAAAGTGAACAAATGTAGAAAATATTAAGAAATTTACCTTTATAACATATTAAATGATACTAACATATCATTAAATATAATTTTATTAAAACATTTATTCCTTGTAAGTAACATTATAGAATTAATATAAAAAACAATGAAAAATGTTTCATTAAATATCTTAAAGAACATTATAAAAAAATTTAAAATGGAAACATGTAATTTCAATTTAATACTAAACACCTATTAAAATATTTAACATATTAAAGAACATAAAATTCCATGAGTATATAAGGATACTTGATATTATATATCAAGACCCATCATATACACTATAAAAAAGAATATTGGTTCATCATTCAACATTTGTCTCAAAGAAATAATTTTTAATAAGATACCTTGTAATATGGGTAATTCCTTAATCAAAATTCCATTTATTGAAGGAACAAAACATGAATGTATAAAACAAATTTCCATGAAATAATATGTAGAAAAACATTTGTGGGTAAATAATAACACCATATAAAAAAACATGTTTCATAATAAAAATTATAATGAAATGAATTTAAATTTAGACCTCAAAACCATTGAATGTGTCGTATCATTTGAAATAATATATCGTGAAAAAATGATAATAAAATAAAATTCATATATCATTATCAAATATCTGATCATGATGTAATATATAAATAGGTAGAAAATTCACTAAATAAAAGGAAATATGTGCTTATTACAAGATATGTATAAAAGAAACAATATAGATATTAGTAATTCTTACACAGTTATATCATTGAATTTAGAATTACTCAATAAATTTATTATGTGTAATGATTTTGGAAATATAAAATAACAAGTAGAAATTTAATAATAATATAATAATAGGTCATATTTTACATACTATTAGAATAATATATTTAATTAAATATAATCATAACCTAATGAATGGAAGTAGAGTTGTGAAACCGCTTACCTTGAGTCCCTACGTTCAATGTGTATCCCTTGACTCATATTTAACAGAAAAATATTAATTTTTAAATTTTTTAATATAATGTTTTAGATGTATGAATTATTCATTTATCTATTTATGAGATTTATTTAAATTAAATATCTATTTATAATATTGGTTAAGCTCATGTCTGGTGTTTTGAGGAGGATAGATTCATAATTATAATGTTACTCTGGTAGGTGGATTGTTGTCAATGACGTCTTTGTTTCATCATCTAGATAATATTATTCTTTATATAATTATATTTTATATAAAATAATTTTTTTACAACAATCCAAGTAGGGAGTTCATGAAAAACGAATCTCATCACTCATGGATGTTTTAATCAACACATAAACACAAATGGTGTTATCATTTTCCAAATAATGGAAGGGTGATAAAATATAAGATAAATTATCCTTGAATAATTATAATTAAATCAAGAAAATAATATATATACATGAAATACATCATTAGCACCATATTTTTGAGGTGGTAATGAAAAATTAAACACAGCAGTTCGTGAAGGTTGCAGTCCACATATACGTATGAGTAATGATTACATTTACCCTATGATGAAAAATGGTATGAAAAAAAGATTAGAAATATTCATAATAAAATTTATGCATAATTAATGTAATTATTTTATTATTTTATCATGGTTATAAAATATTCAATGCTGGTAGAAGAATATATAAATTTAAAATATTTTGGTTAGGAATTATAGCTTCTCCTGAGATAACTTATTTATAAAACAACTCAATCCTTTTTTGTTGGGTGTTTTTTCTGAATAATAACTCTTTGATGCGGGTATGAATGTTGTATATAGTTTTTTTTTGGATTTTATAAACTATATTTTTCCAATTTTATGAGGAAGAGAGGATATGAGGTTGCCTTTAATAAGTGTGGGGAGGCTCACCTAATGAAACACTTAATGTATTCAATTTTTTATATTAATTTCCATTTTAATGTTGATCCAAATAAAATTTATTAATATACATGATGATTAAGATTAACAATAATCAAATAAAAGAAAATTTCTAAAAGATCATGTGATGTTTTGAAAAAAACTTTATTTTCACACCCATTAACCCATATGATTATTATTGTGATATCAATGTTTTCTAACAAAATATGAGTCATAAAACATACTATAAAAGGAAAAGTGATCACTAAGGGGATAATTGATGATATTTCCAACCATATCAATTCCCTTTTCTAAAGATAATATTTTTCAATCATTTTAAATAATTAAATAAAATATTACGTAAAATATTATACAATTAATGTCTTTTTAGGGACTATACACATCACATTACTTTCATAAAATAGATATAGTATAAGAATTTGAATATAAAATTATAACACATAAATAATCTGTAATATTTAATTGAAACTTTAATATCAATAATTAATTGAGTGAAATTATTATATTTTTATGTTTTTAAATTTTTTATTTTATTTTTTGACTGCCTAAACAATAATTTTTCAATGTTGCGTAAGCCATTATCATTAATATTCCGTCACTAAAAATTAAAAATAATTTCTACTGAAATAAAATTTAATTGTCAGTATAAATAACCATTTATAACTGATCAAAACGCATTTTATACCTACGAAAAAATATTCGAGTTATTTTAAAAGATATCGTGTCATTTTGTATTTACTTCATGCAGAAACAAATATTATGGTAATTCTAAATGAAAAATTGAACCATTTTTCCATATACCCAAATATAAAATGATTATTGATGAATTAAAAATATATATATATAAGTTATGTGTTATATAGATTTTTATTTGTATATCACATAATATTTATCCTTAATTACACAATTTACGCTTATAGAGCAGACAAGTATTTAGAAATGATACTATTCATAAGGACAGAAAAAAGTACACTTAGATTTTAAATTATTAAATGATGTAATAGAATATTGAATCCATTTTCCCAAATTCAATTTATATTAGTATAATGAATTATATTTCAAATAAACACCCAAAATTATTGTTAAAACAATTTTTTTTAGTTAAATACTTTTTATGTGTAAAATTATTTATGTATAAAAATTTAATACAATTTTTATTCAAATGATATTAAAAGGATAAAATATAATAAAATAAAATAAAAAAATTATAAATTCAATTTAAATCAAAATGAGACTCTATAAATACATGAATTTAAATGATTGTTTTCTTTAAAATCGTTCTTTTTCACACTTCATTAAAAATTAATGTTTTCTAGAAAAATCATAATATTCCACCCTATGAGAGTTTTGTTATTATTATTTAAAAAAATAATATAGATTTTATATAATAATTATTGATAAAAGAGTAAAAATTAATTTTAGTACTTGCTCAAAATGAAATAATTATCATTTTTGAAGAGAATATATTTTTAATCATAAAATATCATTACGGATACGTGTGTTGTTATTTCAAAAGAAATTATCAGCATAATTTTTATTGAGTTAGACCATTTTATATAAACTTAATAATTTATTTAATCGTATTCATATCAAAAAATTCCATAACTAGGTTTTAATGATCGTATTTTAATAATAATATTTTCGCGGTGTACCACAATTCACGTAATGCTCATGGTTTCATGTTGAGAAAAGTATTGACTGTAGTATTTTTTGATAAAATCTTTTATAGGGTACTAAAAAACCTATAACAGTTTATGTGATTGCGATCCAAACATCATCAAAATATAAAAAATAGACTTCATAAATTTAATAACTATATATGGGATTGAAATTAATTAAATAATAGAGAATATGGTATAAAAATAAACATGGAAAATTCATCTAATATGTAAATAAAGATTATTAATTTTTAAAACCTAAGTAAATGAATATACATTGTGATTCAAACTCAGGGCACACAATTTTCCTTAAAACCTTATTTTAAATTTTTTAATGTTTTTCTTCAATTTTTTATCCACTTCAATATTCATTAAAATGTTTTCTGTAATTTTATTACTATAAAAAATTTATTGTTTAAAATTATTATAAACCATTTTTATCATTCAATATATTTGTTTGAAAATAAATTTTAATATTATTTAAATGGGTGATTTTTGACCCATAACTAAAAGTGTAAAATGAATTTATTTTTATATTTATGGAATGAGATAATTTCCCATACATTAAGAATATTCCTCTTTATAAGTATTACACAATAAATTTTCATGGGGTTTAAAATAATATCATATTTCTTTTATTTTTGTGAATTTTTCATTTTATATAATTTTATTTAATGATGGATTTTTATTATTATATTTATATGAAGACAAAATATGCTTCTATATTTGTGATATATGAAATATTTTATCTGATTTTATTATGGGAATACAAGATTCTATGTGTTTTATGTCTGTTATAGTCATTGTGAATTTTCTATAATGGAATGTGAAGCTAATATATATCTAATTCATTTGGGAATGATTGTCTTCTCAATGGAATATATATTTGACATAAATGTGTAGCTTATTCAATATGTTAGGGTTATTGTAACAGTTCTTTTAATATTTATTTAAAAATGATATCCCAAGGGACAGATATGATTTTTCTATCATTGAAAAATATTTTTTATAGAAAAATTATAATTTAATAATGTAAGAAAATTGTTATATGTTATTAGAAAGTTTATGAACCATTTACTTGTGAATGTAAGGTTTTTCCAAGAAAAATATGTTCATTGATTCACTTATTTAATGGATTTCATACTTTTTATAATAGACTAATAGGTTCCTACCCATTTTTATCCCGAAATAATATTTATGTTCTCATAATAAGTTTTCAGAAGGATTTCATACCTCATAAGGATGAGTGGGTGATATAACATGGTCTTTGTTTCCACAATGTATATTAATCTTAATATAATAGAATGTGTTTTCAATAAAATAAAAGTTATAATTTTAGTGTATGTATTTAAAATTCAAAAATAAACATGTAGTTAAATATTAATCAGTTTTATGGGGTTTCATATATAAGAGTTATTCATAATTCTCAAAAACACTAAATCTAATTGATCATTAGAATGTATAAAAATTCTATTCTTGTTGTTATACCCAAAATAATGGACTTATTATAATACATTTTGTCATAATAATAAAATCTTGAGGGAAATGAATAAATAATGAAGATTTATATGGATTTAATTCCAATCTAAAACAAAAAGTAACATTTTAATTTCTTAATTGAACAAGATGGTAAAAATTCGTACATTTGTTTGAATAAAAGATAAATTATGTTTTAAAATATCAAACATAGGTTTATAAATTCAATATATATGTTTTAAGATATTTATATTACTTCCTAAATATATAAAGTAGGTAAAAATTGTTTTAAAAATTTTCTAGTATTTACTATAGAATAATTGGGCTCTAAAAATCACAATATTTTTAAAATAGTTTTTCACTATTTCCCAAAATGCCATGTTTTTTTTGAAAAATACAAAAATATCAGCGTATGATAATTATGATATTCTAAATCCAAAATGAAGTCCATTTCATTAAACTAAAAATAATAAATTTTCATAATTTATCTTTAAAATGGAAATATTAAATATAAAGAATAACATATTTTAAAAAAATTAATATTTGTAAACCTCATGTGTTCTTAATTGTTACATATCATGCATAACCATTAGCATCTAATGTTCCGAGGGTCTACTAACCTTATGTGACATCCCACCAACCCCAAAGGATAAAAAAAACATAAATATATTTTAAATATTAGGGTATGATATTGTTTTTAAATAAATAGAAACTATCAAGATAATAATAGAAGAATCCAAAACCAAACAATATAATGCATGAATTGAAAAAAATTAAAACTCAAAAATACAAAAAAAACATTATAGTATTGTTAAAAATTAAATCTACAAATAAAACAACAAATTCACTTTCTAACATGGAAACACTAATGTGGAATCACTCCAATAACTCCCCTGAAAATTTTCAAATAACCAACCACATGTATATTAATGTAAAATAATGATGTCACCATTATTAAATTATAGGATTTTCTAATATATATATATTAATTAAAAAAAAATTCATATTCAGAATGAATAATATAAAAGTGTGAGTAATCATCCTAGTAGTAAATCAGCAAGATACATCTCATCCCATGCAAGTGGGACAAGAACAAGTAAGCTCAGAATTCAAAATTCATGTAAAACACATGACATAAATATTGAATGTCGATGAAGAAATTAACCGATTAAATTCAAATATCCCAACCATTAATTCATTACATATAGAATACATAATTTCATATCACTCTCACTCACACATTATTTCATCCAAATAGGATTAATAATTATAAATTATATGAATAATTTTTAACCATTCAAGGAATCATTTGACTGTGAATTGAAGGTACACTAATGGAACTGCCCCTTTTTCATAACCCCAAATGGGATATTCCAATGAAATTTGAAATCATGAATTTCTACATGAATGTAAATATCTCACCCAATTTAATTTATTATATAAATTAATACTTTAAAGCATTTAATAAAAATTAATTCCTGTATAAAATGATAATATGAAATTAATACACTATAAAAAATGGTTTCCTTTGAAAAATATTCAAAATACAATGTTTCATATTCAATAAAATAACGAGGTTTAAAAAATAAATCATCCAATGTTTTCCTTGAAAATATAAGAAAATCATTTATGGAAAAAAATCCTTCAAGTTATAACACTAGTTCAGAAAAGTGGGATGCAACATACCATACGATGAATCTCAATGAAAATGAAGAATCAAGATTTTATCAAGATGACCCTGATTTCATTTCCCATTTCATTATTAACTCATAAAATTTATTATTTGAAACATGATTGGACCAACAGATCTGGGAATATAAACCCTGATATATGGTTTAATTCAATAGAAAAAGACTGACTCTAGAAATTAGGGAATAACAAGGAGTGGAATGGAATCTTACTTCCAAAATCCTTGATCCAATGCACAATGATTCAATAAAATTAGTTATCGGGGGGAAGAGAGTCACCAAAATATATTAATAAAAGGAATATATTTTAGAGCCCATGGAAAAGTCTGAAGGAAGAGATTTTTTATTTGATAACACTGATATAAATCTTATATTCTTGTTTTACTAATTAATTTAAATGGGTAAGCCATAAAATTTACAAAACCATGTTCCACCTGGGTGAGTGATACAGGAAAAAAATTGAGTTCATCACAATTGAGCTATATGATTTACCAAAATTTACACCAATACTGAAAAATACAATTGTCAAATAAAATTATAGATCAAAAGGTTTGAAAAAATATTTGAATAAACCATTATCCAACTTTTAAACATCTTAGATACTCTGATATTCAATTTCATGTTTTCATAGATAATACATATGGTTTACCCTATCAATAGTAATACCATGAACTTAGAAAAAAACATTAAAATCATTCTAAAACTGTTGTGAAACTGCAATTAATTAATATAAACATTAATTAAATTCATAAAACATAATTAAAGGTTGATCTAACTCCAATTTAGGGTGTTACATTCTTAGTACCTTAAGAATTTTAATACTCTAAATTCTATATGATGGTAGTTTCATTAAACTGTTCAAACACAATCTCCGACATCTCTTTCTCATATTCCTGGGTCCCTTCTTAAATTTTATTGTTTTACTATAATAAAAAAATAACGAAATACATTTTATATGAATGTACATATCATTTATTCCAAGATAAGAATTAGGGAATAAAAAATGAAGAATTGGGTTCAAGATAAATATAATCCCAAAGATTCAGAAGGATATGATCATGTTGGTAATCCGGTAGCTTGGAAAAAGCCTGATATTTTGAACCAAAAGAAACTATGGTGATAAATTCAATTGATAAGAAAGATCACTCATTCCTTAAAGTATCTCAAAAGGAAGAACATAAAAAGAAAGAATTTATTTTTCATAAAATTCATTGATACCCATACAATGGAGAGACATTGAATAATACATGATTTTAAAATTATATAGGATTAATGGAGAGGATGATGATACACATATAATTTATAATGTTATTGGGAAAAAATATTATATTTTGTGATCATATGAATTTTATATGTGGTTCATGAACAAGGATGGGTAAAAATTATGATTTTTTATACTATCTAGCAAACAATGTGTAAATTTTCATGGATAACCAAACAATTCCATGGGATGATCAATTTATATCATTAAATAAAAACTGGTTTTGTACAAAAAATATAGTAATGAATAATTACCCTCAAATTTTCCACAAAAAATTATAATATACTCTATAGTAATTTCATAATGTGTATAACTTGTTCATTATGACCAACTATTAATTAGGGAATGATATTTTTGTGATCATGATCAACTGGGTAGCTAAATTTTTATAAAAAGAAATCCAATAATAATTGGTAAATCAAGGATCTCGATAGATGATGATAAAATGTGTTTTCAATGAAATTTTAACTTTTCATTATTATATATGATTTACATGTCATCTACTATATTTTATTAATAGATCCCTATTATTTCGGATGACATTGAAAGTCACCTTATAAGAACCCATTTCCATACTGATTGAGAATTCAACTGGAATTCCGAATTTACAATATGGTTGATGGGTCATTTTCTATTCCTAAAATTTGAATGAAATTCAAGGAGTTATAGAACCTTAAATTTTTCTGGATGACCATTCATGTAAATGTAAATTATCATTATCCTAGATAATTTTTAGGGGCTTCAATCATTGAAATCCATATTTAGGAGAAAATAACTAGGGGTGCATATTTAGTGGAAATTTATAGATAATTGTTCTACCCAAACTATGTGGTTTGATTGTTAAGGAAATTTTTTTTAAACCATGTGATGGGAACTAGTGAACCATATGGTTGTCCTTATAAGTGAAAAGGTTCAAAAATAGTGGGTTCCTGATTTTAATAAACATTTACTATAATTGGGTGAGGTGTTTTTTCTTTGGATAATGACACTACACAATTGACATGTGTTTTTCCTAACCGTACCACCAAACTGCATGACTCATTAAAATGGATTAAATTTTTCTTTTACCATCTAACCTTATAAGTATTATAAAACCTTTTTCCACATTTTAATAATACAACCTCGTTCATTTTCTACTCCCTTATCACTTAATCCCTGTAAGATCCACCCTATTTCATTATTGAATTATATTTTTTCACTTTTGTTCCAGATCCTCCTTTAACTATATATCTCATCTAGATTCATTTATAACCTTATATTTGTTTGAAAAATTTTCTCATGACATATGTCTGTTATTAATTATTTAAAGTGAGTTTTATGGTTCTTTTTTTCCTCATATATCAGATCAAATAAAGGATTAATAATCAATGAGTGAATATCCCAAAGCATAATGTATATGGAATATAGGGTTTTCCCTATAAATTATCAAAATTTAAAAAATATACATTTGTGTCACAGACTGAGAATCCTATGCATTTCAGCTAAAACTAAAAATTCCATTAAATTTTCCAATAATCCTGAAATAGATATACTAAATTTTTTTATTACCACATTATAAGTTAAAAACCTCAACTCGGACAACCCATTGGAAAATTTGTGATAACAAATTATTACAAACATTGTTTTTATTTAACCAAAACACCTCATAAGGTGTTTTTATCTTGAAAATTACTAATTTCTATTAAGCATTCATCTATATAAATAATACTCCCACATAGGGTGTGTCTGGATTGTCGATTATATAAAGGAAATTTTATATATACCTTCATTGTCATGATTAAATGATAGATCTTAATTTAATTTCTTATTATGTACCAATTTAAATAAAACTAAAAATTTATAAGTCAAATGAAAATTAAGTACCTTATGGGATGCCTTGGGAGGAACCTCCATAGTTGTAGTCTAATTATAAAAAAAATTTATGATCACATAACATTATCCTATGATATATACTATGAGTTCCAAGGATTCCCTATCTAGAAATCCTTGGAATTGATGAATCATTACATTGAGAACCATGAATTAGATAACATAAGTATTGGTGATGTTAATATTATGAAATCCTTTTTCTTATGGAAATTTAAGGAATTTATTCATGGAATATGATGATTTGTAATTAATAAAGTTTTTGGTTTGATTTTAGGGACTGATAATAATCCTATGTGAACTATATGATTAACAAGTTCAATTTATTTAGCATCAATGAGATTATTAACAAAATGATACCGTGTATGGTTATAGTAAACCCTACCATGAGAAATACATGGACAACAGTTTTAAATGTCGTGTGTGTAACTGATGAACACAACGTAATTCAGTGATATCAAGGATAATGTGTAACATTAACTTTTTCTACACAATGTATTATATTTTTTCATGCATTATTGTAACTCCATTGAATCAGATGAAAATTCTAAATGTCATATAATGCCTTAGATGATCTTCCAGGATTCATTTTGATATCCTCATTCATAGGGTGGATCAGATTATCTACTTGGATCCCCATAAGGTCAATCATGATATTAACTTTGGATTTAAACTTATAATTTACTAGACCCCTTTTAGAGAGTGTGATTTTATAGATTAATCTCTTGATTTTCATCATTTTGATACGTGGGAATCAGCATACCCCTTTAATGGATTCCCCTGGATACTTTTTCTTTGTTTTCTGGGAATAGATCCTTAGGTATTATGACTATATTATTTTAGCCATGTTTATAGAAAGATCATCTTATGATGAAGAAGGTCTTATTCCTCATTTCATAATTATTTTACTAATTTAATTATTTATATACTACACAATATTATATTTATACTCACCACTGAAATGCATTAAACACCATTAGTGGTGCCCCACTATGTTTTAATCACACTCTACATAGCCCACAACATGGTACCTCATAAGATGTTTGGGATAAAGGATAGGACATTGGACTTCCTTTTAAATGTAACATATTATGTTCAGTGATGTTTAGAATTTGTTATCACATTATGGGTTATCTGTTTTTTATCTTCTCATGGGTCATTTTATTAACTCATCTACTGTATTAAGTACTATCCCGATGATAATGTATCCCCCCATTCTACATTTATACATTAATTCATGTCGACATCCTATGGCATACAATAAGAATAAAGGAGGCCATGTGGCCTTCAAGTTTGGTTACATGGGTGTGAGCTAGGTACGAGACATCACAATGTGGTATCAAATGGTATTTTTCCTTGGACTTACTATTTGGGGATGTTATATATGAGAATAGAAATGTTATAGAACATGGTAAATAACTTATTTATGTGAATGTAAAACCCACACATTTGGGGGAGATCACGTTTCCTGGTATGGAAGTTTTTTCATAGTGTTCTTTATTACAATTGATTATTATTTCACCATTAGTGATTTATTTTCATTATATTGGTTACTGGTTTTTTGTATTTACCTCATAAACTTTTATAAAAATAGTGGATATTGGTTCTCACATCATTATAGGTTCCTATGGATACATTTATAAATCACATTCTACGACGTTAATGCTTTATTTCATGTATTCTTCAAATTCTTCTTTTTATACAATAATACCTTTATTTTTTTTTGTTACTGGATATTTTATATATTTTTTATTATAATGGTAAAATAAAATATATTCATCAACATAAATGGTCTTTTTATATATAGATTTATGATGGATTTCTATCAAACCAAATTGGAGTGAATTAATTTAATACATTAATCATAATGTAGTTATTGAATTAACTATATTGGAATATTTAATTTTTAAAGAAGTTGGATTCCTTCCCAAAAAATTCATGTTATTTATTACTTAATTCATTTATATGGGATTCTAATTTCAACTTGTGGAATAGTTTTCTATATAATAAGGTAATGTTTGCCTATATAATAAAATCAGTATATTCTTGTCTCGATCCTTATAGGTAGATCTTAGTAGTATATTCTAGTATAATAAAATCCTTAAAAGTAATTTTAATTAGAATATTTTAGTTCCTATGAAATACAAATGTTCAATGATGTATGGTTGTTAAATGGTTTCTCAACGAAAACTTATAAAGGTTCATACCTCAATAACATGGGAATTATAATCCATATAATTGAATGCTTATATTCTAAAATAAATTCTCATGGGTTGGTCTTAAAATATTATACCTATGTGATAACCACATTAAGTGTGTTTTGAAAATTATTAATAAATTAATAATAAAGTAGTTTTACTTAAGTGCGATGAAAAATGTAATTTATAGAGCATATCCACTATAACTATAATAAACTAGGTATTTATAGAATATTAATTTTTTAAATACATTAATACTTATTGATAAGTTGACAATTTTAAGTTAAAGGGGATGCTTTTCTTGATAGCGTACTCAACACACAACAACGAGCTTCTCTAAAATCTAACATTACACACACATTGACTTATACTGAAAAATAATACAATAATATTATTATTATTTTAATCTATAGTTAACGCCTAGCAGTTATAATGGATTGAATTATTATTGTAAACTAAATTTTTAAATTTGTTTTACAAATTTTTAAATTATAATTCATTGGTTACCAAACTAATTTGAAATGGAAATAAAAACAAATTGAATATAATGGATGTGTTTTTATGAAAACCTATTTAAAAAAGAATAATTTTTTTTTTCATAACACTCTTTATAGATTTGTATTTTATGAAAACACATGATATATATTCAATTTAATGTTTTAAATTCATTTTATATGTTTTCTAGTTATGATATAAGAATAAATTCATATTTTTGGATAATAGAGTTATTATTCTAAAAATGCAGTCTTACCGCCCTGTGATGATGAAATATTTGGAAATATATTTTTGAATCTTTTATATGTTTCATTAGAGAAAATAAAATTCTTATTTATAAGCGTAACATCAAAATTTACTTTGGATAACATTTTGATTTTTTTTTGAACTGAAGTTCATTTTTTAATTAATAGTGAAAAATACTTCATTTTAATTCAAAACATTATTTTTTTTTATTTATTTATATAGTTGTAAGGTAATTTTATTTGGTTTTAATGTGCAATTAGATTATATTTTTAACATTTAATCCACTATTTTTCATTGAAGGTAATTTCACATTGAAATTGGAAATAAACACATGTCATTCTTTTGGTAGATTTTACATCTTAAAACAGGTTTTTTGGTTTTGAAAACCCGAAATAATTTTAAATTAATTTCTGTAACTTTTTTGTTTTTAATTTAGAAAAATGGATTCCATATTTTGAATAAGGAGGTCAATATTGTATAAAAATATCACTTTTATTTTTAGAAATTACCAATATTAATTTCATTAAATATTTTATTTACCATGTTAAAAGGGTAAATCTGGTAAATAAAGGTAAAATTAAAATTATAATAGAATTAAATTACCCTAATACAACTCTTAAACCTATTGGATGAGATATGTCTAACCATGTGATACCATGAGTTGATTTTAGGACTCAATAGGGCCACATAGTTGTGAAATTGTCAGTTAATTACTTTTAATTTAAAGTTAATGAAAATATAACCTAAACATGTATATTTTTATGAAAATTATTATATGGTATTATATAAGTTATCAATTTGACTATAAATTTTTATTGAAAATATAAAACAATTTTATATATCATGGTATTTTATTTATAAATTTAATACTTCATATAAATAATAATATTTATGACACAATGACAATGTATTTATTACGTTATTAATGAAAGATTTAAATAAATGAGATTATAAATATTAAAATAAATTTATTTCGAAACTTCTTATGCCATACAATAAATTTAGGGAGAAATATGGTCACGAAACGTCCCCTGGGGCCCGTATCATGACTACCTCATGCCCGCCTTCTATAGGCCAGTGGTTGGCGTCTAGCACCAAAGGCGTAATTCCCTAAAAACTGGGAAGGCATTGCCTTTATAAAACGTAACACACACAACTAGAGTACAAGCGGAAGCATACACTATGTAAATTAGTATAACAAGTGTGCTGAAAGTATAAATGGGCTGTAAATACAAGCCCAATAGAAAAGTAAAACTATAACTGAAATAAAGTACAACTGAAAGACAAACAGCTGGAAGGTGACTAGCTGCTCCTGGATCGTCCACCACAGATCATACCTGAAGGATCGGTACAGATGTCCTCCTCACCAATCCACGTCTATCGGTCTGCTCCGAGTGCCGTCACGTAGAGTGTCCACCTCCGAGTATCGTCCAGTCCTCCTACACTCTACCTCGGTCAGTGTTGTATGTCGTCTGCATCCAACACAATGAGGTGTGGGTATAGCCCGTGTAGGGGTGAGTATACTGATACTTATTCCGGACCCCGAGACCCTCAAGGTCTCACTAAATCCAACAAGGAAAAAACAAAAATAAAGATCTCAATAGATAACCTTTACTTAAGTATATGACCATACATATACCTAAGTAATCAAGTAAGCCATCTCTATCATTAGGAAAACACAAAGGTCAATGACTCAGCTCAAACCAGGATTTTCATTAACGAAACCACAACTGATGGAGAACTTATCCACTGTCGAGTACAGTGGCCCTATCGCGACTCTAAGGCGCTAATTAGTAACCTTAGACTGTTGAGGTACTCCTCTTGTCGAGTACCCCGGTTCTGCTGCCAGACCGGGCGCTCTTCTGCTATGGGTTTTCCGCCAAACTGGGTTCTCCCCCTAATAGCCATCAGAGGTACTCCTCCTATCGAGTACTGTGGGTCTGCTGCCAAACCAGGAACTCTGTCCATAATGGGTTTGCCGCCAAACTAGGTGCTCTGTCCACTGGGATAGTCGAATCACTCCGAGTCAAATCGGTCAAGAAGTCGTCAGGTCTACAGTTACTAGGTCTCTGCACTCTCTCTGATCGTCTCTGGGAGGATCCGCTCCACGAGCTACTGGTCGATACTCCATGTGTCACGAAGTCTCACTTGGATATATCTCAATGGACTGCCATGTCATTGAGGTCTCAACTCAACAGACGGTGCGTCAATCAGACGCCTAGTCTGTGAGTTATTAGCCTTTTTTCCCGGGGGCCCGGTTGGTTTCGTGTACGAACCAACCCGACCATATCACAACTGTACCCTGAATTTCCATGGGTTATTTTTGAAGGAAACTATTCTTAATGAGATTACCAGTGCCGCTGACGGTTCATCAAACGGATTTCTGGTGCCAAAGATATGGTCAACACATGCAAAGGGTCAAAAGTGGGCCCGGGTCCGGTCCGACACGGTCGGACCGACTTGTCCCAACGCAGTCTGAGTCTGACTCGGCTCGTTGGGCGGTTCAGCCCGCTGAGTTTAGCCTAGTCCGCTGGGCCAGGCCCAGTGGACTACGTGGATAATTCGGGCCGATGTCGCCACGTGGGCGATTCGGCCCGAAGGCCAGTGGCAGGTCTGGCCAGTGCCATGAGGGGCATGGCCCGAGAGGCCAACGGCAGGCCACGCGGGGTGTGGGCAGGCCGCTGGTGGATCAGGAAGAGTGCAGGGTGCACCGGCCAGTCGGCCAGGTGCCGAGGGCGTCGGACAAGCGAGGGCTGTGCCGGAAGCGAATGGGGCACGCGAACAGGGTGCCAGCGGGTCGGGCTAGCTGTGGTTTTGGCCAGGGCATACGCCGGCAGCATGCAGGTAGGCTGGTCGGGTGTCGCTCAATAGGAGGTGCAGTTCGCGGAGGTCGTGGGAAGTGGCACCCTTATTCACCATCTTCGTCGTCGTCTCCACATTTTCATGCCGTTGTTACGTCGTCGTCGATCCATGGTTACGAAACCATAAAGGTTTCGGAGGGGTCGGGCCGTGTTCGTGCGGCCCGAGTCCTCCATGTTAGAATGATAGTAAGTGGATCAAGAGGTCGATTTATCAAGAGATGATTAGGGATTAGACAACTTAAAACACTCCCCTACCTCATAAAAAGGCGTTAAACGATGGAGAGTCATGGAAGTCCAGTGTCACGGAAGACAGGTGTCATTCTGTCAACACTGGGAAGGAAGGATCTGAGGGTGGCATCAGCATTCTTCATTATTCATTCTTTATTGTAGAAAGAGTAAACCTCTCCATGTGATGGGAACCATGCTTCGCTGCTATAGTTTCTCCGCTTGAAGAAGTTGTCCGGAACTCCTTCCCCTAGCCTCCTTTATATAGGAGTGGGAGTGTTCATCGTTGGAACACAAGTCATAAATGGAGGATTTATGATAGAGGGTTCTACCCAATTAATCTATTATAGTGGCACATTAAAATGGGGAGGATGTCAAAAATGGAGTTAATGGTTCGATGTCCCCCTCATTAAAAATGGAGGTTTCATCCACCAAAATTAAGAGGTGGGTTTAAACCTTAGAGGCTCTCCCTCATAAATGATGGGGAGTCAAGGAGTTATCATTCCCCTCCCATTAATGGGAGGCCTCGTGTGGTTTCCACCACAATTAACCTCACATGGGAGGTTGGATCTCAGAGGTCCCCTCCACCATAACCTCTCATGGGAGTTAGGGTGTGGCAGTCCCACAACAAACTCCCAAGTGGATCTTCTAACCACATTATCTGCATGGTAAGTTTTTAACAAAATAAAATAAATTTTCCACTTATTTTATTTTATTAACCCCCATAAAACCCCAAAAACTAACTTTCATAGTCGATCATCTGCTGTCAAGGTGAAAGTATTTATAAGTGAAAACCCACGCTGTGAGTTCAACAATGCCCTCATATTTCAATTCCGAGCACCAGTTCAAAAGATAGAAAAAGTCATTCGTTCGTTTGCTAAACGTACCTGAGCTAAACATCAAAAATTGATTCTGGGTACACCGGGCCTCAGAATCAAGTTCTGTTAGAAGCCACAGACTCATAAAATTCCAAAGAAATTTAGAGAAAAATTACATTAAATTTCCGGGTCTTTACATTCCTCCCACCTCAGAGATTTATGTCCCCACAAAGCTACAACACAAACAAGGGAAACTAAAGGAGGTACTGAGCACGCATCTGAGCCTCCCGCCCCCATGTGCTCTCTTGGAGGTTCCTATGCTGCCAATGAAAGAGAACAAGAGGAATCGACCATCCTCATAGGACCCGCTCCTGTCGATCCTCAACCTCTACTGTAATCTCATTGAAATTCATCCTTTCATCGATATCTATCTCCCAGTGGTCGATGATGACGGTTAGGTCATTCATGAATCTATTCAGCTGAGATACATGGATGAAGTCGTGCACCTGGTACAACTGAGGTGGAGGAGTCAAGTTGTAATCCACCTCGCCTACACAGCTGAGGACCTGGAAATGTCCGATGATCCTTGGAGATTACTTCCTGCCTCCACCAAAAATCTGTAGACCTCGTTGAGGTGAGATCCGTAGGAAGACGTGGTTTCCATCCTCGAACTCCAGTGGTCTCTGTCTCATATTAGTATAGGAATCCTGTCTACTCTGTGCAGTCTTCATCTTCTCCTGGATGATCTACACATTCACCTGTAGCATCAAGTTGAGCGCACTATGCATCCAATGCCTCAACTCCTGTAAAGCTCTGCTGGCATCTCTCTGTCCACACAAAGAGTTTCCCCATATTCAACAAAAAGCCGTGAAGCAACTCATGATAATTCTGGCACAAATCTAGGTCTATCGACTCATGAGTGATCGACTGTACCCACCTATGCATGATTCTATCCTATGCTTCTTGGGGTTTCCTTTTCTCCCACCAAGGATAAACCCATCCCAATGTTGTAGGTAAACCACAAAATGTTTTCCTAATACCGTCAATTTGTGTATGAACTGTGGTTCCCCAGTCCATACCCAAACTCACTTCGTAAGGCCTCGACGCTGCCATCAAGAGGTTCCAACCGAAACTCTTTCCTCTTGAGTCAGATCACACCTTCGGCGTAAGTGTGATTATCGAATCTCCACTTAAGTTATATCCAGACGTGAGGGTCAAGTCAAAGGCTTAACCAGAAACTCTAGGTATGGGACAAGATTCATGGAAGGAATGGATGATTCGTATCAATGTCTGTTGTTATGGAAGCTATTAGTAGACACTAACCGTACCTTGAATAATTCCTAGAGCCCTTGGGTCACACTCCTTGACCGCGTGTGGTACTCTCTTCCCCTGCCCTCCTACTCCCTGAGCATGGAGGGAACTACAAAGGCGGGTGGTTGTAACATGTTGAAATGTACACCACCTCTTGCTACTCTCCTAAATATGATACCAAATGTAATGACCCTGAAAATTCAAGGAATTTTGTTTTCTATATTTCTTGAGAATTTTATGAGTTTTTGGCTTCTAACAGAACTTGAATCCGAGGATCAGTGTTCCCGGAAACAATTTCTAAAGTTTTGCTCAGGTAGGTTTAGTAAACGAATGTACGAGTTTTTCTATCATTTGAACCGATGCTCAGAATTGAAATCGGAGGGCACCATTGAACTCACTGTATGGCTTTTCGCTTAATAATACATCCACCTTGAGGGGAGATGATCAGGTATGAATGTTAGTTTTTAGGGTTTTACGTGGGTTAATAAAATAAAATATGTGAACAATTTATTTTATTTTTTTAAACACCTACCGTGCGGATAAAGTGGTTAGAAGCTCCACTTGGTAGTTGGTGATGGGACCGCCACCCCCTAACCCATATGGGAGGTTATGGTGGTGGGGCCCACCGAGATCCAACCTCCCATGTGATGTTAATTGTGGTGGAAACTACATAAGTCCTCCCATTAATCCGCTGTGGTGGCACATTAAAATGGGGAGGAAGTACAAAAGGGGGTTAATGCTTGGGTGATCCCCTCATTAAAAAGGGAGGTTTCATCCACCTCAATTAAGATGGGGATTTAAACCTTAGAGGCACTCCCTCATAAATGAGGGGGAGGAAAGGAGTTATGATTCCCCTCCTATTAATGGGAGGCCTCATGTGGTTTCCACCACAATTAACCTCACATGGGAGTTTGGATCTCAGTGGCCCCCACCACCATAACCCCTCATGGTGGTTAGGGTGTGGTGGTCCAACCACCAACTCCCATTTGGAGCTTCTAAACTGTTTATCGGCATGGAAGGTGGTTAACAAAAGAAAATAAATTGTTCACTTATTTTATTTTATTAACCCACGTAAAACCCCAAAAACTATCTTTCATACCCAATCATCTTCTGTCAAGATGAAGGTCTTCTTAAGAGAGAAACTGGGCTGTGAGTTAAACGATTCCCTCGTATTTCAATTCTGAGCACCAGTTCCAAATATAGAAAAACCCATTTGTTCGTTTACTAAACGTACCCGAGATAAACTTCAGAAATTGATTTCGGGCACACCGGGCCTCAGAATCAAGTTCTGTTAGAAGCCACATACTCGTAAAAATATAAGGAAATTTAGAAAAATAAATATTACTTGAAATTTCTGGGTCTTTAAAAATATTTCTTTTTATACTCTAATTAATAATTTTTTTCTATGGAATAAAATTTTTATGGATTTTTAAAAATTCATGATGTGAGTAGATTAAAAATTGTTATAAATTAGTTTTTAAAAAAATACTATTTTATTAAATGATATAATAGTATTAAAAATATAAGATTCAACCAAATGACTTTGATATTGTTGGAAATGTCATTAATGGACCACTTGAGGTTCTATTGGCATTATATGGTAAACATATTAACCATATGGTATGAATATTCATGAAAACACGGTAGGAGTTAAATTAGTTAACTAAGGGTTAAAGCTAAATGATAAGGTTAAATTTAAAACCAATACATGTATAAACCATATTGGTTGAGAGTATTTCGAACAATCCTCACCTTATCTTAATATTAAATTATTTGGGGTCCTTTTGAAATCAAAATTCTGTTTATAATAAAATAATCGTTCAAGACATTCCAAAATTGCACCTCCCACATCTTATGAAAGGCCCCCACCTCTAACCCCTCACTCGTGCATCTCAAGCCCACTGTCTCATCCAAACTCTACTCCAATAAGCACCCAAAACCCCTCTCATCTACTTAGAATCATTCCCCTGGGCATAAGGCAATTCAATAAGTCCATTTAGCTTAAGTAAAATGGAGTTACTCGATTTGAGTTAATGTCTTATCTCATGTTCCTTTATATTTATTTTCTTCTCCACTTCCTATGCTTTTATTATTATTTTATTAAAAAAAACCATTATCCTCAATATAATAGTTTTTTATGTTAAGGATTATAACTACTGTTACAGACACCTCCAGCTAATGTATTTAAAACATAATGTTACTATGGACAACGAACTACTGCCTCCTGAAACAATGATTGTTCAATTATCTCATATCGCCTCTCATGGTGTCTATTACGATGAAACTATATTTATATGATATATATTATTTTCATAATGAATATATAATTCTATTATTTTCATTTAAAACTTCACTCTATTCTTTTCATTTGGTTTAAACATGGAAATTTCATTCGGGGAAGTGCGGACTACAACCCCCTCAAACCTATATGACTCATTCATGACATACAATGAATTTATAAAGCATGGCGTTAATGAATATATTTAACATATATAAAATATTAAATTATACTATAATTATAATATAACTAGGTATAATTATGTTTTCATTATATTAAATATGAAATAGAAATGAATGTAGCGTTCATGCGTACGTACAACATACTCTTTCCATGAACGGTGCATTTCATTTCATATCTCCAAATGTTATGGAAAATTATAAATACACATATAAAGGATATAAATGATATATATGAATAATATTGTGGAGATAATTTTCTTTTTTCCACATGGAAAAATTGAACATAGAACAAGATCGTTAATGACTCAAGTACAAAATATCGAAAAAACGACTGATATTAACTTAAATAATTATGTAATTTTTATAACATGGATATATGTGAAATAAAAGGAATAATAAAATTAAAAAGGGTTCTAATGAAATTAGAAAATAACATAAGTTTATTATTTAGGAAATTAAATAAGAAACGAGTCATGTTAGACACGAGGTAAGTGGTTTCTTCTCAATCTCCTTTCATTGAGGCATATCGTGATGTTATGCACCACTATTGTCCTATAATGTGTATATACAACTGTTTTAATCATCATATAATGAATTATCATATTCTAATGATAATTAAATTTTTTATTAATGTTTTTCCTTATTATATTTTTTCATGTTTTTCTCAGGTGTAAAAGGTATCTTTAACTAAAACATTATTTTTAATGTTTTAAAGATTTATTCATCTAGAACATTATATTTCAGGTCTGTGTTTTCAAAATCGTATCAATGAATTTAATTATATAGAATTGAATTATTTAATATGTGAAACTCTTTAAAATATTTCATAGTGGTATGCTACACTTTTATTCAAAATTCTCATTATTAAATTTTTATATCGTTTTGGAAAAGGGTTGAATATTTCTATTTATTAAAATGATATCTTGTGGTTTAATTGGGGATATGTTTTTTCCATTATTCTTATTTTATGTGTTATGATTATATAATGGTAGTTGGACATTTTACAGGTGGTTTGGCGATAAACCAAATGACGGGTGGTTCTGTGACAAAAAAGGACGGGTGGGTACATTATAGAGTCCAATGCATTGGGTATGGAAGTCGGCCATATGGATATTCCATTTAGAAATATGAGTGGAAGATGACTGTAGGGTTAATCTATTTAATTTATTTATGTAACATGTTAACTTCATATGCTATAAGTTATTTTCTATGGGATTTATGGTAATCATTTTGTTATAAAAAGGGTGATCCATGCTCTTATATTCAGTGAAGTGTTTTTGTTAAATATTTAATTTGAAAATTATTACATTATGATAAAGTATTCATGGTTTATACATTATTTCGAAAAACTAATAGTTTCCCTTCTATATGTATCCATTATTCATATTTTTCATGGTCAAACCTTGTTTTTAAAAGTTTTTTAAAAGGACATAATGATGAATTGGGTCAAGGGTGGGATCAAGGAAAAGTCACGCTCTCTAAAACAAGAAACTTGACATATATATTTTTTATTTTTTTTAGGAAAAAAATCAAGAGTGAGTAGATGTGACTACTAGTAGTATTCCAGTAGGTATGTATAGGTTATGACCTAATTCTCTAAATATATAATCCCGAGAAGATCCTAATTATGAAATATTAATATAATTCAATGTTTTGAAATGTTTAAGGATGGGGCCTTATAGTTGGTATCATAGGATAGATTAGATAACTTCAGATATTTGGGCGATATTAAATCTTGAGAGGAAACACCGTAATGGTTAGCATATTATATAGAGTCATAGTTATTATATATATATTTAATGAGTTTAAGATAACATTAATAAGTAAAACTTTGTATTTAACCGCCTCATAAGATATTATATGATGATTTTACTGATATAATCACAATAAACTTTTTGGATTTAGTAAATGGATTAATCTTGTAGGAACCAAAGTAAGAATGGTTGTGTAGAAAAATGTGAAGGTTTTCAGAAGAAGAAATTGAATATAATGGGATTAGCATTGAGAACTCTTGTGGATACTCTCATCCAACTCTACAGAGTCATGATTTCCCACCTAAACCTTGTTGATTTTTATAAGGAATATTATTTGTTAGAAACAAATCCCTACGGATGTTCAGGTAATAATCATAAAGGTAAGTATATTAAAAAACCAATGTGTCAAGGATATTGAATGAAAACCCTAGGAAAATGCTTTAATGGGATGGTATGATGCTCTAGATGTGGTAATGATGATCATAAAGCACGAACCTACCATGGAAAAATGAAGTGTCCAGTTGAATCCATGAAAGGGAACGAAATTATTTCCAAGGGAACAATTGAATGTTTTAGATGGGGTTTGGATTGTCGTTATAAAAATAGATGTCCTACAAAGAAGGTTTGGGAATGAGGTTATCTAGACCTTACTAATAAATATTTACAAATACCAATTTCCATTCCAATTGAGGATGAGGAACCTGACCATGACCAATGAAATGTATATATTTTTTCTAGATGATGTTTTGAAATTACTGAATCTTAGGATATGATTCATGATTTTGTTTGTAGGAAAGAATTATTATATAATAAGTTGAAAATGAGTGTTTAATGGTTCATGAAGAACGTTGAATGATTACTATGTATGCATATAATGGATTCAAGTGTTATGGTATATTTTAGGATAATGAAATGCTTAAAATTATTAAGGACCTTTTGATGATGGAATTACATTGGAAGACTTTTTCTTGTATGTGTAACCCTGAATATTGATGTGTAAAAATTATATTCAAGAAAAAATTATCTTTTATTGTGTAGACATAATGGATAACCATGGAGGTTCATATGAAATTTTTTATGTGATAATTCTTTATTACATTTTGGGATGAAAAATAAATGGTATTAGATAACCTTTGAGAATAAAATAGGTAATTGTTATTTTTAAGGGAATTATATTATTTTTGAGAATGTGATAATAATAATATGGTTTTAGAAAAAGGACACCCCATATGATGGGTAAAACCCCGTAGTGTTTGGCATGGCCATTGGAATCAAACCCACGACTGAAGGGCGGTAAGGGCACATCGTCTACCACTAGTCTATGTGAAGTCGCAGGTTAGTATGAATTATTCTTTTTAGTTAAATGACTTAAATGATTAAGAAAAAGTTTATTTGGGATCATATTTTTTGTCTAATTGATATCTTTAGTATTGTAAAATGATTTGTTGATGAATTTATAAATTTTATTTTAGAATACATTCACTCATTTGGGAACCCTAGATGGCTAAGAAAAATAACATACTATGGGATTTCTTTTGAGGAGTAATGGATGATTTTTTTTTATTAATATATGTTTTAATTGTGGACAAGTAGAAATTTCTGTTATTTATGGAAATGATTTACCTTTCATAGAGAATATATTATTAGGTTAGTTACTTTTTAGTATGATACTTTAAGAGTATCTAATGTGATTGGAATATAAATTCATAGATTTAACATGGAAGACTACAAGATTAAATATTTTTGAGTTTTGGGTTTCAATAATTGTTTGGATGATATTGAATAATTTTTAGGACAATTGTGAATTTAATAGTCACTGATGAGATTTGGGTATTTTTTCCATTTTTTAGATTAAGAGTAGTATTTATTTTTATAAAAGATTATTATTTTTGGGGATTATTCAATCTTGTACTAGTCATTTTGGTTTAGGTAAATGTCTAAAGATAGGGAAAATATATGGCTTAACTTTTGTGGATTATTTTATTCTCTTGATTTTGATTCTAGTTCTTTTGGTGTCACGAAGTCATCTTCAAGACTCATCATTTGGAAAAAAGATAAGTTCTTGGTAGAAACATATTAAAGGATGAATCTATACTTGAAAAGTATCCATATTTCCTTATATTCAAAGTCAATATCAAAACTAAATTATCCAAATTTATACAAGGAAAAATAAAACCATTTTTTTTCGTTTTCCTACTGGGGAATCAAAGACCGTTTAATTTATGACAATTTTGCAGTTTTTTGGTGGTTATCCTTCACTTGATCATGTTTTCTATCAGTCTACATCAGAACATGATGCTTAGTTTTCCATTCTAGATTCATTTATTCATGGAATCCAAGTATGTGTAATCTTAGGTGACATTTATACTTCTCCTTTTTTATTTTAATGTGATTGTGTTATTGACTTTTTTCTGATATGGGACATTCAATGATGTTTCTGAGTCCAATTTTAAAATTATGAGGATACAATTTCCAAAAGGGGGGAACGATGTAACAAACCATGTATTTATAGGATAATACTTATTTATTTATATTAATACTTATGAATAAGATATTAATTTAATTTTAAAGGGGTCGATTTTTCTGATATCATAATTTTCAGGCAATAATGGGATTCTCTATAATCTTACATTTCATAGAACATTGAGTTATACTGAAATGTAATACAATAATATAATTATTATTTTAAATGGCAGTTAACACCTAGTCATTAGAATACTGGTAATGAATAGAATCATCTATATTTTGAAATATGGTTTAAATATTTTTAAATTATTATTCATTGGTTACAAATATTATTAAAAATTAAAATAAAAGCCAATTGAATATAATTTGTTTGTTTTTATGAAAACCAATATAAAAAAGAATAATTTTGTTTTCATAACACTATTTATAAATTTTTATTTAATAAAAAATATATGATATGTATTCAATGTAATTTATTAAATTCATAATATATGTTTTCTAGATATGATATAAGAATAAACTCATTTTATTTTGTTAAAAGAAGTGTTTTTTCTAAATATACGGTTTTACCGTATTTGTATCGCGGACACATTTTAAATCTAGTTTTGACACTTTTATATGATTTATTTGAAAAATAAACTTCTTCTTTTTAATAGGAACATCAAGATTTCGTTTTGATGAAATGTTGGTATTTTTTTTACTAATGTTCATTTTTTAATGTATAGTGAAAAATACTACATTATAATTCAAAACAACCATTTAATTTAATCTATTTATATAGTTTGATTCTATATTTAATTTGATTTGAAGTGTAATTGGATCATATTTTTATCACTTAATCCAGTGTTGGTCATTGGAAGTAATTTCACTTTGAATTTGGAAATAAACACATTTCAATAGTTTGGAAGTTTTTACTTCTTAAAAACATGCTTTTTGGTTTTGACAATGGGAATTAATTTTAAATAAATTTCTGCAACTTCAGTTTTTTTATTTTGGAAAAATGGATTCCTTTTTTTGAATGAAGAGGTAAAAAATTTGTAAATAGGTTACTTTTATTTTAGCAATTATGAATTGTATGTTTAGTAAATATTTTATTTACCATGGTTAAAGGGTAAATCTGGTAAATAAGAGTAAAAATAATATTTTAATAATATTAAACTTCCCTACCAATTATGATAACCATATTTAATGAGATATTTTTGACAATGGGCATCCATAAGTTGATTTTTTGACCCCATAGAGCCACTTGTGAGTTAAAATGACATTTAATTATTTTTAATTTAAATTTAATTAAATATTACCAAAACATGTATCTTTTAGTAAAATAATTTTTTATGGGGTTATATAAGATATCTTTTTGACTACAAATAGTTATTATAGAGATGAAAATATTTCCTATATGATGGTATTTTATTTATAATATTAATTCATCGTATAAATAAATATATTTATGACACAATGATTATGTACTGATTTCTTTATTAAAGAATGATTTCAAAAAATGATATTATAAATATTAAAATAAATTAATTTTTAAACATTTTTTTATATACAAATTTTATGGATGAATATGAATTTTTATCTTTGAATTAATTAAGATTTTTGTAAGGAATCACATTTTTATTGAATTTTTAAAAATCATGGTATGAATAGTATAAAAATTGACATAAATTAGTTTTTAAATAAAATATTATTTTATTAAATGATATAATAGTCATAAAAATGTAATATTTATTAAATAGAATAATATAATGTTATAAATGTCATTAATGAAACAATGGAGGTTCAATTATAATTTTATGGTAACTATATTAACCATAAAGTGTTAATATACAAGAAGACAGAGTAGGAGTTAAATTAGTTAACTAAGGGTTAATGCTAAAAGATGAGAATAAATTTAAATCCAAAACTTTACTAAAAGATATAGGTTGAGAGGATATAAAACAAACATAGCATTATATTATAATTAAAGGAGTAAGAGACCTTTTGAAATCCAAATTCAGTTTATAATAAAATAATCTTTCAATACATTCCTAATGTGCCCCTCCTCCATCTTATCGAATCCCACCACCTCTAACTCCTTACTAATACCTCTATAACCCCATGAATTTTTCAAACTATTCCCTAATAATAATACAACATCCTTGTAATCCTCTTATAATCCTTCACCTAGGAAAAAGGAAAATCTATAATCCTTTTATCATAAATCAAAAGGAGTTACCTGATCTAACATAATGCCTTCCCTTAAAAATCTTCCATTTATTTTCCTTCTCCACTCCCTATGATTTTATTATAAATTGATTATATATCAAAACCAGTATCCACAATATAATAGGGTTTTTATGAGAAGGATTCAAACTACACATACACACACATCCATCTAATGGATTTTGAACATACTGCTTTTGTGGACTGTGAACTACAGCCTCACGAAATGATGATTGTTCAATTATCTTCTACCACCTCTCGTGGGAAACATTATGATGGAACTTTATTTATATATATCTATTAATCTAAATTTTTCTTTATGATTTTGTAAACTTTTTACAACATACCTTTATGCATTTCATGATGTGTAAACACGATAATCTCATTTTAGGAAGTGCGGACAACCGCCCCCTCACAGTGTTATGACCCGTTCATTACTTACATAGAAAATATAAAGGATGGAGTTAATGAAATTATGTAACATATATAAAATATGATATTATACTATATTTATAATATACCTATGAATATCTATGTTTTCGTTCCATTAAATATGAAATAGAAATGAATGTAGCATTCACGCATACATACAGCTTACCCTCTCTGTGAATTGTGCATTTCTTTTATTATCTCCAAATGTTATGGAATATTATAAATACTTATATACTATATATAGACATATATTATATGACTAATATTCTATAGATAATTTAATTTATACCGCATAGGAAAACCTTAATTATAAAAAAATCATGTTCAGCTTAAGTAACTAATATCGTCGAAATGACCAATATTGACAGTAATAATTATATAATTTTTATAACATGGTAATAAGAGATATAAAAAGAATAATAAACTTTTAAAAGGTTTTGTATCAAGTAGAAATTAACATATATTTTTTATTCCTGAAACTAAAGAATGAATGAATCAACTTGGACTTGAGTTAAGGGATTTCGTCTCAATCTCCTTTCATTAAGGCATATCCTGATGTTATGCACCTTTATTATCATACAAAGTGTATATTCATCTATTTGACTCATTATATCATGAATTATTATATTATAATGATATATTGATTTTTTATTAATGTTATTCCTTATTAATTTTTATTCAAGTGTTACTCAAGTAGATAATGTCTCTTTAACTAAAACAATGTTTTTTGATGTTTTAAAGATTTATTCTTCGTAAACATTTTATTTCAAGTCCATGTATTAAAAATGGTTTCTATTAATGTATTTATATGGACATAAATTATTTAAATTTTAACATTCATTAAAATATATAATAGTGGTATGTGAAACTTTGATTCAAAAGTCTCTTTATTAATTGTTTTAAATGAATTTAGAATTTGGTTGAATATTTCTATATCATAAAATGATCTCTTCTGATTACAATGTAGAAATGTTATTTTTCATTTATTCATATTTTATTTGTTCTGAATATATAACAGTACATGAATATTTTACAGGTGGTTTCATGATAAACCAAATGAAGTGTGGTTCCATATTAAACCAGGGATCGGTGGTCACGTTATAACCTCCAATGCATTGGGTAGGGACATTGTCCATATGGCTATTCCATTTAGTGATATGTGTGGAGGTCGACTGTATGGTTATTCTATTTTAGTATTTTTATGTCCCAAGATACCTTAATGTGATATAAGTTTTTTTCTATGGGCTTTATGTTAATCTTTTGGTTATGAAATGGGTAAGAAATGAGCTTATATTTAGTGAAGTTTTTTTTCAACTTCTTTAAGGTGAAAATTATTACATTATGATAATGTATTAATGGTTTACATGTGGTTTTAAAAAACTAATAGTTTTCCTTATTTATGAATCCATTACTGAGCTTTTCTTCCTCATCCCATGTTTTGAAAAAAAATTTCACTGGACTGGAAGATTAATAGGGTCATGGATAGGATCAAGGAAAATTACCATTGTCTAAAACCAGGAACTAGACACGTTTATTTATTTTATGAAAAAATAGAAAGTGAGTAGATGTGTCAAATTTTAATATTAAATTTGTTATGTATATGTTATAACCTAATTCTCTAATGATATAAACTAGAAAAGATCATAATTGTGAATTATGAAAAAAAATTAATATTATGAAATGTTTAAGGGTGGGTCATTACAATAATTTTAAATGTATACTCTTATAACTAGACCATTGTTTTCATGATATGGCCTTGTAATTAAATTTCATCATTAAAATCCTTGGAACATGGCCCCTTATGGTATGTTTATGTAATTAGGATGGTTATTTAAAGTGGATTCATCCACTAAAATAATGATTATTTCAAGTGTATGGTGGAATATTACCTAACAAGTTACCCAAATATGATAAAAAAAATTATTTATTTTTTTTCCTTTTTGATATGAGTAGCCAGTTAATTAAAATTCTAGTTACAAAATAATTAGTGTTTCTCTGTATATATTGTGAGGAAAATTGTCTTCAATTGATTATAGTTTTGAAAAATTATTTATAAATAATGGTCACATTGAATTTATATGATATTATACATTGTGTTCTTTTAGGTGTCTTCTAAATAAAGAGCTAAGAACAAATTTTGTATTTTTTCTATTATAACTAATAAATTCAATTTAATTTCATATATAATCATATGTTTTAAGTAAAATATTAAATGATATAATTAATTTAACAAATCCTTTATATTATATTGATAATTTGACCCTAGTTTTTGGTATTGTTCAAGAGTTTCCTTTACTATTGCCTTCGATGCAAACATACAAATTTCTAATGCTTCTCAATTTCATTTTATATTACATTAGACCTAGAGGTTTTGAAGATAATACTCATGCCCCATTAGGAAGGATTCTAGATTAAGGTTAGATTCCTTGTGGGAATGTTATGGTTCACCCATGTTCTTGGTATTACCATTAGGAATACGGAGTGTTAGTGGATTCGTTGGTTGTGATAAATGTTTGGGAAGTTTATATGTGTGTTTTTTGGGGTCGTTTAAGATTATTCATTGTAAAAAATACTATATGTATGTTTGTTTTCATTAAATAAGCCGAACAATTGAGGATACATATTTATCATGGATGATTAAGTTTAATGGGACTCATATACCAAGGGAATGATTGGTTAGTTACTTTGTTTTCTCATGTAATTATTGTGGATTTATAACATAAAAATTCATCAGATTTGTAAATTTTTAGGACAAAAACATGACCCTAAGTTGTAGTTTATTTTAGGTTATAGTATACTGATAATTTGTGGGGAAATTTTTCTTGTAAATCATTTTAAATGGATGCTCCCATTGTTTTGATGTAATATAGAGGCAGTACGTATTAACAAAAATGGTGCCCATTAACATAATAAATATTGAAATGAGCCATGTGTCGTTCTATGGTAAACATTCCAGTATAAATGAGGTTTGATCCATGAGATATTGTAACCCTGTGAACTGTGTTAGTTGATGACTAATTGTATAATAGGGTGATCAATGTAGTTTTTTTATGAGTAACATGTCCACGAATATTTAACCAAAAAAATTGTTATCCTAGTGTGGGTGATGGTCCTGTGAAAGAATTGGGTACTGTAATATTATAGATCTGATTTGGTTCTATATATAACATCTTGTGCTAATGATGTTTCCAGATGTTTCATTGTAATAGAATCACATGAAATCATATAAATCAACATGTTCTAAATTTTCTTCTATGTAGCTATCATTTCAGGTGGGATCTTATTATTAGAATGTCATTACAGTTCATAAATCATGTTCGATGGTGGAAGGAGTGTGTTATGTTGGATTAGGTTCCATATTTAGTAAATTGATCGCTATAAATATATTATTCTATTGAGAAGAATAATGATCTTTTGATTTGAAATTTATACAAGGTATATCTGGTATACAGGATACCAATATTAAAAATGTGGATGTGGTTTTATGATACTAGAAAATTGGTGGATCAGAAAATATATGGTTAAATAAGTTATACATGGTTTTTAATCAGTTTTTATTATGGTTGAATCCAAATAATGGCTATAGACTCAAGATATCTTAGGGTGACCAGTTCAAGATTAGTTCTTGTGAAGTGTCGATGCTCATGCTAGAGTTTGATGATAGTTTCTCAGTATATTCCAATCAATGTTGAATAAATAATGATAAATAGTGACCCAATCACTAATTTTTCCCCTCATCGAATGGGGGACATTGTAGAGACCCAAAGCATTACATACATGGACATTACATTACTTTTGTTTAATACTTAATATATAACAAAAACAGACACCAAAGGACCATAATAGTTTATTGTCTTTGGAAACTCAGAATATAAACTTCTAATCATGTTGAAATATCTTCAACAACTCCCATAACGATCTTACCCTTTTTGTTTCCTTACCTAAAACCTTTATTTATATCCTGGGGAAAAGTAAACATAAAAAATGGTGATCTCAAATGCTCAGTAAGGGTAAGCATGGAGAAAATAAAACAAACCATATACATTTGAACATAAAAAAATGAACATAATGGTTAAACATCGAAATCTTGAGAAATGACATAAAACATGGCAGTATGTAAGACATAAATCATAATAGAACGTCAATCATGATAAAATTTATTGTAAATAAAACTTTTAATTGTGGAAAAATATTAAGTACATGATATGATTTCCATAGTAGCCAAGGCATTGCTACCAAGACCATCTTAGTGGACAACTCCCTTTCTAAACCGAGTTCACTCCTCGTTCCAGTCCTGTAACACTGAACCAGATTAACTTAATGTTTCAGCCATGTCTATCTCATGAGATATAAATCTTTACCCAATGCATTGGAGTGATATATAGGTCCCACCCATCTCATAATGGAATCATTCTTTCTTGTGCCACAAAATAAACATACATCATTCATAATAACCCAATAAATAAAATGGGTTTCATAAACATCATCCCATCATCACATACTCCATATAAAAGAAATGGATATAATTTCATAATAAGAAATTTGAAACCATGAAAATAATATAGACACTATACTTGAAACATACACATATGAAATAATGGCATCTTAGATGAAAAATGGTTTTGATAAAACACTTAAAATGAATTCTTGAGAAAAATTTCCTTTCTTCTTCAAAACCATTTTCTTTTCGCAAAATGACATGTAATTTTAAAAGAAAATTATATTGTTGAAAATAGTCATGAAATCTTTTGGAGGAAGTTCATGAAAATAAGGCTTTATAAAATCGTAAAAAACCGTTCATGTCGTATAAGTTTAAAAAAACATTCTTCTCGTACTTTTGCTGAAAATGTCAAAAAGTACCTCGTAAAAGAAAGATTCCATACATACCATGTAGTAAAAGTCAAAATTGGTAAAAACGACTTTAAACATATAGGAAACCAATTTTAGGAAACATGGACATGGATGAGAACAATAACCCCAGTAAATACTTACGAATAAACAATCTCGGATAAGAATGGGATTGGAAATGTTATCCCTTAACTTAGGTATGATATGATTCGTACATATCCGAACCTCATGTATAATGATTTAAATAATGTCATTTACTTATTACATAATCATATTCATTGTTTTCATATCATATATGTTTCACTTATGACTTTATATTACCCGTTCTTTTGTAAATTCCATGTTAAAGCAGCGTTTTGGATAAAATCATTTCATTTATCATATGTGTTTCGACTTATTGTTCTTGATATTATAAATTATATACTGATTTACATAATTCCAGAATGTAAAAAATGATTTATATATAATATATATTAATCATATACATATATATTATAGATTAATAAAATGAATGAAATACACCATTCATGGAGACGGTAGGTCGTACATACGCATGAACGTTGTTTTCGTTTCCTTATTGAATTGAATGAAACTAATTAGATGAAATACATATATATATACATAAAAAAATAGAATTATTATTTTATATATTTCATTATTATTCATTATATAAACTTTATGTTCATTCATGTATGGTTAACATGGAGAATGAATCTCATCGCGTCGTGGAGACGGTAATCCGTACATACGCACGAGCGATGATATCGTTCCCATAATTATTGAAAAGAATTGGGGTGGATGGTATAATATATCAAAATAATTATTATGTTATAATAAAATTATATATTTATTCTTTACACCATTATACCCATCCATGTACGGTGTTGGTGGAAAAACAGATTACACCACGACGTGGAGATGGTATTTCGTATGTATGCATGCGTGGAGATTTTGTTTTCTGTAGGATGGATAGAAGGTGAAATGGAGTTGATTTATATTTATAATAACATACCATTATCTGAGTGATACTGATGATATTACTTCATAATGAAACAACAAAAGAAGAAGAAGTATAATCAGATTTAAAGTTGAAAGAATCGGTAACGGAGATTACCTCTTCTTTGAAGCGCCTATTCTTAACCTCCTCTTAGGGCACTAAAGATGGTCATTGAAGAATACCAGGACCTCTAGGATGTTTCTAGGGAAGTGGAGAAGAGAAATTGGCAGGGGTTGTCCGAGCATCAAGGCTCCAAAAGGTGTGAAGAGAAGAGGGAAGGGGTGCCCTTTTATAAGGGAAGAGAGGGGCACCTTTGGAAAAACTATAAATATTATTTTATTATAAAGTCATATTCAGTTTTTAATAGCTCAAAATTGATTTATTTCGAAGCTAAGGTGGGGAAGGGTAGAAATAATCTCATACAATAGAATTTAGACAAGTTTAGGTTTCTATTTTAACTTTATCATTTAGATTTAACTTTAAGTTAAATAATTTTACTTTTACTGTGTCTTCTTGTTTTCTTACACTATAAGGTTAATAATGTTACTATAACAAGAAAAACGAACCCCAAGTTTTTTATTATTAATATATATAACTTTATCTAAGTCATTTGGCCAAACCATAGATTTTTTGGAAAAAAATAACAATTAATAATATAATATTTTTTTTAAAAACTATTTTATGTCAATTTTGACACAATTTGGTAATTGATTTTTGTGAAAATCATAACAGAATGATTAGTTCGAACACGGTTAATTAAATCAAAACTAACATGTCATATTAACATAGATAATTAGTGAAATTCATAAAAAGTCTCAAATTACATTTATTTGGGTATTTATAACATCAATTATGTCAATATTTCATTAATAAAAAAATTACTGCATAATCTTTGTGTCCTAAATAAATTAAATTATTTAATGTATAAAAATTATAAATAAAATAACATTATGTAGGAAATCGTTTTAGCTTCCTAATTAATATTTATAGTAGAATTTATCTTATGTATAAACCTATATTAAAAATGATTTAGTTATTAAACATTGATTTTAACTATTTTAACCCATCTTTAAATAAATTAATAATAAATGTCCTAATTTAATCCAAGTCAACCTAAATGGTCATATTTTATTCTTAAGGTTGTTTTTGGATGAATTAATCTCCTCCAATAGATTTAGGACATGTGTTAGGGTAATAATAATATCATTTTTACCCTTAATTATCCTATTTACTTTTAACTGTGGTAAATAAAAGTAAAAAGTTACTATTCACCAAAAAAATATTTTCATCTCATTGAACCATATTTTAGTCCCTAATATTAACTGTGTCTCTCAGATTTTTGAAATTCAACTCACATAAGTGGTAAAATTTTATTTAAATGAAAAAGTTAGTTTTTTAACTACCACTAAGTGGTTTCACTATTCATTGAAAATTGAAGTTTTGCAGAAAAATACCAAAAAATCATCCTAAGCATTATTTGATATTACGAATTCAAAATTGATGTCTATTTTTCCAAATTCAAAACATAGAAGTGGCATTAATAAATTTTAAAATTAATTTCCATTATCAAAACAAATAGTGTTTTTTAATAAACAATAACTATCAAAAGATTGATACTTGTTTATATCCAATTTCAAAGTAAAATTAATTCCAATGACAAACATTGGATTAAATAGTAAAAATATATTCTAATTACACTTTAAAACCAATTAAAAAGATAACATAAACATATAAATTATTATGATGAAAAAAGTTGTTTTTAATTAAAATATATCGTGTTTTTACTATTCATTAAAATATGAAAGTTATCAGAAAAATATCAAAACTTTATCCAATGTAAATTTGTATATCCTGATTCAAAAGAAGAAGTTTATTTTTTAAAATTTCACTTATAATCATGTCAAAAACTAGATTTAATGTGGATGCACAATTAAAAGGCGGTAAAACTGCATTTTTTTAAAATACTTATTTTACCCAAAAAATTAATTTTGTTCTTATACCATGTTCTATAAAATTTTTAAGATGAATAATAATGTTATAAAATTCAAATTTTAGTTTATACTATTCATAACAGAATGTTCATAATAATAATATAATAATATATCATTGTTAAGTAAAACCTGGTATTGAGTACAACACACGCTATCGAAGAAGGTTGTGATTGCGTGTAAGGAAAGCCAAGTCGGGGTTGCGTGTAGTGCTAGACTCCTTTGTTGTTGCATATAACAAAATCCAACCATATTTCATTAATAAATTGAATATATATATATACTCAATGTTTCGTAGAATAAATACTATCAAACAAACTTGAAATTGTGTGTAACAAGATCTGAGATTAGTGTTACGTAAACTGCAAGCTAATACGGTGTTGCGTATAGCGCAAGATAATCTTGGTGTAGCGTACAACAGAAGATATGAAAGAAATTAAAAATAATATATCTTATAAAATCTCAGGTTGTTACATTCTACCCCCCTTAAAATGAATTTCTCCCTCGAAATTCGTCGGGGTGATAAATCATTTACTATTCATAGAAACCCATATCATAAAAATGAATTCTAAAACTTAATTTTAAGAACTAAAGTTTGAAATGTAATGATTACCCAAAGATACTCATCACTAGGTTTCCATATAAGAGAACATAGGTGAAAATATGGATATGGAAGAAAAATCTAACCATCAAGTTCTGATGGAGTGTGGTAGAGAATATGTCTATGAAAAAGCCATCAATCACAAAGCCATAAATTTGTGATGATCTAAGGTACCATCTGATTCATTAGATATAAGAGCACTAGGATAACATTTTTGGGTTTCAATTTCCCTAATGTTGAAAATTTTGAATTAGAATAAATACTTGCCTGATTTTGGTTCAATCTCACTGTTGTTCTTGGTTTGAACAATTTCTACTTCATCTCTTAAAGAAATGAAGTTGAATTTGTTATTCGTGAAGTGTTAACAGATCATGTGGTAGAATGATGGGTTATTCCATCTATTTCAAACAAAAGGAAAGAAAAAGTTATAAAATATACATAGTCCATCTATGGTGAGGTTAATAATATATGATTCCAAAAATGAACTTATACATTATATATCATACCGCTTAATAAAATAAAACTAGTTCTACTAACTGGGAACTTCCTGTATGCCAGTCCTAGGTGATAAAGGCCAGTCACACTTCGGTTGTGGGTTCGATTCCCACATCCTTATCTGACGCGATGAGTTTTCGCCCATCCTACAGGTTGTCCTTTTTCTAAAACTACATTACTATAACATCCCATCAATAATATCGAAAAATTTTATATCCTTAAACAATACTAACTTATGTCCAACATAATCCATTCCAGTCTTTAGGCTTATCCAAAATACTACTGTCCAATCTCATATTATAGTGAAAACGATTACCAAAGAGTTCATATAACAAGCATGTTAATATCATCGTTGATCTCCATATATCATAAGATATGTCTTGTTGGTCACATTCCAAACATTCGAAGGCCTTAATCATGTATTATCTTGAAAAAAATGAATAGCCATTGAACCTTAGTAAAAACATGAATGTTGTTAAATTTTAACACTTTCCACATACCAAAATCCCAAAAATTCTATATACTCAAACCATAATATCACTTAGTCCTTATATCAGTCATGAGCTCATGAATACTATGAAAATTTTCATTTTCTCCTTATCTCTTCATTATGTGCATATCATCTGTTTTCCAAAATATTTGAATCACTTTTCATGGTTACCGGTACCATAAAATAATTGAAAACCACAATAGACTAATACAAAAATATTCCAATACACCATAAAAGTACCTCAACAACATTATTCTTGAATACAAATACATAAACACTTCAATCCATCCTCTTCAATGATTGTCCTGGAATAAGTCCTTCCATGATTTAGAAGTAACAATTTAGGTCCGGGCAATGACTTGGGTAATGCCCATGTTCTCCACAAATAAGACATTGATCTCCATAATAGTCTGTCACTCAATGACCCTTTTCTCCACACAGATAACATATGTCCCTCCATTTGAGGTATTCCTCAAGGTTCTTCTTCCCTTCTTTAGAAATCTCAATCTTCCTTTCTTTATGCTCCTCAACATGCGAACAAGCATAAAAGTCTATCTTCCTCTTATTTGATGAATTATACATACCACTATATTTCACCTTGTTAATCATATATCGTGATGACTGATTCAGCATAATGACAATATCTTTCCCTCTAGGAATTATGCAATTTTGTTTCTCATAGTCACCAATTTGTCCATTGGATTCAATGTTAACCGAATTCCTTCTAGTTCCCTCCATTGACTAAAACACAAAAATAATTCTGTGAGAGGAAAAAATCATACAAGGAATATAACATAATCAAGGGGGAGTACCTTCGACATCTAACATCTTAGGTTTAATCTAATATCGTTACCATAATTCTAGGACTATAACCTATACTTATACTTAACCTTAGGGACATCCCTGGACATACCTTATAAATATCTCTAGGGATCTCACTAAATTTTTTGCATCCTAGTTTCCAATGGTTAACTAAACCTTTCCTCTGATACCAACCGTAGAGACCCAAAGCTTGACGTACATGGAAATTACATTACTTTTGTAGAATACTTAATACATAACTAAAACAGACACCAAAGGACCGTAATAGTTTAGTGTATTTGGAAACTCGGAATATAAACATCTAATCATGTTGAAATATCTTCAACAACTCCCATAAAGATCTTCCCCTTTTTGTGTCCTTACCTAAAACCTTTCTTTATATCCTGGGGAAAAGAAAACATAAAAAGGGTGAGCTTAAATGCTCAGTAAGGGTAAGCATGAAGAAAATAAACAAACCATATACATTTGAACATAAAAACATGAACATAATGTTTAAACATCAAAATATTGAGCAATGACATAAAACATGGAAGTATGTAAGACATAGATCATAATAGAACATCAATTATGATAAAATAGCTTGTAAATAAAACTTGTAATTTTGGAAAAACATTAAGCACATTATATGATTTCCATAGTAGCCAAGGCATTGCTGTCAAGACCATCTTAGTGGACAAAGTCCCTTTCTGAATCGAGTTCACTCCTCGTTCCAGTCCTGTAACACTGAACCGGATTAACTTTCCATTCCAACCATGTCTATATCATGAGATATAAGTATTTACCCAATGCATTGGAGGGATATATAGGTCCCACCAATCTCATAATGAAATCATTCTTACTAGTGGCACAAAATAAACATACATCATTCATAATAACCTAATAAATAAAATGGGTTTCATAAACATCATCCCATCATCACATAATACTTATAAAAGAAATAGATATCATTTCATAATAAGAAAAGTAAACCCATGTAAATCATAGAGACATTATACTTGAAACATACACATATGAAATAATGTCATCTTAGATGAAAAATTCTTTTGATAAAACACTTGAAATGAATTCTTGAGGAAAATATCCATTCTTCTTCAAAATCATTTTCTTTTCACAAAATTTCATGAAATTTTAAAAGAAAAGGATTTTGTTGAAAATAGTCATGAAATATTTTAGTGGAATCTTTATGAAAATAAGGCTTTATAAAACCGTAAAAATCTGTTCGTGTCGTATAAGTTAAAAAAACATTCTTCTCGTAATTTTGCTAGAAAAGTCAAAAAGTACCACATAAAATAAAGATTCCATACATACCATGTATTAAAAGTAAAAAATGGGTAAAAAGGATTTTAAACAGATATGAAACCATTTTTAGGAAACATGGACATGGATGAGAACAATAACTCCGGAAAATACTTATGAATAAATAATCTCGGATAAGAACGAGATTGGAAAAGTAATCCCTTACCTTAGGTCTGATATGCTTCATACGTACCCAAAACTCCTGTATAATGATTTAAATAATGTAATTGACTTTTTATAGAATCATATTCATTGTTATGATATCATATATGTTTCACTTATGACTTTATATTACCCGTTCTTTTGTAAATTCCATGTTAAAGCAGCATTTTGGGTAAAATCATTTCATTTATTGTATGTGTTTCGACTTGTCATTCATGATATTATTACATATATCCTAATTTACGTAATTCCAGAATGTAAAGAATGATTTATATATTATATATAGTCATCATATACATATATATTATAGATAGATAAAAGGAATGAAATACACCGTTCCTGGAGACGGTAGGTCGTACGTACGCATGAACGATGTTTTCATTTCCTTATTGAATTGAATAAAACTAAATAGATGAAATACATATATATATATATACATAAATCTAGTAGAATCATTTTTTCATATATTTCATTATTATTCATTATATAAACTTTATGATCATTCATGTATGGTTAACATGGAGAATGAATCTCATCGCATCATGGAGACGGTAATCCGTACGTACGCACGAGGAATGATATCGTTCCAATAATTATTGAATAGAATTGGGGTGGATGGTAAAATATATCATAATCCGTATGATGTTATAATAACCATATATAATTATTATTTACAACACTATACTCATCCATGTAAGGTGTTGGTGGCAAAACAGATTACACCACGGCGTGGACACGGTATTCTGTACGTACGCACGCGTGGAGATTTAGTTTTCTGTAGGATGGATAAGAAGGTGAAATAGGGTTGCTTCATATTTCTAATAACATATAATTATACGAGTGATACTGATGTTATTACGTCATAATGAAACAACTAAAGAAGTAGAAGTAGAAGAAGAAATAAAGTTGAAAAATCGGTAACGGACATTACCTCTTCTTTGAAACGCCTCTTCTTAACCTCCTCTTAGGGCACTAAAGATGGTCTTTGAAGAACACCAGGACCTCTAGGATGTTTCTAGGGAAGTGGATAAGAGAAATTTTCAGGGTTTGGCGGAGCATCAAGGCTCAAAATGGTGTGAAGAGAATAGGGAAGGGGTGCCCTTTTATAAGGGAGGAGAGGGGCACCTTTGGAAAAACTGAAAATATTATTTTATTATAAAATCATATTCGGTTTTTAATAGCTCCAAATTTATTTATTTCTATGATAAGGTGGGGAGGGGTCTAAATAATCTCATACAATATAATTTAGACATGTTCAGGTTTCTATTTTAACCTAATCATTTAGGGTTAACTTTAAGTTAAATAATTTTACTTTTACCGTGTCTTCTTGTATTCTTACACTATAAGGTTAATAAACTTACTATAACAAGATAAACGAACCCCATGTTGTTTATTATTAATATATATAACATTATCTAAGTCATTTGGCAGAACCTTAGATTTTTTGGAATAAAATAACAATTAATATTATAATATTTGTTTTAAAAACTATTTTATTTCAATTTTGACCCTATTTGGTAATTGATTTTTGTGAAAATCATAACAGAATGATTAGTTCAAAAAAGTTAATTAAATCAAAACTAACATGTCATATTAACCTATAAAATTTGTGATATTCATAAAAAGTCTCAAATTACATTTATTTGGGTATTTAAAACATCAATTATGTCAATATTTGATTAATAAGAAAATTACTGCATCATCTTTGTGTCATAAATAAATTAAATTATTTAATGTCTAAAAATTATAAATAAAATACCATTGTGTAAGAAATAGTTTTATATTTCTAATTAATTTTTATAGTATAATTTATCTTATTTATAACCCTATATTAAAAAAGATTTAGTTATTAAATGTTGATTTTAACTATTTTAACTCTTCTTTAAATAAATTAATAATAAATGTCCTAATCTAATCCAAGTGGACCTAAATTGTCATATTATATTCCGAAGGATGTGTTTCTTAGAATTACACTTATCCAATAGAATTAGGACATGTTTTAGGGTAATAATAATATCATTTTTACCCTTAATTATCATATTACTTTTAACTGTGGTAAATAAAAGTAAAAAGTTACTATTCACCAAAAAATATTTTCATCTCATTGAACAACATTTTAGTCATTGATATTAACTGTGTGTCTTGGATTTTTGAAATTCAATTCACATAAGTGGTAAAATTTCATTTAAATGATAAAGTCAGTTTTTTTACTACCACTAAGTGGTTTCACTATTCGTCGAAAATTGAAGTTTTTCAGAAAAATACCAAAAATTCAGCCTAAGAATTATTTGATATTCCGAATACAAAATTGATGTCTATTTTTCCAAATTCAATACATAGAAGTGGAATTAATTAATTTTAAAATTAATTCCCATTATCAAAACAAATAGAATGTTTTTAAGAAACAATAACTATCAAAAGCTTGATACTGGTTTATATCCAATTTCAAAGTGAAATTAACTCCAATGACAAAAATTGTATTAAATGGTAAAAATATATTCTAATTAATATTTAAAACCAATTTAAAATATAATTAACCCATATAAATTATTACGATGAAAAAAGTTGTATTTAATTAAAATATAGCGTGTTTTTACTATTCATTAAAATATGAATGTTATCAGAAAAATATCAAAACTTTATCAAATGTAAATTTTTATATCCTAATTCAAAAAAAGAAGTTTATTTTTTAAAATTTAACATATAAATATGTCAAAAACTACATTTAATGTGGGTGCGCAATTAAAAAGCGGCAAATCTGCATTTTTTGAAAAATATTTATTTTACCCAAAAAAATTATTTTGTTCTTATACCATGGCCTAAAAAATGTGTAAGATGAAAAATAATGTTATAAAATTCAAAATTTAGTTTATACTATTCATAAAGGCTAGTTTATAATAATATTATAATAATATATCATTTTTTAGTAAATTCTGGTATTGCGTACAACACACGCTATCGAGGAAGGTCGTGATTGCGTGTAATGAAAGCCAAGTTAGGGTTGCGTGTAGTGAATGACTCCTTTATTGTTGCGTGTAACAAAATCCAACCATATTTAATTAATAAATTTAATATATATATATATATATATAATTATTTTTGCGTAGAATAACTACTATCAAACAAACATGAAATTGTGTGTAACACGATCCAAGATTACTGTTGCGTATACTGCAAGCTAATAGGGTGTTGCGTATAGCGCAAGATAATCTTGGTGTAGCATAAAACAGAATATATGAAAGAAATTAAAAAGAATATATCTTATAAAATCTCGGGTTGTTATAGATATGATGATTTTTTAATTTACGAATCGTTAAATTAGTGATTTAATATATTACTGATGGGTATCAAAAATATTTCATAAGTTAGTGAAAGGTAACATAATAGATTTATTATTTTTTTAAAAGGGTAGTTTGATGTTTTCTTAAGCTACTAATGGGTAACTAAATGATTTTTATGATTCTGAAGGGTAACATAAACATTTATGGACGCAATGAATAGTAACATGAATATTTTTTACGTTATAAATGGTAACAAGAAAATGTATTATATTTATGAATGGTAAGATGAAAATTTATTATGTAACTAAAGGGTAAAATAATTATTTCATAAGTTAGTGAAGGGTGAAAAGAATATATCTTTAGAGGATGAAATTTAACTAAATAATTAATTATGTTACTGAATGGTGACTCAATAAGTTTATCTTTTACTAATAGTTAACATCGATTTTTATACAGTTACTATCGGGACACGAGGGTTGATATTCAAATGATGTTTTTAGATATGGGATGGGTACAATACTTAGAGACAATGTTTTGATGATCATGAGATTCATCTGAGGGTAAGGAAATCATGATCAAGTAATGATGAAGGTTTAGTGGGGGTTTCAAGCATTTATAGGATCTATCAGATAGAGGTGCTTCAACTATTTCTCATATGAGTGATTGTATGTTTGTCAATTGATAAATTTATCATGTTTATCCATTGATAGGTAATATACTTTGTTCTGGGCTTGGATGATATTATTAAGGTAGATGAAACGTGTAATAGTTAGTTCTGGTTTTGGAAGGAACATATTTTTAGCTCCAGATGAAGAAAAAATGAGAGCCGGTATGTAGTTGATGTCTCTCTTTAGTGTGTTGAGGTATATTATGCAAATAATCTTTCCATGTGGTTTGAAAAAACCCTTATAGATTGCATTCACCAGAAATTCGGTAAGTGGGGGTGACGAGGTTTATAGTTTTCGTATAATCTAAGTTGTATGAGGGTATCACAATGAGATAGTTAATCCAATTGGATGGTGATGTGGGTATCTTTGGATGGACATGATCATTAGATCATTATATCAATTTTTGATGAGGAAAATGATCATAATCTTTAGTTTGAGTGTTCTCATTTCTTATGCATTGTGTTGTTCTTTGAATGTCTCTCATATGATCCAAAATTGAGTTGTACAATTTCATTTGGGTTTGATGTCTAGAATTGGTAAGGTGATGATTTTAGGATTTCCACCAAAGATCATCAATGAATATATGTCTTTAAGTGTAGAGGTTTCAAGTTTCCATGTCTATATGGTATGACAAATCAAAATTAATTATCCACATTCAATGTGGTGGATGATTTATTTTGAAAACTATGGTTCATAATGAAAATATAAAAGTTGGATCACCTTAATGATTTTATGTACTTTTAGTTCTGAGAGGTGTAATGGGAACCCATATAATATCAGGGTCTTTGAGCATTGAAATATCAAATTTTGGTGAAAAAAATCCTTCATCTCATGAATAGAAAATAACTACTTCAAAACAGAAACCCCAAACTAAAAGACCTATTTTTTAAGGCATACTTTTTTTATACCATGCGAGGGGATCCAAGGAACTATAAGGTCATATAAAAATTCTAAAGGGATCAATATATTTAGTGAACTATTTTTTAAACCATGTATTATTTACATGAATTCTATGGTCTCTTCATATACTGAGTCCAGATAGTTTCAAAGAGATTTCCAAACCAATTTCCTTATTAAAATGATCAAATTTACCATTTCCCCCTCCACCCATATAAGAATCTTATCCCATTTTCTTCATCATTTTCACAAATCCTCCTCACACTCCATCCTCTCCATTATCAAATATTTCATTTAGTACCTCCTTTATTTATTCACAAAATCAAAGTATATCTATTAAGACAAATATCCTTCCAAAAGTCTATATTGACTCTAGAATAATTTCTTATGTACTTTTTGTATGATGTTTCATCATGTTGTACAAGTGTTATGCCATATTTAAAGTACGTTTTCTTGTTCCTTGTTTCCTCTCATTTTTTATCCAACAAATAATCGATACGAGTCTAGTGAACCTTCCTAATCATAATCTAGATGGTCTATATGATATTCTATTAAATTATATTTATTTAAAGATTATATTTTTTTCCACACAATGTTAATTTTGAGTATTGCATCTAATGTTTTCAGTTACATTAAATTGTAATATAATGAATGACCTAGATGAAGTATACTCATACCATTCCCTTTTAGAGGTTCAAAATAACTTCTTGGATCACCCCTAAGAGTGAGTTTGGATTAATTTCAATGAACACATATTTCTTATAAAACCTAATTACACCATAAGGGTTTTTGGAATAACTCATATAAATTCCCCTTTATCTCATTTATGTTTAATGAAACCACCATAGAGGGTGTGTTTGGAATGTCACATAAATAATGGAATAGTAAGATTTACCTTCGGGTGTCATTAATAAATTCTAGAGAACAATTTCATTTCTTATGATGTATCCCTATTTAATTAAATAGGAAAATTTATGTATCAAATTAAAAAACTGACTTATGTTAAATTTGGGAGACACCTCTAATATTTTGGTTTAATTTTAATAAATGATTTTTTATAATCAGTTCAATTTCACCAATAAAATGTATCATGAGTGATTTGGATTCACTATTTGAAATTCCTTGGTACTTATGAATAGTTATTATGGACACCATGGATTTTATAAATTAATAAATAGTGCTAGTATAATTTTGATATCCATTTCACTAACTCAATTAGTTAAACATGTAAAATGAAAATAATGAGTTATAACATATATATGTTATGATATAATTATAATGAAAGCTCATGAGCCAAAATAAAATACTTTTTTAACATGCTATCATTATTTATTATACTTGATTCACTTAAAATTTTGATACGGGTAATGGTTGTAATGAGGCATCCCATAGGAAATACATTTATTCAAGTTATAAATTCCATGTCTGAAATTGATTAACACCCCACAAGTCATTGATGTGAATGGTAAATAGTAATCCTATATTAGATCTGGTCAATTCATCATGCTTGTGTTTTCCTTGTCCCTACATTGATGATTCATTTAAAATTATAAAAATATTTAAATTCTTATAAATGACCCACCAGGATTTGGATTGATGTCCATGTATACAATATTATTCGAATTATTTCATTGGATCCAAATAAATTATGTATTGAGATTACCTTGTACTTGATACCTATAAATGGTAAAAGCCTAGATAGAAAGTGTAATTCCTTGGATTACTCCTTGGATTCTAATTGTTTTTATATATAGAAATACCTCCACAAAATAAATGGATTCACATTGATTCTTATTCATGGATGATATGCACTATAAAAATGGGTAATATGTCTAATATTTTATTACTATGTTCAATGATAGTCCACATTAGGCTAATATATGCAATATTACTCTAGCACATTGCCTCTTTTATTATTTATATATGGTACATTTTTATGTTTATAAATTAGGATTTCCACACATTAAAAAAAATTGGTGGTGGATAACTATTTTTTATCTTAACATGTTCATGTCATTGCATCATACAAGAGAATATCTCAGGGATATTTTTTAGGACCATGGATGGCACTTCATTGTGGTTACCTTTATTGGGAAACGATTATTCCTTGGATAATTGGATTGAGCAAGAACTTGGATTATGATACCTTATACATATATCATCTTATGATTATGTATGGTGGCATTTTATTGGCAGTTGTTGATTTATTAATTTTTTATTATCATTATTTAGTACATTTTATCATTACTTATACAGTATTTAGTTCTAATATAGAGGTTATATTTTCAACATCATACAACCATTATGGAATCAAAACTAGTCACTAGCCTCTAAAATATGGGAAGGTGCACTTGAGGATATTTTTCCATCATGTTTGGTTTCCTATGAGTGAACCAAGATGGGTGAATCACATAGTCTTTATTAACCTTGATTTAATCTTTCTTCTAAATAGATCTTGGGAAACCTATGAAAATGTCTATTATGACATGCATCCATTTCCATATGGGTATATGTATAGATTGTATCAATTCATAGATTTATTGATTCTCATCATTAAAAAGATAAAAATCTGAGGATTTTGGTCACATAATTACCTAAATTTCATTCAATTCCCAAACCCATTTTTTTATTTGTGCTTTGTAGGCCTATTTTTTTATTGCATGTATCAACCACTTATAATAGTTATTATAAAAAATAAATTATTATTCACAATATAGAAAAATCACTATTCGATTTAAAAAATGCAACAATGAATTTTTATATTGTTTATATCAGTCATTGGTCTCCCCACAATTATGTTTTACCATTAAGGAAGGATAATAAGGATCCAACACATGAGCATCACTGAATTTATTTAAATAAATAGTAATAAGATCTAAAAGAAAAAATACTATAACATAATTCTATATAGTGCAGATTAAATCCAATTTATTAATCATACATATTAATTCCTACTAATCACGAGCTTCACTAGAAGTTTGTAAAATGATATTAGGCTTACAAACTAGAAACCAAATTTCCTTGTCTAAGAAAATAATTGATTTCAATGTTATGAATCTATAAATATTCAATCCATATTTACTGTCTCAAGTTCCAACCCATTTTAAAAATATATTTTTCTACCTTTTTTGGTGAAAAAGGTAAAATTATCACCAAATATATAATGATTTGATTCTTTTAAATCATAAACCCAAACTAAAAACTATAATTCAAGGTTCAGATAATTATTTTTATGAATTTTTAATTATAGTTATCTATAATCTATTACTCGGGAATTAAAAAATTTAATGATATATAAGATCATACATGATCCCCATGGATGAGAACACAACAAATTCTAGATCCATACATGTCACAATAAACCAGATAACATTTCATAGGATCTAATAAGAAAAGAATTTTAGCTGATGAGATCTTTTCCTTCATATCCTTAAAGGATTACTAAAAATTCTCAATCCGGAAGTATGGAGTGCCCCTTATAGTCTGAAATATCATCGGATATGTGATATTTTAGAATTCATAAATGAAGAAAAATTTGTAACATGCTATGACCTAAAATTAATATATATCAAAGTTATTCTTTAGTGCTTTCCAAGAGAATAAATATTATATAAATTCATATTCTATATATACGACATTTAGTAACATTAATTCCTAATTAAGAGAAATTTTTTATCATATATTAATATTTTTGTAATTTTTTATATAATTAGTGAAGTGAAAAAATAGATCCCCAGAAGATTTAAAAATATATATAATGGTATTTAAGAGTTTTAGAATATAATATAATTTGGCTAAAAAAGGACACTGATTGATTCTAATTAAATTTGAAATAATTGATTCATCAATTTTAATAAAACTATAGGTCCATTTTTAAGAGAATAAAGAATAAACAGATATTCATAATGTCTATAAGGGATCCTGAATGATTTCATTGGAATATCATATTTCTTATCATGGAGTTAATGATACATAGACTATAGGGCAATCATGGTGAGCCATTGGTCTCCAGAAAAATATATTGGGATATCCTCTTTCTTATCCTTGATTTAGTGATACGTAGACTATATATCAATCACAAAGAACCACTGGGATAATTATAATTGAACAAACACAACATCACATCATGGAAGAGGAAATCAATTCCTTTATAAAACAATTTATTTTAACCATAATCAATATAGGTTCTGGAAAACCATCTTACATATTTACAAAAATATCTTGAGTAACCCAATTCAATTTCATTATTTTTAAGAAACCATTAATTTTTAATTACTCCAACATGAACTTAACTAACATAAATTTCATTAGTTTAATTCTATATGATGGATGCGATTTTAAATTTCCTCTAGAAGGATATCAATAAAAAATTTACTACTATTTTAGATATAAATCGACCAATTTTTTTTGGAAATTCATCAGGATATTTATCCAGAGTGTTCTGATAATTTTTACTCTCAATTATTTCATTAGTCCCAAAGGTGAAAACATTCAATTAATAATAACTTATTATGACAATAGGGGATAATGGTATTTATCATCATATATTCACACCCCAATCCATATTAAATATATGAACATTCTGATCAGGAGTAGTAAAATATTCTTTTCAAACATAATAGTAGATATTATTCTAGAATGAAACTAATCAATATATTAATTGGATTATGTCAATGATAGTGAACTCCAAAATATAAAAAACACAAACAAAATAGAACATATTTATATATTTTCTAATCATCTTGACACTTGAATCCCCTACACACTTGCAAATTGATAGGTGTATAGATATTCATTACCTAAGTTATAATCCTGATATAAAACCCCATTTTAATAATTAAAAGAGAAAAAATAAACTATTAATATACATGAGTATCTAATATAATTAAGTTCATGTATCTAGTAAAAGATGATACTAGGTTGATTTAATAATATTTAAATTGACAATATTATGATTTATAATGGAGCTTACAATAATGAGAGGGAACAACCCATTGCCCATTTTTATCCACTAATAATGCACAAATGTTAGGAGATCTAATGAACCACATCATGAATGTTTCCATGATCACCCCATATTAATGGTAATCCTTCACATTGTTGTATTACCTTCATTAATTTGAAAAAATCAGATTGAGTTGATGGAAATGGTGAATGAAACCAATACAATGAGGTTGTAGATTCCATGGGACATTCCTAGTTCTCACATTAAATTCCATGATAGTAGTTAGAAAATCAAATTCTGTCCATCGGGACATCCACATCTATTTGATAAAATATTTTATTTCATACATCATTACCCATAACTCAAAATCGTATGAAAAATATGATTTCTATATAATGAATATCAAAACCACTGGACAATCCATGATGGGTTCATAAAATACCTCGACAACCTGATGGTCCGGGCCTGCCGGGGGCCTCACCATAAACACTGAACATTATCCAATAGATAATGGATGGAATCCATAATACATATTTTAGAACCAATGGATATTTTTATATTTCTGCAACTCCCGACTTCCTTAATATTTCTAGGTTACTAATTCTATTTTGCATCTATCCCACATTCACCATTGAAGCAGCATGAACTTCCATGTGCATAGACAGTTTTATAGTATGAATGGAGGGCTCTTGATCGCCAATAAGTCTTATATTTCAGGCCCTTGTGATTGAGGAAATAATATAGGACATGGAATCGAGAGTAAGATGATTGAATTGATCACTCTATCCAGTGTTGTTGAAAGAGTCCATGTGCTATTCTAGTTTGATACTAACATCTATGTCAAGGAAAAATACATTACCTAAATTATTTAAAAACTCCCATGCATATTCACAACTAATAAACTGATGTTTCACATCTTCATCACCATTGAATCATAATTGTAATTTCTAAATAATTTTTTTTGAAGCCATCCTCATTTGATTATGTGGGGAAAACATATTTTTCTAGATTCTCCATTAATGAGTTTAAATCGAGGGATGTACAGAATATACCATAGATATTGAAATACATTGGCGTATCATGGAGGTGATATCATATTTCATGATATATTATTCCTTGACTTTGAACAAACCACAGCTCTAAGGAATCCACACTAGTGTGTTGGTGTCTATGAATATATAATTTTTAATTTACACTAGATCAATCATAGGAACATATCAAAGGCTAATGTATTGTGTCATTAGATAAGCTATGGTTATCTATAATCTTTGAAGAGGGGTGATCATGTTTTAATAGATTTTTTTTCCAACATGTTCTCTAATAGATGAGATTAGATTTCTTGTTATCATCTATTCAATATTGTTCTTGATATCACTAAGGGAATGGTTGATTTAGGACCCAATTGATGACATATGATAATATGGATACCCCTCCAAATTAATTCTCTTCACCCTTATTAATAAAAAAATAAAATGATGGATCATTATAAGTGCACATGTTCAATGTGATTTTACCAATGGGACCATCATTGTTGATCTTATGATCCTTAATTCAATGTCCCCCCATTTAAATGTTTTTTAAGAACTCCATTCATGACACAGGTATCTATTTTATTTCATACATGGACTTAATATTGATGAAATTCATGATCATACCGTAATTCCTTAGGATGAGATCTCTTTAACACCTATTGAGAGAGAATAAAAAGAAAAAATTAGATGAAATAACTGAATTAATAAGGAACATGCTTCTAGCATATAAAATGGGTCTCCCTTTTAATCAATCTAATTAATTTAAAAGTCCTTAGCTTATTCCTATATGTAATTTTTTGTTTAATTTTATCATATATAGTAGAACACAAGAAATGTTGAAACCTAGGGATCCCATTTTAACTTCATGTCTTCTAGTGAACATGTTCAACTTTTCCATAGATAATACATTCCCCAATATAGTAACAGATTTCCCAAACTAATTACCTACCTCAATACTTCCTCATTGTATGTAAATAGATTCAGGATATTGTATTTGTTCTAATTTGATGCCTTCAAAAATAAGATAATTTCATCTACATAAAATATGTGTGATGAGGTATGTTCACCCCCTCAATGTTTTCATATTCAACAATAATCTATCCAGCTAAATATCATTGATACATCATCTTAAATAATCATTAGTGTGTGAAAATAAAATCTAATAGAGTGTATATCCTTTCCATACACCCCTGGTTCATCATGAAATTATTTTAGGGGGAAAATTGACTAAAATAGACATCCTTGATGATGTGATATTTTTTACCAATCTAACAAAACTATTTGAAAAGACCCATAACCTAAGGATATTGAACAAAAAAACTCTATTTTCAAGTGTCAAATCCCTTGGATATATCAAAATTATATGAAAATATCTCATACTCTACCATTCTCTTCATTATGTTTAAACATTCTAATGCTATGAATAATAAATTATGAATGCATATTATAGGAATAAATAAAAATATATTTGAGGTAAATTGGACCTTAATTATTCTCCTTATTCTTGTCCTGATGATTTTACAGTTGAAATTATAGACATTATTCCCTATGGAAATTGGCCAAAAGTACATCATATCAACTACATTTTTTTCCTTTGGAATCAATGAAATTTATTTTGAATTGGTTACATAATTAATATAGGAATGAGTGAATAATTAACATAATACTATAACCATGTTATCATCTATAATATCACAATAAAACATGATTAATTGTTTTTTGTAAATCCGTATGGTCCAGAAGTAATCTCCATATTAAGAGGGAACAAAGATTTCTTACCTCATATTTATATAATATTATGTTAAGATATTTATTCTAGTATTCTTAGAGGAATGGAAAAACATTTCCAAGAATAATTGATGTATTTTTAACTAATCATCTATATATATAACACTAACGTATTAAATCAATACCTTTGATACACCATTCTTAGAGGTGTAATACTATCCATTAATGATGATAACTCTATTTGCCTATTTTACTCTCTATTCCCCACGTAATCTAACCAATAGTAATTAATTAATATCTAATTCTATAAACTATTTAACATTATACTGATTCTTATCATTCCATTCATTGATGGTTAGAAGATTAGACAACTTGGAATGAGCTTGAAATTCCTACATTATGTGGATATTCTAGTTCTGATATCTTGATTGGATGCTTGAATAATGTTATTTAGTATCATTAGTGTCAAGTTAATTTTTTAGAATATTCTTTATCTATATTCACTTAGTGGCCCGGTTGTGTTATTTAATTTCTCATCAATCCACTGATGTGGTCTTCTGATTGTCCCCAGCATTCAAGCCTCCAATATAATTTCCCTTTATCAAAAAATGAAAACCCATCCATATCTGAGGAGAAATGGGATAGGGTATAGCATTTGCATCTAGGATATATAAGAAATTATCATTTTGTGGTTTGAGTGATATTTATGATTTTTTTATAATAAAATTACATTAGATAAAATCATGTCAACATTTTTTACAAAAAAACTATAATGCTTGATTTCATCCTTAACATTCAATTTTAACCTACTACATGTAATTTCAGCGAGAGAAATTGGATCCTCAACTAAATTTCACTAATTAATGAAAGTTGAAAATTCAATAGAGGATGTCCTATTGAAATTGGATCTGAATTTTTTATTGTTTCTCAAAATATTTTCAAATTTAACCATTATCAACCACTTGTGAACAACATTCCCAGAGGATTTCTCAAGCTCCATCCAAAGATATCATCTATTGATATATGATGCAGTGGAATGCTAAAAGAAATATTAATATCATAGAATGAAATTCTGAAAGGGGATCTAATGCTCTAATATAGCTAATTTAATATCGAAATATTAATTATTTCATAACAAAGAATATATAGATTATATATGTTGTAATTGTGATGATTCTAGGAAACAAAAATGTACTCAACAGAGACCTGTTTCAATGTATTCCAATTATCAATCAAATTGTATTGTTTGAAAATTAAAATAATCATAGGATTCTTATCCATAATAATGTGAAAATGAGTATTAGTCGTTAGGGGGTTCCCTATCCCAAGGTAGTTATAGTAAAAGAGATTAAATTCATGAGGTACCTAATACATTTCACAAGTCCTATATATTGTGGTATATAAACATGACATATAACTTTTCTAATGTATCACTTTTTCATTCAATCCATTGGGTTTAGTTCCATTCTTGATCCCACCCTTCCTCTAACTTCTTCTTTATTGACCTACTAATAATCTATTTGGCATTCAACATACCATTCATCATTAATAGCAGTCATCACAGGGGGATATGTATCCTCAGTATCATCATCCAAAAAGAAACCACTCAATAGACTGAACATGTTTTTGAAAATTATAAGATGAGATACATTTTTTGTTAATATATTTTTTTTGGCATCCTTAAATGAAGGAACCTTTGAAAATTTCTACCCTAGATTACAGTTAACAATATTCGTAGAATATTGGATTTATTTATCAATACAATTCCCATCACTAATTTGTTTCAATCATGTTCAGTCCAACATATGACCTATACATTCGGGTTTACTAAACCCAGAAGTTTTCATCTACAGTTGAAGCCCTTATCCTGTCAGAATTTTAGAATTCCCATTGAGACACATTCTATGAGAGATTGTTTCCTATTGATCTATATTGAACTCAGTTATAACATTTTTATAACCATATATGTTGATATTCACATATAATTTCTACATATCCTATCTAGTAGTGTTTGAAAGGCATTTCTATCTATTCATTGCATGATCTTGTGTGAAATATGTATGGAGTTTGTATTACTAGGATACTTCATATTTGAAATCCCTATGATTTCCAAGAAGAGGAATTATAATAATAGTATCTGCATGAGTTTAAATTGGTTATGTATTTCCATGGGGATTACCTACATTATTAAAAAGTCTATCTAAAGTAGGATTAGAATGGAAAAAACATAAGGACATATTAGTGACAGATACAAGTTTCTAAAGAATATCTTGTATCTTCCCTTTAGGCTGAGTATTTTGAACATTCACAATCTCCATAACCTCACTAATACACGTGAGAGTTTCATCAGGGGAAGGGTTAATGGTAAAAGAGTATCCAAATGTTCCTTCCATAGAGGAAGTCCCGATCTTGTTCACAGGATAGTTTTGGATGATCATCCTACGTAGCCTCAATGATCATAGTGGTGGTCTAATAAGAGTGAGAATGAATATTAAAAAAAATGCCCACGTGTTTTTTCCATATAGTTGTTTTGAACAATCCCATTCCCCGTCTTATATTCATTGAAGGGTCTATAGGTGGTTGTATCATTAGGGTAATGAGATTGAATTTTATCATTTTCCTTGATCATTTTATAATTAGAAAGATCATGAAACTTTGGTTTCTAGACTTACACACCTTATCCCTAATACATCATGATTTAAATTTCTCAAATATTAAGAAATGCATATTATACATTGTCTTGTTTTAATACTAGGTCAAAAAAATTATGATTTCATTTCTTGGGGTGAGGAATTCATCCTCCACAAGGTTTTTATGCTTATAAACTTCCTCGAGGATTGTATCACCATTCAAATACCTTGAATTTTCATTTAAAGTAAAATATCCAAATTAATGTACCATAATTGATTTCTATAATAATATTTTTAATTGTTTATCATAATATCTCATGGCTCATTTTATTTTTGGGTTATCTATAACATAATATATCAAGCACATTATTTTTTGATAAGAATTACATATTCAATCCTTGTGGTATTGAAACTAATAGAATATATATCAGAACAATTGGGTGTAAAACTAAAATACTAAAAAAAATAGTATGAAACATTAAAATAGTTAAATGAATTATTAAACACATCTAATTTATGAATCAAATGATTAAAAAATGGAAAAAAATTAAATCATATATATGAATTTATTATTGGTGAATGTCAGAAGCAAATTTCATTTATTGATTCCTCACACATCAACCACGTTTTATAGAAGAATGGCCTTCTTATTGACCATCACATTTAGGATGGTAAAATATAAATATTTAATCGTTCTAGTTCTAGTGAAAATCTATTTTAAAAATATACCCTATGAACCCTAAAATATATAAACTTTAATTTTAGAATCCTACCGATTTGACATCCTTAAAACATGAACAATATTATCACACTGTAACTCTTTTATCCTTTCAAAAAAATAACCTGAATCCTATTCATCCCAAAGTACCGTAAAAACATAAGGAATCAGTCTTTGGTGTGATATATAAATATATCATATCAAAATAAAATCTATAATGTCTCAAAATGAATTACATTATTCATAGAAATAGTTTTACATCATTTATATTCTCTCGAATCAGCTGTGTTGTATGGATATTGTTATGATGTTAATTTGTTAAATCTACTAGCTCTAGCTATTTCAAATAATTCAACTTTAAAATTTTACTAGAAACATCTCGCATCAGCTACCACCTACATTAAAATATTATTATTATTCTTCCACAGCCCAAATTATTTGAATAAAACTTGCGATATAATAATCTCACTATGATTGTTCCTCCCAAAACATTTCACCATCAACATCATCATAGTATAGAATTCTAAGGAACCATGGAATAAAAAGAATCATGAATTAAAAAGAATTTACATAATAATATATTCATAAGGAACAAAGGAATTGGTTATAACATAATTTTTCTCATCACCCACTTAATCCTCGGTTGTTAGATCACTCGATAAGAGATTTATTTTAGTTTAAAAGTAATTAATCTTATGTATCATGTTTTTTGACAGAGATACCCATACCCATCCCCCTTCTCTCACGGATATACTTTTATATCCCTTTATACGACCTTATAGTTTTCCAAAATATCAATATATATATTATGAGGACCCTTTAAAATGATTTTATGTTTGTTATTCAACGTTTTAAATTTTATAGATATTTTTATGTTTTATAATATGACCCTTATATATAAGGAATTTATATTCTACACCAATGGGAAATCACTTATGTATAAAGGGATCTACATATTTAACCCTTATAAATTTTATATAGTGTTGTTGTAAAAAATAAAAATGACTATCTAAACACTTATATATTTTACATAATTAACTAATGTTACATCATATAAAAATAAACTCACCACATCACAGATTCATTATAAGTTTTATAAATTACATTGTCCTATCACAAATTGTTTTTTGATGAGGATTGATTATGTTGTAATTTAATGGGTTTCAGAATGGTTAGTTACAGAGAAAAGATCCTAAAATAAATCATATACTACATAATTTTATAAAATCATGATTCATATTAGGATACAATTCAATTTTATGGACCACATTAACTGTGCTCATTTAGCAATGGTATCAATGCTCATGATTGCATTCTCAAATGCCAGAGTATCATTAACTGTGGAGATTCAATAATATAGCTATGGGTAGACTATTACCTCTAAATAAATCCCAATTTTCATGAAATGATTGAATAAGATGTTCATAATGATATTTAAATATGACATACATCAAAAAATATCTATATAAGTAAATTCGGGAGCCCAACAAGCCTTTAGGACAACCATTTTGTTTAATATATTTTATTTCATTCTTTATTAATTAAAAACATACATAGTAAAACTTAAAATTTTGAGAATCAAAATATATTTGATATATGATGAACTTGAAACATTATCTTTTTACATGAATTCAACAACATTTTTTAAAACATTCTATACATGTATAAAAAATATATATCTTTTATGACTACATGTATTAACCTAGGAACATATATAAGAAATGGGTGAGGAACATAATCCTATAATGGAATATGTAGGGAATAACATGATGAATTTTTTTCATGTATGTAACCAGTAATTTCAATGTAACATAAAATGGGTGAGATTCATAATCATAAATATCAAGGGATGATTTAATGTGATAGAATAAGGTCAATATGGGAATGTTGAATTATATTAAACATGAAATCATAACCATTGATCAAGGAAAACTACCAAGATATCTTGAAATGGTGTAATGAGTACCATAATATATAATTTTTAAACATTAATTTCATAAATGGTATTTAATTATACTAAAACATTTCCCAATTCATTGGATCACTATATAATTCAGGGTGCACTCATCGCTTTCATTTCATGTATATGCATAATTGTTCCATATAGATCATTCAACATAGGATCATATTCCACAAACGGTAGTCCCAAGATTAAGAATAGAGGAAAAAGTACATGGATATACAAAATTAAATAATGATAGGTGTGTATATATTAATTTCCATAAGTGTAAATGTCAATAAAATTCACACTACAAAGGTTTGGAATGAAAAAACTGCATGATAATTTTGGTGGTATAATGGGTTACATAATGAAACATAGAAGCGATTAATGATATTAAATGGGGACTCTCATAACATGAAAATAATATGTGAAGTAATTGGGATATGTAGGTTAATAATAAAACATTATGTATTGATTATTAAAAGGCATAAGACAATTGGATGTTTGAGTAAAAGTTTTCCATCGAAAAGTCAAACGATAATTTTGGCAGTATAATAGAGGTATATAATGAATAATTATATAGTTAAATGACATTTAAAGGGACAATCATTAATTTTTTATCATAATTTCAATAATATTGACTTGAAAAATTATATCTTATTAATATGGAATTACATACAAGGGTCATTATATAATGAAGTTTCAATAATTAATAGGAGAAAGAGAGGATCTCTTACCTTAAGTGGGTGTTTCCAAAAGATTTGGAGGATAATTTAGATAGATTTGGAGAAAATGGTAGAGATATATAGAAGAATTGGAAAATTAAATTCATCATCCTATATTTTTATAGATGAGAAATGGGATCTTGGTGAGTTTATATAATAAAAAGTGAGTTCCAATTTTTATTGTTTTTCAAATGTTGGTTTGGGAAAATATATAACAATGTAATAAAAATCTGAAACCTTACCAAGGTTTTTCCAGTGGTTTCTTCCAAATTAGAGTGTATAAAATATTTAATAGGGAAATTAACTATTAAAATTAAAATAAAACACATTTTGATGATGAAATTAGTAATACTGACAAATAATTTATTTTAAAATCAGAAAATACAATATAGGTTTTGCAGGATTCGTAATGATTTTGTAAAATTAATAAAATTACATAAGAACACATTATATTAAAGGTAAAATATTTATTTAGTCATAGATTCATTTATTTTTGAAATATATTACATATCTTTTTTGTGATTACGATGTCATAATATGTAAAATATATATAGTATTTAATTTTCACCAGGTAATTCAACCATCTCAAGAAATTTATAAACATTTCACCATTTTATAATTTAAATGTTCTACATCAAGAAATAATATTTATTTTATCAAAATAATAATCCTAATATTATAATTCTCAATTCTAAATTAAAATCACTATTTTTCTAAAAAATTTGGTGTTTTTTAAGAATATTAGTTTCCTAACTCTTATAAAAATTACATATTCACATGGTTTAATTATATTATAATTTAAATAAAATATATGAAATTTAATAATAATATTTTTTATAAATAAAATTTATTAAAAATTTAATTAATTTATCATATGGGATTTCAAAATTGACGTTGAATATTATCAAAAATTATAATTCGAGTTTTTTCATTAATTTTAAACAAAATAATTTATTTAATAATTAATAATATATAAAATTAAGGAATAAATATAATCATAAATTTATTTAAATGAAAATATAGCTATTTATAATATTTATTTGAAGTTACATATCCATTTATTACTCCATTGAACGCTACAAAGGTATGGTCTGAGAAAATGATATTTTCATAGGGTAGTTCATCGAATATGGATTGTGTTGTGTTCTTGATGAGCTTATATGTCTCCCATAAAAAATTTCACTCGTGCTATAGATACTAGATGTCATTTTTGGCTTGGTCAAGGGAAAATCCCAACGATGTGATTTACCTCATGTGCTCTAATAAATGGGCTTCATAGGGTAATATCCTACGGATCATGGCTATCACATCTTTAGTATGTTTCAAATGGAATTTTAATAATCCATAATATATAAAAATCTAATGAACCATGTAAAAAACTATATTATCATTGCCATGATCCGTCATGGTTTTTTTAATTTTAGGTAATATTACTTATAGTGTTATAAATAACCACAATAGTGCATGTATATTATATAATAACATTACATAAACAGGCACATAATCTGATGTCAATGTGAAATTTAATTATAAATATTCAAGACATTACATTTGGCCCCCTTAGAAATGTACACCGTAATAATATTCATTGCATACACTAAAAATGATGAGGGTAATTTTATTTCACTATCTCTCCCAATTCCCATGTATGTTCATTAATATTGTGGTACAACCACCACACATTGACCAGGTAGGATTTCTAGTTTTGTAGAACCATGTATTTATGATATACATCCATCAATGATAGCTCTTTATATAAAATATCAGTATATAATGGTACCAGATCTAGAATTTGTAAATGTGAGGGGTAGGGTTTGAACATTCTCCATATAGATACATTGAAGACATCATGTACATGAGATAGGTTAGTTGGGATTCCTAGTCGATATTCCCCCACTCTAATTTGATAAAGGATCACAAATGGGATAATGTATCTAGGAATAAACATCCACTTCATTAAAAAATTCACGATATTAATCCATAATGACATATGAATGAAAAATTTATCAATGACCTCAAACTCTAGGTCTCATCAAATATTTCCTAAATAACTATTCTATTGGATTTGAATAGATTTTATATGACATTTAATGGTGTATAACATTAATATTATCTCTTGTATACGATCATTCCCAATTATATTTCACTCTCCAACTTTGTCCCAATATATTGTAGATTGATACAATTCTCAATTAAAGACTCTCAATGTCCCATTTCAATGCCTGAATATAAACTATTGTTTTATTAGAAATCCACTATGGGATGGTGTAAATACCTAAATCCTTGGAAATCCACTAAACATGATCTCAACATATATTCATGATTTTTATATTTCTTTGAAATTTTCCATCCATTTAAGGATGATAAGAACTGGTAATGATTAGTTTTATATTCAACACTGGTTAATGGATTCTCTAAAACCTCATGGAAATTATCATATCTATATTATAGAAAAATATAGGCCCTCTAGGATGTCTTATTACTTATCTTATGTATATCATAGAAATTTTATAAAGAGGTGTATCTTTATTGATAGTGGTGAAATGTGCTAACTTGAAATTGTGATCGACTATCACTAAGATTCTGTTATTTACATTAGATTTCCTATGATTTCTATAATGAAATATATGGTTGTATATTCATATTTAAAAATTGGTATGGAAATGGTTTTCTCATACCCTCAGTATCCTATAATTTGTTTATAGAATAACTAGAATACCAAGCATGAAAATACAGATTCAAGAACTCTATATTAATATAATCAGACCATAAATTTTTCATCGAATATCTAAGAATCATATATAATCTAGGATTAATTGAAATGGATCATCTATTTTCCTCATCCAAATTTTCAAACTACAGTTCTCGTACTGATGGGATATATATATCGGTTAGGAACACCACTATAAATCCATCTTATACAGTTCTAAACTCAATAATATTTACTAACGTTTTCTATAGAAACATATATTATTTTTTAGTACACTGTAACCTATCAATAATGGATTATTTTAGAGTTATTTTAGAATGGATGGATGAAGCTAATTTTATTATACATATACTTATAATTTTTCATGTCCTATAATATTTTTCCATTGCAATTCTCATCATGGATAGAGATATAGAATATTTTCTACTCATAGAATTAGCCTCTTTTTTGAACATATGATGAAGTTAATGGATTGAAAAATTTTAATCCATGATCCACTATATCCATATATATTTGTGCATATTATGATCCTTTTTTCGATATATACATGAGGCTTTTATGTTCTGTAAATATGTCAAAATTCTAAAGGGAGATAATGCTTCACAAATTATAAAATCAAGACTACGGTAGCCACTTCAATAAAATTAGTTGGGTAGTTCATCTCATAGTTCCTTTGTTAGTGGAAGGCATAGTATATCACATTATCTACTTTTATAAGTACACAACCTAATAACTATTTAGACTCATCACTATAGGTCACAAATCCTTCCCCACTAGTGGATAATGTTAAAACATTTACAGTGATTTTCCTATTCTTCACATCTTTAAAACATTCCTAAAATTCATCAATAAAAAATAAAATAACACCATTTCATGATATCATAGTTATGAGGATTTTCAATCATAATATATTTATCAAAAATAATCTGTAATACCTAACTAATATGAGGAAAATAATGATTTTCATTAGGGCAGTTGGTCTAGGTCACCATAAAATAATCACAATTTTAAATTCACCCATAGATACCTCGTTGATGGTGATGAAATGACCCATGAATGTTTTTTTCTCCCACCATAAGTAACATTTAATATAAATTACATAAATATTTTTTTACTACAATGTACGCAATATAGTATTAATATGATTTAAATTTCCTCCAATATTTTGGACTACATATGAATATCATCATTAAATAGCACCCGACATTTTTTGAGGTAGCATATATCAGATATTTACTTCAAATACATGTTTAGTGCTAGATCATTGGTGATTCCAAATGAAATCAATATGAATTTGTACCTCCCTACATTGTATGAAAATTAGTCTTGGCGATACCCTCCCACTTCACATAAACATGAAAACATCTAAACTGAATATCAATAATATTAATGTATTGAACTCCAAGAATCGTATCTACAAATTCATCCATTTATGGAAATGGATAATTGTTCATTATTATGATATTGTTGATCACTTGATAATTAATGTAGAGTAACATTGATATGTCCTTTTTATCTATGGAGAGGACTGTTGCACCCCACGAAGAAGTACATGGGAATATTAACATGATATCCATGTTCTCATGTAGTTATTTATTCCACCCTTATTGTTAAACAACATCAATTATATATGGACTCCTGGATAATAGAATATTTTTAGGTATAAGCTTGAGTTGAAATTAATACTCTTTTCTAAGAGAAATACGAAGAAATTCCCTGGTAAAAACATCTAAAAATTATCTCACAAAGGGATTTCATAAAATGATGATATTTTCCTCAATCTCAATAACTGAATTTTAATAAAATTTCTCTTAATGAAATAATATCATTTATTAGTATTTTTGTATTAAATATGTTCAATCCTACTCTAGGAGCATGTATAGAATCGAAGGATGATTTATGATATGAAGGTGGATTTTCCTCTTCTTGGTAATTTATATTGTATACATATAATGAAATTCAATACATAACTGGAATTTCATCAAATTTGGATAAAGGAAGTATTATAAGGATTTATAAAAAATTTAGCCCAAATATGTTGATGGTAGAGAGATTATATATATGGGATGAGATAATTTCACCATTTTTTGTTTTCACTGGCTACTCTACTTCCCTTATTTGTGGTGGAATTTGTATTGTTATACTAAATATGTGAGATATGAATAACTTCATAGAAACATGGTTTTAACCCAACATTTTACAATTTTATTCCAGTTTTAATAACTTACTCCATCCATAATAGATGTAGGGATGAAAATATTCATTATTTGAAACGTGAATAATTGAAACTATGAACATTAAAGGGATAAATCCCAAATAACATTTATTCCTTCTCTAATAAAATTATAGGTATCAATATATGTTATCCATGATCGATTTAGTAACCTAAAATATTAAATGAATTTTTCCCAAAATTAATGTTTTTAATGTGCTTGTTAATTTAACAAAGAATATCCTCTGAGGTTATTGAGCCGGGATTACATTAAGGTCCATATTCTTGCACTATCTCTAGATTTGGTCTATCTCAATATGGAATTTCTCGATTTGTTACCCCTAGGTACATCTATTATAAAAAAACATCCATTTGTAACACCTATAAATGTATATATTTTTATCGAAATAACTTACAATATACTTTTACTTGTTTTAGGGATATTTTCTTATGTTTATTATTTTCTATAATATATTTTCTATATTTCATAAATTATAACCCTGATATAACTAAACTTTCCTCTCATAGAAACTATGAGAGCACTATCTAAAATACAGGTTATTGGATATTTTATTATATAAAAATAATCCAATTAAAACCAATAATATTAATAAACCTAGTGTCATTTGTAGATTATTTACATAGAATATCATCTTTATACATTAATATGACATCATCATTTAAATGATCCTTTATCTTGATTCAAAACTTCCATCTCTTTTAAAAATGAACAGAAATCCTAGGGAGATACATAAGAATGGGGTGAGATATAAATCCCAATAAGGGAATTAAAAAGACAAAAAAGTAATTATTACATACTAGTCAATAATAATTTCAACGGAACATAATAGGGGAGATAATCACAATCAAGAATAATGACTTATGATAAAAAAAAGATAACATAGAGGAAATAAGTGAATGTGGAAACATCATTATACATTACATCAGAATCAAATTCCAAAGATAACTGCAAAGACACCCTGACGTGGTGAAAAATTTACCCTAATGGATTAGGACTACACCCTAATCCAATATAAGACATCTAATGAGACGAGAACAATTAACAATTAATCGGTGTTCTATATAATTTTAGGTGTATCCATCACTTTCATATCATGCTCATGTGTTAGTGTTCCACAAAGGTCATTCGACATTGGATCATATATAATAATATTTAACCCCATTATTAATGTGTTCCACATAAATTAATGTAATAACCCAATAAAATAATGATAGGAATGTCAAGTTGAATTCCATTGAGTGGAAACGGAAATGACTTTCACGTTATAATGGTTATGTATGGAAAATCATATACTAATTTTAGAATCATAATGGTGGTTTATGGTGAATAATGAGAAGGATTAATGAGAGAGAAAGTTGGGTCTAATCACATGGAAATAACAAGGGAATACATATAGATTTTTAAGAACCCAATCCAACATGAACATTTGGGAAATAAAGAGCATAAGATAAAATTGACCTTCAATAAAATTATGTCATTGAAAATAGAATTATAATTTTGGAAACATATCATAGGGTTCATAATGAGCCATGGGTGGCATAAATTAGGCTGAAATGGGTCATTAATCGCATGAAAATCAGATGGTAGGTATTATAAATGTGTAAATTAATATCTCATCAATTTTAATTGAATGAAAAATTGTCTACATAAGTACTATTCTAGAATGAATATGATAGGATTTGTATCCCATTACATGAGAGGGTTTTTCGATTAAAGTGGGTGGTTATTACTGAGATATTGTTGGAACCATGGGAGGTATATATAGAAAAATGTATATATATTCATTTCATTCTCTAGGGTTATTGAGTGTTGAAAAATGGGTGATTGGGGGGGTTTATATTGGAAAGGTTGGGGAGTTTTTATTATTTTATATGAATTTGTTTTGGAATCTATATAATATTATAATCAAATAACCAACCATTCCCATCGTTTTTTCTATGGTTTCTGCAAAAGAGTTGTGGATTTTATTATTTTATATTTCCATGAATATATAACAATAAAATAATTACCACATGGATGTGGAAATTAGTCAATTTATAATGAATTGACGTAGAAATATTAAAATATAATATATGTTTTGAATGATTCGTAATGGATTTAAAAACATAATACAATAACAAAATAGAAAATTTTTTAGTTGATAAATATATATATTTTGTTAATAACATACATTGAACATATTAAAATTATTTTGGGTCATTTTGAAGTCATAATACATACCGTATATATATATATATGTCATATTTAATTTCTCCCTAGGCATTCAATTATCTTAAATAGTAATTAATAATTAAAAATTTGAAAATCATGCCTTTCTGATTAAAAAATAATTTTTCTTTATAAAATTAGTTCCATAAAATGATAAAATACACTTTATAATTAAAATCCCATCATATTAAGAATTAAAAGATATTTGAACTATAACCGTTTTTTGATCCATGTAAAATTACATATTCAATTCATAAAGACATCCTCTAATTTGTTGTTTATAAATAATACTAACTATTAATATTTTATTAAAATATCATTTATCACAAAAATTTAGGAATTAATAAAAATAAATTTCTTAATTGATATTGGATATTACCCAGAATTATAATTTGACATTTATCGTTTTATATGCATATTTTTATCAAAATAATTTATCTAATCATTTATAACGAAAAAATATAAAAATTTAATAAATATTTTATTCAAAAGAAATTAAATATATTCATACATCTAGGGTTGAGATTCATAGAGCACTATTACAATAGTGAAAACTCTTAGGGTAATGTGTATGATTGTGATATTTTATTAGGGTCGTTTGATGAATATAATTTGTATCATGATGTTGAAGATCATAAACTTCACTCATAAATAGTTTTGATCATATATTAGTCTTTAGATATTGTCTTGGGTTTGGTAATTAGAAAATAATAAGGATGATATATGCCTTGAATGTTTGTATAAGTGGGATTGAGAAGGTACGATCCTACTAGTTGAGGATATTGTTTCTTTTATCTATGTCAATATGACTTTATCAGAAACCTTAATATATACCAATCATATGATAAATTTTAAATATCTATATTGTCAGTGTTCATGATTTATACTATTATTTGGAATTATATGGGTTATAACTTATAATGGTCTCAAATAACCAAACTTTTTCTTCTGTTTTCTATAACCTCATTACATAATAGGGAATATAATTCTATCACAAGGGAGTTGAACATATAAATGGTTAGGTCCTTACATCATCTTCCATCTAGAATATAAATAAGTAAGTAGTATATATAATGCATCAAATATAATGTAGTTATAGATAATAATTAAAGGATGGATTAATTTTATATAAAAATACTCCCATTATACTCTACATGTTAAACACTATGAGGAACATGAAATCACTGGTCGCTAGCTCAACGCACATACCATCTTACCCAATCAATGGGATATAAATCCTACTGACTAAAACACATGTCTAGATCCCATTAATACCTATTCCAGAGGATAAAACAATTGGTTTACCCACATATATTGAAAATAGTGACGTGTATATAGGTTGGGGAGATTCTAATTACTTGGTTGTAATTCCAAATTCCTAAATGATACTAAGATCTACATTTATCTAGTTGATGCAGAAGAAATACATATAATAGTTGAATTTATGTTCATAACGTACTCCAACCTGAAATCATAACATGCAATGAACACACACTCATATATGTTAGGTTATCCACTATTTACCAAACCACCACAGCACCTGGACTTTCCTATATTATCTCTATAATATAATGAATACTACCACCTCAAACCATAAACCATCTTATATTTAAAATCATAGGGTAAGGATCCAACTGAAATGTTGAATAGACCACACGTGAAGTCTTAGGGTGAGGTATAATCTAATACATGACCCAAAATAAAAATGGTACATCCAATAATTTAAAAGCCTCAACACATCCCCTCTCACTCAATTGAGGCATATCGTTAGAAAAACAGACCAATCCATATGTACTAAAGGTAGGTCACAATAATAACACTAAACCATCCCCAAACTCTCATAGAATATAAAATAATTCACATCTAACCAATCCCATATATGCAATGGAGGAAACACTAGTCCCACCTACTATAACACCCTGAGAATTCATAATATAATTTGTTCTTTAAATTAATAATTGGTTTGATAGATATTACCATAGGTATCACTAAACAAAAAATTAGGTTCTACCTATTATATGAATATTATTAATAAAATTTGATAATAATAAAACCTCTCATATATAATAAAGTTAAATTAAAATATAAATTGATTAAAAATTTTGATAAAGAAAGCATAGTGTTTTAAATGAATATTTTACAATAAATATATATTTTTAGTTATATTGAAAACTGTTATTTTATATTAATCACTTCATAAAATAAAATTAATTCTTTTATTACACATGTTAGAATTTTCTTAATAGGAATTATTATATTATTCTAAAGTAATTGATTTTTTATATAATAAAGAAAATATACTAATTTATTTAATAAGCTCGATTTTATAACATTAACTGATACAAGAATGACTTAAAAATTCATAGTAAAATATTTTTTTATATATGTTTCTAAAATTTAAAATATATAATTTAAAAATAGTATTCTGAATTTATAATTCCCATGTTTTATGTTTTATAAATTTTTATCATATTTTACCCTCATGTTTTTTTGATAGATTATTTTAAAAATGAAATTTCCTCACTTAAATAAGTTAAATCAAAAAAATTATTTAATCTTTTTTATTTACAAAATAATTTATTTATTGAGTAAATTTTCATTTTTAAGTGTAAAAATATGACTACTATGATTAATGGTAATTACCGAAATAATGGTAAAACTATTATATTCAATGATTTATTTTATTATCATTGTGTATTTCATTATAATAAAATAATTTAAAATATTTTAGAATTATTATTATTACATAATTTTTAAAAATATATAAATTCATTAATACTCATCCAATTTATAATCTATACTAAAGAAGATTATGAACATTAAATGGTAAATTTTAAAAAGAATGTGGTAAATGTCATCCATAATGATAAAATAATATCATGAAAATGAGTTCTAAAGGATTGATCAAACTAATATCAATCCACAATCCATTATTTATAAATTTATCATCTATTTACCAATGAATAGTTTCATTAATTAATTGAAAAAAAATTACCATTCACAAAAGTGAAATTTTCTTCACTTATAAAAGCGGATCACATCACCCAAACAATCCTACAACCATCCATTATAACATAATCATGAAAAATTTCCATTTTGATTATAATATAGGTATTTCTCAGGATCATAATTCCCTAGTATCAATTACATTTCCCAATTCCAAAATATTCAAATATATTTCCAAGTGAAATGTCATGTTCTAAACATGAGTGTTTCAACCTCTATAGTTTTTTATTCTATCAATTCCTCTTAAAAAATATTATATCAAAAAAATATAATTAAAAAAATATTATTTATATATTAGTATTTTATAATATTATTCTATCAACCATTATTTTATCCTTTACATGAGCTATGAAAAATAAAACAACATACATCATGTGTAAATGAAAACCTTCACTTCTATAAAGCGATGTAGATAATTTTTCATCACCACAATTTGACTTCATCAAAATTCAATGATTTGATGAATTATTATTTTGAATATTTTGATACTATATATATGAAACCATAATTTTTCATATACAGTAATTCCATCCAATTCTTTGAGAAATAGAATCATTAATCATGCGTATATGCATACTACCAATGTCAGGTACAAAAAATCAATTTTCAGAACCAACCGTAATGGATGGTCTTATGAATTATTTTAATAATGGTAAATGATATTTATGATATTTTGTTTCTTATTTTAATTTTTTATTTTAATTTATCTAATTTCATACCCAGTAAATAATTACAACCCTTTTCAATTTAGGCAAGTTTAATCACCTACAAAAACGATGTTATAATATTTATGTCATGAATGATAAAGGAGTGTTATAAAATTTAAATATCGATTCATAATATTTTATTTAATGGGTTTTAGTTATATAAATTGTTTTTTATTTATATCTAATATATTTATTAATATATCAATTTTTTCTTTGGTTAAACTCACATAAACATATTCATCCCAATTTAAATTTTTACAAAGCATAGTATAATCATTCACAAAATGGATAGAGGATAGGATTAAAAACAAAAGAACCATGATATTAGTATATTGAATAACTGTGGGATGATGAAAATTTGGAGAAGAAGGAAGAATGGAACCAATAATATGGATCTATTTTTAAATGATCATGATTACCCACACATGATATCTAAAATACATAATATCTATGTAATATACATATAGAGAATAATTATAAAAAATAAGAAATGGTTATATATTTATATAAGGTTCTAGAATATTTGAATAAGATATTTATGATTATTTTGTAGTTTTTTAAACATGTTCTTATAATTATGAATACAAGGTAAGATGTTATTTGTCTCAAAATTAATTCAATGAGACAAATTTTTTATTAGGAATGAAGATTTCATTAATTTTGTTTGATTGTGGCATAATGACATTATTCCTTAATTTCCATGAAATTATTTGGGTTTTAATATCAATATTATGTTATTTAATTAAATTAAATTTTATTCTAAACTTACCAAAATTGTATATTTTTTATTAACCTACATAACATTATTTAGTTTTAATGTGTGTTCTACAATTTATTTCATCTACGAAAAGTTTTTCAATGCTGTTATTTTATTCTAGTATAAATTATCTGTTTCCAAATGGAATATGAATCTTTTGAATCAAATATTAATCATTATTTAATTTATTCCTTATAAAATGTATACCATATTTGATAGTAATACCAATTATTATTAATAATATATTACACTCAATGTAAATATTATCAATTTCCACCATTGTTTAAATTTATATTTTGAAACAAAAATATTTGTATTCCTATCGGACCTTCATATTTCCATTCATCTATTTTAGAAAAGAATTTTTTTTGAAACACTTTTTCATGTGGGATTTCAATAACGTTTTTTCAAGATAAAATGTTTTCCAAATTCTTTACCAATCCCTTTTAATCCTTTATGTCTCTTTTAGCGGTCAATTATTAATGATTCTTTTTTAATGAAATATTTTTCAATGTTCTTTGACTTTAACATCTTTAAGACTTTCTATAATTTGAAGGATTTTTTATTGTTATTTATTTCTATATATTGATTTTAAAAATTCCCTGTCCTTCATGTATCAAAATTTAACATTCTAAAAATTATTTTCAAGGTGACCACAACATCAACAGTTATGCCAAAAGTTAATAGTTCTTTCACAAAATCTCTTCCAATATTTTCGTACCCTTTCCTCTTTCACTCTAGAGTCATTATTTTTACAGAAGTTATTTTTTCCATAATAACCCTCTAATTCTTCTTATAAAATTCAATTATTGAGTGATTTAATTATTAGGACCATCTATTTTCAATTTTTGGGTCATATTAGGGGTTACATGTTGAAAAAGATATGAAACTCATTTTCATTCCATTTGTTCTTCCTGTTATGATATTGGATTAATTTTTTATATAAAATGTTTTTTATATTTACATTATGTTATTGTTTCATTTTAAAATGCCTAATATAATTTGGATTCGGTAAATCACTAAGGATGATTTTGAATGAAAATAACTAAAATGGTTTAGGTCGAACAATTTCATGAAATAGTTTGGGTCTCATAAATCAATAAGATTGTTTGAGTCACATAAATACCTCTAATGCATTTGTCATGTTTTATATATAAAGAGATAGTCAAGAAAGTAAATATTTAGTTTTTTACCTAGAAATGGGTTTAATGAGTTTACACTTATTATTTATCATTGAAATAACGAGTCTATTCATATAGGTGTTTGAATAATGTGATGTTTTCAAAATGGTTCTAGTGGTTATGATTATGACACATTTTTACATTTTTATTATTTTTAGGTTTTGTTGAATTCTATGTTTATGAAAAAACAATTATGATATTACCCACATTTATGTTATAAAATTCCTATGTCCATTATTAATGAACTATTATTTAATTGGGATAACTCTCATATGTACCCCAGAAACACCCATATGGCTATGTTATGATCACTTATGGTCCTGAATTTGTTTTCATATTTTTATCCTTATTTAGAATCTCATCTCACTCCTTTATTATGCTTTATTTCTTTATGTCATAAGGATGTGTATAACCTAAGAGCTGTCTTGAAGTGGATCTAATATAGAGCGATATTATAGATATATGTTCAAAATTAACATATAATATGTTTATTATATACCTGATCATCAATGAAATTAACAATTTTGGTCATGGGATCAGGATATGTTTTAGATGTAATGTTTATGTAATCTATATATTGTTAAAAAGAAATTTTTATCTCACTTTATATCAAACATAGCATTTAAAAAATGTTTTTTTTTTTGCACCAAACTAGAGAGTCTACATCTGGGGTGATTTAGATGTTATTAAAGAAAGTCTTCATAATTTTTATGGATTAGTTTAGTTATTTTAATGAATAATGATGTGATAAATTTAGTGAAAACAAGGGAGTAAAGTATAAGGGATGGTTTTTAGTATAGTATAACATGACTATGTTTTTGTAATGTTATGAATGAGTGATTTTACTACAAATTACCTCCTTGTAGGGATGTACTGAATTATATTTGGTTGTGCCATAATTTCACATATGTTTAATAACCCGAATAAGGTTCTTTGAGTATAATCTCAATCTTGACCCTTGTACACAATAAGTGGGCCTAATACTGTATACCTACCATGATAATCCTTGTGGATATGATTTTTTTAATGCAATTATCTTTTCTATACATTATTTTATACATATTAGTTTGAGGAGTTTTGTTAATTAATTTAAGAGAACCTAACCTAATGAAATATATATTGAATTGAGGGTGATTTAGGTAGAACTAATACATAATGTAAAAAATTTGAAGGGAAAACCCATTTATATTTAATTTCGCATCTTATAATAATTATCATATGGTGTTAAATATTAACCACTCATGTTATCTTCAGTGGGTTTTAAAAATGTTTGTACCTAAGAGTATCCATGATAGTAATGTATTTTTTGTATGACACAATAAATTATGTAATGATATAATAATTTGTCGAATGATGCAAATGGGATTGATATTGGTCGGTAAAATTTTATGGTTATGTTCACCCAAGTATCTCATGTTATGATTAATAACTTCAATATTTTAAAACATTTCTAGACACTAGTGAAAATAATGATTGAGATTTTTTGAAGTTCAAGCATTGAATAATACGGTTGAAAGATGATTCAACTTCCCATCGGTCATGAATATTGGAAGTGTCCCCAATGTAATGTGAAAAAACGAACAAGAAAATATCTCATGTGTGGAATGATTTTCTGTCATGATTTTGACTATCATTCTAGGGAAACGAATCAAATTCATGAAATGAATTGGAATAATGTCTATTTCATATAATGTATAGAGTTTGGGGGTTATGAAAATAAATTCCCTATCAAGAGTATAATAATTGTGATAAAGATCAAGGTCCCCCTAAACTAAGATATAATGGAAATCATCTTAAAATAGTAAAATCGATGTGGGTAGTGATAATTATGTGGTGATAAGTATTATTTAATTACGATTTTGTGATGTCATGTATCATTTATCTACTCAAAAATATTTATAATCTAATTATAAATAAAAAACTTATTGTGGAATAATTTTAAAATCCATGTATATGAATGTACATTAATGTTTGTGGGATTAATATTTCTTCAAGTCTTATTATCCTTCATTTTGATGAATTTTATGTGATTTTTAATGGATATTTTCTCTTCACAAACTCACAATATTAATTACCAAAATAGTGAACTGACTTTTGAAATAAAAATATGATTCTGAATTAGTAAAATGATGCTATTTTTCATTACTTGAAAATTAATTCTATTATAAGAGTTGTAATACATAACAATGAAGGGTTTTAGATCAAATTATTATAGGAATAATTTACAATAATAAACTTCCTATTTAGTGAAAAAATTTGTCCCCTATGTTGTAATTTTTACATTTCACGTAAAAATATATCTTGAGTCTGGAAAAACATTTAACACCATTATATTTTTAGGTTTTTATATAATATTTGATATTTTTAGGACATAATTTATTAAAGTAGGGTGAATTTGACACATAACATTTAGTAATATATATTTCTCAAAATTAATTAAATGTTTTCTATTATCTTTTAAACACTATAATGAATTAAAATTAGCCAAATAAAATTAAATTAAAATATTTAATAATATTTTAGAATAATAAAATTAGGAATAAATAAATTATGATATATAATTCGTAAAACATACAAATTTTTTAATAAAAAAATAATGTTTTCAGAAGAAATTTTTCAATAATTGTTATTTGTATTTTCATATTTTATTTTCATTTAAAATATAATTTATTTAAAATTACTTATTTGTTTTTTTAATTTAATTTATTATTAAATTTATGATGTCAAAATTCATTTTGGGTTTTTTTAGTTTTCTAAAATATTTTTTTGAGTTTAATAGTGAAATATTTTTAGTTTCTCTAATAATATCACATTTATGACACTATGATAATACAATATTGATATATATTTATTAGAAATGTTTTTCAGTATATAAATTATATATTTAGAATATAAAATAAGACATTTAAAAATATTATCTATAATTTATAAATACAGGGTAACTTTTTGGAAACATATGTAATGTTTTATTGCAGTTTTTTGTCTTTAAATAATAGGTTTCATCACTTATAAAATTATTATCCAAAAAATGGGTTCATTTATTTGAATTAATTAAAAAAAGTTATGGAAAAACAAAATTATTTTCTTCTGGAACAAAAAATAGGATTTTTGGAATATATTTACACATTGTGATAATGATAAAACTATAATATTCAATGAATTATTTTAATAACCTTTTGTAATTTTTATACAAACATCAATGGGAATCTATTCTAAGAAATGACACTAATATAATGGTTTGACCCTCAATCCCTTCCATTTGAAGATATTCCATATAATATAATCCCTGAAATATTCCATTTACGTCTGCCAAAATCCTATCTCGTGATCAATATCATTTGGTCACAATTATATAGAATAATATCTCCACTTCCAAGCAGATTTCCAAGATAAATAGAATGTTATCAATGTGAAAATTTATTTTTCCGTAAATATTTATTCATTGTCTTCCTGTTTTAAAATTCATACATATCCTAATATATTTAAAAAATATTATTAATAATATATTGGGCTGAAATGATATTAAAAAATTATTATTATTCAATTGTTTACACCAATGATGAAAAAAACCACATTGATATTGTGTTGTTACAGACTACCACCTCCACAAAGTGATGTGGATAATTATTCATAACTAAAATTCTTTATAATATGGAATTATTTTTTTATAATAAATATATTTAATATTTTAAAAAATGTAATTTTCATATAATAATTTATAATATATATTTATTACATACTATTTATTATGAAATGGACTTGTTAATCATGTCTCTATGTGAACTACTGCCTCCAGGAATGATAAATTTCATTTTTCCCAACCACCCACAAGTTATTTTAATAATGATAAATTAAATAATTTGAAATTATTTTTAAAAATGTTGTTAATTTGTAAGAGTTTTTTTAATTACATAAAAAATTAATTTCTAATTAAATCATTATAACATGCTCATATATTGATGGGTGTTACCACCTTCGTGGATAATTTTATTATATTTATTTCATGAATTATTAAAAATGATATATAATATTAATATATTTTTATAAAAATGTATCCAATATTTTTAAATGTTCACATAAAGGTCTTAATGTTGTTGAATATATTTATTAGTATATCACATTTCCATCATTAAATACTGTGAAAATAGTTCTTGAATATCTAATTTTTAACAAATAATTAAATTATAATTAAACCATTGGAAAACGGATATTATTAATCATTTATGTACCGTGACTCATGTATATTTAATAATATTTTAATTATTAACAATGGGGGATGAAAAAATAAGTATCATGAATATTATGCAACTAGTTGAAAACAATCATGATTACTCACATCTGATATTGAAAATAGATAATAACTAACTATTATAAATGATGATAATAATTACAAATTAGAAAATTAAATGTTTATATATATGAATAATGGTCTTTTATATGATTTTATGGAATTTTTTCTATCATATTGGGGGTTATAGCATGTTCGAGTAAGCTACAATATAATTTAATGTTTAATTTTTTCACAAATTTATTTCATTGATCCATATTTCATATTATACAAAAAGATATCTTCTTGATAGTGTGATTAATATATAATAAATTTATTTTCACATATTAATTTAATTCATTCAGATTTTGGATACATACTATGTTATATTTTTAACTAATTTCAATTCAAAAGATACTAAATTTATAAGGTATTTTGTTAACATAACTCTCATCATTGAGTTATTAATCATCTTCTTCAACTAATTTGTTCTATGATTGGATACATACAAAATAAATTTTTTTATATATTACAATATATTTCTAAATATGTCATGATATACTTTGAATTAAAAAATTTCGCCTCAGTGAATTTCATCTTCATCAAAATCATTTGATTTTTGAGAATAATTATTATCCTCTATAATAATGGATTACTCTACATGTCCCTATTTTTCATTCATACTATTGTTTCCCTTTATATTTGGATGACCAATTTATTAATTGCAAATGTGACCATAATATTTCCATTCACCTTTTATTTTTTTCAACTCTTTTATGTTATGGGTTTTCAATGAAGGTATTTACAAATATTAAAAATGATTCCCATATTTTTAAAATCATTTTTTATCATCATCTTTATATTTCTTCTGATAACCATAATTTTATTTCAAGTATCTATTATTGATGTTTATTTGTCAATGTTAGATATTTTACAATGCTTTCACTTCACCTCTTGAAACCATTGTTTATTTTTCAAGTCTCTAATATTGAAGATGATTTGTAAATTTAAAATTATACAATTTTTTTTAAATTACCATTTTAAAACATTTATCACTACTCTCATGGAATATATAGTTATTTTTCATTAAAAATATATTTTTTATATGTATTTTTTAAATTTATCAATATTAAACTGCCAAAAAATCATTTTCCAAATGACCATAAATCCATTTTTTTATTCCAAATGTAAAATAATTCATTGAGATAATATTATTCAAAATTTCACTTCTATTTCGTCTTTATCTATAATGATTTAATTCATTCGAAGTTATTATTTTGTTGATAATTTCAATCTATTTTTTGATATAATTCTCTTTTGTGGTCATTGAATTTCAGTTTTAACCCATTTATATTCTTGTGGTCAATTTGTGTGATACCATTTGGAAATTATATAAAACACATTTTAGTTTCATTGGCCCTTAATGTAATTATATTACTTTTATTTTCTCTATGGTACCCTTTTTTTGGATTATTATAATGAGAGGGTTCTAGTCTAATAAAACCCTATGATGGTTTTGGTCTGATAAATATTACAGATGGTCTAGGGAAGATTATTCTTTTTGATGGTCTCGTTACGATAAAGCTATAGAAAATTTTAAATCTATTAAGTCGCTCCATTTTATTGGTTTTTATAAATATCGCATGAGATAGAATGAATTGAACATAATGAATTTGTTCATAAAGGATTTGGAAAACTGTGATTTCTATAAAATTTGGGCATGGACATAATGAGTATATTCAAAAAAGTCTATCATTAAGTGTTCAATTATAGGGTTTTATACACTTATGATTGTCACACATTTTTGTGTATAATTTTTTTATATATGATAAACTCAATGATTAAGACTATTTTCTATTATATTCCATTAATTTATGTTATTTCATACCTTATGATCTGATTTTTGATCTTTTAATTTTTTAGTATATCCCTCTTTTTAAACCTTATTATGCCAATATTATGTTCAAATTTCCAATTATGACCATTTTTTATTATTTATTTTGTTTACCTCTATATAAAATCTATGCTCACCAATTTATTATGTTTTTTACACATTTAACAAAAATGATTATAAACTCTGATATTTCCTAATGTTGATCTTGTATGGTGTGACAATTAAATGTTTCTCAGTATTATAAAATATATTTATTATATATCTTATCCTTAAATACATTAAATCATTTAATATTCTGACTGTGATATTTATAAGTGATATGTATTGTTTATGTTTTGGAAAATATGTACTAAATATAGGCCAATGAAAATTTCAATCAAATACAATGTTTAATGATGTTATTTTTATCACTAGCCCCGTAATTATTGGTCTTGGGATCTGTAGTTTTTATTAAACTATTATTTTGTTATTTTTTAGGATTAGTTAGTAATTTTAGGGAAAAATATGACCATACACTATTGAATAACCTTAGGATATTTCTATTTGGATGACATTAAAAATAGTATAATGTCGTGATTGTTTTTTACAGTAGAGATTGTTTTGTTCTACTAGAAATTATTTATCTTCCTAGATAGTAGAAAGTGATGAAAATTATTACATATATTCCCTTATGGGTAGTCACTCTGAAAATAATGGTTGTGTAACACCACGACCCTCATAATCTAAGATTAGGTGTATTATTTAATTGCATTATATTTATTATATGGAATCAAATACCAAAGGACTGATCAGTTAAGAAGTTCTAGACAAACACATTATATACAAGATACCCATATTACATTGGGAAGTTGAAAATGAAACATAATACGTGATAAAATCTATTAATCATCATCCCTAAAAACTCATTCAATGATCATTTATTCAAAACCAGGGGAATAGAAACAAAATAATATTGATCTTCAATGATCAGTAAGGGTATGTAAAATGTAATTAATAATGATTAAAAATGATTAATCTATACATAATGGTAAATAACTGAAAACACATTAAATTTTAATAATAATATAAAGTGTAATATTTATGGAATGAAAGGTACTGAAAACAAATGTAATTTAACAGAATAAATAAAAATGGAATTCATATATAGATATTTCAATTTAAAACTCATGGATAGAAATAATAATTTAATTATTAATAAATTAAATGCTTACTTTTTGGAGGGCATGTTTCTTAGGTACAAGGTACCTTTATCATCATGAATATTCATAAGATTTCTTATAACCTAATATGTTTACAATGATTTGTTTTGGAAAAAATATTTATACTATCAATACTTTTAAAAAGAAAAATTATAATATATTGGTTATAAAATCAACGGTTTTTTCCAACCCAATTCTATCCCATGAAAATACCGATGCGTTGAGGGGCTTAATTAAAATGGTTCCAAAGCCTTTTCATACTATTCCTAATCATTCATTACATATAATATAATAAATTAATAAAATACATTCCTTATCATAAAATATTTGTATTGAAAAAATAATAAGAATTTATCAGTAATTTTACATTGTATAATAGTTTACAATAAGTTATGTTGATTTTGAGGAATAAAAATACATTATATGGTATAATAATCATTAATAAATCTGATGTGTGCCTTAACAATTTGAAAAAAATTAATCATTATACCCATTATAGAATAACATTAAATAGAAATTATTATATCATGATAATAATTATTTTCATAATATAATATTTTAAATTAAATTATATAAACCATTAAAAAGAAACTATTTGTATAACATTTAAGCATTCCTCAATGAATTGAAATTTATATGAAATCCCTTACGTTGTGTACGTGATTTCACATGGAAATATATTCATGGATAATAAATTTATGTTTATTATTTACATGATTAAGAACAATTTACATGTTTATTTTTACTTTTACTTCAGGTATTACATTTTTTATACAACAACATAAAAAATTATGTTTATGTCATGTGTTTTTTACAAAAATTTAGTTCATGTGTTAATAACTTCTTTGGTAGGTCAACTATGATCAGAGGCTTTAAAAAATAAAAAAAATAAAAATAGTAATACTGATAAAATTATAATATTTATAGATCAATTATACATATAAAACATATTATGAAATATTCTTAGGAAAAATTATCCAGTGTTACAATCCTAGTGTTGGTAGGTTGCACAAGTGCATGAGTACCATTCCCATTTTTCAATAAAAATTATAGAAATAAGGTATTTAAAATTTTATCATTATATAATGGTTTTTTATAATAAATTACATTTTAATTAATCATATAAATGTATATGTATAATTTTTTTTTGTAAAAGGATTCAAATCACATCAAGCAGGATGTAGTACACACGTCCATGAATGACATTATAACTTTTTTATGGTGTGGAATGAGTAAAAATGATAATAACATATTATTTTTAAAATATTGAAAATATATAATTAATATAATAATTATTTAATTTAATTAATATATGATTAATAAAAAACACACTTAATACATTCTATGTAATGTGTGAACAAATCAATCACTTTGAGGAGGCACTAGTCCACACTTCCACAAAATTTGTTATTATAATCCCACAAAATTGAGTGTATGTAGGTATGTGTTAAATAATTATTCAAGATGAATAAATACTTTATAAATATCATATTTATCATATAATAATAGTTTTCAATCATAATTTGAACCATGAAATGTGGTAATGAAAAAATGTTCAATCATTATTTTGCGAGCCTCTAGTTCGTCGTACATGACAAAAAATATTAGTACCAATTAGATGGATTTGGGAATAAGTGTAGTTCTATCCCATACAATTAAAATGTCTTAGTACATTTATTATAATTATTCTAATTTATATGTATTAACTAAAATGAATTAATGGATAGATATGTAAGTGAAATAAAAGTGAACGTTGCAAAACGTTACCACTTAATAGTGTAACTCCTTTTGGTTTTCACCAAATCGGATTCCCTGTATTCATTTCATCCAAAGGGTAGGATTCTAGGATGAGTAAAGGGATGTATAAATATTATATTCTTATATATTGGGAGAGAAATAGTGCTTAAAATGTATGAAGAAGTTGTAGGGGAGAGTATGTTTTTATAGTGGAGGCGGAATGGCATTCTTGTAATTGTTTTTTTTAAAACCCACCCACGTTTTTAATGATAATTTTCTCAAATAATAGTATAACCTTGATAAATGTTAAAATATGGTCTCTATGGGGAAATAAAATGTCTTTTGGAGCTCTTTGTATGTCATCCCCCCTATGTTTGAAATTCTGTCCCTCTCTCTTCTAATTTTACCCTTAATTTCTGTAATAAATTTTGATCACTTTCATTGATATTTTTTATCAATAAATAATTTGGACATATTAAAAACTATGTATTATTCTCATTAAAATTATTTAATCCATTTTTACAAATTCTACTCTTAAAATATGAATATATTAATTTTAATTTAATCCCATCGACGGGGAGACAATGCTAGTTTTCGAAGAAAGAATGTCTGAAAGACTGTAATTATTTTACATCTAATTTAAAAGTAAAATTGAATCTAATTTCATAAATTGGATTAATTAATTTATTAGGAATATAACATAACATTAAAAAAATATGAAACATCATTTATCATTATGAATAAATTATACAAAAAATATTTTTTGAATTAAAATTCATTATTTTTCATAATTAATATAAAATTATAACTTCTCACCAAAATACAAAAATTTGACATAACATGAATTTGATGTTAATATTTCAAAAATTATGATTATTTTGTCATATAAAATTAATTATATTTTCATAACTCATATTTAATGTAGTTGTGCAATTAAAAGGCTATAAAATTGAATTAATAAAAATATATGTCTTCATGCATAATATTTAGTTTATTCATATATTATTCTTATATAAAATATTAGTTGAATTTAAAAAATATTTTATGGTATATATAATATATTTAATAGATTAATATCAATCACTACATGACATTAATATTATTATTATCATTAAAAAACATTATGATGCTAAAAATAAATCTTTAAAAAATAATACCTTCATATTCTATTAGTTATTATATTAATTTATAATTAAATTATAACCAATAAATTCAAAAATATATTATTATAAATTATTTAATTCTATTAATAAGAATAAATTTTGAGTCTATATATTATCTTAGGATATTAAATAGTAATATATTATTAATATATTATTGTTTGGTAATAATCAGTCTTGTGTGAAATGAAAAATACTGAACAAATTCATTTGTTCTTATATCACAATATAACATAATTTTTCACGAATTACTATATAAAGAAAATATTTAATTAAAATATTAAATATAACTCATGTTCATGGGATGTTATATTCCTTTTTATGCTTTGTGTAACCTGTCATACAAACTTTTAAATACAACATTCTTACTTTAGAATTTCAAGTCCGTACATTCACCCCACCTAAATTAAATTTCTTCCTAATAATTTAAAATTGATAATAGTAATTGAAGGTTTTTTATTTCAAAATAAAATAATTGAAAACCGAACATAATAAATTGGGATCATAACACATATTCTTAGTAAAAAGGCAAGGAAGATTTTTTGTTCACAGAAAAATGAGGATTTTAAAGAAGAGAACATTAGTGAAGACATTGATATGGATGAAAAATATAACTATCATATTCTAATGTAGAGTGATAGATAAATGTTCAGGATTAGTTTTTTTATAATAAAATCACAAACCATAGGGGTGGATAATGTTTTTAATATCATAAATAATTATTATAATATGATTAAAAAATTCCAAATATTTTTTCCTATACTTGAGAAGTTAAATCACACTCTACGAATATAAGAAAATATATGTTTCACTAAACATAATTATTCCCTTTTATTACACCATGAACTATTTATAATTCATCTCTTATAAAAAGATGCCTTTTATATTGAAGTAATATATTAATATATAAAACCTCATTCCAAGATCATCATAAACTTTTTCATAATTTGTAAACATTTCTAAATTGTTATGATTCAACAGATTTAGAAATAAGGTCACTGAATTTTCCATATGAACATATCATTATCCTTCATTCATCATGAAGTATCTCTTTAATCATCAAACACAAAATTTGTTGACACCTTAATAAATTATTATCTTAAAAATGTTAATAACATGAATTACGAGAAAACATTATTTGAAACATGAATTATTCCATATTTATTATGTAAAACCATGTTATTGGATATATTATTTAAATAAAAAAGTATTCTAAAATCCTTTAGTGATGGAATAAACCAAATTTATAACAAACCATTAACTAGTTCAAAGGAAGTTGGAACAATCCAATTTACATTATCCAAATCAATAGTCTCTTTATTCCCATATCATTATCTCATTATGACGATTATATTAAGGGTAATATGTCCTTTAACCATGTGTTTCCCCAAAAACATAACTTTCTACTAAATCACTTTTCTTGGTACCATTAAACATATGATCATAATTTCTTTTTGAAATATTATGGATGTAAAATCCTTCGATAAATCATAATTCTTATAACAAATACATAACTGATAAAAAAAATTTACCACATTACTCAATGATCTTAATACATATGTACATTAATCATTCTAATTTAGTAGTATAAATAACATAATATTGATATTGATCTTATGTATTCGTCTAAGGTATATTCATTGATATTTTAGGAATTCATTTGGATAGTTCCCAATATCCTTATAGTGGAAGAACTGCACATTTGAATTTTAATTCAGTCACATATAATCACGAATGCGGTGGCATTTTTCTCCAAACATATAAAAAATTTCAAATCCAACCAAGAAATTATTGGGGTGATTCATTCCATAATTGTAAAATGAGGGAAAATTCTTCATTCCCTAATTCTCCATATCCATTCTCAGATAAAACATCATCTTATTCTTTGGATTCTCTTCATATCTATAATATACTGATAATTCATTCCATATATTGATATCACATAAAACTATTTCGTCATATAATGGAATAATTTGGGATATCAGTTGAATTTTGAGATGTGCAATAAGACATTCAAAAACGTCATAAACATTTCCCTATGTGTTGAGTATTTAATCAATAGAATACTTTTCTAACCATGTAAATGCACTTTCGTACTCTATAACACTTCTTCATCATCTTTATTTATGATATGTAACTTCCACTCTATCGCAATTGTGTTCACATGGGGGAAATATTTTTCTTATAATGACTCCTTAAAATATTTCCCTTATATGACTAATATTTCATGTCCATCCTTAGTATTCTAGAATTGAGACCACCATTGATCCTCATCACCATTGATAAAATACATGATAATTATAATCTTTTCTTTTTTTCAGCATCCCAAAGATATAAATATATTAACCAATGACTTAATAAATTTCTCATCTGCCATTGGATTAGTAGTCCCACTATATGATGGCTTCCTCTATCGCATAAATTAATCAACCATTGAAGACTGTATCTAGGGAATAGGTTTCTCTATCAATGAATGGTTATCTGTGACAACCTGATTAAGCTCCCCAAATTTATCATTAACATTTTATGTTGCAATACCAGATACGTTGACTATCTCAGTAGGTAAACCTCTACATTATCTATTAGTGTTGATAAAATTATTCATTCTGGTTTCCATTACTCAATAATAAAATACACTAGAATAGATCATAACATAAATATATTTTTATAATTCTAAATAAGGCATAACACTTAACAAAAATTGAAAAAATTATTTATATATAATCTAATAATAATGAACATGTTTATTTGAGGATATCATTACTTTTGAATCATTTATAATGGTTTCTAAATAAAATGTGAAACAATCCTAAGAATATCATGAGGATTTTAAAACCAGGGGAAGAGTAAGTCTAGCTGTCGTGTACCAGGTTATATCGAGTCTGGCCTCACACACCTTTTCAAATTAGTTACACCAAATTACATTTGTTCCAGAACCTCATACAGTTCCTGTATCTATATAGGGTTATATCTTCAATAATACCCACACAATCACTACCTTAACAAAATTATTTTATTTTATTATATAATTATAATAAAATTTTAGGATAGGGTTATATTCTCTAGTCAATGCTTACTAAATCTAGTTTCCAAGGTTTCTGATAAACATTTATGGATGGAAACTATAACACCTCAACCCTAGTAATCCTAGATATGGTTCTCTAAAATATTATATTTTCATTATTTAAATGTATCAAATATTAATGGAAAATTAAATTTAGCTATTTTGGGAACCATATTTCATACCTGATACCCATATTACATTACAAAATAGAATATGATCATATTACATAAAAAAGTTAATAAATAGAATCATTGAAAACTCATTCAATATAATTTCATTAATAACCATGGCAGAACAAAAAAATTATATTTCAGAAAAAATGATCAGTATGTTTTTGAATGGTGGAAGTAATCCTGAATCAACAAGGATAATCAGTATGAAAAGGTAAATAACTGAAGAAACTTCCTTTTTAAAATATGGATAGCAAAAATCAACATATTTATGGTGAAGTATTGAAAACATGTACCATTAAATAAAATAAATAATAATTAATTGAATTGATATATATTTAAAATAAAAAATAAAATTTATATTATTTTATAATTGGTTCATAAATATAGGTAATTTATAGTTATTGGATGTCTTGTTTTTTTGTACGTGGTACTATTCCTGTCATGAACTTTCATAATAATGTTTATAACATACTAGGTACAAATAGATTTAGATTGGACATCCCTATATCTACTATAATGTCCTTTCCCAAGATTTTTTTATCAAATATTGGTTACCAAAAGAAATGGGTTTTTCTAACATGTTTTTATCCCATGCGACTAAAGATGCATCGATTGTATGACAATAAACGGTCCACAACCCGTGCCATACTATTCCAAATCATTCATTTTATATTAAATAATTTATTAATAAATCATTTAACATGTCATAATATATAAATATTGATTAAATAATATGTATTTAACAAGAATTCCTCAAAATAGGGATAATTAACAACTACTATTTTTTATATTGACGAATAAAAAACATTCTTAAGGGAAAAATAATTAAACAATTCAATGTGTCCCATACCACTTATAAAATATTTTATCATAATCACTATGAATTAATAATATTAAATGAAACTTATAATATAATTATAATAATTATATTTATGATATAACATTTAAAGCGGTAGTATATACACCATATAAAAAACTATGAGTATAACATTACAATATACCTCAATGAAAGGAAATTGAGACGAGTCCCATTCCTTGAGTCTGATAAGTCATGTGTTAATTTTTATTAATGAATAACAAACATATATTAATTATTTTATTTCATCAGATTTTTTTTAATGTTTATTAAAACTTTTAAATCACTTATTTCAATGTCGAGTACAACTCCATAGACAATTATGATTACATTAGGTGTTTTTGAACAAATTCAATTCGTGTGTTAAAAATGACTTGGGTAATTCAACTTTGGTAAAATGGGTCATTATATAAAAACCTATGAAATAATAATAATGAAATAATTATTATATTTAAAAATAAATTATACTTTTAAAACTAATTATTAATTATGGTTATGAAAAATTAAACAATGTTACTATCATGGTGACAGTATGTCGTGTGTACCCACAAGTAATGGTCCCATTTGTCCATGATCATCATGGAAAGAAGATAAGTGACATTATATCATTCTTGAATGATAATTTAATTATAAATACAATGTTATTTAATCATATATATGTTATGATATAATATTATTCACATCACATAGAGGAGGCAGTAGTCCATGCATCCACAAGTGATATTATAACCTTATTAATGTTTGAAAAGGGTTAATAAATTATATATTATCCTTTTAAAAGGTAATTATTTCATTAATATTTTTGTTATTTAAATAATATAATTTTAATTAAAAACATACTTAATATATTCCTTGTATAGTGTGATTGAATACATCATTTTGAGATGTTAATAGTCTACATTTCCACAATTGATGTTATTTTATTCCCAAAAAATGGAGTGCATAAAGTTATGTTTAAAAAAATATTTAAATAAAATTAAATTCAATATAAATATCATATATATCATATAAAACTGGTGTGACAATCATAAATCCCTCCTTGATAGGTGGTCACGGAAAAATGAATAATCACTATTTCTTGAGGCGGTAGTTCCTCACAGAATAATGGTAAGTGCCTTTAAAATAGATGATATTGTTAGTAAGTTTAGTTATAAAACATATAATTAAAAAACTCAATATATTGAGAAAAATTATTTTTTATATAATTATCATATAAATAGAATTTAATGGGTGTAGAAATAAGTGAACGAAAATTTATAGTTGGAATATCTTACTTCTTAATCGGGAAACCCATTTTGCTTGCATAAAATGGTTTCATTGGTTCACTTTTTCACCATGTAAAGGATTATTGGATTATAGTAGTGGTATTTGGATCTTATTTTATCTTATTTTTAGAGACCCAATGGGGTTTAGTGGTATGAATAAGTTGGAGGGGTGAGTTCCTCTTTATAGAGGAGGAGTTTCATTCTTTCTTGTTTTTTAAAGGAAATTACACCCACATTTATCCTATGAAATGTGGCTCGAGAAATGGTCATCATCTAATTAAATGTATTTTAGGGTCTTTATATGTCCATAAAATATCATTTGGATAGGTATGTAGGTCATCTTGGAACTTATGTTTAGCGTTTATTTATTTATTAAGCTAATTTCCTTCTTAATCAATGTAATTAATTTTATTCACAATCACTATGATTTTTGGTAAAAATTTATTTTTATCATAATATAAATTATAATTTTCTCATGATGTAATCCTCATGTATTAATTATGTTTTAATGATCGAAAATATTATTTACTATGTTTACTCTATCCCAAATCCCCCTATGATTTAATTAACCTTCTACTAGATCCTGATTCCTATAAATCATTTTTTACTATGGTAAACTATATTTTATTTTATTTTAAAATAATGATTTATTTTGTGAATGATTAATTCTAATTAATCCTATGAATGTTACTACTTAAGGATATTTACATATATTTGGCTAGGTCTGAGAAACTTTGAGTCTTACACCGGTTTTGGATTTTGGGAAATGGACCAGACACTGTAACCCGGACACCGTTAACCACACACTATAACGTAGACATCGTGAACCAGAAATAGTAACTCAGACACTATAAACCAAACATCGAAACCCAAATACTATAACCGAGACACCATAATCAAAACATCTTAACACGACATTGTGGCCTAGACACTACAACCAGTTTTGATATCGTAGGGAGTCTATGACACTAGTTCCTAGCTACCAACACCAAGACACTATTCAATATTTGACAAAGGACCAGACACCATGATCCTTACACCTCATCAGTGATACCGGCTCCTGATCTCAATGCAAATTTAGCATCATGACTGTCACACCTCTCAAAGGGAATAAATATGTCACCATTTCTTGGTGACACTATTTCCATGTTACACCATTTCAAGACAAATTATTCCACCGTTCTTTAATATGTTTTTTCTTATTTTTATTTAATTTATAACGGTCATATTGGAGTCATTTAAATCCACTAAAATCATTAATGTTTCTTTGTAGACATACCACCTTAACGCGCGAGATTTGAGGTGAATAATACATGAATCATATCATCTCCAACATTTGAACCCTCAACTAAAAAAGGAAGACATATCAGGATACAAATACACACCGAAGTTGAGCGAGCATTTTAGAAAAGAGAACTAATACACGCAACAAGAGACAACTTAAGAACACATGAATAACTATCGATTCTAAAAGGATGGACTACTAAAGATCAGAACCAAAAAATCAACTTCACCGTACCAACTCCAAGAAGAACACGAGTTAGATGTAACTGGAAACTAGATCACCAGACATACGATAATTTGTTTTTCATAAGAAGAATCAATACATGCATCTACTTCATCTTAGAATACCAGATCTACTTAAAATAACACTCAGAGAACTTCTAAACCTTTCTTGTCATCTTTTCTTTGTTGTGTACTGTTTTTAGCTTTCGATCATTGTGTGTGTGTGTCTATATTAAAAACACACATTGTCTCGTGTTCTAAACTGAAGTATACAAGATAAGATTCCTCTAATCAATTATTACATTTTTTTACTCAGATGGATAAGTGTAGAAGAAGTCCATAGGTGACCAGGTAGTTGATACCCAAGAAGAGCAGTGGAAGAGGTTGTGTGACCCCAATAGTCCTGTGCAATATTTTTTACCCTAATCATGGGTGTGGATCATGTATTTTAATATAAACTGGTTGGATATAGGTGATCACCATGTGGATTTCATTAGGTCTCATCTTGAGAATGGACCACTTGTTTTATCCACAATGTTGATTAATTTTGTTTGTCACTTCTTTACATTAAATTTCAGAAAACATTACATTTTATGTTGAAAGTTAGTCTTGGATATAAGTTATAACTCTTATTAATTATAGGAATATCTTCAAAGATGGTATCAATAACTCACATTGATATTACAAATAAGTAATCAATCTTCTGAGAAGTTATTTGATTAGTCAAGCTATTATAATTGTATTACATTAATTAACTAGGATTTTTTTTATTGGGGAAGACATTTAAAGTTAACTCTTTAACTAAAATTTATTCAAACACTCAATTCACCCCTATTGAGTAATCTTCTTTGACAAACATTTTGTATCAAAAGATTTTATTCTTATTGAGATTATATTTTAAAATTTGTTCAAATGTGATTTTAGTTTTACATTAACGATCTGTAAATTTTCATTGATTCTAAATTTCTAGTTCATTAAAATTATTTCAATATTATGGATAATAGACTCTAAGGTTCTCAACAAACATACCACCATATTTTAATGGAACTAATTATTACTAATGGGAAATTAAAAAAAATGCATTTGCAAAGCCTTGGTTTTGAAATATTGTCTTCAATTATAGATGAGTTTAAGATTCCGGCTACTAATAGAATTACATGGGATGACATAATGATGATTGATTAAAATAAAAATTATAATGACATTAATTCCTTATATTTCACTTTAGGATATGAATAATTTAACAAAATTTCTTTTGGTAAAACTGCCCCTGAAATTTCGGACACTTTGTCTGTTTTACATGAAGAAACCTCTAGTATGAACGAAATTAGAATCAATATTTAGACAATTAAATATGATAACTTTAAAACGATACTTGATGTCCCTATTTCTGATATGTTTCTCAGGATCAGCAAAAATTTTAACACAATGAACTATCTTGGAAGTGAAGTTACTGCGAAAGAAACAATTATGTGGATTCTCAGATGCCTACCTGATAGATGGAGGGGAACCTCTGTCTCAATTATAGAGTAATGTTACATCATAAAATTACCAATAAAAGAACACATTATGGAAATAATGATATATGAAGAGGATCTAAATTTCAAAAAGGAAGAGGTGGATGAACATAAGAGAAAATCTATGGCATTCAAAATCACTACCTCTAAACAATAAGAAAATGAAAATTGGATGTCTCTGTAGAAATTACCAGCAGGGAAAAATCTTCCCCTGGTAGTGGTGATGTGATAGCTCAATTGGCCAGAAGGCTTAATAAATTTTACTAAAGGAATAAATTTTTCATAAAAGTTAACCTCAAAGGAAGATATAATAAGAAGGGAAGGTGGAAGATTGATTGGAAAATAAATAAAAAGTCTGATGAGTTAGTATTCTATGAAAGTAAGAGAAAGATACATGTAAAGGATAAATATCCCAAGCTCAAATATAAAAATAAATATGAGGAAAAATATATAATGTATAAAAATTATATGAAAGAAACATGGAATGATTATGAGGACAGTTCAAGGGACTTAGGGTCCTCACAAGATGAATAGGCTAAAAAAGTCAAAATATGTCTCAAGACAAACACATTTGAGGTAACACCGGAATCTTCTGTACAAAATTCTTATTATTCTGAAGATGAATGTGATTCTAAAGATATTTCTAAAGAACAATTATTTGAATATTATAATATTAATAAATAGACATGTCATGAAATATAATTTAAATAAATTTCTTTAATTAAATAGTATTCTCTTACCTGAAATGTTAAATCTAAAATTACTATAGGGAGAGAAAAAAATGTTCAATTACCAAAGAAAACAATAAATTAATGTTATCTAATGAGAAACATAAAAAGGACCTTGAAACGATAAATAATGATAAATATACCTTGGTATAATGTATATGTTAACATATTATCCCTAAATACACTACTAGTATTGGCTATCAACCTGGAAATTAGTTTTTGGAAAACTCAATTTTATTTCAAAATCTAGAACATTCAGTTTTACTCTTAGTTTAGGAAGACATTCTACTAGTTTAAATAATGATAGAATCTACTATTTCAAGTTTTTCTTGACCAAATAAAGTTTATTTCTCAAATACAATTCATAATTCTTATAGGAAACCTGTGAGTCAGATGTGGGTTATTAAAGTACTAGTTACTAATGTTACTGGACCCTAACTAAAATGGTTACCAATGTCTATTTTTATTTGACTATTTTGTACGAAAATTGTTTGATGATATCCATTAAAAGCTTGTGGTACATGGACAGTGGGTGTCCAAGACACATGTCAATATATTATTCATGCTTTGAGAACATATTAAATATTGATGGTGGACATGTCACCTCTAGTGATAATGGAAGAGGAAAAATCATGGTCCATGGCAAAATCGGTAAGTCTAACTCAGTCGTAATATCCAAAGTACATTTTTTTTATGGAATGAAATATAATCCTCTTAGTATTTCACAACCATGTGATAATGGATTTCATGTTATATTTTAAATTAATGCTTGAAATTTTTTAAATTCTAAAAATGAAATTTTATTTTCTACATTAACAAAAGAAAATGTATATTCTATTAACATAGATTTTTTAGTTTATAAATATGCATTATGTTTAAGTGTATTTCACAGAAAATATTTTATTTAGAATATAAGACTAGTACACTGCAATATTCACTCGCTTATAATGATAACTAGAAAAATCTTCATCAATAATCTACCAAAACTAGAGTTTCCAAATTATAAAGTGTGTAATCCTAGCCAAAATGGAAAGCAACACAAAATTTCATTCAAACCAAAGAAAGATGTTTCAACTTATAAACCTCTCCAGTTGGATCACATGGATTTTTTTTGACCATATAGAGTTTCTTGTTTAAATGGTAATCAATATGTTTAGGTTCTTGTATATATCTTTTCTAGATATACATGGACCTTATTTGTGCCTCACAAAAGGAAATCCTTATCTCATTTCACCAAATACGCTAAAACTATAGAAAATAATACCAGAATTAGATTAAATCTCTAAGAAGTGATCCAGGATGTGAATTTGAAAATCATGAGTTTGAATCCATTTTCTCAAAAAGGTCTATAATCATAATTTATCTTCAACTAGAACCCCCCCAATAAATTGGATTTGTAGAAAGAATAAATAGGACCTCGCAAGAAATTGCTAGAATCATTCTTAGTGAATATGACTTACCTATTTATTTTTGGGTTGAAGCTGTAATTACAGCATGCTATATTATCAATAGAGTGTTGATAAGACCTATTCCTTAAATAACCCCATATGAATTATTGATGAATAGAATATCCAAAGTAAGATACTTTAAATTTTTTTGTTGCAAATTATATATCCTTAATACTATGGAAAATATTGAAAAGATTTTATCCAATAGTGATAAAAGAATATTTATAGGATACTCAGTCTATAGTAAAACCTATAGAGTTTATAACTAATGAACTAAATGTGTGGTGGAATCTATCGATGTCAACTTTTATGAGATTAGTCAACATGAGACTAATACTTCTCTAGAGAATCTTGAGGATGATATGTCAAATATGTACATAAATGAAAAATCCTCTAACTCTCCTGTAAAGGAATATGTCAAAATGTTCATTTATAGAAATTATTCTAATGTTACTCATCATGAACATAGACCTATTGACGAACATGAAAGAACAGACCCCTCTTTTTCTAGAGCTATTAGAACCCTTAAGAACCATCCTTTAGATGATGGTGTTGGATATTTAGATAAAGGAACTCAAACTGGAGCTTCTCTTCGATATCATGTAGAAAATCAAGTAATCATGTCCCAACATGAACCTAAATATATTAATTATGCTATCGATAGGTAATCTTGGGTGATGGACATGTAAGAAGAACCTAATCAGTTTCAACGAAACAGAGTTAGGAAACTTATTGACATATGCAAAGACATATTTACCATAGGAACTAGGTGTGTGTTTAGAAATAAGGTAGCTGAATATAGTAATATAGTTAGAGATAATGATAGATTTGTTGCACATGGATATAGTCAAGAAGAATGAATTGACTATTAGGAGACTTTTCATTTGTTGATAGACATGAAGCCATCAGAATCCTGGATTGCTTGTGCTGCTCAACTGAATTAGAAACTATATCAAATGGATGTCATGATTGCATTCCTAAATGGGTATATAATTGTGGTTGTCATTGATGAAAAACCCCCAAGTTTCACAAATCCTATCTTTCCAAATCATGTTTAGAATTTATCAAAATCTTTGTATGGTTTACAACAAGATTCGTGAGCATAGAATGATAAATTAAGTAATTTTCTTATTTCCAAAGGATTTACAAAAGGTACAGCTGATCCAACACTTTTTTTAAAACGAATATCAAATTGTGTTATAGTAGTTCAAATTTATGTACATGATATTATTTTTGGATCTTAAAAATTTTCATTACATATTTAGTTTTCTAAAATGATGCAAAATGATTTTGAAATGTGTTTAATGGGTGAACTAGAATAAATTCTTGGATTTCATACCCTTAAATATAATGAGGGTAATATTTTAACACAATGAAAATATTTTAATTATCCTCTAAAACATTATGGACTAGATGGAACTAAATTTTGTGATACTCCAATGAGTATTACTTTTATGTTAGATTTTTATGAAGATGGAAAATTTCTTGATCAAACAATATACAAAGAATGATTGGAAGCATACTCAACATAACTGATAGCTTTCCATATATTAATTTTAGAGTATGTATGTGTGATTGTTTTCAAGAAAACCCTAAAGAATATAATTTAAATATTGTTAAATGGATTTTCTAATACCTCAAACATACACCCAATATAACACTATTTAACCCTATAGGACAATTATTTTAATTATTCAGTAATTCTCATGCTGATTTCAGTTGTTGTAACATAGATTGAAAAATCACCTATAAAACATGTCACATTTTAGGTAGGTCTCTAGTATCATTGTGCAGTATGAAAAAAAACATTGTATCATTTTCTACTACTAAAGATGAGTACATAGCTGCTGATAGTTTTTGTGGTCAAATTTTGTTGATGAAACACACATTAAAAGATTAGGGATATAAATTCAGGCATGTACCTATAAATTGTGACAATAAAAGTGCTATTGAAATTTCAAAAATCATATTTCAGACTCCAGGACCAAACATATTGATGTAAGAGATCAATTTTTTAAATACCATTATAAAAAAGGTGATATCTCATTGGAACTCAGCGGAACTGAATTTCACCTTGGTGATATATTCACCAAACCATTAAATTATAAAAGAATAGATTACATCATACTTGAATTAGGAATGATAAAATTCAAGTAGAAAATATACTGTTTCAATACTTATTGTCCCACAACATACTATTTCACATTTTACGGTTTCATGATTTACGGTTTCACAAGTCGCTATCATAGAATTATAGTCTCACTCTAACAGTTCTATAGATTACTGTCTTGGTGTTACAATTTCATGATTACGGTCTCACAACTACTATTTCTAGGTTACTGTCCGGTACTTCATATCTAACAAGATATGGTCACACTATTTCGAATCAAAACAAAAGGATCTCACTGGAAAAATATGTTCTGGTATCACCATGACAATCCATTCCAGTCTCACCATAACTACACTTTTTGGTCTTATTTTTATTTTATTACTAGAATTTTTGTGTTGATTATTTTATTTCTTTTAACTCATGCTTTTGAATTTGTGATGCTTGAAATCCCCAAATGATAAAAACAGAATATCTTTCACTCTTCTATTCACTCGATCTCTCTTCTCCCAAAAAAAACCATTATCTGAAATCGTAAGTCCCCTGCCAACCATTAATCTCTAACTCTCTCTAGACCCCTTATTGAAGGCCCATATTATAGTTCACATCTTCATCAACTCCTCATAAGTGAATATCTAATAAGAAATTGAAAAGGGCACCGAAGGTATCGACTGAAGGAACGTTGAACCCAAATCATGTTGATATAATAGTAGTACCAGAAAAGGAAATCTGTCCTAAGTGGTTATTGTCAATTAATTCGTTGGTTTTGAAAGTACTGAAAGATCATAGATGGTTTAACTAGTTCACAAAAGAGATAAGGCTTGTTTTTTCATAACTTATTGCTCAGTTTTATATGTTTTTCCTATTTTCCTTCAATATAGAAGATGGTTTTGTTGTAAGTAGTATTAATATCCAAAGATATACATTATCCTTGAGATTATGGGATGCCTGCCTAAGGATACCTCATTAAAGATCTTTTGAGGACAATTAGATAGGTCATCCTCCTCCTTGTGATATTTTTGTCTTAGAAGTGGCTCTAGGTGATTTGGATGGGAATAAGATGAAGAGAAGAGAAATTTATGCTGAGATGGATGGTTAATTGATATTTCTATTCAAGTTTATACAAAATATGATTATTCCATGGAAAGGTAATTTTTCTACCCACAAGTATCAAAATGTTTTCTTAATACAACATATGAAAAATGGACACAATATCATTCTATGTAAGTATGTTATACATCACATGTGGGAGTTAATTAAGACAACTAGAATGACTACCTCCTTATTCTATTCATGGATTATCTACGAAATACTATATGCTAAAGGAGTGGTTGGAGAAAATGAATATGTCATCAAAGACAATGAATTCTGTATCTCAAAGGATACACTCAAAAGGATGAAAATAAGATAGAATCTGTTGAAAAAGGTTTGGGTGGAGGATAATGAAAGGATATATGAAAATTTTAATATGGTTGCATATTATTTATGACCAAATAACATTTCTAATCCCAGTTTGGAATGAGAAAAAAAATTCACTATCATGTTGAATGAGATGAAGAGGAAGTAGTTGCACCTACTGAAGAAACTGTCTTGGATAAGAAAGATGGTGGTCTACCTATTCCACACAATATAATTGAGAAGGAGACACCTATTCCTAAATGAAGTGATAATTTAGAATAAGATCTTGCTTCTGGGATGGAATATGTAGTTAGGGTAAAAGAAAATGTTGTACCAGAGGAGAATCTACATAAAGAGATTATTATTGAGGAAGAGGCTATTGTTGAGGAACATTTAGAGAAACAAGTTGATCCTGAAATTATCCCTTCTTCTAAGGAAAAAATGGAACAAGGAATACAACAAGATATAAAATAAATTGATGAGTCTATTGGAGATGAAATTTTATGAATAGATCAAGGGACAAAATTTCTACGTCCTGTGAAAGATGCTCCTATTGAAGGGGAGAAACACCCATGTATAGAAAGTGTTTAATTTCATAATCTTGTTGATAAATGAAATGTGGATACCTAGTATAAGTTACCAAGATACTTTGATGTGGATAATTCCCATGAGTCCATGGTTAAAGTCATAGAACATTCTACTGTGTTTCAGTTGAAACTAGAAATTGCATTAGAAGTGATATCTTCAAAGGATACTGGGCATATCTCATCTCATGTTCCTGAACCTCCTCAAGAACCATCCACTTCTATAAATCAAATTGATTTGAAATATTTTGTAGCTATGTTATTAGCCGGATTTTAAAATCTCTTGAACACACTACTTGATATTCAATGAGATGTGTGAGCTTATTGATGGTCTCAACAAACTGACTGATGAGTACAAGGGATATCTATAGATAGTTTTCAATCCGCTCAAGTCCCTCACTTTAGCTATTACATCCTTGACTATATCTGGACAGTCCTCTCAACTATTTGATAGTAGTATTCTCAGAACTATTGTTATGAAGGATGTTCAATCAGTTTTCAGTGGTATGACAAAGAGATTTTTCTATGGTTGTCGAGAATAGTGACGAAGTCCTTGACATAGTAAAGATTCATTCATATATTTAAAATGATTCTTAGGAATAAATTAATAAGAATGTGGATTTCCAATTTAACATGATCATATCTAAGGATGATATGAAAATTAATTTCAAATATCTTGTAGACAATATGAAAATACCACCTGTCACTCAAGCCTTCATGACTCAAGACCAAAAGATGAAAGATTTCACTACACTATTAGACATGTTCCTGGAGAACAAAGATGATTTCGATAATTCAATGTATTATAGTGGTGAGATCATTACTAATTTCATTCAGTTGTTGAAGCCTTATCTTCTAGTGAAGTGCATTGCCATTGTGGCTCCTTAGGTGCTCCTTTGTGACCCGGTTGACCTCCTTCCTCATCCACTACCTTTTCCTCTACATCGAAGCCTATACTCATGCTCTGAGCTAGAACAGACCTATTATCCATGACTAAAACTTGCCACAATATTCCAATAATCCCACATTGGTACCCTCAATTTTATAAGGGATACCTCTCCCTTCTTTGACAGTTGGCTAACTTCTTTACTCAACCTCGACCTCTGCTCTTGTGGATCCTTTTGATGATTCTTCTAAGAGAAAAGAAAAGATATCTAGTACTGAAGAAAAGTGAAATCTTTATTTTGATAGGTAAGTGCAGTTTTATTTCTACTTTTTGTAATGACTCCTCTCTTTCTATCTATTTCAATGTGAATTATTTTTATCTATTCTCTTATTTACATTCTTTATTTTTGATAATCCCAAAAATAGGAGAAAGAACACAATGAAAATAAATAAAAATCATATGATTTTTGATCATCCAAAGCGGGGAGATTGTTGGGATCCTCATGTGATAGTCATGTTTTAATGATCACAAATCATATTAACTCTGTTTAATCTGTCCCAAATCCACCTATTCATTAAATAACGTTCCACTATATCTTGATTACTATAAATAATGTTTTATTATTGTAATCTATATGTAATTTTGTTCTATAATTATTTCTTTTATAAATTATTATGTTTAATTCATCCTATGAATATTACTGTTTAAGACTCTTTACAGATATTTGGATATGACTGAGAAACCATGAGTCTACCACTTGTTTTAGTTTTCTAGAAGAGGACAAGACATCGTGACCCATACACCATGAATCAGACACTATAACCGAGACACCGTGAACCAGAGAATGTAACCCAGACAACATGAATCGTACACTATAACCCAAACAATATAACCCAGACATTGTAACCAGACACCGTAACCCAGACAACATAACCCAGACACCATAACTAGTTTTAGATCTCATGATGTTTGTGACACCGGTTCCTAGATACCATCACCAAGACACCATTCAAAGTTTGAAAAATGACCATCCTCCATGATCATAACACATCATCTATGCTAATGATTCTAAATCTCAATGAATCTATAGCAACATGGTTGTCTCACCCCTCAAATGCAATGAATAAGACACAATTTCGTGGTGACACTATTTCTAAGTGATATTGTTTCAAGACAAACTATGACATAATTTTTTAATCTGTTTTTTTTTTAATTTCAATTTAATTTGTAAGGGTCATATTTGAGTCTTTTAAATTTACTTCCATAATTAATGTTTCTTTGTACACATTTCATCTGACAGTACTAGGTAAGATGTGCAGAATACAAGCATTATGTAGGCTCCAATGTGTGAACCCGCAACTAAAAAAGGAAGATCAGTCGAGATCCAAATACACCCAGAAGTAGAGCACATGTTTTAGAAAATAGAATTGATACAAGAATCTAAATACAATTGAAGAACCCACATAGCACTTTCGATTGTAAAAGGCTAGACTACCATAGGTCAAAACCAAAAAATCATCTTTGCCATATTAGCACCATGAAGAACAAGAGCTAGATATAAATGGAAACATGTGCTCCAGAATTTCGATAATCTATTTCTCACAAGAAGACCTGATACCTGCATCTACTTCATCCAAGAAGCCCAAAGTTTCATCAAATAACACTTAGAACACTTCTGATCCTTTCTCGTAATTTTTTCTCAGTTCTATAATATTTTTATCTTTTGAGTAGTGTGTGTGTCTGTATTAAAAAACACACTCTCTCCCATAGTAAACTAAAGGAAAAAATCTATATGACCTCTCATCACTTATTTCCTTTGTTTTCACCCATGGATATGTGTGGAAGAGGTCATTGTGTGACCTGGTAGTTGATACCCACAAATAGTAGTGGAAGAGGTCTTGTAGCCTTGACATTCCTATGCACTTCTATTTATCCAAATCCAGGGTGTGGATCACATTTATTAATATAAACTTCTTAGTGTCAAGTGATCTCTTGGTGGAGTGGATTAGGTCTCAATTTGAGGCTAAACAAATTTTTTTATCTACTGTGTTTTGTAATTTAATTTTTCTCTGCTTTACTGTATATTTTAGAAAACACTAGATTTTACTTTGATAGTTTGTATTGAATAGAAGTTATAACACATTTTCCTTATTAAAATAGCATCAAAGGTAATATTAATAACCCGCAATGATATTTCTGAGAATTAATCAATCTTTTGTGAAGTTATTTTAATAGGTAATGTATTATAATCATTTTACCTTGATTAATTGGGACACATTATTTTTATTGAGGATGTTGATTAAATTGAACTCTTTAACAAAAAATTCTAGATACTCATTTACCCCCTCTTGATTAATATAATCCAACAAAAAACTCATATTCCAAAAATTAAATCCATTATTTTAAACTATATTCAAATAAATAAAGATATTTATTTAATTTTTTCCCCATAATCTATACGACAATGAGGGGTTTTAATGTAAATAATGTTCAAATGATTGTTTGTTTTTTAAATTCAATTTAAAAGTGAAATTCATTACAATGACATAAATTTGATTAAAAGGTATATAAATAATATAATTGTACATTAAAATCAATGAAAATCATAACTTAACCTTATAAATAAATTTTAATGAACTAAATTTTGAATTAAAAAATAGATTTTTCACTATTCATTAAAAAAATAAACTTCTCAAAAAATAACAAAAATTCACCCTAACTAAAATATGATGCTTAAAATTAGTTAATGATGTTTATATTTTCATATCAATTTCATAATATTTTCATACTGAATTTTTAATGTAGGTACACCATTAAATGGTTTTAAAAAAGCCTCTATTGAAATATATGTTTTTAGGCAAAATATTGGGCTTGTTCTTATCTTATGATTTTAAAATCTATTGGATGAATGTTAAAAATATTTGATTTATCATATAATAGATATATATATTAAAATAAAATCACTCACAATTTTTCATTAATTTAATTTATTATGATAAAATGATATTGTCTTCTAAAAACCCCATTTTTGAAGACATTCTATTCATATTAAATTTGTTATTAAATTAATTTCTAATTAATTTTAACCAATTAATTAAACTATATATTTTTATTTGATATTAAAAATATATATATATATATATATATTTTATTTTAAAGATAATAGTGTTTCTTCTTATATCAAATAATGATATGTTAATAATATATTGTTGTTTGTAAAACATTATCTTTCATGTGACGCAAAATACCAAACAAATTAATTTTTATGTGTAATAATAAATAACTCAGTATTGTGTAAATTAAAATCGATTTAAAATGATAATTAAAATAATGAATATTTCATAAGGTCTTGGGATGTTATATTCATTTATATTCTTGGTGTTGTGTGTCATACATGCTATTAAATAAAACATTCTTATTTTAGAATTTTGGGGTGCTACTGGTTGTGTAATATCTCAATCATCACAGTATTTCTCAATGAGCAAGACTAAGAATGCGCAAAAATAATGATACTCCCAAGATATATAATTTGGTTGATGAGTCCTTCATTACTAACCATTAAGATGAATTTTTCATAACACCCCAATATTTTACTATATAATTCTTCCTTTAAATAAAAAATATACTGATAGATTAATTCAGTCCCAAAATCGTAATTAAAAAATTTATTCTATATTAGATAAATAGAAATAATAAATTTTTTTTTTCAGAAAACCACTAGAAAATAATAAGATTAAAATCAATTATAAATGAAAAAAAAGATGATTCAGAATACTTGATGTTTTAAAAGTACTTGTTTCAAAAAAGTAGTTTTTATTTATATATTTTATATTAATTTAAAATGGATTTTTTATAAGTTTTGTAATTTTATTACTGTAAAATAATTCAAAATTATTAATTAATCATTTTAATAAAATCCTTGGGTAAATTTTTGAGATTTTCATGAATTAATGTATATGTTCTTAAATAGTGAAAAATGAAAACAAATTCAAATATCGTCACTTTTATATCATTATCAATATAAATGAATGTAATAATAGTTTAGTAAAAAATAAATTTTATGAAATTATATATGTAAAAATTAATGTTACATTTTTATTAAATACTATATTTAAATTAAACTACCCATGTTTACCATTTAAGAAACGTATGTTTTATTTAAATCTAAAAATTGTTAATATTTTATTTTAATAAAAATTAGATTTTATCACTTGAGGAAATATTATATAAAGAAATTATTTAAAATTTTATACCAAAATTTTCATATTTTTATCATGTTCATTTTATTACCAATTAATGTCTTACTAGAAAGATTAAATTTAATATACATTATAACGGTAAAAATATATTTTAGAAGATAAATTATACTATTTTTCTGTGATGGTAATCTAGGATGTAAAACCGATCTATTTATATAATGAATTTGATACTATTTTTACAAATAAATAAAAATGTATTATCACTAATTTAATTTTTAATTAATATTATATAATATTCAAAACATGTAATTGGGGAAATTTTTTTCCAATAAATCATTTTAACTATATATTAAATGATTTAATCTAAAAGTAACTTTTCTAGTTTTTTTAAATTGAATATGATTAAATATATATATAATTTAGTTTAATAAAATATAAATTTTCATATGTTTTATCAAATATTTTTTAGTAAAACATAAATTACATAGAAAAAACAAGTTACCAGAGTGAAAAAATGATAAAGTATAAAATATAATGGTACGTCACTCAAAAGAAAAGATTAAATCATGTAGGTAATGTCATGTACGAGTATTTATCAACCCCGTATCACTAAAAAATACATTATCAAAATCCATTTGAACTATAAAACATGTAATAGTATCAATCCATTCATGAATAATAATGGGGGTTAAGAAGTGTTCTATTATCTTTGCTTATAAAATTGTATCACTTCCACCCTCAAAAATTTATGCATCTACTATGAATTTTCATTGAATCCTTTCATAATATATATATTATATAATTACCTTTTATAAAATAAATTCTTTTGAAACCATATCATTTCCTAAGACCTTCATTTCCACATTAAATTCTAGAATAATGTTTGATGTCCCAATGTCGATAACACATACATATTTTTTTCTTCTTAAGATTTCACTACAAAATATATCCTTATAATATTAATATAACAAACTAAAAGCCACTATTATACTAAATTGTTGTAATATTAAGGTAAACCCTTATTTATTCCATTTCATCCAATAAAAAACTAAATAACATACATCATGTGTATGTGTGAACTTCCACCTCCACATAAATGAGTATAGTTTTCCATAAAAACATAACTTGAATGAATTTTAGAATGATTTTATTGAAAAAAATTTATTTTAATGACCCTATTAGTAATATAAAAATATATGTTTTGAAAATATATAAGTGATATCATAAAAAACCATAGTGTCCATAAGAACATAATGTGAAAATATATGAGTACATTTTTTAATCAGAGGTCGATTTAAAAAATCCTATATAATTGTACAAACATTTTGATAATATAATAATAAATGACATAAAACACTAATTTTTTGATATTATTAATTAATCTAAAACACCTATACCATTGTTCAACATTCCAAAATAGTTATAATATATTTGAATAATCACCGTAAATAATAAATCTAAAATAACCATATAATAAATACATATCATGTAATAAAAATGATACATATTAATGAAATATAGAATAATAGGGTTTCTAATAAGGAATATAATAAATTTAATTATATTTATCATAATGTTAGGCTGATATGCCATGCGAATCAGGACCATGGTAAGGGTTTAATGACTGAAATTTAAATTTTTGGATACATGTTCATATAATACACTTTATATTTTAATGACACGTTCGAAAACATCCCCAATTAATTTCTATATCCCGGTTCTATTATATATAATGATGTAGATGGTCAATTCTATTTTATTTATATAATGGGTTTTTGAATCAAATTGTATAATAGTTTTAAAATAATTTCTAACAAAATTTTCTTCAATTGTGTAACAGTATTGTTATTGAACATTAATTTTCAATATTTTATTTATTCTACCCAATGAATTCTTTTTACATTATTTCATAATTATTTTATAGTGTTGCAAAAAAAATCCGTATTGCCTCATTATCAAACAATTATTACCTCAAATATTACTTTACTTGTAACATGATCTTTTACGGAAATTTATTTCATTTATGAATATTTTTTATTATGAACCATTGTCTCTTTAATACGGTCATATTACATCCTAAGGAATATAAGTTTCCATATTCACGAATTTATGATTTATCTAAGATCTATATGAATTCATTTAATTAAATTCCAATTGATTCAAAGGTTATTAATATTTTAATGGTGTTTTCAAAATCAATTCCCTTCATTGAGTTAGAATTCTTATTCATGATCTTCTTCCTTCAAATACTGGTTTCTATCAAAATATGATTTTATATCATGATAATAACTATTCATCTATAGGGATCATTATGTTTGAATGTGTCTTATAAGTCCATATATTTTGATAATGTTAATAACATTTTATAAAATCACTTATGGTTTCTCCCATTATATGAGCATTCCGAATTTAAATATTTCATTAATTATTTTTAATCTTTTTTACATACGAATTTAAATATTTATATTTTTTCAAATAATATGAGAAATTATTCTAATTTAATTTTATGATTTTATAGTTAAATATTTTTTTAATGATATTAATTTTCATGTCTTTTAATTTTACAAATAATTCATCAAGATTTATATGTATTCTCAATAATTGATTTGAAAATAATATTTCATTCCTAATTTTTTTTGGGATTAATTTTTTGTTATGGATTTTAATGGTTTAAAAGATATATGAATCCCAAAATATTTTTATATATAGAAAACATTTTAAATGAGACTTTACTTATTATTTTTTCAATGTTATATATGCAATAAAAATCTAGATATAATTTAAATTTTTTTCTCTGAACGATATATTTCATTATAAATTAATTTTATTAATCACCCACAAATGGTTCTTATAAAATACACTCCTGGGTTATTGGAATTTTGGTATATAAAAATACCTAGACTTATCATACATGGATATTACATAATTTTAGAAGAATATTCAGTATATTAAAAAAAACAAATGTGAGGACCGTAATAGTTTATGGTCTTTGGAATCATGGAAATAAAATAATCTATCCTAGTGAATGATGTTCAACATCTCCCATAAAGATCTCCAATTTTAGTAATTCTCACTCAAAAAAATATTCAGATCCTAAGGAAAGGAATAATAATAAAGGGTTGAACTCAGATTTGTTGTAAAGGTAAACAAGGGAGACATGTATGAATAACCATGACCATAGGTATATGAGATGATGATCAATGCATTTTAAGATCATACCAAGCATAAAATAATTCAAAAAAAATTAATCATGGAATAAATGATGGAATTTCTTAAGACATGGATCATAATAAAATAAAAATCATAAGACATGAAATTATAACATAGGAATAAAATATGAAATTTTGGCAGGCATATAAGCATATAAAATGATTTCCATAGTAGTCAAAACATTGTTTCGGAGACCGTCTTTGTGCACAAAGTCCATTAAGAAAACATTTTCACACCCCATTACATCCTTATATTACATAATCAAGTTCACACCTCATTCTATCCATTTACTACTAAATAAAGATCATTTCATATACTGACTCTATAATACAGAACTGAGTTAATTTATCATTCCATCCATGTCTATCTCATGAGATATAAATCTGCACCGAATGAATTTAGGTTATATATAGGCCCCACCTATCACATATTGAAACCATATAAACATGTTCCAAAATATCAGAAATAACCAAATAATAGCCCATAAAAACAAATGGGTATCATATTCATGTAATATTATCATAACCTAAGAAAAACAAACAGGTTTCATGATTATTTCATTAAAATAATAACCTGGAAAAGGGAAACAGATTTCATAAACATATAGCTTATAAAAGGGAAAAATATTTTATAAACATATTACACAAGAAAGAGAAATAGGTTTCATATAGACCATGACATTTATCATAACCCATTCATAGAAATAATATTAATGTGCCCTTTGGATTATTTTCTATATGTTCATGAGTAACATCAACAGAAGTCATCTTATACGGAGAATAATTTTGAAATATCTTTTAGATATGTTTCTTTAATATATAATCCTTTATTCATTGGAATGTTATTTTTAAAACATAAATACATTTGAAAACCATTTTTTTAGAAAATAAATTGAAATATAATACATAACACATGAAAACATATTGAAAACTATTTTTAGTGAAAAAAATAAAAACACATTGAAATCATTTTAAATACAATTTTCATAGATTTTTTTAAAAAAAAATAAAAAAATGATTTAAAAAGATTTGAAATTTTTTTACTTGATAACACTAGAATTGATATTAAAAATTTTATTAAAACAATTTCTTTGAAAATACATTTATAACATAAAAAATAAACCAAAAAACCTTTTGTATCTAAATATCCTAAAAAACATAAAAAAGAATGAAGAACAAATATTGAAAAATCAATGCAATGAAAATTAATTTTAAAAACATTTTCTTAAAAATTATAATTTTAAAATTGAAAAGTAATATTCAATGAAATTATAGTATGTATATCTGTATATGTCATATGAGTTGAAAAATGAAATTCCATTTACAGGGTAAAAATAGTAGAAAAATGATTCGTTCAGAAAGAGAAAAAAAGATTAATTTTATAATATTGTTAAAAAAATGGAAAATAATTTTTTTAAATATTATAGGATAATTCTAAAATATTTTTATAATACATTTTTAGAAGAATTTGTTTTTAAAGAACATTGTCTTCCGACCGAATAGAGGGTAAAGTACGGATTTCTTAAAAACTACTTATTAACTATTGTATGTAAAAAAGATATGAAAATTTTTAAAAATGCATGAATATATCATGAATTACAATATTATATGAAATATAATGAATTTTCATGAGATATTGGTTATAATATTTCATAAATGGAAGCATAATCATAAACAATTATCAAAAGCGAAGAGATTTTTTCAATAACCTCTTATCACTTGGTAACTTTTGATCAAACTCTACATATAAGAATATGAAATTAAATTAATATTATAATATTATGAAAAAATAGAGATTCATGATATATCATGAATAATTGATTTATAAACACCTCAATGGATGTTTAGGAATATAACAAAAATTGAGTCTTGAAGAAGTAAAATTGAGACATAATTGTTTTACCTATTTGGTAATATTTGCAACATAAATCCCATAAAATAATGATCATATAATGGATACGTAAATACCAATAAATTTAACTATATGAAATATTGAATACATCCATTTTTAGAATACACAACACAAAAATGGAATTGGTGGTGAATAAATTATATGTCTCACAGAAATAAAAAACGAGATGAAATGCCCATACCATATGACTTCACTCCCATCATACTCATTCAAACCACTTATATAAAAAATATAAATTTATTGTACATATTTTCAAAAATAATATTTTTATATATAATTCCAATCATGGTTTTATTAGGACATCATATTATCAACTTATTAACCCTCTTATGTTAAGGATTCACATCAGATGATATTCTCTTTGTTCTCCACATGTGCCTTAATTTGTTATATCATTGTTACTTATAATTATATCATGATTATTGAATGTAATAGATGATATAAATATAATTTATAAATATTTTATTAGTATTCTTATAATATATACAAAATATATGTATAAAATTGAATACACAATTCATGGATACGGTAATCCGTATATACACATGAATGATGTTTCCATTTTTATTTTCGTATTAAAGGAGAGAGTGAAAATTAAAGATATATATATAATAATTAAATTATTATTATCATTTTATATATGTCATATAATTTTACTAAACCAATCCTTAATACATTAAATATGGTGTGTGAATGAATCACAACGCTTTGATGGGCATTAGTCCGCACCTCAAACGAAATTATCATACTTACAACAAATGGAATATAAAAAAGATACTTCTTGTAAAACAATTAAAATAATACATAAAAAATTAAAAAAAAATCATAAATAATATATATAAACGTTTTTGTCATCATAATTTCCACCATGATAGGCAGTAATGAAAATTGTACAATCATCATTTTGTGAGGCGGAAGATCGTTATACACATAAATTGTATGTTCATTACTCATTTGGTTTAGGTGTGTTTAAGTGTCAAAAAAACCCTTAGAATAAATATAACACTTGTATATTTTGGATAACTGGTTATAATATATAGTCATGGAATTTTGAGAGTGGAGGATTGGAGAAGGAAAGTAAATGATAAGAGATTGATATAGGGTGTTTCTTCTTAATCATGTAAATCCAATTGGGTTATCCCAAAAGGATTCCTTGGAATATATTAGTCCCATATGGGGTGTTGAAAAAGGATGGGAGGGTTGTTGGGAATAGTATTGGGAAGATTTTTCTGATCTTATGTGTTTTTAATGCTTTGAATAAGATGGATAGGTTGTAGAAATTTAAATATAAGGAAAAGAAGACAAATGGAATTTTTGAAAAAAAGTTATGTGTGCCCACGTATTTATATAAAAAGACATAAAAACTAAAAAACAATAAAATAGATGGTTATTGGATGAATCAGGTCCATTAAAATGGGTTTTATTCAAGTATCTAAGTCATTTTGGGTCTTTAATTTATATTTTATTCCTTAGTTTAGCTTAATTTTACATTAATAGATATAATTAATTTTAATTAATTTCACTAATCATTTCATTAAATAACTGTGTTGACCTTATGTAGAATTATAAATTATTTTGATTCCAATTATAAAATCCATTTTTAAAAATTCCAATAATCTTAGCTTCAGAAATAAATTTTATATTAATCCTATATTTTAGTCGACAATGCTGTTTTTTTATGTAATGACATTCAAAAGATAGCTATGTTTCATTATGAAATTTCCATATGAAATTGGATAGAATTTCCTAAATTCTATTATTGATAAAAATATAATATAATTTATATTTTAAACATATTTAAAATATAATTTGACTGTATTGATAAATTTGATGAAAAATATGTTTTAAACTAAAATTTAGTATTTCAACTATTCATTAGAGAATGGTACCTTACTAAAAAATACTAAAAGTTGACTCATCCTTATAAAAATCTTTATAGACATCCTTAGACATATCCTTATAAATATACCTAAGTATATAACTAAAGTTTTCTAATCATATTTTCTAAACAATGAAAAAGACATTCCATTTACACAAACCATAGAGAACCAAGCTGAATATACACGGATATTACATCACTTTATATTAATATTCGACACATTTCAAAAATACATGCCTGAGTACTATAATATTTAAGTGTCCTAGAAAACATGAAAACAAAATATTCTATCCTTGTGAAAGGTCTTCAAACACACTGATAAATATCTCCACCTTTAGTAATTATACTTAGAACATTTCTTCGCAACATGGGTAAAGGAACCATGATAAAGGGGTGAGCTTCGATTCTCATTAAGGGTAAACAATAGTGATATGTAAGCATATCCATGAGAAAAGAAGTATGTGATCATGGTCAAAACATTTTAAGATCATACCGTATATATAAATATCATTAACATAAATTATTAAATAATTCATGGTTATTCATAAAACATGAATTAAATGAAAATAATGAACTCAATCCTTGAAAGCATAAAATTGGAATAAAACATGGAGCTATAGAGGAAACATAAGCTTATATTATTATATTCATTGTATTCAAGTAATTTCATTTGAGACATTCATAGTGTAAAATGTCCATCACTAAATTATGTTCAAACCCGATTTTAGCCATGTATTATTGAATTATGTTAACACCTCATTCAATCCCTGTATTATTGAACCATGTTCATTTCCCATTCCATCTATATTATAATAAATCGTGTTCATTTCTCATTCTAACCATGTCTATCTCCTTATATATAAATCATTACCTAGTGAAATTGAAGGAGATATAAGTCCCACCCATATCTTTGTGATATCATACTTACAAGTTTCAAAATATCATAAATATATATATCATAACCCATGAAATGAAATGGGTATCATAAACATGTAATCATATTAAACAATTTGGAAAATTTTGCCGGTTTTATAATCATTTCACCAAAACAAAAACATGTGAAAGAGAAATAGATTTCATTAATATATAAATAATGAAAGGGAAACATATTTCATGAACATATGACCTATGAATGAGAAATTAGTTTCATAGTGACCATGAAAATAATAATAACCCATTCATATAAATAATATGAATGGATCATTTAGATCATTTCCTAATATGGCATGAGTTACATCTATAGATGTTAGAATAGACGGTAAATAAATTTCAATATCATTCAAATATTTCTATTGAGGATAATATCCCTTCGACTTTGAAAAATTATTTTTAATACATAAATACATATGAAAATAATTTTCTTAGGATTTACGTTGAATACTAAAAAAAGTATTAAATTATTTTGAAAACCTTTTTCCTTGAAAATTTTTAAAAGAAGATTGAACACATTTTAAGGACCATTTTCTTTGAAAAAACAAAGAAAAATATGTAAGTAATGTTTTAAAAATCTTTGAAAACCATTTTACTTTAAAACAATTGATACAATATTGATAATTTTTTAAAAACTTTTATTCAAAAATATTTTGAAAACATATTAATAACGGCAGAAGAAAATTATAAAAAAGGCCATAAAAACCTATAAAAGAAGATTGAAAACATTTTGAAAACAATTTTACATTGAAAATTAATTTTAAAAACATTTTTTATAAATTTTACCTTTTAAAAATTAAAGTGGATCTTAAAATAAATTATGGCATGTAAATCATAACATGTCATATAATTTAAAAAGAACATTCCATTTAAATGTTAATATGTAAGAAAAAAATGACTCATTAGAAAAGAGAAATGAATATTCTATTGAATAAATTAGTAAAAGAACAAAATGGAAATAATTTATTTTAATTATTATTGGATAGAAGTACAATATTCATGGAAACCCTTTTTATATAACATGTGAATGATGGAACATAAATTTCTTACCAAAGAGAGGGTAAAATCTAGATTTCTTAAAAACACTTTCTTAACTATAATATAAACCAAAGTGTAGAAAAATATTACAAACATCTGAATATTTCATGAATATTCAGTGGAAAATAAAATTCATGAATGTTCATGAGAGATGGGATATAATATTTAATCAAAGGATACATAAACATAAATAATTATGAAAATCAATGTGATTGTTTAAACAAAATTTTATCAGTTAGTAACATGAGACCATTCATTCCATGTAAGAAATGGAAATTAAATTAAGAATATAATACATTGAAAGGAATGATATTCATGACGTATCTTGTAGAATTGAATTATTTATACCTCAAAGAATGAATTTAGACAACTATCCAAACAATATTTTCAAAGAATGAAAATTGATACAAAACAACATTACAGATTTGATAGCTTTTGAATGTAAAATCCAATAAAATAAAGGTAACATAATGGATATGTAAATATCCATAAATTTATTTCTAACAAAAACTGAATAAATTGATGTTTATTATACACATGACCAAAAATGAATGGGTGGTGAGTAAAGCATGTATCTCATGAAAAAAGCTGAGATGAAATGCCTTTACATTGTGTCTTGACTCATATCGTACACATTTAAACCCACAATATAATTTATATAAATTTTTTATTCATGTTTTACATTAAAATATTCTTATATATAAAACCATATATTGTCATGATTTGTCCCAGTGGGGCCTACACCACGACTCCCCAAGCATGTCTCCAATAGGCCAGGGGCTGGTGACTAGCCCCGAGTAGGCATATTACAAACATGGGAGGAATTTCCTAAGTACCTATACACACACACACACATATCCAAGCCCCAAAATGGTGAAATGTAAAAACCATTAAGGAAAAAAATGCATGCATACAACTAAACAGAGACAATAGAGTACTACATAAGTATAGTGCAGAATGTAAAACAGGTCCAGAATAGAATCCTACAAAAATAAGAGTTTGCAAACTACAAAGACCAACCTCTAAGCACAAAGAGGTACCATGAATGATGCTCTTAGTCGTAGGAACACCTCGGGCTATAGGGAACCCAGAAATCTCAGTCCGGTCTTAGTCTTCCCTGGACTCCATCAAAAGGTCGCACGTCTGCACAATACATGACACATGTGAGTAAATCCTGTGGAGGGGTGGGTATAACAATAATAAGTAGAGGACCTCAAAACCCACAAAGAAGAACACAGAGGAAGGGTATAGTCATTTCTACATAGTATGTGTCTACTAAACATATAATAGGAGAAGCACAATCTAGATATACTCAAAACTCAGACCTGTACTCTAGAGACATGTCACACAACCGCATACCGCCACTAGGGATTCAGTTCGAAGGTTCCATGAAGAACTCATTCGGGAGAACTCACCCCATGAGTCTGATAACTATGATGGCATCCATCTGAGATGTACTATTCGTTGGGAAATATCATGAGAGATAGATGCACTCATTCCATAAGAACACACTCCTTAGTGGGAAAAGATCTTGATACATTGATGAGTATTTATACCATGGCCATGGACGATACCATGAATCATCTAGATTCACCTGCTAAGTAGAGAATCAGTGTCCTGTGGGAATAGTTACATCGATACAGACTCTACCAAGGTTCAAGAATGCATAGAGTATCTCGCTCTAGGCCTCTTAGAGGGATACCTAACTCTTTCTTGGATTTTCCTGCTAGAAGTATCAAACTCTTATTGATGGAAATGATACCTCGCCTTCATGGGAATGAGAAAAATATGCACTAACCCAATCAAAACCTGTCCAAGAAATGTTGGAAAATAAGATCATGAAATGTTCCAGGAAATACACGTTGTGTAATAGGGTTACATGTCGTGTCTCTCGACTCTGGGTACTACCCTTGTAAAATGGCTAGAGACTGAAGAACATGTATTATATAAAAGTACATGATATTTTGTACATACCATACACCGTGCCAAAGTAAAAGGGGTTCACTTTGTGTTACGCGGTCGTGTTGAATACACGGTTTCCAACCATTTGTGCCATCCCATATAACTGGTACATGAGTTAGTATGAGTAACCAGCTTGAACTGGCCATGTGGTGGAGTACACAACCATGTACACACCTCATGTCTGTGTATCTTATGAGATACCCACAGATTCTATGTAAGGACCTACATGTTGTGTTACAATAGTCACACTCCGTGTTAGTGCTTCTCATTGCCCAGAACTCCTGCCGCCACTGGATGGGGCCCATAGGCTTTGCCATCCCGAAGGTGTGTTGTGTTCTTCATCTTAAGTAGCGCAAAAACCCTAGAAACTACTATTGTGACCATACAGTGTGCTCTTCGGGATACACGTCATCTGTTCTAAAAATTTATAAATTTGTAGGTTCTTCGTACGGTCCTTCGGGGATTCTAAAATTTGTTAATCCATCCACCTCGATCATCGCAAAACATGATTTTTGAGGTCTCCCCAGCACCAAAAAGTTGATTCTGATGGTTACAGATCTCAGATCGTCCCAGAAAACTAGATTTTATTCATCGCCTGAAGAATGCTCAATGAATATTTCCTCTCGATCTAAGACAATTCGTGATCTGCCATCGTCGTCGCACCTCCGCTAGGTCATCACGGTGTCTAATCTGGGATTTGGGATTATTGAATTGTAGAATGGATGCACAATGATATTTTGTTTTTCACCCCATGAAAAAAGCGATGAATGTGAAGAAAAGATGAAAAATACCATAATCCAAATGGACTACAATCATTTTCCTTCATTCTTCAAAATGTTTAGTTTCCCCTATGAGAAGGATTAAACAAGGAAAATAGAACTATACTTGAACAACTATAATAAATTTCCCGAATAAATCCCAAACAAACATAAAGAAAACCCTCTCACAAGAATGCTCGATCCATGGATAAACCTATTTGTGGGATGATTCATGTTCTTCGTTAAATCGAAGAACAATGAAAAGAATAATCAAAATAACAAACCCATACCTCGATTCAGTTGTAGAATGATCATTGTGTCGCCTTCGTTAGTGAGTTTTTTAATCAGGGATGCATCGATTAATTTCATCATCATCGTTTTCCAATGGGTTATCCTCCAAATAACTAATGGAAAATACTCAATTCATAGGGTTACGTGGATAACCCTTCAAACAGTACTTAAGAAGGTATAAATAGTCAGAATTAGGTTACTACGTTCAAGGTAAAATGTAAAATAAAATAAATTATAAATTTATTTTATTTCAATTAAAACGTCCAATGAAAAAAATTTGCAGCTCATCTACACAGGTTGATGTTAGGCCCCTCTTAAGGCAAAGCTGATGCATTAAACTCAATGGTGCCCTTAGATTTCTGATCTATGAACCCATTTAAATGTAATTCCACTTTTTTAGGGAAACCACTCAAGTGTGCTATTTAAAATTTTAATTTATTTAAAAAAATAATGCGCTCACTCCAGGCCTCAGAATCACACACCCTCAATAAATCTAGTCTCAAAATAATTTTTTAAAATAGTTAAAAACAAAACATGGATAAATATGAGACATTAAATTCTCCCAAATAAAGGGCTTTTCATCCTTGAAAATATAAAACAAAAGAAACTCAAAAAGATATGTGTACTAGTCATGGGTTTGAGCCTCCCAATCCCATGTGATCTCTTTCAAGATTCTCATGCTGCCACTAGACACCCACCAAGGGAATTGATCTACCATGAAGAATCATCTCATGCTGATCCTTTATCTCCATAGGGTACTCATCAAATTTCTCTCCATCCTTGATTTCCAGCTCGCCTCACTCGATGACATGTGACGGGTCATGCACGTACCTCTTCAACTGTGACACATGGAAGACACCATGTACCTGATGCATCTTTGGTGGTAGAGCTAAGAGGTATGCCCCCTTTTCAACTCTGCACAGTATCTGGAATGTTATGATGAACCATGGAGTTATATTTTCAGCCCATCCAAATATATGTATCCGTCATTGAGGTAGGACTCGAAGGAAGACATGGTCTACCTCCCTGAACAACAGAGGTATTCATCACATATTAGCATAAGAATACTTCCAGGTTTGTGCATTCTTCATCCCCTCCTGGATGATCTGCTCCTTCTTGGTGGTAGCTCGCACCAAATCATAACCCATTAGCACTGACTCTCCGGGGTAGGTCCAGAAAAGTGGTGACCGGTAGGGTCACCCTTATAAGACCTCGAACAGTGTCATGTTAATGGTGGAGTGGTAGTTGTTATTGTTTGAAAACTCCCCCGATAGGAAGTGGTACTCCCAACCGTGACCAATGTCTAAGATACGGGCCCACAACATATCCTCCAATACATGAATGGTCCTCTCCATATGACCATTGGAATAGGGACATAATGTCGCGCTCAAGCGTAGCTGAGTCCCAAAAACCTCTTGTTTTCCCTTCCACAAACGATATGTGAAATGATCATTGTGATCTGAGACTATAATCTAAGGGAATCCATGATGTCGAACTATCTCATACATGTAAAATCATCCCAAGATCTCTATAGAACTCCGGTCCCAGAAGGCAAGAAATTGGGTTGACTTGGGGTGTCGTTCAATGATCACGCAGATAGAATCATACCCCTTGGACGTCTGGGGTATGCCTATCACGATGTTCATCGATATTCCATCCCACTACCACTATGGAACCTCAAGGGGTGAACTAACCCTGTTGGAACCTAGTGCTCAGCCTTCACCTACTATCACATAAGGCATTGAGAAACATACTCTACAGCTGCCTTCTTCATACCCGACCACCAGAATAGATTTCGAAGATCTTGGTTCATTTTTTCCACTCCAGGATGTACCACCTAGTGGGATGTATGAAAATCCCTCATCACCTCCTCCCACAATGCCACTGGTACAACTTTTCATCCTCTGAAGAGAACAAGATTCTCCCTACCTTGAAAATATCCCTTAGGAGCATGTCCTATGGATAACTAGCACGTAAAGCCTCAAAGTCAGTATCCCCTAATTGTACCTCCCTAACTCACTTTAAGAGTAGAGGGGTGAAAACTATCAACAGAATGTATGCGGAATCTTCTCTATCCACAAAGGATAACAATAATGAGGCCAAATGTTCCATCATCTCACCCATCTACTGTGACCTCAATCTCCTGCTAAGAGAGTATGCCACCTTTTCCCCCTTCCCAGGATTATAGATGATCTCAAAATAAAATTACTAGACTAACTCAAGCCAACTTCTCTATCTCAGATTCATATCCTTCAACGAGAATATATATTTAATGCTCTTGTGGTCTGAGTAAAAAATAAACCACTTTCCCATAAGGTAGTGTCACCACAACATCAACGTGAAAAATACCGCTTCTAACTCAAGATCATGGGTCACATAGTTATGCTCATCTGTCCTTGGCTGGTGTGAAACATAATTAATCACTACATGTTTCTTCAGTAGAACACAGCCATTCCTGGTCCCTGATGTTCCTAATAAAACTACGTACTTGAAACCTCTTTCAGAAATATCATAACCAGGTCACTCGTCTAACTCTATCTCAACGGCTCAAAATCCCGCCGGTACTTGTCTTTCCCGGGGATGGGTTTACCCTTCCTGGTCAAGGCTTTCATCAGTGCTGATATCCAAGGGAAATCCTGAATGAATCCCCAGAAATATTCTTCCAACCCCAGGAAGATCTGTACCACCATCACGCTCTAAGGTGACTCCCATGATAACATTGCCTTCACCTAGTATGGTTCCAAAGCTACTCCATCTGCTGAGATGACATGTCCCAAAAAGTGGACCTCCTATATCCATAACTAGAACTCCTAGATATTCAAATAATGTTGGTTCTCGTGGAGTACCTCTAAAAGCATCTTCAGGTCTCTCACGTGCTACTCCTATGATACCAAGTACACTAGTATGTTGTCTATGATGAACAAAATGAACTGATTTAAATACGGCAAGAATATCCAGTTCATAAGTCCCATGAACACTGCAGGGGAATTTGTCACACCTAGTGGCATAGAAAAGTAATAATAGTGACTGTAGAAGCATCTGAATGTCTTCTTATGTATATCCTCGTCCTATAATTTTAACTAGTGGTAACTAGACCAAACGTCATCCTTCAAGAACCAATGTTCCATTTTTAGCTGATCAAAGAGTTCTTAGATCCTTGGTAGTGGATTTTTGTTCTTCACCATTGTCTGATTCTGGTTCCAGTAATCCAGGCACAACCAAAACTCCCATCTTCCTTCGTGGAAAATAAACATGGGGCTGCACCGGAACAAACGATGGGTCTTATTAAATACTTTCTCGGCAAATCCACCAACTGCACTATCATCTCGTGAAGCTCTGCGAGATCCATCCAATATGCTGGTGAGGAAATTAATGTCATCCCGAGGTGTAAGTCAACGCAGAAGTCTATCACCCAGAGGGGAGGTAGCTCTGTAACATCTTCATGAAAGACATCTCCATACTCCATGACTACTATTGGGAAACGGATGCTCACAACATCTACTACTCCAAGGGTTAGGCCAGCCACCCCATGAGTGATCGACTGCACCCTCCTATGCATGATCCCATTCTATGGGGACTGGGACTCATTTTCACCAAAAAAGGAAAACCTCACCCCATCATTGCAGACACACCACACTTTTCACCTAAATCATTCAATCTCAGTAGGGACCGAAGATAGCCAATCCATACCAGGAATGGCATCGTAAGTCTTTGATGCTACCACCAAGAGGTTCCAACTGAATATATCGCCTCCAAGGATAAGATCAAAATATCTACATAGGTGAATTATCATTGATTCTCCTACTTTAGGTGTCTCCAAGCGTAAGGATCGACTCAAAGACTCCACCAAAGTCTCAATGTTTCTCACAATACATGTGGAGAGGAAGGAATGACAACAACCCATGTCTCCATGTACTAATGATAAGGTAAATAATACAAATATTGTATATCATATCATCCCTGGAGTCCTTGGGTCGTAAGACCCAATTGTATGCAGATATCCCCATCCCTATCCCCATGATCCCTTAGAATTGTCTGTATTTCCTACGGGTGGTGGTGGAAGTAGATTGTAACGTCTGCCACCACCTGTAGATATCCCTTATCTTCTTCCATGTATGATGCCTTGTAGGTCTGTCTGCTCCACTCCCTACCTCTTCCCCAGTGTTCCATCTTCCATCTCCCTATCCACAGATCAATGGGTCGGACAATCTCTAGTGATATGTCCCCTACCATCACACGAGTAGCATCGCCTCCCCCTAGGATGACTGCATCCAGTCTGAGAGCCCTATACTATTGATCCCTAGCCCTGGGTCCTGCTGTGATGTCTACAATATCATGATTCTTATGCCTGAAATTTTCACCCTAATGCCAGGTCTCCAAACCTATCTACCTATTTCTGACATTCATTAGATATCTATTCTCTTCCATGATTCTCTCGATCACCAAGGCCCACTCTATCACTCCATCGTAAGTTGAAATTCATAAAGGTATGACACAATCTTGGATGTCTCATCGTAAACCTCACTTGAAGGTCCAAGATCTGATGTATATATCCATGACCACATCCATCGAATTCCTTGAAAGGTATTTGAACCTCGATGAATAGTCATCCACTGTCAAATAGCCATAATGGAGTTGAATATGCACCTAGATATGCACTGCTCTCAGCGTCAGAAAAGTGAACTCCTCCCTAAAGAGTCTCTCAATATCTATCCAAAAAAGGCTTTCCACATCATGAGTCTATGTTTTTAGACTCCACCATCATCCTACAGAACCAAAAAGAAGGCTTGATCCTATGATCACTATCTAGTCCACTGGTTTCCTCACAAGACTGAACACTCTGGTCAGCACCTCATATAAGGCACCAGCCTTAAACCTTACTTAATATTGAATTAAATCAATAATTCACGTCGAGGATCTTTTTAGGTTTAGAGTTTTAGAGAATTAGATCATAAAACTTGCATTACATTCCACATATAAACAAAGTGGTTACATAAATATAGTATTCTTCATTCCCATCAATGGAAACACATTTAAAATAAAACATGGATTATTTCTTGACACATCCTTGACTCTATCATCTTATCATGTACCTTTCCCTTGACCTGTGAAAAACATTTCAAAAACATGGGATGAGCATAAAAACTCAGTATGGGTTATAAAAAACATGGAAAGGAAACGTGAATTCATATATACATAAGCATGAAATCATACTTTACCCATAAAACATAGGCACTTTAACATACCTCATAAAATCATGAATAAATCATAGAAATCATAAGACACAAAGGTAACTTGAGGCATTCATAACATTCTTACATAGGGAGTAACCCTCTTGGTTACGTTTGGAATACCCATCACAGTATATTCCCTAAAATATCATCGGAGAAACCTTAAAGTTTTACTCCTTCGGGTTACCCAATGCATTGGAGAGCTATAACGGGCTCACCTGCCCTTAGTTTATCACGGAACCACCCGTCTTCATAATAATGCCCAAGAACCATAACATAATCATATCACATAAAACATGCATAAAGGAAACATAAAATTTCCAAATTTCAATCACGAGATATCAATACAACACATTGATATAAAAACATTATGAAAACCATTTTCAATACTAAAATAAAAGAAAAGTAAAACATGGTATTTATTTTTTCTTTTTAAAAAAGAAGGTATGGCTTGTAGAGGAAGCCGAAACTCAAATAACGGTCACGACGGCGGAGAAGTCGTTGTCGCCACATACGTACGACAAAAAACATTCCCTTTTGTCGTTTAGTAAATGCTTCGTATAAATAAGATTCCTTTTGAATAAACGTAAAAGAAAAAGGGGTTTATACACCGTATAAAAGAAAGTTGTGTATAAAATAAAATATGCCTCAATGAAAGGAGATTGAGACGAGGTCCCATACCTCGTATCCGACTTGACCCGACCGTTCTTTAATCTCCGGAATAATAAACTTGAGTTAATATCTACTTTATTATGAATCTTTTCAAGTTCATTATTCCTTTTATACCATGTTGTGAACATCATGTAATCAGTTAAGTTATTAATGTTCATTTTGTCGGTATTTGGTTCTTAAGTCAAAAATAGACTTCTTACACATACATGTTGTTAATTTGGTCAAAGGTTCATTATATCCAGAATGGTATTCATGATGTATATATCATATATGTCATATATATCCATTACATACATGCATTTATAATATTACATCACATTTAGAGGTAAGAAATGAAATGCACTGTTCATGGAGACGGTAAGCCGTACGTACGCATGAACGCTACTTCCATTTCTATTTCATATTTTCTGGAATGGAATCATAATGATATAAGAGTATATTATAATTCCAGTATAATAACATATATAATATCATTAACTTTATCCTTTACACATCCCACATATGGTATTAACGAATCAAATCACTTTTAGGGGGTGGTAGTCCGCACTTCCTAAAATGAAGATATCGTGTTTTACCCATAATGGAAACCATAAAGGTATGCCCAAAATAAAAAAAACAGAAGCTTAAGGAAAACATAAACATATTATATATCATATATAAAAATAGTGACATCATAATGGCCACCTTTGAAGGTGTTAAATGAGTGTTGAACAATCATCGTTTCGGGAGGCAGAATTTCGTCATCCACGGAAACCGTATGTTCTTTAACCATTTGATGTAGTTGTGTGAGAGTGTAGCTCAAATAAATCTTATAACAACATCCTATTATATTGATGATACTGTTGTTGTTACAAAAGAAGTAAATAAAAAGAGTTTAGGGGGTTGGAGAAGCAAAATAAAACAAATGAACATGAGAGAATGAATTACCTTTAAAAGTGTAACTCCTTTTGAGTTGAGCCTAAAGGCTTTCTTTGAAAGGATTATGCCCAAAGGGAATCCTCTAGGATGAGGGGAGGGATGTGGAGAGAGAAAATGGGCAGGGTTTTGCCAGGCCAAAGGCTTGAAGAGTGTGTGAAATGAGGTAGAGGTGGGGGCCTTTTATAAGAGGAGAGGATGGGCACTTTTTGGAAAGTAAAGAAATATTACATTATTTGAAAATGCGTTTCGGTTTTAAAAGGTCCCACATTGATAGAATTCGTGGATAAGGTGATAAGGGTTCAAAATCCACTCATACAATTGGTTTTGGACATGTGTAGTTCATAGATTTTACATTATCTTTCTATTTTATTTAAATCGTCAAATAATGATGTCATCGCTGCATCATTATTATGTCATAAATAATTAAATTTATTTAATGTCTAAAAATTATAAACAAAATACTATGATATAGGAAATATTTTTATCTTTCCAATGACTATTTATAATAAAATTTTGGACTTGTATAACCCCACTTAAAATTGTTTTCGTAAAACATATTATGTTTGTGTCATTTTCTCTTTAATATTAAATAAAAAGTAATTTATGTCATTTCCCAACAAAAGTGGATCCATGGGGTCCCCAAGATGACCCATGGCATGTCATGTTCGGCCATGACACAACCAATGAGGTTGGGACATGTTTCTAGGTCATTTCATTTTATTAAAGTATTATTTATACCTTAAACTACCCTAATTACCACTAATCGTGATTAAGAACTTAATAAGTTACTATTCACCAAAAAATTATTATAATCTCATTGAACCACATTTTACATACTAATGACAACCATGTATGTCGGATTTTCAAAATTCAATACACATTAGTGGTAAACTTTCATTTAACTGAAAAATCAGTTTGCTTGATTATCACTTAGTGGTTTCACTATTCATCAAAAATTGAAGTTTTTCAGAAAATTACCAAAAATTCACCCTAAGCTATATTTGATATTCCGAATTCAAAAATGAAGTATATTTTACAAAATTCAAATCATATAAGTCACATTAATTAATTTAATAATTAATTCCCGATGTCAGAGCAAATAGCGTGTTTTTACAAAACAATAAGTATCAAAAGATTGACACCAGTTTAAGTCTAATTTCAAAGTGAAATTGATTCCAATGACCACAATTGGATTAAATGGTAAAAATATATTCATATTACACATTAATACCAATTCAAAAGATAATCTAATCATATAAATAAATTAGATTAAAAAGTAGTTTTGATGTAAAATGCAGTATTTTTCATTATTCATTAAAAAATGAACATTGTCAGAAAAATACCAAAAATTCACACAAGGTAAATTTTGATGTCCCAATCATAAATAATAAGTTTATTTTGAAAAAAATAGTTTATAAAATTGTCAAAATATAGATTCAAAAATGGTTTGCCATCAAAAGGCAGTAAAACAATCTTTTAAGAATATTAGTGTATTCCATGCATAAGATTGTATTTATTTTCATTTTAAGCCGCTATAACACTATCTTAATCATTAATAGACATAGATAAAAATATCTATTATTCATTACTTACATGGGATGTTACATCCTTTCCCCCCTTTAGAAAATTGCGTCCCCGCAATTTATTTACTTATCGAATAAATGGGGGTACTTATCCCTCATTGCATTTTCAGATTCCCATGTTGCCTCTTCAATCATGTGGTTTTTCCACAAAACCTTTACCTGATGAATCACCTTATTCCGTAACACTTGCTCCCTATGGTCAAGAATCTGGACTGGTTGTTCCTCATAAGATAGGTTCTCTTCCAGCTGAACTACCTCTGGGTTCAAAACATGAGATGGATCTGGCATATACCTTCTCAACATCGAAACGTGAAAAACATTGTGTACCTGAGATAAACTCGGAGGTAAAGCCACTCAGTATGCAACTGATCCAACTCTCTCTAGAATTTCGTATGGTCCAATGAACCTTGGACTCAACTTTCCTTTCTTACCAAATCTCATCACACTTTTCCAAGGAGAAACCTTGAGAAAAACATGATCGCCTACCTCGAAAGATAGATCCTTCCTCCGGTTATCTGCATAACTCTTCTGCCTGCTCTGAGCTGTTCTCATATGTTTTCTGAATCAACTGAACTTTTTCTGCCATCTCTTCTACCAATTCTGGTCCCATCAGCTTCCTTTCGCCCACTTCATCCCAGAAAGCTGGAGTTCGACACCGCTTCCCATATAATGCCTGAAATGGTGCCATCTGTATATTGGAATGAAAACTGTTATTATAAGAAAACTCAACCAAAGAAATTTGTTGGTCCCAACTTCCCGGATAATCCATAGAACAAGCTCGTAGCATATCCTCCAATGTCTGGATTGTTTGTTCTGACTGCCCATCTGATTGAGGATGAAAAACTGTACTAAATTTTAATTCAGTACCCAACGACTTCTGAAGGCCTTTCCAAAAGTTAGAAGTAAACCTGGGATCACGATCCGATACAATGGAGAGAGGAACTCCATGTAACCTGACTATCTCTTTAAGATACAAACAGGAAAGTTGATCAAGAGAGAAAGTATCTCGTATAGCAAGGAAATGAGCAGATTTGGTCAAGCGATCAACAATAACCCAGATTGCATTATTACCTCGAGATGTCTTCGGTAATCCAACAACAAAGTCCATGGATATATTCTCCCATTTCCACTCTGGCACTGGTAAAGGCTGAAGCATCCCTTTCGGTGACTGCCGCTCTGCTTTAACCTGCTGACAAGTCAAACACTTCACAGTAAAATCAGCAATATCTCTTTTCATTCCATCCCACCACTAATACTCCCGCAGATCTCTATACATCTTAGTACTGCCAGGATGAACTGAAAACAGGGAACTATGAGCCTCACATAACAACTCATTATTCAATTGTGAATCACAAGGCACACATAACCTCTTCACAAACCTCAAAACACAAACACAAACTTAACCAAGAACTCATGGAAAATTTTATTCATAAGGTCCATGAATACAGCAGGTGCATTGGTTAACCCAAAAGGCATAACTACAAATTCATAATGGCCATATCTAGTACGGAACATAGTCTTCGGAACGTCTGCTTCTTTTACTTTCAACTGATGGTACCCCGACCTCAAGTCAATCTTCGAAAAATATTGAGCTCCCTGGAGCTGATACCACTTCCTTCGATGGCCCAACATCTGCTGATGTAGTTGCAAAGGATTTCACCACCCCTTTCTGCTTGTAGTCTAACTGCTTCCCATCACTCAAGCTCTTTGCCGGACACTCATTTGCATAGTGATCCATCTCATTGCACTTATAACATTTCACTAACTATAAATCAAATTTGTTCTTACCTTCACCTTGATCCTTTTCAGTGCAATCATGAGCCTTATGTCCCATCTTACCACATCGGTAGCACTTCCCAGAATTCATAAGACATTCCCCAGCATGCCTTTTGCCACATTTATCACAAACTGGAAACTTAGTTCTCTTACCATCAGACTTTTTTGAAGAATTCTTACCTTTCTCCTGCCACCTCGGTCTCTTCTTCTGCTGGTTGTTATAGAAAACATGGTCATCGGAAAACTCCATTTCCACCTTCTCAGCACATCGAACAAGCCTTTCATAACTTTTAAACTCACGAGAAGCTAATGCCCTTCGATATTTTGGCTTTAATCCTGAGTAAAAACGATTTATTTTACTATCAAGGTCCCAGATAAAATTTGGAGCATACCATGCCAATCGAGTGAACCTTTCTTCATAGGCAGCCACTGAGTCTTCCTCTTGCCTCAATTCCAAGAATTGATTTTCCATCCTAAGTCGAACAGCCTTAGGAAAATACTTCTCAAGAAACATACCTCTGAATTCATCCCAGTCAAGAGCATCAATCTCATCGGCGTCCCTGATATTTTTAACCATAGACCACCACTGATCTGCTTCACCCTCCAAATGGTAAATAGCAAGACTAACCTTTTGATTGTCTGAACACCCCATGACATCAAAAATCTTCTCCAGTGATTTAATCCACCCTTCAGCTAGCACAGGGTCAGATGATCCTCTGAATGATAGTGGATGTTGCCTCATGAAATGTTCCACCACTGACATGTTCCTCTGCAGTTGATCTGACTGATCTCGTGCATGGATACCACCACCACTTATAGCCTGAGTTAATTGTGCCATCACTGCAACAAACTGTTCAGTTCCGATTCCGACCATCTCAGGTTGCTGATTTGGAAGGTTATTTCCTTCTGTATGCCTTCCTAGCACTGCTTCCCTGTTTCCTCTGCGGAAAACCATTCTGAACAAACATGTCTTAGATGAAGCAACATGGTAATCTTTAAATGCTATATCATTTCGAAAAAAATATTTTTGGATAATCATTTAATAGAATTCTAACTCCTAAAGTTATCTAAACCGACCTCTGATACCAACTATAAGGCCCCAGCCTTAAACCTTACTTAATATTGAATTAAATCAATAATTCACGTCGAGGATCTTTTCAGGTTTAGAGTTTTAGAGAATTAGATCATAAAACTTGCATTACATTCCACATATAAACAAAGTCGTTACATAAAGATAGTATTCTTCATTCCCATAAATGGAAACACATTTAAAATAAAACATGGATTATTTCTTGACACATCCTTGACTCTATCATCTTATCTTGTACCTTTCCCTTGACCTGTGAAAAACATTTCAAAAACTTGGGATGAGCATAAAAACTCAGTATGGGTTATAAAAAACCTGGAAAGGAAACGTGAATTCATATATACATAAGCATGAAATCATACTTTACCCATAAAACATAGGCACTTTAACATACCTCATAAAATCATGAATAAATCATAGAAATCATAAGACATAAAGGTAACTTGAGGCATTTATAACATTCTTACGTAGGGATTAACCCTCTTGGTTACGTTTGGAATACCCATCACAGTATATTCCCTAAAATCTCTTCGGAGAAACCTTAAAGCTTCACTCCTTCGCGTTACCCAATGCATTGGAGAGCTATAACGGGCTCACCCGCCCTTAGTTTATCACGGAACCACCCGTCTTCATAATAATGCCCAAGAACCATAACATAATCATATCACATAAAACATGCATAAAGGAAACATAAAATTTCCATATTTCAATCACGAGATATCAATACAACACATTGATATAAAAACATTATGAAAACCATTTTCAATACGAAAATAAAAGAAAAGTAAAACATGGTATTTATTTTTTCTTTTTAAAAAAGAAGGTATGGCTTGTAGAGGAAGCCGAAACTCAAATAACGGTCACGACGGCGGAGAAGTCGTTGTCGCCGCATACATACGACAAAAACATTCCCTTTTTTCGTTTAGTAAATGCTTCGTATAAAAAATATTCCTTTTGAAAAAACGTAAAAGTCAAAGGGGTTTATACACCGTATAAAAGAAAGTTGTGTATAATATAAAATATGCCTCAATGAAAGGAGATTGAGACGAGGTCCCATACCTCGTATCCGACTTGACCCGACTGTTCTTTAATCTCCTGAATAATAAACTTGAGTTAATCTCTACTTTCTTATGAATCTTTTCAAGTTCATTATTCCTTTTATACCATGTTGTGAACATCATGTAATCAGTTAAGTTATTAATGTTCATTTTGTCGGTATTTGGTTCTTAAGTCAAAAATAGACTTCTTACACTTACATGTTGTTAATTTGGTCAAAGGTTCATTATATCCAGAATGGTATTCATGATGTAGATATAATATATGTCATATATATCCAGTACATACATGAATTTATAATATTACATCGCATTTAGAGGTAAGAAATTAAATGCACCGTTCATGGAGACGGTAAGCCGTACGTACGCATGAACGCTACTTCCATTTCTATTTCATATTTTCTGGAATGGAATCATAATGATATAAGAGTATATTATAATTCCAGTATAATAACATATATAATATCATTAACTTTATCCTTTACACATCCCACATATGGTATTAATGAATCAAATCACTTTTAGGGGGCGGTAGTCCGCACTTCCTAAAATGAAGATATCGTGTTTTACCCATAATGGAAACCATAAAGGTATGACCAAAATAAAAAAAAACAGAAGATTAAGGAAAACATAAACATATTATATATCATATATAAATATAGTGACATCATAATGGCCACCTTTGAAGGTGTTAAATGAGTGTTGAACAATCATCGTTTCGGGAGGCAGAATTTCGCCATCCACGGAAACCGTATGTTCTTTAACCATTTGATGTAGTTGTGTGAGAGTGTAGCTCAAATAAATATTATAACAAAATCCTAGTATATTTATGATAATTCTGTTGTTACAAAAGAAGTAAATAAAAAGAGTTTAGGGGGTTGGAGAAGCAAAATAAAACAAATGAACATGAGAGAATGAATTACCTTTAAAAGTGTAACTCCTTTTGAGTTGAGCCTAAAGGCTTTCATTGAAAGTATTCTGCCCAAAGGGAATCCTCTAGGATGAGGAGAGGGATGTGGAGAGAGCAAATGGGCAGGGTTTGGCCGAGCCAAAGGCTTGAAGAGTGAGTGAAATGAGGTAGAGGTGGGGGCCTTTTATAAGAGGAGAGGAGGGGCACTTTTTGGAAAGTAAAGAAATATTACATTATTTGAAAATGTGTTTCGGTTTTAAAAGGTCCCACATTGATAGAATTCGTGGATAATGTGATAAGGGTTCGAAATCCACTCATCCAATTGGTTTTTGACATGTGTAGTTCATAGATTTTACATTATCTTTCTATTTTATTTAAATCGTCAAATAATGATGTCATCGCTGCATCATTATTATGTCATAAATAATTAAATTTATTTAATGTCTAAAAATTATAAAAAAAAACTACTAAGATATAGGAAATCTTTTTAGCTTTCCAATGGCTATTTATAATCAAATTTTGGACTTGTATAACCCCACTTAAAAAATTTTTTCGTAAAACATATTATGTTTGTGTCATTTTCCCTTTAATATTAAATAAAAAGTAATTTATGTCATTTCCCAACAAAAGTGGATCCATGGGGTCCCCAAGTTGACCCATGGCATGTAATGGTCGGCCATGACACAACCAATGAGGTTGGGAGATGTGTCTAGGTCATTTCATTTTATTAAAGTATTATTTATACCTTAAACTACCCTAATTACCACTAATCGTGATTAAGAACTTAATAAGTTACTATTCACCAAAAAAATTATTATAATCTCATTGAACCACATTTTACATACTAATGACAACCATGTATGTCGGATTTTCAAAATTCAATACACATTAGTGGTAAACTTTCATTTAACTGAAAAATCAGTTTGCTTGATTATCACTTAGTGGTTTCACTATTCATCAAAAATTGAAGTTTTTCAGAAAATTACCAAAAATTCACCCTAAGCTATATTTGATATTCCGAATTCAAAAATGAAGTCTATTTTACAAAATTCAAATAATATAAGTCACATTAATTAATTTAATAATTAATTCCCGCTGCCAGAGCAAATAGTGTGTTTTTACAAAACAATAAGTATAAAAAGATTGACACCAGTTTAAGTCTAATTTCAAAGTGAAATTTATTCCAATGACCACCATTGGATTAAATGGTAAAAATATATTCATATTACACATTAATACCAATTCAAAAAATAATCTAATCATATAAATAAATTAGATTAAAAAGTAGTTTTGATGTAAAATGCAGTATTTTTCACTATTCATTAAAAAATGAACATTGTGAGAAAAATACCAAAAATTCACACAAGGTAAATTTTGATGTCCCAATCATAAAGAATAAGTTTATTTTGACAAACATAGTTTATAAAATTGTCAAAACATAGATTCAAAAATGGTTTGCCATCAAAAGGCAGTAAAACAATCTTTTAAGAATATTAGTGTATTCCATGCATAAGATTGTATTTATTTTCATTTTAAGCCGCTATAACACTATCTTAATCATTAATAGACATAGATAAAAATATCTATTATTCATTACTTACTTGGGATGTTACACCTCAAGCCATTCCTCAGCCACTTGAGGGTTGGGCTCGCCTCGAAACCTAAGGGGTGTCTTTCTCTGAAACTCATGGTGTATTCTCAACATGAATCCCTATTCTGTCAGTATTATAGGTATCCCGAGATGCCCCACTAGTGGTGGGATAGTAGGTGCACCACCATGAAGTTACTCCAGGGGAATTGGTCATTGTATTGAAGCGACATCACTAAGGGGTTCATCCTAATGATCATGCTGCTGAATCCTGGTGGGTATTCATTAAGGAGGCATCATCTATGGAAAAAATATCTACCATGGTCAACAAGTATATATTTTTACTTAACAAAAAAGACATGGAAAACACAACCCATTCCTATATGATGCATTTATAATTATTTTACATTCTATAAATTGGTGGTTTCATATAATAAGTGAAAACGTAGGTTATCATAGTTCGGGTGTATGGATATTTTGGTTGCCCAAAAAAACATTGGAGTCTTTGGCCTGATATATGATATTGACATACTTAAAACTGTTTCCCTAAACCAAAATCACAGACTCTTGGTCCTAAGGTAGAACATACCACCATTGATACCAATCTGTCACAACTTGTCCATGTGTGGCTCGTGCCACGACTCCCCAAGCCCGCCTCCAATAGGCCATGTGCTAGTGACTAGCACCGAGTAGGCATATTAATATCAAGGGAGGCATTGCTTAAGTACATTCACATACACACACATCTCCAAGATCACAAATGGTGAAATGTAAAAACCACTAAGGTACAAAATTCATGAATACAACTAATCCCATCCAAAAGAGTACAATGGATTTAAGGTTCAGTAAGTAAAATAGGGAAAGAATACAAGCCCACAAAAAAAGAGTCTGTAAAATACAAAGTCCAACCTATAAGCACAAACAGATTCTAGAACTGCTACTCATAGTCATAGTAACACCTCGTCCTGTAGGAAACACAGAAAACTCAGTCTGGTCCTACTCCACCCTATACTCCATAAAACAACCCTCGTCTACAGAAGACACGAAACATGGGGGAAAAGCCCATGTAGGGGTGAGTATAACTACAGTAAGTAGTGGACCCCGAAAACCAAAAACAAATAAACAAAGGAAGTGTATAGTCTGTTCTACATAGTATATGTATACTTAACATATGATAAGAGAAACAAAATCTAGAAATACTAAAAACTCGGACCTGTAGTCTAGATACATGTCACACAACCAAAACACATCTCCATAGATTCAGTTTTAAGGTTTCACGAAGCACTCATCCGAGAGAAGTCACTCCTTGAGTCTAATGGATTTTAGGTATTCCATCTAAGAGGTAATGTTCACTGGGAAAGATCATTAAATATAGGTAACCTGATTCAGGGAGAACACACTCTTGACTGGGAAATGATCACGATACAGATTTGAGAATCTTGGTCAGCACAATGGAAGAGATCCTCATCGGTGTATCATTATATTTTTCCACTCAGGAGTTTGTTCTCCCGGAATGAGTGTATCAATATCTCGTGGTTCTTCCTAATGTGTAGTACTACTTCAGCGGACGACATCAGAGCTATAAGACTCTTTAAGTGAGTTCTCCCGAAGGAATGTTTCATAGAACATTCAAACAGAATCCCTAGCGGTGGTATGCGGTTGTGTGACATGTCTCTACACTCTGGGTCTGAGTTTTGATTATATCTAGATTTTGTTTCTCCTATTGTATGTTTATTAGTCATATACTGTCTAGAATAGACTATACCCTTAATTTTTGAATTACATTGTGGTTTTTGGAGTCTTCATGTGGGTATTGTTATAATCACCCTTGCACGGGATTTTCCCACATGTGTCGTGTCATGTGAAAACGAGTGTCCTTTTGATGGATTCCCAGGTATACTAGGACTGGACTGAGCATTCTGAGTTCCCTACCATCCGAGTTGTTCCTACGGCTATGAGCAGCCATATTAGTACCTCATTGTGCTTACAGGTAGGACATTGTAGTTTTCAGACTCTTGTTTTTATGGCCTTGTATTCCGGCCCAGTTTTACTTTCTACACCTTAATTCTGCTGGAATATATTGGTTCGGTTTAGTTGTATGATTTAATTTTGTCCTGTAGTGGTTTTTACATTTCAGAATTTATGGGCTAGGATATGTGTGTATGTATAGAGGTTCTTAGGCAATGGCTCCCATGTTAGTAATATTCCTACTTTATGCTAGTCACCATCCCCTGGCCAATTCGAGGCGGGCTTGGGGAGTCACAGCACGAGCCCTACTTGGATGGGTCGTGACATATATTGTTTTATTTTGACCTTATATTTCTTACATGTTATCCATCATGTGTTAAGGTTTCACTTTTGATATTATTCACTTTGTTCTTCACGTGTGTCTTAATTTTTTATATCATTGGTCCTTATACTATTATCATGATTATTTAATGTAAACCATGATATAAATATCATTATTATCCATTATATATCTATTATAATAATTCATTTAATCTACATTAATGAAATGGAATACACCATATATGGAGATGGTATGTTGTACGTACGATTGAACATTTTTTCTTTTTTTATTGTTGAATTGAATGAAATAAATAAAGTTATATATATTTATATATGTATATAATATCATTAAATTTCCATTATAATTTTATATATATCATATTATTTTATAAATCCATTCCTTATTAAATTACATTTTTTGTGTGAATGAATCACATCATATTGAAGGGTCTGTACTCCACACTTCCTCAAACGAAATTATCGGATTTTCACCAAATGGAATGTAAAAGTATTTGTATTGTAAAAGAGTAAATAAAATTAAGGAAATAATAAATATAATATATAATGTATAAAAATATAGTTTCCACCATAATTTACACCATGAGAGGTGGTAAAGAAAATTTAATAATCATTGTTTTATGTAGAAAAACATCGTTGTACACATAAAGAGTATTTCGAAACTAATTAGATGGAGGTGTGTGTATGTGTAGGTCTAAACCTTAGAATAGAAACATATTACTATATTTAGTATAATTTAGTTGTTATAAAATCGTGGAATAATGTTAGTTCAAGGGTGAATAAAGGAAATTAAAGAATATATATTGATAGATGGTGTTACCTCTTAATTGGGTAGTTACTTATTCATTATGGAAAAAGGCATCAATGGAAAACTTTCTGCCTAATTAGATGATACAAGCTATAATTGTAGGATTTTTGGGAATTGTTTTAGGAAGATAGTTTCAAAACCTAATTAGTTTGAGTGATGTGATGAAGCGTGAGATATGGTTTCCATTTATATTGAATGGAATGTATACACCTTGAATTTTTGTAATCTTGTTAGGTGTACACATGTGTTTACCAATCTAAAGTCATACCAACCAAAAAAACTCTTTAATTGAATTCTTATATCATAGTGATGGCCATTAAATTTTTGTTTGATATGTTTTATGGTTTTATGGGTCATAAATATAAATTTTATTCCTTATTTGAGCTTAAGGTTTTTCGTAACCGATGTAATTAATTTTAATTACCTTCATTAAATTTTTTAGTCAAAAACTAATTTAACATTTTTATAAAATATAAATTACTCTAATTAAAAATATGGAATAAATTTTTTTAAATTCCTATCACATGAGTGATATATATTATGTTAAAATTACTCCTATAGTCGGTCGACAATGTGGGTTTCTTAACTCTATAATTTCTACAGATTGTTATTTTTTTATGTCAAATTTCAATGTTAAATTGGTTTCAATTACCAAATCATGATTAATTTATAAAAATATAATCTAAAAAACATTTGATACAAATTTTAAATATTATTTAGCATTATAAAAAATTAGATGAAAATTCTATTTTTAACAAATAAATTAGTATTTTAACTACTCATTAAAAAATTAAACCCTTTAGAGAAATACTAAAAAATTATCCCAACATAATTTATATAATTCTATTCCAAAGAAAAAGTTTATTTTTATATATTTAATCTATATATGTCCAAAAAAATGTTTAAAATCAGTTCTATATTAAAAGGTTGTAAAACCACCATTATAAGAAAATATCGGATTTTATGCATAAAAATTTGTTTTCTCTATTCTTATGTCAATCGAATATATCAGATGAAAACCAAAAATATTTTATTGAATATATAAAATATATATAAAATTAATTTTACTCCCCAATTATATTTACATAAATTTATTAGTGTAAAATAGCTATGTGACCATAAAAATAATAATACATCCTTTTATATTTAATCAGTTTTCATATTCATTTATAACTAATTGGAAACTTATGAATTCATATTATATTTTGTAAACCATGTACTTTCATAAAATAGATAATAATATTCCTATGATATAATATAACTCAGATTATAGAACTTATTTTATTAAATAATCATATTTTAATAATATATTAGTTTTTGGTATACCTCAGTCTTGTATGTTATGCAAGACTTCAAGGAATTTCATTGTTGTCAGTAATGAAAGATATCCATGGTGTTCAATTTTGAGATATCTAATGTTTTTGTTGCATGTTGTGCTCAATTAACTTGGTTTTGTGCATAACATAAGAAAAAAATAGTTTTTTAATATAAAATAAACCATCTTTAACATTTTTTAAAATAAAAAATATCACAAAGATTAGATAAATTCAAAGAAAATAACTCACAAAATATTTTGGTGTTATAGTATTAGTGATGTATATTATTATGGCCAAAAATGGTGATACTATATAGATATGTTAAAAACACATAGTTCCTTATTTGGGTATTTTATACTGGTATGAATGATTGTTTTATGTTGAACATATATATATGGTTGATTTATGGGTGGTTTTTATATATCCCATTAATACGTTGGTTATGTTTTTATATCTCATACTGTAAGAATTTTTTACATTAATATGATCACATTATTATGTGTTTGTAAGATGTTTTGGGGATATGATAACATTTTCTATATGCACATTATTCTGCATGCACATGACCATGAATATATTTTTTTACCTGATTTTTCATGTACTTAATCAAATATATCTCTATTCACATGATTACACATATATATGATCTTATTTTTAATTTCTCACATAATAATGTGTGGTTATGATTATATGTAGTTTTTTGATAGAATTATGTGTGGACAATAGATAATATTTCATTATTCACAATGTTAGGATTTACTTCACATGTACCACATGTATATATCATATACAAATGATTATTCTCAAGGGTTCATGTTTATTATCTCTCTCACTGAGGTTGAGGTAAAAGGATTTACTTTCTATTTCAAGTCCATCAATCATTAATTAAATAGAACGATTATACTCTCATGTTATTTTATAAAGATATGTCTCCCCTTCCCATTTTTTGTTATAGAATTATGATATAATCCATGATGATATGATGATGATTTTTTCCCTTACAAGGTGTAAATACTCACTAGTTTCTTATGTTTCTTTTCCTCTAGTTATAATGATGGTTATAACATAAGATAATTATATAGGGGAGTCTAATGTGGGATTATAAAGGGTAAATATTCCCACGTATCATAAGATAAGATTATAAGCATAAAAAAGTAACTAATTTTTCATTTCATGGGATTGAGTGATGATTGACATAAGTAATGATTTTTTTGAAAGATATGTATATATCGTATGGATAATAAAAATTTGCATCAATTGTAGTGTTATAAATAATTGTTTTTAGAACCAAATTTGGGTGTGTGGATATGGGGTTCCTCAGTTATTATTGGAGCAGGTTTTATTTAATTTCCAGGATTAGTTAAGTTATTTTTGGGTACTTGGGATGATATAATTTTATTAAAAATCATATGGATATATCTAAGCTATAATTTAATTTATATGATAATATCTAAATGTTTTGTAAATGTAGATAATATGTTGTTAAGAAAACTATTACATCCTCATATTGATACTAGAATGTGGATGTGAATATGGAATGAGTGAACCTAGGGTTAATCACTACAAAAATTTTGTTTGAGTATCAACTCAATCTTCCATATGGTTGAGAATTTTTTGACCTAATACATTACATAATTCAAGAAAATCATAAGGGATTTGACTTGGGTAATCTTATTTTATTAAAAACCCCCCTTATTACTAGTTTTTATGTTAAATAATTTGGTTGTATGATATAGTACAACCCAACGAAATGAAACCTAAAAAAGAACCATGACTTAATCAGGTTGATGTGAATGTTAATGTAAAAAAATAGTTGTTCATGATTTTTTAGGTTGAATTTTTCATCTTACAATAATTAAATTGTGTTGTTAATCATTCTTGGTTTTTTATTAACTCTTTTCAATGGATGAATCCCTATTGAACTGTGTTAATTGTTTATTAAATGGAAACTTTTTATACTATACTAACAACCAACTGAGGGGAATAAGTGTTTTTTTAAATTATTTTGGTTATTCTCACCTAATGCTTTCAAGTTATGGTTAATATAAGGAATCATTACAAATATATGAAAAAATAATAGAATTATAGAGTTTCACATATTATTTATAGAAAAATATGATGATAGAAATATAATTTGTCATAAAAAACATGAGGAATATGTATAGAAGAACACAAGTGAATTTCTCAAAGGAGCAAAGAAAAAATTTTAATTTACGAACTATTGGAAATTCATAACATTATTGGCGATGATATGTGAGGATTTCAATCAATATAGTGGTTAGTAAAAGTGTATCTACTGTTCCACTATCCACACATTAATTCTTTAGGTTCTTTGAGTTTTTGGAATTATGAAAATATATTCCCCAATTATAATACTTTCAATTATTATTATAAGTATCAATGTCATCCTAAACAAATGGAAGAATTGGAAATCTATCCAATCAAAACTATATAAGTGGGTAAAAATAATTAGGGAACACTAATCCTCAACTTAATATTTGGGGATTATATATTGGATGCTACACGTTTTTATATTGAATATTTTCGAATATAAATAAATCACCAACCAAATGATTTTATTATTTAAGAAAACATAATATTGTATTGTATATCAGGCCTTTCATGGGACCATGCATTGTGAAAACCATATTTTCCATCCTTTAGAATAATATAATTTGATTTTGTAAAAGTATTGGTTACCATTACATAAAATAGAATAAAATTTAATTGGGAGACCACATTTCATATCAATCTATAGAAATAAATCAATGAAAATATATAAATTAACACCCCTAGAATAAAATAATAAAATGTGGATATTGATAATGAATAAATATGGAATATTATATAAAATGGTTGGAGAAAAACTCAATATTATGATTGACTATTCAAAGGGGAAAATATATTTTTCCTAATTTGTAAAATTGATATATCCAATAAATTTACATCCTCTGTAATGCATCGAAAATCTAATGTAGAAACATTATATTCGATGGTGTGTATGATGTGCAGTTGAAAAAACATATTGGAATACAATATCTTGAGATTTTATTATATATTTACAATTTTAAATAAATTCAATATATTCGATATATTTTATTTAATTTTACATTATGTTATCATACTTCTAAAGAAACAATTATTTTCATCAATGGCATGCATTATAAGCAAGAATGAGTTTTATCGAACAATATTAATATAATAACATATAACCTAGCCATTATATTAGTGGTTATGAGTAGGATTTACTAACATATGAACACATATGGTTTTGGAAAATAAGAAATAAATTATTTTCTCACTAATCAATTATAAATGTGTATAAGATCCAATTAAATATAAATGTAATGTTTTTATAAAAAAAAATTTGTTAAGCTCACAAAGCAGTTTTATCCTATTAAACTAATTTTTTTAAAATTTGTGACTATTATTTATAAAATATATATATATTATATATTAATCCAAATCATTTTTATTTACATCTAATATATTTCATCAGCATGAGATAAGAACAACCCCATAAGACATAAAATCCTATGTTTTTATTATGGTAGTTTTACCACTTTTTAATGGATAACCTATTTTAAATATATTTTTTGATATTTTATAAATTTGATATGTCAAAATTATCTACATTTTTTAGTAATAAAAAATATAATGAAGTTATGGATAATTTTTTGTATTATTATGTGCTTTTTCATTTTTTGATGAATAATAAGAAAACAAATTTTAATTAAAACATACTTTTTATTCTAATTCATTTGAGGGATAAATAATATTTTAAATTGGTTTTAATGTTTAATACAATATTTTTTATTAATTAACAAAATTTAGGTTATTTTAATCAGATTAACAACGAAATTGGATACAAAAATATAATAATCATTTTGAAAATTTTACTTCAAAAACCAGCATTGTCGTCTAATCTACTGGATTAATTGTAAAAAAATTTCTTACAATTTTGTTATTGCAATTATTAAAAATGGATTAAATATTTTGATAATAATAATCTGTAAATTATAAAAACATTAAACTATTTTTTTCCAAAACATATTACTCGAATTTATTATAATTTATTACAATGATTATGGTGAAATAAATATTAATAAGGGACTAATAGTTAATCTTAAGGGGAAAAGTGTCCTAAAAACTCTTCAAAAAGTTATTTTGTAGTAACATTTATAACCTTACATGGATCATATTTGGTCCATTATTGGATCCACATTTAATGGAAAAAACGTGTGTGAATTTCCTATTTCCAAAATTTACATGAGTGTAACTCCTCCTCCTATATAAGAAGGAACTCATCCCTCAAACTTTCTAACATCTATCGAATAACATTGGATTAACTATGATATAGATAAACATATCATAAAAATCTCTTAAATCGTCCTATAATAATTCTTTAGGGCATAAATCAATCCATGCAATCCAATTAGTGAAATCCTAATGATGTTACCCAAAGAAAAGGTAACATCATTCCTTAGGCTCTATAGTTTGATTTCCATTATCCACCACCCAAAAAAATAATTATTCCATGATTATATAAAAAATATTAAAAATATACTATTATTTTTTATTAAATTTTTTTGACCTATACATACTCAATCCTATATCTAATGTGTAATGTACTTACCGTTTATGTGTATAATGAACTACCGCCACACAAAATGATGTCATTCATTTTATACTTTACCAACTCTCTTGGATGGGAATAATAAATGAAACTCTATTTATATATTGTATGAATAATATTAATAATAATTTTATGCTTATTTAATATATATATATATATATATAACATACCTTTATTCTTTCTATTCTATGAAAATATGATAACATTGTTTGGGGAATTGTGGACTATCGGCCCCTCAAACTGATATGAATCGTTCGTACGATCCATTGAATGTATAAAAGATGACTTTAATAGACATATGAAACATACATGAAATATATATTAAAATTTAATTATCATATATATATATATATATCATTTCCATTTCGTTCTTTTAATGTGACATAAATATGAAAGAAGCGTTCATGCCTACGCACGACCTACCGTCCTCATGAACGGTTCATTTAATTTATTATCTCTAAAAATTAGGGATTGTTATAAATACATTTATAATTGATATATATGATTATTAAATCATGTTTTACATTCCGAATATGATTATACCATTATGTACATAAGAATAACAACATGTTCCAATTCAAAACATACCCGAAAAACTAGGCAACTAACAGATGAAATAGTGAAAATAATGAAAGACTGTTATCAAATAGTTAATAAGATATATTAAATATGTTTTTGGTCATGGTATAATATTGTTAAAAGTGGAAAACCATTATACTGAATTTTAATGTACATTCACCCTAAAGGAATCTCAAGGTAGGGTATTTCTTCTCAATTTACATTCTATTGAGACTTATTTGTTTCTTTGTACAGAGTTTCATTAATATTGTGTATATACTTCTATTTGACATGATATATCATGAATATTTTTATTCAAAAGATACTATGAGTTTTATTTAATGTAATTAATTCAATTATTTCAATATTAAAATGTTTCAATGTGGTATGGGACTCTGTGGAAGGTTTAAAAATTATTCTACATGAGAATATTTTTAATGATTTTCATTGCAATCTCACTTCCCTTTGTGATTATTGATGTTATATTGAAACAATAACATTAGTTTAGTGTAAATTAGTTCATATATACTATTTAAATACTTACAATTTTTTTAATATCATTATTCATTAATTGTTCATTATATTTTTAGTTTCAATTTGATTTATTTTATCAAATGGTATTGGAGTTAAAAGATAGCAAGTGGAATAGAATTTCATAAACAAATATCTTTTCATTAGGTAATACACCTACCTCATTGTACCTAATATACTAAAATAATGTGTATAATTAAGTTGAATTTCAATTTATGTATTTTTAATTACTTATGTGGATTTACTGTTTATACACATGATCTACTCATTGATTGATTCTAACATCAATGTTATAATCATTTCAATGGTTTACAATCCAATTACATTTTCTACGTGATTATTCATACCAAAATTTCTTTAATAGGAAATTATTTGACAATTTTCTAATTAAAACCCATCATTTTCTACTCATTTTTTTATTCGTGGACTTTATCAAATAATAGTATCATATTTTCATTCTTTAGTACAAAACAGTATTTTAAAAATGTTTTCAATAAAGTTTCACTTCATTTTTCTATTTATTTGTAGATCATATTTTCTTATTAAGGGAATGTTTTTGAAAAATTATTTTATCCATTAAAAAATTATTTATTAATGAAATTTTTACCCTTTTGCATTGTACTAATGGTTTAAAAAGAATATTCTTATCTATATCAGAACAAGGCATTTTTTAAACCGTTTTCTATGTGAATGGAATGTTCCTTTTACCTCATATGGAATGTATAGATTTACCCGTAGCAATTTCTTCAATGATTACATTTCATGTTCAAAAGGATAATTAGTAAATAAAAGGTTTTTAAGAGTTATTTTGAACTAACATTATTTTCAAAAACGTTTTCAAATTAAAATTTATATTTTCCTTAATAATGTTTTTGAGTTATCTCTTATATTATTTCTATTAATAAATAAAAACAACCATTTTTTGTATTCCACATGGGATTCGATGTATTGATACCATAATTAATAATCTTCTAGATGGCTGATGATTTGTTTGTACAAGTACAATATTCATATTTATGTCATTCATTCCCTTGTTATTCTGGTTGATATAATCAAATTCCAATGATCGTTATGCATTTAATTTAACCTAATTATCCATATCTTTTCTCATGATTTGTTTATTTACAAAACCATATATCCACTTACATATTGTGTTCTAAATTATTGTTATTTTATTATCTTGGGAATTATTGATAAATATGTATTATTTATTCAATATAGATATTTGACAAAGAATATTGTATATTAAATAAATCTATTTCTAAATATAAGGAATGTTTTTTTCATGAAATGACAGCTAGGGACCAGCCATTATATATCCCCTAGATGAATCGATGGGTTTTATTGAGAAAAATAAGTTTCAAAAATTAAATTTGGTTCTAACGGTTGTTTTATATGGTCTTGAGGATGGATCTTGACAACATAGGTTTCTATGTCCCTCAGACTTGACATCTATTAATTATGAATTGCCTTTATTTTAATTCAATATTTATTGTCCATGATATCTTTAATGTGACAAAATTGGTTGATACATTTCATCATAAGATTATTTCTTATATGGTATGTTGTTTATGTTATTTACCATTCCATAATTATTATTCTCAATGATTCATTATTTCTTCCTCTATATATTTTCATTTCTAAGCATTTGATGTCACCCTTATTTTGTTTATTTTCCCCATTAATCCAAGAAGCATACTATGAATGATATGCATGGATATTTAAGATGGAATAAAGTTATCATTGAATAGGAAATTATGTTGAAATTTGTGTATTAATTTATTATAGAAGACTCATGTATGTATATGTTTTTCAAGACATCTATACAATACAGTCTATCTGGATTTGATTCCTTGTAATCATTCCAATGTAATGGTAGTAGACACCAGCTCCGTGATCTCACGGGTTGGGTGTGTACATAATGGGTAATGTCTTTATTATGTAAGCCCATAAATATATCATTACAGATTAGTAATTAAAATTGTTAGGAAGAAATTTATTTATGGATAGGTGAATGAAAGGTCCCATGATTTTAATATCTAATTTTAAATATAAAAAATCATTGTACCGATAGATTATTTCATATATAATACCAAAATTAATCAATATATACCATATTATATGATTATTATTAAGAAAATATAACAATAATAAATCTTATATGTAATAAATAATTTTAATAAATTATAAATTCATTAAAAATAGATAGGAAACACCTTAAATTTTAGATGTTAATTTTTTACAATAACTTTTTTTATTATATGCATGTTTTATTTCAGTTTTATGAAAAATTTTAAAAGATATTATTATTATTTTTAAATAGAAAATAATTGTATATTAAATCATGTCACAATTATTTCAAGAATATATTTATATTTTTGTAAAATAATTTATTTTTAGGTGAATGGTAAAAATTAATGATTTCGCTAAACTATCACTTTTATAAAATTAATTTAATAACTTAATGACTTAAAATATTTGGGAATATTTTTTCCATGAAATTATTTGGTTATAGAGTAAAACAATTGTCTAAAAATACTATGATGAATTTATAAAACTCACATTTTGTGTTATTAAACAGAAGTACTATTTTACACTAAAAAAGTTTGTATTGGCTTGTACAAATTTTTTTATCACCAATAGAAATTAAATTAAAATATATAATCAAAAAATTAGGTCAATTTGTTTATATTATGAAATAATTTAATTATAAATTTAATGAAAAAATAATCATTAGTAAGATTGAATTTAATGAACATCATAATAGTGAAAGGGTCATTTTCAATTAATTATATTGTCATTTTTGTATAATTTTTATCTAATATTATTAATTGATATATTTTATATAATAATTCTTTGAAAATATATAAAAATGTATTATCACTCATTTAATTGATATTTAATATGATATTAGAATAAAAACACTTAATTGTTGAAATGTAATTTATTCTACAAAATATGTTATATATATATTATATAATTTTATTAAAATGTTGATTTTAAAGTTTTTACAAATTTAATTGTATTATATAAATGGTAAATTTAGGTTCACCACACCCATATTTTTAAAGATGTTCTATCTTATATTAATTTTTAAAACACAAATAACATAGATAAAAATTAGTTACCACGTTTAAAATATTTGGGAATATCTTTATCATCCCAATTTAAACAAAAATTCCATTATTCAAAACATTGGGAACAATTGAGACTTGTGTAATGTCATTCCCTTATTGAAAATTAATTGGAGTTCCAAAAAGATTCATTTTCTTCATTTATAAAAGGGGATCACTTCAAATAACTCAAAGGTGCACATCCCCCCAACAAATATCATTGAACTACTACATATGTTTCCACTCTAGAAGCCACATTAAATACCTAGAGATCTTTCTCCTAATAATATAGTCATTTCCATTATTTTTCACCGATACATTCATGATAATTTTCATGTTTCCAATGTGTGTATTACATAAACTATATCCTTTTATTTTTCCTATTTCTCCAATAAACATATCCTTAACATAGAAATATATTTACCTATGTATGATTATTATACTTATGTGTTATTATATTAATGAAAAACACCTTATTCATTATTTTACATCAACTATTAAAAAACAATGTTGAGATTATTTATGTGTTTACTACCTTTTCCATGAAGCGACATTATTCTTTTCCATCATCATCAAACATTGGTGAAATTAAACAATTATCTGACATAAAATTATGACGTTTCTAATGTAATAAATTTTATATAGAAACAATATTGTAAATTATATAGGTTATATTAATAATAAACATTCATAGTCACGATAACAACATAAAATGAACATTTCTGAGTAATTTTCCATATCTTAGTTAAATTTATTATAGCTAATATAAATATATAAAATATATAAAAATATAATAATATTTGAAATATTCCAATAATGTTTTTATGATTATGATGTTTTATACGAAACCATTAACCATGTTCGACATAAAAAATAGTCGGGTTGAAATTGACCGGACCACCGAAAATAACTAACATAATAAAAAATTATATAATAAATAAATAACATATGATAATAAATTTTAATTCTCAATGGAGATATAGATGAATATTTTTCTGAATAAGGTATCTAATAATAAAAATTCTCTAATTAATGAATTTAGGTACATGCATAGAGAAAATCATGACCAGGTTAAGGGTTCTTAATCTAAAATTTGATTTCCCTGAGACATGTTTACTTTATTTACCTTGTCTTAATTTACATAATGCACATAATTCCCCAATATAATTTTATATCATTATTATTTTATATTTCCTGATAAAAAAATTATATTCCATTTTCTTTCTATCATGGTGTTTTTCTTAGATGCTATAAATGTATGAATTGTTTTCGATGACATAACATTCATCCATTGAGTTATAATAAGTATCATTGAATTCTATTATTATAATATTTATTTATTATACCTAATGAATACTTAATATTTTATTTCAAAATTATTTTATCTGATTACATAATTATTAATGATAATCATAGAGTCAATTTTTTATTACATAAAAGATTATGTCACTTATAAGGGGTTTGTTGTATCATATTTAATTCTGGGTGACATATTTATCATTGTGAACCACAATATATTGGATATAGTGTGATTCATCCATAATGAATTTATTTTTACATATTCATAAAATTTATGGGGTTTTAATATATATATATTATTGTTTATTTATAAAACTATTGATTCAATGTTTGACAACGTTGTAAGGGTATTTATAATCTCAAATACTTTCATTGATTTATAATTAATTTTCTTGTATATATTCCTTCCAATATTGGTTAATTTATCAAATTAATTTTATATAATTGTAATTTTTATTACACACTATGTAAAATTAATTTTTAATGTGATCCAATACATATTATTTTACAAGTATGGTAAAAACACATTCTAAATTCTCTATTATGGTTTCTCCCATCTTATGGGCTTTATTCATTAAGAAGAATTAATTTGATATTGTAAATGGTTTTCCAAAGGAACTCTACTATTTATTATGATTAAGTGAAAAATAAATATCCATCAAAAGTAGTTGTTATATAATAAACTAAATGTTGTAATTTTTTAGAAATTAGTTTTAACCATATATAGTATTAATAATGGTTTATTTATTGTTTCTATGAATTCTCAATGAAACTTGATGAAAAAGTATTTCCAGAATAAAATAATTTTTCTAAAAGAAAATTTTGTTTTGGAAGGGTAATTTTTAAATTATTTATCAATTCCATAAATTTTTTTAAATTAATTATTTATTTAAGTGTTTTAAAGTATTTTGAATGGGGATATTTATTTAGTATTTCAATGTGATATTTCATATAATCATTTCAATAGAATTTTCCTATTTTAGTGTAAAGGTTATATTTCATTGGAAATTTCTTAATGAAACACCCAATAAATTTAATTATAAAATAATATTTTTTTATTTCAATATTTGGTGTTATATATTAATATTATTTGGGTCAATTTTTGTGATACCCAATGGATTTATTAAAAACCCAATTTCCATTCAAATGGTAATCTATGATGTAATTAATGAATACAGTCTATTGTCACACATATGTATTGATTAATTATGGGTGGGATCCTATATTTCTCTCAAATGCATGGGTTATGTTTCATATCTCATGATGTAATAATGTATTCTCTGAACATGATCATGTTATTCTTTGTTCACAATGTTTTGTATGGTCATGATCTTTTTTTATTTTGTAACATGATTATGCATGGACATAATTGAATATAGAGTTGTTCACCTGAATGTGTGTTTAAATGGTTATGAATAGATTTTTTAATGGGATTAATAGTGTTTATATTCATATTTGGATTTGTTCTCATGATGGTTTTTGGAAATGGTTGTTTATATCATTTTTCAAGAGATTAAGTGAAGAAAGGAACACATTTTACATTTTTCCAGAATTTCATTATTATATAAACTTATACCACATTTATATTCTATATAACTATGATTATGATCCATGGGTCCGGTTTAGTATCTTATAATATTATTCCATTGTACATGGATGTTCATTTGAGATTTCATTTCATTCTATCATTACTCATGTAGAACTCTTATTATTCCATTTTATATTAATGAAATATTCGCCACTTATCATGTTTCATCATATGATTATGATATAACCCATCATGACAGATTGATGTCTTCTTCTTCTATTTAATGTTTCGCAATACCCTTTTCTTATGATTTAGATCCATGTTTAAGAAGAGGAGTATATCTTTTGAGAAGTCCAAAAGAGACTCTATTATGTTTTGATTATGAAAAAATATTCACAAGTACTATAAAATCATTTTTTTATCCTAAAATATAGTATACCATTAATTAGAGGGATTGTTTTAATGATTTTGAGATGTAATGATTAAATTTTCAATATAGTCATATGTTATTCTAGGGTTGTATCGCTTTGTACAAAATATTGTGTTTTAAAGAAAGTGTTTATATGAATATATCTGGGAGTGTGGGTCCTGGGAAAATAATTTATTTTAAGGAGGAATTAGTTTGTGAATATAAAAATAAAAAACATAAATAAACCATGGGTGATTAATTTTGAACTGAAATATTAAGTAATTATTTTAAATTTAAAGACTTTTTAAGGTTGAATGTATCATATTACAATAATTATGTGATATTATAAATTTTTGTAGAGTTTGATATCCATAAATGGTATCTAGAAGGAACCCATTGGTAAAAAAAAGGAATATATAGATTTGGAAACTAATTCTAGGACGATCCAGTAGGAGACATGCAATAAATGGAGAGATGCACGGAAAACCACCATGGCTTGGAAAACAGTTGGGGCCAGAATGATTTATGCATGTCGATGCAAGAATTTCTGCACCACTAACCTTGGCTCCAGGTTTTCTATCCAGGTTGAATTTCACATGCAATCGCAACCCCCGATTTCCTATAAATAAAAGTTCACCCACCCCCCACTTTCAGCTATCGAATAATATGAAATGTCTACCTTGCACGGAATTCACCTCTTCCATGCACAAAAGATTTATTCTAGGTACTGGATTTTCCGCAACAGGTCTCCAAGGGGTCTGACATTGAACAAGGCAACTAGGGCATGACCCTCTCTCAGGTTCTTATGTGTTGTGACGCTTGTGCACAAACCCTTCCACTTGTGCACAATGAAACATATTACCCCTTGCACGGAAAACTATTCACATGCTTACAAAAAAACCTCTTCCATTTGCATGCAAGCCTTCTTTTACGCTCAACCCAACCTTTTTCATCAAAAAGTCCACTCTTTGTGAACCTATTGCATGAAAACCATGTCTTTTTATGCACCAAACCTTCTTTTTTTGTGCACCCTTTAGCTTGTGTTCAATATCTATCTCCCAAGCACCATCTTCAAGCACTTCTTACATGAAAAACACTTATGTTTCACGCCCTTCTCCCATATAACTATCTAGGTTCGTACAAATTTTTTTTAATGTCCCTTGTGTGGTGCTTCAAATTGTATTGCTTTACCTCATGCTTCGTCACATAGGAACACTAACGAATATTGCTTCTTTGTATAATCACACTAATGTGGCCCCCTCAGTGGATCACACCAGGACACCCCCTAACGATATAATTATTAGCACCTTCCCTTCACTAAATATTAAATCATGGTGGTAATGTAAGTCCTAAGGGTGCAGAGTGAACCTACCACATCCAAGCAGCAAGATATTAATCTGTCAAGCACCATATTTCGTATTAGATGATGTAAAATTATGGCCTCACCTTGTGCATCATACGCGAGATGCCCTTTTTCAAACATTCTCTACGTCGTCTCGTCTCCACTGGAGTGATATTGTCCTCACATTGAATGAGATCATCTTTACAAGAGTATCTCTTTTCCACAGGGAAGGGAAACCACCTTGGTGTAAGCCCCTGCCTTCTCTGAATGAGGTATCACCTCTACTCCTCCTCTATTCTTCGGTGCCAAAGACTAGAGGAGAGATGGGCACCGGGACCATCGTTCCCTCTTACCTCTCCCTCTGGGACTTTCCACCATCGAGCCTCCATCCTGGAGTATGTCCCAATATATATCTCCATGGGATTCTGACCACACATGATCCCCTATTTAATCTTTGGGTCGTTAACCACTTGTAAGCCCCCCTCCACTTCCCACGGATGCATGTTTCACAACGTGATCGTCAGGTCATTACTGCCACTTGTTTCTCACATCGAGCTTGACTCATGTGGGATTAGAGTAAGAATTGAAAATGGAATCCTCTTAAGTCCTCCCAAGAGAGTAAGCCATAAACTCTCCCAAACAACGTGGACTTTGATCCTTTCCAAGTCATTGAACATAGGAAGACTCCATAGGATGAAGACCAAAACCTATTTGTCCCAACCCCCTTCACATGAGTTTACTAAACACTCCCAAACTATGTTGACTTTGATCCTTTCCAAGGAAAGGTTCCTAGGAAACCTCCCAAAGGATCAAGCTCAACATATATTGGTCTTGACACCCATCATTTCAGTTCACCAAACTCTCCCGAACTATGTATACTTTGATCATTTCCATGGAATGGTACGTAGGAAGTCTCCCTGTGGTCTAATCCCAATCGACGGTAAGCCAATGTGATTCACAACCAATGGTAAGCTGTGGGAATCCAAAACAACTTTATTCGGTTGGAACCCCAGTCAGGGGTAAGATGTTTTCTATCCCAACCAGGGGTAAGCCATAGTTTCCCCATCTAGTAGTAATTTTTTGTAGTCCTTAATCAATTGTATGCCATTGTAGCCCCCGTTTTTGGGACCCACACCTCTGGTACCCCCTGGGTGTCAGACCAAATCAGGTAGTTATCCATGCATGAGCCACAATATATGATCGGGTTGTTGTTCATTGTGTACACCCCGATTTGGTCCCCTATCCTGAACTACAAGGACTCTGATTCCTTGAAATAGGGATACGTAGGAAGCCTCCCTAAGTTTCAATCACATCACCTATGTCTCGTCGTGTTCTTTAACCTTCAACCCTATATGTTTCGGGAAGGTCAGGCCCAAACCCGGAGGTTCCACTGCCTCTGGGTCCCATCCATACGGGTTTCCACCTAAGGAGTCCCATTACCCCACTGAACTACGTGGACATTAAATACCTACCATGGGGATCGTTGGAAGTCTCTTCAAGGATTAAGCCCAAAATCATTTCCTCCATCGCATAGGCTCTGTCTCACTCCCAATCCATTCTCAACCATCCATATCTAACTTCATTCTTACCTGGGCCCCAACATCCTGGTGAGATCATGTCACCCTCTTTATCACTACTCCAAGAAGCAACCAGATATTTAACCATGTGTTAGCCCCAGAATCAGTGATCCATCATGGGGTTTAACCCATATTATCTACTTCTTTAAGTGTTTTTATATGTCTAGTCCATCTCCGATTTATGTTAAACCCACGGAATACCCTGTGTTAAACATGGAAAGCTGAGGAAAACCACAAAGACATTTCTTGGGAATATAATTCCCAGCATTTTGGTGGGGGATATCTCGGGCTGCCACACCATTAAGAATCCCTATCATAAGGGGAATAAACCCATACATGCCACTGTTCTAGCTTCTAGTCACACTAGCAATTTTCATCGTGATTACTCCCCCGACCAAAGGATTCTACCCATAACGGACCCCTTAGAATGTTATGGTAGAAGCAATGTTATTAAATGGAATCCATGGAGACATGGCACTATTAAGAGTTTCATGATCAATTTCTTAAGATTATGAGGGAGACAAGTCTAGGTAATGAGTTCAGAGAAAGAATCCATAGAAGGATCCCATCATCCCCTTTCGATGAAGGAGAAAATGTCCTATAATAAGTGACAGATTCTTCCCACCTTTGGAAATTGGGAATGCGGGGAAACATCTACACATCCTCTGAAACAGACTGAAGTGCACCTCTAAAGAATAGTAAGAAAAAAATGGTGTACCCAAACTGAAGCTCTTCTCCTTTATGTGGGGATTAGTAGAATTTGAGATATCAGTGTATTCGCATGTCACCATATCCATGTATCTAGTGCCAGGGCCCGCCATGAAAATAGTGGGCCTGGTGTGAAACTCCCCAGAAGTTGGGGTAGTTGAACGTTGGACATCCTAATCTGCTATATTGTTATTGTGGATCGTTCTTGCAAACTATGGAAGATGGAATGGAGCTAGGGCAATGGACATCAATTTTATTCTTGCAGTACTAATGGTTTAATCTCCATGCCTTCCAGGACCAAAGTTGTCGTATCATGAAATCGATCATTTACCAACTACCAATGTAGGGGTCGGGAAAACATTACCACAACAATCCAATGTGGCCTCATTTACCTATGGCCTCCTCCATGTCCATAGCAGATGGGTGCCCATGCCCTATCTCCCTATATGAGTTCATTCAACAATGGGTGATAAATGACGTCATTCTTTGACACGTGGATAAAGGGATTATCCCGTCTAAGGGTATGGCCTGTCAATATGTAAAGGAATCTATTCCTCATCGCCACTACCACCCCCAAAGGGACATGTAGAGAGCCTATTCTCCCCACTCTGACGCAAAACCATTTCAGGAGCCTCTCCTCGAAATGATTCAATGACTCTCTTCCATACGCTGATGTGGTGAGGGATGTCTAGGACAGCCTGGCTAGGTTATCATTCTGGGGGATCCTAATGATGTCCCCCATTAGGCCATGATAGTGCTTCCACCCAGCCCCACGGGCTGAGGAATAGGTAATCTAAGAACCTACTCTGCTATCTGCAGCCTATCTAACTCGATGACAGCATCAGGAACAGGGTAAGGAGGACACCCATCAAGGGGAATCAACGTCGAAAAGGACCGTGGTCTGTGACACCAATGACACATACCATCATTCCCCTATATATTCAAATCATGGGGACTCATATTCCTAACCCGAATCAGGGCCACAACCACGCCAGGGGTAGGTTAGGTCAACTCTCCTAGTCGCTGATACAGGTAGTTCCTGCCACGGGCCGACTCGTGGTAAAGACTTCCAATAAAGAGGTCCTCCTCGCGTCGTCACCAATTAGAGTGTGGTTATGTCCCACTCCCAATCTCGGTAATGAGGTCCTCTCCATGCCATATTCAATTTGAATGAGGGTCCTCCCCACTATATTGGCGATCAGTACGGAAGCCTTATTCACACCCACGAACAAATGTATGGAGTTGTTCCTCCTATCATAGGTCACCGGTGAGAAGATTATAAACATATAGCCCACCATCAGTGTGGTCGTCTCCCCCATGTTCTTCTGAAAGCTGACGATGGTCCACCCAGCCCAGCAAACAATAAAGTGGAGGATTGTCTCGCTTCATAAATTACCATCACAGAGGTCCTCCTCAAGTTTTGCTCGACCAGTACGAGGATGCTTCACCCGCCGACATTACCGGGGGACACAAGAATGAAGGTCCAACCCATGCTCCCAACACCTCCAATGGAGATGTTCCAAACTCTGGAACTTCTCGCAGGGATTTCCTCTACACGTCATCTAGTGGATATAGAGGTTCTCCCCATGTTCCCTTCGACATTTGTTCAGGTGCTCCTCACAACCTAGCTCACTCAGACAGAATTTCGCTCTGCCCCATCACTAGTTTGGCCAAAGGACCCCCTTCATCCAAAAATCTACCATGTTGTGAAGTTCCATCCTAGGGAAAGAGGGTGGGATGTCACCTCTATGAAATGAATGTCGGGTATATTCAGACTGAGATTAAACCTAACATCTTCTCCGATTATGAGGGAGTATTTGATTTGGCAATGAAACCATCGCCTCTATCCTCTTTGTCAAGGTCTGGGGTAGGGATGATGCATATAATCCTCGTACTTCTGGAAAGTGAGGTTCACCAGATCGATTCCTCCCTCTAGAGATACATCTAAGAGGACAAAGATTTGGCATCCCCCCATGGTATGGTAATTCAATTGGAACCATTATCACTAGGATCACTCTCTCCATCAACTTGAGATCACAAAGTGTTATTCTGGGGACTGGTTGCAGACGAGCAGTAGCATGGTCCACCATCAGCAACCAGAGTCCCTGTGCAAGAAAATGTAGTTTCCAGTCTGTCCTATCATGATGTGGTGGCTAGGTCACTTCACTCATCAGAGGATAGCCCAATATGTGGTGGCTTTTCATCCCACTTACCAAATTCTCCATCGGACAGTCAACCGTCTCAACGGTCCGGTTCAGTACTGCTACTGGTTCCCCATACAAGTCTAGTTGATGGGTGGTGAAACCAAGGGCCAGACCCTCTGTCCAGACTGAAAAACATGTGGGACATTCTTGAGGAAGACCATTTCCCGAAGATGTTTTGGGCAGTTGAAACTCTGAATTTTAGGGCACTGGAAGCAATCACCCAAGAGGAGGTTGGATTCTTTCACCTGACCCTCTAGGCGACTCAATTTCATCTTTTTCATCGACGAGTGACCAACCCCTTAATTCAGGCACACTTCAATGACATTGGTCAACAATGCTATTTGGTTTATTTGGACACACACCCTGTGGCCAAGATCCCTGAGTCACTAGGACGCTATAGCACCCTCCAACAACGATGTGTTTAGATCTTAAAATTGAACTATATGATAATAAAGGAGGCTTCCCAACATGTTCAAATCAATGGTTGGGTGAAATATACATCTCTCCATTTTGGTTCAATTTGGCGCTAGCCTGACATGCCAGGCGATATCGAGGATATGCCTCCAGCTTGCATCATGGATAACATGGCTTATTTATCAGAGGAAGAGACGAAAAAACATATTTGGGAAATAAATACCCCCAGAGGAGTGCCACAACTTTTGGACCCTTTGAGAAGGGATACTCTCTGGCAGAGAAATCTACGGTGTCATCATGGGCCACCGAGGCATTGGTCCTCATCCGAAATCCCAATAAGGGTATGGAGCACCTCAGATCTGTCATACCCTCAGACCCATCTAGGTTAGTGAAAAATATGATGGAAGATACCGAAAAATACGCATTGCATCAACAACTCCCAGACCAAAAAAATATGGTTGAAGACCTCCATGTTGAATGTGTTGAGGAACGACAACCAGACTACCATGGTCCTCAGCTAGGGTAGTTGGGGCAATAACAACTTCACCGTGTTGAATTGCCTCTAGGTGACCCTGATAATACTACCCATGCAGAAAAGGTAGATGCTAGAACATACAGAAAGAGGGCACAATATCTTTCACCAAACCCATCGGCACGGTGGGATATTCCCCATGACGCTACTCAGGTTCCCCCATCTACTCCATAGGCCATCCCACCAATTGCTCCACGAGCCAATGGGCCTTTTAATAATGTTGATGAACCTGTCAACACACTAATTTCTAGAGATAACTGTTAATAGAGGAACCCCCACCCAGATTATCCAATGGAAGAGCTTATTTCTCGCCTTGAGGCGTTGGAGACTCATCATGTAGAAATCTGTCTTGATGGAAAGCCATACCAGGCATGGGTGGATGATATGCTAGCAACCCCATGATTTTAAAATCCCACCTTCTCCCCCATTAATGTGATATGTTACCTGATGAATCATTTATCCAACAACATTTCAAGTGGTGGTCCGATGCTGGGAACTCTAGCACAGTAGAAGGTCGCCAAACCCTGATGCTTCATTCAAACATTGGAAGGACCTGCATTTGTCTAGTACATCCAACTTCCCATTGGGTCAGTAGCATATTGGGAAGATCTCTGTTGGAAATTTCATTACCAGTTCAATTCCATCACTCGGATGATGAGAATTGAAGACCTATTCAAGTGTAAGAAGAGGCCCGAAGAGTGCGTCACATACCTTATCGCCCGGTGTAAAAGACTCACTGACTCCTTGAACATGCCGCTGACTTAGGAACAACTACTGAAAATGTGTGTGGGAAATTTAAAGAAGGAAATCCCCCCCCCTCTCATTACCCAGAATTACCCTGGTGTATTCTACCATTTCTTTGATATGGACCAGTGACTAGATGAATCCTTGCAGCATGCCAAGCACACACATCTGTTGCCTCCAGTAATTTCCCTGAGGAGGGATTCCATGGCTGACCCTGCCACGGTGGCCTAAATATAGTCCCCCAGGCAACTAAAATTATTACTGGTGGAGCCTCATCCATAGCCTCACAGAGGCCCGCCACTGCAGGTACAACCGCTAGCCCAGCTGTACCCACAACAGAATGGGCAGGCGCCCCACGTGATGCACCTCCACCACCTAGGCGAGATAACCCGGTACCACCTCCTTGAAAGGCTCCTCCAGTCCCTCGTTAGAACTAGGCTCCTAGATCCCCTTCCCAGATAGGAGAAACTGAACCTACTCATTCAACGAAGCTCTGGTTCCGTAATATTTCTAAATTTCCTTAGAATAGGGGATTGTTTGTTTTCCTGAATCCAGGAGACGAAAAGAGGTGGATCTCTCTGATCGCCCCAACTATTGCCCCAATCACTGGATCCTAGGGAACACCCATAAATAGTTCTATGTGTTTAATGACTAGCTTCAAGACCAGGTTGATAAAAACTTTGTCAGGTTAGACCCATCTCATACACATGTGGAATGTGTATTCGTGAATCTCGATAGTAGTAGTGACAATGAAGGTGGGTGGCATCAGGTTTCTAACCATGAGTCCTAGACATTCGATGAATGGATGGCTCATAAGGAAATATCCCATGCCCATGGTATTATCTGTGCATGTATACATCGATTTGAGCCTTCAGAAAGAATTGTTTCACCCGTAGCTAGTACCTCTGTGTCAAAGGCTTAGCTGTCCTCTTCCAAGAATAGCAAGCATCAACGAGTCAGGGGAAAAAATCCCCCCACTGATTCCATTTCCACCCCGTACTCTCAGAGTCTTCATGTCCCTAGAAATGTAAATTCCCCCAGAGTCAATCATGTAGTAGAGTATTATACAAGTGACAGTCAAGGGTATGATTTCGTTAACACTGAGGAGCTGTTAAACCCCTACATGATTCCAGACAATGAGTAGTTCCAGACGAATCCTCCCAACATCCCCAGTCATCACCAGCATCGACGGAGTCGTGACTATATGGGTCTTCAGTGTACCTTAGTAGCACATCCAGCCAAGCAGTTCATGCCACCAAAACTAGATAGCAGGCCCAGTGTAGAGCTCATCATGCACAGCCTTCTCATCTGGTGTCATCAGATCCACCTTCACTGGTGTTTGGGTTGGTTGTCCAGGAATAGCCACACCGACCTCTCCATGATCATATGGGCTCTGTTATATACTGACCCCTGTTATCTAGCCCTCATATGGTAGCTGCTCCCCAGGCCTCGACTACTAGGAAATAGGATGTTCCCCACACTAGTCACCTGTCAGTCTAGCCTACAGGGCCCTCCATACCTCTTGTCACATAGCGACCTTATATAAGTACTAGTTCATTTATTCCGTAGAAGTATGATTTCCTTAAGGATCTGGCCAGTATTCCATAAATTATCTCTATTCTTGAGGCCCTTCACCTATTGGTAGACATGCAGGAAGCCCTCCTTGAGGCTTTAAAAAGTCCCCCACGAGTTCTAGACAGAGGTAGTAGCGAAAAATCCTTCCATGAATAGGCTGTCGAGCATGAAAAATTCAAGGCGATCATCTTGTTCTCTAGAGAAGACGATGGATCTCCCGTATAGTGTCCCATCCTCCCATTATACATCACCAACCATTTCAATGGAATGGATTTTTGCCTCTTTTTTCGACAAAAGATCAGGGATCAACCAAATCCCAAATCAAACACTACGAAAATTTGGTTTATTCTAGGAGGACCTAAGTCCCTCTAACCTAAAAATTCAATGTTATGATTGGATAGAATAGACACTGGTTGACAAGATCCACTTGATGACCTAGTTTGGTGTCCTGTTTGCTAGCACCGAATTCATGGTTTTCTCCTCGGACACCATCTATAATGCGTTGATGGGAAGGTCGTGGTTCCATCTACATGCAGTTGTCCCTTCATCATATAACTAGTGAATCAAGTACTCCATTAATGTTCAAGTTTGTGTACCTCAAGTTGATGCATCTCCCTTTGCCTCTTGTGAAGCCCTCTACCTGGATATTTACTATTTAAAGAGAAAGGAAAAGAATATTCGGGAAAACGAGGTCATACACGCGATGGATGCGACAGACCCATGGGAAGATCTGGATAATGCCTACATTTTATCAATCCATCAATTGGAGGATACGACCCCGGATATGGGACAATTCTTTTTTGTTTTGTGAATGAGGGGAAGCATATTAACAAGTCCATGTGATGCCAGAAGATCACCTCTTATCCCTACACGAATAAGGTTTGGTTAATCATAGAGCCCTCTACCCCCATAAGGTACCGGAATGTCCACCCAATGGCAACCACAATACGCCATACTTGCATGTTTCACCTGGATTGGATAAACTGGCTCAATCCAATGTATCACTATTGCTTTTATATCATAAATCATGACCCCTTGGGACAATGACCAGATGGGATCAGATCGAAATCTTTCATTTCCATGGTTCCGACAGCACAGGAGTACCTCGATGCAATATTTGTTGTCGCTTAGGTAGGTACCAGCCTCCCAATAGGATCTTATGACTTAAATAAAACTCTTCCAACTGATGATCCATCCTCCATATGTGATTAAAAAGTATTTATAGGATTTTCCACTTGCCTTTCAAGAGGTTATATCCACCACAGTCGATGAACTATTTAATGCAAACCTCAGTTGCGAGGTAGATCCAAAAACCACATTGATCAGTGCGGTTATGCCTGTCAAGGAGAAATATCCGTACATGGACTTCCTAAAACAACACTTTGATGTATTTTCACGGAGTTATGATGAAATGTCTGGACTTGATCCACAGGTATCCATACACCGCCTGGGTCTCCCAAAAAACAACCATGGGTTTAAGCAGCCTTCCAGAAAGATGAACCCTTCTCATGGTTCCATGGTTGAGGCCGAAGTTGATAAGCTCATCAGAGCCAAATTTTTCAAGGAGGTACTATACCCCATTTGGTTATCCAACATTTTTCTTTTCAGGAAGAAGAAAAAATAGATGAAATTTTTCATTAAATTCCAGGATCTCCAATATCATAGTCCAAAGAATGATATTCCCCTTCCTATGATGAAATTTTTGATCGATGCTACAACTGGGTTCTAGCCCCTCTCCTTCATGGATGGGTACATCGGGAATAATCAGATTTTAATGGACCCTGAGGATGAATAGTGTACAGCCTTTAGGTCCCCATAGGGAACTTTCTGCTACCAAGTAACCCTTTGGTCTAAAGAATGTAGGTTCCACCTACTAGCGGGCTATGCATCACATATTGAAGTCGATCCTAGAGAAATTCGTGGAATGATACATGGATGATCTGGTGGTCAAATCTCATCAGTGTTAGGACCATTTCAAAGACCTTGAGAAAGTGTTTGGATTCCACTGTTGTCAACACCTAAAGATGAACCCATTAAAGTGTGCCTTTGTGGTTACCTCCAAAAAGATTATTGTCATCCTTGATAGATTTAGGTTCATCAATATCAACCTAGATAAAATAAATTCCATTATCCAGATGTCTCCCATGAGAAACATTCCCAAACTAGGAGGCTTTTAAGTCAACTTATCATATATGCGTCGATTCATCACTAATTTAGTTGTCATGTGTAAGCCCTTTTCACTGATCATGAATAAAGGAAATTTATATTAGTGGGAGGAAGAATTTCAAACTACTTTTGAGAAAATTAAGAAGTATCTGCTCCATCCTCCATTCCGAATTCCACATATTTCTGGAAAGCTATTAGTCATTTATGTGTCCTCCCTAGAATAATCTCTCGGCATCCATATCACTCAGAAGAACAATGAAGGGATAGAGAATGGTCTATACTATCTTAGATTCATGCTCATCGATATAGAGACCAGATACGACCCAATAAGGAAAAGTTGCCTTGCACAGGTATTCGTAGTATAGAAATTGTGACATTACTTGCAGCAGTATGAGGTACAGCTGGTGTCCCAAGTTGATCTACTGAAAAACATCCTGAACCGCACCCATGTTGATAGGCCGTATCACTTGGTGGTCAGTGATTCTCCAGCAGTTCGACATCAGTATTTTCCCTCAAAATAATATCAAGGGGAAAGAATTGGCATATTTTTTCACCGCTCATCCGTCTCCGGTAGACCAGTTTATGGAAATTGATTTCCAGATGAGGCAATCCATTCAGCAGACCAAATCATTCCATGTTGTAAAATTCAAAATGATGATTCTTTATGGATCCCTACAGGAATAAGGCTCAATAACCCCAAGCTCAATAGAGTATGCCTGGTTATCATCTTTTTTACCCCTACAAAATCTGTTCTGTCGTATTCATTCCTGCTATCGAGATTTTGTTCCAACAATGAGGCAGAGTATGAGGCCCTCATTATGGGCCTAGAGTTGGCCCTAATGATTGATGTTCTCTACATTCATGTGAAAGGTGTCTCCAAACTACTGATCAAGAAAATCAATGGTTACTATGTCGTCAGAAATCTAGAACTCGTACCACTGTTGGAACACACCCCCCAACTGAAGGTCCATTTCCCATCTCTTCCAAATTTTACTCAAGTCCCCCGATCCTAGAACGGTTGAGTTTCTGCTTTGGACAGCCTAACTACATCACTTACAGAGCCTGAATAAAATGATTTGATTACTAGTGTGGCATACTAAAGATTCATCACCCCCGTCACATTAGATGATGAAGAAAGCCTGTAAGTAAGCCACCTTACTGTCATTGCCTCTACATCCGGACCCCATGGTCCTCCTGATGCAGTTATTGAAATGACTCTTGACTAGTGGACCTCTATTGTCTAGTATCTCCAAAAAGGTAATCTCTCATAATATCATGATGAGTGAGAGAGAATCTGACACCGCACACTGCAGTTTACCCTCCAGAGTGGTTTTGTTTTTGAGAAGATCCTCTACAAGTGCGGAATTGATGGGATTCTACTCTGTTTCATTAACGGTGTAGAGATTTATCATTTCATTCAGAAGGTTCATGTCAGTTCATGTGGGGCTCATCAAACCTGGCTGAAGTTATCTCACTAGATCTAGAGTCTGGGGTATTTTTGGCCCTCCATGATCTGTGACTGCATCGAGTTTTCCAAGAGGATCCATGTATTCCAAATTCATTCCAATTTTTTTGCAACGACCATTGGAGCCTCTCCACTCTACCATGTACTCTTGGCCCTTTTCATTCTGGGGACTCGATGTCATTTGACCATATCCACAGGTGACATCCCACCAATGTAGGTTCATTCTCTCCACTAAGGAGTTATTTCCTTGTGGGAAGAGGCAGTTCCACTCAAGGAGATAAAGTCTCATTCAATCATTGACTTTTTGAGCCTAAAAATCATCCACTGGTTTGGAGTCTCTCACGCTGTCCCCACCGATAATGACACCAACATTCGAGCAGCCAATTTGAAAAAATTGTACTACATGTACACCATCCGTTCAAACCATAACTCCTTCTATCATGCACAAGAAAATGGGAATATCAAGGAGTTCAAAAAAACCCATTCTAAAAATCAGCTTAAGATGGCTGGTCTGAATAAGAAGAGTTTCCAGGACAATCTCCCAATGCCCTCGGGGAATATCGGGCAACGAATCGAAATTCCACATAGGTGATTCCATACTCCCTGCTATATAGAGATGAAGCCACCCTACCCATTGAGATCCATTTTCTTTCATTATGCATAGATGTCATTGATCAGTAGACACCTGATAAGATAGTTGAAATATATATGACTTAATTAAAAGAACTTGATGATAACAGCTTATGTGCCTTGTACAATCTAGAATGGAATCTGAAAAAATAGGTTGATCTTTCATCAAGAAAGTTCTCCTCCTCTCATTCTTTCAAGGTGACATGGTGTTGGACATGATAACACCAATAATACCTGGTATAAAACCACCCTTACTAGATCCCAAATGGTAAGGACCTTACATAGTTCATAAATTTTACCCCAATGGTGCATACTCTCTGGTCACCATGGATGGTATACGTATAACTCTTCCCACCAATGCCAAGTTCCTCATGAAAAACTTTTTCTGAGAAAATAGGGTTCTTCGTGATGTTAAACTGTTATGTACCACATGAAATTAAACTATATGTCACCTCAAATGATGTTAAACTATATTTGTTCCTTCATGAACATAAAATATTATGTCCCACATGACATTAAATTATATGTCGTCACGCATGATGTTAAAATATATCTGATCCTAAATTACCATAATATGGTATGTCCTGCAGGACATTAAACTATATTTCATACCCCAATACATTAAAAAGTTCCTTAAGAACTATATACAACTTTATTCTCATTCTTATGTGATATATAGGAATGGTCGGTCACCATTTCTTGAGTTCATCCCCCAAGACTCTTCTCTTTGACTACCCTCTAGGTGTAGTTCACTAGGAGGGTCACACATGGTGTATTGAAAGGTTCTTCTCCCCAAATCATGCCGTCATTATGATACTATGTTCCCTACCTCATTCTTCTACCCTCCCACATCCTCACTACATGACGCTAAATTGCATGGCACTTTTGAGAACTATGTATGGTTTGATTCCCATCCTTATGGGATATGTAAGAACACCTGGACATTTCGTCAGTAAGCCTATCACAACATCAAAATCTCCCCTTGGGTCGAAATATGGGAGGTGTTATAGTATTTTTCCCTCATTCACATCGAGTATATCATGGTCTCACCATTTATTCCCCTCCTTGTAGTTCTCTTCCTCTTCATTTATCTTATTTGATGCCAAGCGGCATAGGTATATTTATGCTTCACGCGTCCCATACATTGGTTTTCCATCATCATTCTAATCATAAAGACCCTCCAAACAGCATGGATTCTAGGCATAAGGGCTCTCCTACCATTTTTTTCTAACACCTTTGAGGATTTCGAGCAGTAAAATCAAGTCCCGCATTGTGAATATAGTAAGAAATCGACACTCATGTTTCGTTCTCATTTCAGGTCACACAATATCGACATTGTGTTTCGAACATGGTCAACGACCATACTACACTATTATAACCCTCCCTATAAGTCCCCAATGTTTGGTGCATTGAATCATTTTGTCCTGCTACCTCTTAAAACATATGTCCCCTTCGGTCATGAGTGTTGATTTGGTCAGGACAAACCCTACCAGATTTTCATCCTTCACTTCCATCCCCTCGTATATTGAGAATAGCCTAACACTATTCCTTGTTTCCCATACCGAGCATGGATCATGTGGGCTTAGGATATTTGGTAAGGCAATACCTGCATGAGGGGTCATGTTTTTATGGCTGGTTGGGACTCCTAGCCTCAGGTCCCTAGAACCTTTCAGCCCCCTGGTCCAAGTTCTAATACTGGATTGTGCGGTGTGGTATGGACATACATCCTCATTCACATCGTTCTATTTTTTCCACACCTCAGAAATCGCATTGATATATCCCTCTTCATCTATCAGAATTTCCACTTAAATAGGTCCCTCCATGCTTCGTGCGTCCCATCATTTGTATTTCCATCATCTCTCACATCCAAAAGGACCCCTGAATATCATGGATACATATCCCAATGGTTCTCCAACAATTTAGGCCTGACATACTTGAGGATTTCAAGTGACATGTTGATACATGTCATGTGTTGTGAATGTAGCCAATGGTCGATGCTCAATTTTATTCCCCCATAACCTGGTCACAAAAATACAGATAATGTGTTGCGATCATTGTCAACAGTTATACCCTATTATTGTTTCCATTTAGTCGTTTCTCACAGGCGCGATTATTCTCCCTCTCCAATAACCTATCCCAAGCATATGAAATTACACTAGGCACCTACGGTCTAAGCCCTATGACCTTAAACTAAGAGCTCCATCATCCTCACGGTAAGATGTAAAGATGTGAATTGGTTAGTACCTCCCATATTAGATCTTCAATCTTGTGGGCCCATTTACCCAAAGGATTGAATTGTGTTGTATGAGCTTATGTCCTCATTCCCATGGGGTTACACTCCGAACAATACGCATCTCCTATTGAGATACCTCGTCCCTATCTGTGTCCTTCCTTTATGACATAAAAATAAGCAGCATCCTGTAAAAATATGTGTTTCATGATTCCCATAATTATGGGATACGTAGTATCTCTCAAACATTTAGTATTTGGGTCCAGCATCATTTCTTAAAAATCCCCTTATCAACTGGGCCCCTATCCCTAGTTCTCCCAGAAGGGACATGCAGCATGGTATGGGCCTATGTCCTCATTCACGAAGGCTTTTTAACATCCATGCCACGTACCTCTTTCACTTGAGAGCTTGTTTTCCTCATATCCCATACTCGTCTTTTTGAGTCGGCTTCTTGTGAGTTGGGCCCCTCGACCGTCTTCAACGATTTACTAATCTGACTAGGGGTACTGTGGTTCAGGACCTAAGGTGTCTGATTCTACTCAGACATGCTCTCACCCATTTTTTAGGTATTATTTTCTCATTAATTTGGGATTTCATTATATTTCACATCTGAAAGGACCCTCAAATAGCATGGATGCTCAGCCCAAGGGATGTCCTTCCATTTCAGGCCAATATCTATGAGGGTTTTGAGCGACAAGTTGATACAAGTACCATGTTGTGAATAAGGTCAGTGGTGGATGTTCCTTTGTTGTTCCCATTTCAGGTCACAGGATATGGATACTATTTCTCAGACATGGTAAATAGTTATCCCCCATATTCAAGCCAATCCCATGAATCATTCTTTGTCTGTTACATGATTCACATCATTTTCCACCCCATCACATACCAGTGGATTTTCAGCACTCTTGGTACTATCCCTCAGTGAACATTTTAATGTTAGGAGGATAAAGCCACGATAAGGAGTCATTCGGGGCTCCGCACTGATTTCCCATTTACGTGTATTTCATGTGTTTCAAAGACCTATTCCCCCCTTGTTTCCCACACCGATTTTAACTCCTATGGGATTAGGGGTCAAATCAAGGTTTTCACTCTCTTGGAGGAGTTTCACTTATCAATGGTCAATTCTCTTAGACCTCAAACTGATATCTCTCCCTATGTCCCTACTAAAAGATTTAAAACTACAAGACACTCCAAGAACTATATAAAAATTTATTCTCATCCTCATGGGGTACATAGGAACCCAAAATCATCTCATCTTCGGGCCCGACTCATGTTCAACTAAATATCTCTTATGTTCACCTTTTTAGGTCCCGAATCATATAGGATTGAGATTAGTGGAGAATATAGACTCTTGTTCCTCATTCACTTTGGGTTTTCAATAGCCTCACCATGTACTCCCTTTCTAGGAACTATTCTCTCCTACCTCTTGTCCCACATGATATTAAATTTTACTCTCAGAACTATGTATGGAATTATTTCTATCCTCATAGGATATGTTGGAACACCTAGACACTTCATCCATGAGTCCAGAACCATATTATTTATCCTTTTCTGGCCCCTCATCGTATAGTTTCTTCCCCAAAATTACGCGTGTTGTGTTGTTGACATCTTCCTCATTCATGTCGAGTATGATTCATCATGCCATGAACATTATCCACTAAAAGCTTGTTTATTCTCTATGTGTTCAAGATAGGTGACATTAAAGTAATGTGCATGGGCCTATATGACGTTACACTATTGCATCTTTATTGAACAAGATTAAAATACATTGGGTGGTCATGTCACATGACCCTAAACTATGGCATTATCTTCCTGGCCAAATGCCAAAAAATGACACTATATTGTGACAGCATCACTCGAGGGGAGATCATGTAGGGAATTGGTCATCCACCATACCATTTTTAATTCCTATATGGGGCTTGATTCTTTTAGTGATTCCAGGATCCTCTATCCTCGGTTTGTCAGTTCTCAAAAAAACACATGTCTATACTAATGGACAACCCAGATCTATCAAATGCCGCTAATTTTGGTTTGTGGACCAGGCCCACATGACCTTACAATCCCTTGAAATAGTACCTTACCATTCCACATTCGTAAACATGTATTTATTGATTCCCATTATCATTGGGTACATAGGAATGCACACGGACTTTGCCTTAGGCCTAGCCTAACAATCATTTTCGTTCCCTCAAACTAAGACTCCCCAAGGAACACATGTTCATATGAACTATATGTCCTCATTCACATCGGGTTTTATAATTACCTCACCATGTGTCTCCCTAATTCCATACCATCACTGGTTAGAGCTCTAAAACGTTAAACTTAGATCTATGGTCCGAGCTCTATGACATTAAACTAAGATCTGTCTACATCCATTCTATATGTCATAAAGACGATAGTCCCAGAACTACATGTGGCTTGATTCCCATCCCCATGGGATATGTAGGAATGCATGTCCATTCCGTCTTTGGGTCCAACCCCAAAAATCATAAATCTGACCCCCTCTTTTTTAGCATCATGGCCAGAAATAATTTAGGTACCCATGTAACTATATCTCTACACTGAACTAGTTTAGGATGCCTCAAAATAATTATGTGATGCACCAGTTTCCCCGTAGAGAGGATCCCCCCTAGCAGCATTGGTCTCTGACCACGCTGTTCATTAAGAACTACATATGTCTTGATTCTCTTACATAAGGGATACATAGAAATGCCTAGTAATTTCTCCTAAGGCTTAGCCCCATGAACCTTAAACCTTATATCCACTCATCCTAGATTACGGTACAGTTTCCATGACCAAAAACTAAGAGCCTATAGTCCCTGAATCATCACGTTAAACTATTTGCCTTGGTCCATGAAGTATGAAATAAAAACTATTTGCAGTGTCCTGGTCATATGACGTTAAACTATTCCATTCATCGTCTGCATGTGTATGATGTAAACCTGCAATAAATTATAGGTTCTTACTAGTGTGTTCATGTTTGGAAATAGATATGGTCCCTGATCAGACCAATAATCTCACAAAATGTTCTCTCATCATGGTGGCGTAATTTCAAGAGTGTTGGACTCCATTCGAACAACCCATCACTCAACCATCCTCGCTTTGCAAGCCCTTTATTTAGACCCTCATCATCTTTCACATCTAATGGAACCCCCTAATAGTATATATGTTTGGGCTATGGATCGCCTACTATACTGGGCCAACATTCCAGAAGACTAATGGATAACACTTTGAGTCATGCCTCATGTTTTAAACATGTTCAACGATCAGCCCTCATTTGTATCACCATTTTAGGATAACACAATAGGGGTACACTATTTTGAAAATGGTCAATAGTTATCCTTCATTGTCATTCCACCCACATAGAATTATGAATTTTGATTACTGTGATTCAAACCTTCCACTCCCCTATGTCTAGATTGATTCAAATGCCCCTGGCGTTACCCCACTCGTGCACTTGATCAAATTGGGGAAACAATAATTCGACTATTATGAGAACTTTGTTCTCTAGTAGAACCTCCCCCTTTCTTCTCGGAAGCCCTGATGGGTCGTTTATACCCCAAATTACTTATTTTTTGTTGGTACGCCCACATTCAGACGAAGTGATAACATGACCATAACTTGTTTCTCACATCAGGCATGACCCGCGTTAGCTAAGGTATGGATAGCTAATTATTTGAAAAATGTGGTCGGAACACATTGATTGAATAATCCATTCATGTTTGTAGTTCAAAATTAGAAGCTATAAAGACAGATAACATTATGGGTTTGGAAAAAATAGGTCCCTAAAGTATTAGCATTTTGTATGGATTGTTCCAGTGTCGCTACTGTCCAGCTTGTGGCCTCCAAGACTGCCTCCCGCCCCATGGGCTCCATCTCTTCATCAGCAGTCGCATAGCGCAGGACATTATCCCTAGCCTGTGATTAGAATCATTCATCTTGGAGCTTAATAATTTGGAAACCAGCATGCACTACCAGCTCATGGGCATCCACCAACTGGGCCCTCATATATTCAATAATATCTTAGTGGTTTGCGATGAATGCCTCACTCTCTTTCACTTGCTCTTCGTGGAATAAGACAACCTTCTCCTGCTGCTGGAATTCCAGAGTATTCTCTGCATCATTACAGTGATGATTAATTTCAGAACATTGGATATTCTCATATATCTTTTTAGTCATGTAATGACAGATTATTACATGAATACAATGAGGATCTACCCCTATAGCATAGAGAAAACATAGCCAGGTGTGGAGTGATCCCATTCGGTTTAGCCTTTCATTATGTGGATGTCTAAGGAAGCTTTTGATACACTTCCACCCCTTCTGCAATTCCATATGGCTATCATCTGCTACTTCAAAATTGGAGTCATCTATTTCCTCAGCATCTGCAGGTCGATAGTCAAGAAAATAATCCAAAAGATTAGTGGTAGGGTATCCTTTTGGTAATCCTACCAAGGGATTAAGATCCTTATCATGTGTACTACCTTTCCCTCTCATATTAGCCTCTTCAATTTAATCCTCGCAAGCTTCAAACTCCACCCCAACGTTTATATCACCGAGGATCACAACCATTTTTTCACCAGGTGCCGAGCCCGTCTCGGTATGAAAAGTGTGATCTGAGTGGTTCATGAAATCACCATTGAATAATATAATGATAGTATGGATATAGTAGCCATGCACGCCTCCAATATCGTGATTACTACACAAATGATAAATGGCCTGATCTGTAGAGCTCTCTGATGACTGATACATTTGTATGAGTAATGAAACATACAAGAGATCAATGTGTCTACCTCCAGTGTTCCAGTAATTATAGGAGCCATCACTGCAGGAGATCCTTTAGTGCTTGTCTATTCAATTATAGGTGTTATCTTCCCACATTGTTCTATTTGTGTTCCTTCACAATCCTCGGATGGAGCTGCTGGACCACCATAACCATGATGCGCTTGAACCGAGAAAAAATTCAGCTTTTGATTATGAAATATAGAGAGGAAATGGTAGGACAAGTATAAAGGCATACCATGAGTTTCTTGGCTATTTCTATGCCAGATCTAGAAATCTCGCCACTCTCCCATGGACTCCATGGGCAGGATGTCCCCTATGACATTTCTCCCCAATAATCTCTTCAACTCCTCTTATTTCTGCCTCCTCCTCCTCCTCATCTTCTTCTTCCTCCATTGACATTCTTTCCTATCTCTCTTCATCGTCATCAACATCTTCAGATGGCATTCATTCTAGATCATGTTCATGTAAAAGGATCAATTTTACCAAGTGATTTGGTTCCTCATGCCTCCCCTACTTGCGAGCCTACACATCCATGGTTGTTTGATATTTGTGACGTCGATGAATGTTCACTCTGTTGGAAATCCTAATGAGAACAATATCTGGCAGGTGGATCCCATAACGTACAATATTTTTTCATAGGGCTTCGGTGCTCATTGACCACTTCAAAGTCATCTATGATGACCATAGCACGAAGAAGATTTCATCCTCAGAGAGATGAAGTTGGTTCCTTATCTACTTCCTAGACAGCTCCATGGCCACTCTGTGATATATTTCAGGATCCCCTCTCTCACTAGACAACAAGGGCATGGCCACACCATGTGATGCTCTTGGTTCTGAGGTCTAGACTAATACTAGCCCGGATTCCTGACTAGTTCTTGGACTCTCATCCTTAGTGTCACCTTGTCTTCATTCTTTCCACTCAGATTCTATATTGGACACCAAGATTTTTTGAATTCGTTTTTGAAATATTCCCTCAGGTTATGATGCTGCCCAATGCTCGGCATATTTCGTTGAGTGGACAACATCAACTACAATGTGGGGGGAGGTAATTACCTCACCAAAACCATAATCTTTACCATTATCCACATTTGATGAATAACACAAGGATTTTAATCTTTTGGCATCTATATACACCTTCTTTGTAATCTGTTCGGTGCATCCAAACTTCCTGGAAAACCTTGACTGAACATAAGGCTCGCAAAGGATCTTCCCGTCAACCCTGGTCACAACCACTTCACCTCTAAGGATTTAAAAATTTATCTTTTCTCTAGCAATCCTTTCCTGTCATCTATCATTGGGCCAGCCGGGGTGGGAAACTAGCTAAAGGTGAAATTGGTGGGATTCCGGATCCTAATCCTTTCGCCTCCCCATTTTGTGTCATTGAGATGGTCTCGAAAATGGTTATCAAGTATGGTCATAGACCATTACCTAGAGAACGAATAAAATTTTGGAAATTTTATCCACTAAAGTGAGTCGTGATCCAACCATTAAGGACTTGGAAAGGGCCAAATATCTTCCTCGTTGAACCCCCACCTAAAATGCACACCAGGATGGTGTACAGTTGGGCTAGCACGGGGACCCCTATATTGAATCTCTTATTGGCCGCCATAATTCCCGCCACCACAAATGTTGTCGAGAAAACTCCCATCCTAGTATCCCTTACTAGTAGCATCCATCCAATCAAGAAGGATGCTAGAAATCCAGCATATCGGACATTCAGGTCCCGATTGTCATCCACACAAAAGCCCCACTATTTGTAGTCCCCTGTCAGCAAGATTTTCCAATATGACCCTCTCATGCTCCTTTTTGCCGCTAATAGACACCTCTTTCTTCACCAAAAAATCATTACATTTGGGTCCTTCTGAAGGAACAGACTGAACCACTTAGAAGAAGAAATATAAATTATAACGTCTTTGATCCCTTGTCTCCCATTGTCTAAGTCCAACAGATGCTATGTCAAAATGGTGGGTCCACAACCTATCCCCCAAGATATTCTCTATCATATGAAACTTTTCATATTAGTGAATGTCTAATGGGATACCTCTGATATATCAGACATCCCAAATATTGATGTCAACTTCCCCATGATGGAGGAGGAACATGTTGGTATCAGGGAACCACCTGCTAACTAGCTCCATCCCATGTTCTTGATGACTATAGAAGTAGAACTATGACATCCACACAGCCACAAATAGCCCAATATGCTGCATTTCTACTCCAAACTGATCGAATGATTGGCACACCCAGTACACCCAATCCCATTCACTGGTAAAATTTCATATGCACCTCATGTCCCAATATTATAGCCACCTATTGTGTCGTCATGGATTATCTTTCAGAAGGTACTCGCATAATGTGCAGAAGAATCCTCAATGACTATCTCACCTTTCTAGATCATTCTGGTTATTGGTTTCAAAACCTAAATAGGCATGTTCCCAGTTTCTCTGGAAAGATTGAAATATTTTGAAATGTTTTATCATGTAATATCATCCTCACACATCACACATGACTATGGCGTATCAACTTCAAATCCAAGCACTGGTGCCTCCTCTAAAATACAGAAGTTCCACATCAGTAGATCGTCAGAAAGAGGGTAATCCTTTTGGGTGTGGGTATGCATATTGAAGATGGATTGGTTATTGGATATGTCATTCTTTGAACCATAAACCTCAAGGTTAGTACTCATCTTAGCTCTCCCCATGGCATAAATATCATCCTTTGTGGCATTACTATGATCGTCCATTTTCCTGGTGAAGTTGGAAAAAATTAGAAAGCTGAGCGCAAAATAGGAATCTTGCGCACAAAATAGGAAGGTTGGATGAAAAATCGGATGGTTGTGCTGAAATCAGGGGAAGTGGCGTAGAATATGATAGCGACACGTAAAATATAGACCAAGATCTAGATATTTCGTGAAAAAAAGAATGAATTCTTCGCAAGGAAGAGAATTTTTTCGCCCACAAGAGCACAATGATTATCATGCGAGAAATTTTGTACAGACCATGGGACTCTCTATGAGTTTTTATAGGCGTGAAAATTGTTTTTCTCATGCGTGAAATTTTTTTACGTGCTCTTAAAGGAATTTTACACGCACCACAAACAAGGGGCTGGAGATTTTGATGTTTGCCTCAGAATCTAACCTTCACTCCCTCTCCTAGATCTGATTCCAAGGGGGGGGGGAATTTGTAGACACTGAAATCTACCAAATGTCTTAGGAAGGAATCATTGGATAAAATCGAGGAATATTTCGATTTGGAAACCAATTCTGGGAGGATCTAGTAGGTTGTGCCCAAAAAATGGAGAGCTACATGGAAACACTTTTTGTGTATAAAATGGCTAAGGTCGGAAAGAGTATTGTGTGCCAATGCATTACTTTCCATTCCACCGACCATATGTCTAGGTTTTCCATGCATGTTGAATTCCATGCGCACCCACAGCCACTGATATCCTATAAATTGAAGTGCACCCCCCCCCCCCCCCCGCACTTTCAGTGGATGAAGAATATGAACCATCTCCCGTGTGAGTAATTCACCTCTTATGAGCACAAAATAAGACTTCTATGTACTGGATGATTCATGATAGGTATCCCAGGGGACTTTGTGTGGGACCACTAGGGCTTAAACCTCACCCGAGTCCTTATGTTTTGGGACCCTTGCACTCAAACATTTCCACTTGTGTGTAACCCAACCTCTACACCCTTGAGCGGAAAAACCTCCACTTGCACCCAAACTAAACTTTTCCATTTGTGTTCAATCCATCATTTCTGCTCAACCCATACATTTGTGCAACAATACCCTCTTTTTTTAACTATTGAACACAATCATTTTCTTTTGTGTGCAAAACCTTCTTCTTGTACACACCCATTAGAATTTGTTTGATGTAACTCTCTTGGGAACGATCTCCGAGAACATCTTACATGAAAAACACATATGTTACCCAACCTTCTCCTGTACGACCATCCAGGTTCGTACGGAGTGATCTCAATGTACCTTGGGTGGTGCTTCATATTGTGCAACATTGCATCATGCTTTTTAAATAGGAACACTAATGGATATTACTTCTTCGGATGGCCGCACTAATGTGCCCCCCTCTGTGGATCTCTCCACGACACCCCCTCACCACGACATTGCTGGAGTCTTCCCTTATCCAATAGTTAAAGAGTTCCGGCTATGTACGTACAAGGTGTGTGGAGTAAACCTGCCTTGTCTAAGATGTAGGACATTAAACATCCCAGACACATCGTCCTCAGCACATGACATTAAATTGTTTCCTCACCTCATTCATCATAAGTGGGATGCCCCTATCGGACATTCTCTATGCCCGCTCATCTCCATAGGAGTGAGATCTTCTTCATATGAAATGAGATCCTCTTTGCTGGAATACTGCTGGTCCACAAGTAAGGGAAACCACCTTGGTTTAAGCCCCTAACCTTCCTTATAGGAGGTACCATCTATTCTCCTCCTATCTTATTTGGTGAAAAAGACTATAGGAGAAATGGGAACATGGACCATCGTTCTCTCATCCCTCTCCCTCTAATATTTTTTCCATCGGGCCTCCATCCTAGAGTAAGTCCCAATCTCCATCAACCTGAGTTACTAACCATGCATAAGCCCTTTCTTCCTCTTTGGTTCTATAACCACGTGTAAGCCCCACTCCACTTCCCACGGACGCACCATTCACAACGTGACTGTTAGATCTTTAATGCTTCATGCTTCTCACACCGAGCATTACTCACGTGGGCTTAGTGTAATCATTGACCATGGAATCCTCTTCATGTCTCCCTAGAATGTAATCCCCAAACACTCCCGAAAAATGTGTACATTGATTCTTTCCAAGTAAAGGTACCTCCTAAGCCTCCTTGGGGTTCATTACCAACACCTATTAGTACCGACCCACTTCAATTCGCTTCACCAAAAACTCCCATACTACGTGGACATTGATCCTCGCCAAGAAAAGGTATGTTGGAAGCCTCCCAGAGGTTCAATACCAACACTTATTGGTCTTGACCCCCTTCACGTCAGTTCACCAGACTCTCCCAAACTACATCGACTTTGATCCTTTCCAAGGAGAGGTATGTAAGATGACTCCCTGAGGTTTAATCTCATTCGATGGTAAGCCCTTTACATTCCCAACTAGTGGTAAGCCATTGGAACCCCAATGAGAGGAAATATATTGGAGCCCTAGTTAGTGGTAACCCATTTTCAACCACGTCCAGTGTAAATACATTGTAGCCTCATCCAGTAGTCATCTATTGTAGTCTGTAATCAACGGTAAGCCATTGTAGTCCCCTTTTCTGGGACCCACATCTCTAGTCCTCCCCCCTAGGATTCAAAATAAATCAGATTGATAACCACGCGTGGGAACCAATATATCTTCAGGCTGTTGTACTATGTGTAGACCATGAGTCTATGCCCCATCCTGAATTATGTGGAGTTTTATTCCTTTCCCCAAGGATACATAGGAAGCCTCCATGAGGATCAATCCCATCAAATATGTCTCATCGTGTTCTTTATAACTAAAGCCTACCTGTTTTGGGAAGGTCATGCCCCAAACAGGAGGTTCAACTACCCTTGTGTCCCATCCATATGGGTTTCCTCCTCAGGTGTCCCATTACTGCACCAAAATATGTGGTCATTAATTCCTTAACATGTGGATACGTTAGAAATATATTAGAGGCTCAATCCCAAAATCACCATCTCCCATGTGTGAACTCAATCTCACCACCCATCCATTCACAACCATCTATATCCACCCTGATTCTTACCGAAGATGCTACAACCCGATGAGATCATGTCACCCTCTTTTTTTTCTGATCCTAGAAACAACCGGATAACTAACCACATGTCAGCCCCAGCATCAGGTATCCCTCCTGGGGTTTCACCCATATGATCCACTCCCATCAGTGTTCTTATCAGTATGATATATCTCTAGTAGATGTGAAACCTGTGGCATACCCTTTGTTAAACATGGGAAGTAGAGGAAAACCTCGGGGACATGCCTATGGTATATAATTCCCTCAATTTTATGTAGTATGCCTCGGACTTCTGAGCCCTCGAGAAGCCCTATCATAAGGGGTAAACCCAGATGCACCAGTGTTGCAGCATCCAAACATTCCAGCAATGTACAACATGACTACTCCCCTGACCAAAGGTTGTTGCCATAACAGGACCACATGGAATGTCCTGACGAATTCAGTGTAATTAACCAGTGTCCATGGAGACATGGAATTGGTATGTTTTTCATAAACCACATCTTAAGTCTATGAGGGACACCCAGACTAGGTAACGAGTTTCATGGAGGAATCCACGGAAGGAGGAACCAACATCCCATCATCCCTTTTCGATCAAGGAGATAACGTCCCTGAATAAGTAATGGATGTTTCCCACCTTTGGAAAGTATGAATGTTGGGAAACAGCTTTGTGTCCTCCGAATTAGATGGATGTGGACCCTGATGAATGCGTCGGAAAAAATGGTCCATCACTACAATTTACTACGATTAGTTTTAGAAATGTTTAGATCTGTGTTGAACAATGTTTATAATGGATATTTTGGACAATACAGAAATTTTACTTTGACGGCATGAACTATTATAAGTAAAACCAACCTTTTGATTTAAATGTATTATTGTGTATTATGATTATAGAAAACACATGTAATTCCATGGTTTTATTGTATCCTACTAGGTTTCAATGACCAATAAGAAATATTACATTTTTTCATATAGTTTTTTTTTTGACAATGAACATATGATTAGAATACATATAGGGTTTTGAAAAATCCAATTTACAGAGACAAAGGATATTATGGCCCCAAATAGTTATATTATACTATATGAAGACTTATTTATTGAAGATTATAGAGCAGATAGAATCACTAGTTTTTTATTTTATCCAATCCCAAGCTGATGATAAAAAACAATAGCATGAGAAAACCCATTTATGGGATAATTTCAAGAACATCAAGCTCATGACCCAAAAATGGGTACCGACCCCCCCCCCATGAAACCCTCAAAGATTCATAATTTTCCCTTAGAGAGTTTTCTGGTGTATTAAAGGGATATATATCATGACCCAAGAAATATGAGTATATAAATATATTTTTATAGAATAATGAATATATTTTTATCCTAGTATTTTTACCCCAAAAATGTTTTTTATTTTTAAAAAATAAAATAAAAATTGTATTTTTTTTTTTGTAATGTTTACTTTAATGAGATGTCATGTTGTGATAGTGAGTAAAACAGGTTAATTTATGGGATTTTTTATCATGATATGTTGGATGTTAACCTTGAAATAAAATTTGATCCATTGTATCAAGATGCTACCACATTTCTCATGTTTCTTTTTTTCTTAGCATCATATATCATTCCCCATTCTTAATCTTTATGATTACAACCCCTTTTAATAATCATTGATATACCCATTGTCAAACAAGTATTATCATCCTCATGTTATTATGTGATTATTCCCTTATTGGGATTTTTATCTCAACCCCTTTCTTATGCATGATCCCAGGTTATCCCATGTAGTTTTAAGATTGATGGAATTTTATATTCATGTTCAGGATGTGTTCAATAAATATCATGTATTATTCAATTTGTGTTGTTATGTAATGTACCTAATTAAAAAATACACAATATTTATCAATATTAAAAGTAGTAATAAATTTCATCTAATTTAAGAAAATATTTATTCTTGTGTAATAAAAGAAAGGGTTGTTATATTTTTATTAAAATGGTGGTTTAGTTATTTTTGGGATAAAGAACAGAAAAATCAAGGGAAAACCCAAGGGATTAGACTAAGTATAAGGAACCATCCATAAATTTTGATGAGTATATGTTAACTGTTTTATCTTAAGAATATACCCCTATCGGGATAATATATATGGATGTGGAATTGGGATAGAAGTATATAGGGTTAAACCCAAAAATAACTATGTTGATCTATATTCGACTGAGAACTGGTGCATGAAAACAATCCTTTCAACAAACATGGCATGGAACTCCTGGTAGATATTATTTTTTAAATTCGTAATCTCATTATGAACCATTATTAAGTGAAAAAATGAAAATTGGATTATATAATAGGAAATACATCTTGGGTAAAAAATATTAAACCCTAAAAATTTATAAGTTAAGAAATAACGACAATATATTAGTTATCCTTTTAATTTCAATTGATTCCCTTTTTGTGTTTAAAATATTTTAGAAATATTCATCAATAATTTTCCTTTAATTCTATAAAATTTTAGAAAATAGTATGAATCAGGTAAACAGCAAATTCAACGGAAAACATGATGACTTTCCTAATGAAATGTCCAACCTGATGGGGGTAGGAATCAAAAACATTATAAAAATACTCTCTCACCTAAATCAGGTTCTGAATATAATCCTAGATCACGAGGACCATCCAATCCCCCCTAATAGGGAGGAAGATTCCATTGAATAATCTATATGACAATTTCCTCTGACCTTCAATGGATCATCTAACCCTTTAATCTTGGAACAATAGATCAATTCCATTGGTTATATATTCTCCATCCACCAATGTGTTGAGTAAGAGATTGTTTTACTACATGTTTATCTCATGGAGGGAGAAGCTTATCAGTGGTGGACATTGATCAACAATATGATTCATGTGGAACAGATCGAAGTGATGGGTGGAAAGAATATTTGGAAATGTCTTTCAATAAATAGTTTCATTCTTTTTTTTGAATTTAAACGGAAGGAGATTTCATTTACCTCATGTAAAAACATGATGAATCTGTCAGGTTGTATAAGGAAGCATCACATGACATGAAAACAATTCCTCTATATTTGACATTAACCACAAATGAAAGGTTGACTGATTCTATGGTGGGTAAAAACTATCCTACAAAAATTCCCGGTGATATGTTAATTTGATAGCTCTGATATAATTGTCTGGTATACCATCAAAGTTGAAATGGAGATCGATGAATTCCAAGGGTATCATGATGATAATAAACATAATTTGAAGTTTAATTCCCTTAGTTCGATTGAAAAATATAATAGTTTCAACAGATTTCAACAACCCACATGTCAATGGTGTGAAATGTAGCACCTTGTAAATAACATATGGGGGATAAAGAGAAGATTTCGGTGAAAGAAGGAAGGACCCCTATTTTGGAACATACAAGCGGAAAAAACCCACTAATGTATTTGAGGAATGGAATTATTATGAAACCCTTAGAAAATTGTCTGTTACATTAAATTAAATTAAAAATGGATCTTTGGAAACCAATTCACTAATCCAAGAGTGATTAGAGGCAACCAATAACCACTAAGGAACAAAGGGAAAGTATATTACATCAAAACTACAGAGTTGGATCCTGAAAATGAAATGGTGATAGGTAAACTAATTATTCATTCAATAGTTTTGAATGAATTTTTGGATTTCAGTTCTACTAATACCTTCATTTCAAAAAAAAACTTTAGTAGAACTATTCAAACACTACCATAATGCATGGAAGTAGAGCTGTTATTAAAAAAAGGGGAAATTATGGAATCTGATGTATATAACTGATCCCTTGTTAAAATATTGTTAAAATATATGGGTAGATATTCTAATAGAACCTTTTCATAAAACCTTTTATCTAATTTGATGCAATTATTATCATCAATTGGCATTCCATATATAAATCCAGCTGTTTCGGTGCGGATGTGCGTCGGGTTTCTGTTCTGGCGCTGTTCCGCCAGGACGCGTTCGCGCGTGCACCCGTCGACTCGAGGGGATGGGCGCGCGCGGCTTGTGGTCCCGCAGTCCCGATTTCCAAAGGCGGGCGGCATCCGTCCCTTGTTCAGGGGCGTCTGCTCCTTGATCGAAACCGGGATGATGGGATGTCGGCTCCTCCTTCCGTGGACGTCTCCTCAGAACTCGTTGCCTAATCCGGGTCTCCCTCATAGATTTAAGAATGTTCGTGAATCTCGTTCCCGGCGCCATATCTTCATGGACACCGGTTAATTACGCTGCTTCCGCCCGGACGCTCCAAGGGGTCTGGTCGGGGCAGCAACCTGCGGTGAGGAGACCGGGTGGCTCTGGGTGTCGGGGGCGTGTCTTAACACTGTGACTCTGCATGTCTGCCTTCCGTCCCTAATAGGGCTTCTCGAAGGCGTGATGGCCTGAGGCATCCCGCGCTAGGTGCGGGGAACTGTGTTACCTGAGGTTTTCCTCAGCTTCCCATGTTTAACACGGGGTATGCCGCGAGTTTAACGTCCAGCGGGGACGGCATCGGACTGATCAACACGAGAAGTGGATCAGATGACAAAACCCCTTGCGGGGAACCTCCGACGCTGGGGCCAGCACTTGGGCGGCTTCCCGAGTGGAGTGGAATGAAGTGGCATGACCCCACCGGGATGTGGCGGCCCGGGTAAGGATCAGGATGGATGATGGAGTGAAGAGCTTGGACCCCATAGGGGCTTCCTACGTACCGCGCGTTGGCGCGGATCAAAGTCAGCGTAGTTCGAATATACAGTTTAACGTCATGCTGGACGTCAGCAAGCCGACTCACGAAGAGGTCGAGCCCGCCGGGCGGAGGATTGAACCGAACCACCTCACACAGAGGGGGATGGAACGGCCGGGTGGATCACAGTTTCACGTCATGCTGGACGATGAAAGGAGAAAAGGGAAGTGGGGAAGCACAATGGAGATACACATGTGCAGTCTCCCACAGGGGCGGATTCACAGGTGAATCGGCGCAAGTGTGTACCCAGGAGGGGTCCACTGATGGACGAACCGACGTGAATACGACCGGGACGACCAGGTGGTGGGCTTGAACCTCGGAGAGGCTTCCTACGTACCCTGTTTAGAAGACAGGGATCAAAGTCCACGTAGTTCGTTCTATCTATAACACTCTACCCTCGTGGGCGAAGGCCACTCCAATCCCGACATCCCTGCAGAGACGCGCGGGTGGGGGCCACATCCAAACCGGGGGGATCCTGCGTGCGAGACACAGGATCGGGTGATGCGGACGGTTTAACGTCTTGCCGGACGAAGTACAGTTTAACGTCGTGTGTTGAGGACGAAGCGGACGGTTTAACGTCTTGCCGGACGAAGTACAGTTTAACGTCGTGTGTTGAGGACGAAGCGGACGGTTTAACATCTTGCCGGACGAAGTACAGTTTAACGTCGTGTGTTGAGGACGAAGCGGACGGTTTAACATCTTGCCGGAAGAAGTACAGTTTAACGTCGTGTGTTGAGGACGAAGCGGACGGTTTAACGTCTTGTCGGACGAAGTACAGTTTAACGTCGTGTGTTGAGGACGAAGGTGCTCGGCAGTTTAACGTCTTGCAGCGCGGACGTGGTACAGTTTAACGTCGTGTTGGACGATGGATGCTTGGCAGTTTAATGTCGTGCAGCTTGGACGTTGGAGGCTAGGCGGTTTAGCGTCGTGCAGCTTGGACATGATTGCCGCCGATGGGTCAGTATCACTTCGCGCGAGCCTGGAGGGCCGCACGAGAAGACAACGCATGGTGCGGGCACCCAGGATGAAGATCATCGGGCGCCACGCAGGCGGGTACCCTCAGGGGGTCAAAGGGGGCGACCCCGGCGGATTGCACGCAAAAGAGAAGCTTGGCGCACAATACCGCGGGTCGGCGCGCAAATGGGCGGGCTGGCGCGCAATTGAGCCAGCGCTTTGCGCGCGGAAGGTAGAGATTGCGCGCACTGGACTTCGGATAGCGCGCGGGGGCAACGGCTCATTCTTTAATCGAATGGCCACTTTGAAAAAGGGGGGGGGGGGTGCGCGGAATCGGGCCGGATTGCGCGCACCCCGGGGGCAATTGCGCGCGAAGGCCTTAGGGTGAAGAATTATTCAAAGGAAAGGATCCCAAGGGATTGCGCGCGAAGGCGAACCCCGAGGCTTTCTTGCGCGAAAGAAAGGAGGTTACCTGAAGATCGGCATTGCGCGCGGGAGGGGTTGGATTGCGCGCACGAGGGACCTTTCGAATTCCGGCAACCTTCAAAACGTCAGGGGTCGCCTTATATTTATAGGCAACCCCGGGAGCGGAATCCGGATCGCGGGCGCGGAATTCTCTTCGCGGGCGCGGAATCGGGCCCGGTGCGCAAGGGAGTCGCGCGGGTCACGGGCGCGCAAAATTGCGCGCCGGCCAAGCGCTTTGTGCGCATCCCGGGAGGTTTGCGCGCGGCTCATCAACTTTGCGCGCGGGTCTCCAAAATTCCGCGCAAGGCTTCTGGGCCCTCCGAAACGGGCTTCCGACTCCAAATATGACCTCGCTTCCTGCATCCGGAGCTTCGTTTGGGAACAACGGACTTTTCCGGCGTCTACAAAAGCCCCCCCTCGGAATCTGATCGGCGAGAGGTCGCAACGATCGGGTTCCGAGGGAGACGCCGGAATGCCGAAGTCCTGGGTGGCGCGGGACTGTGGCGCGCAAAAAGGGGCGTCGGGCACGAAATTCGCCGGTGCGGTCGCGCAAAGCGCTTTCCGCGCAGCGCGGACTCCAGGCCTTGCCTATAAATAGGGGCCCTGGGTCCCCCGCACTGTACACTGGCCTTCCGCGCGATAAGCATTCGAGCTCTCGTGCGCGAAATTTCCCTTTCCGGCCAGTAATTCACCTGTTCGTCGCGCAAACCTCTCCGGATTTCGGCCTGATTTTGCGCGAACACCCGGGGTTTTACGCGACAGACTTCCCGATTGTGCGCCCTCCACTAGGATTGCGTGCCAACTCTCAAACTTCTCTGCCAGCCTCGTCCGATTCCGCACGCTTCATCCCTTAACCCGCACGACTCCCGGAGCTTCTGAGATGGCCGCGAATCAAGGAAATGAGGGGGATGCCGCCACTCGCAGAGCTGAGATGGCGACGAACGAGGAGGTCTACGGAGCCAAGGAGATTGTTTCCAACAATCAATCCTTGTTCGACTTGCTGACGCTGGACCAGAAGACATATCCGCTGTCGGACAACCTGCCGCTCTGGAACTTTGGCATCCTAGATGAGGTTCTGGTGCCAGGGTTCGAGGTTGATGCGCCACGGACCTGGGTGACTCGGGAGGATGAGCTTCCCTGCTATAACATCACCAACAATGGGCATCCTTCTAGGGAGACCAGACACTTAGATGTCTATGTCCTGAACCCGAGGACGCGAACCATCGTCGGAAGTGAGCCTACTGCGGAGAACTCTCCAGCCCTCTACTCGAGCACATATCGCCAGAGTGTCACCGAAGACACCAAGGGCTGGCTGAAGGACTGGGACTTGCGGTCTGGGGGAAATTTCACCAGTGAGTGGCCCTGGGCGTTCTGGGTACGCCACACTTGCGATCACTTCGCGGAGGAGCTGCGGTACATCGGCCTGTTTGAGGCGGTGTGGACGTCGCAGTTCCACTTCTACCAGCAGTCCGAGCTCGGGCCGGAGCTGTTCACCCGCTGGTCCCCGGATACCAACACCTTCCATCTTCACCATGGGGAGGTCGGAATCGGTCTCTGGGACATCCACTGCATCGGAGGTATCCCACTGGAGGGTTACCAGTATAATGAGTTCCTGCCTCCGAAGAACATCTGGGAAGACAGGTCACAGACTCCCATTCTGACATGGCATCTGCTTGACCTGGCTACGCAGCGGCTTGGGATCAAGGACTTCCACAAGGACATAGCCTACAAGGAGTGGTTCGGCCAGTTCTTGGAGCATGACCCGGCGGTCAAGATGCCACGCAGGGGGAAGCGGTGCCCGACCGCGGCTCAGAGGAGCCGGAACGGGTCGTACTGGTGGGTCCTGGAGACGGGCGACTACCGCTCATTGGGGTACCGCGTCATCGAGGCCCGGGACCCAAATGTCCGGTACGCGGCGTTCCTGGCCGCCTTTCTGAGTGGGTGGCTCCTGCCAGTGCGGGACGCGAGAATGGGTGTCCGCCCGGCGACACTGGCGATGGCGGGCGCCATGGCTGCCAACAAAAGATACAACCTCGGGGTCCCGGTGCTGGCTAAGCTGTATGCCATCCTGGGACGCATCTCGTGAGGGGGGTCGCCACGAAGGATCTGTGGGCCCTTCCAATTCTTCCACGGCTGGGTGGCTGCTCACCTTGGTGGGTACACGTTTCTGAACGCCATCATTCCTCCGGGCAACGGCCTGCGACCCTCCCTGCTGAACATTGCGGGGGTCGCTCCGATGACCCTAAGTGAGGAGGGCGTGAGGATTCGGATTGGAAATCATGCCAATTTCAACTTCAGCCCCTTCCCCACTTTCGTTGGCCAAATGATCGACAACGGGCAGGGTCCGCTGGAGCAGCACGAGTACTTCCTGAAGATGCGGGGCAGGGTGCTCGTGGCTCGGATCGACGGGAAGGTGATCTGCGAGCCCTACGTGCCAACCCGGTTCTCCAGGCAGTTCGGGTGCCTTCAACGAATGCCGAAGAGGGTATTCACTGCTGTCCGGGAGGAGACGAACCCTTGCGTCCTTCGCCAGATGTGGCTGATGTTCGCCGCCTTTGGCTCTGGCGACATCATCACTCTCCCTCCTACCGGGTTCGATGCAGGCTTGGCAACCGACTACGCCGAACACTAGGCCATCGTGTACCCCGAGGGGCTTCTACGGAAGCCAGTTCGGCGGCTCGAGGTCACCCGTGCGGAGACCGGGCGTCAAGGAAGGAGGCGAGGCGCCACCACACGGGGGAGAACGGAGGCGCGCCAAGTAGCGGAGCCGGTGCGGGCAGGGACTTCGGCGGCGGGCACATCGCAAGCTGCCGCCACGACTTCAGCGCCCGGAGAGGGGGCACATGCGGCGGTCGAGGAGCGGCCCGGGAAGCAGGTAAGGCGTCTGCTCGAACCCTCCCACGATGCAGTCTTCCCGGAGCTGTGGTCGGCCTGGATGACCCTGCGGCAGTAACTGGGGACCGACGCAATCTGGCGAAAGATACTCAGAGAAGGAATCCATCTGCCAGAGGTCGGGCGCCTCCAGATCGCCGACAGGGTGGACTTCAACCGGCAGTATGCGTATCTGACGGCCATGGACGAGTACGCGCGCCAACGTGGTCAACGTGCGGAGCCATCCCTTCTGGTGAAGGTGATGCTCGGTCTAGAGCCTGCTCCAGAACAGATGCTGCCGGAGGAAGATGACAGTAGCAACGACTCCGAGGAAGAGGAGGAGACGGGGGAGGATGAAGGCTCCGAGGGAAGGTCCCATCAGGGGAGCCCGCGGGAGAGCGGCGAGGTGGCCGGCTCTGACAATGTTGATTTCACTGAGCTCCTCGAGGTCCGCTTCTATCCCTACTCAACCTGCTTCATCCATTCTCTTATGCAGCTTCTAACCCATTTCTCCACCTTTCTCAGGAGCGCACGGATGTTGGTCAGGCGTCCTCAGCGGGAGTAGGAGAGGCACCAGCAGGACAAGGCGGGGGCCAGACACCCATCATTGAATTGAGAAGCGCGGAAGGGTCCCCTGCTGCAATTGTTCCTGCGGCGGCCGGGGCAGCGGAAGATGACGCTCTGAACTCCCGTAAGTCTCCTTACTTTACTGCTGGTGCTTGCCATTGACGATCCGTGACTAACCACGGCATGCCCTGCGCAGTGATCTCAACACTGGAGGCTCGTCGGGCTGCCGAACCCGGGCCATCCACGAGTGGACCAGTGGCGGACCTGCCGCCTGCTCCGGAACAGACTTCCCAAACCGAGCCGGCCCCACCAACTGCTGATCAGGGGGCTGCGGACGCCGGCGGTGCTGACATAGGAGAGAGGTTGGGGGCTGACGAGGGTGTCGACGCCACTGGGGAGAGAGAAGAAGGTCGCCCAGATGCTGGGGAACATATCCCCCATGAGGACATCCGAGGGGCGGACCCTGCAGCAGACCTGCTAGCTGCCTTCCCTGCCTACCGGCCTGCCGACCCCGTGGAGATGGACGACTCGGACGCGGAGGCGGTCGAGGAGAGACGGATAACGCGCCGCAGGGGGTGGAAGTGCATCCAGTGCTTCCTCAAGAGGCCCTCATCGGAGTGGCTGGGGCGCATGGGATCGCTTCAAACCTGGCTGCGCTTCCTGTGTGCCGGGGGAGCTGATGCTCAACGCCTCCATCTGACGGTCTGTGGTTTCATGGCTGAAAAGATGCGCGAGAGCCGCCGGCGTGCCGACGTCGCACAAAGTCGGGACATGTCGGAGAGCACGCGGGCGCTCTTCGTGGAGGAGCAGGAAGTCCGGCGCCTCTAAGGGAAGGCGGCAGAGAAGGAGGCCTTCGTCGCAGCGTGCACTGAGCTTGTGGAGCAACTAACGGCCCAGCTGATCGACGCCCAGGTACAGCTGACGGAGGCGGGCCAACAGATGGTCACACTACAAGTCGAGCGGGAGCGTGCACAGGCCAGGATCGACGAACTGCGTGCTACGACCGCCGACGAGGAGAGGGCACGCAGAGAGCGAGAAGCAGCCCTGGAGGCCGCCAGCCAAAGGGTAGCGGCATTAGAAAGACTTATCCAGCACCCTAATCCCTAGGGGCTTTGTTTTTTCCACTCCCAGAACATTTGCTTCCGCTACTCAATATTTCGATCCATTTGTATGAACCAATATATTTATCTGCATCTTTTGGCTTAACATGCTCAACCACAAATTGTCTCGCGGGAGCGTTAACCAAGCTTCAGGCATCCGTAATTGGGGCCTGGATTTCTAAAGAAAAGAGGGAGGTCATTCCTAGGAAAGGAGACCTCAGACCTAATCAATGTATCATCCCCCCATCTTGTTCCAACACACGAGCGGGACAACGCTAGGGGCGTTGAGATTTTATCCGAACATAGGGAAATGAGAAAGGGTGAATCGCGTGTCCCGAATTCAGAAATCCACAACGGTCGGCCTTTCATGAAATGCCCAAGACGGCAAGCGGACAATGGATCAATCGACCATACTACCGCAATAGACGGACCGAAGGTCATCATTCATATCGCAGGAGGCGGATCACATGTCATCATCAATGCCGCTTTGGGGGTTCCTTCAGGCACAAGGGTGGAAATCCAGATCAACAGGGCATGCGAAGCGTGGGGCGAAGTGATGATTTGTTCGGACAGAATCCAACGCTCCCAAAATTGCGCCACCGTGGGGAAAGCGTATTAGGCGGATGCACTAATCTGGCCGTGAATCACCCCAATTCTCAGACAGAACCTCTTTGACGAGGAAACTGTCGCTTCCCATCATTGCGATGGGGCATCCCGAGCTGAATCGGGGAAAATATCACAACTACACCACTCTACCCGAAGCCAGGCCAGACGGCCGGCGACGAGGAGGGGCGGGACTTAGCGATCCCTGAGGCTGGACCCGAGTCGAGATGCCCGGGCGTTCCTACGTACTCCATCAGGCTGGAGATCAAGCCACACGTAGTTCTGAAAGTGTAGTTTTAACGTCATGCGGGACGTAGAACCCCGTTTGGGGAGATCTTAGTTTAAGGTCGTAGAGCTCGGACCATAGGGGAAGATCATAGTTTAAGGTCTTAGAGCTCGGACCATAGGAACCCCAAAGCACGCCACATCGTGGTCCCATCCCCTGGATATGCAAAGATGCACTGAGGGATAGTGTCAAGAGTGTCGAGGTTTCGCCTGGTCAGAATGGGGGGTGGAAAACGTAATGTGAATCATGCGGCCATTCACTCAAGGACTGGGGGCACCGGCGTAACGATATGGGAGTACTGCCGACGGTGGCGGAAAAGCAGCATCCATATCGCACTGACCGTTTATGGAATGAGGCAGCAAACGAGCATCAACCGCTCAAGCGCAGGATTCATATCGATTTGCTGCCCGAGGCCCTTGGGGGCACCAGCCCGAGTCGGTGGGAGAGCTCTGAGGCATTGTGTCCAGACCGATCACGGGGGCTCCACCCAGGGCGTAGGCGATGGGTTCGAATGAAAGGGAGCACGAAGCCTGAAAAGTGGAAGGAACCTGACCAAGCTGAACCTGGCCCTCCTGGAAATAAACCAGAGTACTCTTGACACCGGTGGACCACTGCAAGGGGTCGAGGGACACGCCTTGAGGGTGACCCGAAGGCGGCGGATTCCCCAGAGAAGGGGGAATCTCTAAGAGGCGGGGGCTGGACCCGAAGTTTCAAACATCCGGGCGTTCCTACGTATCCCATAAGGATGGGAATCAAGCCACACGTAGTTCTGGAAGCGCGGCGCAACACAATCGGGCACCAGCGCGGGGAGGGGTGCGGGTCTGGCCCTCGCACCCAGAAGAAGCGGCATTTGATATTTCTTGTTTGTCCTTAAAGATGGATGGTTTTTCTTTGTGCAGCGACATGCCTGTGATTAAGGAATCCCTGGCGTCGCCACAATAATCAAGACATAAAAGGCATTGACAAATGGCGTGGTTAGTAACCAGCGCCCAACGTGAGTGTCCTCTGAGGAGAACATCACGATGCAGTGTCGTTTCTCGTCGGGCGGCCAAGACGATCACAGTTTACGGTCGTGTGGTAGGACCAGACAACACAGTTTAAGGTCGTGTGGTTCGGACCATGGAGGAACCCGCTTATTGCGATATGGTGGACTCAGCGGAGGTGGGAACATACCCAGCCCTGCGGTCACGCACGATTCCAGGAGAAGAATCCTGGGATAGGGGCCTGCGTATGTCCATCACCCGAGGGGCAGAGATGCTAGCCTCCAGCTATACTGGGCCCAGAACGCGATTGTTCGGGCGAATCCCTCCTCCTTATGGGGACGAGGGTCCAGCTACACATGGACCTTAGGGAGGACATCAACATATATCCTTGGTGCTCAGATCGTGGGAGCCTCGAAAGACACCATTACCCTGGTTGGCCTGCCTAACATGTAAAGGTGTACTGAAGGTCAGTATGAAGAGAGTGTCGAGATTCCACTACAACGCACAAAGGCGTAGTGTGATGAGGACTGCACAACCAATGTTCAGAGCCTGAAAGAGCCGACATGGCGATCAAGGATGTCGCTGACCATATTCGCAACACAACATCCGATCGCGTCAGCCTAGGACGGGGCAAGAAAACGAGCATCAACCGCTCAAGCGCAGGATTCATATCGATTTGCGGCCCAGGACCCACCGGTATATCGACCCGAAGCGGTAGGAGAGCACTGAGGCATCGTACCCAAACCGCTAACGAGGATCCATTTGAGTGAAGGCTCGAACAAGAGGAAGCGCGCGGCCCGACAAGCAACACAGGACTTGTCGGGATTGAATCCGACACCACTGGTCATAGACCGAAGTACCCAAAACATGTTAACAGATCACCGGAAAGGGTCGGAGCACTCATCCTGAGAGCAACCAAAAGACAGCAGATCCCCGTGATCAACCCAGAGACGGGGCTGGACCTGAGACACAAGCGTCCAGGCGGTTCTACGTATCCCATAAGGATGGGAATCAAGCCATACGTAGTTCTTGAGGGGCAGTTTAACGTCATGCAGGACGATGAGGGGTGTGAGGTAGTCTCACACACGGGGGAGGCGTACGGCGCGGCCAGTAGGCCAACGTGAATGAGGACATAATCCCCCGCTCACGCCATACGCCTCACACAAAAAGGAGGGGAACTGGGGCCAGAGGCCCAACACGGGATAGAGATTCCCGAGAAAAGGGGCTGGGCCTGAAACATGAATGTTCAGGCGGTCCTACGTATCCCATAAGGATGGGAATCAAGCCGTACGTAGTTCTTGAAGTGCAGTTTAACGTCATGCAGGACGAAAAGAGAAAGGGGGGACCAGAAGGCATCCCCAAACGTGGGGGGCGTACAGCGTGGCGAGAAAATAGCCCTGCGTTCACACTACACACCGCATACCCAGAGGCAACTGGGCCAAGGGCCTGAGATGGGATGGAAATTCCCGAAGGATGGGGCTGGGCCTGAAACATGAATGTTCAGGCGGTCCTACGTATCCCATAAGGATGGGAATCAAGCCGCACGTAGTTCTTGAAGTGCAGTTTAACGTCATGCGAGACGAATGCTGAACAGTTTAACGTCTTGTAGCTCGGACGTGGTACAGTTTAACGTCATGTTGGACGAATGCAGTTTAACGTCATGCGGGACGAATTGCAGTTTAACGTCGTGCGAGACGAAGTACAGTTTAACATCGTGTTGGACGAAGATGCTTGGCAGATTAACGTCTTGCCGCGCGGACGAAGATGCTTGGCAGTTTAATGTCTTGTCGCGTGGACGAAGTACAGTTTAGCGTCCTGCAGGACGAATGCTGAACAGTTTAACGTCTTGTAGCTCAGACGATATTCTAGGCAGTTTAACATCGTGCAGCTTGGACGTGGTGCAGTTTAGCGTCATGCAGGACGAATGCTGAACAGTTTAACGTCTTGTAGCTCGGACGATGTGCACTCAGGCAAAGTACTGCTTGAGGAACCTAGCGTTGGTGGGAGGAGTGACACGCTCACCATCCATAGTCGCTAGGGAGTACGCGCCATTGGGATAGACTTTGTGGACGACAAGAGGTCCCTCCCACTTGGGCTCCAGCTTGGGTGGCTTCCTGCCGGGGATCATTGGCGCTCTTAGGGCCAGCACTAGGTCACCCCGCAGGAAGGAGCGGAGGCGAACCTTCTTATTGAAAGCTCGAGCCATCCAGCTCTGATGCCTCTCCAAGTTGTGCAAAGCGTGAAGCCTATTCTCATCCAGTGCTTCCAGCTCGACTAGACGGGCTTCAGCAGCTCTGTCCGGCACTTGCTGGTCGTAGACCGCAGTGCGCAAGGAAGGTAATTGGATCTCGATGGGCAGGACGGCCTCAGCTCCATACACCAGGGAATAAGGGGTCATCTGGGTGGAATTACGAGTCGTCGTCCGATAAGCCCAGAGGGCGTTGGGGAGCTTGTCCGGCCAACTCTTCTTGTTCTGACCATCCATCTTTTGCAGAATGTTAGAGAGGGTTTTGTTAAACGCCTCAATCTGTCCATTTTCTTGCGCATGATAGCGAGATGTATGGTTCGAGCGAATGTTGTACTTGGCGTACAACTTCTTCAACTCGGCTGCTCGGAAATTGGCTCCGTTATCCGTGAGGATAGCGTGAGGCACTCCAAATCGATGAATGATGTTGGAGGTCACGAAGTCAGCGATCGAACAGGATTTGACCTCTCTGAGCGGAATCGCCTCTGCCCATTTGGAGAAGAAGTCCGTAGCGGTCAAAATGAATCGACATTGGCGAGCTGTCGCCGGTGGGTAAGGTCCCACAACGTCCATCCCCCAGACTGCAAAGGGCCAAGAATACCTAGTGGTATGGAGAAGCTCCGGCGGCCGATGCACAAAGTTCGCATGAACCTGGCATGCATGGCACCTCCTGGCATACTCGATGCAGTCATGGATCATGGAGGGCCAGAAGTATCCCAACCTCCGAATCTGGTGGGACAGCTTTGGCCCAGTCTGATGGGCACCGCATGAACCAGCATGAACCTCTTGCATGACTCGTGGGATCTCAACTCCATGAAGGCAACGGAGGAGAACACCATCAAATCCGCGTCTATAGAGGATCTGCTCCAGGCCGGGACTGCTCTGGAGGACAAACTGTGATGCGCGGCGTCGAAATCGCTCGCGCTCGGCCCGATCCGATGGGAGAATGCCATGTTGGAGGTACTCAACCAAAGGCGTCCTCCAATCAGGGGCTGGTTCGACTGCCATATCTGTGGTACTCGGGGCTCCAGGCATAGGGGCAACCGTGGTGAGATTACTTACCGACGGGCCGCGATCTCCCTCCGGGATAACGGGAGCGATGAGCCTGCGGTGCGTCACGCGGACGATCAGGTTGTCCTGTTCAGGCTCTGCAAGTGACGCAGCAAGGCTTGCCAAAGCATCTGCTTGACCGTTCTGCGACCGGGGAATATGGACAATTTCTGGCCGAGAAGGGAACTGGGCCATCAGAAGGAGGGTGCACTCCAGCAACGGCACAAGTTCCGGCTTCCTGACAACATAGTCGCCATTGATCTACTTAACGACCAGCTCAGAGTCCCCTTTCACACACAGATGGGGCACGTCGATCTCAAGAGCTAACTCGAGGCCGGTGATGAGGGCATGGTATTCCGCCTCATTGTTGGTACAACCCTCTGACAACAGGAAAGAGTATGGCAACATGGCTTGCTCCGGGGTAATGAAGACGATACCCAAGCCCACTCTGTTGAGCTTAGGATTATCGAGCCTTCTACCGGTGGGGCTCCTGGAGGCACCGTCAAAGTGCATCTTGCAGCACGGATCGGCATGGTTGACCGAGAGAATGGCCTCATCAGGAAAGCCTAGATCCAGCGGCTGATCCGCGGAGGTCGGATGAGCAGCCAGAAAGTCTGACAATGCTTGCCCTTTGATAGCCTTCTGAGACACATACCTTATGTCGAACTGCTGGAGAATCCCAGCCCACCGCGCTAGACGGCCAGTCAACATAGGCCGGCTCAGGATATATTTCAACGGGTCTACCCGATAAACCAACTGTACCTCGTGGTGCTGCAAGTAGTGCCGTAATTTCTGTACGGAAAATACGAGCGCCAGGCAGCTCTTCTCGATGGGGGAATACCTAACTTCCGCATCGAGGAGCATGCGACTGAGGTAATAGAGGCTATTCTCCGTTCCCTCGTTGTTCTTCTGGGTGAGAAGGGCACCAAGGGACCGTTCCAGGGCGGTCACATAAAGGACCAGCGGTTTCCCGGATACAAGCGGCATCAGAACCGGAGGTTGAAGCAGGTACGGCTTGATTTCCTCAAAAGCGGTCTGACACTCTTTATCCCATACATAGGTGGCACCTTTCTTCATGAGCCGAGAAAAGGGCTTACACTTGCCGGCCAGATTCGCGATGAATCGGCGTATATAGGCTAAGTGACCTTGGAACCCTTGCAGTTCCCAGATGTTACCTGGGGGAGGCATCTGGCTAATCGCCCTGATCTTCTCCGGTTCGATCTCAATACCCCGGTATCTTACCACAAATCCAAGGAACTTTCCGGAGGTGACCCCGAAGGCACACTTCAACGGGTTCATCTTCAGGCAGCGAGACCGGAGGAAGCCGAACACTTTCTCAAGATCTTTGAGATGGTCCTGACGCTGGCGCGATTTGACCACCAAGTCGTCGACATAGCATTCCACCAGTGTGCCGAGGATTGGCTTGAATATGCGGTGCATCGCCCGTTGATAGGTGGCACCTGCATTTTTCACGCCGAAGGGCATGACCTGGTAACAAAAGATACCTTGGGGGGCCCTGAAGGCAGTGAACTCCTCATCATCAGGGGCCATCCGGATTTGGTTGTATCCGGAGTATCCATCCATGAAGGAGAGGGCTTGGAACCCTGCCGTGGCGTCAATCAATAGCTCTGTCACCGGAAGTGGAAAATCATCCTTCGGACAGTGGCGGTTGAGATCACGGAAGTCGATACAGACTCTGATCTTCCCGTTCTTCTTCCTGACCGGCACAATGTTGGCCAGCCATTTGGGGTACTGAACTTCCCTCACGAAGTTGGCTTTGATAAGCTTGTCAACTTCGGCCTCAACCATGGCACCATGGAATGGGTGCATCTTCCTGGGAGGTTGCTTGAACCCGCGATGGTTCGCCGGGAGACCAAGGAGGTGGACGGCTACCTGAGGATTTAGCCCCGGCATCTCGTCGTAGCCCCAAGCGAACACATCACGATGCTACCTGAGGAAGTCCACGTACTGCTGCCGCTCCTCAGAGGGCATGGCGGCACTAACCAATGTGGGTCTTGGATCTGCTTCGGTTCCAAGGTTCACCTGTACTAACTCATCGACTGTGGCGGAGACGTCCTCCTCAAAGGCTGGGGGTGCATCTTCCACGTCCTCTCCACTCGGGGAGGGATCGTCCACGGGAGAGACTGCGTTGGAAACTGCATCGAGGCTACCAGATCCTGCTGGGCCGCTGGTGCTGGCATGGGCGGTCGCGGTCATCTCATCAGGAGACTCACAGGACGTCGAGACCATGGCCACGTCCAACCGATGAATCGGGAGGACGTAAGCGTCATCCAAACTTGCCCAGGGATCACCTGCAATGGCGACAGGCTCAACCTCACCTGCCAGGATCTACTTGTCCTTGCTCTTGTAATAGTCCGCGTCCAGATAGCGGGCTTCACATGAGGCAAAAGGAGAGGCATCTCCCTGAAGCACGCCTACTCGACCGTTAAGAGAGTATTTGAGGCATTGGTGGTATGATGAGGGAACCGCCGCATGAAGGTGGAGCCATGGCCTGCCCATCAATGAGTTGTACGCAGTGTCTTGAGAGACTACCATGAATTCGGTGTTGGCAACCAAGTCACCGAACTGGGTCTTCAAGCGTATCTTCCCGACCGGGGTTTGCTCGGTGCGGTCGTACCCCTGGATCCTGAGGTCGGAGGGGATCAAGTCATCCTCAGACAACCCCAATCTCCGGAGCGTCCGAGTTGGAATCAGGTTAATCCCGGACCCCGTGTCGACAAGACAGCGCCGGACTTCAAGGCCATTGAACTGGCCAGTAACATACAGCGGACGAATGTGCCCATGTATAGAAGGGTCTTCATCCTTACCAGAGAACGAGATAACTGCCTGACATTCGGCGTCCTCAATCGTTTCGGCGTGAAAGGTCTCTGCAGCCGTAACCTCTGTCTCAAACTGGAGGGGGCTCTTCAGGGCTTCAGCGAGTGCCTCGCGCATCTCAGATGACATGCGCAGAGCCTCAAGGATGGAGAGCCTTGCTGGGATGTCGGCCAAGTGCTTCAGGACATCATACTTTTTGGCCAAGCGCGAGCCCCTGGTTGTAGGAGGTTGCTCTGCGGTTGGAGGCATGACGGGCCTTGCCGGTTGGGCCGGCGGCCGACTGGTGCTTGGCGCATCCCGCTGTTCATTGGTTGAAGCCCGGGAAATAGTCACCGTATTGGGGTCAGGAGGCCGGGACATACTTGCGGTAGGGCGGAGCTGATCGCGACGCGGCTGAGGCGGTTCTGCATGGTCCCACACCACAAACAGTGGCGGCGGCGAATCCGTCATCCCCGGATGGGGTGGCTGCGCACGCTGAGCTCGGTTTTGAGCCTGCTGCCTAGTCTCAGTGGCGTGCACGTCCTGGCTGGAGGTACCAACTGCTGTGCCCCGGCGACTCCTGTTGTTGCGGTTCCTCCGACGGTGGCGACGACCGGGAACACTAGGGAGGTCCACCTGGTGTTCTTCAACGTCGGGAACTGAAAATGGATTTACCAGCTCGACGGTATTAACCGAAGCGTACCCAATACTGTCATCGGACGAATCATCCATCACCGGGCGGATCCGAGGAGGGATCCCCATCTCCGGGGGCATGAAATCGCCGAGAGTGCTGGATAGTGGCGGAACTGGCGGGGCGCGCTCTTCCTTCTTGCGCTGCCGCCGTTTGCTCTTCTCGGAAGAGGCAGGCTGGGATGACGATGCCGAAGCAGCACCCGCAGATTCTGGGGGCTCAGGCTGATTCAAGCGCGCATGGATGATTCCATGGGCGCGAATGATCGTCTTGCGGGCCATCCAGTTTTTATACTTCTGGGATCCGCGGTCGGAGACCAGCTGCCATTCGTCCTCATTGCCGCTATCATCATCTGATCCCACGAACACGCCCGCCACTTGTGCTGGAGCTGGGCCCAACCTGATTACATTGTTGTTAATCTGGTCTTGGAGCCAGTCCTTAAACACGTAGCACCGCCGGATGGTGTACCCCAGGGCCCGATGGTAAGGGCAGTAGCGGAGGTTATCCGTGAGATGTGCCTCCTCTGGCCTCCAACACTCAGGCAGTCGCACAATCCTCTGCTCCAGGGTGCTCCGGAAATAACCGGGGACCTGATCCTCGTGAAATGAGTAAGTCATGTATCGCGGGCCCCTGGGAGCATGGTCTTGACGAGGGGCTGGAGGGGCCTGCCGAGGAGGTGGACCCTGATTATCTCGCCTGGGTTGTGGCGGTACATTACGCGGAGGGGCCGGCCGGTTCTGAGGCTGCTGCTGCTGGGCCGGGAACTGAGCCCGTGGAGGAGGATTACTGTGAGGCTGTGGATCTGGCCTCGCCGGCAGTAGCTCCAACGGCCTGGGGGCCTCTATCTGGGAAACAGCAGCGGGCTCAGCCCTGCTGGCTCTCCTTGCAGGAATCATAGGAGGCAGCGGGTGTTCCTGACTGGCCTGTTGCAGGGCTTCCTCAAGACGTTGAGCTTTGTCTGAGAAGTCCCTGAACCCTCCGGGGTAATTCTGAGTGATCAGGGAAGGGACCAGCTCGGTCTTGACGTTCCCGACGCACATTGTCAGCAACTGCTCCTGAGTCAATGGCATGTCAAGGGAATACGTGAGACCCTTCCATCGGGCGACGAAATCCGCGACTCGCTCATCAGGCCTCTGTTTGCACTTGAAGAGGTCTTCGATACTTGTCTTCCGGGTCGTGGAACTGAACTGGTAGAGGAATTGTCTACGAAGGTCCTCCCAGCTAGTTATCGACCCGACGGGGAGCTGGCTGTACCAGACAAATGCTGTCCCTTCCAGTGTCTGGACAAAGCAGCGAAGCTTAGCGGCCTCCTACTGCGCCGGAGTTCCCAACATAGGCCCGCACCTCGAGTTGAAATGGGCCAAATGCTGTGGCGGATCTCCAGTCCAGTTGAAGGGGGCGAAGGTGGGATTCCCGAATCCCGGAGGTTTCGGCATGTCATCCACCCATGCTGGGTATGGCTTGCCGTCCGGTGGGATCGCCACTTGCCGAGTCTCCAAGGCTTCCAAGCGGGCGATGAGTGCCACCATCGGATCGTCCGGACATGGGTTCCAGTCCTGGCGAGGATCTCTAACCATGAGCGCATTGCATGGCCCTTCAATCGGGTCGTCGACCGGGTCGTCGAACTCGGCGGCTCGTGGGATGGCGGGCGGAGCGGCCCTTGGGGCAGCGGGAGGAATCCAAGCGGGGTCTCTCAGGTAGTCACGCCACTCGGGAGGGTGCGGTGAAACATACCGCGCCCTCTTGACATAGGCAATGGCCTCTCCCTTGTCGGCGAACACGGCGTAATCACGGTTTCCCGGGAGAGCCTCATCGAGGGGTGGTTGTTTCGGTCCCTGCTGTCCTGGCCTAGGATCACCGTAGTCAGGCCGCTGCTCTGCAGCGCGCTCGGCGAGGAGCTGGTCAACTAGCTTCTTCTGCTCGGCGAGCTGTTGACGTAGAATAGCCTTCTCGGGATCCTCATCCTCCCTCTGTATGGAGGCAGATGGGTCGGCGGGCTTCATAGCCCCGCCGTGCTCTTTACCTTTGCTGACGTTTCGGATCAACGTCAGTGCTTCAGTGGGTGTGGGGAGACCCAGGAGGTTCCTCTGGTGACGAGTAACTCTCGCCGATGGATCCAACAACGGCTTGTCTTCGGGGGGATAGCCCCCGTCGAGAAGTTCCAAGCCGTTCCCCTCCCCCGACAGGTCAGCCATATTGACTGTTTCCGTCCCCGGGGATGTACCCTCAGGGCCACCCAGTAAATCGGGCTGTCGGCGAATCGCACTGAAGCGTAGGGCAGCGTACTGCCCCCATCCACGGATATAGACGTGGGGGGTGGCTTCCTCGATAACCTTGCGGAGTACTTGAAAACACTCAACGCATCGTTGTTGGAGGGCCTCGTGGTGCCCAAATGACCCGGGGTGCCGAACCGCGGGGAGCATGGCCAGGTCAATTTGACGGCACTGCTCACCAATATCCTCCAGGTTCACTTGACTCCCGGGATATGGAATTTGTAGGCGGTGAAGATGGGAGTGAGTCTCCCGGAGAGTTCGGCGGAAGCATTCGAACTCATCTGGGGTGAGTGATTCGGGTGCATCAAAGTCCGGTCCTGCGACTGGCCAAAACTTCTCAGGGAAGTGGCCCTCTGCAAGGACGGTCCAGAAGCTCCACGACTCAAACTCGGGACCGAAGTCTCCTTGGTCCTCTTCAACGACTGGGAATGGACGGGGAACCGGCAGTGGTGCCGAGGCGGGCCGCCGGGCCGACGGGCTGGCCGGCGGTGAATACGGCGAGCAGGCCGATTGGCCTCCATATCCCGGGCCGCCCTCTGAGGGTGGCGGTGCCCCAGCTACCACATCACGATAGGATGGACCGGCGAGCATACATCCTGCCGTAGCGTCGGTGCTCGCCGAGGGTGCACTAGATCGTGGTTCGACCGTCGGTCCCCAGAAAAAGTCTCTGGCTTCTCCGATCGAGGCGGAAGGCGCTTCCGTAGGGGCCGGTACCAACCGCAAGCTTGATCCTTGGGGGTCTACCAGGCCCTCACTACTCCGGATATACCTTTGGAGAGAAGCGGGGATCGTATCGATCTTGCTCTCGGGAAGTACGAGGCTGACGTGCCGCATTCCTACCCCTGCCCCTAACTGGCGGGATCGGGGGGAGGGCTCCGTCGCCGAATCATACTCCGCCTCTGAATCAGAGAAACGAACCGGTCGGATCTCTGTCCGGAATTCCGTAACATTCTTCCTTCAGCGTCGATGCCTCGCCTTCCTGCCCCTGGGTGGTTCTTCAGGGCATGGATGATCTCTTTCCTGGCGTCCTCCGGCCGCACTGGTGCTGGGGCCAAGAGGACTGGAAACCAAGGTGCGAGGAGCACCGGGACAGATATCAAAGGGGACGCAGGGAGAGATGATTCCGGGTAGGCCTCCGGGCCGGGATCGAAAGGTGGGGTGACCCATGCCTCTTGGATCGGCCACGCGGAGTAGACCCTGTTGGTGAATAGCGCTACCGCGAGGTGGTCCGCGGTGGCTATTGCCTGTACCAGCAACCGGGAGAGTCAACCCAACCTGCCTTTGGGGCGGTCAGGGCCTCGATCCAGGTCGGGCATAGAAGTGCCCCTGCTCAGGATGCGCAGGGGCCTGGTGGCTGGAGCCAGTGGTGGCTTGAGCCAACGCGGCCGCGGTTGCTAGGGCCCCAAGGTGGGCATCCTCTTCCGCTCGTGCCCGACGTTGGCGTCGGGACAAACGAGTCGGGATGAGCGGCGCAGGAAAGTGGAGAGTCCGTTCTTCGACTTGAGAGGCCTGGCGGCAGTGTCACCGTGGCCTGACAGGATCCCTTATCGCGGATCCCTGGAACGAATCTCGGATAGGGTGGTCCCGGACATCTTCCACCTCATCCGCATAGGGGAAGGAGTTGTCGGAGTGCTCCGGGGATAAGCTCCCGAAGCGGTTGGACGTCGAGGTAGGCAGCGGTGCCTCCCTGCGCGGCCCTCGGGGGCGGTGTTGGTGGCGAGGTGCAGCTTCCTCGAGGTCTAGGCGAGCCATGTCCCTGGTGGGGATGACTCCCTCTTCCTCATATCTCCGCACCAAGTGGTTGATCACCCTTCTCTGGATGACCTCCGAGGGGGGGAGAGGGCGTGGTTGCCCCGCAGCTGCGGCTGCTGGGACGGTTGTGGAACGGGCGGGACCGCGCGGAGTAGCCGCGTCGGTGTTTCCCCTACCCCTGTGCCAGTGGGCAGGTGGCGATCGGGCACTGGATTGGGCGACTTGATTCCTGAAAGCAGGGAGAAAAACCCATTAACACTGACAGGAAAAGGAATCGACAACCAATCATTAGTTCCACGACGCCTTCCATGGGGGGAACCCAGGCCCTCGACATCGTGAGACGGAGTGCCCGATTTCCCTTCCCCAGCCCCTGGCGGGTTCCGTGCCCTAGTGTTGAATGCTTGGTTGAGCAGCATGCTGGTCTTCCAACAACTCTGAAAGCCATCGGTCTTCGTATTGAGGAGAAGAGATTCACGTCGGGTTCACCATTTTTCTGTTTCGGTGCGGATGTGCGTCGGGTTTCTGTTCCGGCGCTGTTCTGCCAGGACGCGTTCGCGCGTGCACCCGTCGACCCGAGGGGATGGGCGCGCGCGGCTTGTGGTCCCGCAGTCCCGCTTTCCAAAGGCGGGTGGCATCTGTCCCTTGTTCAGGGGCGTCTGCTCCTTGATCGAAACCGGGATGATGGGATGTCGGCTCCTCCTTCCGTGGACGTCTCCTCGGAACTCGTTGCCTAATCCGGGTCTCCCTCATAGATTTAAGAATGTTCGTGAATCTCGTTCCCGGCGCCATATCTTCATGGACACTGGTTAATTACGCTGCTTCCGCCCGAACGCTCCAAGGGGTCTGGTCGGGGCAGCAACCTGCGGTGAGGAGACCAGGTGGCTCTGGGTGTCGGGGGCGTGTCTTAACACTGCGACTCTGCATGTCTACCTTCCGTCCCTAATAGGGCTTCTCGAAGGCGTGATGTCCTGAGGCATCCCACGCTAGGTGCGGGGAACTGTGTTACCTGAGGTTTTCCTCAGCTTCCCATGTTTAACACAGGGTATGCCGCGAGTTTAACGTCCAACGGGGACGGCATCGGACTGATCAACACGAGAAGTGGATCAGATGACAGAACCCCTTGCGGGGAACCTCCGACGCTGGGGCCAGCACATGGGCGGCTTCCCGAGTGGAGTGGAATGAAGTGGCATGACCTCAACGGGATGTGGCGGCCCGGGTAAGGATCAGGATGGATGATGGAGTGAAGAGCTTGGACCCCGTAGGGGCTTCCTACATACCGCGCGTTGGCGCGGATCAAAGTCAGCATAGTTCGAATATACAGTTTAACGTCATGCTGGACGTCAGCAAGCCAACTCACGAAGAGGTCGAGGCCGCCGGGCGGAGGATTGAACCGAACCACCTCACACAGAGGGGGATGGAACGGCCGGGTGGATCACAGTTTCACGTCATGCTGGACGCTGAAAGGAGAAAAGGGAAGTGGGGAAGCACAATGGAGATACACATGTGCAGTCTCCCACAGGGGCGGATTCATAGGTGAATCGACGCAAGTGTGAACCCAGGAGGGGTCCACTGATGGACGAACCGACGTGAATACGACCGGGACAACCAGGTGGTGGGCTTGAACCTCGGAGAGGCTTCCTACGTACCCTGTTTAGAAGACAGGGATCAAAGTCCACGTAGTTCGTTCTGTCTGTAACACTCTACCCCCATGGGCGAAGGCCACTCCAATCTCGACATCCCTGCAGAGACGCGCGGGTGGGGGCCACATCCAAACCGGGGGGATCCTGCGTGCGAGACACGGGATCGGGTGATGTGGACGGTTTAACGTCTTGTCGGACGAAGTACAGTTTAACGTCGTGTGTTGAGGACGAAGCGGACGGTTTAACATCTTGCCGGACGAAGTACAGTTTAACGTCATGTGTTGAGGACGAAGCGGACGGTTTAACGTCTTGCCGGACGAAGTACAGTTTAACGTCGTGTGTTGAGGACGAAGCGGACGGTTTAACGTCTTGCCGGACTAAGTACAGTTTAACGTCGTGTGTTGAGGACGAAGCGGACGGTTTAACGTCTTGCCGGACGAAGTACAGTTTAACGTCGTGTGTTGAGGACGAAGGTGCTCGGCAGTTTAATGTCTTGCAGCGCGGACGTGGTACAGTTTAACGTCGTGTTGGACGATGGATGCTTGGCAGTTTAACGTCGTGCAGCTTGGACGTTGGAGGCTAGGCAGTTTAGCGTCGTGAAGCTTGGACATGACTGCCGCCGATGGGTCTGTATCACTTCGCGCGAGCCTGGAGGGCCGCACGGGAAGACAACGCACGGTGCGGGCACCCAGGATGAAGATCATCGGGCGCCACGCAGGCGGGTACCCTTAGGGGGTCAAAGGGGGCGACCCCGGCGGATTGCGCGCAAAAGAGAAGCTTGGCGCGCAATACCGCGGGTCGGAACGCAAATGGGCGGGCTGGCGCGCAATTGAGCCAGCGCTTTGCGCGCGGAAGGTAGAGATTGCGCGCACCGGACTTCGGATAGCGCGCGGGGGCAACGGCTCATTCTTTAATCGAATGGCCACTTTGAAAAGGGGGGGGGGGTGCGTGCAATCGGTCCGGATTGCGCTCACCCTGGGGGCAATTGCGCGCAAGAGGCTTGTTTTGCGCGCGAAGGCCTTAGGGTGAAGAATTATTCAAAGGAAAGGAGCCCAAGGGATTGCGCGCGAAGGTGAACCCCGAGGCTTTCTTGCGCGAAAGAAAGGATGTTACCTGAAGATCGGCATTGCGCGCGGGAGGGGTTGGATTGCGCGCCCGAGAGACCTTTCGAATTCCGGCAACCTTCAAAACGTCGGGGGTCGCCTTATATTTATAGGCAACCCCGGGCGCGGAATCCGGATCGCGGGCGCGGAATTCTCTTCGCGGGCGCGGAATCGGGCCCGGCACGCAAGGGAGTCGCGCGGGTCACGGGCGCGCAAAATTGCGCGCCGGCCCAGCGCTTTGCGCGCATCCCGGGAGTTTTGCGCGCGGCTCATCAACTTTCCGCGCGGGTCTCCAAAATTCCACGCAAGGCTTCCGGGCCCTCCGAAACGGGCTTCCGACTCCAAATATGACCTCGCTTCCCGCATCTGGAGCTTCGTTTGGGAACAATGGACTTTTCCAGCGTCTACACCAGCATCGATTCGCATGAGAATAAATTCACTCTATGTACTATGAATTTACCCCTAATTCTATACATGTGCATGTTAGAGGTTGAAACATATTTTGTAGAAACATTTCAAGCATGAATTTAGTTACCCTTTGACTTAGAATATATATATCAAATGATTGAGTCTAAGAAATTAATCATCCTTGAATACATGCACATTTTATTTGAATATGTTGATGTGTTTCCCAAATAATTTCCTTGCCTTTGTCCTAGATGAGAGGTTGAATTCTCAATCAATCTTATACATGGGTTTTACCATTATCACAGACATCATATTTAATGTCTATTTTAGAACATAAGGAGATAAATAAATAACTATAGGAAAATATAGATAAAGGGTTCATATATACATGTGAATCATCATAAGGTGTGTCAGTCCTCTTTGTCATAAAGAATGATGGGTCAATTATCCTTTGTATTATTTATCGTGAGATCAACAAGATCATGAGGATGAAAAACAATAATATTACACAGATTGGTTACTTATTCAACCTATTTCATGGTAAAACAATTCTTCTTCATGGTCAATCTACATTTCAGATATCGCCAACATATGCTGATGGGTAATATCCCCAAGACTACATTTCATAAAGGATATGGGCACTATGGGTTCATATTAATTGCATTCGGATTCACTAATTCTCTAGAAATATTCACAGACATAATTAATAGATTCATTCTATATTATATTGAAATATTATTTTTAGACATTACACATCATATTCTAATATAATAAAAATTCCACGAGGAGTATGAGGAGCATATGATAACTATGATAAATACCTTATAAAAGGAGAAGATTTATTCCACGAACAAAAAATGTGAGATCGGGTTAAAAAAGTCTCATTAATGGAGAATATCATCACAAAAAATGGAATACCTAGCACCCATCAATGATATAAAAAAACTAATAAAAAATACCTACACTCATGGTTCAAACCATGGGTATAGCCAATTCCCACAGTTTTGGGAACTATGGAAGACAATGGTGTCAGTATAGATCAATAACCAATACCCATGGTTTGGAAGACCATGGGTATTGATTTTTGAAACCTTTTCACAAACTTGTACTCACATTCCACCCTATCATAACCTTATACCTATAGTTTTAAAACTATGGGTATAAATATTTGCTAAATGAGGATTGGAAGTCGTAAACCTGGTACCTAAAGTTCTAACTCCAAGTTCTCCACCACTCCATCTGAATCACTTATAAATATATATATTTATTTATAAAACTAATTATATTAATATGATCGTTAATACAAGAATAAAGAATATTCGTGGGTTACGATCCCAAAACATCCCTTCTGACTTGACACACTCCACCACACCAGTTTCATCACTTACGTATGTATATATTATTATTAAGCAAATTATATTCTCCTATCCATTCATATTATAATAAAAAATACCGGCGTGTTTCGAACCCATAACCTACGATTCAAATATCAAGAACATAAATTGTATATCTACATAACTAAATGTATTATATATCTACATTTTTTCATATATATTAATTTAATTCGTCGGTATTACAAACACAAGTGTCGAGATTATATCCCCAAACAATCGTGACAAGTATGCAGTCCCTATCTAACCAACCAAACAAAATTTATTTAAAATAAATTGTTATCGGTGTAAATATATTAATCCAACACTTGGGTATAAGAGGAAGAACCATTAGTATAGTGTATTCTTGCCCTAAGGTTTTCCCACATTTGAACAGGAAACCTATACCAATAGTTCTCATAGGGAACCATCAGTATTGGTCTTGAACTGAGACCTAACCCCTCGGTTATTTAAAAACCATGGGTATTGGTTTGGGGCACCCCCCTATACTCATGTTTTCTCCCAAAACCATTGGTATAGAGGCTTTTTCCAGTTGTGGATATTGATGGATGGATGAGGCTAACATCTATGGTATATTCTATAGATTCCTTGGATTGGAAGGTTATTATTATTGATTTCTGAAAAATTTATCTGTATTTTCAAAACCTCTAACCAAGATAACATGGAATGGAGTAATGTTTTTTTAGATTGATGAATATTAAGATATATTCATGGAGATAGAGGAGGCTTATTACTTCACCTATGCTCACACTACCCATAACTAGAATACTTTTAATAGAGGTTAGGTATGAATCAAATAAAGTATTGGTCATTGCGTTAACAAAAAATGGTAAAGTAATAGCATATTCTTCAGGGATATTGAATTTTCATGAATAGAACTACCCAAATCATGATTTAGAGTTAGTTGTAGTGATATTTGCATAGAAAATATGACATTATTATCTCTTTGGGGAGAAATATGAGATATATACCAATCACAATATCCTAATGTTTACATTCACAAATGGATGAAAATGAGGCAAGGGAAATGGTTATAGGTGATCAAAGATTGTGACAACATAGTCTACTACAATCTTGGTAATGAAAATAATGTGCTAGACGTTCTAGGTAGAAAGAATCGAGAAATTCTATAACTGATGATAATTGAGAGGGGTCCTATAGAGACCCTCATTTTTTATACATGGAAAATATGTAACATTTGGGTAATATTTAAAACAGTCTAAAAAATAAAACCCAAATATTGTGTTATCCTAGTGCCATGGGTAACATAGGAACATAATCATTATTACACAAATGACCTACATCATCTCCCACTATGTTGTTATTGATTAGAACCTTTCATATACACATAAAACATAAAAGAGTTCTTAATAACATGTTAGAGTGAAATTTAAAAAGGGGAAATTTCATATGCACAATAAGGGTAAATAAGGGAGATATGTAAGCATAATAACGAGCATAAGGGTATGAGAACTTGATCATGATAATAGAAGATCATAACCTATATTTCAAATATCATTAACATGGATCATATGATAAATCATATAAGTTAATAAGACATGCTTAATATGGAAATAAACAAAAAAACCCATAAAATCATAACATAGGAATAAAAGTTCAAATTTTTTTCACAGACAGTAGTATACATAGTGATTTTTATAATAGACATAGAATTTATAATAAGGCCATATTATTGGACAAAATCCTTTCCTAAACCAGGTCATAAACTAATCCAAACCTATATTATTGAATGATTTCACCCTTCATTATATCATTGTAATACTAAACTGAGTTCATTTCTTGTTCCCAAAAATTCTATATCATGGGATATAAATCATTACCCAATTCTTTGGAGGGAGATATAAGTCCCACCCATCTCATAATTAAATCATACATACATGTTCCAAAATATCATAAATAATCATTTCATAACCCATAAAATGAATTGGGTTTTATAAACATGTAATCATATCAAATCCTTTTGATAAAAAATATAGTTTTCATTATGATTTCATTATAAATATTATTTTTGAAAAGAAGTGGGATTCAAATACATGTAACCCTTGAAATAAAAAAAATATTCATAAAAATAATTCCATTAGAATATAATCCATTCAATGGAATAATATAAATGGAAATATTTAATATTTTCTATAGAAAGGTATTATTAACACCAATGTATATTATATTATATAAGGAATAATTTTTAAATATCTTTTATGCACCCTTATTGATGAAAATATCAATTCTTATTTTTTAAAAAACATTAAACATTTTGAGAACCATTTTCTTTAAAAATTTATTTTTAAACATGTAAATTAAGCTTCTGAAACAATAAAAAAATATTATTCCTTTTCATGGAAAATTATCTTCATTGATCATTTGAAACCATTTTGTGAATACATTAATTTTGAAATAAAATAGGTTTCCAACTGAATAGGGAGATACACTCAGAATTTTCTTAAAAACATTTTCTTGATTATAATAAGAAACAAAGAATGGAAAATAGTTATAATACATGGATATATATTTAATAATTATAGTATAAAGAAATTGAAGAGTTTTCTCGATATTTGGATAATAATATTTCATTAAAGGAAACCTAATATTAAATAATCCTGAAAATAGATGATATTGTTTCAATAAAAATTTATCACTTCAAAACATGGATCATACTATCCATGTATGATATAAATATTAGATTATGGTTCAATTATCATGAAAAATTATATTCATTTTTTAACATGTAAAATTGATTTATATTCACCTCGAAAAAAAATTATGTGTGTAACAGAACATGAGTCTCAATGATGGAAAATTGAGAGAAAATTATCTTATAGATTTGGTATGTTATGAATAATAATCCCCATGAAACAAATATAATAAAACTGGTATGTAAGTACCCATTAATATAATTATAAGAATCACATAATTCATCATTCAGATGTATACACACTACAAAAAAAGTAATTGGTGGTTAATAAATCAAATATCTTAGGGAAATAAAAAGTAAGATGAAATTTCATTACCACATGTCTTGACTATCATAATACTCATACAAGCTTCCAATATAATAAATTTATTTTTAATATAAATATATCACATAAGAATATTATTATAAATAATTCCATTTATCATTTGATTATTACTTTATATTATCCTCTTGTTAACTATTTTATGTTAAGGTTTCATTTCGGGAAATATTCACTTTATTTTTAACATGTGTACTAATTTGTTATATTTTTAGTCTTCAAACTTATATAATGACTTCCATATGAAGAAAAAATATTTAAATATCATTAATATTCAGTATAGAGGTATTTTTATAATCTAAATAATGTATAATTTTGAAGTGTAATACCCCATTCATGAAGATTATAAGTCGTACATACACATGAACATTGTTTTCTTTTTTATTGTCATTTTAAATGAATGAAAGATAATAAATTTGGTATATATATATATATTAATGTATAATTATTCTTTCATATATACAATATAAATTCACTAAAAAATCTCGAATACATTCAATTTAGTGTGTGAGCAAATCACGTCTCTTTGAGGGGGCAGTAATCCACATATCCTCAAAGTAAATTATCATATTTACACTAAGAGGAATTTATAAATATAATTTTCGTAAAAGGATAAAAAAGATTAAATAAATTATATAATATAATATATATCATATATATAAATATATATATAGTTTCCAAAATATTCTTCACCATGAGAGGTGTTAAAGGAAAAATATAGCATTCATTATTTTGTGAGGCAGTACTTCACCATATACATAAACTGTATATTCGTAACCCATTAGATAGAGTTATGTATCACTATAGGTAGAAACCATAGGTTAAATACATAATATTATATTATGGATACTTTTTTGGTTATTGATTCATGTAATAATAATAGTGAACGGGGTATAGAAATAAAATTAATGAAAGGATCTTGAGGGATGATGTCACCTCTTAATCAGGTACCTTCATTTGGTTTATGCCAAAAGGCTTCCTAGGAAGGCTTTATTACAAAGGTGAAGTTTCTAAGAGAAAGGTAGGATTTTTGGGAGGATATTTTAGTAGATATTCAATCAACCAAATTGGATATATTGGTGTAGATAAGTGATAGATATGAGCCTTTTTATAGTGGAGGAGGAGTGGCACTCATGTAAATAATTTGAAAACAAGTTCCACAAACGTTTTTCCCATGTAATGTTGCTCCCATAGTGGACCATAGTCGATCAACGGTATTATAGGGTATAAGTATTCCTATAAAATGACTATTTTTCATGTTTCTATGTAATTTTTGGTCTTAAAGATATGTATTAGACACGAGTTATGCTTAATATTACCTTAATCTATGTAATTAATTTTTATTACATTCAAAATTGATTTTAGTAAAAAACTATGTTGAACTTAATATAAATTATATATTATGATGACTCAAAATGTCGAATTAATATTTTAATATTCCAAAAAAAAAGTGGTAGTTATGGTTTCTAAATTAATCATGCATCTGGGTCGATAGTGCAGGTTTTTAAGTAAAAACATTCAACTGCTTGCTATGTTTTTATGCATAATTTAAAAGTGAAATTAATCTCATTGATCTAAATTGAAATAATTGATAAAAATATTATCTAATTAATCTCAAAAACTAATATAAAATATAATTTATCGTTATAAATAAATTAGATGAATAGGATGTTTGGAATTAAAATTTAGTACTTTTTACTATTCATCAAAAAGTGATGTCTCAAAGAAAAATACCACAAAATAAGCCTAAGATAATATTGAAATCAGAAATTCAAAAATGACTTTTATTTTCTCAAATTCATTTTTTAAATTGTTTTAAAACAAATTTAATTATTTTACTTAAAAGGACATTGAAAATAGTATATTTTAGGTAATAATGCTTTTAAACATATAATGAATTTAGAAAAAATATACACATATTTATCTTGTAAATGTGTTATATTTATATATAAATATATATAAAATATATTAAAACTATTCATTACTATTCATATTTTTATTTTTAATGACAATGTTATAATGTAATTATTTTAATAATTATTTTAATAAAATTATTCTTTGTAAAAACTAAATGTTTTATGTAACCTTCACCTAGTCGATGTTGTGTATAATGTACGCCAAGTTGGTATATCTTGTGACATATACTAATTTGGTTTTTTGTGTAACATAAAAAAAGTTGGTCCCATGTGAGATGAATGTTTTACATAGTGGATTGCAAGATATAAATGAAAATTTTAATTTATTCAAGAAAAAAATCTTCCATAAAAACATGGGTTTCGACATTATACCCCTTATGAAATAAACATACCCCTATACATTCATCATGAAGGTAAGAAAAATTAGGTTACTTATACATAATCAAATTCTAATATTCACTCATAGCTTCTTCTAACTAATTATTTCTCCACCAAAGATTTACCAGGTGAGTCGTCTTGTTTCTTAGAAAATTATATTCTCTGTCAATAATTTCAACAGGTTGTTCTTCATATGAAAGAAACAACTCCAGCAGAATGGCCTTTGATTTTAGGATGTGCCAATGGTTAGGTATATACTTCCTATTGATAGACACGTGAAACACATCATGGGCTTGAGAGAGATTTGGAGGAATTTCAATGTAATAGACTACCATCCCGATACAATCCAGAATCTAAATGGGACCAATATACCAAGGACTTGGTTTTCCATTATTTATGAACATAATAACATTATTTTGGGGTTATATTTATAGAATAACATTTCTAACAACCTCAAAATTTATATTTCTCCAACGGTTGTCAGCAAAATATTTTTTCCTACTTTGAGTAGCCTTGACATGCTACTGAATAGTTATAACCTTAATTTCCATTTCTCCAGTGATCTCAAGCCTTAATAGCTTTCTTTATCGTAAATCATCACAGCATGTTAGAAATCTACATTTTTCCCATTGATGGATTCATAAATTCAAATATCCCAAATTATTCTATGTATTTTTTTAAATATTATTTGGAATAATTTCAAGACTAGGTGTGGAGATGGTGTACGATTCTGATGTTCAATGCTCCTAGAACAAATTTATGAAATAAAATAAAATATTAAATAGAACACTGAGGGAGTTTTCTTGAAAATATGGAATAAATTATGAATAATAGCTGAGATAATATATCTATGGGATTCATTTATTTTATACCAGTGGAATTATCCTAGGAGTGACATAATTTTAGTCGGCATGGTTTACTTGAGGAAAGTCATAACGTGAATAATAAATGAATAAAATAAATTGATAAAAACTTATTTTACTTTTATTTCATCGAAAATGGTAATAACACTTGGTTTATTTTAATAAACTCTATGTAATATATTCCGGGTTAGGATAATAACCCTCTAACCATCTGGGGCCATAGAGAGAGATATCTTGAGAATCCTCACGGCAGACAATAACAGAACTTCATATCAGATATTGATGAATGTCATTCATTGTAAATCAATGAAATGGAGATGAAATGATGGCATATATTCACTAGTGAGTAATCCAATTTCAGGTAGAATATGTTATTTAGATTCATAATTAATGTTCTTGATTCCTACAACTAACGCAGAGTAATCCACAGACAGATTATCCCACAGATCGATCATACTGGCAGGATGGGATGATATTTGCAGGGTTTATCGGGTATTGTTTATAAATATTTGTTTCAGATGTTTTAATAATTCTTATGGGAATGGATCAAGGTCATAACAAATGATGATATAGGTTTTTTCCTCAAGATTTTTCCTTATTCCTTTACTCCCTAGATTCCATCCGTTCTTGACACAATTTCATTGTTATTCACTAAAAATTGAACAATCCATCATTTTTTCATTGATTCCTAGCGATACCATCCAACACTAGATATCTGTAATAAGGATGAATTGTAAAAGGTGTGATGTCAATGGTGGTGGATAGATCAAGGTGATTCATAAGAACCCATTTTTTGTTTGATTTATATCAGGATGGATTAAATTGGATTTCCAAGATGATTGACATACCAAACCTGTAGATTTGGTGTTAGGGAGTGAAATGACCATTTATCTAGAGTTTCTAGGTGAATTGAGTACCAGAGTGAGATCTGAAAGATTATTTGAGTCATGTGGAGGAAGAGAACATGTTTCCATAAAACCAAATGCATAAAACATGTATTTATAGATACACGACTTGTGTTCGTTGTTAGAAAACACGGAGTGTACCCTAAGAGGTACATAGACATGGGGTGGAGTACTTGGGCTACCTAGATGGCATGTACTCCCCCCCATAGCATGACCATAAACAATTACATAGAAAACCATGTGTATAGTAAATGGGAAAGGATACATGGGAAAGCATCATGTAGTGGGAAACAACCTAAGTGCACGATCATACCCCGGATGGAATAACCTAGTGTGTAATCATTACTACATATCATGTAACCATATTCTACACATCACAGTTTGGAATGACACCGGAAAATGGACATGTGAAGTACTCAGGGTCAAGGGGCACAAATATTCACCCTACTTCTGGCCATATACCCCTTTCTACATGGATTTATTCTCTTGTACTTCATATGTTTGAAAATTTCACTATGGATACTTCCCTTTATAATTTATTTAAAGGCAGGTATGAATCATTTCATACTCACAGAACTATGATCCCTTTAGTAGGTCTTCCTCGATAATGTATTTGGAATCCCCAAGTGGAACAAAGTAGGATCCTCAATTCATTCATCATTCATTGGGATGAGTTCATTGTATCAATTTTTACCACACTATGTGGGAACCAATCTATTACTTAGTGGATTAATCTAGATGAGTTGTTGGTATCACCCCATGGCCTTGACTACGATCCTCATCTTCTATATCATATCTCTCTTCAATTATATCTGTGTATCTCTCCCACTGTGAGAACTAATGAACAATACCTCTCTGATGGACGTCATCAGTGCTATCAAACTCTAGAGTGTGTTCTCCCTGATGATTTCTATATGGGATCTTCAAGATAAATTTATAGGGTTTTTATGTAGTGTTTTTTACTTACCTATAGACTTTGTGTCTTGGTTGAGTATATCTGGACGTTCTTATATATATGTGAGGTACACTTATACATGTGTATAGTTGACTATTTCATTCGATTGTTGTATTACATTGTTATTTTAGGGTCTCTGACTATATATTATTATACTCACCCAAGTACAAGATATGAATACATGTGTCATGTCTTATGGAGATGATCGTCCTTTTAAATGATTCATAGGCAGAATAGGACCATATGGTGCATTGTGAGACCAAACATAATTAGTTGTGTTCCTGGGGATTTTAGACAGTAGTCCTATTATATTTTTCTTAATGATTAGACTTGTGTTACATACTTCTTATGGTGATCTTGTATTTTTCCCTATTTACATTTCCATTCTTTCTACTATACTCTGGTTGTAGAATATAGTGGGGTGAATGCATTGTTTACATAGTGGGTTCTATATGTTAGCATTTTTTGGTATTAGAGATGTGTACATATCTACAGGTATATAGGAAATTCTTCCCATGTTTGTGATATGACTACTCTGTTCTAGTCCCCATCCCCTAGCCTATTGAAGGTGGTCATGGGGAGTCGTGGAACAAGCCCCAAACTGTGGGTTGTCACATAGTGGTATTAGAGATAACTAGTTGTTATTTTGGAATTATTTTTAGTGATATTGCTTTTGGGTGATAGTTTTATGTTTTTCGTGTTCAGATTTTAGTACAGGGACTCCAGTTTTATGTGTCGGCCAGCATATCTATACACCAAGAATCAGACAACCTACTTTTTGACATGGTATATGAGAACAGTTTTTGCATGGAAAATAATATTACATGAATCATATGGGAAATGGTTGTGGTTTCTATGTCCTTCTTAAGTTAGCACCCTATATATACTCATTAAATTTGGTATGTATTGTTTTCATAAAGTATGTCTCTATGACGCATACCAGCTAGGATTCAACTGCTTGATCGTGAATATGACACCCTCAGTGATGAGGCATCTATAAAAGGACCACTACCCCATATGAATCCTTTTTTTGGTGCACCAGCCATACTTCCAACAATTGAGTAGCATGTAGAACCCATAATACTAGTGGATGGGGAGTGTAGGCTGAGCGTTCTTCAAATGTTTAAACATTAATCACCCCTTATGATTCTAGGAGAGCCCAAACCTAAAGAAGACAAGGACTAGATTGTGGTAGTGACCCACATTTTTTTGTCTAGTTAGAACACTTGTAGATCATATGGTGTTCCTGATGGAGAGCCTTCTACATGGATCAGAAAGATGATTGTGGATTTTGGCTATCCAAACTAAAAATTAGGTGACTCCTTCATGGAATTATTTTGAGAACCTCATTAGGGGGATTTCACACATGTTATCCTGGGATGTATTCATATTTAGGATCTTATCCTACTCTAGTAGGAAAGCATGATAATAATTGATTATTCATCAAAGAATACCTACCATTCTCGGTACTAGATAGATATGGTTAGATATTAGTACTTTAGGGTTCAGACCATTGGGTGAGGTCTGTGTATAGAATTCTGAGCTAGTGTAATCCCAATATCCATTATGATATTTTCTAGGGTGCTTGGGTGGGATTTTGTGGTTGAAATCTTCTTAAATTAATAGATACATCTAATTATAGTGAAAAATGGAAAATAATGAATAGAGACCTCGAAAATATGGAGACGACATCAGTCTTAGGGACCTAGATGTGCGATATATCTCAAGAAGATATCTTAGGACATAGGATATATGGTTTAGTACTCACAAGGTGGGCCCAATCAGCCAAGAGGGAGGTGGTTTTATTCATTTTATGAAAGGGAGATCTCACTTGAGATTGTTCGACATAACGTACTGCTAACATGGAAACTATGGGTGGACCTCCAAGATAGATACAATAATCAGAGTAGGAATATATAAAGTGTGGTGGATGTGGAATAGGATCTAGGAGAGTATCAGTAGGTGGTTGATGTTGGGAATTTCTACCAACAGCACCCCCATGTTGTGAACGATTGGTTCAGGGAGCTAGGGGACAAGGGTGGGGACACCTACATGTGGTCGAATGATATATCATATGGGATCTGGGAGTGATCATTTTTTGTTCTATTCCTTTTATACATTAAATGAAATATAGATAGACATAGGTTCTAGTGATTTCATTCTCACCTCATTCCATTTACGAGACATAGGGATTCAAGTTTAATCATTGACTCAACCCTTATGCTTGGAGATACCATTTGGAGGAGACTCAGTTATCACACACCTATACCAAGAGTTTGAAATGACCCTTTGAGGAATGTGTTTAGGTTGGAATCTATTAGTGGCAGTATTTTGGCCTTAGGGTAAAATTCATGGCATAGGTTGGTTATGTATAATCTATTCCTATATGAACATTATTTGGTGAAGGGTGTGGTGTATCCGGAGGGATGTAATTATGTTTACCTATTTTTGGGAAAAGGAATCCCTTGAAAAATTGGATAGAATCATTCAAAGGAGGTTATAGCTGATTACTCATCGGTCAGAAAGCTAGACCCTTAATGGAACCCATGTTATGAGATTTTAGATTCCAATAGTTTTGGAAAAGTATGAGTACCTATTTCTTGAAGATGTTCCATGATTACCTCTCTATCGGGAGAAATACTTCTGTATTTATTTAGACACCATGAAAACGTCAATATCTATACCATCATACCAGTTCGCTCAGACATAACTTCATGAGCAGAGGGTGTAGCTAGAGGACTTGTAGATAAAGGGATTCATGATCCCCATTTTTCACCATGGGATACCCTAGATTTGGTTTCCAAAAAGGATAACATGAGATTGAGGTTGTGTGTGGATGACCAGTTCTTAATTAAGGTGGACATGGTGAAAATTTATCCACTATTGAGAATTGATGACCTCATTGATCATTTGAAAGGGGCATAATGGTTCTCAAAGACTGACCTCAGACCAGGATAAAACCAGCTATGAGTAAGGGATGAGGACATAAAGAAGATGGAATGAATATGTCGTTATTTTCAAAATAATTACATGGTTATTCCCTTTTGGTGTGAATAATAACTCAATAGTGTGCATGAGACTCATGAACTAGATCATTCAGACATAGTTGGACTGATTCGTGGTACTCTTCTTCGACGATATCCTTATGTACTTGGTGTCTGATGAGTAGCATGCGATATATTTAAGGATGGTTCTAGGTGTACAATGAGGAAACCAATATTATAGGAATCTCTCCATGATCCAGTTCTAGAATCAGGAGGTCCAATTTTTGGGACACGTAATATCATCTGATTGAGTGGTAGTGGAATCAGCCAAGGTAGATGCAGTGTTATCATGCGAGCCACATTAGAATGTAACATAGGTTCGGGGCTTCCTTGGGCTAGTAGACTATTATCATAGATTCATAAATTATTTTTCCAGAAAATTATCAAATATGATAGAATTGAATTGAAATGTGTTTCCTTTCATGTGAATAGGGATGTTCTAGTAGTCTTTTCAGTCGCTAAGGCATAGTTTCAATAAAGCTCTAATCTAGAGGTTTCCAGAGGATGGTGTCGATTACCTAGTGTACTGGAATGCATCAAGAATTATATTTGGTTGGGTCCAGATGTAGAGGAATGTGGTGATTGCCTATGGTTCACGCTAGTTGAGACCTCGTGAGTAGAACTATACAACCCAATATCATGAGATAGCAGTGGTAATATTTACATTGATGATGTCAATACACTACCTGATGGGAAAAAAGACTATTATATACTCTGATAAAAAGAGTATCAAGTATATCTTTTCAAAGAAACTTGTGAACAATATAAATATTTGATTGATTGAGTTTCTCCAGGACTATGATATGGATATTGTCTATACTCATAGGAAGGGGAATGTGGTTTCATATTCACTCAATCAGAGATCTAGTTCCCAGTTTTTGAATGAGGTGGTAGAGAAGTTAGACTTGTTTTAGTTATCCCTTCAGGAAGTAGATAGTGTATCCTACCTCCAGTTGATGGTTTTTACCCTTCCAATATTATAATTATTAATTTTGTTATTGAAAGGGGATACTGACTATGATACCCTACACTCTCAGATGTCCATAGGGCATCCTCTTGATGGTTATTCCAAAGGTGGGGGTAGGTCATTCATTTCAAAGGATGTAAATTAGGGACAGTGGTGTAGTAGGAGAAGTATATGAGGGATTCTCACACATCCCATTTATAAGTACATACTATTGTGGTGAATATCTAACAAGATCTCTAACATCAGTTTCGGTGGCCAAGGATGAAAAGGAGAGTGACATAGTTTATTTATCAATGCCTTAACTTTTCCCAAGTAATGGCTAATCACAGGGTTCCAGCTGGTTTAGTTCAACCCCTTAGGGTACCAAAATGGAAGTGAGATGGTATATCAATGGACTTCATTATGGTTTTACCACATATATCTAGGGGGAATGATGTCATCTGGTTGATCGTTGACTGACTCACCCAGGAAGCCCACTTCCTAGCTATGTGGGAATAAAGTTTTTTCGAGAGCATGGGATGCCCAATGTGAAAGATATTGTTTGACTCCATGGAGATAAATTGACTATTATTATTAATTATGATGCTCTATTTACGTTATAGTTTTTGAAGGGATTACAAGAGTAGTTTGGAACAAGTTACAGTTGAGCACACTGTTTCACCAATAAATGGATGGCCAGATGGAGTATACCATTTTGGTTCTGGATGACATGTTTATGGAATGAATGTTAGACATTGGTCATAGTTGTGAGTATAAAATACCACTGGTGAACATTTCATTCAATAAAAACAACCATTCAACCATTGGTATGAAACTATTTGAGGCTTTTTACAGGAATCCCTACAGGTCACCACATCGCTGGACTGACCAAGGAGTGTCATCATTCATGGGCCCGGAGTTGTTTGTTCTACTACCGAGAAGTTGTAGATCGTCCATGAGGAGATCAAGATGATACATATACATCAAAATACTAATTTTGATAGGTGGAGGATGGATTTTGAGTTCATGGAAGGAGACCATGTCTTCCTACGAGTTTCACATCGATGTTGATTACAGTGATTTGGCCAGGGTGAAAAGAAATCTTCGAGATCCATATGCCATTTTTAGTTACTATATAGAGTTGGAAAGGTTTCATACTGCTGAGTACTACATTTATAGTTATACCAGGTACATGACGGCTTCCATGTGTCACAATTGAGGAGGTATGTTCATGAACCATCGTGTGCCATTGATTGTGGTGATATAGACATCGAGGATGGAGCGAGTTTTTCTAAGTACCTAGTAGAAATCTACGATTGGGAGGAAATGATTCTTCATGGGTGATAAGTTCCATTATTTCATGTCTAGTGGAAACACAAGAATATCCAGGTGTTCCTCTTCATATATTCATGGAAGAGGGTTATGAGATTTGGGAATAAGGTAATGATTAATCCATGATACATCAACCCCATTGAGATCCTTGATCGAATCAAATAGGTTCATTATCGAATACAAATCCAACCTAAGGTATCTCATGTACTTGATTTACTCATGTATCCATCATGAGGAAGATTATACCAAAAAAATCATATGTAATCAGTCTATAGTTTGTATTGTTTGATAATGATCTCCCATAAAAGGAGCATCTGGGGTTGAACGTAGAACTTGGATATAAATTTTTATGAAATAAAACAATTGACCTAGTAAAAAAGATATGGAGAAACCACAAGTTTAAAGATAAAACATGTGATCTAGTGGAAGTGTTGAAACAAAATTGACCTCATATATTTCTTTAAAGGAATAGAAAATTATAAGGATGAATTTTTTTAATGGGGAATGATTGTAATGGCCTTATCTATTATAAATAATATTTCCCTTTTGATTTAAATTTATTTTTATGTATTATGGTTAAAGAAAAAACAAGCACTTACTTGGTTTTTTAATATAATATAAGATTTAAATGACCATTATGAATCATTACCATTGATAATATATTTATTGAATAGTGATCACAAGATTAGTATAAATATAGGATTTTATTAATTGCTATTATCACTAAACAATGAAGTGATGTACTTAATAGGTAGAATCATACCCTTTGATGAACATTTATCAGAGCTTTTACGATAGGTAGAATTACATGGATTTTACTTTGATCGAGAAAAAGATAAGACCCGAAAACTATTTTATGACAAAAAACATTTATGGTTTAATTGAAATAATATAGAAATCGCGGCCCAAACCATGTTCACACATCCACCCAAAGAATTACTCACAATCGTACACCATACCATTACGAGATTTTAGGATGTATTAAAGGGGTATGTATCAAGACCATAAAAATATGAGTTTTTAAATTATTTTTCATAAATAAGCAATATATTATAATCCTTTTATTGTTATATTATATATTATTTTTACTTTTATACAATAAAACAAAACCTGTATTTTTGGGTAATGTTTTGTCTCATGAGAAGTCATGGTGGGATAGTTAGTAAAATTGATTCCTTATTTGGTACTTTTTCTATAATGATGTTAGGGAATTTCTCCTCTACCTATGATTATGATGCAGTTCATTAAGATTTTTCAACATTTAAATTGTTTATTTGGTTATTATCATGTTATATCATGCCCCATTATTCATTTTTATGAATATTATCCCTTTTATTTCTCAATGATATGACCATAATCTTGCATGAATTATCATCTTCATGATATTAAATTTTTATTCCCTTGATGGTCATTATATCACTGCCCTTTCTTATGCATGTCCCCATGTTATCTCATACAATTTTAGGATCAATGGAATATTTTGAAGATGTTGCTGAGATTTTCAATAAATATGATATATTCCACATTAAATGTAGTTATGTAATTTACCAAATTCCCAAATACAGTAGACTTATTGAAATTATATGTTTATTAATTGATATGTTATCTGAAAAACATTTCTTAATGTGTAATAAGGAAACTATTTCTCATATTTCATAATAATAAAAAATGTTTGATATAGCATGATGTTTATAATATTGTGTTTATCATCTCCAAAAAATCTCAAATTATATACAATAATATTCTATTTCCAAACATTTGAAACAAAAAATAAGGGAATTATTTAGTTTTATAAATTATTTAGTGGGAAATATGAGGAATTAAAGATGATTTAATTTCCCATGTGTCATTAATGTGGGAATAAGCTCCCAAATTAATGTCATAAGGGAACACGAAAATGATTCAGACATATATGAAATGGCCATGAAACTCATGAATACCATGATGGGGTGAAGAATAAGATTATCTAAATGAATATCAATAATTTACAGTGATTAAAATTAAAACTTTTAATGAATTATTCAAATTAATGAAATTATCCAAGGGGTTTTATGAATCATATAAATGAATAACCTCCCAAACTAGGGGAGCATGTGAAATATTATGAAAATTCTAATATTAAAGTGAATAGTTGAAATTAATTGGTTCTATGTATTCTTCAATATAGATTTTTGGATATCTTCCGTTTTTTACATCCTCTGACTATTATCTACATAATTAAAAATACAAACTTATGGTGGTTTCATTCATGTTTTTAAGGGATACAAATCCCCTTCCTAATTAGGGGGTTTTTAACTCCTAAAAGTATTTTTATCCATTATTTATATGAATATGATATCATTATGTGGTCATCCATAAATGTAAGGATGGTTATTATATTTATTGAAGAAATAATTATATTATAATATTTATTATACATAATAGTTTTTGTTGATTAGCTCAAATTAATATAGAAGAACTCAATATTAAAAATAATCTGACTCTTTAAAAAATGTTATCTTATCTATGTTTTTAAGGTATATATTTATATATAAATTATACCTTAGGTCATAACTACCTTTATTATACTCATAGTTATTTTCATTAGTATATGGTAGTTAAAATTTCTTGTACAAAAGTAATATATGTTTAGGAGAATATAATGACTCGATATATTGGTATATAATTTATTTTCTAAATTTTTATAATGTTTCTAAGTGTATTCCATATGAAACACCAAATGGAAAGAAAGATGTAATATATTAGATATATGATATTAAGATAAATTCTGAATAATAAAAACTCTAGTAAATATTCATGTTTTAATCAATTTGGATGGCATGTGAAATCTCATTATGAAAACCTTATATTTTAAAAGGTAAATTTCAATAAATATAATATTTAGTTATTTTTTTATTATAGTATTAAATGTTATATTTTTAATGTTTTTAATTTTATTATTTAATATTAACTTCACATTTTAATTAAATATTTCAAAATTATCATATTGTTATTATTTTCTATTTTTCTTAATTAAAATATTTTTTCTAGTGAATAATGACCAAAAAATTGATTTTTGTAGTGTTGGATCTCTTCAAAATATTTTATAATTTATGAATATATTAAAGTTAAATGAATTTTTTAAATATATTTATAATGAAATAATTTTTTAATAAATAAACTATATTAAAATTATAAAACATGTGTTTAACTTTTTCAAAAAATATTTAATATTTTACACTAATAACACTATTTGTTTGGTTATATTAAAAATTGGTATTCATCACTTATAGAAATTAAATATAAAAGAATTCATTTCATATTTTATATCAATAATATCATATTATGTGGTAATTCTAATTTTATTTTTATGCATAAAAAAGAACAACTAGGATTAATGTTAACTACTACGATAATGGTAAAACTATTATTTTTTATTAAATATTATGTTATAATTTTACAATTTTTATTAAATGGAATAAATTAAAATATTATAAATAAATGACTCTAAAATATTTGTTTACACCATCATATAAAAACATTAACAGTCACTCAACTGGTAATCAGTAGTAAATAACCTTAATATCTATTAATGGTTATATGAAAAAATAATGTTGTAAAATGATTGAAACATGTTTTAATCATTAGAGAACATGGGTTTTAGATGATATATAATCCTTATCGCCCCCTAAATTCTATTATTTATCACATTTTGATCCATCGATCATTTAATAGTGTCATTCCATTTTTGAAAAATAATGTGTATTCAGAAAATACCATTTTTCATTACTTATGAAAGGTGATTACATAACCCACATCTGGATAAACCTATCTCTAGTAATTGAATTCCTAAACTACTCCATTTTTATCCTCATATACTAGTTTCTAATTTTCATAATCACTTTTTCTAAATTAGAATACACTCAGAGTCCTCTTCGAATGACATTTAATGAAATCACAAATTCTCAACATTAATATTTCTTACTCCCCGGTCTTTTCTTTTGAATATTTATCTTATAAAAATATTTTATACACCCTAATATAATTTAAACACTATTTTTATTATCATGGGATGCTATTATAATATTATATAATCCATTATTCAATCTGTTCCATCCAATAAGAAAAATAAATCAATGTTATCCATTTTTCATCACTCTCCTTCATGGTTGGTAACCCTCATAGATTTTATGAATGAATATGTTAAATATTTAAAAAATAAAATTTTTAAATATGAAATTATCATGCACCATAATTTTATCCCATTAACTGATAAATGCAATTGTTAATCATGTGACTCTGTGGACTATATCTTCCAAGAATGATGAATTTCATTTTTCATCTTCATGCTTCATGAAAGGTCCTAAGAATTAATTTAATAAATGTAGATGATATTTATAATATTTTTATTCTTCTATAATTGTTATGTTAACATTGAATAAAAAATAATAACATATTAAATCTTTATAAAACTCTCATGTTTTGGTCAGTTTTACAACCAACATGACAAATGTTATAATATTTATATTAAAATGATTATGGATTTTTATATTACATTCAAATCATGTAATAATAATGTTTTAAATATTTTTACTGATTAAATAAATTCATTATTAATATTAAATTTTTTTATTAATATATCCCCTTTCATTCTTTAAACACACCAAACCTCCTTCTTCATAATTCACATATTCACAACCATAACTTATTTTTCACCAAATGAAAATTATATATGACGAGTCACTAAAACAAGATGATTATGTATGTAAACAAATATGGAAATGGGGTTTGCATTTTCCATTTAAATTCAATGATAATGTAAAAAATTAATTTTGAAATTAATATTTTTATTAATGAAAAAAGGATGAAATGGATTGAGAGATAACTATAAAATTCAATCCAAGTTATAAAATTAATATCAATGTAAATTATGCATATATATGGTTGAACTAAATTTATTAAATAGTGTTAATATATGTTAAATGATGACATATAAAAATTTAAATATAGGGAAATGGAAAATGATATGGGGTTCAGATGAATCTTGATATGATCCCCACCATCTCCACCCCTTGATTCGAGATGTATTCTTTTTAAATTGCTTAACCATTATGGTGACCAAGAAACATGTCCCATATAATTATTATCTATTATCAAACCAATAGTTTCACTAGTATCCACATAACCAGGCCCTCAAAATTATGGTGTGATAAACATTAAAGAAATGTGGTTTAGATGAGAGAGGTTTTCTTTAGAAAAAACTGATTATAGAGCTAATTGAAAATCTATTTAGTGGGAGAATTCAATGGAATATAAGATATTTTACTTGAAGGATGAGATGAATTTTTGGAATGGAATCTTCACTTTTGTCACTTTGATATGATTGATAATTCTATCACTACAACATTGATTCATATTAAGAGTGTTATTGGAATGAATGCTTATTATTCCATGAATCTAAGGGAGAACATTTGTAGTCTCCAAAATTACCATGTGGTTCTATAATTCACTGAGTTACCTAATGAGTACTGATATTATTCTCATTTTCATTTTAATTAATTCATTCCCCCATGAAGTATCCATGACACTACTGGACTCCCAAAATCCACCACTGGGTATCCGGTATTCTACCTGGAGCTATCCTATTACAGGAAGACCTCCACCAGCTATTCACCACTAGCTAGTGTCTAGATAGTGTTCTAGGGATATAAAGATCTTACATAGGTTCACCCACACAATGATGATCTTGATCCATTGGGCTATTGGTGGGTGTTCTAGATGAAAGTGTTTCTTCCACTATGGGAGTAGTCAGTTAGTTTCCAACACCGACGAGCCAATTATTTCCTTAGACATTAGTCTTCAATGATGTACACCTCCAATTCACTTCAATTAATTTAAATTATATTCTAAGTTTATTATATAAATTTTTAGGAGGGAGATATAAATGAAGATTAGTTTATGTGGATCAAAAACCATCTTTGAATAGACATTAGAAACTATATATAATGAAATAATGACAACTCCTTTAATGAAATTAAAGACTATTAATATCAAATATAATTAAAAAATAATATAAAAAAGTAAGTGTTTGTTAGCATGGAAATAATAAGGGAGAGGAAGGTATCATAATCTCACTAATTATTATGTTTAAAAATAGTAACCATTAAAATATAATTTAATATCAAATAAATAATTAAAAATATAGAAATTAAATTAAAGATTTTAACAAGATATTATATGTGATAATGAATTTAATATATTAATAATTATATTAAAAAAATAATTATCTATTTAAATCTACACCAGTATAAAAAATAAACACAAGAGAAAATATAAAAATTAAAAATTTATAATAATTTTAGGAAAATATGATTTTGAAAATTATCCACCTCTTTTAGCCAACTAAATATATTACCCATTTTAGTTTGTAAAAATATAAAATTATGGAGATTAAGGATAATATGAGTAAATCATTGAGAAAAATCCAAAAAACCTAGTATTTAAAAAATAATTTATTTTTGTGAAGGATTCCTTACGATATAAGATGGTTTTCAAAATAATATTTTTTTTAAATTAAAAAATATATTCTGAAAAGTAATTTTTTAATTTCTAAACACCTCAAATAATGTTATCATTTTATAGAGAGTGGAGATTAATGGGGAATAGGAAAATGAAAAGAAAATTATAGAAGTTAAAAATAATGATTTTTTATAATCAATTCTTTTCTAACAAATTCATCAAATAATATTATCATTAGAGAGGGATATTTTAATTTTAAAAAGAAAAATTAAAAAAAATAGAAGAGGAAAAATATAATAAATAAATAAAATGATAAGAGATAAAAAAGTTGAATATGAGGAAAATAGTAAAATAATATTAAAACAAAAATAACATTCCTTTTAAGGGACATCACATTTCTTCATAATAATACTAAACATCAATGATGGATTGATTTCACCATTTACAAAATATATAGATGATAATCGTTTATTCAATTTAAATCATACTTCAGATACTTTCATAAAATTTTATTCCGTTAAAGGTAACATAAGAGAAATGTTATAGAGTCATGCATATCTGATAAATTTTTTCTCATAACTAATTTTCATTATGATATATGGATATAAATATATTTTTAAATAGATAAGAACAAACAAAAATAATTTCATCTTTTTTTAAATGAATTTTGAAAAAAAAAAGAAAATAAAAAGGTATTAGAGCCACTTATGTATTAATACTTTGTTATTAAAAAACAAATTTGGTTTAATATGATTTTTAAAACTAAATAAAGATATTATTTAAAAATAGTTAATTGAAAAAAAGAAATCTCTTAAAAAAATTGAAAAATTAATAATTGACTATGATATCCCTCAAAAGATATCACAAGTGAGATATATGTATTATAGCCATGATAATAATCTATGGATTAAATAATTAATTAATGTTTAAAAAATATTTATTTTAAAAATGATAAAATTAGATATAAATAGATTAAATTAATAATGTGATAAGTAAACCATCAATAATTCACCTTTAATTAATTAAAAATGATCAATGCCTAAATATTGAGTGAAAATTTCAATGTTTATATATTCTAATGGGATAAAACAAAATAATATATCACCTTTTTGGAAGTGATATATTATGAAATGCTATCAAAGATCAATGTTTTTTATGAGAGAGTGACATATGATATTTTAGAGATATTTATGGAGCTATTATTTCCATAGGTAACAGGTATATTGTTAAATGTAATGCCAATGTCTAATAGATTGGGTTACATTCATATTAATTTGGTGTAAAAAATCATACATTTATAAATTATATTTCATTTTTAAAAAGAGATATATGGTTATGAATATTACTAATCTATGATATAATGTGTTTACCTAGAGATGGAATGATCTATTAGATATTTTTTGATCAATTTGGAATCCTCCAAAAAACAATTTGGGAAAAATAAGTTAAATAAAAATATTTTCCTTTCCGAAAAAACAAAAACATACATGATTTAGTAGGGTAATGGAAAAATAATTTAGAATTGAAATCATACTTATATAAAGAATGTTTTCATCAATTTTGTTCTATCAATAAAATGTAAAGTTAAAATTTATACTCATGGTTGTATTAATTTATTTTTTGTCCTAACCAAATAGATCTCACCATGCTAGTGATTTCCCTAGTTACAAAACCCCAAGACAATATATTATTGTCTAGGTATTGGTGTCTAGTGTTGATTATGAATATCACACAAATGAGTGTCTATATACTATGATAAATCCACTAATGGAATCAAATAAATCACCATGAAATCATTTAATGAATATAATTATGGAAACAAAAAACTCATGAATAAATCTATCCCATATTGATAGTACGAAAAAATTACTAAAATAAAGTAAAGGGAAAACACTTTCTGACAAAAAAATATGAAGGGGTACAATATGTGGAGAAAGAAGGGACTTTTATAAAATTAATCCACTAATACAGACCTCATTATATCTATCTCTCTAAGATCCACTTTTATTTGGACCTCCTTTGACTCCCCTGAAAGGAATGTCTTATTCATAAGGAAGGACATGTATTGGAAATGTTTTAGTAGGTGTGAGTAAAATAATATCGAGTAGGTTCTTCAAAAACACAAAATAAAATGGAGAAACTAAAAAGAAATAGTCTTCTTGAAACCAAGCCCATGAGGAAACCCATGTGAGAGAGAACAAGAAACTCCATTTTTTTAAATCATCATTTATATATGACTAGTCAGTATAATCAAAATTGTATTCAAATCATTTATTATGGAATAAAAATGGGGAAAACAGAATAATATTGAAATACTCATTTCACAATCAAAGTCTCTTGAGGTTCATACCTCACAACTAACCAAATGATTCTACTCGATGATCATGGGTTATACTCGTCAAGGGGAACTCATTACATAAGACATTCCATCCTAGATAGAACTCACATGAGAGATAGATGTAATCAAGAATAACTCTTCCATCATTGATTAAGCTCAATAGAGAGGTCACACTCTGTCAGATATCACTATGCCCATGGAATATCTTCTTCATCCCTAATGGATTCTGCCTGAATAAACATGCTCTTAAGATATCTCCATAATGAATGTTTCACTGGAATGGAGTTAATATTAGTAATTTGAATGTGGATCACAACCTTCCTTAATGTGGGACCCCACTAACACTACTGTAGACACAAAAGATATGATCTCATAGAAAGGGGATCAAGCCTAGGACCACTAGAGGACTCTATAAACCAAAATATGGATGTCCAAAGATCATATCACCCAAATTGGTGATTACTCTCTCGATCGTAGTGAGATTCCAAAAACCCATATCTCAGAAAAATATCCATGTAGGTGGTCATATTTCCCATGATAGCACAACCACTTCTTAAACCACTGACTATGGAGTGTATTATACATCTGATGATGCGAAAAACCCTCTTGAAACCACCTTCTATATAGGGGATTATATATATAATGATGCATCATATCATAATAAGATTTCATGATGGATTGGGCATAACTGAATTGTTTTTTAAGGTCACTATGATACCAAGAACCCCACAAAAGGATGAAAATATGATATAATATCTCTACCCAACATGATGGTGGGAAACACCAACTATATCCAAGCCCATCCTATCAAGCAAATCATAATCATGTGGTCAGTATATAATTCCACAATCTTCCAACACAAGGATTAACCACGATATTCCATTAATAGGATATATTTTTATACATTTCTATCAAGAAACATGATAACCTCTAGTTGTGTTGTAAATTTCTGGACAAAACCATAGCCACCATCATGTCCCACAAGATTAATTAATATAGATTTGCTACTCATGGGTCTCTATTAAAATCTGAAGATAAAGATGCGTTAGAGATAAATCTCTATGGGGAGGACACATAGTATACCCATAGTAAATGGTGTGTCTTAAGATTGAATCCCATGACTATTTCTATTCATGGTATTCGACATTTATTATGTTATATATATAATGTTTACCCCATGTCACATGGTTTGTGAACTCTTACGAACCCATGATCATGTCTTCATCCACACATGACCTCACTATCTCTGTCACCATTCATGGAATGTACACATAGTATATTGAATATATCTGTCAACCCTATATAATCGCATGCCCTTATTCATACTTGTGTATCTCAACACGTTCCCATTTCTTTTGTTTGTGTACTACTACATGATCATTCCCCTTGACAAGTCATGCATGGACATGTAATAGTAGATAATTCCTTAGACTAATACAGCACATGAACCCCCCATGCACAATGTTTACTCTGAAAATGTAATCTTCTTTGAATGAAAATAACACATGAAATGTTCATCTATACTATTAAAAAAAATGGTATTAGAAATTCTGAATGGGGATCCCCTATTATCCACCTAAAACTCCCCATTTTCCACCAAAATCTGTAGATCTACCGTAGGTGGGCTCTTGTTATCATAATAGGGATATAAGACCATGGAACAACATGTAAATTGAGATTCAGATGTAATTCACATAAATATTCAATCCTTGCATAGATATTATGAATATTCTGGTGTAGATCGACACTCTGAGGATGATATACCTTTATTTGTTACTAAGCTCTATCCAGATCGTAGTACCACAAAACCATCCCACTCCATGGAGTTTCCATCATCATAATGGAGAAGTTATCCCATTCTCTACCGATTCATGGTAGCATGGGGGGAGGGTAGGTTTATTAATTTAATTTGATTAAATTAATAAACCTCTAATTAACAAACATTCAATGTCCACCTCCTACTGGGCGGCAATGCAAATATTATCTATGTAATGCTAAGTATAAATACTACATTATGGACTCAACCAATGTCTCAGAAATCCGATTTAAGACACTGATCAAATGTTATGTCACTTTTTCAAAACAAAATGTGCACATGATATAAAATACAATTAATATTTTTTATATCGCAACACTTTGGATCTCCATTCCCCAAAATCTTACACCATCTCAGAGCATGTCTTCTGATATATTCTGAGAAACATTACAAATTAAGACTTGAAAAAACCTAAGTAACCACAATCACTATGTTTTTATCAATTTAATATGAAAAAGAAAATTCATATGGACAAGGGAGAAACCAAACCTCTCAACTAGATCTATAATGCTAGTGATCTCACCAATGGTTCCCATTATATCTATAAGAACACAATCTGGGAAACCACAACCCTAATAAGGGTCCAGTCTAATCAGCAATGAAATAACATCGAGCACATAAATAGGATACTACACTCATAATGTAAAACTCAATACTGATCAAAATCATGAAATAAAGTGTGCACACATATCCTTAGTAGCTATAGGTGGGTAACACCAAGCACCTGGTCTATATGTTGTCTCAATTTATTATTGTACACCGCCTTACTAATCCAACATAGATTCTATCAGAACTCATAAGTTTCCAAATGACCTTAAATGAACACCACCCTAAAAACTTATCTCTATAACCCAATATAGTCCCAAAATGCTATCTTATACTAGCTCCAGCAAGGGAAGAGGAGACATAAAGGGCCTCCTTTATATGGCCTCAAATGGTACTATGCCAATAATGGAGTGATAAATACACCACACTATCCTTAAGTGTCTCATGTGCATCCCTAAATTTGATCACATGAGGTTACTAAAAAAACATTAGGTTTCCCAATTGTACTCCCAATGTCTTACTAGGCCCTTCGTCTACAAACCTGCTCATGCACCACTACTCCACTGGTCATATTATCAATCTGAAAAAGTCATCTATATCTTCCCACAAATGATCTCATCCATCTCAACCTAGGATCACTCCCATATAAAAGAGGAAAATTCAATCCTAGAAGCTGGAAATAATGCCACAACTACTAGAATAACACCAAGAGATCATTAATAATAGGTAACCAATCCTCAATGAGGAAAATATTGCAGGGCCTATCTATGATACTACAGGAATGTTCAATGAGAGGGTCTCATCCAATAGAGTTTGTTCATAATATAGGTACGTGTGTGTGACCCATGATCCTACTATAAGAAACTAGCTTCTGAGTTTTTATCTTCATTGTTCCCAAGACCAATAGTTTGATTCTGGACATCGAGAAATTTATCCACCACAAAGGACCACTCATGCATTCCAGTAATGGTTAAAATGATGAAGTTATTAGTAAATCCATGAGATCCCAATAAAAGACAAAAAATGCTGTTTTTGATCAGAAAAATAGATCTCAAGACATATTCATAGAGTGTGGATAATGTATTATAGACCTCATGGAATACTCTTCCATAATCATTCAATCATTTAGAAGCTACACTACCACTTGGATATGGAATGATCTAAATGTAGATTTATAAAACTCTTCCATAAAGAGTCTCTCAACATCAATCCAAGTTAGATTCATCTCATCATCGGTCAATGACCTCAGGATCCACCATCACCATTTTTATCCCCACCAATGACTCACCACATAGAAAACCATCTAATAGGGTTGTGTCCTCAAAAAGTGGAAAACATGAATTACTACCTCAATCCACTCATCATAAATCTAGGGGTTTGGATCACTCTGATAACATGGATGTATCTACCTCTGAAACTCATGCAGGTCACTCATCATACACAAATCATTATCTATTATTTCCAAAAAAAAATTTATTCAATGGTTGGTGTCTCAACTTGAAAACATCCTAATGGTGTAGCCTCCTAATTAGTGCCTTGTACTGAAGCCTCATACCTAGGAAGAAAATCACCATAATATAGATGTGGAACCCTGTCTGGATATCATCATGGTGGAATCCTAACTTGGAATCCATATATTACTGCTTCAGGGTGTATATCAGGGGATCTTACTCAACAATTATATGAAAAGGAAAAACAATTCCAATATGATTCAATGAGAAAAAAATTCCCCTAACAAATGTTTCTAAGTGTTCTGATTCAACAATGAATTTATAATATTCATGTTGAATGAATATGGAATCCACTATACAAAACATTAACTCCAATTCCTAAATATAAATCTCAAAACACTTCATTATTGTCTCTATAATTTCCTAACCAATATCACAACTAGACATCTATCTTTTCCCCAAAAGAAGTGCATACTCTATTACCACTATGTCACATCCTGAACCAACGAGGCTTTCTTGGTTAGTGATGAGTGGATTGTGGCTTCACCAAGACCACCTCTAATAGTTCATGGACTAGCATCCATCACTTATTAGATGTATCACACACATGGGATTCGTTATCATATTGCTCTTGTATGAATGCATGCAGACAGACTCTATGAAACAATGAAGAGACTATAATAAACGAAAGTAGAAATTAATTCATATATTTATCCAATAATTAGAGTAGGAAGAAAGTTCTAGAAGAAAGAAAAAGGAAAAAGGAAATAAAAAAACTATTATAGATTCCATCCTATATAAAAGGAGGGTACTACTATAAAATAAAACCACTGGTACATACCTCAGTATATCTAGATCACTGCCCTTTGACTACTCTGTGTCCTCCTAGGACACAATTTTAATGCCTACATTCTGGATTAGACTCATAATGTGTGGGAATATCTAGTGAATTGGGGATTATAACAATTTTTAATATTCTCCCCAAAACCCAATATTAAAGATATTAACGGAATGTAAATAGTCTACTCAACCCCAAGATAGAAGAGTAACGCAAATGAGAGCGAACAAGATACTCCATCTCAACCACTCCTTGACTATACATGACTATTAATATCAATCCACATGGTATTTAAAATAGTATATTTCACATTAGTGAAAGGAATCCAAAAATATCCCAGATATACTCATCTTGTACTCATAGTCTCAGAAGGGTCAAACCTTACAACCGCCCATAAAATTTTACTCAATGCTCAATGATAACGCTCATCCTGGAGAAATCACTCAATGATCCATATAATCCTAGATGGAACTCATCTCAGATATATAACTAATCGTGAAGAAATATTCCATACATAATGGTACTCATCTATGATGTCACACCCTATCAGTTATCATGATGTTTATGGCACATCCTTTACATCCCTAATAGTATATTCCCGAGAGAACATGCTATTCAGGTCTCTCTATGAAGAAAGGAATGTTGGAACCAAATAGATTCATAGACTAAAATATGGATTACAAATATCCTATATGGTGGATCCACTAACCCTGCATTAAAAACTAAATATCACATGTCACTCATATGGGATCACACCTAGGATTGTTGGGGGACACTAAAAACCCAAATCTGGAACTCTAAAAAATATATATATCATATGTGGGATCACACCCTTTACCACTTATAGATACTAAAACCTCAAATAGGAATCAACCTACAATTTAGTGGATAGAATTTCAAATGATAACATAAACCATGTGGAAACCACCTACAAAGTAGGGGATTGTTTGTCCAATGATTCCATAAACCATAATGAAGCCATATATTAAGTAGGGGATCATATTTATGATGATTCTTTAAACCCTATTGATCTATCCTGAATTATAGGGGATGGTCTCCATGTGTGTGAACTTCATGTTGATACCATGAACCCCACTTATAAAGATGATATGTTATAGGATCCATCCCTGACCACCTAGATTGATAAACAACTCAATCATGTATCATCAGGTTGAGGGGTTCACAATCATGTTTTAAGGACTTAATAAAAAACTACACCATCATAGGTATATTCCTTTCATTTCCACTAAACCAATACTAGTCTATAAATCACTATTAATTGAACCACTAACATCACCTCTCATCGTATCATGAATGGATGAACCATGACCACCGTCTCATCCCAGTGGGAAAACTACTCTGAATAGTGTACTCAAATGCCTCCATCTATGTCCTAATGATGAATATCTAAGAGGGAATAATATATATGGGGAGTACATTTAATTTACCCATATTTAAGGTGTGTCTTATGAAAATATCTCAAATATGAGTCCCCTCATAGTAATTTTTTTGAATTTAGGAATATATAATATGTGTAACCAATGTCACATGGTGTAGGACCTCATCTGAAATCCAAGATGTGTCTCACCCCCAAACAGACTCAATAGCCATTTAACAATACATATGGTGTGCCCATATTACATGTTTTCTATCTACTTCCATGAAATAATTTCATGTTCTTGTCTCATTCCATGTTTCACAACTCATACCCACTTAATATAAACATTTTCTACCACATAACCATGTCCCATGAAATAGAATGACTTGTGATTTCTTTGGATACATCGCTAGGTCTAACAACACGTCATGAACCCCTATTAAAAAAATGTTTAGTCCACAATAATTAAACTTCCCCAAATTGGTAGAACACACATTATGCTCTCCAATAACACTCTGAGATTTTTTGACTTTGTATTCAAATTAATATAACCATTTTGATATTTTTGATTTTAGACAACATTGATGATGGAATACATTATATCAAATCTCAATGTTTTTTTCTTTATATGAGAAACCATGTTAATAGTGCTATAAATTCAACATAAACATTTTCATTCTCTATACAGAACACTGTTGTCAACTTGTGTTATACGCAACAATGACTTTCCCTGATGACTTGCGTAACACGCAAGACCGATGTTTACAAAACATTAATATATTATTAAAAAATGATTATTTATTATAATAAGATATAACATGGATGTTAAATTATTGGTTATGAATACTATTTACTAATTTATGAAAAGAAATGGTTTATAAAAAATAATATGAATTCATAGTTTACTAATTATTTCTTAATGAATATAAAAACTGATAAATATAAAAATATTATTATGGTCACAAAGGTGTGTTAGCGTAATAAATTACATTTTCATTTATTTCATGAAATGAACTAAGGCAAACATTCCTTTCACATGGAACCAACTTGGCATACAACTTGGCGTATGTTACATGTAAGACCGACATTGTGTATGTTACACTCAAAACCGACTTAGAGTACGATGCACACATAAATATGTTTCAATAAAACATCATTTTATAAATAATTATATAAATGAGATAATTAAAATCTAGAATTTAGAATTATTTATATTAATAGAGATAAATATTTTTCCAAATATTTTTTATAACTATTTTAATGGTTTTTTTGTAAAGATATATTATATTAAAAATATAGTTTTCTTGAAGGAACCCCTTGTAATAATAAAATTAATATTAGGAACATTTAGAAATGTGATTTGATAAAATAAAATTTCATTTTTAAATTCATAACATCTAAATTATCCTACGGTTAATTTTTGGTATTTTTCTGAGAAACTTCATTTTATGATGAATAGTCAAAACTATTATGTTTTACTTAAAAAGTGCATGTTTGTTTAAATCATTAATAATGTTAATATATACTTGAAAATTGTATTAAGGTAAAATTATATCACTTATAAATCAGTTAATACAATTTAGGTCATTATAAACAATTTCTAATTGAAATTTAATATAAAAACATAACAGACTTTTGTATATTTTGTTATACTTTATAAACGTGTAATTTCATCTGGTATAAAGATAAGAATTAAACTAAAATTTCATCCTTTTGTGAAATGAATCTCAAAAATTATACATAAATTTTTTTAATAAATATAAAATTAATTTTATAATTAAATCTTTTTTATTTTTTTCCAAAATGATTAGAAAAAGTGATTAAAATAATTCACAGCAATTAAGGCCAAATTAAGATTAATTAGGGACCAAACCTTAAAATTAAGGGCCGGAATGAGTTATCCACCATAACAAAACCCATTTAAAATCCATATTTAGGACATAAATATCCCATTACTAATTGTTTTAGGTTTGTATGACTCTTTTTAGGTAATAACATGTGTACACGTAACTTGTTTCTAAAAATTCCATTTGAGTCTTTTCCCTTCCCTATAAAAAGACACCACATCTCCCACATCCTAACACCTCTCAAACCTCCTATGTTCGAACAATACCTACCCAATATAATTCCCAAATAACATCTATTCATCTTAGAATCCTTTTTTATCATAATGAAACCCATGGAATCCTTTTGGAAAAATCCTAAAGGATTTACCTGATTAAGAGGTAACACCATCTCTAAAGTTCATTATTTTATATTCCTTCTCCACCCCTTGAAAATCTATATATTCTGTGAATATTAAAAATATGGTCACAAATACACAATTATCTTTTTATTTAAATCGTTCAAACTACACATAGACACCCCTCCATCTAATGGGTAATGAACCTATTGTTTCTATGTACGGCGAACTACTACCTCACTAAATGATGATGGTTCTTTTTTCCATTTCCACCAATCATGGGTGTTATTATGATGGGAAATATGTTTTTATATGATATATATTATATTTATAAGATCTTTATTCATCTATATTTTTTATTTAGAATATTACTTTACGTTTTCCATCTAATTTAAATAGGATTATTTCATTTGATGATGTTTGGACTACTTCCCCCTCAAAGAGACATGTTTCATTCATACACTAAGTGGATTATATTAAAAATGGTTTTAGTGAATATATATGAAATTTATGAATTCATAAATATAAATTAATAGTGATATATATATTTATAAATGTATATTTTTACTTTCTTTCTCTAAAAAGGACAATTAAATGAAAATATCATTCATGCGCATGTAAGGCCTACCTTCACCTTGAACAGTGTATTTCATTTAATACTTATATATTCTATATATTATTATAATAAAAATATAATTTATATTAATGATATGTCTATAATTTTTTAAAATATTTAATCATGATATAAGTATAAGGACAAACAATATAACAAATTAAGACACATATAAAAAATAAAGCGAATATTTCCCAAAGTGAAACCTTAACCACGGATGGTTAAGAAGAATGTAATATATAGTAGAAATAAAACAATATATGGTATTTGATATACTAATATTCTTTTGTAAAATATTTCTAATAAATTTATATTTATTATACAGGTGGTTTTAAATAGTCCAACGAGATTCACGGCACTGGGTAAGGGGTTTTCATCCCACATTTTATTTCCGAAGGATACATAATTTATTAACAAATCATTTATTTTGTGTGGTGTGTATACATACCAAGGATGTACTAAAATATTATTAATCCTAAATTTAATTATATTAAAATATAAAATCTATTATATCTATTTTATTGCGTTTACGATTCAAAAGATACCAAATCTATAATCTAGTTTTTCCACAATTTTTCTGCATTAAGGCTCATGTTTTGTTATATACATAAATTAATTTTCAAGGTGTATAAAATAATATTTTTAATGTTATATAATTAATCTCTTAATTTAAATTTTGTTTTCAAATTTATTTATGTTCATTTTCTTATGTTGATAGTATGATCCCATGTTTTCATGTTATAAGAGTATATTGAAATAATCTCTCCGCTTTCTGAGATTGTTTATGATTATTATATCATTGTTGAAATAATATAACCCATATCTCAATCAAAACCATGAATTTAATTATCCTCTGGTTATTCATCTGCTAATCATGTATTGGTACTAATTTTCTACTCATTGGTATATAATATAGTTAAGAATTTCTTTTAATAAATCCCAAATTTACCCCCTCTTCTGTAAGAAACCTATGTTATTTCAAAAAAAGTTATCTATAATGGGTTTCCAGGAATAATATAATAATAATATTTGATAATTTAAAGTCATTTTTAGATTTGTTTTACAAATTTTCAATGGAATATTCTTGTCTCCTTCTATTCAAGAAATTTTTATAACCATTCACAGTGAAGAAGGAATCATTATTTTACCTAGTCTGACATTTATGGATTTACTCACCATTATCTTTGTGAAGCATAATATTCATGATAAATGGGTTATTTTTAAATATATTTTTAAATTAATATTTACAAAATGTTTTTCAATATGTTTTCAAACATATTTTATTAGTTTTCTTGGAAATATTATTTTAATATTGTTTAAATATTTATTTATAAGTTTTAAAATGTATTTTCAGATAATTGGTTTTCAAAATGTCATCACTCTTTATTTATACATTTTCAATTTATTTTCAATGAAATGTTTTTCAAAATGATTTAACTGTTTCTTTATAACATCTCAAATTTTTTTCAATGAAAAACATTCTTATAATGCTTAGATGCATATTTTATTCGTTTTCAGGTAAAAATATTTTCAAATGATTTCATTTATGTTTTATAATTTTGAAATTTATTTTATAGGGAAATGATTTTTTAATGGTTTTATGTTTTAAAAATCCTTTTTCAAATAAGAAAGGATATTTAGCTTGAGGTTTTTTTAGATATTTCAAATTTATTTTCCATATAATATGACATCTATTGATGTTACACATTCCCTTTTATGAAATGATCTAATGTTTCCATTTATATCCTTTCAATGATTGTGATACACCTAATTTTAGGGTATTTAGGAAACATGATTCTCTTTCGTGGGTTATATGATTATGAATTCTGGTTCACTTTCACGGGTAATATGACTATTAAATATATTTCTCTTTCATGGTTTATACTTTTGATGAAATTTTTACAAAACCAGTATCCATTTCCATAGGTTACAAAATTTTTACATGATTATGATACCCATTTCATCTTGTGGGTTAATATATGATTGATTATGAATTTTTAGAACATGTATGTATGATTTTATTATGATATAGTTGGGACCTATATCTCCCTCCATTTCATTGGGAAAAGATTAATATATCATGAGATATATATGGATATATTGGGAAATTAACTGAGTTCAGTAATACAGGGTTGGAATGTTGGTTTTACTGGTTCAGTAATATAGGGATGGAATGGGGTGTTACTAGTTTATTAAATGGATTTATCCACTAAATAGTCTCAGCAAAAAGTCATTGGATAGTATGTAAATCATATTATATGATTATTTTTCTACCGCAATTTCATGTTTTATTCTTTTGATATTCATTCATAGATTATATTCATTATTTCCTTATGATTCATGTCTTATGAATTTCAATTATTTACTCCATGATTCTTGTATATGATCATTGATATTCATGGTATTATGTTATATTTTTTTGATCATGTTCTCAAAATGTCATGATCGTGATTATGCTTACATATCTCCCTTGTTTACCTTCACTGAGCATTTTATCTCACCCCTATCATATGATTCCTCTCCCTAGGTAATGAAGAAATTTTTTAGGTCAAAATACTAAATGTGTATATCTTATGGGAAATGGTGATGATCTTTCACCATAATAGAAGATTTTTTTTCAAGCTTCCAAAGATACTAAATTATTACCTTCCTCAGGCATATATTTTTCTAATGTACTGAATATTCATCTAAAATGATGTAATATCCATGTCTTCCAAGCATGGGTCTCTATAGTGGGTATCAAATGAATGGATTATTCAACCTTTGGAAACATGGATTATAATTGTTTAGTGAGACCCCTCGGTATATTAATAATTATATGTATAGGGATGTCTCTAATGATATGTATAAGGAAGAGTTAACTTTTAGGAAAATTTCATGGGATTTTGGAAAAGTATAGAGTAAGTGGTTTCCTAGAAACCCATACATGTTTTCATATTACAAGTGGATTTGGATATGGAATAGTTGTTCCAAGGGATAAAAACTCCAAAAAAGAAGTTCCAGGTCTAAATCGGGGTAATCTGGTACAAGAAAATGGGGCTTGATGCACACAATGTTTGAAACTCTTAGGGGATATTCCTTGGGAATTCACAAACTGTTCATTATTCATCATGAAGGATTTAAATATATGTTGGATATTGAATAAATAAGTATCAACCTCAGGTTTCATATATTTTGTATGGTGTTATAAAGTATAAATACTTTATGTGACTTTTCATGATTTTATAATTCCTCTCTATGATAATTGTTTATTACTCATTTATTCTTTGTGATAATCTAGGAGGAACCAGAAGGAACGAGGGTAACATTTAGTTTTATAAAAAATATGAAAACTATGAGAAACAAAATTTGATACTGAACGGAGAGAAAGATATGTTGTTGATGCAGAATTATCTATTGAAATATATGATTAATAATCTGAACTTTGGTTATATTCCTAACACATCGTATCATTTGATGCTGGTATTTTATAATTATTAAATTTCTAAGGAGTACTGTAGAATAAAGATTCCGATTCCTAAATTTCATGTATAGGGGAATAATAACCTTGTGGAACTCCTCAAATGGTGGGGAAGACATTATCTCTGTAGAAAGAAGGGCCATCAAGTGAAAAATTATCATGGAGTGCAGTGTCTTATCTATTGAGAAAATGTGCATTACCCAAATCAATGCCCAAACATATGAATGTACTTATAATCCAATGAAATATGTTTTAAATTCCAACCAATAAATATGAATGATAAATGTATTTATGTATTTCGATCCTAGATTATGAATGTTGAATTATATCATGATTATTCAATTTATGATTTTCACTATGGAGTTTCTAGAATATGTTGACATGCTAAAATAGATAAGAAAGGTTATTTAATTAGAATAGGATAATAATGGTAAACACAAGATTATGTTAAAGTTAACCCTTACTGTGTTCCTAAAGTTATGATAATTTTTTTTGGATAAGAGACATGTTGAATATAAATAAGTAAATTGGAAGGTACTAATTACATTTGAACTAATGAAGTACATATTGACAATAAGTTCATGATATCATGGTTGAAGTTTAAAAACATATTGAATTTATGGAATATATATAGTAATAAATGGAATAAAGAAGAATTCATATATTCTAAAATGCATTTATAGTAATTCATGTCGTCACAATGTTCAAAGATAATTTACAACAAGGGTATTCACATGTTTGGAAGGCAACCACAATGATCTGCTTTTGGATATATGTGGGATCAATGTTAAGACAGTTTGGAAAAATTCTTTCTAAGGATTTGGATTTTTATCTTTTAGAAGGGTTATAAGGTTATCCATTCATGAAATGATTATGATGAACTTTAGAGGAGGTATTTATGTAATGAGACTGAATTGAAAATGTTAGATAAAATAATTTTTAGTGATCAACCTTATTTTAAGGATGTCCAACAAAGTTATTTTTGAAATTATATTAGTCTAGTTATAAAAAGGACATAATTTATATTGGGTGACCACAAATAATTTCCGGCAAGTCCGAAGGTCTTGAATATTTTACTAAAGTATGATAAGGATTTCATGCCTATTACAGGAATACATGATGTCTTTGTTTATGCATAATAATTTTTTATGAATAATTATTTATGATGAAACGATACTGGTTTTTTTGTTCAGAGACTAAGGTATTAACCATATTAATTTTTAATATTATTTATATATAAATTTTTATAATTTTCATTCATTTATTGGCATTAATAACTTTTAAAATTGTATTTTAGTGCATCGGGAAACAATGTTAATTTCATGAAATCCATTTCGTGAAGTAATGGATTAATTGTAAATTGATTAAGAACTACAAAATATTTTTTTTCTTGGTTCCTGGTCAATATATTAATTACTCAATGATAGTATAATGATTAAAAATGAAAATATTTTATCCTAATACCATAATTTTTTTTGAACCAATGGTCTTTTAAATCAGCATAGATTTTCAACTTTAATTCCCTCAACTTTTCTTTGCTCAATCACATGTCTGTGATGGATAACCTGAATAACTCCCAATAAATATTAATGATTTTCCTATATATCCAATATTCACCACCAAATATGTTCTTCTATGTTGAAACCTATTTATATGTTACTTTGGGTGGCCGTTATGGTTACAACATTCATTTTTAGGGAAGTTTTAGTAAGCTTTTTTACTATGTGAGTTTTTATGAATGAAAAATTTAAAAAATAAACCTTTTTTAACCGAGGTGAATTTTGAGGTACACATTCATTTTAAAAGTTCTGTAGAATGTAATACCCATAGATTATTTGAATTTTTTTTAAATTAATTTAACCAATTTCAGATTTGGTGTTTCAAGCAACACTAATGAAGGTTTATTTTAAAATATAGATTTTTTTATTTCGTTACATGAAACATCTTGCTAATCATAAACTACACACAAAATAATCTTTGGCATGATCTACATTAAACATCATGGTTAGCTCGAGTTATACGCAAGAATCACATTCCTTGATGACTTTCATAACACAAAAGATAGAGGATTTGTGAACAATAACATATTAATAAAATATGATTATTTGATATAATAATATATTACCTAGTTATTAAATTAAAGGATAAGAATAGTATTAACATATTTATTAAAATATAAGATTTAAATAATATTGTATCAATTCATAGGTTACCAATTAATTTTAAATGAATATGAAACCCGATTGAACATAAAATTATTATTATGGTAACAATGTTGTTTTACCCTAATAAATTATATTTTAATTTATGTATTCAAATGGACTAATCCAAAAATTCCTTTAAAATGGATTCTTTATGGCCTATGACTTTTTGTATGTTCTACGCAACTCCAACATCGTGTTTGTTGCACATACCACTTACTTGGCATACGATATACATAATATTGGGTTTGTACGAAACATATTAATTTATATAAATGTCTAAATGAGATAATTATAACCTATCATATAAAATTAGTTATAGAAATAGTAATAACTACCTTTCAAATATTTTTTATTATAGTATTATATGATATTTGTGTAATTCCATTTTATGTTAAAAATATTCTTTTCTTGAGTAAACTACATTTAGTAATAAAATTAATATTAGAAATATTGAAAATTTTTATTTGATAAAATAAAAATAATATTTTATTTCAAAATCTAAATTTTCCTAGCGTAATATTTTTTAATTTTTCTATGAAACATTAATTTTTTATGAATAGTGAAAACTAATGCGTTTTAGTTAAAAAATTCATTTTTCATCAAATAATTTTAAATGTTAAATTACACTTTAAATTGGTTTATGGTCAAATCGGATCAATTATACATACCAGAAATAAATTTATTTCATTATAACCATTTTCAGTTTTAAATTGAATATAAAAACATAACAGACTTTTGTATTTTTTTAAACTTTAAAAACACGTAATTAAGTCCTATGTGTCGGATTTTCAATAATGTTATTTTTCATGCTTCTAGGAATTGAATTTTTAAAATCGGATATACATAAATTTATTCAGTATAATATTTAGATTGTAATTCTATCATATTGATATTTTTCCAAAATGACTATTAAAAGTGATTAAAAATTAATCACGGTGTTTAAGGACAAATTGAGCTTAATTATGGAATAAACATTAACATTAAGGGGCCAAATGATCTAGAAACTTTTTCACCCCACATTTTATGTCCATATTTCAGCCAAAAACATTCCATTAATTTTTTCATTTGAAGTTTTAGGCAATAAATTGTGTACACCTAACATGTTTGTGAAAAATCATAAGGAGTAATTTTCCTTCCCTGTAAAATTCCACCACATCTTCAACTTCCTCAAACCAAAAAAACTATTAATTTAGTCCAATAACATCCCACTAAATATCCCAACATTCATGTATTACTTAGACATGCCTTCCCTTGTGAATAATAAAACCCAAGGATGCCTTTAGGCACAATCCAATAGGAGTTACCCGATTAAGAGGTATCATATTCTCTCAAATACATTCTATTATCTTCCTTCTCCACCACTCAACCCCTATTTATTGTATTCTTATATAGAAACAACAGTATCATCAATACACTAGGATGTTTTTATTCCAATATTTTAACTTACACTTATACACACCTATATCTAATGGCTAACTGACATATTGATTCTGTGTACGTCGAACAACTGCATCACGAAATAATGATTGTTAATGTTTCAATTTACACCAACCATGGTGGAAATTATGATATAAAATATGTTTAAATATGATATATATTATATTTATAATGTTTTAATTTTTATAATATTTTTTTAGAACATACCTTTATGCATTCCATCTAATGTAAATTAGATAATTTCGTTTGTGGAAGCGTGGACTACTGCCCCCTCAAAGAGATATGATTCGTTTATTCACTATATGGATTATATTAAGGATAGTTTTAGTGCATATATATGACATTTATGATACCATAAAGATTATTTAATAATTATATGTATATACATATTTTTATTTTTCTTTATTTCTCTCAATATGAGAATCAAACAGAAATAACGTTCATGTGTATATACGGCCTACCATCTCCATTGATGGTGTATTTTGTATCATTATAATAAATTATAATTATTATTATAATAAAAAATTAATTTATTTAAATTATATTTCTATCATATATTATATTCATTAATCATGATATATTTACAAGGTTCAACAATATAGAAAATTATAACACTTTTGAAAAATAAAGTGAATATTACAGGAAGACAACCCATAACATTGGATGGTTAACAAGAGTGTAATATAAAGTGATATTAAAACCATATATGGTATTTTATATAAAATAATATTATTCGTTAAAATATTTATAAAAATTTATATTTATTATACACGTGTTTTTAATAAATACGATGAGAGTAAAGACACGAGGTAAGGGGATTTCGTCTCATTTTTTATTTCAGTGAGATACATTCTTTATTCACTAACCATTCCTTTTGTGGGGTGTCTATAATTAACATGGATGTATTCAATTATTAGTATACATAAATTTACTATTATTTAAATATCCATTATTTGATCTTTATTTTTTGGGGTTTATGTTTCAAATGTTACCAATTATCTAGACATGTTTTGTCTAAATTTTTCATCTTTAAGACTCATGTTTTATTAAACACCTATATTATTTTTCATGGTGTCTTCAAATAAATATTAAATTTTATATCATGAATATCATTATTTTCTTGATGTTTCGTAATTTTTGTAATTTCCCTTTCTTAAATGGATTCTATGACACCATGTTACCATGTTATAAGAGTTTATTGAAATAATCTCATTGTTTTCCTAGAGTTTTTATGATTATTATTTTTTAATGAAATCATATGATACATCTCTCAAGAAAATTCATAAATTTTATTATTCTCTATATTTTTATAATATAATTATGTATTTTAACAAATTTTCCACTCTTTGGAATATGAGACAGTTAATAATGTGTTTTAAAGAAATACTGGAATTACCCTCTCATCGGTTGGAAATCTGTGTTCTTTCAAAACCATGTTTTATAAAAATTGATTTTGAGGAAAATTATTCTAATAAGATATGATAATTAAAAGAAATTTTTACCCTTTTAAATTCGACCAATTTTAAATGGAATCTTCTTATTGATTTCAATGAAGGCATTATTTTGACCTTTTAACATGTAAAATGAATAGTCATATTACCTCGCATGATATATATGGATTTTCTACCATCATTTATGTGAAGATTACATTTCATAACTAAAGGGTAAAATATTTAGAAATTTTTTTTCGAAATATTTTCAAAAAATGGTTTTCAAAACATGTTCGATCTTCTTTTATATGTTTTCAAGAAAATTGTTTTTTATTAAATTATTCCATATTTATTTTTATGTTTTCAAATTATTTTAAAAAAATGGCTTTCAAAAAAATTGAAGATATTTTTATAAGTTTTCAATATATTTTAAAATAAATTATTCTAAAAGCATTTTCAATATTTCTTTATAATATTTCAAATGGTTTTTAAAGAAAGAGGTTATTAATATATTTTGAATCTGAATTTATACATTTTCTAGGAAAAAGGTTTCCCAATGATTTCATGTCCCCTTTATAATATTTCATTGTATTTTCTATCAATATTAATTTCAAATGGTTTTATGTATCAAAACATCATTTTCAAATAATAATGATTATATTTATAAAGAAAATTGTTTTATAGATATTTCAAATTTATTTTCTATCTATGATGAAATACATTGATGTAACTCAACCTTTTTAGAAAATGATCTGATGGTTCCATTCATTCCCTTTATATGAATGGGTTATGCTTGATGTAATTGTCTTAATGAATCATGGTTAGTTTTCCCGAGTTATATATTAATGAAATCAATTTCTCTTTCATGGGTTATATGTATATGAAATCGATTTATCTTTCACGAGTTATGCTTTTGATTTAATGTTTATGAAAACTATATATTTTTCCATAGGATAAGATATTTTTACATTTTTATGATACCCATTCCATTTCAGGGGTTAAGGTATGACTCCTTATAATTTTTTGGGACATGTATATATTATTTCATTATTGGAATAGAGGGACCTATATCACCTTACAATGCATTGGGTATAGATTTATATCTCTTGAGATATAAATATATGGAATGAGAAATTAAGTTGGATTAGTAATGTAGTGTTGGAATGGGGGTTACCCTGTTCAGTAATACTAGGCTATAATGGGGGTGTACCTGGTTCAATAAAGGTCTTTGTCCACTATGATGGTATCGACATCATTGCTTTTCCACCAATGGAAATAAAATTATATGATTATGTGTCCTCCACAATTACATGTTTTATTCATATGTTATTATTTCCTGGATTATGTTATTTATTTATTTATGATTCTTCTCTTATGTACTACAATTTTTTATGTCATGATTCATGTACGTGATCTTTGATATGTAGGGTATGTTCATCTATTTTCATGATCATGTCCTCAAAACCTAATTCTCATGATTATTCTTGCATATCTCCCTTATTAACTTTTATTGATAATTTTAGATCACCCCATTATTATGCTTCATTTCCCATGTTATGATAAAATGTTTTAGGTAGGAGTACTATAGGTGGAGATATTTATGAGAGATGTTGAAGATCATTCACCAGGATAAAATATTTTTTTCCACATTTCTAATGATAGTAAACTGTTATGGTCCCCAGGATGGTATTGTTTTAATGTACTGAATATTCATCTAAGATGAAGTAATTTCCATGAATTTCATGCATGGTTCACTCAAGAACATATACTACACAGTGCTTGATCAATAATTCCAAATGTAAACCCCCTATGAGCAAGTAGAAAATTATCAGTTTCCATAATAACCTAAAGATCTACACCATGGGATCTCTAGATTTCGTAACATGGATATAAAACCACAGAAAATTTATAACTTTTATTGGGGTGTAAGACTTATAAATTATCCTACCTCATGAGGAAACACTTAATCATTGGGTGTGAATCCATGTTCTAAATCTATTGCACTACAATTCAGTACTGACATCCCTTAAAATCCAATTATGGTTGTTCCTCATATATCCTTAGTTTTGTTATTTCTAAAAGGGATAAGGCATCCCATTATTTTTATGATCATGGGTTACATGGTGAGGGAGGTCTATTAATACAATTTAATTAAATTTATAATCCTCAATTTAGCACTAATCTATTGGTCATCTCTAACCCGACACTCGATGTCAAAAAATTATATGTCATGTCTATGATAAAAAACAACATTTTGGATTAAATAGAAGTCAACGATTTATGATCCGAGAAACTTATCGAGAGTTTTCGAAATTTTCCTGAACATATTGGTTAGTGTGACAAAATATATTTAAAATTTTTTAATATGACTTTACTAAGGGACTCTGGTCCCTAGACTCCCATTCTGACATAGCAGGTATATTTTTAAATAATTCTGTTAATATTAATAATGTATTCTAATAAAAACTAGGTTCTCTAAATTTTCTTATCATCATCCATTTAAAATCATTTTATGATTTCATTGTTGTATTTTCCTTTGTTTAAAAATATTCCATCATTCGGTTGAGAAATTTAAAAACCAAGAAAAAATTTTAATTCACCCATAAATATCATCTCAAATTCCATTACCATTAAATAATATTATTATTAAAAACATTAATTTTTAGAATCACACATCAAATCATAAAAATAAAATTTAAATAATCAAATTTAATTTTAGATATCATTTTAAAATACATTTGAATATGCTTTTACTATTTTGGAACCATAATAATAAAGAAATTATTAAAGGTACAAATCCCAAGCCTCATGGTCTTTTTTAAACCATATTGTTCTTTAGTAACTTTGAAAAAGGATTTATTAAAAGGGAGAATTTCAAAATTTGGTGCATGTTACATAAAAAAGGAAACAAATCCATTTCATTACAATCTTTAGACATCTCTTATATAGAATTTAAAATCTTGATGAGAGGTGAATTCCAAAAAATATTATACTTTATTATAATTGAAAAATTGTTACCATGGATTAAACATAATTTATTCCTTCATTTAGGATAAAAATATGGAAATTTAAGTGGCCCAATTTCAAATTATATTACCAGATTCACATAGCTTATTTCTAAAAACCCATTTTAATCCTATAAAAAATTATCTTTAGTTATTTCCTGGATATTATATACATCATTTTAAATTGAATTTATTTTGTACCAAATTCATTGTAATAAAACAATTTTCAATGTTAATGTGATTATTGTAGTTTTTGGGTTCAAGGTTAGAGACGAAGACTATATGTTCAAACTAATTTAAAACTATTATATGATTTTGAGTTCCCACATGTAATAATATAATGATATTTTCTTGGGGGTGTAATTTTTTATGTTTTAAAATCATGAAAAAATAATTTTATGGAGTTAATTATTCTTCTTCATCCCCATTATTTTGAAATGGTCCACTACAAAATTTCTTATCAATAGAATTATTATAAATTGTATTATTGTAAATCTATAATCAAATAAATCTCAGATCGATTCATCCACTATTATAATATTTTTATTATGGACACAGTAAAAATCACTTTAGTTATAATACCCATGGAGGATACCTTCATAAAATATATAATTAATTTTTCCAAGATTGTAATAAATGTTTAAAATATGACATAGTTTACCAAAAACAATGAAATAGATGAGATTGAGATTTTATTAAGCCAAAGTTCTTAAAAGTTATTTTTAATAAAATTTCATATGAGAGCATTATGTTATATTATAATATGTACTCATAGACTCAACGAAGAAAATTTTAGATGTTAAAATTAATTTAATATACTTCTCCCAATTTCATGGATTGTTCATTTTCACTACTATACTACCCTTTTTCTATAGAGGTGTCTGGGGAGAATAAGAAATGATTATATCCATTAATATAACCTAAATCATTTTTTGATAAATAATTCTATTCCATGGCCAATAAAAAATTTATATAAAAAAATATTAGTAAGTTTTTTTTGAGAACAGGATGAAGGCTTCCTAAGAATCCATATTATGAGTTCAAAAATAATCCCATGTGGTTATTTCTATGTAATAAAAAAAATAAAATATTGTAATATTTTCTTCATATACATTCAATTTTAGAAGTAACAAATTGTTCGAGATGAATTATTTCAACATCAACTGAAGGATAAATTCCTTTTTTATATATAAAATATGATTGTTTGGTATCACATATTGGAATTATTCAGAAAACATTTCATTTATGAAATTAAATTTTTTAGAATCTAAAACTATTAAATAACATTTGAGTTCGACCTAGGATTGAATGCTTCAATTATTAGGGTGTCTATGCCAAATGCATAACAAACTCACAAGGGGACATAAAATTACACATTTTGGATACAAAAATATTTTAAACTAATTAAATAATGATATTTGAAATCAGGTAATGAAAAATAAATGTTTTCTTTTTTAATCACTAACAATGCAAAAAATAATTTTTTAAATAGATTTTCAAACCTCTATTACCCAATAATACAATGCTATGAAAAATATGATTCAAGACATCTATGAATTCATTTTTGGTAATAGTTTAGTTAGAAATCATGATGTTACCTTCATTGAATATCTTTCGATAAGTGTTACCCTATAAAGTGATCTGATCTACTTATTCTTTATTTATTTGATTGAAATTATAGAGGTCACCACACATCTCTCCCAATTAATAAGCATCAAGGTACTACAATGATTGTTAGGATTTTATCTTGAGAAAATCATTCTACATGATTAAACTATTTATGATTTTGGTACTGTAGAAATCTTGTTTCCAATCATGTTACACTATTTTAATATACAAATTAATATTTTGTAATATAAAAAAATTAAAATAAATGTGGATTGACTTTTGTCTCCCATATCATCAATTTTTATACTCATATTAATAGATTATGTGACCAATATTTTATTTATTATTTATCAAATTTAGATTATGAGAAATCGTTAAAAATGAATATATTTTATATTTTATTAAGAACATTCCCAATTTTAGAACCTAAACCAAACCCATTATCATCCAATATTTTTATATTCTCAATTTGTATTTAAATTTTATTTTCCATTGGTGAATTTGGAATTAATTTTTTTTTGTATTTAATACTAAATATAATTTACAAAAAGTGTGGTTTATTTTTAATATCCTTTGATAGATCTCAGTTTTATTTATAGATATTTTCCATGTCTTTTTTTGATTTTAAATTTATTAAAAACTTTATTAAATTTTTTCATGTAATTCATATAAATTAGAGAGTTCATGGAAGAAATTTTGATGTTGAATTCGACAATATTTCACGTCATCATAATTTAGGTAAATGGATGAGACATTAGAGGAAGAGAGAAAATAATAATTATGATATGAAGAAAAGGAAGTTGAAATAGGAATATGGGTACTATCATTGAAATCTTCATTTTCCATTAGAAACATAGGGAAACAGTCACATAAAGTGGATGAACAAGATGAATCAATGGGGTTTTCACATTCCATCTATGTTTTGAATTTGAGAGAATTTGATCGTTGGTTAATTTCATGAGATTTTTATTATAGATATAGATCTCTATATTTATGTGACTTAACATTTTACATGTATTTTTTGTAACCTCTAGTTCTTCCTTTTGATTTGACTTTTCAGATCACATGTGGATGTTTAAATTTTGGAAGAAGTACATAGTGATTATTATAAGTAGAGTATGATCTATTACCCACCTCTAGAGTGGTCATCAGTAGTATATTTAGAGATGGTAGGTTTCATGGTTTTTTATTTATTTTCCTACATTTACAATTATCTTTTTATTATTATTTAATATTTTAAAGGGGAATCGATGATTCCCTCAACGACGACATTTTTTTCATATTTTAGTTCATGAGTAAACCTAAATATAAAAGATCGGGAGGTATTTCAAATGAAAAATATTTTATATATGATTATCTCAGTATATAACACATCACTAAGGGACATTCAATGGTTTTAGACATTGTTAAATCTCATAACCATGGTTTCATTGGTTTAATTGCAAATCAGATTGAAACATTCAAAATCATAAAAACACATATCAAATTTAGTTCTTATTACTTTATTCATGACTTCATGTGTGAAATATAATAATTTAGAAATATAATAATAATGTCTCCAAGAATAAAAATGATTGAACTCAATTCTGTCAAGACTATAATGTAAGATATTGATATCTTTTTTATTTAGTTAAATTTTTTTAATATCATTGGTAATCCATTTCTCTTCAAATTAATTAGTTAGAACATATTAATGTATTAACATTTTCAAAATTCAACAAATAATTCTACCAAGGATGCCTAACATATGATTATTCCAAACAAAATAGGTAGTTCCATCATACATTGGTGCAGGAATATTGGAATTAGATTCCGTAATGAAAAATATATTTGAAAGTGATTACTATTTAAAAAAGAGAATTAAAATGGAATTTTGAAAACAATTGAATTTCTTAAGTAATGAAATTAACTCCATTGAAACTAATTGTTTGTTAATGAAATATGGAAATAGGGGGTGTTATGGTGAATATAACTTTTAAAATTTAATGAGTAAGTAATAAATGTAAATTCTAAATTATTACTGTTAATAAATAATAATTTGAGAAACCAATTGAGTGAAAGTATATAATTTCAATCTGAGTTATACAATTAAAATCAAATTAAATTAATAATTGAAATTATCAAACCAATTTTTGATGTATTCAAATCAATGATAAATGATGTAATGTAAAAAAAGGTCCATATATGAAAAGCACAATTGATAGAGTTATCATAAAGCTCAATGTGAGCCCATACACCACAACCCCTCAATAATAGAATTTTATTGTTTAAATCCATTAATCATATTGGTGATAAATAAACCAATACCTCATAATTTTCGTTTATTATAACCCTATAAATAATCTCAAGTATCCATGGAATTTTTCCATCACCTTTTCAAAGTTCGAAATATTGGATATTTGTTTAGGATAATAGAGGGGTTTTTATTAGGAAAATCCATTAAAAATACATTGAAAAACATCTTGGATGGAAGAATAATATGAAAGATGATATATTTGATAGTAATGTTGAGATATTTTTTTAGGAATGAGACCAATGGATATGTAACATATATTGAATTGATAAATATCACAATTCAACATTAAATTAGATTAATTGAATTATTGGTTATCTTAACAAATCGTACAAGAGAATATTACAGACCGTTTATATTATCCAAGAGGACCAAGAATGTTTTTTAATTTTAAGGAACATGTGATGTGAAATAAAATGTAAATTATAGTCTTCTTGACCATAATTGGAAAATTTCTCAATATGTAGTCTTGAGGCCACCATATTCTATGTACTCACCACTGTGAATCTAGTAGTATAACTATAGAAATAGTTATACTAGAAGAACTCCACTGGTGAGATTATACTAGTGTGTAGTTGGTTGTTGGCCTTTGAAAAAAATGGTGTATCTTTGGTGGATCCACATCTTGGATGGTATGCCTCTACAGTAGTATAATGTGATTTTTGTAAAAAAGAGGTCCTTCCACTATGGCACTGGTTGTCCAGTGCACTGAACCAATAAGTTGGTGCAATCTTCAAACCTTCATCATGAATTATGTACACTCCCACATCAAATAATACCGTTGAATCATCATCACCGAGCACTAAAGCCTTGAGGATCTCCACAAAAATCACAAACAATAATCCCTATGGGGGAAAATATAGAGAGAAAGACAAAATGAGTGAAACATCTTATAATTCCTTTGACCGCTCGAACTCACCTCCCAAGACACATTGAAAACAACCATCCAAGATAGACTGGGAGATGAGTGGTTGAATCCTGGAGCGAGATTAGAGTATGGTGAGGACCAGGGCATTGATAGATAGATCTAGTAATAACCATGTCAGAAATACCTTCATTCGAAATCACCACCAAGTTAACAATAACATAAGGTATAAAAATAATTTGTTGGACATGAACATTAAGAAAATGTAGTCATTTACATGGAGGAAACAGCAAATATATACTTTAAAAAGAATACATTATTCACCATCAAGGACATGAAACATATCCACCATAGAAGAATGTACAAAAAATTTGAATCCCAAAAACAAAATGATCCAAAACAATATCCACATAATGGAAATGTATCACATAAAAATTGACTACAAAATGGAATAGAAATAAATAACCATTTGAGGAAAAAGGAGACAATGAAGAAAATTAGTGAGGTACCACCTCAATCCCTACAGAACTTGTGTATGGTTAATGATAAACTATTATAAGAGTGGAAACCAACCCCAGATCATTCAGAATGTCTCCCAAAAATTCAAAAAGATTTTAATAATCCTATTGATTTTATGAAAACTTGTTGAGTCTAGTGGGATTCCAACTTGGGATAGTTCCCTTAGTTAGCGTGGTGGTACCAACAGGGATAACACTCGAATATCTTATCATACACTCTATATTTATTTTGAAAATGATTATCTAATTTCAAGAATACATTATTGATGTTTCTTCTTCAATATAAATTTTTTTCCAAATATTTCACTTCACAATTTGAAAACATTATATATTTCTCAAGGATCCATTATTAAATATTATTTTTAAAAATAAAATATTTCATAGCATATTCAAATAAATTTTATTTTAAAAAATATATCATTTTAAAGAACTGTTGTTTATTTTTATTTCTAAATATTGATATTTAAATTTTTTTTTCTGATTTATCAAATGTGACCTTTCTAAACATTACTTTTAAAATATATTTAAATTTTGATGTTTTTTCAAAAGATAAATGAATGTTATAGTGAATTTTTTTATGATTTCTATACCAATCATTATTTCCCTATAATTTTTTTATTTCCTTAAAAATTATTTTTCCAAGAATCACTCTATACATTTTCTTATAAAAAGTTCTTTTTGTATGATTAAATTTTGGTTAGCAATCATTTACATTCTTAAGAAAACTTTGGGTGATAAAACATTGATATTATATGAAACTTGTTTTATTTACATGGTTTATTTAGATATTATTTTAGATTGTTTCTTAATATTAAAATTGTATATGGATAGTCAATAAGATATTTCACTAGTATAGAAAAAACAATATATAATTATGTAGAATAAATACATGAAATTGGTTGGTTCTGGTAAAGCCCTGAGGTGGGTTGAGTCTTATAAATCCCAAAGAAAAAATTTCTTAATTAAATACCTAAAATGAATTGGTTAATTGTGATAACTCATGAGATATTAAGGTGTTTACAAAATTATATTGTTCACATTGGCATGAGAAAAATTTGTTTTCTCACATGAATTTTTGTGGTTATGATTATGCCACCGCACAAAGTTACTTATCCTTTCAAGATATTTTACATTCCATGTTTATACCTATTTTCTATGATACTATACACATTTTTGTTTTTCCTTGGATTATACTATGAAATTTTATCTATTTTTTTTGCATATAACACTATTATATTTCGTTATGATACCCATATGATGATTTTATTCTCACTTGTGAAAATAGATTTTTATCACTTATGTTTAACCTTATTGAGATTTTGAGCACACCACTTTCTTAGGATTCATTTCCTCATTTTATAAAGTTATGTATAGCCTCATGAATGTTTAGAATAGTATCTAGTATGATGTAATTTCTAATAAATTTTCACATGTACCATATGATAGGGATACTACATAGCTATTTATTAAATACATTAATCCTTCATTAATGAGAATTGTGGGATTTAATCGTTTGATATTATACTTATGATATGGAATTGATGTATGAAAAGATAGGTTCATCTTAAATTTGTTCAAATATTGTGACTAATTAATGTGTTTTTATCACCAAACCTTGGAGTGGAGGTCTGGGATACTTTACAAACCCATCTTGGAAGACACACGAGAGTTCATGTAAATAAAACCATTAAATCACCTCATACTCAGTGGAGGTAAAATAAATCTCATAGAACCACCCCCTCATAGTTATGGGAGGTCTAAATCAATAACAATTACATTATCCTGTTAAATAAAATTCCAAAACTATTCAGTTTTACTGTGAGGACAACAATAAATATGGCACACAACCCATCTCAAAAAACATTAACCATCCCCTAGGGAACAAATCCCTCGATAACTTTTCCTTCATCTCAGACATGTCCCATAAATAATCCTAATTATATAAAGTTTCTATCATGTTAACTTGAACAAAACTATTTCTTTGGAAGAATAATAAAAGGTCTCACATTTCTACACCAACTACAAATATAATCAAGAATCAATATAAAATGAACAACCTGTATTAAATAATAACACACACACTTTTGAAATATTGGTATCATCCACATAATGCCAAATAAACTATTTCAATCTCAAACCCACCAATCATAGATTCACCTCAAACCCATGAAATTACATATTTATAAACATTATTAAAATGAATTATATGTCATATTTCTTCTACTAAACCCTTAGAGAAATCCCATCCTAAAATTAAATTGAAAACACAGTTTTAATTACAAACACCATTTCAAAACCATATTTACAAAATCAACAATTTTTCATAAAATTTACATTAAATACAAAATATTTTTTTAAACGCATTTTAAAACGTGAAGTCTTCTATATCTTTAAAATCTAATGCATCCCATTTCAAAAATACATAAGTTTTTTCACTGAAACTTAGATGAATCGGGAATCCTTATTGAACCATTTAATGCACCATGTGTTCCATTTTTGTAGTTGGGATGATTTGAGAATTCCTCGAACATATGTGTAAACACACCCACAATAGGAAATATTCAGAAAAACAATACTAATATAGAAAATTAACACAAAAATAAAAAATTAACAAGATTCATGGTAATGTAATTGATACTTACATCATCCAATGATCATAAATCCATCCCAACCACAAACCAACATTTTCTGAGTCCACAAGAACCCACCTCATCAGTAAAAAATTCAAATAAACTAATAAAAGTTTTAAAAACAATATTTAAAATTAGAATAAATTTTCCAAAATTATTGGGAAACACCATGTAGTCGAATTTATGAGAAAATTGGTATGGTATTGTTGGGACACACACCATTACATATTCCAACTATAATCCCCATATTTTATACCTAAAATTGAAGGGAAACATCCACCAATATCTCGAGTAAGCATAAATAAATCTATAGTGAAATTACCTCACTTGAAATAAGGATGAAAAATTAAATGAATCCTCTTAATATTTCATCTATGAGATTCATATTAATACCATATGAAAAAAAAATGATTCCACCACTCTCCTGATAAATAATTCATATGAACCCCATCCACTGTAATGAAGTCAAATGATTATGATAGAAGAAGAATAAAGTTATTTTTGGAGTAGATATTACTACTAAACTATATAAATAATATCTATCTAATGAAACATATCAATTAATAATAATTGGAGAGAAAAGGGAGGGAAAAAGGTGATAACCCTCTATTTTAGATGTCTCAAATATAAGGAACTATGATGGGGTTAAAAAACAATATAAATAGATAAATTAGTAAAATTGCCTAAATTTGGGGGTTCTCACATGTTTTATGGCATTAATAGAGGGTCATGTAGTGAATGTTTTTCAGGTAGAGACCCCAACACCCACCTTAATTACTTTACTTTTGTAATGAATTTCTTCATTGTATAAATTACATATAGGGGTCCATATTTAATCATGGAATTGTATCTTTCATAGCATAAATCCTTTATTCATGGCATGAATTCCCACATAAGGGTCATCGAGCCCTCACAACTGTCTTTCATGGAATTCCCACCACAGGTCAATACATGAATGGCCTCATAAAAAATATAGTACCATGGATACTCAATCACTTATATGATTCCCAACCGAACAACTAATCCACATAAAAACCCTCAAACCATTTCTAAAAAATCTTTTAAGGATAGCCAATACCTCAGAATCCTATTCTGATTTCCATTTTTCAAAATTAACCCTTTACTAGTTGAAAAAAAATTATCTCAGTAATTTCTAATGGGTAATGAAATATGTTATTAATAAATACCCACCATAACACCTCTAGTCCTTGAAAAATAATGATATCCATAAGACCACAAATCTGAACCAAATATTGTTGACAATCCAATATACCCTTACTATTTCATCTCTAACATCCTACACACATTAGATACAAAATCCTATCATGAATCTATGATACACATTATTTTTCTCCAAAACATAATGTTTGATTATCAAACCTTATCAATCACACACTATTTCATTCTCTATATATAATTTACAAATCATTTTATATGATTCAAATAAAAAATTCAAGTCAGTCCACCACTATTAGATTTTTTTTGAATGTTGTCAACCTTAACCATTCGTTCAATAACACAATACCAAATAAATATTCCTAAAATCTTTGAGGAATGATCATATCATCCTGCTAATAGAAACACGGCTTGAATCTAAAATGAATGAAATTATTCAATCAATTTATCAAATGACCACATACTTCTCCTTTTTCTACCCATATTCATTGACATGTCTCCAATCCAACACATCCTAATCTAATGATACCACTACACTTACTCAACATATTACACAATTTCTACTGCTATTATCAAAGTATAATCCCTAAATTAGGTATATCCATTCCTGACTATCCCATGATGGCATCAAACATCTATTAACTAGTTCCACTACACCCTGACCCTTTCTACACATGTTTGGTACATCCCATGACTAATATTATAGTCCCCATAATAACTATTCCCAAATAAAAGATTTTATGAACCAAATACCTAATCACTTCCCCCCATGACCAATCCATTAATCCTCATAATGATTGGATGTGACCACTAACCCCACCATTTAGTACCAAACATGATGCCTCTATCATAAAATGAAAAAATGTTTCTTAACAATACGTATTGATCGCAAATCATTGAATCGTAAACACCCCCTTCATTATGATACATATGTTTATCCCAGAAATAATGCTTAAATAACAAAATCTGATTCCCATAAATTGTACTCCCCACCATAGGAATCATAGACTAAAACAACACACTATGCCACCAAACATGAGATATCATAAAATTAACACCACTGGTCAAATCCATAAACATATTTTATCACATTAAAACAGACATTACCAACATCCACATACATCAATGATATTATTACATGTGTATCTCTCAAACAATAATGGTACAAATTTCAAAAACCTAATACATACAACCAACTTCAACTGATCAACCATTAATAAAGCCATTAAAATACTGCCTAAATAGGAACCAATTAATTTTCCCATCAACCAGACAAACAAGTTCTATAACATCCAAACATTCATAGTGGTTTCAAGAAAATTATGACCCTTAATCAAAACACATAATTCAAGAATCCATGTTACCCATGACCACAACATGAAAATACATGAATCTTAGTTCACGTGATACAGGTTTATTATTTAAAATCAAATTCCAAAAAAAATTACAAACACCATAAATCATATGAGTACAGAACACACCCCTTATCATCTAAGGGTTTTACTAAAACCTAAATAACAAAATTCACAACCTATATGGTCCCTTTTATTAAAAAAATGATCTTGTTTCAAAATACATTTTGAAACATAATTAAAAAACCCTTATACATTGTTTTTTCACAAAACCCAAAAATCCCAAACCATTTAAAACTATCCATCTTCATGATAAATTACATTGAAGTAATATTTAATCCCATTTAAAACACACCTATTTTTGGAAAATGATTTTTTATTTCATATTAATTGTTTATTAAAAACATCATCCACCCAAAAATATATATATATTTTCCAAATAGTCACATCATAATCCAAATTAATCAAAAGAGCCACCTGTATCAATATTAATTTAATCACCCCTTATAATATAAATGAGAAAACATTGATTTTATAATAAATTTATTAATATTACTAATGATTTTGATAAGGCTTCATGTAAAACAAGACTACCTATATGTGTGTGTATTATGCTCACACCATGCCACTATCATGATTCATAAATTAATCAATGAATCACAGTTGATCCCAATAAATCATTTCATGATTCATCCATCCCTCATTGGGATTCCCTATCAAATCCAAAACCTTACTAATCCTATAGTGTGTAGTCCCAAAACTATACATCCCATAGGAACATGGATTTCAACTATTTTCTTGTTGGAATGGAATACACTTGGCCTACCTTACAATTTTAGACATTGTAACTCCACCTATAACTATGCTATACTATCCGAATGAATAATATGACACCAATTTTAATTGAATAGCCACAGTTACAAACACGATACCCACATAAGGAATCTAGAACACCTCAGGTTCACCACCCCACATGCCAGAGTCTTCTAAATAGTATTATGAAAAGAAATTAATCATAAGGATACCTTTACCACTAAATAAACCTTAAGGATCACTCCCAAATTATATTAGAAATTAAAAAGACTCATTATTATGTTGGAAATACAAAACAAATTGGCACATAAAATAGGGATACCAATAGGCCATATAATTTTGAATAGAATGGTTTAAAAAATCAACATATGGAGTCAACCATAATTTAAAAGAATCATATAATGAAAAAAATTAAAAATTATATAGATATATATATATATAATGATCAACTATCAATTAAATTGATAACCATAATTGACCAATAAATACATTAAACTATGGAATATATCATATAATATCCCACTTCATCCATGGACACTATGAAATGTAGACTAAACCATGCATCCATCTTTAAAACATATACTTGTCCTGAGAGAAAATGTGATAGTCAATTTTGTATATCGAAAACCCAACCATATGCACGGTTATGGGGTGAGTTCAATGAAATATAATGAATCTCCATTTCTTTAAAAATAGTATGTGTCATTATGATCATGTTGATGTGAATTCAATACATATAATCTATGTAGTCAACTATGGGAAACATTCCAACCTAAAAATATTACACAAAGTTCACATACAATTATACATCTTATGTTTGTGTGGTAACATGGACACTATGAATCTAGATTTTGTGAGTTATAATACCTTGTTTAAATGAATACATTCCACTTTTATCATAACCACCCCCATATCTAGTGATCTAGGGTATGGTGTAAACCGAAACGATGTACAACCGACATAAGATGAATCATGATGGTACATCATATAAACCCCAACCTATTACCTGAAGTAATATGGAACATTATTGTGTCTATATGAAATTACAAATTACTTATAGATTAGGATAGGTCTATCATCATGAACACATACCTATACCAACACACTCAAGGTAGGTCACATCCATCACATTGACCCATCCCTACAGAGTCAAGGGAGGTCACCTTAATAACAATGACCCATCCCCACACACTCATGAAAGGTCACATAAATCATAGTAAATCATCATCACCCACCCTAGGGATTTCATAATAAGAACACTAACTCATCCTCTTACATTAAATGGTGGTCACATTGGGTACACCATATCATCCTCGTACACTCAGGGGAGGTCACATAAAGGAACATCAACTAGTGTATTTGAATGAAATATCCCAGAATAATATTTCCATCCCTTGAATGAAATATAAAAAGGAAAACATCACATATCACAACTCACTAACCCATTTTTATGGTTTTTGTTCTTTAATACCTTGATCCAAATCTCGGAAAGATCTGAAAAAAAATTTCCCAATACTCTAAGGATTTTAACTCATTCACCTATAATAATCCATCACATCAATACCAACAGAAAATTAATATTTTCAATATAAACACATCTAACATCATCATGAATAAACATACACACCAATAAATATAAATCATGTAAAATAATTTCTTTCAAAAATAGGGTATCACCCCAAAATGGTCAAATAGAACAATCACTTTTAACCCATAGCCATATAGGATTTTATTTAATATAATGAAAATATATTTTTTATAATCATATATCAAATTCACCGCATATCATTTTACTCCTGATAGTCTCAAAAAATCCCATTAAACCATTATTTAGAAATCCTACTTTCATTTTGAAATACCATTTCATAAAACACTTACCAAATAACATATTTTACATGAAATATTCATGTAATTAACAAAAATTATTTTTTAAAAAAATTACAAAGTGAAATATAAATTCTTTTTTTAATCCGAAAAATGCCATAATGAAAATACATAGGGAGGGACATTGGAACGTGTTATACTAGGTTGTCACTATCGAACTATTTAGTAAGCTATGAGGCCCATAATGACTTTTGGGTTGATATGATCCCATACCAAACTTTTTGGTTTTATCCCACAAAATAAGATATATTTATAAAAATAATACGAATTAATTGTAAAAATATAAATATCTAACGGAATATGAGACATAGTAATGTAAAGTCCATATAGTACAATAAATAGTCATTTATATGTCCTAAGCTCAAACCAACCTCCACTGAGTCCACAGAAATCTCCCTCATAAATATAAATGATAAATTTAATAAATTAAAATTTTAAAATATATATTCTAAATTGGAATAATATGAGCTAAAATTAGAATGAAATTCCATGAATTCAAAACCTTGAGAAACATGGTGAATTCTAATTCAAACACACAACCCACCCAGAGAAACTCAAAAGAGCCAAATATTACACATAAATTGATGGCTAATTCCACCAAATATTTCCAAAACTAAAAAAATATAAATGAATAAAATATAAACTATTAAATGATGATATATTACATCAATACACCATATCATAATGTACTGTATAAGGAAAAAAAAGAAATACACATCATGAGTAGTGATTTTTCTATTATCCCGTAATTTTTTTAATTAAACCTTATTTAACAGAACAAAAGAAAATAAGAGGGAAAAAGACAGTAAAATGATATGAGGGAAAGATATCAGAACATCAAACAGTGTGGGGATTCTCTTGTGAATAAATTTAATCATAGTATAGTAATGGGATAAAATGGGACAGAAAATAAGGGACTCTCATCAATCTGAGATGACTAAAATTGAAGGACAAGAGGGTTGGATTATAAAAATTAATCCCTTAAAAACTGTTGAAATGTCCAAAAAACCATTTGTTCACATTTTTTTGGCACAAATATCTATTCACGTCATGAGAGTTATCAAGTAGAGACCTCATGCCCCAACCCTGATAATTTCAATGCGTGAATCATTGCTTCACAAAAAGATTACTATAGAATGGTTTTCTTTATAGATGTAAGGGTAAAATTTCTAGTGTAAAGGCAATATTCAAAGTGAGACTGACCAAATAAGTTTCCTCATACACAAAAAATTTTCATTCTAGGTATGAATTTAACTCAACATAATGTGAATAAATTATTGCAATAGTTTTCATCAGTCTCACCAATCAAACGGTTCTATAATATCCTCCCAAACACCCATGACAAAAACCAAACATCAACCCATATTTAAAAAAACATCAAGAACATCTAATCACTCTAAATCCAAATACATACTAGGTTTATTGATATAAACCAATCAAAAATTAAAAATGAATAATTCTTTTAGTAATTTTCAACTCATGATAATGGTGGTTGGTACATGATATTTAGTTCATTTTTCCTTAAAAAATCCCAAAAGTTCACCCATATTTCTCAAAATATAAAATTAAATATATATAATTTAAAATTTTTGGAATATTGTTTTATTTTATAAAAAATTACCTAAATTATTATCAAATTTTATGCATGATTTTGAATAATCAAAATTAAATATCCAATGATTTACTTTCCTTATAAATAAGGGGATACTAGACCTGATAGTGTTGAAATTTCCCATGAAATGGGCCCCTAGATAATAAAACATATTTTATTGGAGATCTATCAAGTAGAATATAGGATATTTTATCCCTAAGAATAAAATAAAATCATTATTTAATCAATTCACGTAATAAAAAAATCAACTCTGGGAGTGGTGTCATATGGTAAGACACTTTATGAATTCACCTCTCTACTAGATAAAATCTAAGAAAGGTGTGGACTAGAAAAACTATAAATGACTATATTTATTGAATTGGTTAACCTGATATCTATACATATAATTTTTTTACCCTAACTTCTCATCCATTAATGGTATTTTGTGAACCATATAATTTTTTCCCACTCTTTCTTATTGATATGGAATTATGGTTAGAACAGAGAAAAAAATGAGGCAGTTAATCTCATATTTGTTACCCATGTACTAGAGGGACCTATATTTATATGGTATCAAAATATACTAATTGATTTGATAAATAGTTTGAAATATCTTTTCCAATAGTAGTTTTATTATTTGTTCTCAATGTTTATAAATTCCACTCTCAATGATCTCACTAATTAAAAAATGTAAAAAAAATTATAGAGTAATTGACTTCATTACTTAATGGAAGGACATAAAATATTCCTCGGATATAGAGTTACAAAATGAAAAATCAATTGATTTTTTTACATTAAATCATATATGATTATCGAAACTAATAATATATCATACGAATCTGAAAAAAAAATAGATATTTTTGAAATAGTGCAATGACTATGGGATATCGTTATTTTTACCAAGAAAGGATATTTATCAGTTCCACAAACCGATGTTAGAATACCTTGGATAGTGGATAAAATTATTTTCAAACACAATACACCAATAATGTTAACCCCATATCTCAATCTGATTATATTTCATATGGAATCACTAGCTCAAACTAAAAAAAATCACATGTTATTGAACAGAAATCCATAAGTTGTATATATTTAATATGAAGATCGTGATTTCAATGGAAAGAAAAAATGGGTCACACAATTTTTATCCAAAAAATTTATTATGTAATCAATGTATTTCATAGAGATTAACCTAATTATAATACAATTAATAATAAATCCCATTAAGAAAATTCTAGATAAAAGACCTAAATATTTCCCCTATCATCAAATTTTGGTATACACCATTCAAACTATATTTTTAAAATTTTACAGTAAGAAATGAGAGATGATGTCCACATTATATAGGATAATATAAAGAAATACATGATAAATGGGGTTGTCTACCATCCCAAAGATTAAGGAAATTTTTTAAAAGGATCCTAAATAAATAATAGAAAATTTTAATGATTTCATTACTCAATGGAAGGTTAAACACCCTTAAACCATCATAAGTTTATTACTACATGATCATTTTATGACACTAAATAAATTATCAGACCAATATTCAACATCATAATAATTAAATAATTATTTAAATCATAACCATTAATATTATTTGTTCATGTGGTATGATGAAGAATCCCCATGGGACCCACAAACTATACTAAACCCATATGGATTATGTTATATCGATAATTGTATAATTTGAATTACTCCCCCAAATGGAATCGTTCTATGAGAATGAATTTTTACTTACATTCATTAATGTGTTCTGATTGTAATATCTATAAGATGGTGATTAATATATCTGTAAATTTCATTTCCTATATAACGTTCATAAAATAGGTATTTTAGGTAGAGTAAGACACACATGAATATAATTTAGGAGTTATGGAGTCCTCCCTGACCACATCATATTTGTAATCAAAACTAGTAAAAAGGTTATTCTAGAAACTTGATAGGAAAAAATAATAACTAATTATATTGACTATTCAAATTAATCCAATCAAACAAGCAATACATTTAGATAGATTAACATCAACTGTGTAGAATTAGAATTATATGGGACATAGTTTATCTAATATTCCTGCCACAAAGGCATTATCACCTCGAACCACAGGTTCATCACCCTTATAGTCCTGATAATCCTTCTTGCCTTAACCCATAGACTATGTGTAAAAATTTCCTTTTTTCCAAAAATTGGATGTATTAAAACATTGAACATTTAAAATAGCATAAATCATGATTCATGATGTTCTTTACCATCCCAAATGACTTATATAATCTATCTTATAAGCATGAAATAATGCATAATATTCCATGAAAAAATGAATATCTTGTAAATTATGAATTTTGAAAATTCAATTCAATCTTCTATTTTATAAATAATTACCATGGATAAATTGTTCAAGGAAACATTTTACCACTTTATTTTTCGTACATAATAGTGGTATAAATAACCGTTGGTATTTAGTTGATTGTATTACTATGATTGACTAAATTCCTTCAAAATCATCCTTCCCACAGAAATTAATGGATATTGATTTAAAATTATCTGAATTGACCATAATGTGTAATAAGAAATTTGATTGGGAGAAAATAAAAAATACATGGATTAGGATATAGTTTGGATATAATTTGAAAGATAGTATATTCATTTTTATGGACAATACATTTATTCATATAAATATGAGAATACCAAAATCATACAAGATGTTCCTAGTATACTTCATCAACATGTTGGTGGGAGTCCTACATTTTGATTTATCTAGTTATAAATCTTTTTAATCCTACTATGGTGAATTATTGTACCATAACAAATTTTTGTATAGAAACATATTCATGTGGATGAATCAAATGGACTAGAAGTGTTCCCCATAGGCACTAGAATGTTGTGAAGGAAATTTGTTGTCTCTTAATTCATAAAATAAAAGTGAAAAAGGATGACAATATAATCCAACTAATGATTCCATATAAAGGAAATGATACCTTCAATAACATATATACCTATTATGGGTAATTTGTTTTAGTTTTTTTTATCATCAAGTAAGGGAGAGAAAATTGATTTCTCTATATGAGTTTTTCCTGTAAATCAAATAGTTTAAGAAAACTACTAAAATGATTGCATGAATAACTCAAAATCAAAAGAAACAAATAAAAGTAATGGTTTAATGAAGTATTATAAATAATATAGAGTAATTGGGGTCAATTATTTAAATTCTCACGGTCTTTGTGAATCCTGAGGGTACCACATCTTCCCCAAATAATCACACCCCTAGAAAAGTGGGTAATGATTTGGTACATTAATATTATCTATAAAGAAAAGATTATTAATATATAACCCTCAATCCTAATAAAATGTTGTTGGAAAAAACTTTACTCTGCATTGATGAATTTGTTTCGACATCTACAAATGAAATAAAATATGTGAATATAGACACTGATGATGACCTGAGTTACATGCTAACTACCTCAACCAAATAAGTTAATATAAATTGCTAATATTTTCTATTCCTCAGGTAATAGAGTTACATTTGTACATGTAAAAATATAATGAAAATCTATATTGGACCTCTTAGGTAATCATTCATATTATTGGTCTTCCCATTATAGTTAAAATTAGTCTATGGAGATAATTAATCAACAATATGGTTCCTTGGTAGAGGGAAAAGTGAAAAAAAAATTCCATTTACCATTTAATTTTTTTTGGTTTGGTGATGAGATTGTCTCGATAGTATTATTACCATAATAAATAATTATATAAAAATATATGTATACATTGACTTCTAAGACCTCAAACATCACAATCCAAAGGAATACATTGAATTCCCAATCCAAAGATTTTTGATATGTTTGACATATAGTTTGAAATTCATTTTTTTAATGGACTAGTATATTTGATATAACCAAATATATATTGAACATAATAATAAAGGGGTGATAGGAATTAAGGAAACCAAATATGTATTTTATCAATGGATTTATTTTGATTTAATAAATATTAGAAAAACCTACCAATGGATGATGAAATATATTTCCATGACCATTAAGGAAAACTAGTAAAATTACATATTGATGAAATAGAAGTCAAATAATTCTAGTGCTATGATTACATTAATATTGATGGTAAGGATTTATCTTGGATATAACATTTTATTTTAATGATGACTCTACTAAAACATGAAATTACAATCACACTATGAAAAATATGCAGAATAATTACATTCTATTGAGATATAGATGTTGTCATTGAATAAAAAATGGTATCCTAGGTATAACATCTAACTCAAATCCTTTTATATTTTTAAGGCCGTAAAAGGTAATTCCCATATATCTAATGATTTATTTGTTTCATTATAGAAAAATGGGTTCCCTTAAAAAATATTCAAATAATTGTATTACATGTTGGCTCGAAATTGATTTCTAGAGTGAATTTGATATACTAAAATAGCAGCTCTCACAACCTCTAGATTTAGGGATAAACATGGACGGAAAACCCCAAATCCAATATGTAACATCATTATAACAGTCTCTAAATGCCCACATTACTTGGAAAAATAATGCTGAAAAATAAATTTGTATATATATAAAATTTTTTAAAATATAGGAAACTAATTTTAGATACAAAGCAATCAACAAAATATTTCTTGCATTGATCATTACGATGGGGAAATTGTGTCACTACCTAAAGCATAAATAATTACACTTATCCTCCCAAGTGTATTCTATAAATAAATCCTTTGTTTCCCTATATTGTTTTTGAGTTTGGAAATATGTGTTATTATTCATTTATAGTTTGACATCTTCTTTTTATGTCCCATGTAAATTAATGAAAAAAAATTAATATATATTACGAAACCTTCAAACAATAAGGAAATAACCTTGGGTATGATGTTCCATGACGAGGAGGTTCTTTTGGTCTGTAATGTAATGAACCATGATTTTGGATCCTTCAAATTAATATTATTTTCAATAGCCTTTTTCATAAAAAACATTCAACAAATTAAAATCATGAATAAAATAAACCATTGAATATTAATATCACATGAGAAATTTTACCATTGGTAAATAAAAAGATGATAATTATTTATATATGCATGAAAAATTGGATTAGGAAAAATTAGAATTAAGAAAATATAACTTCTTCTATAAATGTACTTTTATTTGTTATATTGAAATTTCATTTCAAAAATAAATTTTTAATTGTTTATTTTTTTTATATAAAAAATTACTTCAGTATTAGAATTATCTATCCAATATAATATTTGTATGAAATTTGGAGATATCTATAAAATATTTTTATTGTGAAAAGGTATTGATTTTTCTAATACCGCCATAATTGTAGCTTCAAATTATTTTAGGGCACATATATATAAATCCAAATAAATAATTCAAAGAATACTATGTGTAATTTATAAAACCTAGGATTAATGTTTTGAAAAATGACTAATATTTTACACCAAAATATTTTCTTATTATCTCATATTACAAATTAGTTTTAAAAAATTGATGAAATTAAATATAAAAAATTAATTTTTTATTTTTTATCATAATTTTTATATTATCTAATAATTTGACTTTAAATTTTAGGTAAAAATACAATTAAAAATAGTACAATTAATTATAGTGATAATGGTGAAGGTATTATTTTCAAATATTTTTTTATTGAGATAGGGTAATTATTATCTAGCAAAAAAAATTATGAATTTATAATAATGACTATAATAATATTTTTAAACACATATATTATTTTATTAATAAAAAATTCTGATGAAAATAATTCTAAAAAATAAAAATATATATAATAGTCAATAGATAATTTTTCTACAAAATAAATTTCTGTATATATATATAATGTTTTACTTTAGTAATTAATTTTCTATTTCATGGAAATAAAATTTTATTATATGGACATTAAATTTAGGTTCATCAATACCAAATTTATAAATTGTCATAATTTTAAATGCTTACTAAATTAGATATTACTGGGTAAAAATTAGTTACTTGTGTATAAGAAAAAATATGTAAAACTAGAAAATCTATGATCAAATGACACTAAAAATGTTTAAAATCAGAGTGGAAAATTACTTTTCATTCTTGATCAGCCTTTTCAAAACTATATATCCATTATTTTTTTAACATTTGGAGTCATTTATTCATTAAAAGTGTAATGAAATCATTGAAAATAATGGTTTTCAGAATATATTAATTTTCATCACTAAAGAAGGGGGGTCACATCTTCCCTTTTAATACTCTACATTCCCATTAAAATTTCCTTATACCACTAATAAATTTTCCTTTATTATATGCCCATTTAATTTCTTGAATCCCCTTTTCAAAATAAGTTATCATAATTCCTTAAATTATAAGAAGTACATCATTAGGATGTTCAGAGTCTCGACATATTTATTACAATCCGTACATTTTCATCCTATTTCTTATCCTATATTAAAACCAAAACCATAGTGATATTATGAAATCCTGATCATTATTATATTGATGTGTTATTATATGAGTGTAATTATTGTGACCCCCACAATACATAAATTAAAATTATATGACATTTTTTTAATACATAAAACATTACATAAAGAGATTCCCAAAGACCGTAATAGTTTCATGCCTTGGAAAACATGGAATCATAAACACTAGTACATTGTTGAGCTAAATTTTATCCCATTAGGTTTTTCATGACTACAACCCTTCATAAACACACAATACGTAAAACATATATTCATAAAAATGGAAACTAAACATACATAAGAGTGATCTCAAATGCACAATATGGGTAAGAAGAGAGATATGTAAGAATAAACAGGGTAATAAGGTTATAAGAACGTGATTATGAAATTATAATAGCATACAATTGATAATAATGATAATAAACACGAGTCATGGAATATAGTTTGGGAGCTCATAAGAAATTAATTATAAGGGAATGAAGAGCATAATCCAAGAATTAATAACATTGGAGAAAGACATTGAATTATGGTAGACACATAACCATATAATAATGACTCCCATAGTAGTAAATTTAACTCTTCCAAGGCCATATTAGTAGTATATGTTCACTCCCTATACCATTTTGGTTGTAATTGTAAACTCTGATAACCATATTGTTATCCATGGTTTTCTCCCATGACTATACTAAAGTCAAGGATCACTACCAATACCCTATTAGTGGAAAATGTACTTTATTTCTATATCATGAGATATAAATATTTACCCAATTAATTGGAGGGAGATATAGGACCCAACAATCTTATAATAAAATCAATCACACATGTTCCAAAAGATAATAAAACATTCATCATATCATGACCCGTAAAAAGATACCGGTTTCAAAAACATCATATGATAACCCATGAAATGAAATTCGTATCATATACCTTTCATTATAACATTAACTATAGATAATATACAGATTTCATAATAATTTCATCAAATAAAAACCGCTTGAAATAAGGTCATTTAAAAATAATATAACATGTGTCATTAATAATATTCCATCAAGACATTAACCATTTAGGAAATAATATCAATTGTGTTCATGTATTATATTCCAAGAACATGATAAAAGTTAAAAAAATTATGTCATATTATATGGAGAAGGATTTTTAAATATCACTTGAAACATTTCTTTTGGAAAATATCATTTCTTTGAAAATAAGTTTTATAAAACCATTGCAAAATCCTTTTTCTTATGAAGGATGATATATAATTTTTTTTTATGAAAACATATAAAAAATCATGAAAGAATATTGATAATAATTTTTCTTTCAAATCATATAAAAGATTCTTGAAATCATTTTGAAACCATTTTCTGTGAAAAAAATTGAAAACTTATAATTAAATCTTCAAATCATTTTCGAAAACTGTATTCCATGAAAATATATAAAAGAAACTTGAATTATTTTTTAACCCATTTAATTGAAAACACATTGAAAACAGATATATAATTATTGATTAAATTTTTCAAACAATTTTTAAAAAAAAATTTAAAACATATGAGGAATACATGAAATGTTTTTACAAAACGTTGCAGATTTCTAACTGAATAGAGAGGTAAAGTTAGACTTTCTTAAACACAATTTCCAATAATATTATATACCAAAGAGTGGAAATATGTAACTAATACATTAATATATAATTAATAACAAAATTTTATTAAAATTCATTTGTTTCATTTAGTTATTGATCATAGTATTTCCTCGATAAAATAATAATAAAAATAATCTCAATAATTGCTGAGATTGATTCAATAAACTCTTTTAACATGGTGACATTAAATCACACTCCCAATTTAAGAAAAGTACTTCCAAAAAATATTAAAATATATTTAACTTAATTTTATTGATGATATAATATATTAAATGGAATTTTATACGATCATATAACAATATTGGTTCATAATATGCTATGTGCCTCAAAGAAGGTAAATTGAGAAAAGATTACATTACCAATTTGGTATCTTTTAAAACATGAACCCATGAATGAAATATAATAAATTATTATGTAAATAAAAATAAATATATGTATAATAATCATATAATACATCAATTAACATTATACACACCACATATAATAAAAAATATGTTAACATGGCTTGTGTATTGTAGAACATAAAAGTTAGATGAGAAACACTTATTACCAGAATAACATGAAAATCATGATCCACATGAGAGAATAAAATAATTAACAACATTTAATATCATTATGAGAGTAAATTAATGATATATTGAGTCATATTTTTTTGTATACCCCACACAAAAGAAGCAAGTGGTGAATATGTTATGTACCACAGAAAAATAAAAGTGAGTTGAAATCACATTTCCTTAAGTATTTAATTTTAGTGTACAAAATAAATCATCATACACAAAAAAAATATCTGTTTATTATACATATAATTGATAGAAATATTATTATGTATAATACCATTTATGATTTCATTATGAATTTATTTTACCATTTTATTAACAACTCTATATTAATGTTACGTTTTGATAATATTTTCTTTGTTTTTTGTATATGTCGTAGCTTATTATTTTTCATCCTATCAATTAAATAATAATCTAATTATTTACATAAAGTAAATAATAATATAAGTATCATAAATATTTTGTATATAATTTTTTATAATAATGTTCAAAATAACAAAATCGTAGATGTAATACACTGTTCATGGACATGGTTGGTTGTACAAACACATGAACACTGTCTCTGTTTTATTGTGAAATTGAATGAAAGAATTTAAATTATTTATATTTATATTTATAATAAAATTAAAGTATCATTATTATTTCATATATATCATATAATGTTACTAAACCCATCCATAATACATTTCAGGTAAATTATAAATGAATCACATCACTTGGAAGATGGGGTAGTCCACACGTCCATAAACAATGATATAATATTTACAAAAAAATTGATATATTGAAGGTTTGTGTTATATGATACATAAATGATAATAATTGAATAATAAATATTATAAATAACATATAATTTTACTGAAACAATGGTTAATATATTCCTTGTAAATTGTGAACAAATCCCAGCACATTAAGGAAGTGGTACACCACACGTCCAAAAATGATGTAATCGTATTTACACAAATAGATATCATGAATTTATATTTTATATAATACTTATAGATTCATAAATAATTCATTAATATCATATATATAGTATATAAATATATTTTAAATCATTAATCAAAGTAAATAATGGTTGGAACGAAAAAATCAAAAAACATCATTTTGGGGCGGTAGTTCATCATACAGAAGAACAGTAGGTTCGTTACCCACTAGATGGATGTGTTTGTAAGTGTAGGTTAAACAATTTTAATAAAAACAAAATAGTTTTTTTGGGATACTGAGTTAATTATATATTCATGTAATACGAATATTTTATGGTGAGGAGAATGAAATAATGTAAAAGATCTTCTGGAATGGTGTTACTTCTTTTTTGGGTAACCCCTTTTAGATTGCAGCAATGTTTTTCTCAGATAAATATTTAAAAAGGTAAGGATTATAGGTTTATGGAATGGATTTTTATGAGATATATTCTATATACTGTTCAATCCAGTGTGGGATTAATGGTGTGATGTCGTGGGAGGGGTATGTTCCTCTTTATAGTGGAGGGTGGCGACACTTGGAATTGTTTAAAACAAGTTTTTTTTACTGAGGTTTATACCTAAAAAAGACAAAACAAACTGACAACACTCAATAATGTAAGTATTGGGGATGAAATATAACAAAAAAATGTGTTTTATACAAGTTTATAGGCCATTTTTCTTTTAAGATAAATGTTTACTTCCTTGGAAATCTTAATTTTTTACTTAATTACTAATATTAATTTCAGTCACATTCAATAATCATTTTTGTTAAAATATTATTTTATCTTACTATAATATAAATATAATTATTATTATAATTTTTTATGATTAGTTTTTTATATTAAATTCATATAATCATTAAAATTATGTTTATTGATAATCCAACATAAATAGATATAAATAGTTTTTTAAGTGAGAATTATGAAAAGTTATATAAGGTTTTATATCTAAATTCAACATAAAAATAATTCAAATAACCAAAATCAGATAACTGTTTGTATAATTAATCTATTATGACTTAAAAACATAAAATATAATATAACTACACAAATAATGTTTATGAAAAGGTTGTTTAGTATTTTTTTCTATTCATTGAAAAATAATGTTTTATAGGAATATCACAAAATTATACCCTGAAATAATTATGGAATTCATAATTCAAAAATAATTTCTATATTATAAAATTAAATTTCTAATACTATTTAAAAGAAATTTTATTATTGTTCACATATGGACATGTAATGTAGTTTCTTTAAGAAAATATTATTTTAAAACACCTAAAAACATTACAATAAATTATATATATTTCATTATAAATATATTTAATTTATTTTAAACCATTATAAATAAAATTTAAAATTTAGTTATTAGTATTATTTTTAACATGTTTAATGGATAGGTTAAATCTATCTTGTTCAAATAAATACAATATTAAAGTGTTGTTTCAAAGAAACATAGTATTGCGTAAAACACAAGACAAGTCAGTGTTTCATGTAGCACGTGATTACCTTGGTTTGGTGTATAAAGAATGTGTAAATATTTTTAGTGTTTATTGAAATTAAAGAGAACAAAAAGATTAAATATATCATAAATAAAATAATTCACAAAATCTATGAGTGTCGCATTCTAAATCCCTTAAAATGAAGTTTTCCTCAAACCTCACCTGGGTTATTAAAGGATTAATACATGAAAGTTACATTAATAGAAACTCATATAATAAAAAATGATACAAAAAAATCAATTAAAAATGATATATGAATAAATATTGGTTAAAAAAGGTAACATAAAACTATGTTACCCATTTAAAAAAAATTAGTGTAAATTGAAAACATGGACATGGATGATAAATCAAGCTATCATGTTATGAAAAAGGGTGATAAAGAGCATGGTAAGAAGAATTTCAACAATCAAAAATCTATAACCCATATAGTAATGAAATAGGCCATTGATAACATAAAAATTGACGATATCTTGAGAAAATTTACATCATCATCCTTTTTCTAATGGTGAAGGATCTTCATGAAATAAATACTTACTTGATTTCATAATATATCATCAGCAAAATTTTATCCTTTCTTTGTGCCTTGATCAATTTACACATAATATTTTATTACATGAAATGATGGTAAATTTGTTATACTAGATAAAAAAGGATAAAAAATATATGACATTCATTGTTTGTATCTATAGTTGAAATTTAACATTGTTTATCCAATAGGTATAAATCTTCATATGGTGTTGTGGTTTACAGATCTATAACACCTCATACAATGTTATACATAAACCATTATATAAATTATTATTCTCATAACCCTTATTAAAGAAAAAAATATAAAACTCTAGAAAGAAGGTCACTAAATATCTCAAAGAAAAATTGGCATTTATCTCTCATATGTCATGAAGTAGCTCTTGGTTGTCGAAAATGAAATATATAAATAGATTCATCATGTATACTCATGAAACCAAGTAATAACATGAAATACCACAAATCCATATTGAAACATGCGTTTTTCCTTATTCAGATTATTATTGGATATGTTTTTTAAATCCAAGAAGTTCTAAATTTCATCCATAATGTCATATCCCACTTATTTCAAAAAATATTTTAGTAGTTATGTGGACATAAATACTCTCAAAATTAATTTATCTAGATCATCATTTATTTATCCTTAATAAATATCATTTCTTCATCCTATGAAATATGTTCATGGTTACCTTGAATTGAGGAAATCGTACATATAAATCACATATTACGTTCATCAGTATGACATAACATATAATAAAAAATCCTTGAGAAAGAACATCTACCATAAATCCTTATATACACCATGATTCATTGAATATAAAACTCGATTTCAAATACATTAAAAAATTGATCATTCCACCTATTCCATAATCTATTAAATAATATGTATTATCTTATTCCGTAATAATCCTTTCATAAAATACTAAATAAGATTAATTTCATAACATTTATCAAACTCATTTTAATAATTCTTATAAAAAAAATTAAAACAAAATACGTTGTTCAAATGTCTTTCAGTGTCTCTTTATCATATGTAGAAAACACAACACTTCAACCACCTTGTCAATTTTCTTAATGAGCCTTCCACTTTGGAAATCAATTTTACTAATGCCCGTAAATTCCACATATAGGTAATTCATCATCTGATAATACCTCTTGGAGGCCAATATTCCCATCCAAAGCGTTAACTGACCTTTTTATTTTCCTTTTCCAATTACCAACTTTCTTTCATATTATTCCATAGTCAAAACATCATCTTATTCTTATGAGACATTCTCTTGGGTGTTTTATCACATATTCATAACATGTAAGAAACTAAATCTTCTTTCTTCCATGGTCTCTATTACCCCAAATCTCCGCAAACTCATTCTTTCCCTTACTTTTTGAGTAAAATAGTGTTTTAATGTACACATAGTTGATATTATTTTGTAAAAACATATTAGGCATGATCACATCATCATTTCCTCTAATGATAATCACATTTGGATTCTCATAAAAAAAGTTTTAATCACATTTAATGTAAACCCAATTCCTTTTGGTTTGGTCTTTTGACTAAAGAATGAAATCGTAGAATGAGAAATATTTATCATAGAGGAAAACGTCATAATCAAGAAAAATAACATATTTTTCGTCAAAATCATGACACATAATTTTCTAATAAATGAAACAGTAAGTTTATACTTGGTTATTCAGTCATATTTTATTTCAATCAGTCAATAGGATTCATAAAGAGTTTTTAAATTTTCAAATAATATCCATCGGGAGTGTGAAACGAGGTTCACGTTAAGGATCATTTTAATGTACTAGTTTATGCTTGAGTTCGGCCTGATGCCCCTTGTTGTGGTTGTTACTATTATGTACATATGTGTAAAAACCATGTCCACTTATTGTGTCTAGATAGGGATTTATTTCTTGTAATCCAATCACTCTATCAGTTACAAAATTTTAGGAAATTTTCCTACACTTTTCCTCATCTGTAATCCTTTCCTTGGACGCATCCTTTGAAATTTCCTTAGAAATATTCATAATGATCTCACTAAATTTTCCTCATAAAGGATTCAAAAGATTAACTAAACCATTTATCTAATACCAACTATAGAAACCCACTCTTTATAAACATTAACATTATATCAAATTTGTGGATTACTGAAAAAATTACACAAACAGACACCCAAAGACCATATTAGTTTATATATTTGGAAACATGGAATCATAATCATGGGTAAATTAGTGAGGTAAATTATATCTCATTATGTTATTTACGACAATCACCCTTCTTAGGCACATCATAATTAATACATATCTTCATAAAATGGGAATGAACACATAAAAATATGTGAGCTCAGATAATCAGCATGCTTAAAGAAGGGAGATATATAAGAATAGACATGATAAAAGGGGTATAAGAAGTTTATTATAATAATAGAATATCATACCCTAAATATAAAATATAATAAACATTAATCATGGAATAAATAATGGTATTTCCAAACACATGAATCATAATCGAATCTAGAGCATAATTGATGAATAAAAACATAGGAGTTAGACATGTAATTGTGGTAGAAACATAGGAATGTTAAAATTATTTTCATAGTATTCAAATAATTTATTCCATTTCCCAATTAGTAGTTTGGGTTCACTCCCTAGACCATCTTGGTAATCATTGTTTACTCCCATAATCATTGTGGTAGTCATGGATCACACACATGACCATATTAGTGGTCAACGATCATTCCAAAGACCATATTAGAAGACAAATAATTTTATGTCTATCTCATGAGATATTAATATTTACCCAATGAATTGGAAGGAGATATTAGTCCCACTTTGTCATGAACCAACTCATGTCGGCACTCCAGCCACAAATACCCCGTGCCCGCCTCTATAGACCAGGGGCTGGGGACTATTGTCGACGGCATAAAAACTCAAGGAGGCCTTTTAATAAGAACTTGTACACAGACACTCAAATACAACTCAATTAAAAAGTGATGTGAAAAAAACAAGATTCAACACTAAATTAAACATAAAACAAACACGCATCAACCTATAAATAGTATATTTATAGAAAAAGTAAACTGAAAGGTAATTTAAAAAATATATGCCCAACCAGAAAAATGCCACAACTCGGTAATTAGTGGAAAAGTAAAACAACCAAGAGAGATCCACTTTGAGATCCCTACCTATGACCACCGAATGAGGTCCAAGAACCCCATATCCTCATGCTCCTATAAAGTCACGATCAACCAGTATGTCGTTAATAAGGGAACACTAAGTGTGGGAAAACCCAAGAATGGGTGAGTATAAAAATTCCCAATCGAATGCCCTCATGTCTCAATGCAGTGTCAACTGTGGAAATGAAGTGGGGAGTATTAGATAGAACAAGTTACATTAAAAGGACTACAACTTAACTGAAGAAGGGTGTATTCTAAGCTCATCCGAACACCAGGATCTAGAAAATGATGAGAAAAAGTATTTATCGTCGATTCTATTCTACCTTTAGTTGGAGTGTAGAATTGTCAAACCACAAGAAGCTAGACAATGAATGAACGTGGAATACCCAACATGTTTTAGCCTATCTTGTAAAGAGAGTAACAAAAACCCAAGGAGTGGCTAAAAAATAGGATATATCATTTCTCATCCAAAGAAACCCAACTGAGAGAGTAATGGGGTCTCCATAACATAGCTAAACCCAGGAAAAGTGATTATCCAACAATCAATTAAGTAACCACCATTGATACACAACACCCCACACAATTTATTTGAACTACAAGTCAAAGGTTCTAAATCACCACACCTTGATACTGTCCATTTTGGGTGGGTCTGTCTCTCCTAATCTATTTTTGGTCATTTCACAAGGACATGTTTTGGTGGAAAAAACCAGTCTTTCTTGAGAGTCAAATTTCAATTCAATGCACATCTCTTCAGTAGGCTATAAATTTGAGAGATTGTGTCACAATATTGAGAAACCACTGCCTAACCATACTCTAGGGTATGCTCACAACAGTAGATGGTGAAACTCACTACCCAGAACTACTTGAGGGTATTCCCAGATGAATAAACAATGAACCTCACTACCCAGCACTACTAGATGGTATGTCCTAAAGAGAAGTCGGCGAACATCACTACCCAGCTTCTATTAGAGGGTAAGACCAGAACAGTAATCGGAGAACCTCACTACAACCCGGGATGAAGGGTAAGACCACATGAATAATTGATGAACCTCACAACCCATCCCCACTGGATGGTAAGTCCTGATATGTGGCCAGTGAACCTCACTACCTAGTAACTGCTAGAGGGTAAGCCTATAAGACATCATTACCATCATTTAGTGTTTCCTCGATTAGGAATCACGCTCAAAACATCAAGGGTCTCTTCGGATAGGCATCATATTTGGAACATATCGAATCATATAATCCACTATAGTGGTATCCATCACGTTCTACATGTAAAAACACATAGGTTAGGCCAATCGCATGCCTAAATACGAGTTCATAAGAATAGGATAAAAGTGGTAGAAGATTTTTAATGTGGTACATCACACATGTCAGGACCACATGATGTGTGAACCTAACATATCATCTGGTAGTATACCTATATATCCCCAAGTACAAAACTATAAACTAGTAACGATAAGGTGTTTCAATGTAATCCTAGATTACACTACACCTCTATCCAAAAGGCTAATGCTCGCATGTTTCTTGTCATTGATCTGAAAGGAGAAACCATCATTTTACTGATATGACTCTTATAAATGGCCCCAAATAACCAATAAGATCACACCTTTATGATACATTCAAAAAAACACACATGATTGATCATTATTCACCCAAAATTTACTTAGAGTGATGAAACTACATTCCACCACAATGTGAACAAATAGTTACCTATGGGGCCCATGCCTTGGTCTAGAAACACATAAGATGGATCATACCATTTTAATCCCTTCAGGAAAAAAACATATGATTGGCTATTCATTTCACTAAAAAGGAAAACCAATGAAAAATTGACATTTCACAGTAAATGCTCAAAATGGGGTTTGGGGGCCCCACCCCTGCATTTTAGTTTAATATTCCGAAATTTTTATTGAAATATACTCCTCAAACCAAGGGTCACAATGTCCTTTAATATGAATGAATCAGAAAATGTATGCAGACGTATGGTCTAATACTAGTTTCCTGAATAATAATAATTAAATATTTAGTATTAAAAAGGGATGTTTCATACCACTAAACATTGAACCTGAAAAAAATTCCAAAATTAGTCTCAAAATATAAATCTTAATTCATACGTCATGAATCCTTATACGGAATGTGAAATAGACAATTGGTTTGAAAGATATGGGTTTTTAATAAAATAACTCGATCTGAACCCACTTGAACTAGTCGTCCGCCTGCCGAAGAACCTCACTGTCGCCTTCCACTCTTCCTGGACACTGCGTTGCCAACTTCAACTATGTCGGACCACCATGCCACTTCCAGCCTCCACACCAACATATGTGCCACCATATTCCACCACGCTTGCCTCCACTCCATCGCTTTACACTAGAACCCATGCCATAAAAGCTTCCACAAACCACAATAGCCACTCCGGTGATCTAAATTTTGATTTGATGTGAAATGTGGATTCCCCTGGATGAAAGCTTCATAGTGCCAGCCTCTGATTGATGATTTTTCAACGTTTTTGTGTGGAAAAATGTTTTTGGATCTTCCACTCGCCATCTAAGGTCTTATGGTTCCAGAAACTCGAATCTGAATGTAGATCGGGACTCCTCAGGTCGATATATTCAATGATATTGGTCTATCTCCATGATCAGAGGTCATTTGAGAATTGCATAAATTTTATCATAATCGAATGATGAATAACATGAATAATGGGAAGAATATTAGATACCAAATAAAAATATATGATGGTCCTTGTTAGTTCAGCCATCAAAAAATGATTTTAAAGCATCACATTTCATCAGAATGCGAAAACGAAAAAAGAAGATTAAAACGGGTGGCTAGAGAATCCAAAATATATATCCTACCTCAAATTTGGTTTTTTTGTTTTTTTTGTGCTCTAATATACTATATCATATATTTTTATCATTATCAGATGTATCTTGGAAGTCCAATAACCATCATCCAGAGATTTTCCATCTGAGAGAGAAATAACATAACTTTGTCTTAGTTCCTTAACATCCAATTTATAGGAAACTATCGGTGGTCGTGTAACCTAAATCTCATGCACCATATCAACTGAGGTTTCCTCTAGGGAAAATATTGTTCTATGAACTCAATAGTGGTCTTGGATTTCCAATCCGAGTCCCACTTCAGATGTTATTCAAAGTATCATTTCAAATTAAAAAAATTATTAAATAATTATACATATGGATTTTTCCTCAAGGAATTTTTCTAAAGATGTCATGATCTGAAAAAAGTTAAGTCCCAACTAGGTTAAACAACATGCTATGGACTCACCCATGGCCCCAAATCCCCGATCTGAGTAACTATTTTAGAATAATTTGGTTTTGAGATATTAAATAAATGAATTAATACAATAATTCATCAATTTAATTTACCGCTAATGTGTTAGGAGTCCTAACCTCTCGTGCTGATGCATTTCATGTTCTAGCCAGGGAAAACACTATGATTCAGACCCAACTATCATCTCAAATTTCTAATCTAATAAACCGTTTAACAATTTTCCCATTTCTATCATGTGAATAGTAATAAAATACATAATATTTTCTGTATAATTTATTCCAGGAACATGAGGCCTCAGAATCGTACAACATCATAGCGCCTAAATCTAGAAATATATGAAGAAATATTCCAAAGTCTTAACAAAAATAATTGGGTCTCTAAAATAATCCATCCTTTGTAATTTTTATCCCTAAAAAGTAAACACTGGAAAGTAAACTCAGGATACTGAGCTCACATATGGCTCTCCTTCTCAAAGGAAAATCCATCACATTATCATGCTCGAACAAGGGAACCAAAGGGTTGGTCTACCCTCGTTATTTCTCCCCCTGTCAATGACATTCTTAGTAACATGCACATATCTCATCAACGGTGACATTTGGGAGACGTTGTGCACCCACATGATCTATTGGGCTAGGGCATGGTTGTAGGATTCCTCACCAGCGTCTGCGCGATCTCGAATGACATGATGAAACACAAGGATAGGTTACCTCCCTAGAAAAACATCTATATAATAAGCTGGTATTGGAATCATTTTTTCCCTTGGAATAGAGTATCATGTTTATATCCTTCATAATATCCATCTCGTGAAACACTCTAGGATATATGGTCAGATAATAATTCTCAGTCTGTGAATCACAACTAATACAATCTTACGTGCTCAAGAATTGAAGGAGTAAACATCATTGGATGAAGAAAATTATACCCTCCAGATTCACCAGGGCTATCTGTAGGGAATCTAACTACTCTAAATCTTCCTGCATTTGGTGGGACATGGGCTTCCTGCTAAGGGAATTATTTACATCACTACTTCTTTTCAGATTATAGATTACCTCAAAGTCATAAAATTGTAGGAAGTTCAACGAGCATCACCACCTCATGTTCAAGTATCTCTGGGTGATGCTGTACCTGAGACTCTATTAGTCTGAGAAAACCACAAAGTACTCTCCCATAAGAGAGAGCCACCACATCCTCAGGGTGAGGACTACTACATCCTACACTACATATTGAGTTGCGTAGTTTTGTTTATAAGGTTTCCATCACCACAACCTGTGCTTGATTACATTATTATGAAGATTGATGTTGAGAACACTAGGTAACAAATAATATGGTTTATGAGTAACCTCGTCTAAACAAATTTATATAGACACAAAAATCACATGTCATAGCCCGTATGTCTTCACTTCCCTTGGAAGGAACGTAATCCCCAAAACATACACTATTACACACCCACTAGAAATAACCTGAGAAAAAATTATCAACTTGATAAAAATACACAAGAAAATTATGGACATGTTCTAGAAATATAATGTAAAACTCTTCCTTGAATGAACATGTAATATGGATTCATCCACCAAACATAGATATTATCCACTTTGGTAAGCACATACTCTCCCTCGTGGTTTTTCTTGCGTTATGAAAACTCATCTCGGTGGGGAAGTACCCCCCAAATATTCATGCATTTGAAGCTACCTCGAACCACACCAACATAGGGATACACTGACACCACGTGTCACCCATGTAAATCAGCAAGAAAGAAGCATGGGGAAAATAATACTGCACATAGTGTCTAGAATGTTATACTTCAAAAGGTTGAGGAGATATAGAGGTTACCTCTTACCATCTCATGTGCTTCATGATTGTAGATATCAATAGCATGCAGCTTCCTAAGGCCCCAACAGCCAGCTCCCTAATCATGACATGGGACGCTTATTTTCATTGGAAGGACCTCGCAAAGTCATCCACAAACTATAGCTATTTCTAATCTTATACCAACAATGCCTCCCCAGGGACCACCCTATCCTCACTTGGGAGATCCCAAATCACGACATTGCCTCTACTGTGATGGTGTATCTTCCAACTACCTGAAAACCTCCAAACATCTTTTTAGATAGTCTCATGCCATGTGACATCACACATCACAAGAATAGAACTAGACCTCCCAATGTTTTTTAGGTGCTCTTTGTTTTCCATGAACATGTGCAAGAGTCTAATCAGGGGGTGTCATGCTATGATGAGGGTCTTCCAACTTATGTCTACTAATTGTGGAAGACATACCAACTCTGTTTCACCCACCTCCAAATCTGACCAACTAGAGCCCCTCTAACATGAAGCTCTCTGTCACTAGTGCTCACTCCAGCACCTCATAAAAGGTGGGGATACACAAGGTAACTATGATTGTGTGAATATCCACTATTGATACCCTAATCAAAATTATGTTCATGGATGTTGATATCATGGATCATGTCCAGATTATATTGTGCAAGGTCTGTGAACCTTGTCACATGCTCAGTCACTGTCATCCCTCCCGGCTGAAGCTCTTGAAACTCCAGAAACCTGACAGAACATAAGCATGAGGGTTAGGACTCCTCACAAAACAACTACTAGAAGTCATCCCATGAGAGTATGGACTCATCATGCATATAAGTAACTGAGATCAACCAACCCCAAGCTACTCTATAGAAAAATTCTGGCTTTCAAAGCCCCCATTTGATCTATAAGGGTCCGAACATGCTTGAAGAGGTGAACTAATGACTCTAGCAAGACCTCAACTACATGAGGGTATGGATCCATGAAGAACCTCAACAGTATATGATTTTATAACTCTCGGATTATGGTCAACATTTTCTCATTATCGGCATGTGCTAATGGAATTAATAGATACTCAATATTTGGTGGACCTGCTACTTTCCCTCATATAGAAAGGAGGACCATATGATGGATCCTGAACTGAAGCCTCATCATTCATAAAATCTTCATCACGAACCAGAGCTAGTATACTGGCTGGGTGTGGTTGGAGAGGCATCTTTAATCTGATCAAGGAGTATCATGGTCAAATGGGAACGCACAGACACACACACACATATATATATATCAATAATGATGGGGAGCTAACTAAATAACGATAGTCAAGGACTCAGTCCTATATGATGCATGTACCATTGTTCCCTACAACACGTGTCTCGGCAAGCCATGTTGACAAGTGGGTAATCCCGGTCCTGGTGAATGGATATTTCGGTCATCATACCATCATTGGACTCTTGCATCTGAGAGCCTCTCTTGAGACACATTGACACTATTTCACTAAAACCCAAACAATTAAATTTGAGATATCATCCATACAAATTCCTAATGAATGAACCATCTCTAATACCACATTATCATTACTCAACCGATTTCGGGGATCGATCCATTACTACCCCAAGCCTTCCTCCATAGGACATGTGCTTGTGACAGTCACTGAAGGCATAAAAACTCAGGGAAGCCTTTTCCAAAAAACCGGTACGCACAGACGCAGGAAACTCAATGCAAAAGTTTAGAGAGAAAATAAAACAAGATAAAACAATGCTATAAATAAACCACAAACAAGAACCGACATCTAAATAGAACTAGTACAAAAAAGTAAAATGAAACGAAAGGGGAAAATCCCACCCAACTAAAAAATTACATAACCCGAAAACATGTGTAAATTTAAAACAAATGAGAGAAATCCACTCTGGGATCCATAGAAATGACCACCCCATGCGGTCCAAGAACCATGTATCCCTATACTCCTCTAAAGTCAAAATGAACCTCTATGTCTTCTGCAAAGGGAAATCGATTTCGGGAAAAGACCAAGTATGGATGAGTATAAAAATACTCAGTACGATTCCCCGAAGGCTCAAAAGAGAAGCAAGTGTGGTACTTAAGATGTGATCAGTAAATAGAACATGGTAAAGTTAAAGGATTAAAACTCAACCCTACAATAGAGTGAAGTAAGATCAGCCAAAAAAATGATCTAGAAATGGTGAGAAGATAAAATTTTTATCAAGTATTAACTATATTTGGTAGGATATTAGACTCATCTAACCATGAGATGTTAGACATGGAACGTACGTGGATTACCCCATGCATTATCACCGCTCTTATATGGAGATTAACCAAAACACAAAGAGTGGGTACTCAAAATATGATACACATATTATCAACCAATGAAATCCAATTGAGAGAGTAACAAGGTCTCAATCTCATTGCTCATCCCGGGAAAAGTGAGTATCCAACAATCGTATAATTGAACACCCTAGAAACCCATCATCCAAAACAAATAATTGAAATCGAAAGTCAATGGGGATCCAGCACCACACCTTGATACTATCCTATTTGGGTGGTTCGGTCTCACCCTCATGGTTTAGTGTCACATCACAATGATTCATCATGATGTAAAAAATTCCCCTCTACCATTAGAGTCCAAATTCATGTCAAATATTGTCTCATAACTATGTTGCATAGTTGAGAGATTGTTTCACAATGCTGAGAACCCACTACCCATCCCTACTAGAGGTTATGCTCAATAGAGTAGTCAGTGAAACTCATTTCACTACTGGAAAATAGGTTTATACCCACGGTTTGTTTCAAAACCGTGGGTATAGGGATAGTAGGAGAACCTATACCCACGGTTGTGTCAAAAACCATGGGTATAGTTTTCTTTTAAGACCTATACCCACAGTTTTGGAGAAAACCGTGGGAATAGGGTATTTTTCGAAGACTTATACTGACGGTTTCCAAAAACCATCGGTATTACGGTTTTTTTTAAGACATATACCCACGGTTCTCTAGAACCATGGGTATAGCTTTCCCGCGTTATGGCGGGGAACGAAACTTAGGCGGGAGACAAAAAATTGGCGGGTAGACATTTTTTCATATATTAATATATATATATGCAGATATATGAATATATAATAGATAACAATTCCAGGTTGGTTGGTCGGTTGATGGGGGCTGGACCACGAGACTACACACAAGTCGCGAGATCGAAACCTGGCGAGAGGTTTTTCTGAATTTAATTATGCAATATTAATATATATTGGTTGATAAATGAATATATAACACATATAAAACCCATCTGGGTTGGTCCACTACTGGGTTGTGGCGCTGAGTCCTTGCGTGTGGCGCTGGTTCGAAACCCGCTGGTTGCGTTTTTTTAGAAAACAACATTGTTATTAACATATTATAATAAAAATATCCTTATATGAATGAAAAGAAGACAGATCGTTTGGTCCGCTGAACTGCATAGCGGAGCCTTCCTGTGGGTGGTGCGGGTTCGAGTCCTGCTGCAAGTATGTTTTGAAAATTTTAAATTCCCCACGGTTTTCAAACCGTGGGGTAAGTTCCCTACCACGTTGTACACCAACTTGTTTCTATGTGAAACACCTATACCCATAGTTCTACAAAACCATGGGTATAGGTCAAGACCCCTATCCCGATGTCGTTCCAGCCCACGGTTCCCAAAACCGTGGGTATAGCCTATACCCACGGTTTTGGGGGCTATACCCACAGTTTTGAACCGTGGGTATAGGTCGTTTTTTCAGTAGTGTTTCTATCCCTACAAGTGGTTATGCCAGTATGAAAAAATAATGAACCTCACTACCCATCCAGACTAGATAGTAAGTTCATATGTGTAGTTGGAAAACCTCACTGCCCAGCAACTTTTGGAAGGTAAGCCCGAAAGAGTAATCGGCGAACCCCACTGCTAGCCCTATTGAAGGGTATGCGCTGATGAATAAACAACAAACCTCACTACCCTGAACTACTGTAGGGTAAGTCCTAATGACTAGTCGACGAACCTCACTACCCAACCATTATTGGAGAATAAGCATGGGAGACATCATTTCCATCATTGAGTGTCCCCTTAGGTAGGAATCACACTCGAATCATCGAGGGTCTCCTCAGACAGGCAGCACACTCTTATCATCTCACATTATATCTTAGAATCCACTATAAGTGGAACCATCAAATTTTACATGGAAAACACCCTAGATAAGATATTTGTAGGCCAAAATCCTAGTTTATAAGAAAAAGCTATGAGAGATAGAATATTCATGAAGTGGTACATGACATGTGTGTAGATCACAAAATATATGAGCCCACGTTATCATCTTGCTATGTACCCAATAATACTGATGTACTAAACTATAAACTAGTAACCACAAGGGATGCCAGTGTACTCCAAGAGTACACTTCACCTCTAGCTAAAAGGATTATGATAACACGTTGACCATCATTGATTCTGAAGTTAAAACCTCCATTCTAACGACATGATTCTTGCAAAAAACCCTGAATAACCAATACTATCACACCATTTAAATCCTTGTGAAAAAATGCATCGGATTGACTATTCATTCGTCCAAAATGGACTCCCAGTGAAGAAACCACATTTCACCATGTTGTGTACAAATAGTTCCTTGTGGGGCCCATTCCTTGATCCAAAAAGAAATCAAACAGATCACTCTATTATGATCCCCTTATACAAACACAAGGGAACAAAAATTCATTTGTCCAAAATGTATAGTCGGGAAAAAAATTACATTTCATTGAAAATGCACAAACAGGGCATGTGGGTACCACGCCACCATTTTGGTTGAAGAAAGAAAAATTAGTTTTGAAAAGTAATAATCAACTCCAGAGTCACAATGCACCTGGAGAAACATCAATCTGATGTTGTATGTAGACATACGGTCTGATGCAAGTTTCCCGAATATAAATAATTATATTATTATTATTAAAAACAGATGTTTCATACCACTGAACATAGAGCCCGAAAAAATTGTTACCAAAGTGGCCTAAAAATATCCACATCAATGTAAGGGTTGTGTGGCTGTATAAGGCCCTTGAAACAAACCCTTGGTTTCAAAGATATTGGTTTTTTAATAGAAATCATATTCTAAAAACATCTGGATCAGTCGCCGCTAGCCATAGAACCATGTCGCTACCTTCCACCTTGACAGTTCACTGGTCTGATGCCTTCTGCTCTGCCAGACCATTGCACTACCACCTACCGTTGTGCCAGATTACCGCGTCACCACCTTCCACCGCACCCTCCACCGCACTACAACTTTCCAACATACCCCACCATCGCGTCGCCACCTTCCACAGGATCCCTCGCCGAAAAATAATCTTCATACCTCTACAATCACTCTTCTGAAGTAAATTTAGATCCATGACTAGATCCAGACTCCCAATACGAGACCTTGATAGTGTTATCCTCAGACCGATGATCCGTCAATGTTTCGTCATTGTGAATAGTTAGAGGATATTGTTCTCGCCCCCGTCGGTCCTACGGTGCCAGAAAATAAAATCTGGAATATATCAGGACTCCTCATATCAATATATTCAATGATATACATCTCTCTCTATAATCAGAGGTCATTTTTCAATGGAAAAAAATATTATCATTGATGAACGATGATGAACACAATGAATGAAAAGATCACGCAATCATGAAACAAAAAAGATGATGGATGTTGTTAGTTTGTCCATCAACAAGGGATTCTAATGAAAAAACTTTCCACAGATATCGAAAATGAAAAACAATGATTCAATTGGGGGATAGTGAATCAAAAATAGAAATCCTACCTTGAATTTTGAATTTTCCTTGTCTCTGTTGCGCTCTGGTCTACTAGTGCTTTCATTTTCATCATGATCTAATGTAGTCCGGACGTCGAATAACTTTCTCCCTGAAATCTTCCATTCGAGAGAGAAATGAGTTGATTCTAGACTATTTCTCTAACATCCTATTTATAGGAAAGTTCCAGTGGTCATGAAATCAGAATCTCCCACACCCTCTCAACTGAGGTCGCCTGTAGGGAAAACACTACACTACAAACACAATGAAGGTATCTGATTTCTAATCCAAGTCCCCTTTAAGATTCTATTCAATGTATCATTTCAAATAAAACTATTATATTTAAATATTTTACTTACGGGTTTTACCTCAAGTACTTTTTCTAAATATGGTCTATGCTGACAAAATTAATGTCTCAGTTACGGTAAACGGCATGCTTTGAACTCAAATGTGGCCTCGAATTTCCAATTCGATATACTATTTCCGAGTTATTTGGGTTTGATCTATTTAAGGAATAAATTAATAAATCCATTCATCCATTTAATGGACCTATAACAAGCGATGGTTCAGAATGTCTTGTGTTGAAAAATTTCATTTCCTACCAAGGGTAAAAATCATGTTTCGAATGCAACTATAGTATGACATTTTTGATCTAATCAACCTTTTAGCATATCTCATGTTTCTGTCACATGAATACTACAAAAACACTTAATATTTTTGTATAATTTATTCTAGGAACACATGGCCTTGGACTCATAAGACGTATTAGTGCCTAAATCTTGAAATATATGTAGAAGCATTCCCATTTCCTAAAAGGTAAAAAAGGTCTCTACATCACTCTCTCATTCCTGCTTTTAATCCCCAAAAAGAAAAACTATGAATAGAAACTCGGGATACTAAGATCACATCCATATTGCCCTATCCTAGGAAAAAACTACACATTAACATGTTGGAACAACATAGGTACATATGGGAAGGTATGCCCTAATATGGTATAATCATGTCGATTACATGTATAAGAACATGCACTTATCTCAATAGTTGCGACATATTGGAGATGTTGTGCGCCCACTCCAGCTATTGGGGTAGGGCATGGTGGTAGGCAACCCCACCAGCCTCTACATTATCTTGTATGACACAATTATACTCAGGGGATAGTTTGACTCTCTAGTAAAAAATCTCATCGAGTCTACTTTAACATTAGTTGGAGAGTAGACTCATCCAACCGAGAAAAGCTAGAAATAGAAATCATTTGGCATACCCCAGGAATATTCTCCTCTCCTAGAAGGGGAGTGACCAAAACCCATGGAATGTGTACAAAAAATAATATAAACACATGTTCAACCAAATAATACCAAATGAGGGAGTAAATGGGTCTCCATCTCATAGCTTAACCAAGGAAAGTATGGTTTCTATTAGTACCAAATGTATCCACCATCGATACCGAATATCGAACACATATTCTCCAAACTAAAATTATATGGGGATCAATCACTACACCTTGATACTATTCTCATTGGGTATGTCTTTCTCCCCCACATGAAATTTGGTTTTGTCACAAGCTCAAGCCTTGGTGAAAAAACTCCCCTCTTTCTTGGGAGACCAATGTCACGTCAAAGCAAGTCTTGTCACTATGGCACACAGTCGAGAGATCATGTCACAACGTCAAGAACCCACTACCTAGGCTTAATATAGGGTATTATTTGAAGAGTAATCAGTGAATATGACTCCCCAGCCCTGTTGGAGTGTATTCCTAGCTGAATTAATGATGAACCTCACTGCCCAACCCTATAGAAGGTTATATCCTAAAGAATAGTCAGCAAACCTCACTGCCCCACCACTACTGGAGGGTATGCCTGAAATAGTAATCAGGGGACCTCACTGCCCAACCCTTCTTGAGGGTAATCCCAGATAAATAAATGATTAACCACACTAGCCATCCCTATAAGATGGTATGTTCTAAAGCGTAGTCAGTGTACCTCAATACCCATCCACTGCTAGAGGGTAAACCCAAAAGACATTATTTCCATCATCAAGTGTCTCATAGGATAGGTTTCACACATGGAACATTGAGCATCAACTCAAGTTGGAGTCACACATATGACATCTCAAATCTCATCTCCAAATCAACTACAAAGGGAATCGTCCCATTCTACGTTGAAAACACACTCAAGATAGGCTATTCGCGGGCCAAAATCTGAGTTCAGAAGAATTAGATATGAGAGGTAAAAGATTTTCAATGTGGTACATGACATGTGTGTGGATCACATGATTTGTTACATGACCATATTATTTGTTCATGTACCTAGTTGTACTCAGGTACTAAATTGTAAACAAGTACCCACAAGTCGTGTTTTTGTACTCCCAAAGTGAACTACACCTCTAGCCAAATGGATGACGAGCATATGTTTCTCTTTGTTGATCTATGAGTCAAAATAGTAATTTTAACTACATGCCTCTTGAAAAAGTCACTAGATAATAAAACATATCCCACCATTTGATCCTTGCAGAAAAATGCACAGGATCGACTATTCATTCACCCGAAATAAACTCCCATCGATGAAACTCCATTCCACTGTGTAGTCCAAATATAGGGCCACATGGGGCCCATTCCTTGATCCCAAAACACATCAAACATATAACACCATTGAAATACCATTGAAAAAAAACACATGGGATCAGGTAATCATTGTTCCAAAATAGACACCCATTGAAAATGTGATATCTCACTACAAACACTCAAAACATGGCTCATGGGACATGCACCACCATTTTAGTTTTTTCACAAAAAATTATTCTTCAAATCTCATCCCCAACACAAAGGTCACAACACCTATGACATTGCATCAACCAAACATTGTATGTACACGTACAATTTCATGCATGTTTCCCGAATAAAAATAATTATATTCTTATTATTAAAAATGGATGATTCATACCACCAAACATTGAGAAAAAGACAAATAGATCACAAAGTGGCTTAAAAATATTTTCCTTGAATAAAGGGTCATGTGGTCTAATAAGATATTTGAAATAAACACTTCGTTTGAGAGATACAGGTTTTTTAATAAAAACCCCATTCCAAAAACATCCAGACCGGTCGGGACTGGCCGAACCGACTCGCTCAACAGGTCCACCACCGACCCAAGCACCACAATGTAGCGACCAGCCTTCTCCCCCACCTTCCTCGGCACTTTTTAACCGCCATTCATCATACTCAAATGCCACACTGCCACCTACTATCACACCCACCACCAGTCACCTTTCCCTCTACCATGCTAACGCCTTTTACCAGAACCCATACAAGAAAAGCTTTAGTGGACCATTACGTTCACATTGATGATACAAATTTTTATTTTAGACTAGATATCGACTCCCCATGATGATACTATCATAGTTATAGCCCATGCTCGATGATCAGTCATCATTTATGTGTGGAAAAATGTTGACATATCTTTCGCTCGTCGTCGGAGATCCTCTAGTGCCAAAGACTCAAATCTACGCATAGATCGGGACTCCTCAGGATGATAGCTTCACAAATATGGGTCTTTCTCCATGATTGAAGGTCATTTTAACATGGATAATTGTTTTCATTAAATAAAAATGAAAACACAAAGATTGCATTGAACAGGCGGTCCTGAATCAAAACAGAAGATTGTCGTTGTTAGTTCATCCATCCATGAAGTATTCTAAAGCAATGAATTTCAAAAAAAAATCAACAACAAAAACAAAGGATTATATAGGGGAGGCTAGAGAATCCAAAATAGAAATATTACCTTGAATTAGGATTTTTCGTTGTCTCTGATACGCTCTGACCTACTAGGTCATGCATTTTCGTCATGATCTGATGTACTTTGGAGGTCGAATAACCATTGGTCAAAGCTCCACCATCCGAGAGATTAAAGTTCCAACTCTAGATCACTTTTACAACCTAATATTTATAGGAAACTGGCCATAGTGGTGAATCTGAATATTCCACATCCTTCTAACTAAGGTCTCCCCTAGGTCAAACAATGTGCTACAAACATAATAGCGGTTTCAGATTTTTAATCGGAGTCCCTGTTATGTTTTTTTTGAAGTATCATTTAAAAAATATCTATTTTATTTAATTATTTCATTTACAATTTTTACATTCAGGTATTTTTCTATAGAATTCAAGTTCCATAAATTGTGATGTCCCGGCTACGGTATATGGGACGCTTCAGACTAAACTGTGGCATCAAATTTCTGATCTGAGATACCATTTGAGATTTATTTGAGCTATTAAATGAATGAATGAATTTATTAATTGACCCATCTAATGTTCTAGTAATGAGTGAGGTGGGGGGGAACATCATGTGCTGACTTATATCATGTCATGGCTATGGAAACCACTATGTTATGGACAAGAATGTAGTCTCATGTTGTAAATCTGATTAGCCATTAAAGAGATATCTCTTTTCTATCATGTGAATAGTACAGAAACACATAATATATTTTTATAATTTTTTCCATGCATAGTAGGCCTCAGAATTACATTCCATCTTAGTGCCTGGCTCTAGAAATATATGTAGAAATATTCTAAATTCTTACAAGTTAAAAATCGGGTCTCAATACACCAATATAATTATAAAATCATTCATACATGTTACAAAAGATAATAAAACTTTTATCATATCAAGAATCATAAAAAGATAAGTGTTACATAAAATTTTTATCATATCTAATGAAAGGATATGGGTAGCATAGGTCATTCATCCAATAATTACCTCTAGAAAATAGATAGGTTTTGTAATCATTTCATTAAAGTATAACCCATGAAAAGAAGCGGGATTCAAATGCGTATAACCCATGGAAGATAAATTGGTGTCATAAAAATCATGACATAAAAACATAAAAAATTAACTAAATGATATGAATTTTTTATTTGACCATATCCACCATAAATGATTATCTATAAGAATATATTTCATCTTATTTGGGAAATGATTTTTATAGATCATAGGAAAAAATTTCGATGAAAAATATACTGTCTTTAAAAATCAATTTTATAAAACCATTGAGAAATCATTTTATTATAATAAATTACAAAAACAATTACTCGAAAACAAATGAAGTATCGTGAAAATATTTCAAAAAAAATTCATTGAAATTTTATTTAAGAATATTGAAAACATTTGGAAAACCATTTTTCTTGAAAAAAATATGAATACATAAAATTAAATATTAAAAATGTTTTGAAAACCTTTTCCCTTAAAAACATATAAATTAATCATTTAAATGTTTTTCAAACCCATTTATTTGAAAATAATTTAAAAACATAGAAATTTTTTTTGAAAATACATTAGAAATATATAATAATACATGGAAGAATTTTCAGAAAATGTGGCAGATTTCCAACCAATGGGATAGGTAAAGTAGGACACTCATAAAAACACTTTCTCAATAATATTATATATCCAATAAATGAAAATGAAACCATTACATGAATATGATAGGATTAACCAAAGGATAATAAAATCCATGGGTGTTCTTGAAATATTGATTATAATATTTCATCAATGAAATCATTTTCACAAACAATCACGATAAATGATGAGATCGTTTCAATAAACACTTATCACATGGTAACATTGAATCATGGTCACTTTTTTTGAAAATAAAATTAATTTAACACTAAAATATCATTAAAATAGTGAAATTCATGTTATCACATGTTGTGGGATGTGAATATGCATCGTATAATGATATAGGTTCATAACACGACAAGTATCTCAAAGAAGGTAAATTGGGACAAGATTACTTTACCGATTTGGTAACTTTTGAAACATAAACCCTATAGAAATATATATCATAAAATAGTTTTAAAAATACAGTTAAATTTATTTATAGGGGTCATATAATACATTAATGGGTAGTATACAACCCATATATAATGTATATAAGTTTAACATCTCATGTGTCTCAAGGAAAATAAATGTGGGATGAGAAAACCCTTAATACATGAGTACCATTAGAACCATGATACCCCTGAGAAAATAAAATCATTCAATTATTTAAATATAATTAAAAAATAGAAATTAATGATATTAAATTTCATATGTGTGTATAAATACCAAAGAAAACAATCTAGTGGTGAATATGACATATACCTAAAATAAATAAAAAGTGAGATTAAATCCCCTTACCATATGTCATGAATTTCTTCATACAAGTTAAAACCTCATGTATGTAAAATATATGTTTATTATAAATATTAAATAGTATAATATTAATATATCTAATACCATATATGATATCGTTATTACATTATATTACCCATTCATTAACAACCCCTTGTTAATGTAATGTTTTTGTTAATATCTGCTTTGTTTTTCATATATGTTTAGGTTGGTTATTATTGACCATATTTGTTAAATTATTATTTAAAAATTTCCAAAATTTAATAAATGATATAAGTGTTAAATATATTCATTATATATTTTTTTATATTAATATATTTATTATATATATATATATGACATGTAACTCACCGTCAATGGAGACGGTAGGTCGTGTGTAAGCCTGAATATTGTTTCCGTTGAATTATTGTATTAAAATAAAGAATGTAAATGAAATGTATTTATATTTATATATTAACATTATAGTAGTATTATTATTTCATATATTTCATATACATTAACTAATCTCGTCATTAATAAATTCAATGTAAAATGGGAATGAATTAAATGGCTTTGAGGATGAGGTAGTCCACACGTCCACAAAAATAGTTATCATATTTTCAAAAAAATGGAAAGCCTAAAAGTAGGTTCTATATAATAATTGTATAATCATAATATAATAATAATTAGAATAAATAACAAGTGATATTAATAAGCCTATACTTACACACATCATTTAAATTGGGAACTATTGACATCGCTTTGAAGAGGCGGTAGTCCACATGTCCAAAAACAATGTTATCATATTTCCCAAAATGGAAATAATGAAGGTAAGTTTTATTTAATAGTTATATAAGAATTAATACATAAAAATATAATATATATCAAATAAAACATATTTTTCTTCATAACTCCCAAAAATTTTAGGTGGTAATCTATCAAATCGAATATCATTTCGTGGGGTGGAAATTCACCATACACAATAACTGTAGGTTCATTACCCATAAGATGGAAGTTTGTGTAAACATGGAATAGATTTTTTTTAATATAATTAGGATACTGATTTTATTATATAGACATGTAATAACAATATTTTAGTGGTGGGTAATGAAAATAAAATAAAATATCTTAAGGAATAGTGTTAACTCTTCTTCGGGTAACTCGGTTTGGTATGCACCAAATGGATTCTGTTGGTGGATTTCATCCCAAGGTGAGATATCTAGTATTTGGGGAGGTTTGTTGAGGAGATTTTTTGAAAAATATTGATCTATAAAATGTATCTTGAAATGTGTGGAGATGTTAGAGGTGGTACAACCTCTGTATATTTGTGGGAGGGGACACATTTAGCTTTTTTTAAACCATGGTATGTGTTCCCATGTTTTTACCTAACAGAAGTCATAAAAATCCAAAAAAGAACCATAATTTAAAATTTATGGACTAAATATAGATATCCAAATTTTTTAGACAATTTTATTTATTATTTCCTCCCATAAATTTAATGTTTAGTCCCTTGGTAAGCTTAATCATTCATTGAATGCTGTAATTAATTTTTATCTCTTTTACTTATCCTTTTGGTGAAAATTAATATCATATTGTTATACAATAAATTTCATACAACATAAAACATGTTATGTATATTTTTATAATTTCAATTCATAGAAGTGGTAAAATTATGTTTAATGATAATATCATATACATGGTGATAAAGCGAGTTTTTAATGTGAGAATGTTTTAAAAATCATTAATATTTTATATCTAAATTCAACATAAACGTGATTCAAAATAACTAAATTGTATAAATATATGTATAATGGAACTATAATTACCTTAAAAAATAAAATAAAATTTAACTATATAAATAAATTAGAAGATAATACAGTTTAGTAATTTTCACTATTCATCCAAAATGATATTTCTAAAAACAATTCCAAATATTCACCCTAATATATTTTTGACATTCTGAATTCAAAAATAAATACGATTTTATCCAATTAAATTTAAAATATTATCTAAAATTAATTTTATTATAGTTCATATAAGGACATAAAAATTATTTCTGTTATGAAAATAGTATTTTTAAACATATAAGGATATTAGAAAATTATATATTTCATTATCAATATGTTTTATTTCTGTTAATCTATTTTAAAAAACATTTTAAAATAATTTATTAATATTAATAATACCATGTTCAATGTCTATTTTATAACTATGGAATTTAAATAATTATTAATACAAAGTGTTGTTTGGTAGTAACTCAATTTTGTGTGTAACACAAGCCTAGTCAATGTTTTATATTGTGTGAGGGTTCCTTGGTATAGCATATAATGAACTCCAGAAAATTTTCTTTGATGTGTAAAATTATAAATATAAAAAAGAGTAAACTAATTCAGAATAAATAGTTAAAAAAATATTATAGTGTTACACGAATAACCATTTTTATTTCATTACATCAACTTAGAAAAAAAATAATGTTAACTAGATGTTGATCAAAATAATACCATTATGTAGAATAAAATTATCATATTGTTTATAATTTATTATATAAAACTATGAAAATATTATTCAGCATCATTATAAATTATAAATAATATCAATATTCTCAAGTCTTAATGATATTAAACAATTCCTTAATAACAGTCACCTAATATGATTTAATGTTCTCATGTTCGTTGGGGATTAACCACTCACTTAAACCATGATATAAAACTATCAGGGATAAATATGATAAATTAAATTGAAATATTGTTAAAAATTATTTTTCAAATAATAATTGGTTTTATGGTTCCTTATTTTTTATATTAATTCATTATCATATTACAAAAATATCATTTTTTCTTATAATAATTACTGAAATAAGATAATAATGATTCAATTATCACAAAAACTGATGTAAAAAAATTATATAACAAATAAATACAATAGGAAAATAAATAGCCTTTATTAATGGAAATATATATGATTTTGGTTCCTTATAATTTATCTACTAAACTTTACTTGATCGTTCAGGATGTTACGTGCATGTGGACAATGAATCGTGAACATGGTCCCGGTTTCTTATATCACTTATCACAAATTATGATATATTTTTATCATACCCCATGTATTTTTTGGAAAGGATTATATACTACCAAATCTATAATTTTTTATAATTATTAAATTTTATTTCATGATATTTAATGTTTTATTCCATTTTTTTCCCTATTGGGGTTTTTACTCAAATATGATAAAATCAACAAGGTTTTCTTTTCTAAATTTTTCACACCATGAGTCATATTTCTTGTCATTGACTACATTTTCATTATAATGATGTACTTAATTACTATTTATTATTTCATATCATTTTTAAAATATATGACATTATTTTCATTGTTTTATATAATTTTCTATCTTTCAAAGGGTTTTATAAAAAAATTAACAAATCTATAATGGTTTCCTTGTCAATGTTTTATCTCACTTAGACATGTATAATAGTTTTTCATATCTGTTCATTTATATGGATTATTAAATAAAATATTTACATAAAAAATAATAAATATAATTCATCTCAAAATATATTAATGTTTATTTAATGGTATAACTATCATGTTCATTTGATTCTTATTTAATCATTTCCATAAGTATTTTTATAAACTCAACTCCTATTATTGACATAAAATGATTATTCACGATTATAATTCTTAAAATATTGGTTTCTTAGTAATATAAATTATTTATAGTATATTTAGTTTCCCACTAATAGTAAACTACCATTTAATTCAAATCTTTTAAACTGATAAAATTTATTTCTAAAAAGATTAAAATTATTGATAATAATTATAATCCCATATAATAATGGTTTTCCCTCCGTATACATATCAACATGTCCCACTAATATTATGCATTATAATTGGATAAATAATTAGGTTTTGTCTCATGTTATCTCAATATTTCCCTTTTCAATTTTTCAAAAAGTGACTTTTTACTCGTCATTCAATCTGGGATTTCAAATATGATATTTCAAAATGTTCTAATAGTTTGACACTGATTCCAAATAAAATTATTTATCTTCAAAAAAAAAATTTAAACAAATATATGATATTTCAAGTATCACTTATTGAATTTTTTAGAATGATGTATTTTCATATATATCACTTCAACTTTTTGAAAATATATTTTGAAAGTTACTCATAACATTTACTTGTCTCTAATATAAAAAATGATTTCTCAAATTTCTTGTTATGTTTTTGTGTAATTTTAACACTTATATCAATAGAACTTTTAATTTTTTATTAATAATTCCCTATATGTATTTGGGGATTCTAAAATAAACATAAATTTCATACATTAATGAAATATTTCCATTAAAATAATTTAAAAATATCAATGACATATCTTATTTTCATATTAGATTTTCATAAACAGTAAAATGTTATTCTATGCCATAATTATTTTATATAACTTATGCTTGATTGAAGAATGTTTTTAAATTAAATCATTTAACATTTCTATAAATATGGTCTATGTAATTTTCTTTTCTATAAAATAAATGATCATCACTACTATTTTATTTCCTAATCACAAAAATAAATTGTCATCCAATTATTTTATTTTAACACTGTATAATTTATAACATTTATTGAAGGCTGTTTACCTGGATTCCATATATTAATTTTTGTGGATGTTATGAAATAAATTATATATCCTTTATCTATAGGGTGTAAATACCAAATATTTCACTAAATATGACATAACTAGATAGATATATACTATCATTGGATATACTTTTATATTCAATGGGTTTATCGAGTCTATTAATGGAAATATAAAATTTTTCCATATATGATTCCATTTAATAGGTATATGAAACGCATTTTTTCTATGTGTTCTTTATGATATAATGATGATAATTTTATATGGTACACTATTTTTAATTAATTTCCTTTCCAACACACTTTTTGAGTAAATTCTTACCCACATTATGAAAGAAGATTTTCTTTAAGAATTTACTAGCAATATCATCTAAAATGCATCGGTTGAAAGGATGGTAATTTTTTATCCCCACACCATTTTGAGGTGGATTATTTTGTACTAAAGTACTCTCTTATATATTTATGATATTTTTTTGAATCCTTCATAAATATTTGTGTGGGACTTGTTAGCAATGTTCCAACGATATGAAAGACTCTATGTGTGGAAGGGGAAAACAACATTTATTACAAGTAACCTATTATTCTGTTATAAATTGTTATTATTTGTTTTATATCCATAATCAATAAATATGGAATTTATCTCGAAAATTATGGAGGTAGTTTAGTTGTTTTAGTTTTGATTTCCCCCCATTGTAGAATCTTTTTCGTCATTTTAGAATATTATGAAAAGCCTATATAGATTATTTTGTTATATAATAATAAATTACCTTATGTTAGGACCACAAAGAGACATCTCACATATCCTTTTGTGAATAATATTTAGAATACACATAGTTAACCAGTCGAAAATTGTTATGTCGCTAGGGGTGTGATGCTTGGGGATTGAGCATGGATTATACATTAAAAATACCGTGAGATTATTAATAAGTAATATATTTATGTAAAAAAATATATAATGGGATATAAATTCTTTTGGGAAAGGGAATATATGGTCCGGGATCACCCTGAAAAGGAGGACCATAATGGAGGTACTTTTATCATGAGGATGGTGTGATCATCACATATATCTATGCACACAACTGTAATTCTCCACTTGAGAAACAAGATAAAAATATGTTTAATAATGTTATTTGAAACCATACCCATAGATTTTAATGGTGTGTACACAATGAGGCTACCGTGGGGAGATTCACCTCTTATAAAAGTGGTGACAATAGGAGATAGTGTGGGGTTTACGAAGGAACACCCATTAGATACTAAAACCAATCATTGGTCTAGGTTATTGTATATTTTGGGGCATTCACCTTGGATGAGGTCCATATATGGGAACCTATAGGACTATATCAACTCAAATAGAATGAAGGTATGGTCAAGTCTCACACCTAAGGGAATTCCCATATATAATAACCAATAGAAATATATTATCATGATGTAGTGATTGAAATGAGATATAGTAACTCATTGTAAATTAATGAAATATGAGGAATATATAAAATCAAGGTATATAATGAAATATCAAAGGAGAATTATGAAATATGGTATATGTGTTGGTGTTACTCTTAGGTAACCTCAAAATGATCCTGTATAGGTTAGTGAATTAGGTGTTGGAAATATAGATTGTGTTTTACACATAATAGGTGGTACAGTTATGTTTTATCCAAGAGGAGAATCTAATTTTTCCATGATGGTGCATGATAAAGAAAAAATGATACATCATTAGTAAATCGATTTATCATAATCCTTATTTAGATATCGTGAAAAAGGAAAATATTATGGGAAAGACAAAAGGTGAATATTTACTATATGAAATATGAAAAAACAAAGAGGATAATCTCAACCCATTAACATTACATTCATGGTTGGGTAATACACCTTAGAGGATTCCCATAGTTTGAATTATTCCTCATCCATCTAACGTAGAGGAAGGATGATCATAATCATGAGAAAATATATCACAATAAAATATTAAATTTAGAAACATACACCATGGTATATACCCTTGTAATATATGAATTCCCAATACTATAATGGATGAGGAAATATGAATATTATGGTCATTGAGTAGGATTGTATAGAATGAGGACCCTTAAAGAACATAGAATAAGAGTAGGCTCACAATTTCTCTACATGTTTTTTCAAATAACATAAACAAATATGGGTTTTGATACCCCATCACTATGGGCGATTGTGCACTTATAATTTGGAACTTCACAATTCATGGATTGCATGACTGGTATGGAGTAACTATGGGTTTATAACCATAACTCAATGGATTATTCTGTCCTGGGTGGAATCACATAACTATAGTAACATAATTGGGACTTCATGGATAGTGGATGAATGACTAGGTATTGGGGTTTCATGAATAGAATCTCAAAAATAGGTTGTGTGTAAAGGGATCATTTAACTCATTATCAAAGAATTTGGATAAAAACAAGAATAGGGTCACAAGAATGTGTCACATTCCTAGAGAAATAATAATAACCATGTGTGTCGAGAGGAGTAGTCTATTATTAAATGTGTATACAAACCATTATGTAACCATTTACACACTACTAATGGTTTCATAATAAAGAGTGATCAATCAAGAGACCCATCATAGATAGCATTGTCGAAGGTGATTATACGAATCGAAAAATTAACATAATCAATAGTGACTATGTGAGTTAGGGTGCTTGGTGCTTTTCTATGGGAACATGACTTAGGGTGCATGGTGTAATACATTGAATGCTTTACATAACAGAAGCCTCATTAATGCTAATGTATTAAATGATCATGTAATACATAAGAGGTCAATAAACCGAGTTCCATACAACTACCAAGAGGATTTCATTGAAATTGGATGCTTTTATCACATTTAACTCATTCTACAGTTGTCCAAGGTGTGAATTTTAAAGGGAGTCATAGAGGTTTCTATAGGCATAAAACTGCATGATTTTTTCACCACTTATTGTAAGAGAGTAAAGCTTGTATTTAAGTATGTGAATATCATCATTCATGTCCAACCATTTCAATAATATCATTGAGTTAATTTTAGCATGTACTTGAGAACATCATTGAAGTCAATCAAATGGTCTAAAGAATATCTCAAAATCTCAAAATCATGGTTTTTCCTGTTACAATGTACAAGCAGAAACCAATTCATCATTGAGTTCCATTTTCAATTCTATCATGTGACTAAAATGTTATCTCAAGAACTCTTGATTACTTCTCATAAGTGGGGTAACATATAGGGTTTCATGAAGTCATGGTGTAACATAATGCTTCATAACCAAATTTATTAAATGACTAGGGTCTTTGGAATGTTCTACAAAACCAAAGGGTGTTGCATGACTAAGAGTGAAATAATTTATACTACCCTATATTCATAAAAAATCTTCCCTAGGTGTGTATGGTGGAACTGTGAATTCTATATTAGTATGTATCATTCATTTTAATATCTTAAAATTAATTTCATATTTATATTTTTGTCATGTTAGAATCTCGTTCTTCAAAAAATCAAATTTATGAAATACTTCTGATTTCATGCCGGGAGGTTTCTTTATAAATCACCCCTAATTTCCTTATCATGAGAAGTAGATATAGTTGGATGTTTTTATTCATAATTCTTCACACGCATAAGGCTTGGTGTCACAGGATTTATATTATGATACTTATAATTGGATGCTAGCAAGTGATCATATTTTATGGCCAACATTGTGTGTCTATATTTAACTGAAAAGCAATGTCTATGCACCAACCTGATTCCCACATTACTGTGGTGAGTGATATTGGTTTTGCTTTTACCTGTATCTAGAGAAGACTTGATATAAGTGTGTAACAGAGTACATTACCATAACAATGCTTCATATTCTGGTCATTCTATCCCATAGAGAAATATTGTGCCTCCATGTATTCATTTGTGCATGAATCTACCCCATATATATTCATGATCATTTAAGCAGTATCCTCTAAACTTTTCTTGTTGGGGTTTGGGTGGCTCATGTCTAGGAATTTAAGAAACATCAATTTCATTGATATGACTTTTGTAATGTTTTTCCTAAATCCATAATTCACACTTAGAGAAATTCTATGTTTACGATTTATAATGTACATAAGACATTAAATAAGAATTACCATCACCAATGTCATTTTGAATCATTGAAAAATTCATTAAAGATGCTTCATTATTATTGAAAAATATATAATATACAATAATATAATTATTTTAACATCTCACATAATCAATAGAACATGTTCATAGATATTTTAGTATATCACACTTGGCTATCACAAGTCCACTTCCAGAGAAAATTTCATGAATCGTATTTTTTAGTTGTAAGAAAAACATATGTATGTATAATGATTTTTGGGGTCTAGTACCACCCACTTATATGTCGGTCTATTATGTTATTTACTAAGACAATCAAATATTAACATAATTATATCTGTTTAAAGAGGGGTGAGCTTAATGAGTTTTCTCATATTTTTAGGCATGAAAATAATGATTTTTTTACATAGATGTGGGTTAATGAGTTTTCTTATATGGTTTTCATCTTTTAAAGATTTTGAATATATTTTTATGAATATATTTTTTCTATATTTTCTTATTAATCCATACTTTAATTATTATCATTATTCGTTTCGCACACTCTCCCAACATATGATTTTTTGTATATGATTTCACAAACATTATATTCACGTATTATATTATTCCAAGATCTATCCCTTAAAAAATTTATTTTGATCTATAATTTTTTGCTTATGATATAATTATGTACTTAGATTATACCAATTTTCTCACTTTTTTCTCACTTATGGTCAGTGTAAATTTCCACATATATTTACAATAATGGGGAATATCATCTCAGCACTTTAATATTAATTATTTCCCTAAGATATATATATATTTGTATAAATTATATTGTCTTTAAAATAAATATAGAGTGTTTAAATTATTGATAAATAATCGAATGTTTTGTAAAATAAGTTACATGTGGAATTGGTTCTTAAAGGCCATAATCCTTCTATTATTTGGGTAGTATGATTATTTTATGGGAAATAATGTTTATCTTATTAAATTATTTTAATATATATATATATATATATATATATATTGGATCATAATATTATTTTGGATACTAAATTTTTGAATAAATTTACTTTTTTAAAAATCATTGAGTGTGTGTATGAGGCTTCATAGTTGGATTCAGATTAGGGTTATGTCATTTTTTAGATTTGTTTCTTGTGTTTTGGGGATTAACATAAGATAAAATTTAGTGATAAACATACAGATTAATCTAAGATATAATTATACATATAATATCATATCATATAATTTTTTAATACAGATATTTTATTTTTCAATTGATAATTACATCCCTCTCTAGATTCTGGAATATTGATGTGGTTCCAGTATAGATTAAACTGTAGGTAATCGCCCTAAGAAAGGAAAGTTGAGTATCAAATCAATCTTCACTATATTGTATGATTACTGGGCCAAATTCATCACACTGGATATGAAACTCCCAGGGGATATGAATTTATTAATTCTCATTCTACTTACAATCCATTACCATGGATTTGAAAATATTTACGTTAGAAACCCTAAATAATAATGAATATGGATAAAATATAATAAAAAATTGAATAAAAATATATGTATATATTAATTGATTTTATAATTTTTGTGTATTGTGTATGATTAAAATTTAAGTCATATATTTCCATGACATTTGGGTTTAGAATATTGTTATAATGTTCACATGGAGGAGCTGAATTTGTTATTAGTCATGTAAGTAAATAAAAACGTTATATAAATTACTATAGAATAAGAAGAAATTATCAATGTATGGAAACAATGAGTCATTAGGGAAGAAATCTGAGGTTTGAGTTTTTATTATCATATAAAAATTTACTCTAACATTTTTGATTCCTAATTTGGATTCTATTATTTGGTTTAAATAGGATCACAAAATGGAATTTGGTAGTGGTTTATATCTAGAATCATCTATGACTTATTAATGAACGTGGGATCATACTTAAATGTTTGATAATAGAGGAATAATTTGATTATGTATGAAAATATTATTTTAATAGTTCCACCTATGGTAGTGAGGTGGATATCTTTATAGATATTAAATTTTGATACTTTTTCCATTTTCATTAGTGCGTGATATTTTTCAATTATTTTTTGGGATATTATAAATGTTATGTGGATAATAATAAACAACTATAGATTTTTATACTGTAGATTTCCCTTAAGTGTTTTGAAAAAAATACTATATTGTATGAATAACATTAAAATGTGACTTTATAACAGTGAAATATTTTTGGGGACAACTATTTGTGGAATAAATATTGAGGTATGGAAAACTATTTGGTTTAATATAGTCTTGATGACGAGGAAATTAATGGTTAATAAATTTTGAGTAAGTGAGCCTGATAGTATTGATAATATTAGCATTTATATATGGTTTAATGAAAACATGATCCATGATATTTTTAGGGAAGTTCAATACATTTTTTGGGATTATCATATATATGAAATAGTGTCTGGATTTATGAACTAGTGCTTGAATAAAATAGTCAATTTCTAAGGAATATATGATTGAATTATGATCTAATATATTATAACTTCTTATAGTTTTTCGAAAGGTGCTAATTTGAATAATATTTTATTAGGGTATATAATAACAAGGGTATATGATTGTATGAATGGTTAAGGTTCTTCATGTAAATAGAGGTAACTTGATATTTTTTTATGGGAAGATATGATATATAGTTTTCTTGATGATTTATTGTGGCTTGTTCAATGTCTTCTAATATAACTCCTGTTTTTTTAAACTTGTATTCTCTGAAAAGAAATTCTGAATTTTTCCCCACATCCATAACTGAGTACAAAAATACATTCCAAATGTAGGATTCCAATTGTTGTTTCAGAACCAATGACTCTTTATAAAACACATTGGTCTAGAGGATGGGAGGTTGGGCTCATGAAACCATTTTTTAGGGGGAATTGATTCTAACTTTTGGACTCTCTTATATATTTAAGATATATTTTCAAAATCCTCCCCAATCCTTAATAGTGCAATGGTTACCCCTGTTTCAATAACTTTATCAAAACCATGTATTGATATTAACAACTATGTGTATACTATCATTTTATTATCTATTTGTGATTATTTAGTTCATATCCATGTTCGAGAACTCCATATTTTATATCCATCTAGGGAGGTAGTTTATGTATCATACATGATATAGAAATTTGATAATCCATTATATGAATCTTATGACAATAGGAAACAAAACCCACATATTTCAGTTTACATGTTTTAGGGTATTGTGATTGGAAAAATTCTCCCAATTTCTCATCATGTGGTAATAATGTAATTATAGGGCTCCATACATGAAGATTCATACTACATATCATGTTATGACTGGGATTAGAGACTATGTAGTTCATGGTTTTTTCATTAAATTTATGAAAATAGAGGCCTTGGGACTTATTTAAATATGGCTTCCCTAGATTCCCAAATCTGAAGTATGGCCATTTGATTTAAAATGATATGTAATCGGAGATATATCCAAATAAAGGGCCCACATTGGAAGAATATGTTCCATTTAATTTGTACAATCATCACTAGTTTCTTATCCTTTGTGATATATACTTGGTTGGAGAAACAAGGGAGAACAAGAGATCAAACACATCAAATGAGGGCATATTTACACATGGCATATGCATCAAATTTTCTATTTGACATGTTTGATTACTAATGCTAGGGATGATATGGTATGGGGATCGAGCATTAGGAATGTGTCCTACGTATCCTGTTTATAACAATAATTAGTGTCATCATTATTCGATTCTTCAAATACCCACTAATGGGTTTGAGTTACATGAGGGAATGGTCTGGGATTACACATAAAATGATTCATGTGTCTGTATTACTTATTCTCATTAAAATATGGACACGGAATAATGATAATCTAATAGGATGAAATATTTCCAATGAGTCATGAATATTATGGATATGGGGGGACATACACCAAGACGGGGTCCAAAAGAAGCTTGGGTTTTAGGAAGGAATCATATTTATACTTTTTGGATTTAAATCAGAGTTATCATAAATAAGTTACCCACTAACCAACTGATGATTTGGGATGGGTGATTGTACTGAGAGACAATATTTTTTCCCTTTAGGTTTTAGGAATGCTATCTATTTATACCAGGATAGATTGAAATATTCATATTCAATTTCTATATTCTGAAATATAAGAGAGATAGAAACCATGAATGGTTCAATGGATATGCTTTGTACAACATGGAGGGTCAATATTTGATAATGGAGTAGATAGGGTCACATGAGTACGTAACACTAGACCATTGGGGGAATCCTCTTATAAAGGGGGTATGTGGTTGATGGTTCATGGCTAGGTGGTGGTGGTGGTGGTCCACATGGTATAAGTCTGAGTGTGTGTCCTAGATGAATTGGACATTTTCTATAGGATCTACCCAATATTTCTTGATTTTATGATGAACATGACTTAATTTACTATTAGAAAAGTCTTGAGTTATTAATTTGATATGGATAATAAATCAAAGGGTTTCCTCCATGATTTTCTATTATTATATTTAGAATAAAAATAAACCTTCCAAGATGCTTCTTATAATCGAAGTCAACCAATCATTAATCATTCACATGATCAATGAACATATCTAGGATTTTTTTGTATGGACGAAGATGAAATTTCTAGGGTCTTTTTAATTATTGAATGGTTTCTATTGGATGTTTTCACATGATCAACAAATTTGTATTAGTTATTTTTAAATGATCATAGAGGAAATTTCCAGTGTCTTTTTCACAATCAACGGAATTTCCCTAGATGTCTTTGCATGATCAATTCAGACATGTCCATTTTTTATCATGATGAACTATCTATTCCAATATTTTTTTACGTGATCAATTGGTGTTTCTCTATATGTCATTTCAGGATCAAAGTGGACATCCCCATGGAATTTCTCATGATATATAGGCTTCTCCTAGATGTCTTTTCTCATCAGTGTGGAAATGTCTAGGGAGTTTTTCATGATCAAGTAAATTGTCTTATATGTCTACATATGATCAAAATAGTATTCACTTGATCTATACAAATGACTAAAATGACATTTATATGGGAATTGAAATTATAAATATAATATGTGAAGAAATTGTTGTATTGAAATGTTGACATGTTGATATGTTTTTGTATGATCAACTCAAATTTTACATGTCATGTAACATGACAAAAATGACTTATACAAGGTATGTATAGAGATAATAATAACACATCCATGGACACCCAATTACATCATGAGACCATGGAAGAATCTTTCAACCACAAGGAATTACTTCAATCATGTGACAGGGTATCATGAACATGTACATGATCACATGCTAGTCTATGTTTTAGAGTTGAATATTCATAGGGTTTATGCCATGGTTTCATGGAAAAAAATTTACCAAGGAAAAGTGTAAATGGATAGAATTTTCCATGATAACCATACCTTATATGGTTTATCATGGGGATATGAGGTCATGTACATTGGTCATCATGCATCTTGAGGCCATATAAATTCCATGTAATAATTTCATGGTAGCATCACATGATGCTTTATCATTTATGTGATCATAAGAAATTAATGGGGTCTTGCGAGGGGTTATATAATAATATACATGGGAGTGCCTTTTGATGCAATATTCAGGAATGAGGGTCCACACTACACGATAGATAGGGGTAAATGTAATGTGGAGTGCATGTCCTGAGTGTTGGATTATCATGAAAATGTGTATACCTGTGGAATTAGCTTAGATGTCCTGTGAGTCTGAGGGATTGAACTACACAATTGATGCGATAAATTTTTGAATTGAAGATGTGTTTCAACCAATAATTCATGGAAATTATAGACAACACTAATCCTTATACAATTCATAATAGAGTATCGCATTATGACACCACATGATTTATTATTATTTATGCGATCATGTGAGGTGAAGATGGGTCTTGAAAGAGGATATGAGAGCATATACAAGGGTTTTAGATCAGGATTACATGAATGAGTGATGGTTTTAATGGTTTATGAGGCACATGGGGAAACTATATTTTCATTGTTTCTTACGCGCATGAAACCAATGTTCTAATAGTGTTTTATTATTTTGATAAGGATGTGTGTCTGCATTGGTTTACAGTTGAGTGAATACGTTGTTCCATACAGTATTCCCATAATATTATGATGTCATTAGATCTCATGATTATAAGGATATCACAAGATGAGTGAAAATAGTGGAATCATATAGATGGTTCTAATGATGGGAGCCCCTATATTACATGGATGTTATACTTGAAGGTAGAAGATAGATTCACCTCCTATATTTCCATTATTTTCTCCATTTCTATCATTTCCCTCTATATGGTTTGTTTTTAAGGGAGAGAGGAGCTTATATTGGAAAATATTTCTAAGGGTAGCAGTTATTTTAATAGTTAAGGTGTCTCATTCCCTAGATAAATGTGGTGGAGGATTCATGTGCTCCACATCATGTGAACTCAATATGGCATCACGTGATGGCCGGTTAGAGAACCTCCAAGGATTCATGGGATGTCATGGAGGCTGCACATGATCCCTATTGTTATTTCATAGAGGCCAATCATTGATAATGATGACTAATTCAGTTTTTGGGTGCTAGACATCGCCTCTCCTATGATTGCAGAATGATACCGTAAGGAGTCGGAGGTTGAAGACAGAATAGGTGTGGGGTCAGACTGCCTATATCAGTTTTATTTGGAAACCAACATTTTTCTATATTATTTTAAATATAGGTATATTGTTGCATAGTTATTAATTACATATTGAAATGGTTCTTATTCAAGAAGTACTTATTTATAAGGCCTCGGCCTTAAACCTTACTTAATATTGAATTAAATGAATAATTCACATTGAGGATCTTTTCAGGTTTAGAGTTTTAGAGAATTAGTACATAACTATTACATCTCAAAAGATTACAAAGTAGAAACTTTTACTAAGTTTCTATAAAATAAAAACTCTTAAAAAGAAACATGTCCAGTTCCATGTTTTAGGTTGCATGACTTTCCCTTGATCCCATCCGTGACCCTATGCCACATTAAGTCCTGTGAAAAACATTTCAAAAACATGGGATGAGCATAAAAAGCTCAGTAAGGGATACACAAAGAATGAAAACTATTAGTTTTTCAAAACAACAAGTAAACCATGTATACTTTATCAAATTAATACTTTTCACCTTTTCGAATTAGTAAAAACTCCTCACTGAATAAAAGTTCATTAATTACCCTTATGTAACCAAAAGATTACCATAAAACCCATATAAAGATCACATAACATATAAAGGTAACTTGGGACATAAACATAATTAAGTGGAATAACCATAAGGTTTACTTCCACACATATCACTTAATGGAATAGCCATTCGGCCAACTTCCATAGATACTTAATGGAATAGCCATACGGCCGACTTCCATACCCAATGCATTGGAGGTTATAACGTAACCACCCATCCTGGTATTCATGGCACCACCCGTCATAATGTCCAAGTATCATTATAAAATCATAAGACATTAAACAAATATAATGGAAAGAAAACATTTCCACCTTTCGATCACAATATATCACTTAAATATATCGACATAACAAATCCTTTATAAAAACCATTTTCAATACCAACATACATAAAAGAGTATATGATATTTATTTCATTTTAAAAAACATTTCAGCTTGTTGAGGAAGCCAAAGACAAAATAATTCTTGCGGCGGCGGAAAAGGTCGTTGTCACCGCATACGTTAAAAGAAACATTCCTTTTTGTAGTTTAGTAAAACGCTTCGTAGAAAAAGATTCCTTTTGTATAAAAGTAAAATTCAAAGGGGTTTATACACCATATAAAATAAAGTTGTGTATAAAACGAAATATGCCTCAATCAATGGAGAATGAGACGAAGTCCCTTACAAAGACAATATCCTTGGTTTAAGGATAAATCAATTACATAATTATGTGTGACAAATATAAATACACCCAATATAAGTGGATATTAAGTGTAAAACAATCAAAGGTTATTCACACATATTCAAAAAATGACATATTCAATAACTACATGTTGAACCCAAAGAAATCGAAATTGGGTTAAGAAGTTCCCTTGGTAAAATTCGACAGCCTAACGACGTCACATAAAATTTTACAAAAAGGGTTGATGAGAGAGATAAAGGGGATATCATCACTTGGACATAAAATTTACATAAATAAGGATATAGAAGAACATATCCCAACATAATAGTATGTGAATTAAAAGACATAACAAAAGAAGTCTTTAAAAAAAGGAGGGTGAAAGGTTCCCTTACCGACGTGTGTATCTTTCGAATCATACACCCCATGAAAGAAGAACAAAACAACATTGATGTAAATACTCATAAATGAAAGTATATTACACAATGAGTAAAATAATGGGCAGTACATACACCACTCAAATGAAATTGTGGCAAATGTAGCATAAATCTCTCGGGAATAAAACTGAGAGGAAAAATCCTTTACGAAAACTCGGCAGCCTAACGGCGCCACATAAAACATACAAAAATGGATTGATGAGATCAAATATGGTATCTAATAATATTAACATAAAGTTTATAGAAAGAGGAATATAAAATAACATCCCCCAACATAACAAATAGGAGCTTAAAAGAAGTGAAATAAAGGAGAGTACTTAAAAAGAAGGAGAGAGGTTAGATCACTTGCGAAAATTTGGCAGCCTAACAGCGCCACTCAAAACTTCTAAAATGGATTGATGAGAGGGAATAGGGTCTCTCATCATATAAAAATAAAAATTACAGTAAGAGTAATATAAAATAACATCTCAATAACAAGAAAGATGATCTTTAAAAGGAATGACATAAAAGAGCGTAATTAAAAAGAAAGAGAGGAGTAGGATCCCTTACCTCGGGTCCGACTTGACTCGATCATTCTTTAACGTCCAGAATAATAAACTTGAGTTAATTTATACTTTCTTAAGAACCTTTTTCAAGTTCATTATTCCTTTTATATCAATTATTTACATGTTATAAACATTATGTAATCATTTAAGTTAATAATGTTTGTTTTGTCGATATTTGGTTCTTAAGTCAAAAGTGGACTTCTTACAATTACATGTTGTTCGTGTAGTCAAAGGTTCTTTATATCCAGAATGACATTCCTGATTTGGATATAATATATATCATATATATCCATCATATACATGTATTTATAATATTACATAATTATTTAGAGGTAAGAAATGAAATGCACCGTTCATGGAGATGGTAAGCCGTACGTATGCATGAACGCTACTTTCATTTCTATGTCATATTAATGGAATTAAAACTAAATGAGAGATGTGTATATTTTAAATTCCAGAATTATATTCATCCTTTAGATGTATCATACATCATATATATCCATTATATGTACTTATAATAGTACATTACATTTGAGGATAAGAAATGAAATGCACCATTCATGGAGACGGTAAGCCGTACGTACGCATGAACGCTACTTTCATTTCTATCTCATACTTTAATGGAATGAAAACAATAATTATATAAAGGTATATTATAATTCCAGTATAAAATAATATATAATAACTTTAAATCCATCCTTTATACATACCACATATGGCATTAACGAATCAAATCACTTTGAGGGGGCGGTAGTCCGCACTTCCTAAAATGAAGATATTGTGTATACCCATAATGGAAGCCATAAAGGTATGCCACAAATGAAAAATACAGAAGCTTAAGTACAACATAAAAATATTATATATCATATATAAACAAAGTGACATCTTAACAGCCACCTTTAAAGGTGTTATATGAGTTTTGAACAATCATCGTCTTGTGAGGCAGAAATTCGCCATCCACAGAAACAGTATGTTCTTTAACCATTAGATGAAGGTGTGTGTAAGTGTATCTCGAATACTTATTATAACAACATCCTATATATTGAAGATACTGGAGTTGTTACAAAAGAGATTAATAAAAATAGTTTAGGGGGTTGTAGAAGAAAAATAAAACAAAAGAGCACAAGTGAAGACGTTACCTTAAAATTGGGTAACTCCCTTTGGTTTGAACCAAAAGGGTTTCTTGAAGAGCTTCCTGCCTAAGTTAAGGCTTCTAGGATGAGGAGAGGGATGCGGATAGAAAAAATAATCAGATCTTGGCCGAACCAAAGGCTTGATAGGTGTGTGTAAGGTGGTAGAGGTGGGGGCCTTTTATAAGAGGAGAGGAGGGGTACTCTTGGAAAAGTATAAAATGTTACTTTATTTTCAAATGGTTTTCGGATTTTAATGGTCCCAAATTGATTTGTTTCGAGGATAAGGTGATAAGGGTTCGAAATCCATCCATCCAATATGTTTTTGACATATGTAGGTCCTAGATTATGCATTATCTTTCCATTTTATTTAAATCGTTAAAAAATGAGGTCATCGTTGCATCATCATGATGTCATAAAGAATTTAATTTATTTAATGTCTAAAAATTAAAAAAAATACTATGATGTAGTAAATCTTTTTAGATTTCCAATTACTATTTATAGTCAAACTTATGACTTGTATAACCACATGTAAAAACTGTTTTAGTAAAACAAATCATGTTTGTGACATTTTTATTTTAACTTTAAATAAAAGGCATAAATGTCATTATCAACCACAAGTGGCTCCATGGGGTACCAAAAATCATCCCATGGGTTGTATGGGTCGGAAATAACTCATCCAATAGGGTTAGTACAGGTGTCAATATATTTTCATTTTATTATAATATCATTTTTACCTTAAATCACAATAATTACCTTTAATCGCGATTAATAAAACTTAAAAGTTACATTTCATCAAAAAATATTTTCATCCCATTGAACCATATTTTACTTCACAATTAAAATCATTTAAATTGGATTTTTTAAAATTCAAATCACATAAGTGGTAAAGTCCCATTTAAATGAAAAATCAAATTTTTTAACCACCACTTTGTGGTTTCACTATTCATCAAAAATTGGAGATTTTCAGAAAAATACCAAAAATTCACCCTAAGTTATATTTGATATTCCCAATTAAAAAATGATTTCTATTTTACCAAATTCAAAACATATAATTTTCATTAATTAATTTTATAATTAAACCCCGTTGTTAAAACAAATAGCGTGTTTTTAAGAAACAATATCTTTCAAAAGATTGACACTCGTTTATGTCCAACCATAAAGTGGTATTAAATACAATGACCACCATTGGATTAAATGGTAAAAATATATTCTATTTACACTTTAAAACCAATTAGAAAGATAATCTAGTCATACAAATAAATTATATTAAAAAGTCTTTTTGAATTAAAATACATCATTTTTCATTATTCATTAAAAAATGAACTTTATCAGAAAAATACGAAAAATTTACACAAAGTAAATTTTGATGTGCCGATTCTAAAGAAGAATTTTATTTTTTCAAATATAACACATAAAATTGTCAAAAAGTGGATTTAAAATAGGTTCTCCATCAAAAGACGGTTATTCGACCTTTTAAAGCATATTAGACTATCTACGCTTAAAATTGGATTCATTCGCATTTTTAATCCTCTAACATTTATTGTAAAGAGTAAAAATATTGGACAAACATATATAATAATTTTGTAGTTAGTTCTTTTCATTTCTGCCATTACAACGGCTAGGCATTAACTACCATTTAATATAATATTATTTTATTATTAGAGTGGAACGTAAGATTCCCAAGAAACTCATTGTTGCGTGTTGGGTACGCCATCGAGCATAGTGTCCCCTTTAAAGTTATATTAATATTTTATTCACAAATATGGATAAATGTGAAAATGTTATACTCTTTATTTACCTAGGGTGTTACATCCTTCCCCCCTTTTGGGAATTGCATCCTCGCAATTTTAAAATTGGTCTTTGATACTTCATTGAAAGCCCCACATCGGAAAAGGAGTAAATTAAACTATCACTTTAAAAGAAAGAAAAAAAAGTACAATGGTCACCCGAGTTAACCCATACTAGGATTACAAGTATGAAAATATGGACATGGAGGAAAAAAAGGGTCATGTTCTGATGGAGATTGATAGTAAACATCTCTAGGAGAAAGTTAACCATAAGAAAATCACAAACTTGTGATGGGTTAAACGGTATTTGATTCCCCAGTAAGAAAAGTTAACAGACAACATTTTTGTTTTAAGTTACTTTTCATGGAGGAATTTATTTTTGAGCTTAACTAAATCATAATGAAACATACTTAATTGTCATGTCGACTTTTAACTTTTACTAGATTCCTTAATCAAACTCATATTTTCTCCAAGAGATGGGTATATAAGAAGACTTGTTCGCATTAAGAGTACTATAATCAATTTCTAGAGAATCACCTAATCCGCAAAAGAGAACTATACACTTCTCATATCTTTAGACTCTAACCAAAACCAAAACCAAAAAGGTTAGTACATGATCAGATAATCCAGAAAAGGATAACCCTTTATAAAAAGAAAATCTATTCTTAATCTCCATAAATTTTCCAACAAAACCCAAAGTTCACTGAGGACCATTCGATAAACAATTTGTCCATAAAATTCCTCAAATTAATCCAAACTAAGATTGAAACCCAAATATCTGAAGGATTTAGTCACATAGTCTTCCATGTTAAATCGTAACATTTATCTCCAAACAACATCAGTTGCTCCTAAAGTCTCGTATTGAAATGTAATTAACCTAATCACATATCCTCCATGATAGGTTAATAAATTTCCATAGATATCCCAAAATCAACATACTCTAAATTCATAAAATCATTTAACTAAAAAGAATTAGTCAAACTAACCAGGGACATCACGTAGTCCAGTGGTTGGAAATAAATACCCATTTCACTTTGGTTTTGGGTTCGATTCCCGCATATTTGTCCGACACGACGGGTTGTCACACGGTCTGTGTGTTTTCCTTTTTCCAAAACTACATAATTCTTAAATCATTCCCCAATAACAAGATAAAATCTTCAAAAATAACCATAATGTAATTTAACCTCAATTTTATCTCATGACTTTCACTTTCCATTATTACATATAGTAACCCATAATTATCTCAAAAGTAAGGATCATATAAACTCTAACTGTTACCTTTATAATTATTACCTGAACTTCCACATCGATTGGTCATCTTGTACATGATGCATTACAGATCATACCAAGGTTCAAGTGGTTGATCATGACTCCTTGATAGTTGGTTTAGAACAACCACGAGTTTCCTCATTGAATCCCCCATTTCATCCAGTCTCTTAATCAGAGAACCACCACAGTTTCCTTGAATCCTATTGTCACTTTGGTGCTTGCTAGATCCATCGATTCACTAAAAACAGAAATTTCAGTGTGAGTATATCAACAAAACCATTATGTACTAATGAGGAAGATAAACACTAAGATATACTTACTCATTCACTTTATCTAAAACTAGGACTCTTTCTGAAATCCTAACCATTATGGTAATGTCACCTATGCATATAGAATTCCCTAACCACTAAAGTTATCTAAACTGACCTTTGATACCAACTATAAGGCCCCGGCCTTAAACCTTACTTAATATTGAATTAAATTAATAATTCACATTGAGGATCTTTTCAGGTTTAGAGTTTTAGAGAATTAGGACATAACTATTACATCTCAAAATATTACAAAGTAGAAACCTTTACTAAGTTTCCATAAAATAAAAAGTCTTAAAAAGAAACATGTCCAGTTCCATGTTTTAGGTTGCATGACTTTCCCTTGATCCCATACTTGACCCTATTCCACGTTAAGTCCTGTGAAAAACATTTCAAAAACATGGGATTAGCATAAAAAGCTCAGTAAGGGATACACAAAGAATGAAAACTGTTAGTTTTTCAAAACAACATGTAAACCATGTATACTTTATCAAAGTAATACTTTTCACCTTTTCGAAGTAGTATAAACTCTTCACTGAATAAAATTTCATTACTTACCCTTCTATAACCAAAAGATTACCATAAAACCCATATAAATATCACATAACATATAAAGGTAACTTGGGACATAAACATACTTAAGTGGAATAACCATAAGGTCGACTTCCACACATATCACTTAATGGAATAGCCATTCGGCCAACTTCCATACATACTTAATGGAATAGCCATACGGCCAAATCAATACCCAATGAATTGGAGGTTATAACGTAACCACCCGTCCTGGTATTCACGACACCACCTGTCATAATGTCCAAGTACCATTATAAAATCATAAGACATTAAACAAATATAATGGAAAGAAAACATTTCCACATTTCGATCACAATATATCACTTAAATATATCGACATAACAAATCCTTTATAAAAACAATTTTCAATACCAACATACATAAAAGAGTATATGTTATTTATCTCATTTTAAAAAACATTATGGCTTATCGAGGAATCCAAAGACCAAATAATACTTGTGGCGGCGGAAAAGGTTGTTGTCACCATGTACGTTAAAAGAAACATTCCTTTTTGTAGTTTAGTAATACGCTTCGTAGAAAAATATTACTTTTGTATAAAATTAAATGTCAAATGGCTTTATACGCCGTATAAAAGAAAGTTGTGTATAAAACGAAATATGCCTCAATGAAAGGAGATTGAGACGAAGTCCCTTACAAAGACGGTATCCTTGGTTTAAGGATAAATCAATTACATAATTATGTGTGACAAATATAAAGACACCCAATATAAGTGGATATTAAGTGTAAAAAAATCAAAGGTTATTCACACATATTCAAAGTATGACATATTCAATAACTACATGTTGAACCCAAAGAAATCGAAATTGGGTTAAGAAGTTCCCTTGGTAAAATTTTACAGCCTAACGGCGTCACATAAAATTTTACAAAAAGGGTTGATGGGAGAGATAGAGGGAATCTCATCACTTGCAAAAACAATTTACATAAATAAGGATATATAATAACTTATCCCAATATAATAGTATGTGAATTAAAAGACATAACAAAAGAAGTCTTTAAAAAAAGGAGGGTGAAAGGTTCCCTTACCGACATGGGTATCTTTCGAAACATACACCCCGTGAAAGAAGAACAATACAACATTGATGTAAATACTAATAAATGAAAGTATATTACACAATGAGTAAAATAATGGGCAGTACATACACCACTCAAAGGAAATTGTGGCAAATGTAGCATAAATCTCACGGTAATAAAAGTGGGATGAAAAATCCCTTACGAAAACTCGGCAGCCTAACGGCGCCACATAAAACTTACAAAAATGGATTGATGAGATCAAATAGGGTATCTCATCATATTAACATAAAGTTTATAGAAAAAGGAATATAAAATAACATCCCCCAACATAACAAAGAGGATCTTAAAAGAAGTGACATAAAGGAGAGTACTTAAAAAAGAAGGAGAGAGGTTAGATCTGTTGCGAAAATTCGGCAGCCTAACGGCGCCACTCAAAACTTCCAAAATTGATTGATGAGAGGGAATATGGTCTCTCATCATATAAACATAAAAATTACAGTAAGAGTTATATAAAATAACATCCCAATAACAATAAAGATGATCTTTAAAAGGAATGACATAAAAGAGCGTACTTAAAAAGAAAGAGAGGAGTAGGATCCCTTACCTCGGGTCTGACTTGACTCGATCGTTCTTTAACGTCCTGAATAATAAACTTGAGATAATTTATACTTTCTTAAGAACCTTTTTAAAGTTCATTATTCCTTTTATATCAATTATTGACATTTTATAAACATTATGTAATCATTTGATTTAATAATGTTTGTTTTGTCGATATTTGGTTCTTAAGTCTAAAGTGGACTTCTTACAATTACATGTTGTTCGTGTGGTCAAAGGTTCTTTATATCCAGAATGACATTCCTGATTTGGATATAAAATATATCATATATATCCAGAATATACATTTATTTATAATATTACATAATCATTTAGAGGTAAGAAATGAAATGCACCGTTCATGGAGATGGTAAGCCGTACGTATGCATGAACGCTACTTTCATTTCTATGTCATATTAATGGAATTAAAACTAAATGAGAGATGTGTATATTTTAAATTCCAGAATTATATTCATCCTTTAGATGTATCATACATCATATATATCCATTATATGTACTTATAATAGTACATTTCATTTGAGGATAAGAAATGAAATGCACCATTCATGGAGACGGTAAGCTGTACGTACGCATGAACGCTACTTTCATTTCTATCTCATAATTTAATGGAAAGAAAACAATAATTATATAAAGTTATATTATAATTCCAGTATAACATCATATATATTAACTTTAAATCCATCCTTTATAAATCCCACGTATGGCATTACCGAATCAAATCACTTTCAGGGGGCGGTAGTCCGCACTTCCTAAAATGAAGATATTGCGTATACCCATAATGGAAGCCATAAAGGCATGCCAAAAATGAAAAATACAGAAGCATAAGTAAAACATAAAAATATTATATATCATATATAAACATAGTGACATATTAACGGAAACCTTTGAAGGTTTTATATGAGTGTTGAACAATCATCGTTTTGTGAGGCAGAAATTCTCCATCCACAGAAACAGTATGTTCTTTAACCATTAGATGATGGTGTGTGTAAGTGTAGCTAGAATACTTATTATAAAAACATCCTAGTATATTTAGTATACTGGATTTGTTACAAAATAAATTAATAAAAATAGTTTAGGGGGTTGGAGAAGAAAAATAAAACAAAAGAGCACAAGTGAAGACGTTACCTTAAAATTGGGTAACTCCTTTTGGTTTGAACCAAAAGGGTTTATTGAAGAGCTTCCAGCCTAAGTTAAGGCTTATAGGATGAGGAGAGTGATGTGGAGAGACAAAATGATCAGATCTTGGCCGAACAAAAGGCTTGAGAGGTGTGTGTAAGGTGGTAGAGGTGGGGGCCTTCTATAAGAGGAGAGGAGGGGCACTCTTGGAAAAGTATGAAATGTTACTTTATTTTCAAATGGTTTTCGGATTTTAATGGTCCCACATTGATGTGTTTCTAGTATAAGGTGATAGGGGTTCTAAATCCACCCATAAAATAGGTTTTGACCATGTGTAGGTCCTATATTTTGCATTATCTTTCCATTTTATTTGAATCGTTAAAAAATGAGGTCATCACTACATCATCATGATGTCATAACAAATTTAATTTATTTAATGTCTAAAAATTATAAAAAAAATAATATGATGTAGGAAATCTTTTTATCTTTCCAATTACTATTTATAGTCAAAATTATGACTTGTATAACCACATGAAAAAATTGTTTTTGTAAAACAAATCATGTTTGTGACATTTTTATTTTAACTTTAAATAAAAGGCATAAATGTCATTATCAAACCCAAGTGGCTCCATGGGGTACCCAAAATCGTCCCATGGGTTGTCTTGGTCGGAAATAACTCATCCAATAGGGTTAGGAAAAGTGTCAATATATTTTCATTTTATTATAATATCATTTTTACCTTAAATCACACTAATTACCTTTAATCGCGAATAATAAAACTTAAAAGTTATTTTTCATCAAAAATTATTTTCATCCCATTGAACCACATATTACTTAACAATTAAAATCATTTAAATTTTATTTTTTAAATTCATATCACAGAAGTGGTAAAGTCCCATTTAAACGAAAAATCAAATTTTGTAACCACCACTTTGTGGTTTCACTATTCATCAAAAATTGGAGATTTTCAGAAAAATACCAAAAATTAACCCTAAGCTATATTTGATATTCTGAATTAAATAACGATTTCTATTTTACCAAATTCATAACATAGAATTTTCATTAATTAATTTTATAATTAAACCCCGTTGTTAAAACAAATAGCGTGTTTTTAAGAAAAAATATCTTTCAAAAGATTGACACTCGTTTATGTCCAACCTTAAAGTGGTATTAAATAAAATGACAACCATTGGATTAAATGGTAAAAATATATTCTATTTACACTTTAAAACCAATTAGAAAGATAATATAGTCATACAAATAAATTATATTAAAATAAAATTTTGAATTAAAATACAACATTTTTCACTATTCATTAAAAAATGAACTTTATCAGAAAAATACCAAAACTTTAAACAAAGTAAATTTTGATGTGCCGATTCTAAAGAAGAATTTTATTTTTTCAAATATAACACATAAAATTCACAAAAAGTGGATTTAAAAGAGGTTCTCCATCAAAAGGCGGTTAATCAACCTTTTAAAGAATATTAGACTATCTACGCTTAAAATTGGATTCATTCGCATTTTTAATCCTCTAACATTTATTGTAAAGAGTAAAAAAATTTGACAAACATATATAATAATTTTGTAGTTAGTTATGTTCATTCCCTACATTACAACGGCTAGGCATTAACTACCATTTAAAATAATATTATTTTATTATTAGAGTGCAACGTAAGATTCCCAGGAAACTCGTTGTTGCGTGTTGGGTACGCTATCGAGCATAGCGTCCCCTTTAAAGTTATATTAATATTTTATTCAAAAATATGGATAAATGTGGAAATTTCATACTCTTTATTTACCTGAGGTGTTACATTATTAATATATTGTAGATCAACATGACTCTAGAATTGAATACTGGGGTCCGCTCCTAACTTTTTTCAACACTGTCCCACGTTGTCCCACTATAATACTGTATGACCACCCTTCAAAAAGACTTTTACACTATTTCGTGGGTGCTTCCATATCTTTCAGCTAACCATCTATTATGGGCATCCAATGTAACACCCGAGATTTTTATGAGTAATATTTTGTTCTTATGTTATATATATATCATCAAAGAAATCTTTCACTACACACTAGCTTGGCTTACTTTACACGCAATCACGACCTTCCTCGATAGCTTGCGTTGTACGCAATACCGAGTTTCACTAAACGACGATATGCTATTAAAATATTATCTAAAATAGCCGTTATGAATAGTAATAACCACTTTTTGAAATTTTTCAAAATGGACTTCATTTTTTGATTCGGGATACCGAAATTAGCCTAGGGTGAAATTTTGGTATTTTTCTGAAAACTTTCAATTTTTGAGGAATAGTGAAACCACTAAGTGGTAGGTTAAAAACTGAATTTTGCATAAAACTTAATTTTACCACTTCTGTGAATGGAATTTCGAAAATCCGACAGACACGGTTGATATCAGTAAGTAAAATTTGGTTCAATGAGATAAAAATAATTTTTTGGAGAATAGTAACTTTTTACTTTTTTTACCGCGGTTAATAGTAAATAGGGTAACTAAGGGTAAATATGATATTACTATTACCCTAACACATTTCCTAATTCTATTGGATAAGTGTAATTCGACCAAAAACAACCTTATGAATATAATATGACCATTTAGGTCCACTTGGATTAGATTATGACATTTAATATTATTTTATTTAATGAATAGTTAAAATAGTTAAAATCAAAGTTTAATAACTAAAACATTTTTAATAAGGATTTATACATAAGATAAATTCGATTATAAATATTCATTAGAAATATAAAAAGATTTCCTACTTAATGATATTTTATTTATAATTTTTAGACTTTAAATTAATTAATTTATTTATGACACAACGATGATGCAGTAATTACACTTTTAAGGAAATGTTAACATAATTGATGTTATAAATGCCCAAATAAATGTAATTTGAGACTTTTTATCAATTAAAATGATTTTATAGGTTACTATGATATATTATTGTTGATTTAATCAACTTTTTTAGAACATATAATTCTGTTATGACTTTCACAAAAATCATATATCAAATAGTGACAAAATTGACACAAAAGAGTTTTTTAAATCAAATATTATATTATTAATTGTTATTTTAATCCTAAAAATCTAAGTTTCGTCCAAATGACTTATATAAGGATATATATATTAATAATAAACAAATTGGGGTTCGTTTGGCATGTTATAGTAAGTTTATTAACCATATATTGTAAGAAAACAAAAAGACACGGTAAAAGGTAAATTATTTAACTTAGAGTTAAATCTAATTGATAAGGTTAAAATAATAACCTAAAATTTTCTAAATCCTATTGGTTGATAGGGTTGAGGCCCATCCCCACTTTACCTTCGAAATAATACCCTTTGGAACCATTATAAACCGATTTTGACTTTAATATAAAATAATATTTTGAGATATTCCTAAGGTGCCCCTCTCCTCCCTTATAAAAGGGGACCTCCTCCCCCTCCTCCTCACACCAATTTGAGCACTCAAGCTCGTCCAACCCCTGCCAAAATCCCTTCTCCACTTCCCTAGAATAATCCTAGAGATCTTTTTCTTCTTCAAAGACCAATCTTCATTCCCTAAGTGGAGGATTCAAAGAGGCGTTTCAAAGAAGAGGTAATATCCATTACAGATCTTTTCAATTTCTTTCTTCTTCAACTTCTTCTTCATTAGTTGTTTCATGATAAAGTAATAACATAAGTATTAATTAAATACTTATATTTTATTATAAATATAAAACAACCCTAATTCACGTTCTATCCATCCTATTGAAAAATCAAATCACTGCGCGTGCGTACGTACGGAATACCGTCTCCACGCCGTGGTGTAATCTATTTTCCACCATCACCATACAAGGATGGGTATAATGGTGTAATGAGTAACTATATATGATTATTATAAAGTGATACTGATACTGAAATAGTATAAATACACTTAAATACAATTCCACGATCATGGGAACAATATCATCGCTCGTGCATACGTACGGAATACCGTCTCCACGATGTGATGCGAATTGTTCTACATGATCATCATTACATAGTAATTATATAAATGAATTGAATGAATAAATATGATATATGCTACACTAATAACATTCTGTATATAAGGTATCAATAACCTTAAAATAAGAATAAGAATTTATTCGGCAAAACACGCATAAGATCAAAAGGCAATAAAGACCCGAGTAACAAGTAACAATGAAATATTACTAATAAGAAGCTAAGAATATGACCATATATGATATCATATCAATATGTATGATTCTGGAATAAGTTAATAACATTATTTAAACCATTATACAGGAGCTTCGGACACGTACAAAGCAAATCGGACCTAAGGTAAGGGAAATATCACAATCTCATTTTTATCCGAGATTGTTTATACTTTGGTATTTACTGGGGTGTATTTTATCATCCACATCCATGTTAACTCAATATGTAATATTATTTCCATCCACCTACAATTATTTAAATCCAATTTTACCCTTCGGTGAGTTTTTATTAAAGGATATGAAAGGAATCTTTTGTCGTTTTTCGTACGAGGTACTTTTTGACTTTTCCGACAAAAGTACGAAGAATGTTTTTTTAACTTATACGGAAAGAATGGATTTTTAAAACATTATTTCCAAGAATCTTCCTTTATAAGTTTTCGTGTTTATTTTTAATCAACTTCTTTTAGTTTATAATTGTATGACATGTTAAGAAAAGAAAAGTGTTTTTGAAGTACAAAGGATATTTTCCTCATGAATGGAGTTCAAATGTTTTATCAAAATTATTTTCCATATAAGATAATATAGGGTTATATTTTTATCCCTATTATTACATTGATTTGATTATGTTGTGAGGGAATTATTTTTATGAAGTCATTTACCTTATATGATTTGTTTTATGATGTCATGATGTTTCAAGAATCCCATTTTTGTTACATGTGTTATGTGATGATGTTTGATTTATGATTATGTGGCACACATAAGAAATGATTCATTATAAGATGGGTGGGACCTATATCTCCCTCCAATTCATTGGGTAATGATTTATATCTCATGAGATAGACATGGCTGGAACGGAAGGTTATTTCGGTTCAGTGATACAGGATAGAAACGAGGAGTGAACTCGGTTCAGAAATGGACTTTGTCCGTTAAGATAGTCTTGGCAATGAGTAATGACTAACAAGAAATGATTTTCCATGATTATGTGTGCATGCCACAAAGTTTCAATTTTTATGTTATGATTATGGGGATCTCATTTTCACTGCTATGATTTATTCCATGTTAAGATATTATGATCTCTATTGCAGGTTATGTTTTTCAAAAAGATATGATATGATTTTTATTTCCTTTATTTGCCCATGATGAGCTTTTGAGCTCACCCTTTTTTGTATGTTTTCTTTTCCCCAGGTCAGGAATATTGATATTAAGTAGAATATGCTAAAAGGGACCCTAGATATGATGAAATAAATGGGAGACACTGTAGAAGATTTATGAACCATTTGTTTATGTTTCCCAGTTTCAAAAGACACTATACCTATACGGTCCTTTGTGTTTTTTTCATATGTTGTAATAAGTGTGCTTCAATTTTGAAGTATTAACAATGTATGTAAAGTATGGGTCGTTATAGTTGGTATCAGAGGAAAGTTATAGTCAACCTTTGGAAACTAGGATGTGAAAGCCTTAGTAAGAACCCTAAGGATAAGTCTAAGCATAGAACACAATCTTAGTGTTTTAGAAATGGCCATGAATAACCTAGGATAAGACCTTAAGCGTGAATTTTTTTTTCTTGAATTATGTGGTTTTCCTATTATAATTAGTGTTGCTCACACTATTATTCTTGGTTTTAGTCAATGGTTGGAACCCGAAGGAACCGTGTTAATGCGGAATGCGATGGGCAATGCAATGATTGTCCCCCTGAGAAACCAAACGATATGGGAGCTGGAATGAAAAATCTTGTAGCCATGCTCACACAACTTTCTCAATCTATGAATCATGCAGTATTTCCAAATGAGAAAAGAAAGGAGCAACATTCTGTTGAATCCTTCATGAGGCAGCGTCCACCTTCTTTCCGCGGGTCTACTGATCCATTAGTTTCTAAACAATGGATTAGTACTACTGAAAAGATATTTTCAGTTCTTCAATGTTTTGAACATGATAAAGTCATCCTAGCAGTGTATCATTTGGAAGGAGATGCTGATCAATGGTGGAATCTTATTAAGAATACGAGTCAAAGGGATTAAATTGAGTCCATGGAATGGGACGAGGTCAAGAACATATTTTTCAATAAGTACTTCCCTCATATTCTCCGAACAAAGATGGAGAAAGAGTTTCTTGAACTGAAGCAAAATGATGATGAATCTGTTGGTACCTATGAAGCAAATTTTACAAGACTTTCAAGGTACGCTTCTGGTATTATTATCCCACCTGAGAGTAAGATCGATCGATTCTTTAGTGGCTTAAAACCAAGTCTTCGAAGGGCATTAGCCATAAGGGACTTCAATAGCTACGAGGAAATCGTTCAATGTGCTCTCAAAGTCGAGATAGAGATTGAATTAACCCATCAGTCATATGGGTTTGATAAGAAGCGGAAAATGGAATTCAAAGGAAAATCTAAAGAGCACACTGAAAAGAAGATGAGCTTTCCCTTATGCTCAAATTGTGGAAAGAAACATGGAGGGAGTTTTCTTAAAGGGATAAGTAAATGTTTCAAATGTGGAAACTAAGGTCATCGGACATTTGAATTCCGCAATAATGGGAAGAAGATTTCTAATGATGCAAATAAAGGAAGGGATACACAGAATGAACCTACTACACTACAATGTTTCAAGTGCAAGGAGATGGGGCATTATGCCAATCAATGCCCAAATCCAAGGGTTGATTATGATGGTCGACGTCAAAAAACTCTTAAGGCTATAGACAAAGGAAAGTCACATGCAATTTCTATCAGCGATGTGGAGTATGATAACGAAGTGGTGAAAGGTACACTTACTATCCACTCTAAAGTAGCAAATGTTTTATTTGATTCTGGATCCACCAACTCTTTTATTTCTGAAGAATTTTCTAAGGGTATCATCGTATTACCTCAACAATTAGATGTTGAGTTAGCTGTGACAACACCTCATGGCACATCAATCGCATCAAAAGTTTATAATTCTTCTTCAATTGACGTTTGTGGGAAAGTGCTTCCTGCAAATCGTGTGATCCTTCCTTTAGTGGAATTCGATGTGATTCTTGGCATGGATTGGCTTTTTTTATACGGAGCTCATATCAATTGCCAAAGAATGGAAGTCACATTTAATATTCCAGATCAATCTATGATCGTCTATCAATGCAAGGATGAACATAACCTTCCAATGGAAATTTCTTCCATTTTATGGGAATTGATTCCACTAAATGAAGGTTATTTATCTCAAATGGTTGGTGAGAAACTCACGATTAAGAATATGCCCATCGTACGGGAGTTTGATGATGTCTTTCCGGAGGTATTACCGGGTCTTCCACCAAATCGTGAAGTTGAGTTTTCAATAGAACTCGTATCGGGTGCTTTGCCTATTTCAAAGACACCTTATAGAATGGCCCCAATTGAGTTGCAGGAATTGAAGAAGAAACTCCAAGAGAATCTTGATAAAGGATTCATACGCCCTAGTGCGTCACCTTGGGGAGCACCTGTTCTATTTGTTACGAAGAAAGATGGTTCAATGAGACTCTGTATTGATTATCGAGAAATTAACAAGATCACTATCAAGAACAAATATCCTCTCCCACGCATTGATGACCTATTTGACCAACTACGTCGATCTCAATACTTTTCCAAGATTGATCTTCGTTCAGGGTATCATCAATTAAGGGTCAAAAGGGAGGATATACCAAAGATGGCTTTCCGTACAAGGTATGGACACTATGAATTTATAGTGATTCCATTTGGTCTTACTAATGCCCTTGCTATCTTCATGGATCTGATGAATAGAGTCTTTAGAGACTATCTTGATCAATTTGTGGTAGTCTTTATAGACGATATTCTTGTCTATTCAATGATCAAGGAAGAAGATGAAGATCACTTGAGAATTATATTGAAGACCCTGAGAAAGGAGAAGCTTTATGCCAAATTTACCAAGTGTGAATTTTGGCTTCAAAAAGTTGCATTTTTGGGTCACATAATCTCAAAAGAGGGGATATATATGGATCCAGCAAAAACAGAGGTTATCGAATGATGGTCGAGACCAACAACAGTAACTGAGATCCGAAGTTTTCTTGGTTTGGCTGGATATTATCGATGTTTTGTGAAAGATTTTTCACGATTATCTAATCCACTCACCAAGTTGACTCGGAAAGGAGTTAAGTTTTTCTGGATGGAGGAATGTGAAGAGAATTTCAAGGAGTTGAAAAGAAGGTTATCCAGTGCACCTGTGCTCACACTGCCTTGTACTGGAGAAAGGTTTGTGATCTATAGTGATGCATCCAAGAAGGTATTAGGGTGTGTTCTTATGCAAAATGATATGGTGATAGCTTATGCCTCACGACAATTGAAAATCCATGATCAAAATTACCCAACTCATGATTTGGAGTTAGCTGTAGTAATCTTTGCATTAAAGATTTGGAGACATTACCTTTATGGTGAAAGGTGTGATATTTATACTGATCATAAAAGTTTAAAGTATATTTTCACACAAAAGGAGCTGAATATGCGTCAAAGAAGATGGTTGGAGCTGATTAAGGATTATGACTTCTCAATCCATTACCACCCTGGGAAAGCAAACAAGGTGGCAGATGCATTATGTCGACAAGACCATGCTAGTTTATCCATGATGAGGATCACGAAAGATCCAATATTTATGGATTTACAAAGGATGGATCTTGGAATTATAATGGAAGGGGAAAAATCTTATCTTTCTCAAATGAATGTTCAACCATCTATACATGTGAAGATAGAAGAGGCACAGAAAGAAGATGTTGAGTTACAAAATAAGGTGAGAAATGTTCCTGAATTCAACCTTGATTGTGATGGGATAATAAAGTTCAGGAATCGGGTTTGTGTTCCTCCCATCCCCGAATTAAAGAAGTAGCTGCTGGATGAGGCTCATAGTTCTTCATTCTCTATTCATCCTGGAAGCAAGAAGATGTATAGGGACCTGAAAGAGTACTTCTGGTGGGATGGCATGAAAAGATATGTTGCTGAATATGTCTCTCGATGCTTGGTTTGTCAACAAGTTAAAGCTGAGAGACAGAAGTCTAAGGGGATGTTACAACCATTACCCATACCCGAATGGAAATGGGAAAACATTACTATGGACTTTGTCACAGGACTTCCTAAAACATCCAAAGGCAATAATGCTATCTGGGTCATAGTTGATCGTCTTGCAAAGTCTGCACACTTCATTGCTATTAGAGAGTATTTCTCTCTGGATCAGCTTGCCCGGATATATGTAAAGGAAGTTGTAAGATTGCATGGAGTACCACTTTCTATTATATATGATCGGGATCCGGGATTTACCTCGAAGTTCTGGCGAAGTCTTCAGCATACACTGGATACAGAGTTGAGTTTCAGCACTGCTTATCATCCTCAGACAGACGGTCAGTCTGAAAGAACAATTCAAACCCTAGAAGATATGTTGAGAGCTGGCTCTATGGATTTCAAAGGAGTTTGGGATCAACACCTACCTTTGGTGGAATTTTCTTATAATAATAGCTTTCACTCCAGTATTCAGATGGCTCCTTATGAATCTCTCTATGGAAAGAAATGCAGGACTCCAACTTGCTGGGATGAAGTTGGGGAAAGAAAGCTATTAGGACCTGATCTCGTTGATGAAATGGTAGAAAAGGTCAGATCTATTCAACAACACATAAGAGCAGCTCAGAGTCGACAGAAAAGTTATGCCGACAACCGAAGAAAAGACCTAGAGTTTGAAGTGGGCGATAAAGTGTTCTTACGGATATCTCCCTGGAAGAGAGTCATGAGATTTGGAAAGAAGGGGAAGTTGAGCCCTAGATATATCGGTCCTTTCGAAATACTAGATCGTGTTGGAAAGGTAGATTACCGATTGGCGCTTCCAGCGAATCTATCTCAAGTTCACGATGTGTTCCATGTATCTCTCCTGAGAAAGTACATACCTGATCCTTCACATGTACTCCGCTCAGAAGTTGTACCGCTGGAGCAAGATCTTTCTTATGAAGAACAACCGATAGAGATTCTGGATCGAAGAGAAAAAGTCCTACGAAACAAGACCACTCGATTGGTGAAAGTTTTATGGAGGAACCACCAACTTGGAGAAGCTACATGGGAGCTTGAGGATATGATGAGGGAGAAGTATCCTCATCTGTTTGTTACAAAGTGACGAATTTCGAGGGAAAAATTCTTTTTAAGGGGGGTAGAATGTAACACCCGAGATTTTTATGAGTAATATTTTGTTTTTATGTTATATATATATCATCAAAGGAATCTTTCACTACACACTAGCTTGGCTTACTTTACACGCAATCACGACCTTCCTCGATAGCTTGCGTTGTACGCAATACCGAGTTTCACTAAACGACGATATGCTATTAAAATATTATTTAAAATAGCCGTTATGAATAGTAATAACCACTTTTTGAAATTTTTCAAAATGGAATTCATTTTTGGATTCGGGATATCGAAATTAGCCTAGGGTGAAATTTTGGTATTTTTTTGAAAACTTTCAATTTTTGATGAATAGTGAAACCACTAAGTGGTAGGTTAAAAACTGAATTTTGCATAAAACTTAATTTTACCGCTTCTGTGAATGGAATTTCGAAAATTCGACAGACACGGTTGATATCAGTATGTAAAATGTGGTTCAATGAGATAAAAATAGTTTTTTGGTGAATAGTAACTTTTTACTTTTTTTACCGTGGTTAATAGTAAATAGGGTAACTAAGGGTAAATATGATATTACTATTACCCTAACACATGTCCTAATTCTATTGGATAAGTGTAATTCGACCAAAAACAACCTTATGAATATAATATGACCATTTAGGTCCACTTGGATTAGATTATGACATTTAATATTATTTTATTTAATGAATAGTTAAAATAGTTAAAATCAATGTTTAATAACTAAAACATTTTTAATATGGGTTTATACATAAGATAAATTCGATTATAAATATTCTTTAGAAAGCTAAAAATATTTCCTACATAATTATATTTTATTTATAATTTTTAGACTTTAAATAAATTAATTTCTTTATGACACAATGATGATGCAGTAATTACCCTTTTAAGGAAATGTTAACATAATTGATGGTATAAATGCCCAAATAAATGTAATTTGAGGCTTTTTATGAATTCCAATAATTTTCTAGGTTACTATTATATATTATTGTTGATTTAATCAACTTGGTTCGAACATATAATTCTGTTATGACTTTCACCAAAATCATATATCAAATAGTGACAAAATTGACACAAAATAGTTTTTTAAATCAAATATTATATTATTAATTGTTATTTTATTCCTAAAAATCTAAGGTTCGGCCAAATTACTTAGATAAGGATATATATATTAATAATAAACAACTTTGGGATCTTTTGGCATGTTATAGTAAGTGTATTAACCATATAGTGTAAGAAAACAAAAAGACACGGTAAAATTTAAATTATTTAACTTAGAGTTAAATCTAATTGATAAGGTTAAAATAATAACCTAAACATGTCTAAATAATATTGGTTGATAGGATTTCTACCCATCCCCACTTTACCTTCGAAATAAGACCCTTTGGAACCATTATAAACCGATTTTGACTTTAATATAAAATAATATTTTGAGATATTCCAAAGGTGCCCCTCTCCTCCCTTATAAAAGGGGACCTCCTCCCCCTCCTCCTCACACCAATTTGAGCACTCAAGCTCGGCCAACCCCTGCCAAAATCCCTTCTCCACTTCCCTAGAATAATCCTAGAGGTCCTGGTCTTCTTCAAAGACCAATCTTAGTTCCCTAAGTGGAGGATTCAAAGAGGCATTTCAAAGAAGAGGTAATATCCATTACCGATCTTTTCAATTTCTTTCTTCTTCAACTTCTTCTTCTTTAGTTGTTTCATGATAAAGTAATAACATAATTATTACTTACATACTGATATTTTATTATAAATATGAAACAACCCTAATTCACCTTCTATCCATCCTACGGAAAAATGAAATCACCGCGCGTGCATACGTACGAAATATCGTCTCCACTCCGTGGTGTAATCTATTTTCCACCATCACCTTACAAGGATGGGTATAATGGTGTAATGAGTAACTATATATGATTAATATAAAGTGATATTGATACTAAAATAGTATAAATACACTTAAATACAATTCCACGATCCTGGGAACAATATCATCGCTCGTGCGTACGTACGGAATACCGTCTCCACAATGTGATGCGACTTGTTCTACATGATCATAATTACATAGTAATTATACAAATGAATTGAATGAATAAATATGATATATGTTACACTAACAACATTCTAGATATAAGGTATCTATAACCTTAAAATAAGAATAATAATTTATTCGGCAAAACACGCATAAGAACAAAAGGCGATAAAGACCCGAGTAACAAGTAACAATGACATATTACTAATAAGAAGCTAAGAATATGACCATATATGATATCATATAAATATTTATGATTCTGGAATAATTCAATAACATTATTTAAACCATTATATAAGATCTTCAGACACGTACAAAGAAAATCGGACCTAAGGTAAGGGAAATATCACAATCTCATTTTTATCCGAGATTGTTTATACTTTGGTATTTACTGGGGTGTATTTTATCATCCACATCCATGTTTACTCAATATGTAATATTATTTCCATCCACCTACAATTTTTTAAATCCAATTTTACCTTTCGGTGAGTTTTTAGTAAAGGATATGAAAGTAATCTTTTGTCGTTTTTCGTACGAGGTACTTTTTGACTTTTCCGACAAAAGTACGAAGAATGTTTTTTTAACTTATACGGAAAGAATAGATTTTTAAAACATTACTTCCAAGAATATTCCTTTATAAGTTTTGATGTTTCTTTTTAATCATCTTCTTTTAGTTTATAATTGTATGACATGTTATGAAAATAAAAGTGTTTTTGAAGTAGAAAGGATATTTTCCTCAAGAATGGAGTTCAAATGTTTTATCAAAATTATTTTCCATCTAAGATAATATAGGGTTATGTCATTATCCCTATTATTACATTGAGTTGATTATGTTGTGAGTGAATTATTTTTATGAAGTCATTTACCTTATATGATTTGTTTTATGATGTCATGATGTTTCAAGAATCCCATTTTTGTTGCATGTGTTATGTGATAATGTATGATTTATGATTATGTGGCACACATAAGAAAGGATTCATTATAAGATGGGTGGGACCTATATCTCCCTCCAATGCATTGGGTAAAGATTTATATCTCATGAGATAGACATGGCTGGAACAGAAGGTTATTTCAGTTCAGTGATACAGGACTGAAACGAGGAGTGAAATCGGTTCAGAAATGGACTTTGTCCGCTAAGATAGTCTTGGCAAGGAGTCATGACTAACAAGAAATGATTTTCCATGATTATGTGTGCATGCCACAAAGTTTCAAGTTTTATGTTATGATTATGGGGATCTCATTTTCACTTCTATGATTTATTCCATGTTAAGATATTATGATCTCTTTTGCAGGTTATGATTTTCAAAAAGATATGATATGATTTTTATTTCCTTTATTTTCCCTTGCTCAGCATTTTAGCTCACCCTTTTTTGTATGTTTTCTTTTCCCTAGGTCAGGAAGATGGATATTAAGTAGAATATGCTAAAAGGGACCCTAGATATGATGAAATAAATGGGAGACACTGTAGAAGATTTATGAACCAGTTGTTTATGTTTCCCAGTTTCTAAAGACACTATACCTATACGGTCCTTTGTGGTTTTGTCATATATTGTAATAAGTGTGCTTCAATTTTGAAGTATTAACAATGTATGTAAAGTATGGGTCTTTATATCCAACCTTGATCCTAGGTATGGATAAGTTGACTCCCCCATGAGGGTGGGTCGATTGGTCATGGATAGTTATCCATTTCCATTCCATTTATTGGATAAGGGTTCATATATATAAATAACTAGATGATTATATATGTAAAATAATTAAGGGACAATAATTATCTCTATATAAATAAAATAAAAATCCCATATTATTTAGTGATGGTTCCTCGGTATCCATTGTGAAACATATATCAGAATATTTTTCATTATCTTCACACTTCTGAAATAATCGATGTAAAGTTTATATCACACTATTATGAGTGTCAAAAATATAACACAATATAAATAGAGTCATTTAGAATGAAAAAAATAAATTTCTAAGGTAAAAATAGATTTCTTTTCTGTATGTCTAAACACTTGACCAACATTGGCATTGATCGTTATGAGAGTATTTTTACAGAAGATATTGAATGATGAAATTTAAATGCTATCAATATGAGAATATTGAACATTGGTGCTTGGAATAACTAGATATTATATGGATCATCATATCCAACCATCATTCACATAAAAATATATAATAACAACAATATATATTTAAACATCATTATCAAAATATATTTATCCTGATAATTTTTCATAAATTACACTGACAAAACATTTGTCATTAGTATATCATCTTAAATCATCTTGGTATCACTGGGTTATGTAGGGTAATTTGGGTCAAATCGATCTTTTGGATGGATCCAAATAATGTTACATGGAAAACAATATATGAAACATCTGAATGGGCATGAATCGATATTTAGTTATGAAATATACTCTTACATAGATCAAACTCATTCCTTGGGAACATATGTTCGCAGATAAATAGCTCTATGATTGTAATCCATAAATACATCTAAATTCTATGTAGGATGGAGAGTCTCATCACTGTATGAAAATAATCAATTGTACAGACCCATGATTTGGTGGGGATATTTCATAGATTATTAGCGATGCCCAATTTTTTTGTAATACAAAATAAATAAAAATGCATGTATTCAAGTTCATAAAATACAAAAGATTTTTCTTGGTAATATCTTATGAATGAAAATCAAAATGATATTCCATTCCAATGTACCTATTCTAATTGTCTATAAATTTCTTGATTTACAATGATTGTATGGGATAATATATATTTCCCAGAGGGAGAATGGTCTAATTAATTCCCATGTCAATGGAAATAGTGAGTATAAAATGATTTTTTTCTATGAATATGTAGTGATCCCAACAATATTTATATCACTTTTAATAATCTTTTTATAAATTATTCCTTCTCATATAATGGGGGATGTGTTAGCGGTTGTGTACATGGATTTTACTTAGTTCACACTATTAATTTTTTTTCTCAGACTTGTTTTGTGCCTTTTCCATTTTATGAATTCTCAATATACATTTAAAACTACAATGTTCATGTTCAGTTTGTAGAGTCATGAAATTTTATCAGGATTTCCTTTTTAGTTTTCCACTAGGGTGAAGATTCTATCTCCTTTAGATCGATAATTTACAGTCTTTAAAATTATATGATTATTGTTCTATAGTAGGAATATTTTAGCACGGCATTTTCTAATGTTGTTTACGGTCTTTAGCTCATATCTTTTATTTCTGTTGATTAGGGATCTTTAGGTCAGACCTTCTATTGTTTTAGTTTATGATGTTTTATCAGGGACTTTCTATTTCTATATTTTATGTTCTTTCATTGCAAAATATGAAATTACATGACATTTAAATTATTGCTTCCAAGACCTGATTGATGGATATATAATGGGGAACAAATACAAGGGATGAAACAAAACAACCTATGGTGATGATTTCTTCCATAGTGTTTCTAGTTACCATGTAAATTTTAGTTTCTTTATGGTTGGGAGAAGATTCCATTGGTTGGTAAGTGGAGTCCCTTATGCATCACTGTCCTGGTCAGACAGAGGTGTCCGCATTCATTTCCAAATAACATTTAATATTTTAAATATGGAATTGGATAATGATAAATTTTTTATGGAAGAATATTCCCCCATGATAGTTTTATTATGGGTGGTGTAATTCATAAGCAAAAAAGTTTGAATTAATGAATATGGGATGTGGATACATGTTGGGGATGACCCATAACACCCTATGGTGCTATGTTTTATGACGTTGTTAACAAGGCTCATGATGATTCAATTTCCTTTCCTACTAGGAGAAGAATACTCTTGTTGGTAGGTCTATGTCCTTAGTAATGAGTCTGTAGGTATTACATGTATTGTCAAATTGAGTTGATCCCCAGTCTTTTTAGGGGACATGAAGGGTTTCTTAATACTCAAACAAAAGGAAGATGAAGTGGTATGTGGAGGAAAAACTGTCCTGGAAGGGTTTTTGAATCCTAGTGTAGTTTATCATTATTATAATAATCTCTATACCTATTAAATGTTGTTTTGTTATATGTGTATTGGGAACTCATAAAAAATTTGAATGAAGTTTCACATTCCTACATTGAAAAATGTTTTAATATATGGTGATGTAAGGTTTAGATTATTAAATATAAATGAATAGTTTGGTTATGGGGATTGTACTTTACAGTCCCATAATAGTGGTTCAAGAAGATGATATTGGATAATAATGCTATGGATAAACTAGAAAACCCAAAGATGACGAGCTCTAGAACTATTATGTTAGAGCTCATATGGATCTAAACACCCATTTTCATGTTAAAAAAATGGTTGTGATCTCAAATACGGGATCTGGAGATGTTCATTTATTATCAAACAAAGGGTCTCTAGGTGGATGGTATTCTCTTACAAGTTCCATGGAATATTTATGGGGATCTAATGAACTCAAATCATGAATTGTGTTTTGTGGGAAAAAAAATTAGAGAAGTCTCAGGGAAACCTAAAACAATTTCACGGCCTGGTAAAATCTTATCTTTGCTCATTTTACTGGGGCTATAAATTCGGCCATATGAGATTTATAAATCATTAATTTATGGTCTATAATTATCCTAATCTCTAGAGATAAAGAGTTTTGAGAGTGGAGAACTCAATTTTTCTTAGATATCCCTTTTTTGGGTTTCCGCAATTAAATTAGTGTATTTATTTCACAAGTAGTTTAATTACATGAATGTTTTACCATCAATATCTAAATTTTAAGGACATACAACTTTGACCAAAGATCATGTAGTATAAGGTCATGATGCACAATGACATTATATGAATAGAATGTTGAATAAAAACCTAAATAGGATACCTATGGTCAAGTGTACTTTAAAATCCTTATTAATGAGAGATAAAAAAGTTCTATGTCTTGGATTGAGGTTCTCAGTTCAGGAGTTATGATACATGAAAATCATTCTAGTGATGGCCAAGAATACCCTATGGTACTCAATTATTCTATGGAGATTTCAGGCCCATGATGATTTGAAATACCTTCCTAGAAGGCCAATATTTCTCTATTTGGTAGGTCTAATCCCTTAATTCATTTATAGTATGTCCAAAATGAGTGATTGCTCTTCCTTTACAATGGACAGGAAAGGTTCACTATAACCCAAGGCACTCATTACATAAAGTATTAATTATGAGTTTAGGGGATTAAAAGATGATAGAAGCACCACGTACTCTAGTTTAGGGGGTCATGATATTATTGAACTATTATAAAGAATGATGTTGGGTGATGGAATAATAATTTTTACATCATATAGTGGGGACACGTATGTCATACCAAATTGTTGACCTCACCTGTTTTGATAATCCCAATTATGCCTTCACATACTTGGATAATCCCAATTAATGTTTATCTATATTAAAATTCTCTCAATATATGATATTCTTCTATCAAGATGATAATAATGTTAAAATAATCCTGGAGATATGTTAATGAATGGTAATCTATGTTTATATAAGTTATAAATTAATTCTAACCCAATAGGATATGTTTTGCATAAAACAGATAAGTGTTTTTCACTGATCTACATATAGCTAATGGTAACAGAGCTACCGGTACTTAGTCTACCGATAGACAGAGTCACTGATAAGCTAAGGTTACCAATATGTATAGAGCTACCGACAGAAACTGAGCTACCGATAGAATAGGTCTACCAGTATTCTTATGTCTTCTAGTATACAGTTGATCGCTGATATGTAGAGAGCTACCGATATGAATAAGTCTTCTGATAGAACCAGTTCACAGACAGTTACCGATAGAAGACTGCCGATAGAGTAAGTCTACTGATACGAGCTACCGACCAGCCAACTGATACATAGACTAGCGACTGATATGAAGTGACTGGCATAGTCTACCAATACAGGTATAGAGTCACTAATACATCGAGCGACTAATATCTTAAGAGCTATGGATGGATTAAGAGCTACTGATAGAATGAAGTCGCTGATATATATAGCTACCGATACAAGTTCAAAAGAGCTACCGATAAAAGGTCCTGGAACAGTCCATTGCACATGTCTACCAATAGAAGGATACTAATGATTGACCAACCAGTCAGACTCTATTCTCTCAATAAAATTTATTTATTAAGCTAACGGTTACATTTGATGTTTTTAATGCAGTTAATGTTATTTAATGATATCTGATGACATGTCAGAGAATCGTACCTTGTACCCATGCACAAAGTAACCATTCCTTTTTGCCGGAGCTGAAAGCTATAAAAGGGAAGATAAAGACCTAGATGAGATAACACAGAGATAGAAAGTGAAGTGGTTACATATAGAGAAAACAATAAACTAAGTGGGCTCAACAACATTCAAATGTGGTGCATTCACATAAGGCTTCATCCATACTCCAAGTATCCTAGATATACTTGAATCCATTCTTCTGAAGGAAACCACAAGCCGAATCTTGAGTGAAAAACTACAACAAAAACATCATGCACTCAAGCTGATAAGTTGTACCTGGAACAAGGAAGAAAACGACACTCTGTTTTCTCGAGAAGAACTAGAGAAGGACTCAGAAGCTTTTATGACCAATTAAACTAGTCCAGAGCTTCATTGCCGATCACTAAAGACCTTCTAAACTCATTCACATTTTCATTAGTGACTCTTTCTTTACATTTCGAGCACTGTGTGTACCCTGTTTATTTTACACACACACTGTCTCCTGAGCTAAACTGGAGGATTCTTAAATACTCACTCAAACTCCATAACTCTTTGTTTCCCACTGTAGATAGTGGTAGAGGTCGAGTAAGACATGGACAACTGTGAGATGTTTTTTGTTTTTCCACGTAGAACTGTGGTAGAGGTCTTTGTACCAGGACAGTTTGTTCACTATTGTTTACCCTGATCTAGGGTGTGGATCATTTTATGTAAATTGTTGAGGACTAAGTCTCGGCTTGAGACAGAACCTCTTGGTTACATCTGCTTTACATTTTAATTTAAATCATAAGAATACTATATATATATAATATTCCACTGCTAACTACTTTTAAATACAAAACTATTTTAAAGCTACTTTGATAGTTAAATTAGCAAGTGTTTATACTTATTTTAAACCAGTAAGTTAGTTTCAAAAGTTAATTTCGTCTTCTGATTATGTTAACTGAGACCTAATCAATCTTTGAGAAACCAATTGAACATTTACACTCTGTATAATTTCACTACAGTTTAACTTTGTTATTAAATAGGGGGATTTTAAGAGAAATATTTTTAACATAAATTTTAATTGGAACTCAATTCACCCCCCCCCCCCCTCTTGAGTATCCACTCCGACCAACATTTGGTATCAAGGGTTTGTTTATTAATACAAATATTCAAAACATTTTTTTTAACTTTGATTTTAGTTGCATGTTTAAAGACCTTAAATTTCTATTAGTTCTAAATTTTATCTCTTTAAAACTATTTTCTAAAATCTAGTTATGGACAATAGACTAGAGGGTGCTGCTACTAACCGAAAACCGTTATTAAATGGTACCGATTATGCCCAGTGGAAACTGAAAATGAAAATACATTTAGAGAGTATGGGTTTTGATATCTGTACAGCTATAGAATCTAAATATAAAATTCCATAAACTGAAAGAACAACCTGAGATGAATCTACAAAGACTGCTTACAATAATAATTGGAAAGCTATGAATGCTCTGTATTGTTCTCTAGGAGATGAATAATTTAATAGAATATCTTCTTGAAAAACTACTTATGAAATATGTGATACTTTGGGTGTTTCTCATCAAGGAACAACCAATGTTAAAGAAATGATATTAAATACATATAATATTAAATATGATAATCTTAAAATGAAGACTGATGAGCCTATTTCTAACATGTATCTCAAGTTCAATGAGATTGTCAATACTATGACCTCACATCGAAACGTTGTTCCATTAAAGGAACAAATCATGAGAATCTTGAGATGTCCACCAGAACAATGGAGGGGCACTTTTGTTTCAATCATAGAATCATGTGACATTGGTGTCTCCCTGTAAAAGGGATTATTGTAAAATTAATGATGTATGAGGAAGAACTTAAGGTAAATAATGAAGAAGATTATGAACCCAAGAGAAAATCTGTTTCAATCAAGTCTACTGCTTCAAAGAGAAAAGACAAGTAGAAAAAGCATGCACCTACTAAAAGTTCAACCAGTGAAGATTCGGATTTAGAAAGTAACACTGAAATGGCCCAAATAGACAGGAGATTCAAGAAGTCTTATAGGAAGAAGAAGTTCTTCAGAAAATATAACTAAAAAGGAAAGTATGAAAACAAGGGTCATTGGAAGAAGGATTGGAAGAAATCTGAAAAGGATGATGGTATAGTCTGCTATGAGTGCAAGAGGAAAGGAAACATCAAGGGTGACTGTCCAAAATTAAAATTCAAAAAGAAACATGATTATAATGACAAGAAGTACAAGAAAGCCATGAAAGCTACTTGGAGTGCTTTGGAGGACAGCACAACTGAATCTGATGTTTCTGACTCTGAAAAGAATCGTTCCAACATGTGCTTCATGACTAATACCTCTGAGGTACCTGTTTACCCTATGCTGAATGATTATTATTATGGAAATAACAGTGATTCAGACAATGATTAAAATATGTCTAAGGATGAATTGTTTGAATATTGTAACATGCTGGAAGAAACATGTAATGAACTTAAGGACAAATATAAGTCACTAAAGATGAAGCGTGCTCTCACTGTGAATGTTAAATCTTCCATTTATATAGAAAAAGAAAACAATGTTGAACTGTTAAAGGAAAATACTTAACTAAAAATGTCTAATGAGAAACTTAGAAAGGACTTAGAAAAATTCAAAAATGGAAAGGATAATCTAACTCAAATGTTAGGAAAACAAGTGGCACCAAAATATACTACCGTTTTGGGATACCAACCTAGAAAAAGACAGTTCACTAAAACTCGATTTATTCCTAAGTCTGGACAAAATTCTACTTATTCCAGTTCTGGAAATTCCTATGCTTCAACTACTTATTCATATGGTTATAGATCAAATAATGTTTATCTTTCAAAATCTATTGATTCTGTAAATTATATGAAACCCATAAGACAAATATGGGTACCTAAAGCTTTGATTTCTAACCTTTCTGGACCCAAGAAGTTCTGGGTACCAAAATCATTTTTTGTTTAAATCCTTTTTGTAGGAGACCTGTTTGAAGAGTTCTCACAAGAAGGTATGGTACTTGGAAAGTGGATTTTCAAGGCACATGTCTGGATATTATTCAAGCTTCAAAATCATAATAAAAGTTTATTGAAGCCATTTCACCTTTGGTGATAATTATAAAGGAAAAATCATCAGCTTAAGCCATATTGGTAACACTGATTCAGTTTTGATTTCTAAAGTTTTATTTGTTGATGGACTTAAATACAATATTTTAAAATTTTCTCAATTATGTTATGATGGCTTTAATGTTAAGTTTGAAAATTATTCTTGTAATATTTTAACTCTAAAAATGTTTTAGTATTTTATGCTTTAAGAAATGAAAAATTTTATGCTGCGGATCTGAATTCTTCAGCTAAGAAAAATGTTACTTGTTTAAATGCTTTTCATAAAGAGTCTTGGGTTTGGAAAAGAAGATTAGAACACTGAAACATCCACTCACATACAAAATTAACTAGGATGAACTTGGTTAGAGACCTACCTAAACTTGAATTCCGATCAGACAACGTTTGTAATCCCTGTGAAAATGGAAAGCAACATAAAGTTTCTTTTAAATCAATGAAATAAGTTTAAACTTCTCAACCTCTTGAGTTGGTTCACAAGGATTTATATGGACCTTCTAGAGTTTCTAGTTTAAATGGGAAGCACTATGTCTATGTCCTAGTAGATGACTTTTCTAGATATACTTGGGTATACTTCTTAGCTCACTAAAGTGAAGCTTGGTCTTACTTTATGAAATACTCCAAATCTGTAGAAAACCTTAGTGGACTTAAGATTAAATCTCTGAGAAGTGATCATGTCCATGATTTTAAAAATCATGAGTTTGAATCTTATTTCTTACAAAATGTCTATAGTCACAACTTTTCTGCTCCTAGGACACCTCAGTAGAATGGTGTAGTAGAAAGAAGAAATAGAACCCTTCATGAAATTGCAAGAACCATGCTTAACGAGTATGAACTGCCTATTTATTTTTGGGCTGAAGCTATAAATACAGCCTGTTATATTATTAATAGATTCTTGATTAGACCTGTTCTTAAGAAGACCCGATATGAATTATGGAATAATAGAACACCTAAAGTTAGTTACGTTAGATTCTTTGGCTACAAAGTTTTTATTCTTAATACAAAGGATAATATTGACAAGTTTGCTACTAAAAGTGATAAAGGAATTTTTCTTGGTTATTATTTAATTAGAAAAGCCTATAGAGTCTTTAATAAAAGAACCAAATGTGTGGAAGAATCTGTTCACATAATGTTTGATAAAATTGATCCACATGAGCCTAAAACCTGTCTTGAAAATCTTGAAGAAGATTTGACTATTCTAGACCATAATGATAAAACTAAAGAACTTGAAGTAAAAACATCGAGTTCTGGACATATTCGATAATCTGCTGCTATAGAACCCGAACCTACAAATGAACCTGAAATCTCTAGTCCTACCAATACTAGATCAACAAGGATTCTGAAGAATCTTCCTTTGGATGCTGTGGTTAGTAATCTTGATAAAGGGACACATACTAGAGCTTCTCTAAGAAACCAGGTTGAAGATCAAGCCTTTCTTTCACAACTAGAACCTAAAAATGTCAATGATGCAATCAATGATGAATTTTGGGTAATGGCTATGTAAGAAGAGTTAAATCAATTTTAAAGAAATAGAGTCAGGGAATTATTTGACAGACCCAAGGAAACTTTGACAAGAGGCACTAAATGGGTTTTTAGAAACAAAGTTGATGAGTCAAGAAACACAGTTAGAAACAAAGCTAGGCTAGTTGCACAAGGATATAGTCAAGAGGAAGGTATAGACTATGAAGAAACCTTTTCACCTGTAGCTAGATTAGACGCCATTATAATTCTACTTGCCTATGTTGCTCATCTGAATTTCAAGTTATATCAAATGGATGTTAAAAGTGCTTTTCTAAATGGTTTTATTATTGAAGATGTATTTGTTGAACAACCACCTGTATTTACTAATCCTCATTTTCCAAGTCAATTTTTCAAGCTTTCTAGAGCTTTATATTTTTTAAAACAAGCTCTAAGAGCTTGGTATGATAGACTTAGTAATTTTCTTATTTCAAAGAGTTTTACTAAAGGGATTTCTGATCCAGCTCTTTTTATTAAAATAATTTTTAAAGATGTTTCAATAGTTCAAATCTATGATGATGATATTATTTTTGGACCTTCTAAACATTCATTATGTACTGATTTCTCAAAAAGTATGCAAAATGAATTTGAAATGAGTTTAATGGGAGAACTCAAATATTTCCTTGGATTTCAAGTTTTTCAAAATGAAAATGGTATTATATTAAATCAAAGTAAATATACAAAGGATCTTTAAAAACGTTTTGTTTTGGATAGTATTAAGGAAAGTGAAACTCTTATGAGTATAGTCTGTAAATTGGAAGCAGATGAAATAGGGAAACCACTAGATCAAACCAATTACAGAGGTATGATTGGAAGCTTACATTACCTTACTTCTAGTCGACCAAATATTCTGTTTAGTGTATGTATGTGTGCATGATTCCAAGCTAATCCAAAAGAATATCATTTTCTTTCTGTTAAAATAATTTTTAAGTATCTTAAACACACTATAAACCTAGGTTTGTTATACCCAAAAGGACAATCCTTTCAGTTAATGAGTTATTCAGATGCTGACTTTGTGGGTTGCAAGTTGGATAGAAAAATCATATCAGGAACATGTCATTTATTGGGAAAATCCTTAGTATCTTGGTGTAGTAAGAAGCAGAATTTTGTCACATTTTTCACTGCCAAAGCAGAGTACATAGCTACTGGTAGTTGCAGTGCACAAATTCTATGGATGAAACACACTCTTTTGGACTGTGGATATGATTTTAAGCATGTCTCTATCAACTGTGAAAACACTAGTGAAATAAACATTTCGAAAAACGTTGTGTCTCACTCTAGGACCAAATACATTGATGTAATGAACCATTTTTTGAGAGATAATTACCAAAAGGGTGATATTATTCTTGAGTTTATAGGTATTGAACATCAATTAGCTGACATTGTCACCAAACCATTGAGTTTGGATAGGTTAACTTACATTAGACATCTGTTGGGAATGATTAACCTTGATCGGTAGCTACCTCACCGATGTAAATCCTCACCGATGTAAATCCTCACCGATGTAAATCCTCATCAATGTAAATCCTCATCGATGTAAATCCTCACCATTGTAAATTCTCACCGATGTAAATTCTCACCGATAAACCCTACCGATGAGTGCGCTGTTTTAAACATCTGTCTGCCACCAGAATCTGAATCATTTTTACTTTATCTTATTTTATTTATTTATTTTATGATTCATAAATGATAGAAATAAAGTTTGAGCTACTTCTCAATCCACAAAGCCTCAAATACTTTACCCTCAAACCTTCACTCCAGAATCTTTTGAGAACCCTAAATCCCTCGAATCTGAGATGGAAAAAACTAAACTCCCTTATGTTAGAGATGTTCCTGATGATCCTAAGGAAAAGAATCTGAATTATAAGTTAGAAGCAACTGGAAGTGCTAGCAGCACAAGATCATGAAGTCGGCCTGTAAATCCTCATTTTCATAATAGAGTTATTGTGATCGAAAAAGAGTTGTGCATGGAATGGCTGCTGGAAAGTAAATCGTTAGTGCTCGAAGTGATGAAATATCAAAAGTGGGTAGATTGTTTTTCGAAAAACAATGGTCCCTACTATCCGAATCTAGTGAAACAGTTTTATAACTATGTAAGTTTCGAGAAATCTGAAGATGAGAACTGAGTAAATTTGTTTGTGAATGGAAAGGAGTTGTCCTTTTCATTGACTGAGTGGGATGAATGTCTTAATGTTCCACACGAAGGTGTATCTGGATATGTCTCAATAGCTATACCACCTACTAGTGATATCTTTGATTATGAGACTACCTTGGAGGAATTCACCGGCGATGTAAATCAAAGACAAGTAGTAGTTGCTGAAATGGATGGAGAGAACAGATTGTTGTTCAAGTTTGTTCAGCATGTCTTAATACAAAGGAGAGGAGACTTTGCAAATTTAAGATATCAGGATATCTATCTCTTGTATCTTTTGAGACATAGAGTCAAGGTGAATCTATGAAGATTGTTGATGACTCAAATGGCTGACATGATTAGACCCAAGTCAAAAACTAATGCCTTGTTATTTTCCAAGTTGATCTCAGTAATGATCAAAGTGAAAGCAATAGCTGAGTCTCAAGATGAGAGAGTGGTAGTTAGGAACAATTTCTGTGTCACCAGTACAGTTTTAAAATACATGAAAATTAATTGGAACCCATGCAGAGGAGAATGGGTCACTGATGGCAAGAAGGTGTATGATAAGTTCAATCTTGTGGATCATCCTTCAAGACCGAAGGATATGAGGGATCCAGGTCTGGGACCTGATGAAGAGGAGCCAGAATATAGTGATGATTCAGAAGAGAAGGAGTCCTCTGCTGATGAAGGAGGAGACTATGAATTACCTCCTATCCCATCTCTTGAAAATCTAGATCAACATAAATCAAATAAAGAAGAAGTTGCTTTAGAGGATGTTGAAGTGGATGCTGTAGAGAATGAAAAAGATACTCATGAAAGTGAAGCATCTCTGTCAGCTGATTTGAGCCTTAGTCTAGTGAATGGAAAATATTTAGTGCCTGCTAAGGATGAAAATGAAGTTGACATACCCTTGACTATTTTGGAAGACCCTCCAGCTATTGCAGATAAATAATTGATAGTAGAATATTCTCCTGAAAAAGTAATACCTGCTGAGAATGCTGCTGAGAATGCTATTGTTTTACTTGAGGATGAACCAGTTGAGGGGGAGCATCAAACCAAGTTTGGAAGTGTTACAGTGGCTGTTGATATTGAGTACTGTCTAGAAGACCCTTGTTTTGTGGTCTGTGGTTTAGACTATCCTGATTCTGAGAATGAAGCATCTCTAAAAAGACCAAAAATTGTTTATGATGTTGAGTCTGAGTTGCCACCTGAAAATGTTGTCAGAATGCATGACCTGAATACTTTAAAGAAAAAGATTAAGGACAGTTTTATGGAAGAGGTAAAGAAGATGGAAGTTTCTCTGGTATCATCAATTCAATCGATCATGACTGACTCAGCGTTCAGTTTATCATCTGAAAGAGTACCTATTGCAGTTGCTCCTGCTGATATGATCACTAGGGCTGACCTTGAATCCTTAAAAGATGAGCTGAAAGAATCTTTTAGTTCCTCAGTTTCTGAGATGAAGCATTGTTTTGTTGAAGAGATGATTATGTTGGAAAGATTTTTTGACCTCTCTCTCATTTTAAATTTGTCAACCATTATGATAGAAATAGTTGAAGAATTTGATGATTTCCAAACTCAAATATCTAGACTTGAGGCAAATTTTGAAGCTCTAAAGAAATATGTTGTCTCTTTGGACTCTTACATGAGTTCAAAATATCAAACAGACAAGGACTTAGCCTATGTAAAGAGTGTTGTAAGTCAGATGGTTTCAGTGTTTGAAGGTTTTAAAACCTCCATGAAAGATCATGTTAAAACCCAGGATTCTCAAGTCCAAAATTTTATCAGTGGGATGACCAAAAATTTCAAGGAAATAGTAACCTTCTCTATTGGTTCTGTTGTTTCTAAACCCTCAGTGGATTTGAATCAAATTCGAGCTATGATGAAGGAGGAGCCTGGTTCAGTTTCAACCAGTGGCTCTGTGGACTCATCCGAACTGAAAAAAGTTGTGCTTTCTACTAGAGATTTAGCCTAAGAAATAATGAATATAGTCCAAAACTATATGAGATAAGATTCTGCCTCTCAGAAAGAAGTGATATAAAAAGTTGACTCCTATTTCCAAAAGATTTACACAAAGAATCAACTCAACAATCACATCAAATTTCTGTTGGAAAATCTGAAGTTACCTCCTTTCAATCAAGCCTTCAGAGACCAAGTCAGCAAACTAATGGAATTGACTCCAGCGTTGGACAAATTTATGGAGAACAAGGATGACTTCATATATGATATCCAGAGAGGAGGAGGAATAATTATGGTTTTCAGAAATCTATTGCTACCTTTCCTACATGTTGATGCTAGGCCAGTGATTATACCTCCAGCCTTACCTGCCTCTGCCTCTACTGCTTCTCCTATTCAGATGACTCCTATCCAAGCAATTTGAATCCTCACACCTATTATCACTCAAAGAAATCCTCAGTACAGGCTCGGAATATTGTTAGTGGCTCAACCTCCTGTGATTATCTCTGGAATTCCTAAGACTTCACATGAATCCACACCACCTGAATCCTCTTCTGATTCAAAGGGAAAATCTCACATTGAGGATTTGGATTGAAAACGTGGCCAGGATGTTTGATAAGAAACCCTTGTATTTTGTTTTCTGTCTATGTACCTTTTTACAACATATAATACAAGTGACTTTCCTTTATTTTTCATTGTGTTCCTTTCTCTATCTTTTTTTTTCTCACTTTTTGATTATCACAAAGGGGGAGAAATATTCTATAAAGATTCTATAAAGGGGGAGAAATATTACTAAGTATCAAAGAGGGAGAAATATTAACCTAGGGATTATCTAAAGAAAAGCTACCATGATCTTCCCCTCTGTTGTCATTGAATTTAATTTTATCTCTCATACAATTAATCATTATTTTAGACCTATAATATCATAAGTTGTGATTATCAAAAAGGGGGAGATTCTTGACCTCACCTATTTTGATAATTCCAATTATGAATTCACATATTTTGATAATCCCAAATAATGTTTATCTATATTCATATTCTCTCAATATATGATATTATTCTATCAAGATGATAATAATGTTAAAATAATCCTTGAGATGTTTTAATCAATGGTTATCTATGTTTATATAAGTTATAAATTAATTATAACCCAATCAGATATGTTTTTCATAAAACAGATAAGTGTTTGTCACTGATCTTCTTATAGCTACTGATAACAGTGCTACCGGTACATAGTCTACCGATAGAAAGAGTCACCGATAAGCTAAGGCTACCAATATGTACAGAGCTACCGACAGAAACCGAGATACCGATAGAGTAGGTCTACCGGTATGATTAAGTCTTCTAGTATACACTTGATCGCTGATATGTATAGAGATACTGATATGAAGAAGTCTACCGATAGAACCAGTTCACAGACAGTTACCAGTAGATGTCTGCCGATAGATTAAGTCTACTGATACGACCTACCGACCATCCTACAGATACACAGACTAGCGACTGATATGAAGCGACTGACAAGTCTACCGATATAATTACAGAGTCACTGATACATCGAGCTATCGATATCTCAAGAGCTACCGATGGATTAAGAGCTACCAATAGAATGAAGTCACCGATATATATAGCTACCGATACAAGTTCAAAAGAGATACCGATGGAAGGTCCTGCTACAGTCCACTGTACACGTCTACCAATAGAAGGATACTAATGATAGACCAACCAATCAAAATCTATTCTCTCAATACTATTTATTTATTATGCTAACGGTTACATTTGTTGTTTTTAATCCAGTTAATGTTATTTAATGATATCTATTGACATGTCAGGGAACCGTACCTAGTACCCATAAAAAAAAGTAATCATTCCTTTTTTCCAGAGCTAAAATCTATAAAAGGGAAGATAAAGACCTAGATGAGATAACACAGAGATAGAATGTGAAGTGGTTTCATACAAAGAGCACAGTATACTAATAGGGATCAACCACATTCAAATGTGGGGCATTCACACAAGGCTTCATCCATACTCCAAGTATCCTGGACATACTTGAAGCCACTCTTCTGAAGGAAACCACAGGCTGCATCTTGAGTGAAGAACTACAACAAACACTTCATGCACTCAGTAAGTTAATTTGTACCTGGAACATGGAAGAAAACGACACTCCGTTTTTCAGAGAAAAACCATAGAAGGACTCAAAATCTTTCATGACCAATTAAACAAGTCCAGAGATGCACTTCCAATCACTAAAGAATTTCTAAACTCATTCGCATTTTCTTTAGTGATTCTTTATTTACATTTCGAGCAGTGTGTGTACCCTATTTATATTACACACACATTGTCTCCTGAGCTAAACTGGAGGATTCTTAAATCCTCACTCAAACTCCATAACTCTTTGTTTCCCACTATGGATAGTGGTAGAGGTCGAGTAAGACCTAGACAGCTGTGATCTGTTTTTTTCCCACGTAGAACTATGGTAGAGGTCTTTGTACCTGGATAGTGTGTTCACTATTGTTTACCCCGATCTAGGGTGTGGATCAATTTATGTAAACTTTTAAGAGGACTAAGTCTCAGATTGAGACTGAACCTCTTGGTTACATCTGATGTTCATTTTAGTTTATTTCATAAGTAAACTATATATATATATATATATCATATTCCACTGATAACTACTTTGAAATACAAAACTATTTTAAAGCTAATTCGACAGTTAAATTAGCATGTGTTTATTCTTATTATAAACCAGTAAGTTAGTTTCAAAAGTTAATTTCATATTCTGATTAAGTTAACCGAGACATAATCAATCTTTGAGAAACTAATTGAACATTTACACTTTGTATAAATTAACTATAGTTTAACTTTGTTTTTAAATAGTGGGATTTTAAAAGAAATATTTTTAACATAAATTTTAATTGGAACTCAATTCACCCGCCCCCCCTCTTCAGTATCCACTCCGACCAACACAAACATTTTCATGTGATATAGAAAATTTAATTTTATTTTAGTTCCATGTGGTATGGAATTTTTACTTCCCATTTAGTTTAACATCATGTTGTAATAATGTAAATATTTCATGAAGTGTAAATGATTTATTATAAGACATGGTCCACCACTAGAGATAATTTTTGGTCAAATCATAAAAAATGATTTTTTGGGTTCCGTAAGATCACATGACCCATGCTCAGTATGAAAAAAATGGATAACTAGAAAATCAATTATGTTCTGTGAGAGTGAGTCCCAGATGGTTTTCTATATAAGTACATCCCATATACAGATATCTGTTATTTTATCATATTTACTATTGTGGATAAACCCATATTTGGATATATATATATATATGAATGAATATATATCATGGTATGAATGGAATAGGTCCATATGTAGTTCTTATAGTTATTTTTCCAATGATGGTCTGACCCATACACAGTGGGGGGAAATGGTTCCCATTGACTATTAAGGCTACACCAAGTATTAGATAACAAGGTATCAAAATGAATCTTGTGATGAAAGGAATAAATCCAAACAATGTTCTTTAAGGTTAAACTCGCTATGCTGGTCTGACCCATTCTCACATTGGGGAATTTTTCCATTGATTATTATAGTCGGGCCTGGGATTGGTGTTACCAGACTCAATATATAACATTGATGAAAAAAATCTAGAAAAAAATAGTTTCTTAGTGATAACTCTCTGCGTAGGCCTCACCCATAAGAAAAGGGTGAATTGTTTTCCTTGATTTTTGTATCTGAACATAATATTATACTCTTAGGTTTCACTACATATCATTTTATTAAATGAATCAATCCACACATAGTTATTTACTAGGAAAATATATATGTTTGTATGACCAATACTCATAGGGGAAATTGTTCCCATTTAATGTTTTAGATGGTGATAGGATTTGTGATCCATGAATCGATACATATCTTATGATAATTGAAATAAATCCTACAATATTTCTTGAATGAGAAACACGCAAAGAATGTTTGAATAATTTTTAAAGGGGGAATTTTTCTTCTTCGTTGTTTTAGATTGACCCAGGACTATGAAACCTAGTGTCTCTATGTATCCTGTTATGAGAGTAACCAAGCCACATGTACTTCTTGAATTGGAAACTCTCTAAACAGATCTGACCCATATATAGAGGGTGACAATGTTTCTGTTGAGTTAATAAGGTTTTCCTTATGAATTTTCCATTCATTCATACTTGGGGGAGATTTTTAAGTCAATAAGGTATCTTTATGAATTTACCATTCCTTCTTGTATTGAAAATAACAACGACCTTATTTCTTGGAAAATCTCTTTTTACCCATTGTTTTACTTCTTTAAGGAAAATTTCCTACCCCATGGAAATTTACCCTTTCCTAGATTTCATTGTTCATATCAATATTTTTCTTAAGCATAAAGTTTAGTTTGTAACCAAAAACCTCGAAATCTTATAATTACTTAGATATAAATCATTCTGTTTTAGAATCACAATTCTCAAAATCTTGGTTACGAACTCCTCTGAGTTCTGACTTCGAATTCTGTATCAGAATTCTGGTTACGAACTTCTCTGAGTTCTCACTCCGAATTTTGAATCAGAATTCTGGTTACGAACTTTCTGAGTTCTGACTCCGAATTCTGAATACGAATTCTGGATATGAACTTCTCTGAGTTCTGACTCCGAATTCTAAATCAGAATTCTGGTTACGAACATCTCCGAGTTCTGACTCTGAATTCTGAATCAGATTTCTGGTTACCAACATTCAGAGTTCTGACTCTAAATTTTGAATATGAATTCTGTATACAAGCTTCTTTGAGTTCTGACTCCGAGTTCTCTAAATTCAGGCTCTGAACTCTTATGAGTTATGACTCCGAATTAAAATGAACTTTCACTCCGAACATTGTAAGTTCAGGTTCTGACATCTTGTGAATCTTGATTCTGAATTTCCATGAAATTAAGACTACAGAATTATATAGAATTCGGGTTCTGAATTCATAGAAAATATAATCTGAATATCCATTTATTATAGAATCCGAATTCATTTTTGGATAGACTCCAAAAATTCATATTTACTTACATTCCGAATATCATATTTTGGTTATGCTTACACCGGTTTAGTTATAAAAAGATGTCGTGCTTTTAGTTAATCACTAACCATATTCTGAGTTACACAAGTATAGGTCCCTTTGAAATTCATGGAAAAATATGACCATTGGAGGGGGGAGACGACCGTTGAAGTCGTCCCAATAAATAGAAGCTCATTTGAAAGAGCTCAAAATATTGATAAGAACTTTGACAAATGTTCTTACATGTTGTTGAAGTTATTTATAGAGTTAGAGGATCTTATAAACTCTCAGGCTCCATGCAGAAAGTTTTGAACTACTTGTTCAAACTTTGCTTCGTGCAGATTTGCATAGTGCAGAGGTTCGATTTCCTTGAAATCAGAGACATCAGGTTGTGAAGTGAGAGGTGCTGATTTCTTTACAAATTAAGGGCTTGTAGGGATAACAAGACAGATACCGATCTTCGGATTGAGTGATTACCTGGGTTTGGGTAAGAAAGACTATCTTGAAATTATAAATCAATGGACCTTTTATCCAGGGTTGTTGGATACCCTCCACTTTTGGTTAAAAGAGTTATACTTGTTACTTGTAGTATTTTGTTTTCTGTTGTGTATTATAGTTGTTGAGGTAAGTATAACTTTTATATACTTCTTTAAATATATACTCTGATTTTATAAGTTTCAATACACTTTAAGGTAGAATCTTAGTTGCTGTAAAAATTTGTTAATTTTATTTCTGGAATCACTTTTCCAGAATCAATCAAGATATTAGAACATAGAGGTGTTGTGAATTTTTGTTACCCAAATTTTCCTTAAGGATTTTTAAAGTATAAAATTCACCCCCCCCCCCCCCTTGTAATTGAGGATCTCATGTTTATATATTCAATCCTACATTTGGTATTATAGAGTATATCATACTCACATACCATATCAACAATTGGTATTAGAGAAAGGTATTTGAAATACTTATATTCACATATATGTTTCTCCTTGCTCAATGTTTTCGGAATAAAATTTTCAGATTCGTATTTTCGGATTCATTCATTGGTTCATATTTACATATTCATATTTTCGGACTCATAAAGTTTGAATTCATTCTTGCTTAGAGATAAAATATATAGTTCTTTTCTTAGGACATTTTCTCTTGCTTACAAACTCATTCAACTAACAATTTTGTGTGCCAAATATTTTCTTAAGGATGTCCGGTTTAAATGTTGGTTCTATTGATAATCTAAATCCCACCAGACCACATGTTTTTAATGGAAATGATTATGAGTACTGGAGAGATAGGATGATTACTTTTGTTATCAATACTGGAGTTGATAACTATCTAATGCTGATTGGAGATTATATGATTCCAGATAAGGAATTGATAACCTTTACGAATTAGGAAGAAACAGAATATCAAGCAAACATTAGAGTCAGAAATACTTTGTTATGTTCCATTTCTAGGAGCATCTAATGTCAAATATCATCATGTAAAGCTACAACCAGTACCTGGAAGAAACTTTAAGTTACACATTTTGGTACATCTAAAGTCATAGATACAAGAAGAGCTATGTTGAGAGCTGAATACCATAGCTTTAGTATTCTTTATGCAGAACCTATAATCAAATTACATCAAAGTTTTATGACTATCATGAATTTCTTACAATCAATGGGAGAAAAATTTTTGGATGATGAGGCTCTTATAGACAAGATCATAGATATCATTCCAAATGAATGGGAGTCCAAGAGGACAACTATTGATGAGAACAGGAATGTCACTTAGATTTCCTTAGATGAGTTGTTTGGAACTCTTCTTCAGCATGAAACCAGAATGACGAGAGATGTTGAAAATGTTAAGAAGAATAATGGGAATAGAGGAGTTTATTTTACTACAAATTTTAAACATATGAAATCCAAGACCCCAGAAAGAGTAACTAGGTCAAAGACAAAGAAAGTAATTATTTAGTCAGAATCTAGTGACACATAAAATTCATAGAATGAATAAGCTAATCTTCCTCAGAGAATGACTAAGATTATAGCCCAAAAGAACCATTAGAATAAGTACATGAATAAAGAATGCATAGATAAGAATGATGGATAAGTTACATTTTATGAATTTATAAGAACATTTCATATCAGACCTGATTGTCCTTTGTTGAAAAAGAAGGGAAAAAGGAAAGGAATTCAGAAAAGAATAAAAAGAAATAATATCGATCAAAGCATAAGAAAATCCTTAAAGCTAATTATACTTTGAGTTCCAGCTATGGAGACTCTTCAAAAATTGAATCTTCTGAATATGATTCAACATCACATAAGAATATGGGATTCATTGCTACTACTTCTTTCCCTAATACATGTCTTATACCCAAGGTACGCTCTGTCTAGGCTTTAACAAATTTATCTCATGATAATAAAAACTATTATCAAAATAGTACTTCTAACGAACATACTTAATCCTCAGGAAATGAAAAAATATCTTTAAATAAATAAGTTTCTATATTTTCCAAGTTACATGAAGTAAGAAATTGTAAAATTTCTAAGAATTAGACAAGGAAAATACTAGGGATGAAATTATTTCAAAAGAGATTTTAGATCTTTCTAGAGATCTTAGAGATAAATATGAGCTTCTAGAAAAACATTATAATGACCTTGAGAAAGAATATTCTATTAAGAAATAAATTTCTAAAGATCTCAAAAATGTTATTTTAAAGATAAAAGTTTTTGAGAAAAAATCTAACTCTAAGGAAATAATTCCTGATGGTAGGAATTTAGTCATTAGACTAAAATATGAAATAGTTTTTCCTAAGAAGCTTCTTGGAAACTTTACCTCTAGGAAGGAAAATTTTGACAATATTTATTCTCAAATTAAACCTCAAAGAAACACTACTCGAGTAGGTTATACTCACCAAAAACTGGTTTTCAAAAACAACTAGTTTGTTCCTTCTAGAGCCCATTTTTGCACTAAATGTCAACTGGTGGGAATTGGAAGAAAAATTTCTCCTTGAATAAATTTCAGTATCTTAGGTTTCATATAGTTTATTTTTCTAAACAAATTTGGATACCCAAAATTTTGTTTACTAACAATTTCGGATCCAAGAAATTTTGGATTCTGAAATTCTAACTCTTTTGTTTTCTGAAAAATAGAGAAGGTACCAACAGCAATATGTGGTACATGGATAGTGGATATTCCAGGAATATGACTGGTAAAAAAACTATTTTGAAATTTTTATCAAGACAAAAGGAGGAAAAGTAACTTTCATAGATAATGCTCCGGGAGAAATTATTGGTATAAGTAACATTGTTCTTCTGGAAAAAACATTGATTTCAAATGTTTTATTTGTTAAGGGTCTTAAGAACAACCTTATTAGTATAATTCAGTTATGTGATGAAGGTTACCTTTTGAATTTTAGGAATGATAAGTGCTTAATAAACAATTCCAAGGAAGAATTTATTATTTCTTCCAACATGCAATAGAATGTTTACACACTAAACTTAGAAGATCATAGGATCCATGATCTACCTTGGCATAGTGCAATGGAAGATCATTCATGGTTATGGAATAGAAGGTTAGGACACTGTAAAACATACTCACATACTAAGTCTTCAATTTTACCAAAACACAAATTTTTTTGTAACGATAGAAGTGGCATTGCCCTTAGTAAAAACCCTGCACATTACTCTCGTGAAAAAGAACATAGATATTAGGGATCACTTTATTAGGGATCACACACATAAAGGAGGTATCATTCTTCAATTTATCGGAATTCAAGATCAACTTTCCAATATTTTCACAAAATATTTACCCTCTAATATATTTGAATACATTAAACAGAAGTTAGGAATGATAACCGTAAGGTAATATTCATTATTAACTTCATTTTCAACAATCTCCTTACAGTATTAAACTCTTTTCCATAGGGGGGTACATCTCATAATAAAGGTTTTCATATATTTCGTAATGAAATTTTTTCATATTTTTCGTAATGAAGTTTTTCATATTTGTTTAATTTAATTTTTTCATATTTTTTGTGATGAGGTTTTTCCTCTTTTTCGTAATGAAGTTTTTCATATTTTTCGTAATGAAGTTTTTCATATTTTTAATAATAATATTTTTCATATTTTGCGTAATGAATTATTTCATATTTTTTGTAACGAATATTTTCGTATTTTTCTTAATTAATTTTTTTCATATTTTTCGTAATAAATTTCATCATATTTTTCGTAATAAATTATTTCATATTTTTCATAATGAAGCTTTTCATATTTTTTGTAATGATTTTTTTATATTTTTTTTAACGAAGTTTTTAATATTTTTTGTAATGATGTTTTTCATATTATTCATAATTAATTTCTTCATATTTTTCATAATAATGTTTTTTTTCATATTTTTTGTCAGGATGTTTTTCATATTTTTCGTAATGAAGTTTTTCATATTTTTTGTAATAATGTTTTTTCTTATTTTTTGTAATGAAGGTTTTCATATTTTTCATAAGGACGTTTTTCATATTTTTCATAATGTTGTTTTTCATATTTTTTGTAATGATGTTTTTCATATTTTTCATAATGAAGTATTTCATATTTTTCGTAATGATGTTTTTCATATATTTCGTAATGAATTTTTTCTTATTTTTCATAGTGATGTTTTTCATATTTTTTTGTAATGAAGGTTTTTAGGTTTTTCGTATTATAGTCTTTCAAGTTATTTCATAATGAAAATTCTCGTACTTGAAATTTTCCTAATGGAAATTCTCGTACTTGAAATTTTTTTAATATATATTTTCGTAATTTAAATTTTTGTAATGGAAATTGTCGTACTTGAATTTTTTATAATGGAAATTTTCATAATTTATATTTTTGTAAGGGAAATTTTCATACTTGAAATTTTCAGAATGGAAATTTTCATAATTAAAATTTTCATAGTGAAGCTTTTGGTAATAAAGATTTTCTTAATGAAGGTTTTCGTAATGATGTTTTTCGTAATGAAAATTTTCGTAATGAAGATCTGTGTACTCATTTATTTTCATTTTCAAGTTCATTTTGTAATTTATAGTTCTTCAAGAAGAATTTTCCTTAATACGAATAATTCTCCTGACAATCTGAAAGGTATGATTCTTTCATAAGTTTTCGTAATTACCTTTTACTTTCTAGTAGTTTCTTTTGTTTTTAAAATTTCTCGGATTCTAGTTTCCTTAAATCTGAATATTTTTTAAACCTCAAAAGATCGTATTCTACCAAATTTTCTTTGCGGCTATTATTTCAAATGTCATATCAAATCAGAATAATTATCATCCCTTGTATTGAAATGGGATGATGAATCATCGCTTTAACACCTATAAAAAGGGGACCCCAATGGTTGTCCCACATCGTTTTTCAAAGCATTTGCATGTCTAAGCTCTTCCCAACATCGAAAGCCCGTTTTGGATTTTCATATTCTTCAAGTCCGAATGTCTGCTGAAATTACTTCTCAAGAGATGTGTTCATTCAAGCTGATTTCAGAGTTGAAAATTTATAGGGAGAGGTTGGAACATCCAAAATTCTTTAATAATTATGACTCTATTATCTCCAAGAATATCAATCTTAATGGATGGGAGAGTGTATCCATTTCAAATACAGGATCTCAGGATGTAGTGTATCTAGAATTGCTGATAGATTTTTATGATTCAGCTAGTGTCTTTATGGAAGATGGTAGGGAAAAGTTTTCCTTTAAAAGTAATGGAAAGACTTATGCACTATCTTACACCAAGGCTGTTAACTTGGTGGGGTTGTCCTATGAAGGGGAAGTTGAGTTTAGTTTACACAAACTGCCAGAGATTTAATGAAGTTGTGTTAAGGAAAAGATTATAGAATGCCTTGGGCTTAAAGATGTCCAGACCACAAAGATTGCAGATCTGTCTACCAATAATCGGATCCTACAGTTATGGGTTCAGGGCCTTAACATACCATGGAAGGGTGACAATGACACACTTAAGAAAAGTGACATGTATATCTTAGATTTTTTGGTAAACCTAAAGAAGTTAAACCTCATGAAGCACATTCTCATTACGATAGAGAACATCAAGAATGGGAATTTGAGAGATCATATTATTATGTATCTTCCCCTTCTCTCCAAGATCATTTTTGGGTGACTTTAATCTTTCAATATCACATGCAGTTCCAAGATGGGGAATTCCAAGGTGAATATTATCAGTGATGATACCCTCAAGAGAATGAATATTAGTTTCTATAAGGACTCAAGTGAACTTTATGATCTATAAGAGGATGAGGAATAAGTCATTCTGAAAAATACAGAAGAGGTTGAACCATCTATGAAGGCTGGAAATAAAAGAAAATTAATAGAAGTAGAAGCAAAAGAAAAAACCCCCAAGTCCAAAGAAGCTAAATCCGCACCACCAAAGCCCAAAAAGCAGAAATATTATCCGGATGAAGTGGTTTCCAAATGGGGAGAAGATAAGCAAAATAAGAAATATGGGGAGACACAATTTGGATTTGACCCTGTAGTGGCCAAAGCACTAAAATAGAAACCTACTAAAGAGCTTGAGAATCAAGCCAAAGAGATGAAGTAAAATAAGAAGATGTCAGAGGATGAAATTTTTCAATCCCTTCTGAGGGATACTAAAATTTCATCCGATAATATACCTATTTCGAAGTCTTTCCTGGTAGAACCATTACCTAAGACTCTGGGTAAGATGTTTATGACTCTGGAAAAACCACATGTGAAGATTGTGGAAGAGAAGAAAGCTGCAAAAGATGTACTAGAAGCTGAGACTATTGGTGGCTCTGATGATGTGATAAAGCAAGTATATGACTTTCATTAAAATCAATGTGCTTCTGAAAAGTTGTCAATCCGGACTTCTCAAGTAAGATATTCAAAAAAAATTACTCCATGAATAGATGAGAAGTGTGAATAGGAAGTAAACAAGTTATCTGAGGAAGAGAGTCGTAATCATGATTTCATTCTTCCAGAAGACATTGAGGCAGGAGATAAAAAAGAGAAAATAGATGAAGATAATATTGTACAGTTGTATGAGAGTGAGCATAAATCTCTAGATGAAGAGGATATTCCGAAAATTAACAATGGTAGAAAATTGGTTGTCGATACTCTATTCAAATATATTATATGGAAGAAAGAAGATGGAGGATCCTCTAAGAGGAAGCTGATAGAACTAGATGAAGAAACATCTCTTAGAAAAAATTTGATTTGGAGTCATTGACTTTATGACATTATTTTTTTGTTCAGTCCCTAAAGAAGCTTGTCGATACCATTCTGATATTTCCAACAATTGATTCTAGATGTCAGAAGCATCAGCACACCATGAATTAGAAAACAGACTTTGTATCCATGGTGATGGATAGTTGTGTTAATATTGAGGATGAACACAAGAATTTTCTTTATCAATTATGAAGCCCACATAAAATCATGCATTAAAATGACCAGATGGTCTAAGAAAATTGTTGATGATTTGGAAGATATTGATCAATTTCAAGAAGATGTCATGGAATATTTTGATACCGAAGACACCAAAATAAAGAAACTTACAAACAGCTTTCAAGAAAAGCTAAATCTTGAACAAAATTCTCAGATTGAGGATGCCAAATATCTGAATGGGAAGTTGAGTTATATTTTCCAATTTTGTAAAACAGAGAGGGATCCCCAGATCGAGATGAAAGAAAATCTTGTGAAGTAAGATGACTTGCTGAAGACTCAGGCAGAGGCACTGAAGGCTCAAGAGGATAGGATCACAGCCTTAGAAAAGAAAGCATAGGAGGATCACAAAGAGCTGAAAAAGATGAAAACAATCTTGTAGAAGCTGATTCCCAAGGAAAAAAGAAAAAAAATTGACCCAAATATGATCTTTTGTTGTGTTTTTTTCCTTGTACGAATTCTTACAATCAGAATAAAAATATGGTTTCTTGTTTTTTTTTATGTCTATATGAATATTTTAGGTGCAATATTTTTTTCTATTCCCTCAAACTCTTTTTGAAAATAACAAAGGGGATAAGGAAAAAGAATTCTAAAGGTGATAAGGAAATATATTTATAAGTATTGAAGATATATCCCTAATTAAGGGAGAGTTTATCTAAGGGGGGTGCTCATTACGAAGATTTCCACATTCAAATGAAAAATCTCATTCCGGGAATCTAGAATATTATCCTTAATGTTCCAAAGCCTACGGGTGAGTTAGTCATATTCATCTTTTCCAATTTCAAAATAGAGATAAGTTTAATTTTTTATGTCAAGAAATGTTTTGTTAAGTCCTTATATTCTTTTTCTTAAGGATGTTTGTGCTTCCCAAAAAGGGGGAGATTGTTGAGTCAATAAGGTTTTTGTTATGACTATTACCTTCCTTCATACTTGGGGGAGATTTTTAAGTCAATATGGTATCCTTATGAATTTACCATTCCTTCTTGTTTTGAAAATCACAAACACCTTATTTCAAGGAAAAACTCTTTTTACCTCTTGTTTTACATCCTTATGGAAAATTTCCTTCCCCGAGGAAATTTACCCTTCCCAGATTTCATTATTCATTTCAATATTTATATTAAGTATAAAATTCCATTTGTAACCAAAAACCTTGGAATTTTATAATTACTTAGATATGAATCATTCTATTTTAGGATCCGAATTCTCAGAATTATGGTTACGAACTCCTCTGAGTTCTCACTCCGAATTTTGAATCAGAATTTTTGTTATGAACTTCTCTGAGTTCTGACTCTGAATTCTAAATTAGAATTCTGTTTACGAACTTTATGAGTTCTTATTCTGAATTTTGAATACGAATTATGGATACTAACTTCTCTGAGTTCGGAATCCTAATTCTGAATCAGAATTCTGGTTACGAACTTCTCTCAATTCTGACTCCGAATTCTGAATTAGAATTCTTGTTACGAACTTTCTGTGTTCTGACTCTGAATTCTGAATATTAATTCTGGATATGAAAATCTCTGAGTTCTGACTCCGAGTTCTATGAATTCAGGCTCCGAACTCTTATGAGTTCTGACCCCTAATTCTCATGAACACCGACTCCGAACATTGTATGATCAGGTTCTGAATTCTTGGGAATCTGGATTCCGAATTTCCTTGAAATTCAAACTACATAATTCTATAGAATTCAGGTTCCTAATTCCGAGAAAACATAATTCTAATATCCTTGTATTATAGACTCTGAATTCATTTTTGGTTAGGCACCGATATTTCATATTTACATACATTCCGAATATTAGATTTTGGTTATGATTACACCTGTTTAGTTATAAAACGATGTCATTCTTTCAGTTACTCACTAACCATTGTTTGAGTGACACATATACAGGTCCCTCTGAAATTCAAGGAAAAATATTACCATTGGAGGAGGGATCCGATCTTTGAAGCCATGCCTATAAATAGGAGCTCATTGAAAGAGCTCAAAATACTGAGAAGAAATTTGACAACCATGCTTACATGCTGTTGAAGTGATTTCTTGAGAAAGAGGCTCTTATACACTCTCAGACTCTGTGCAAAACGTTTTGAACTGCATGTTCAAACATTGCTTCATGTAGATTTTCTTAGTGTAGAGGTTCGATTTCCTTGAAATCAGAGACTTCGAGTTGTGAAGTTAGAGGTTCTTATTTCCTTACAAATCGAGGGCATGCTGGGATAGCAAGACAGATATCGATCTTCGGATTGAGGGATTACATGGGTTTGGGTAAGATAGACTTTCTCAAATGTATAAATCAAGGGACCTTTTATCCATGGTTGTTGGATACCCTCCTCTTTGGGTTAAAATAGTTACTACTTGTTACTTGAAGTATTTTGTTTTCCTCTGTGTATTCTAGTTGTTGAGGTAAGTATACCTTTCATATACTTTGATAAACTTGTAATCTTATTTTATAGGATTCTATAATCTTTAAGGTAGAATCATAGTTGGTGTAACCTTTTGGCAAGTTTATTTCTGGAGTCACTTTTCTGAAATCAAGAATGATATTATAACTTAGAGGTGTTGTGAATTTTGGTTATGCAAAATTTTCATAGGTATTTTTAAAGTATACAATTCACCCCCCCACCCCACCCCTCTTGTATTTGAGGATCTCATGTTTATATATTCGATCCCACATTTTCTATTATAGAGTATATCATACTCACATACTATCTCAACAGTTTCTTGTGATCATTCCAGGTAGACCTGATATTAGAGACCCATGTGTCATTATGTTTTCAGCATCGGCAAGAATCAAGACACAAATAGTTTTGGGAAATATCCCTATATAATACAAAGCTATACACTAGGAGGGGGAATTTTTATGTTTAATTTTTATTGCTGGTCCTAGGATTGGTGATCTGGGAATCAATACATATATGTTGATGACATGAATAAATCCATAGTTAGTTATTTATGGAAAACCACACTATGTAGGTCTTACCTATATGTAGAGGGGGAAATTTTCTCATTCATTATTATAGTTGGACCTAGTATTGGATATCTGGGTGTCACTAAATATCTTGGGATGATAGGAATCAAGCCATAACTAGATCTTGTGAAATATTCCAATGCATGACAAACCAGTACATAGGGTGAGGGAATTTATATGTTTAATTATTGCTGATGGACATTAGTCTTGAGATACAAGAGTCTCTGTATATGATGTTATCATTGGAGTCAATCCACACATTGTTCTGGAGAATCCATTCATTTTAAGATCATATGAGAAGGTCATAAGTTCTCCGACATGAAAAAAGGAAACATTATTTCTAGACCCAGGACTGAGATATGGGTGTCACTATATATCTTGTAATTAAAATATTTAATCCACATATAGTTCATAAATATTGGATTGGTGGGATACCAATACGAAGGATAATGGTCCCCCCATGTGAGGTCCCTAGTAATGAAATGTTTTATTTAATGCATGTGACATAAACCATATTGTTTAATTTCATACAAAAAAGAGTTCTTGGGTTCCATTTAATTACTTTCATGTAGTACTACACTAACCATATTGTGAACTGATATGTCTAGATCATGTGGGATTCTTTTACTAGTGTTTGTCTACCCACATGGTCTATAAATGGTGTCAGAAGAAATAAATAGAAAATGATTCTTCCATGACATGGAGGTGATTAGAGAAAATTATATGAACAATTTTTTCCATTGTAGTGGATTTCCCAAGATTTTGGATCTTTGAATCTCTATGTGTCTAATTGTAATGGGAATAAATCCATATAAAATTCCAGAAAACCTAGAAGTTTAGTGTTCAGTAGTGAAGAAACCAGTTGTGAAATTTAACATCATGCAGTTAAGATGATGGTGAATAGAAGTAATAAGTTACAAGAGATAGACCGCATAATGCAGATATATGCATCTATATTTAACCTATAATGTTAGTAATAATTCCAAATTTTGTTCTTGAGTGGGATTCATATATGTATTTTAACTTAATACGGATTAGATGATGGTTACCTAGTGTGAAAAGAAGGCATAAACAATGTTTCACATTTTAATGACCTATGACTGTGTCAAGAAAATTATTGATGGGATTAGGATTTTAATTGAATTTGTCACTATATATCAACTAATGATAGGAATAAATCAATGTGTAGTTATTGGAAGGAGATATATTCTAGGTAGATTTGACACTTTACTAGGGTAAGGGGCACATCGTTTCTATTCATTAGATATTTGACTCATGTATGGTGAATCATCTGTGAGTCGATGACTCCCATGTAGATTGACATCAGGAAATGAGGATTTATTCTTTGATGTTTTAATTCCTATCATAAGGACATGTCATATAGTTTAACATCATGTTTCGAGGATGAGATATGTCATGCATTTTGTAGTCATACATCTAGGACATATTTCCTACTGTTTATCATAATGTAGTGAGGATTTCCTCTATAAAGTATAACATCATGTGGTCATAACAACTTCCATATTGTTTAACATCATGTGAGCAGTATGAATTGGGCAGTTCAATGTCCTACGACTAGGTCATTATCATGACATGGGTGGATTCACTAGATTTTTTTCTAGAAACCTCAATGGTTATTGGTTAAGCATAGGGTATACATAGTCATAGCAATGGAAAAGTCAAAATTTATGTATAGTTGATAGTCAACATGTATTTGTCTATATTTGAAATATAAAATAAACCTTCTATTATTTTAGAATCATTCCATAATTAACTAATGTAGGCCACTAATCTTCTTTTAATACTAGATTCACTTATTTGATCACATTGATGGTGGTGGAGATGTCTTCCTAATTTATTTGAGGTTCATTCTTGATTTCAACCTCTTCTTCTTCATTCACTGAGTCCATAGAGTCATTTTCTGACATGTAAGATAATATGAGGACATAATAATCACTGTCGAGTTAATAGAGGCCATGGGAAGAGACATTTTCATTATCAAATATCAGATACTTTGTAAGAAGATTCCAAAGAATATTATATTCTATTATGATATCATCAGGGGAGGATAATGCTTTATATTAAGGATTAAATTCATAATATTCCATTTTTGGATATAATCATATGTATAAACATTACCAATTAGTCAAAGAGTATTCATGATATAGATATTATATGAATTAGACATTTTTTTCATTATTCTAATCCTGGAAGTCGGTCCATATAGGGTGCTGACATTTATCACTGATAGTGGTGCATATTTCTGATTTGGAAGTGACTATATAATCTTTGATTGGTTATGTGGATATCATCCAGTCACAAAAATTAACCAATATATTTAGGTGAATAAAAATAATAAAGTCCATTTTATACACATTTGGGATCTTATAAATGGGAGTTGCAATGGGACAAGGCATGTTTTGGAGGATTTTTCTTGATAACTTTATCCATATACCCATGTTAGCAACATATTCACCTGGGATATATATCTTCTCCCACTTATACCATAGAGATTGTATCTCTAGGTCTACTACTGACTGATGTGAGGAGTCATTGTTGGTTATTGGGGTACTATATATGATTAAAACAATTGTTTCAAGAACCTCTCTATATGAAGCTATATGGTTTTTAAGCACCCCAATACTTGAAGGTTTTTTGGAAATATTATTATTTCATTGTCCGAGTGAATGATATAAATCTAAAGACCCCATCTTGATATAAATGGATATTATATAATTATTTATAAATACATAAATACCTTCCCAATGACCATATTAGTTTAGTTTACGTGGAAACATGGAACAAAAACTTCTAATTTAGAAAAAGATCTTAAATTTTTTCCAAAAATATCTTCCCCTTTTTTAATACTATCAAAAATTATTCATTATATCATGTGGAAAATATAATGTTAGAAGGGGTGAGCTTTGATTCTTGGTAATATTAAACAAGGGTGATATATAAACACAAAAATGGTCACAAAGGGTATGATAACAAGATCATAATAGTTGAATATCATTCCATACATATCAACGGTAAACTTGAATGCAATGAAAATAAAAAAATAATCCATAAGATCATAAAATTTACCAAAGAAATGATATTAGGGAATATACATAAAATTTAAACATTTTGAACATGTATAAATAGTAACAAGTTCACCCATTAAATTATGGATATGTAATTAGGCCCTTGTATAAACATATATAAATGGAAACCTGGTATATGGATAAAATTTGTGGACATGAAATCAAATTCACACATGACATATATACCTCATTAGTTATTTTTTTTTACCCAATGCATTAGAGTGGATATAGGTCCCAAAAATATCATAATGAAAACATTCTTACTTGTTCCAAAAGATCATAAACAATAATATCATATCCCATGAAAAATAAATGGGTTTAATAATTATATATCCCTTGAATGAAAAATGAGTTTAATAAACATCACGACATCAAATCATAAACTATTCAATGAATTAATATGAATGGAAAATTTGAATTCTTTTCCCAGAAACGAATGAGTAATAGAAAACAATGTCATCTTAGTTGGGAAATTATTTAGAACTATTAGTTGAAAACAATTATTTATGAAAATATCCATTCTTCTTGGAAGGTGATTTATTTTATTAAATTTAGGAAATGTATAAAATAAAATAATCTCTCTAAAATTAAACTTGAAATATTTTATGGGAATCTTTAGGTAAATAATGTGTTATGAATTCATTAAAATCCGCTCATGTCATATACATTAAAATAAAACATTTTTCTCAAAATTTTGCTGGATAAGTCAAAAAGTTCCCCACATAAAAACCAATAGAAGATTCATTTAATAACATTTAGTAAAAATAAGCATTTTAAAATGGGACATTATAAATTTTAAAAAAATAGAAAGAATATTTTTTTGATATATATTTAGTTAACATGGACATGGATGATAAATATACCCCAGTAAATACTTATGCATAAATAATATCGGATAATATTGAGATCATGAAATAAACTTTACCTTATGTCTAATTTCTATTTTATGTATCCAAACCTCCTATATAATAATTTAAATAATGTCATTAACATAATTAAGAATCATATTCATTTTTATGATATCATATATGATCATGGTTTCACCTTTTTGTTACTGATATTTCATTATTACTCACTATTCTGGTGTTGATGGCCTCATTTTATTATGCAATTTTTTATCAAATTTATTTTTCATCATTTTCATAGGTTATAGTAATACCATTTCAATAGTTATATTGAGATAGGATGTTATATTTATTCATTCTATTCATTTATATAATTCTCTCTTTAATGAAGATCATGTTAAATGAATTGCATCGCTTCATGGAGATAGAAGGCCATATGAATGCATGAGCAACCACAAAATTTCCATAATTGTGAAATTGTATGAAAGTTTATGGTATATATTTTTCATGATAATAAATATAATGTTATAATAAGCATATATAGATTTTATTTTCATCATTATACCCATCCATTTAATGTGGTGGTGAAAAACATATTACACCATGACGTACAAACAGTAAGTCTTACGTATCCATGTGTGTTGATATCATTTTTTATAGGATGGATAGATGGTGGAATACGGTGGTTTCATAATAATAATGACATATAATAATATAAGTTATATTTTATCTATTAATTAATAAAGGGAAAACCTCATGAAGAGGAAGTAGAAGAAGAAATATGTATGGATAAATCGGTATATCGGATTAACTCTTCTTCGATAGGCTCCCTATAGATCTCAAATTCAAGGGACAAGAGTTACTATTTTCAGAATAACATAATATCTATAATATAACTTTTGTTTTTTTATATGGGATACTAGTAGTTTATATCCCATAATGAATGTTCTAACTGAATTGATGATGTGAGGGAGGATGTTTCCTTTTATAATTGAGTTGAGGGATACTTTGGAAATCTCTAAAAATATTAATTTATAATAAAAAATTCCCATAGAAAACCCTCCAAATTTTCATAATTTTTAATATGAAATGATATAGGGTTGTAGTATCATCAAACAATAAAATATTTTCATTTTTTCAATCATTTTTTACGTTATCATTTTAATTATCCCTTTGAAATTCGATTTTTATTTTAAATAATGTAACAAATGATGCAATATTAACAGGTAGTCATGTCTAAAAATTTATATTAATTATACAATAAATTAAATATAAATAACATTTTCGACCATATAATAATTATTTATTTTTTTTATAAAAAATTGTTTTTTAATAATTTAGTAATACATTATTTTGACAAAATAACAATATTGATAATTTTGACACGGTTAATTTCCTAGATTATTAAAAATTTAAATTTAAGATGTTAACATTGAAAAAAACTATTTATCCCTATGTGGTCAATAAAATATAAGATATTCGTTGGATATATTAATTATCACTTATTAGAATTATTTAAATATTTTTAATAAGATTAATTTGATATATCCATTAATAGAATAATTACTACATCAGTTTTTTGTAATTATTTAATATACTTATTTTCATTATATATAATAATAATAAAATACCATGAAGAAGATAAGTATTCTTGATTTTGGGGTAATATTTATAGTTGAATATAACCTCTATAAAATCCTATACTAACATGTTATATTTATTAAAAATGGATGTGACAACATTAACATAAATTTAAATGAAATATTATAAGTATTATAATCTTTTCCATGTTATTCCAAATAATCAATAACTCAAAACTTGGATGATTATTATTGATATATACTCAACCAACAATATGTGTTCAAGTGTATTGGTCTATTAATTGTTATTATTATTTTAATTAAAATTATTTTTTTATTTTTTATCAATTCAATAATGTATTCATCATCATTGTAAAATAATTCAAGGTTATTATTTATTTCTTAAAAATTAGAAATAAATTACCATGATAAATAAAAAACATTTTATCTTTGAAAATAATATTCATAAAATAACATAGATTTTGTATAAACTTATATTAAAATGATAATGTTATTAAAATTTGAGTAAGACAGAGCCAAGATTTCATTAAATAAAATACATTAACTATTCTAATCTCATCCAAGTGTCTTAAAAAGGATATAATTTCCACGGAATTTTATTTTAGGTCTAAAAACACTATTCCAAAGATATTACGACCTGTTTTAGGTAAATATTGTAATATTATTTCCCCCCCTTAATTACTTGATATATATTTATACTCTATTAAAAAAATTACTAATGTTTCAATTTATAGTTCCCAAAAAATAAAAGAAAGATATTAACATAATTTTTATGAAATTATTCAAATTGTGGAAATCATTATTTATAATTCCAAACATTTATTTATTGGTAGTTAATTTAAATTTAAAAATGTTGTCAGAATACGAAAATGGGTTTTAAATGTTAAAAAATCAAAATAATGAAATGTTTTTACATCTGAATTGAATGAAATATTAATTTAAATGTACTCAATTATGTTAAATTATAAAACACTAATCTATTTATACCTTAAAACTATTGAAATATATAAATTAACACTATAAATATATTTGATGAAAAAGTTTTTTTCAATTAAAAAGCATTAATTTTTTCTATTTTTCAAAATGTGATTCTTATCATAAAAATAACAAAAAATAATCTTATGTAAATTTTGATACTCATACTTCAATAAAAAATTATATTTTTTAAAAAATAATAAAAAAAAGTTTCAAAAAATATATTTAAAATTGGGTCCCCAACCAAAGGTGTGAAAATTGTATTTTTTTAAAAAATACTTATTTTATTCATAAAACTGCTTTTGTTCATATATCATGCCCATAAAAATTGAAAAAATTATATTTAATGTATTAAATATATATTTCATTAATAAAATCCATTAATGTGATTTTATTTTTTTTAAAAACTCACTTATTTTCATTTAAATAGTTTTTCAAATAAATGTATCATTTTATATAAATATGTGTTTTCTTTTCATTTATAATTAATTAGTCACCAAATAACTAATTTTATGTTCTTATATAATGCATATTTTCCAAATTCAGTTAATATTTTTAATACCAACAATTAAAATTACTAGGTTATAGGGTATGTTTCACTATAAAATTCAGCCTTTATGAAATGAATTCTATCAAAAGAATATGGAATTGTGTGCAACACAAGCCTAGAATAGTGTTGTGTATAACAAAAATAAGTTGGTATTTTTTGTATCAAAATATTACCATGGTGTAGCGTACAAAAGAAGACATAAAAAAAACTAAATTACAAAAAAAATTACCACATAAAAATCTGGGAGTTTTACATTCTACTGCCCATAAAATTAATTTCTCTCGTGAAATTATCATGGGTTATTAAAGGACTATAAATTTAATGTCTATTTCATAGAAACTAAAAACATAAAAATGATTACTGAAGATTATTTTTAAATAGGAATGTTAAAAACATAACGGTTACCCAAATTAATTCTTCATTGGATTTCCACCTAAGAGATCATATGTAGAAAGTGAAAACATGGATTTATATGAGAAATATATTTATCATGTTCTGATTGAGAGTGAGAGAGAACATGGTTAAGATAATTCTACCAATTTGAAATCCATAAATATGTGATGATCTAAGGGACCATCTGATTCATCAAGTATGGATGTACTAGGATAACATTTTTTGTTTTGAGACCCAGTCCCTACCATTTAAGAATTTCTCATGAGAATAAATACTTATTTGATTTTTGTAAAATCTCATCATCTTTCATGCCAAGAACAATTTAAAATTATTCTATTATTAAATTAAATGATGTTTAATTTTTCAATCTTATAGTGTTAGCGGATTATGGGATCTATAAAAGAATGATTAGTCATTCCATATATCTTTTCCACAACAAAAGGTTATCACATGTTATCAAATATTCATAAGTCGACCTATAGTGGGATAATAATCTATTCAGGAAAACACAATCTGAATATTAACATCAAATTTCTATAAAATGATAACATTACAATACATATGATAGATAAAAATCCCTAACTTTAGAAATTGTTCCACTAACTCGACTTGACATTTATTACACAGATAACACAAGGTAACTCTTGTTGGTCACATTCTAAACATGTCAATTCCTCCATCATGTATTCTCTTGAATCATGGTAATAACCTGAATAATTATAAATACTTATATAAAAGATACTTGTTTCATTATTCGAATTTTTATTGGATATATTCCTTATGTATGAATAGTTTTAATGGCCATCCATGATAGGAGAAGCATATGTCAACAAATCCTTAATTAGTATCCTCCAATTAATTTTATTGAACATATCATTATCCAAGGTAAACATTGTTTTATACACATTATTACCACATTATGGGTTACCCCTATTAATGAATATATCATATTTGTCATAAATAACATTTCTATGTGTTTATCACTATTCAAGATATCTACTTTAATCCATAATGAAAAACATATACTAATAATTCATATTTCAAAATCCTTGAATTCCAAAACATATACACATAAAACATCCAACATTATTATTAACCCATTGGTTAAGATATATTATTTTATTCATTTAAGGAATATGAAATATGGATCATTTATTAAGGTTCCTCAACAATAATCTAGTTATTCATATTATGATTACGGTAAACAATATGGTTATATCATCTCATACCTTTCCCATGTTGTTTTCTATCTCTTTGTCCTCAATTGTTTGACTAATACTCCTACCACATTTCTCATTCTCTTCATTAGATTTCCACTAAGACATATAATTCCCATTCATTAAACATCTTAAAAATCATTTTAAACTATGATCTATTTATTTTATTCTACTGACTATGACCAAAAAGAAAAGTGTGATAAATACTTATCATATATGAAAATATATAATTATTGGAAATTAATTATAATATTTAAATGTATGAAATCTTAGGACTAATCCCAGGTTATTCATGATCATTACCAAAATTATTGGTTGTAACCTAAAATTAGACTTATCCTTAGGACATACTGAAACATATCGTTAGAAGTATTTCTAGGGATCTCACTATTGTTTTCTAAAACTAGTTTATAAAGGATAAATAATCCTTTTTTCTAATACCAAAAATATTGACCAATGTTGGATGTACATGGATATTATATAATTATTTTAGAATACAAAAAACTACACCCAAATATGAAATGTTTTTAGTGTCTTTGAAAACTTGGAACAGAAACATCTAATCTTGTTAAAGTTATTAAATGTTTTCCAGAATGATCTTACCCTTTTTTACTACTACATAAAAAACCTATATTTATTTCATGGTGGAAAGAAAAAATAATAATTGGTGATCTCATATTATCAATAATATTAAAAAGGGTGATATATAAACATAAACATGAGCACAAATGTTAAGAGGATGTTATCATAAAATTATAAGATAATACCCTACATATCGAAGGTAAAAATGAATTATAAGGAAATTGAACATAATCCATAAGATCATACAATTGATCAAAGAGACGAAATTATAGAATGCACATAAAATTATAGTTTTCTGAACATGTTTAAATAGTAAAAGGTTCACTCATTAAATTATGAACATGAAATAATGCCCTTGAATAAACATATGGACATGTAAATCAGGTGTACAAATAAAATTTGTGAACATAAAATTAGGTTCAGGAATTACATATATACATCATGAGTCATCCATATTTACCTAATTAATTGTAGGGTAATATAATTCACAATAATCTCAAAATGAAATAATTTTTATGTGTGCCACATGATCCTAAACTATCATATCATAAACCATAAAAAAGTGTGTTTCAAAAGAATATATCTTGTGAAAGGGAAAACAGTTTCATAAATATCATTCCATCAAAAAATAAACCATTCACAAAATAGAATATAAATGGGAACGTTGGATTATTTTCCCAGAAAATAATTAATAATATGAACATATTTCATAATATATGGGAAATAATTTTGAAAAATCAGTTGAAAACAATTCTTGCGGAAAATATATTTTGTTCTTTGAAAATGATTTATTTTCATAAAATTATTTTCAATTTCAAATGATAAAATTACATTGAAATTTATATTAAATAGTATAATGGAATATTCATGGAAATAAGGTGTCATGAAAGAATAAAAATGTGTTCATGACTAATATGTTTAAAGAAAACATTATTCTATTACTTTTTTTTGATAAGTCAAAAAGTAACACATATTGATAATGATAAAAGATTCCATTTGAAGCATTTAATAAAAAAATATCCAATGAGAAAAATTATATTTTATAAATATTTTAGAAAAAATAGAAATAATATTTTATAATATATATTTAATAAACATGTACATGGATGATAAATATACTCCAGAAAATACTTACATATAATTAATCTCAGATAAATATGAAATTGTAAAATAACCCTTACCATTGGTTAGATTTACATTGTATGTATCTAAGATAATTATATAATGTTTTATATAATTTCACTAACTTATTCCTAATCATATTCATATTTTTTATTTTATATATGATCATTTTATCAAACATTTTTTAATAATATTTCATTATTACTCATCATTCAGGTATTAACTATTTAATTTTCATATGCATGTTTGGTAAAATAAGTTCTGATTCTTCTTCATATGTTATATTTATATCATTTACATAATGATATTAATATAATATATATCATATATATTCATTCTATACATTTTAAAATTCATTCATTAATGGAGATCATGTAGAATGAATGTAACACCCTGAGATTTTATGAAAAACATTCTTTTAATTTCATTAATGTCTTGTGTTGTATTCTACACCAATATTACCTTGTTCTATACGCAACACCATATTACCTTTCAGTATACGCAACACTATTCTTGGATCGTGTTACACACAATTTTGATAATAGTTATTCTATGCAACATTGAGTATATATATATATATATATATTCAATGTATAAATGAAATATGGTTAGATTCTGTTATACGAAACAACGAAGGATTTTTTCACAACACGCAACCCTGACTTGGCTTCCATTACACGCAATCGCGACCTTCCTCGATAGCGTGTGTTGTACGCAATACCGGGTTTTAATAAACAATGATATATTATTATAATATTATCATGAACTAGCTGTTATGAATATTATTAACTAAATTTTTTATTTTATAACATTATTATTCATCTTACACATTTTCTAGAACATGTTATAAGAACAAAATAAACTTTTCGGGTAAAATAAGTATTTTTCAAAAAATGCAATTTTGGCGCCTTTTGAGGGAGCACCCACTTTAAATATTGTTTTTGACATGTTTATAAGTTCAATTTGACAAAATAAAATTCTTATTTTGAATCAGGATATAAAAATTTACATTAGATAAAGTTTTGATATTTTTCCGATAACATTCATATTTTAATGAATAGTAAAAACAGGCTATATTTTAATTAAAAACAACTTTTTTCATCGTAATATCTTATGTGGTTAAATTATAATATTTAATGGTTTTAAAGTATAAATAGAATATATTTTTACCATTTAATATAATGTATCTCATTAGCATTGATTTTACCGTGAATTCGTAGGATAAATCAATTCAATCTTTTGCAATGTTTTAAAGAAAAACCCGTTTTTCTTTCGAAAACGGAATTAATTTTAATTTAATTTATGCAACTTCTGTGTATTTAATTTGGAAAAATTGATTCCATATTTGGAATCAGTTTATCAAAATTATGTTAATAAGCTACTTTTTATTTTTGGGCATTGTGAATAGTAACTACGGTAAATTTTATTTACTATAGTTAATGGTAAATCGGGTAATTAAGGGTAAATATAAGATTATAAAATTGCCCTAACACTTGGAAAAATCCTATTGGATGGATAAACGTAGACCCATATAACCTAAGGGTCGGATTAGATTCATTTTATGGACTTCTGTCAATGAAAATAATTTAATTATTATTAAAACCAAAGAATGTGACAACATGTCACTTTCTTAAATCTTATAAGTATAATAATTTTAATTTAGTGATAAAATTCATGAAACATCGAAAATAAATAGTCTTCAGAAATCTAATACAATTATATAAATCATAGGAATTTATTTATAATTTTTAGGGATTAAATAATTATCATTTATTATGACACAAAGATGATGCAGTGATTGTCTTATTAATTAAATATTGACATAATTGATGTTATAAATGCCCAAATAAATGTAATTTGATACTTTTTATGACTTACATTAATTTTATTGGTTAATATGACATGTTATTGTTGATATAAGTAACTTGGTTAGAACTTATCATTCTGTTATGAATTTCATAAAAATCATGTACCAAATAGTGTCAAAATTGACATAAATTAGTTTTTAAAACAAATATTATATTATTAATTCTTATTTTATTCCTAAAAATCTAAGGTTCGGCCAAATGACTTAGATAAGATTATATATATTAATAATAAACAACTTGGGGTTCTTTTGGCTTGATATAGTAAGTTTATTAACCATATAGTGTAAGAAAACAAAAAGACACGGTAAAAGTTAAATTATTTAACTTAGAGTTAAATCTAATTGATAAGGTTAAAATAATAACCTAAACTTGTCTAAATCCTATTGGATGAGAGGATTTCGACCCATCCCGACTTTATCTTCGAAATAAGACTCTTTGGAACCATTATAAACCGAATTTGACCTTAATATCAAATAATATTTTGAGATTTTCCTAAGGTGCCCTTCTCCTCCCTTATAAAAGGGCACCTCCTCCCTCTCCTCCTCACACCAATTTGGGCATTCAACCTCGGACAAACCCTGACATAATCTCTTCCCCACTTCCCTAGTAACATCCTAGAGGTACTGGTCTTCTTCAAAGACCATCCTTAGTTCTTTAAGTGGAGGTTAAGAAAAGGCGCGTCAAAAGGAGGTAATATCCATTACCTCTCTTTTTCAATTTCTTTCTTCTTCAACTTCTTCTTATTTAGTTGTTTCATGATAAAGTAATAACATCAGTATTTATTATATACTGAAATGTTATTATAAATATGAAACAACTCTAATTAAGCTTCTATCCATCCTACGGAAAAAGGAAATCATTGCGCGTGCGTACGTACGGAATACCGTCTCCACGCCGTGGTGTAATCTATTTTCTACCACCACCTTAATTGGATTGGTATAATGGTGTAATGAGTAACTATATATGATTATTATAGAGTTATATTGATACTGAAATAGTATACATACACTTCAACACAATTCCACGACCATGGGAACGATATCATCGCTCGTGCGTACGTACGGACTACCGTCTCCACGACGCGATGAGATTCATTCTCCATGTTAACCATTTAAGAATGATTATAAAGTATATATAAGCAATAATAATGAAATATATGACATTATAAGGCTACTGTAATTATGTATATATGTATGTCATCTACTTACTTCCATTCAAGACAATAAGAAAAGGAAAACATTGTTCATGTGTACGTACGGACTACCGTCTCCATGAATGGTGTGTTTCATTTCATTTATATATCTATTATATATATATATATACTGAATATATATGATATATAAATCATGTTTTATATTCTAGAAGTAATTAAATCAGGATATAATTAATAATAATGTCAAGAACAACAAGTCCAAACACCTACGATAACTGAAACGATTTTACCCAAAACGCTTCTTTAACATGGAATTTACAAAAGAACGGGTAATATAAAGTTATAAGTGAACCATATATGATATCATAACAATGAATATGATTCTGTAATAAGTTAATGACATTATTTAAATCATTATACAGGAGGTTCGGATACGTACAAAGCATATCGGACATAAGGTAAGGGAAAATCTCGCAATCTCAATTTTTACCCGAGATTGTTTATACTTCATAATTTACTGGGGAATATTTGTCATCCACATCCATGCTTCCTCAATATGTAATATTTATATCCTTATACAATATTTTATATCCAATTTTACCATTCGGTGAGTTTTTACTAAAAGATATGAAAGGAATCTTTTGTCGTTTTTCGTACGAGGTACTTTTTGACTTTTCCGACAAAAGTACGTGAAGAATGTTTTTTTAACTTATACGGCATGAATGGATTTTAAAAAAAATTATTTCCAAGAAGCTTACTTTACATGTTTTCATGTTTATTTTTAATCAACTTCTTTTAGTTTAAAATTGTATGACATGTTAAGAAAGGAAAAATGTTTTTGAAGTAGAAAAGATATTTTCCTCAAGAATGGAGTTCAAGTGTTTTATCAAAATTATTTTCCATCTAAGATAATAAAAGGGTTATGTTTTTATCCCTATTATTACATAGATTTGATTATGTTGTGATGGGATTATTTTTATGAATTCCTTTATCTTATATGAATTGTTTTATGATGTCATGATGTTTAAGAATCCCATTTTTATTACATGGCTTATTCTATGATGTACGGTTTATGATTTTGTGGCACACATAAGAATGGTATCATTATGAGACGGGTGGGACCTATATCTCCCTCCAATGCATTGGGTAAAGATTTTATATCTCATGAGATAGAAATGGCTGGAACGGTAGGTTATACTGGTTCAGTGAAACAGGACTGAAACGAGGAATGAACTCGGATCAGAAAGGGACTGTGTCCACTAAGATAGTCTTGACAATGAGTCTTGACTAAAAATAAATGATTCTCTATGATTATGTGTGTATGCCACAAAGTTTCATGTTTTATGTTATGATTATTGGGATTACATTTCACTACTATGATTTATCCCATGTTATGAAATTATGCTCTCTTTTGCAGGTTAATATTTCCAAAATGTTATGTTCTTATGAATATGATGTGATTGATATTTCTTTTGTTTACCCTTACTGAGCAATTGAGATCACCCTTTTATGTTTTCTTTTCCCCAGGATATAAAGAAAGGTTTTAGGTAAAAAAAGGAAGATCTTTATGGGAGATGTTGAAGATCTTTCACCACGATTAGAAGATTATATTCTGAGTTTCCAAAGACACTAAACTATTACGATCCTTGTGTGTGTTTTTGTAATGTACTAAGTATTCCGCAAAAGTAATGTAATGTCCATGTACGTTAAGCTTCGGGTCTCTACAATTGGTATCAGAGGAAAGGTTTAGTCAACCGTTGGAAACTAGGATGTGAAGAGGTTAGTGAGATCCTTAGAGATATTTCTAAGGTATGTCTAGGGATGCCCCTAAGGATAAGTATATGTATAGTATATAGTCCTATAACTATGGTAACGATATTGGATTAAACCAAAGATGTTATATATTGAAGTTACGCCCCCTTAATTATGATTTTTGCCTCTCACACTATTCTTTTTGGGTTTTAGAAAATGGCTGGAAACAAGATGAAGCACGATAATGAAGGATATGATGGACAATGGAATGATATTCTTCATGAGAAACCAAATGAAATGGGATTTGGAGGTCCAATCATCATTATTATGCCGAATCAGCACTCTCATAATATGATCAATAAAGTAAAATTTGGTAAGTTTCCTGACTCGGCTAATAAGAGAAAGATGGAGTTTCATGATGATCATAGAGGAAAGAAAGTTCAATTTCCCCTATGTAAATCATGTGGAAAGAGGCATCAATGAGAATGTTTCAAAGGAACTGGAAGATGCTTTGGGTGTGGAAAAGAAGGACACAAAGCCAGTAAGTGCAAAGGAAAAGGTTCTGTTAACACCAGAGATGAGGATAATGGTCTTTCTACGACATCAAAAATGGTTAAATGTTTTAAATGTGGAATGTACGGGCATTATGCAAACCAACTCCCTAAGATAAAGTCTCGTGAAGAGAATCAGTATGGTCGTATGGGTAGTATTTATGTTGATGATGATGAAGAGACTACAAATAATATGTGAGATGAAAGAATTGTTGATGCTCGGTCAATGGTTTAAGAAGTTAGTGGAATGATTACATGTTTATCAAGTGTAATGTTGTATAAGTAATCTCATGGTACTATGGAATAAATAGACATGTAAGGATTGTTACACTGTTTTCTTTCCTTGAGTTTTGAAATTGTATGATTAATGGTACTGGTATCCATGAAAGTTTATTCAGATATTTTTGGAAAGTAGATGATATGCGCATAATGAAGGGATAAGGAGAAAATTAAATGTTTGACAGTATTCATGAGCTCATGACTGATATAAGGAAATAGTTATATCATGGTTTGAGTATATATAATTTTGAGGATTTTGGTATGTGGAAAGAGTTTTCTTTTGACAGCACTCATGTTTTCACTAAGATTCAATGGGTATTCATTTTTCAAGAGATTACATGATTATGGTATTCACATGACTGGAATGTGGCGAACAAGATATATGAGGGATAAATGATGGCATTCACGTGATCATTTTCTCTATACTATGAGCTTGGACCGAAGTATTTTAGATAAGCCTAAATATTGGAATGGATTATGTTGGACATAAGTTAGTATTGTTTAAGGATAAAACATTTTTGATATTGCTGATGGGATGTTATAGTAATATAAAAAGGACAACCTGCAGAACGGGCGACAGCCCATCGCGTCAGACAAGGCTGTGGGAATGGAACCCACAACCGAAGTGCGACTGGCCTTTATCGCCTACCACTGGCCTACAGGAAGTCCCTGTTTAGTAGAAACTAGTTTAATTTTATTATGTGGTATGATATATGAAGTATAGGTTCATTATTGGAATCGTATATGATTAACCTCACCATAGATGGACTTATGTATATTTGATAACTTTTGCTAACCTTTTGTTTGAAACAGATGGAATGACCCATCATTCTATCACATGATCAATTAACACTTCATGAATAACAAATTCAACTTCATTTCATTAAGATATGAAGTGGAAATTATTCAAAGTACAAACAATAGTGAGATTGTACCAAAATAAAGTAAGTATTTATTCTAATTAAAATTCGTCAAATTTATTGAAATGATTTTGAAAACCAAAAATGTTGTCCTAGTGATCTTATATCTGATGAATCAGATGGTACCCTAGATCATCACAAATTTATGGCTTTGCGATTGTTGGTTTTTTCATAGCCATGTTCTCTACCACTCTCCATCAGAACATGATGGTTAGATTTCTCTTCCATATCCATATTTTCACTTATGTGGAAACCCAATGATAAGTTTATTTGGGTAACTATTACGTTTCATACTTTTTTTTTAGATATTGGTTTTGTTATTCCTTTTTACGATGTGGGTTTCTATAAAAGAAATTTTCAAGTAGAAAACCATTTATAACCCCAACGAATTTTGAGGGCGAAATTCATTTTAAGGGGTGTAGAATGTAACACCTTGAGATTTTATGAAAAATATTCTTTTAATTTCATTAATGTCTTGTGTTGTATTCTACCCCAAGATTACCTTGTTCTATACGCAACACCATATTAGCTTTCATTATACGCAACACTATTCTTGGATCGTGTTACACACAATTTTGATAATAGTTATTCTATGCAACATTGAGTATATATATATATATTCAATGTATAAATGAAATATGGTTGGATTTTGTTATACGAAACAACGAAGGATTCTTTCACAACACGCAACCCTGACTTGGCTTGCATTACACGCAATCGCGACCTTCCTCGATAGCGTGTGTTGTACGCAATACCGGGTTTTAATAAACAATGATATATTATTATAATATTGTCATGAACTAGATGTTATGAATATTATTAAATAAATTTTTAATTTTATAACATTATTATTCATCCTACACATTTTCTAGAACATGTTATAAGAACAAAATAAATTTTTCGGGTAAAATAAGTATTTTTAAAAAAATGCAGTTTTGCCGCCTTTTGATGGCACACCCACTTTAAATCTTGTTTTTGACATGTTTATAAGTTCAATTTGACAAAATAAAATTCTTCTTTTGAATCAAGATATAAAAAATTACATTAGATAATGTTTTGATATTTTTCCGATAACTTTCATATTTTAATGAATAGTTAAAACACGCTATATTTTAATTAGAAACAACTTTTTTCATCGTAATATCCTATGTCGTTAAATTATACTATTTAATGGTTTTAAAGTATAAATATAACATATTTTTACCATTTAATATAATTTATGTCATTAGCATTGATTTTACCTTGAATTCGTAGGTTAAATCAATTCAATCTTTTGCAATGTTTTAAAGAAAAACCTGTTTTTCTTTCGACAACGGCATTAATTTTAATTTAATTTCTGAAACTTTTGTGTATTGAATTTGGAAAAATTGATTCCATATTTGGAATCAGTTTATCAAAATTATGTTAATAAGCTACTTTTTATTTTTGGGCATTGTGAATAGTAACTACGGTAAATTTTATTTACTATAGTTAAAGGTAAATCGGGTAATTAAGGGTAAATATAAGATTATAAAATTTCCCTAACACTTGTAAAAATCCTATTGGATGGCTAAACGTAGACCCATATAACCTAAGGGTCGGATTAGAATCATTTTATGGACTTTTGTCCATGAAAATAATTTAATTATTATTAAAACCAAAGAATGTGACAACATGTCACTTTCTTAAATCTTATAAGTATAATAATTTTAATTTGGTGATAAACTTCATGAAACTTCAAACATGAATAGTCTTAAGAAATCTAATACAATTATCTACATCATAGGAATTTATTTAGAATTTTTAGGGATTAAATAATTATCATTTATTATGACACAAAGATGATGCACTGATTGTCTTATTAATGAAATATTGACATAATTGATGTTATAAATGCCCAAATAAATGTAATTTGAGACTTTTTATGACTTACATTAATTTTATAGGTTACTATGACATGTTTTTGTTGATATAAGTAACTTGGTTCGAACTTATCATTCTGTTATGAATTTCATAAAATTCATGTACCAAATAGTGTCAAAATTGACATAAATTAGTTTTTAAAACAAATATTATATTATTAATTGTTATTTTATTCCTAAAAATATAATGTTCGGCCAAATAACTTAGATAAGATTATATATATTAATAATAAACAACTTGGGGTTCGTTTGGCTTGATATAGTATGTTTATTAACCATATAGTGTAAGAAAACAAAAAGACACGGTAAAAGTTAAATTATTTAACTTAGAGTTAAATCTAATTTATAAGGTTAAAATAATAACCTAAACCTGTATAAATCATATTGGATGAGAGTATTTCGACCCATACCCACTTTATCTTCTAAATAAGACCCTTTGGAACCATTATAAACCGAATTTGACCTTAACATAGAATAATATTTTGAGATTTTCCTAAGGTGCCCCTCTCCTCCCTTATAAAAGGGCACCTCCTCCCTCTCCTCCTCACACTAATTTGAGCATTCAAGCTCGGCCAACCCCTGCCCAAATCTCTTCTCCACTTCCCTAGTAACCTCCTAGAGGTCCTGGTCTTCTTTAAAGACCATCCTTAGTTCCTTAAGTGGAGGTTAATAAAAGGCGCATCAAAAGGAGGTAATATCCATTACCAATCTTTTTCAATTTATTTCTTCTTCAACTTCTTCTTCTTTATTTGTTTCATGATAAAGTAATAACATCAGTATTTATTATATACTTATATGTTATTATAAGTATGAAAAAACTATAATTAAGCTTCTATCCATCCTACGGAGAAAGGAAATCACCGCGCGTGCGTACGTACGGAATACCGTCTCCACGTCGTGGTGTAATCTATTTTCCGCCACCAACTTAATTGGATGGGTGTAATGGTGTAATGAGTAAATATATATGAGTATTATATAGTTATATTGATACTAAAATAGTATACATACACTTCAACACAATTTGACGACCATGGGAACGATATCATCGCTCATGCGTACGTACGAACTACCGTCTCCACGACGCGATGAGATTCATTCTCCATGTTAACCATTTAAGAATGATTATAAAGTATATATAAGCAATAATAATGAAATATATGATATTATAAGGATACTGGATTTATGTATATATGTATGTCATCTACTTACTTCCATTCAAGACAATAAGGAAAGTAAAACAGCGTTCATGCGTACGTACGGACTACCGTCTCCATGAACGGTGTGTTTCATTTCATTTATATATCTATTATATATATATATATACTGAATATATATGATATATAAATAATTTTTTATATTTTGGAAGTATGTAAATCATGATATAAGTAATAATAATGTCAAGAACAACAAGTCCAAACACCTACGATAAATGAAACGATTTTACCCAAAACGCTTCTTTAACATGGAATTTACAAAAGAACTGGTAATATAAAGTTATAAGTGAACCATATATGATATCATAACAATGAATATGATTCTGTAATAAGTTAATGACATTATTTAAATCATTATACAGGAGGTTAGGATACGTACAAATCATATCGGACATAAGGTAAGGGAAAATCTCGCAATCTCAATTTTTACCCGAGATTGTTTATACTTCATAATTTACTGGGGAATATTTGTCATCCACATCCATGCTTCCTCAATATGTAATATTTATATCCTTATACAATATTTTATATCCAATTTTACCATTCGGTGAGTTTTTACTAAAAGATATGAAAGGAATCTTTTGTCGTTTTTCGTACGAGGTACTTTTTGACTTTTCCGACAAAAGTACGTGAAGAATGTTTTTTTAACTTATACGGCATGAATGGATTTTAAAAAAAATTATTTCCAAGAAGCTTACTTTACATGTTTTCATGTTTATTTTTAATCAACTTCTTTTAGTTTAAAATTGTATGACATGTTAAGAAAGGAAAAATGTTTTTGAAGTAGAAAGGATATTTTCCTCAAGAATGGAGTTCAAGTGTTTTATCAAAATTATTTTCCATCTAAGATAATAAAAGGGTTATGTTTTTATCCCTATTATTACATAGATTTGATTATGTTGTGATGGGATTATTTTTATGAATTCCTTTATCTTATATGAATTGTTTTATGATGTCATGATGTTTAAGAATCCCATTTTTATTACATGGCTTATTCTATGATGTACGGTTTATGATTTTGTGGCACACATAAGAATGGTATCATTATGAGACGGGTGGGACCTATATCTCTCTCCAATGCATTGGGTAAAGATTTTATATCTCATGAGATAGAAATGGCTGGAACGGTAGGTTATACTGGTTCAGTGAAACAGGACTGAAACGAGGAATGAACTCGGATCAGAAAGGGACTGTGTCCACTAAGATAGTCTTGACAATGAGTCTTGACTAAAAAGAAATGATTCTCTATGATTATGTGTGTATGCCACAAAGTTTCATGTTTTATGTTATGATTATTGGGATTACATTTCACTACTATGATTTATCCCATGTTATGAAATTATGCTCTCTTTTGCAGGTTAATATTTCCAAAATGTTATGTTCTTATGAATATGATGTGATTGATATTTCTTTTGTTTACCCTTACTGAGCATTTGAGATCACCCTTTTATGTTTTCTTTTCCCCAGGATATAAAGAAAGGTTTTAGGTAAAAAAAGGAAGATCTTTATGGGAGATGTTGAAGATCTTTCACCACGATTAGAAGATTATATTCTGAGTTTCCAAAGACACTAAACTATTACGATCCTTGTGTGTGTTTTTGTAATGTACTAAGTATTCCGCAAAAGTAATGTAATGGCCATGTACATTAAGCTTCGGGTCTCTACAATTGGTATCAGAGGAAAGGTTTAGTCAACCGTTGGAAACTAGGATGTGAAGATGTTAGTGAGATCCCTAGAGATATTTCTAAGGTATGTCTAGGGATGCCCCTAAGGATAAGTATATGTATAGTATATAGTCCTATAACTATGGTAACGATATTGGATTAAACCAAAGATGTTATATATTGAAGTTACGCCCCCTTAATTATGATTTTTTCCTCTCACACTATTCTTTTTGGGTTTTAGAAAATGGCTGGAAACAAGATGAAGCACGATAATGAAGGATATGATGGACAATGGAATGATATTCTTCATGAGAAACCAAATGAAATGGGATTTGGAGGTCCAATAATCATTATTATGCCGAATCAGCACTCTCATAATATGATCAATAAAGTAAAATTTGGTAAGTTTCCTGACTCGGCTAATAAGAGAAAGATGGAGTTTCATGATGATCATAGAGGAAAGAAAGTTCAATTTCCCTTATGTAAATCATGTGGAAAGAGGCATCAAGGATAATGTTTCAAAGGAACTAGAAGATTCTTTGGGTGTGGAAAAGAAGTACACAAAGCCAGTAAGTGCAAAGGAAAAGGTTCAGTTAACACCAGGGATGAGGATAATGGTCTTGCTACGACATCAACAATGGTTAAATGTTTTAAATGTGGAATGTACGGGCATTATGCAAACTAATTCCCTAAGAGAAAGTCTCATGAAGAGAATCAGTATGGTCGTATGGGTATTATTTATGTTTATGATGATGAAGAGACTACAAATGATATGTGAGATGAAATAATTGTTGAAGCTCGGTCAATGGTTTAAGAAGTTAGTGGAATGATTACATGTTTATCAAGTGTAATGTTGTATAAGTAATCTCATGGTACTATGGAATAAAGAGACATCTAAGGATTATTACACTGTTGTCTTTCCTTGAGTTTTGAAATTGTATGATTAATGGTACTGGTATCCATGAAAGATTATTCAGTTATTTTTGGAAAGTAGATGATATGCGCATAATGAAGGGATAAGGAGAAAATTAAATGTTTGATAGTATTCATGAGCTCATGACTGATATAAGGAAATAGTTATATCATGGTTTGAGTATATATAATTTTGAGGATTTTGGTATGTGGAAAGAGTTATCTTTTGACAGCACTCATGTTTTCACTAAGATTCAATGGGTATTCATTTTTCAAGAGATTACATGATTATGGTATTCACATGACTGGAATGTGACGAACAAGATATATGAGGGATAAATGATGGCATTCACGTGATCATTTTCTCTATACTATGATCTTGGACCGAAGTATTTTAGATAATACTAAAGATTGGAATGGATTATGTTGGACATAAGTTAGTATTGTTTAAGGATAAAACTTTTTTGATATTGTTGATGGGATGTTATAGTAATATAAAAAGGACAACCTGCAGGATGGGCGACATCCCATCGCATCGGACAAGGCTGTGGGAATCGAACCCACAACCGAAGTGCGACTGGCCTTTATCGCCTACCACTGGCCAACAGGAAGTCCCTATTTAGTAGAAACTAGTTTTATTTTATTATGTGGAATGATATATGAAGTATAGGTTCATTCTTGGAATCGTATATGATTAACCTCACCATAGATGGACTTATGTATATTTGATAACTTTTTCTAACCTTTTGTTTGAAAAAGATGGAATGACCCATCATTCTATGACATGATCAATTAACACTTCATGAATAACAAATTCAACTTCATTTCTTTAAGAGATGAAGTGGAAATTATTCAAAGTACGAACAACAGTGAGATTGTACCAATATAAAGTAAGTATTTATTCTAATTCAAATTCTTCAAATTTAGGGAAATGATTTTGAAAACCAAAAATGTTGTCCAAGTGATCTTATATCTGATGAATCAGATGGTACCCTAGATCATCACAAATTTATGGCTTTGCGACTGTTGGCTTTTTCATAGCCATGTTCTCTACCACTCTCCATCAGAACATGATGGTTAGATTTCTCTTCCATATCCATATTTTCACCTATGTGGAAACCCAGTGATTAGTTTATTTCAGTAACTGTTACGTTTCATACTTTTGTTTTTAAATATTGGTTTTGGTATTCGTTTTTACGATGTGGGTTTCTATTAAATAAATTTTCAAGTAGCAAACCATTTATAACCCCAACGAATTTCGAGGGCGAAATTCATTTTAAGGGGGGTAGAATGTAACACCCTGAGATTTTATGAAAAATATTCTTTTAATTTCATTAATTTCTTGTGTTTTATTCTACACCAAGATTACCTTGTTCTATACGCAACACCATATTAGCTTTCAGTATACGCAACACTATTTTTGGATCGTGTTACACACAATTTTGATAATAGTTATTCTATGCAACATTGAGTATATATATATATATATATTCAATGCATAAATGAAATATGGTTGGATTCTGTTATACGAAACAACGAAGGATTCTTTCACAACACGCAAACCTGACTTGGCTTGCATTACATGCAATCGCGACATTCCTCGATAGCGTGTGTTGTACGCAATACCGGGTTTTAATAAACAATGATATATTATTATAATATTGTCATGAACTAGTTGTTATGAATATTATTAACTAAATTTTTAATTTTATAACATTATTATTCATCTTACACATTTTCTAGAACATGTTATAAGAACAAAATAAATTTTTCGGGTAAAATAAGTATTTTTCAAAAAATGCAGTTTTGCCGCCTTTTGATGGAGCACCCACTTTAAATCTTGTTTTTGACATATTTATAAGTTCAATTTTACAAAATATTATTCTTCTTTTGAATCAGGATATAAAGATTTACATTAGATAAAGTTTTGATATTTTTCCGATAACTTTCATATTTTAATGAATAGTTAAAACACGCTATATTTTAATTAAAAACAACTTTTTTCATCATAATGTATTATGTGGTTAAATTATAATATTTAATGGTTTTAAAGTATAAATAGAATATAATTTTACCATTTCATATAATGTATGTCATTAGCATTGATTTTACCTTGAATTCGTAGGTTAAATCAATTCAATCTTTTGCAATATTTTAAAGAAAAACCCGTTTTTCTTTCGACAACGGAATTAATTTTAATTTAATTTCTGCAACTTTTGTGTATTGAATTTGGAAAAATTGATTCCATATTTGGAATAAGTTTATCAAAATTATGTTAATAAGCTACTTTTTATTTTTTGGCATTGTGAATAGTAACTACGGTAAATTTTATTTACTATAGTTAAAGGTAAATCGGGTAATTAAGGGTAAATATAAGATTATTAAATTTCCCTAAAACTTGGAAAAATCCTATTGGATTGCTAAACGTAGACCCATATAACCTAAGGGTCAGATTAGATTCATTTTATGGACTTTTTTCCATGAAAATGATTTAATTATTATTAAAACCAAAGAATGTGACAACATGTCACTTTCTTAAATCTTATAAGTATAATAATTTTAATTTAGTGATAAACATCATGAAACTTCGAACATGAATAGTATTAAGAAATATAATACAATTATCTACATCATAGGAATTTATTTATAATTTTTAGGGATTAAATAATTATCATTTATTATGACACAAAGACGATGCAGTGATTGTCTTATTAATGAAATATTGACATAATTGATGTTATAAATGCCGAAATAAATGTAATTTGAGACTTTTTTTGACTTACATTAATTTTATAGGTTAATATGACATTTTATTGTTGATATAAGTAACTTGGTTCGAACTTATCATTCTTTTATGAATTTCATAAAAATCATGTTCCAAATAGTGTCAAAATTGACATAAATTAGTTTTTAAAACAAATATTATATTATTAATTGTTATTTTATTCCTAAAAATATATGGTTCGGAAAAATTACTTAGATAAGATTATATATATTAATAATAAACAACTTGGGGTTCTCTTGTCTTGATATAGTAAGTTTATTAACCATATAGTGTAAGAAAACAAAAAGACACGGTAAAAGTTAAATTATTTAACTTAGAGTTAAATCTAATTGATAAGGTTAAAATAATAACCTAAACTTGTCTAAATCCTATTGGATGAGAGTATTTAGACCAATCCCCACTTTATATTCGAAATAAGACCCTTTGGAACCATTATAAATCGAATTTTACCTTAATATAAAATAATATTTTGAGATTTTCCTAAGGTGCCCCTCTCCTCCCTTATAAAAGGGCAACTCCTCCCTCTCCTCCTCACACCAATTTGAGCATTCAATCTCGACCAAACCCTGCCAAAATCTCTTCTCCACTTCCCAATTAACATCATAGAGGTCATGTTCTTCTTCAAAGACCATCATTAGTTCATTAAGTGGAGGTTAAGAAAAGGCGCGTCAAAAGGAGGTAATATCCATTACCGATCTTTTTCAATTTCTGTCTTCTTCAACTTCTTCTTCATTAGTTGTTTCATGATAAAGTAATAACATCAGTATTTATTATATACTGATATGTTATTATAAATATGAAACAACTCTAATTAAGCTTCTATCCATCCTACGGAAAAAGGAAATCACCGCGCGTGCGTACGTACGGAATGCCGTCTCCACGTCGTGGTGTAATCTATTTTCCGCCACCACCTTAATTGGATGGGTATAATGGTGTAATGAGTAACTATATATGATTATTATAGAGTTATATTGATACTAAAATAGTATACATACACTTCAACACAATTCCACGACCATGGGAACGATATCATCGCTCGTGCGTATGTACGGACTACCGTCTCCACGACGCGATGAGATTCATTCTCCATGTTAACCATTTAAGAATGATTATAAAGTATATATAAGCAATAATAATGAAATATATGAAATTATAAGTCTAATTGATTTATATATATATGTATTTCATCTACTTACTTCCATTCAAGACAATAAGGAAAGGAAAACAGCATTCATGCGTACGTACGGACTACCGTCTCCATGAACGGTGTGTTTCATTTCATTTATATATATATATTATATATATATATATATATACTGAATATATATGATATATAAATCATTTTTTATATTCTGGAAGTAAGTAAATCACGATATAAGTAATAATAATGTCAAGAACAACAAGTCCAAACACCTACGATAAATGAAACGATTTTACCCAAAACACTTCTTTAACATGGAATTTACAAAAGAACGGATAATATAAAGTTATAAGTGAACCATATATGATATCATAACAATGGATATGATTCTGTAATAAGTTAATGACACTATTTAAATCATTATATAGGAGGTTCGGATATGTATAAATCATATCGGACATAAGGTAAGGGAAAATCTCGCAATCTCAATTTTCACCCGAGATTGTTTATACTTCATAATTTACTGGTGAATATTTATCATCCACATCCATGTTTCCTCAATATGTAATATTTATATCCTTCTACAATAGTTTATATCCAATTTTACCCTTCGGTGAGTTTTTACTAAAAGATATGAAAGGAATCTTTTGTCGTTTTTCGTACGAGGTACTTTTTCACTTTTCCGACAAAAGTATGTGAAGAATGTTTTTTTAAATTATACGACATGAATGGATTTTAAAAAAAATTATTTCCAAGAAGCTTACTTTACAAGTTTTCATGTTTATTTTTAATCAACTTATTTTAGTTTAAAATTGTATGACATGTTAAGAAAGTTAAAATGTTTTTGAAGTAGAAAGGATATTTTCCGCAATAATGGAGTTCAAGTGTTTTATCAAAATTATTTTCCATCTAAGATAATAAAAGGGTTCTGTTTTTATCCCTATTATTACATTGATTTGATTATGTTGTGATGGGATTATTTTTATGAATTCCTTTATCTTATATTAATTGTTTTATGATGTCACGATGTTTAAGAATCCAATTTTTATTACATGGGTTATTCTATGATGTACGGTTTATGATTTTGTGGCACACATAAGAATGGTATCATTATGAGACGGGTGGGACCTATATCTCCCTCCAATGAATTGGGTAAAGATTTTATATCTCATGAGATAGAAATGGCTGGAATGGTAGGTTATACCTGTTCAGTAAAACAGGACTGAAACGAGGAATGAAATCGGTTCAGAAAGTGACTTTGTCCACTAAGATAGTCTTGACAATGAGTCTTGACAAACAAGAAATGATTCTCTATGATTATGTGTATATGCCAAAAAGTTTCATGTTTTTTGTTATGATTATTGGGATTACATTTCACTACTATGATTTATCCCGTGTTATGAAATTATTCTCTCTTTTGTAGATTATGATTTCCAAAATGTTATGTTCTTATGAATATGATGTGATTGATATTTCTTTTGTTTACCCTTACTGAGCATTTGAGCTCACCCTTTTATGTTTTCCTTTCCCCAGGATATAAAGAAAGGTTTTAGGTAAAAAAAAGGAATATCTTTATGGGAGATGTTGAAGATCTTTCACCACAATTAGAAGATTATATTCCGAGTTTCCAAAGACACTAAACTATTACGATCCTTGTGTGTGTTTTTGTAATGTACTAAGTATTCCGCAAAAGTAATGTAATGTCCATGTAAGTTAAGCTTCGGGTCTCTACAATTGTTATCAGAGGAAAGGTTTAGTCAACCTTTGGAAACTAGGATATGAAAAGGTTAGTGAGATCCCTAGAGATATTTCTAAGGTATGTCTAGGGATGCCCCTAAGCATAAGTATACGTATAGTATATAGTCCTAGAACTATGGTAACGATATTAGATTAAACCAAAGATGTTAGATATTGATGTTACTCCCCCTTAATTATGATTTTTTCCTCTCACACTATTCTTTTTGGGTTTTAGAAAATGGTTGGAAACAAGATGATTCACGATAATGGAGGATATGATGGACAATGGAATGATATTATTCATGAGAAACCAAATGAAATGGGATTTGGAGGTCCAAACATCATTATTATGTCGAATCAGCACTCTCATAATATGATCAATAAAGTAATATTTGGTAAGTTTCCTGACTCGGCTAATAAGAGAAAGATGGAGTTTCATGATGATCATAGAGGAAAGAAAGTTCAATTTCCCATATTTAAATCATGTGGAAAGAGGCATCAAGGAGAATGTTTCAAAGGAACTGGAAGATGCTTTGGGTGTTGAAAAGAAGGACACAAAGCCAGTAAGTGCAAAGGAAAAGGTTCAGTTAACACCAGGGATGAGGATAATGGTCTTGCTACGACATCATAAATGGTTAAATTTTTTAAATGTCGAATGTACAGGCATTATGCAAACCAATGCCCTAAGAGAAAGTCTCATGAAGAGAATCAGTATGGTTGTATGGGTAGTATTTATGTTGATGATGATGAAGAGACTACAAATGATATGTGAGATGAAAGAATTGTTGAAGCTCGGTCAATGGTTTAAGAAGTTAGTGGAATGATTACATGTTTATCAAGTGTAATGTTGTATAAGTAATCTCATGGTACTATGGAATAAAGAGACATCTAAGGATTGTTACACTGTTGTCTTTCCTTGAGTTTTGAAATTGTATGATTAATGGTACTGGTATCCATGAAAGTTTATTCAGATATTGTTGGAAAGTAGATGATATGCGCATAATGTAGGGATAAGGAGAAAATTAAATGTTTGATAGTATTCATGAGCTCATGACTGATATAAGGAATTAGTTATATCATGGTTTGAGTATATATAATTTTCAGGATTTTGGTATGTGGAAAGAGTTATCTTTTGACAGCACTCATTTTTCACTAAGATTCAATGGGTATTCATTTTTCAAGAGATTACATGATTATGGTATTCACATGACTGTAATGTGACGAACAAGATATATGAGGGATAAATGATGGCATTCACGTGATCATTTTCTCTATACTATGAGCTTGGACCGCAGTATTTTAGCTAAGCCTAAAGATTGGAATGGATTATGTTGGACATAAGTTAGTATTGTTTAAGGATAAAACTTTTTTTGATATTGTTGATGGGATGTTATAGTAATATAAAAAGGACAACCTGCCGGATGGGCGACATCCCATCACGTCGGACAAGGCTGTGGGAATCGAACCCACAACCGAAGTGCGACTGGCCTTTATCTCCTACCACTGGCCTACAGGATGTCCCTGTTTAGTAGAAACTAGTTTTATTTTATTATGTGGTATGATATATGAAGTATAGGTTCATTCTTGGAATCGTATATGATTAACCTCACCATAGATGGACTTATGTATATTTGATAACTTTTTCTAACCTTTTGTTTGAAACAGATGGAATGACCCATCATTCTATCACATGATCAATTAACACTTCATGAATAACAAATTCAACTTCATTTCTTTAAGAGATGAAGTGGAAATTATTCAAAGTACGAACAACAGTGAGATTATACCAAAATAAAGTGAGTATTTATTCTAATTCAAATTCTTCAATTTTATGGAAATGATTTTGAAAACCAAAAATGTTGTCCCAATGATCTTATATTTGATGAATCAGATGGTACCCCAGATCATCACAAATTTATGGGTTTGCGATTGTTGGCTTTCTCATAGCCATGTTCTCTACCACTCTCCATCAGAACATGATGGTTAGATTTCTCTTCCATATCCATATTTTCAACTATGTGGAAACCCAGTGATTAGTTTATTTGGGTAACCATTAAGTTTCATACTTTTGTTTTTAAATATTGTTTTTGGTATTCCTTATTACGATGTGGGTTTCTATTAAAGAAATTTTCACGTAGCAAACCATTTATAACCCCAATGAATTTCGAGGGCGAAATTCATTTTAAGGGGGGTAGAATGTAACACCCTGAGATTTTATGAAAAATATTCTTTTAATTTCATTAATTTCTTGTGTTGTATTCTACACCAAGATTACCTTGTGCTATACGCAACACCATATTAGATTTCAGTATACGCAACACTATTCTTGGATCGTGTTACACACAATTTTGATAATAGTTATTATATGAAACATTGAGTACATATATATATATATATTCAATGTATAAATGAAATATGGTTGGATTCTGTTATACGAAACAACGAAGTATTCTTTCACAACACGCAACCCTGACTTGGCTTGCATTACACGCAATCGCGACCTTCCTCGATAGCGTGTGTTGTACGCAATACCGGGTTTTAATAAACAATGATATATTATTATAATATTGTCATGAACTAGATGTTATGAATATTATTGACTAAATTTTTAATTTTATAACATTATTATTCATCTTACTCATTTTCTAGAACATTTTATAAGAACAAAATAAATTTTTCGGGTAAAATAAGTATTTTTAAAAAAATGCAGTTTTGCCGCATTTTGATGGCGCACCCACTTTAAATCTTGTTTTTGACATGTTTATAAGTTCAATTTGACAAAATAAAATTCTTCTTTTGAATCAGGATTTAAAAATTTACATTAGAAAATGTTTTGATATTTTTCCGATAACTTTCATATTTTAATGAATAGTAAAAACACGCTATATTTTAATTAAAAACAACTTTTTTCATCGTAATATCTTATGTGGTTAAATTATAATATTTAATGGAGTTAAAGTATAAATAGAATATATTTTTACCATTTAATATAATTAATGTCATTAGCATTGATTTTACCTTGAATTCGTAGGTTAAATCAATTCAATCTTTTGCAATGTTTTAAAGAAAAACTCGTTTTTCTTTCGACAACGGAATTAATTTTAATTTAATTTCTGAAACTTTTGTGTATTGAATTTGGAAAAATTGATTCCATATTTGGAATCAGTTTATCAAAATTATGTTAATAAGCTACTTTTTATTTTTGGGCATTGTGAATAGTAACTACGGTAAATTTTATTTACTATAGTTAAAGGTAAATCGGGTAATTAAGGGTAAATATAAGATTATAAAATTGCCCTAACACTTGTAAAAATCCTATTGGATGTCTAAACATAGACCCATATAACCTAAGGGTCGGAATAGATTCATTTTATGGACTTTTGTCCATGAAAATAATTTAATTATTATTAAAACCAAAGAATGTGACAACATGTCACTTTCTTATGGCTTATAAGTATAATAATTTTAATTTAGTGATAAACTTCATGAAAATTCGAACATGAATAGAATTCAGAAATCTAATACAATTATCTACATCATAGGAATTTATTTAGAATTTTTAGGGATTAAATAAGTATCATTTATTATGACACAAAGATGATGCAGTGATTGTCTTATTAATGAAATATTGACATAATTGATGTTATAAATGCCCAAATAAATGTAATTTGAGACTTTTTATGACTTAAATTAATTTTATAGGTTAATATGACATGTTATTGTTGATATAAGTAACTTGGTTTGAACTTATCAATCTGTTATAAATTTAATAAAAATCATGTACCAAATAGTGTCAAAATTGACATAAATTAGTTTTTAAAACAAATATTATATTATTAATTCTTATTTTATTCCTAAAAATATAAGGTTCGGAAAAATGACTTATCTAAGATTATATATATTAATAATAAACAAATTGGGGTTCGTTTGGCTTGATATAGTAGGTTTATTAACCATATAGTGTAAGAAAATAAAAATACACGGTAAAAGTTAAATTATTTAACTTAGGGTTAAATCTAATTGATAAGGTTAAAATAATAACCTAAACTTGTCTAAATCCTATTTTATGAGAGGCATTAGACCCATCCCCACTTTATCTTCGAAATAAGACCATTTTTAACCATTATAAACCGAATTTGACCTTAATATAAAATAATATTTTGAGATTTTCCTAAGGTGCCCCTCTCCTCCCTTATAAAAGGGAACCTCCTCCCTCTCCTCCTCACACCAATTTGAGCATTCAAGCTCGGAAAACCCCTGCCAAAATCTCTTATCCACTTCCCTAGTAACATCCTAGAGGTCCTGGTCTTCTTCAAAGACCATCCTTAGTTCTTTAAGTGGAGGTTAAGAAAAGGCGCGTCAAAAGGAGGTAATATCCATTACCGATCTTTTTCAATTTCTTTCTTCTTCAACTTCTTCTTCTTTAATTGTTTCATGATAAAGTAATAACATCAGAATTTATTATATACTGATATGTTATTATAAATATTAAACAACTCTAATTAAGCTTCTATCCATCCTACGAAAAAAGGAAATCACCGCGCTTGCGTACGTACGGAATACCGTCTCCACGCCGTGGTGTAATCTATTTTCCGCCACCACCATAATTGGATGGGTATAATGGTGTAATGAGTAACTATATATTATTATTATAGAGTGATATTGATACTGAAATAGTATACATACACTTCAACAAAATTCCACGACCATGGGAACGATATCATCGCTCGTGCGTACGTACGGACTACCGTCTCCACGACGCGATGAGATTCATTCTCCATGTTAACCATTTAAGAATGATTATAAAGTATATATAATCAATAATAATTAAATATAAGACATTATAAGGCTACTGGATTTATGTATATATGTATGTCATCTACTTACTTCCATTCAAGACAATAAGGAAAGGAAAACAGTGTTCATGCGTACGTACGGACTACCGTCTCCATGAACGGTGTGTTTCATTTCATTTATATATTATATATATATATATATACTGAATATATATTATATATATATCATGTTTTATATTCTGGAAGTAAGTAAATCATGATATAAGTAATAATAATGTCAAGAACAACAAGTCCAATCACCTACGATAAATGAAACGATTTTACCCAAAACGCTTCTTTAACATGGAATTTACAAAATAACGGGTAATATAAAGTTATAAGTGAACCATATATGATATCATAACAATGAATATGATTCTTTAATAAGTTAATGACATTATTTAAATTATTATACAGGAGGTTCGGATACGTACAAAGCATATCGAACATAAGGTAAGGGAAAATCTCGCAATCTCAATTTTTACCCGAGATTGTTTATACTTCATAATTTACTGGGGAATATTTGTCATTCACATCCATGTTTCCTCAAAATGTAATATTAATATCCTTCTACAATAGTTTATATCCAATTTTACCCTTCGGTGAGTTTTACGAAAAGATATGAAAGGAATCTTTTGTCGTTTTTCGTACGAGGTACTTTTTGACTTTTCCGACAAAAGTACGTGAAGACTGTTTTTTTAACTTATACGGCATGAATGGATTTTAAAAAAAATTATTTCCAAGAAGCTTACTTTACAAGATTTCATGTTTAGTTTTAATCAACTTCTTTTAGTTTAAAATTGTATGGCATGTTAAGAAATGAAAAATGTTTTTGAAGTAGAAAGGATATTTTCCTCAAGAATGGAGTTCAAGTGTTTTATAAAATTATTTTCCATCAAAGATAATAAAAGGGTTCTGTTTTTATCCCTATTATTACATTGATTTGATTATGTTGTGATGGGATTATTTTTATGAATTCCTTTATCTTATATGAATTGTTTTATGATGTCACGATGTTTAAGAATCCCATTTTTATTACATGGGTTATTCTGTGATGTACGGTTTATGATTTTGTGGAACACATATGAGTGGTATCATTATGAGACGGGTGGGACCTATATCTCTCTCCAATGCATTGGGTAAAGATTTTATATCTCATGAGATAGAAATGGCTGGAATGGTAAGTTATACCGGTTCAGTGAAACAGGACTGAAACGAGGAATGAACTCGGTTCAGAAAGGGACTTTGTCCACTAAGATAGTCTTGACAATGAGTCTTGACTAACAAGAAATGATTCTCTATGATTATGTGTGTATGTAACAAAGTTTCATGTTTTATGTTATGATTATTGGGATTACATTTCACTACTATGATTTATCCCATGTTATGAAATTATGCTCTCTTTTGCAGGTTAAGATTTCCAAAATGTTATGTTCTTATGAATATGATGTGATTGATATTTCTTTTGTTTACCCTTACTGATCATTTGAGCTCACCCTTTTATGTTTTCTTTTCCCCAGGATATAAAGAAAGGTTTTAGGTAAAAAAAGGAAGATCTTTATGGGAGATGTTGAAGATCTTTCACCACGATTAGAAGATTATATTCCGAGTTTCCAAAGACACTAAACTATTACGATCCTTGTGTGTGTTTTTGTAATGTACTAAGTATTCCGCAAAAGTAATGTAATGTCCATGTAAGTTAAGCTTCGGGTCTCTATAATGGGTATCAGAGGAAAGGTTTAGTCAACCTTTGGAAACTAGGATGTGAAAAGGTTAGTGAGATCCCTAGAGATATTTCTAAGGTATGTCTTGGGATGCCCCTAAGGATAAGTATACGTATAGTATATAGTCCTATAACTATGGTAACGATATTAGATTAAACCAATGATGTTAGATATTGAAGTTACTCCCCCTTAATTATGATTTTTTCCTCTCACACTATTCTTTTTGGGTTTTAGAAAATGGCTGGAAACAAGATGATTCACGATAATGGGGGATATGATGAACAATGGAATGATATTCTTCATGAGAAACCAAATGAAATGGGATTTGGATGTCCAAACATCATTATTATACCGAATCAGCACTCTCATAATATGATCAATAAAGTAAAATTTGGTAAGTTTCCTGACTTGGCTAATAAGAGAAAGATGGAGTTTCATGATGATCATAGAGGAAAGAAAGTTCAATTTCCCCTATGTAAATCAAGTGGAAGGAGGCATCAAGGAGAATGTTTCAAAGGAACTGGAAGATGCTTTGGGTGTGGAAAAGAAGGACACAAAGCCAGTAAGTGCAAAGGAAAAGGTTCAGTTAACACCAGGTATGAGGATAATGGTCTTGCTACGACATAAAAAATGGTTAAATGTTTTAAATGTGGAATGTACGGGCATTATGAAAACCAATGCCCAAAGAGAAAGTCTCATGAAGAGAATCAGTATGGTCGTATGGGTAGTATTTATGTTGATGATGATGAAGAGACTATAAATGATATGTGAGATGAAAGAATTGTTGAAGCTCTGTCAATGGTTTAAGAAGTTAGTGGAATGATTACATGTTTATCAAGTGTAATGTTGTATAGGTAATCTCATGGTACTATGGAATAAAGAGACATCTAAGGATTGTTAAATTGTTGTCTTTCCTTGAGTTTTGAAATTGTATGATTAATGGTACTGGTATCCATGAAAGTTTATTCAGATATTTTTGGAAAGTAGATGATATGCGCATAATGAAGGGATAAGGAGAAAATTAAATGTTTGATAGTATTCATGAGCTCATGGATGATATAAGGAAATAGTTATATCATGGTTTGAGTATATATAATTTTGCGGATTTTGGTATGTGGAAAGAGTTATCTTTTGACAGAACTCATGTTTTCACTAAGATTCAATGGGTATTCATTTTTCAAGAGATTACATGATTATGGTATTCACATGACTGGAATGTGACGAACAAGATATATGAGGGATAAATGATGGCATTCACGTGACCATTTTCTCTATACTATGAGCTTGGACCGAAGTATTTTAGATAAGCCTAAATATTGGAATGGATTATGTTGGACATAAGTTAGTATTATTTAAGGATAAAACTTTTTTTATATTGTTGATGGGATGTTATAGTAATATAAAAAGGACAACCTGTAGGACGGGCGACAGCCCATCGCGTCGGACAAGGCTGTAGGAATCGAACCCACAACTGAAGTGCGACTGGCCTTTATCGCCTACCACTGGCCTACAGGAAGACCCTGTTTAGTAGAAACTAGTTTTATTTTATTATTTGGTATGATATATGAAGTATAGGTTCATTCTTGGAATCGTATATGATTAACCTCACCATAGATGGACTTATGTATATTTGATAAATTTTCCTAAGCTTTTGTTTGAAACAGATGGAATGACCCATCATTCTATCACATGATCAATTAACACTTCATGAATAACAAATTCAACTTCATTTCTTTAAGAGATGTTGTGGAAATTATTCAAAGTGTGAACAATAGTGAGATTGTACCAAAATAAAGTAAGTATTTATTCTAATTCAAATTCTTCAAATTTAGGGAAATGATTTTGAAAACCAAAAATGTTGTCCTAGTGATCTTATATCTGATGAATCAGATGGTACCCTAGATCATCACAAATTTATGGCTTTTCGATTGTTGGCTTTATCATAGCCATGTTCTCTACCACTCTCCATCAGAACATGATGGTTAGATTTCTCTTCCATATCCATATTTTCACCTATGTGGAAACCCAGTGATTAGTTTATTTGGGTAACCGTTACGTTTCATACTTTTGTTTTTAAATATTGGTTTTGCTATTCCTTTTTACGATGTGGGTTTCTATTAAAGAAATTTTAAAGTTGCAAACCATTTATAACCCCAACGAATTTCAAGGGCGAAATTCATTTTAAGGGGGGTAGAATGTAACACCCTGAGATTTTATGAAAAATATTCTTTTAATTTCATTAATGTCTTATGTTGTATTCTACACCAATATTACCTTGAGCTATACACAACACCATATTAGCTTTCAGTATACGCAACACTATTCTTGGATTGTGTTACACACAATTTTGATAATAGTTATTCTATGCAACATTGAGTATATATATATATATATATTAAATGTATAAATAAAAAATGGTTGGATTCTGTTATACGAAACAACAAAGGATTCTTTCACAACACGCAACCCTGACTTGGCTTGCATTACACGCAATCGCGACCTTCCTCGATAGCGTGTGTTGTACGCAATACCAGGTTTTAATAAACAATGATATATTATTATAATATTGTCATGAACTAGCTGTTATGAATATTATTAACTAAATTTTTAATTTTATAACATTATTATTCATCTTACACATTTTCTAGAACATGTTATAAGAAAAAAATAAACTTTTTGGGTAAAATAAGTATTTTTCAAAAAATGCAGTTTTGCTTCCTTTTGATGGCGCACCCACTTTAAATCTTGTTTTTGACATTTTTATAAGTTCAATTTGACAAAATAAAATTCTTCTTTTGAATCAGGATATAAAAATTTACATTAGATAAAGTTTTGATATTTTTCCGATAACTTTCATATTTTAATGAATAGTAAAAACATGCTATATTTTAATTAAAAACAACTTTTTTCATCGTAATATATTATGTGGTTAAATTATAATATTTAATGGTTTTAAAGTATAAATATAATATATTTTAACCATTTAATATAATGTATGTCATTAGCATTAATTTTACCTTGAATTCGTAGGTTAAATCAATTCAATCTTTTGCAATGTTTTAAAGAAAAACCCGTTTTTCTTTCGACAACGGAATTAATTTTAATTTAATTTCTGCAAATTTTTTTGTATTGAATTTGGAAAAATTGATTCCATATTTGGAATCAGTTTATCAAAATTATGTTAATAAGCTACTTTTTTTGGCATTGTGAATAGTAACTACGGTAAATTTTATTTACTATAATTAAAGGTAAATCGGGTAATTAAGGGTAAATATAAGATTATAAAATTGCCCTAACACTTGGAAAAATCCTATTGGATGGCTAAACGTAGACCCATAAAACCTAAGGGTCGTATTAGATTCATTTTATAGACTTTTTTCCATGAAAATAATTTAATTATTATTAAAACCAATGAATGTGACAACATGTCACTTTCTTAAATCTTATAAGTATAATAATTTTAATTTAGTGATAAACTTCCTGAAAATTCGAACATGAATAGTCTTCAGAAATGTAATACAATTATCTACATCATAAAAATTTATTTAGAATTTTTAGGGATTAAATAAGTATCATTTATTATGACACAAAGATGATGCAGTGATTGTCTTATTAATGAAATATTGACATAATTGATGTTATAAATGCCCAAATAAATGTAATTTGATACTTTTTATGACTTAAATTAATTTTATAGGTTAATATGACATGTTATTGGTGATATAAGTAACTTGTTTCGAACTTATCATTCTTTTATAAATTTCATAAAAATCATGTACCAAATAGTGTCAAAATTGACATAAATTAGTTTTTGAAACAAATATTATATTATTAATTGTTATTTTATTCCTAAAAATCAAAGGTTCGGCCAAATGACTTATATAAGATTATATATATTAATAATAAACAACTTTGGGTTCGTTTGGATTGATATAGTAAGTTTATTAACCATATAGTGTAAGAAAACAAAAAGACACGGTAAAAGTTAAATTATTTAACTTAGAGTTAAATCTAATTGATAAGGTTAAAATAATAACCTAAACTTGTCTAAATCCTATTGGATGAGAGGCTTTCGACCCATCCCCACTTTATCTTCGAAATAAGACCCTTTGGAACCATTATAACCCGAATTTGACCTTAATATAAAATAATATTTTGAGATTTTCCTAAGGTGCCCCTCTCCTCCCTTATAAAAGGGCACATCCTCCCTCTCCTCCTCACAACAATTTGAGCATTCAAGCTCGGCCAAACCCTGCCAAATTCTCTTCTCCACTTCCCTAGTAACATCCTAGAGGTCCTGGTCTTCTTCAAATACCATCCTTAGTTCATTAAGTGGAGGTTAAGAAAAGGCGCGTCAAAAGGAGGTAATATCCATTACCGATCTTTTTCAATTTTTTTCTTCTTAAACTTCTTCTTCTTTAGTTGTTTCATGATAAAGTAATAACATCAGTATTTATTATATATTTATATGTTATTATAAATATGAAACAACTCTAATTAAGCTTCTATCCATCCTACGGAAAAAGGAAATCACCGCGCGTGCGTACGTACGGAATATCGTCTCCACGCCGTGGTGTAATCTATTTTCCGCCACCACATTAATTGGATGGGTATAATGTTGTAATGAGTAACTATATATGATTATTATAGAGTGATATTGATACTGAAATAGTATACATACACTTCAACACAATTCCACGACCATGGGAATGATATCATCGCTCGTGCGTACGTACGGACTACCGTCTCCACGACGCGATGAGATTCATTCTCCATGTTAACCATTTAAGAATGATTATAAAGTATATATAAGCAATAATAATGAAATATATGAAATTATAAGGCAAATGGACTTATGTATATATGTATGTCATCTACTTACTTCCATTCAAGACAATAAGGAAAGGAAAACAGTGTTCATGCGTACGTACGGACTACCGTCTCCATGAACGGTGTGTTTCATTTCATTTATATATCTATTATATATATATATACTGAATATATATGATATATAAATCATGTTTTATATTCTGGAAGTAAGTAAATCATGATATAAGTAATAATAATGTCAAGAACAACAAGTCCAAACACCTACGATAAATGAAACGATTTTACCCAAAACGCTTCTTTAACATGGAATTTACAAAAGAACGGGTAATATAAAGTTATAAGTGAACCATATATGATATCATAACAATTAATATTATTCTGTAATAAGATAATGACACTATTTAAATCATTATACAGGAGGTTCGGATACGTAAAAAGCATATCGGACATAAGGTAAGGGAAAATCTCGCAATCTCAATTTTTACCCGAGATTGTTTATACTTCATAATTTACTGGGGAATATTTATCATCCACATCCATGTTTCCTAAATATATAATATTTATATCCTTCTACAATAGTTTATATCCAATTTTACCCTTCGGTTAGTTTTTACTAAAAGATATGAAAGGAATCTTTTGTCATTTTTTATACGAGGTTCTTTTTGACTTTTCCGACAAAAGTACGTGAAGAATGTTTTTTTTAACTTATACGGCATGAATGGATTTTAAAAAAAATTATTTCCAAGAAGCTTACTTTACAAGTTTTCATGTTTATTTTTAATCAACTTCTTTTAGTTTAAAATTGTATGACATGTTAAGAAAGGAAAAATGTTTTTGAAGTAGAAAGGATATTTTCCTCAAGAATGGAGTTCAAGTGTTTTATCAAAATTATTTTCCATCTAAGATAATAAAAGGGCTCTGTTTTTATCCCTATTATAACATTGATTTGATTATGTTGTGATGGGATTATTTTTATGAATTCTTTTATCTTATATGAATTTTTTTATGATGTCACGATGTTTAAGAATCCCATTTTTATTACATGGGTTATTCTATGATGTACGGTTTATGATTTTGTGGCACACATAAGAATGGTATCATTATGAGACGGGTGGGACATATATCTCCCTCTAATGCATTGGGTAAAGATTTTATATCTCATGAGATAGAAATGGCTGGAACAGTAGGTTATACCGGTTCAGTGAAACAGGACTGAAACGAGGAATGAACTCGGTTAAGAAATGGACTTTGTCCACTAAGATAGTCTTGATAATGAGTCTTGACTAACAAGAAATGATTCTCTATGATTATGTGTGTATGCCACAAAGTTTCATGTTTTAAGTTATAATTATTGGGATTACATTTCACTACTATGATTTATCCCATGTTATGAAATTATTCTCTCTTTTGCAGGTTATGATTTCAAAAATTTTATGTTCTTATGAATATGTTGTGATTGATATTTCTTTTGTTTACCCTTACTGAGCAGTTGAGCTCACCCTTTTATGTTTTCTTTTCCCCAAGATATAAGGAAAGGTTTTAGGGAAAAAAAGAAGAAGATCTTTATGGGAGATGTTGAAGATCTTTCACCACGATTAGAATATTATATTCCGAGTTTCCAAAGACACTAAACTATTACGATCCTTGTGTGTGTTTTTGTAATCTACTAAGTATTCCGCAAAAGTAATGTAATGTCCATGTACGTTAATCTTTGGGTCTCTACAATAAATCGTATCACATCGTTGAGATGGTAGGCCGTAAATACGAACGAGAGACGATATCATTCCCATAATTGAGAAATTATATTTGGGTGGATGGTAAATATTTACTTTAAAAATAAATATAATGTTATAATCATAATATATATTTATTATTTCAATCATTATCCCAATCCAAGTAATTGTGTGGGGATAAATAGATTACACCATAGTGTAGAGAGGGTAATTCGTACGTATCCACATGTGGTGATATCATTTTTTTCTAGGATAGATAGAAGGGGTAATATGGTCGTTCCATACTCATAATAACTTATCAGAATATAAATTATACTATATTTTTTACATTATAATAAAAACAACTCATTTAGATTAATTATAAGAAGAAATAAGTTTGAAAAAATTAGTAGTGGAGATTATATCTTCTTCAATAAGATCCCTCTATATATTCTCTTAAAGACAATGGAGTTTTTCTTTTTAGAAGAAAAGAATATATATAATGTTACTAGGGATATTTGAATAGGAAATGGTAAGGGTATAGTCAAGCATGAAGAAAAATTTGGAGTGATGAAGTGTGGAAAAAGGTTCTCTTTTATAATTGTGGTGAAGGGATCTTTTAGAATAAAAAAAATTAAATTACAATAACTTAAATACCATCAAAAACCCACCAACATTTAATATTTTAGAATATCAAATGAGATAGGGATTTAATTTCATCAACCAATAAATTTTAGAGATATTTTTCTATAAATTTATACAATATCATTTTAAGTAAACCTTTGTTATTCTATTTTAATGATAATTAAGGTAACAAAAGTTATATTATTTAAATGGTGTATTATTAATATATTTTATATCAAATATAGAAGAAATGAAATATTTATAACATTTTAGACCATATAATATGTTTTATATATTATTAGAAATATTTTATTATTCTTAAATGATTTAGTAAAACATTATTATGACAAAATATCAATAATGTAAAATTTGAAACTATTCATTAAATGATTTTTTTAAATATCAATATAAGATGTTAACCTCAAACAAGATATTTTATTTTATCTTTATGAGCTCAAAGACGTCAATAAATGTTTTTAGACATATTAATTAAAAAAATCCTTTTTTATAACGTTAATTTTATATTTCTTTAAATAAAATAATTACTACATCTGTTTTGTGTAATTATTTTTTGAGTAAAATATTAAAAAAACACAATGATGAATATAACTCCTAAAAAAATTTATGTAACATTTATAATAGAATATATATTCTACAAATCCAACATTAAAAAATTTATTCTTATTAAAACATGAATATGAAAACTTTAACATCACTTTAAATAATATATTATAAGTGTCATAATCATTTCTGTATGGTTCCAAATGGTCAATAACTCAATTGTTGGATAATTATAGTTGATTTAAACATTAAAAAGGATTGGTCATGCTTTTTCTATTTTAAAGGTTATTATTATTTTAATTAATTTTTTTTCGATACTTCGCCATTGAAATAATTTATGCACCATCATTGTATAATCCTTTCTAGTAATAACTTATTTACTAAAATTTAAAAATAAAGATTCATGATAAATAAGGAAAATTTAAATTTTAAATGGGTAATTATAGTCTAATTTAGATTCTCTATGGCCTTAAATTAAAATTGTTGAATTCATTAAAATTTGAGTAAGAAAAAATTATATTTTCTTTAAATAAAAATTAATTTATGTCATATCACATCTCAGTGGATTAAAAAGGATAAATTTCAGACCAAAGTGTAATTTAGGTTAAAAACAATTATCCAATTATACTAGGAAATGTGTTAGAGATATTTAACAAAATTATTTTTACTATTAATTACCCGATTTACCTTTTTACCGTATTAATAATAAAGTATTGAAATTTCCATTCATAATACCCAAAAAAAAGAAATATATTTACATAATTTAGACCCAATAATTAATATTAATGAGTCAATTTTTAAAAATTTAAAATAAATAAGATGTAGTAATTAAATTAAAATTAATACTATATTCATGATGGGAAATGGGTTTTAAAATTTAAAACATGCAAAATATTGTAATTTTTCAACATATAAATTCAATGTAAAATTAATTACAATGAAAAAAATTATATGAAATGATAAATTAAATATTATATTTATAATTTTAAACCATTAAAATATATAATTTAAATCTATAAATAAATTTGATGAAATAGTAGTTTTAAATTAAAATGCATTATTATTTTTTTATTCATCAAAACTTGAAACTTATAAAAAAAAATATTCAATCAAGTTAAATATTGATACACTGATTTTAAAAAATAATTAAATTTCAAATAGAATATAAAAAATATCAAAAATTAATTTATAATGTGTGCGTGATCAAACTTCTAAAAAATTTTATTTACTTTTTCAAGAAAACTTCTTTTATCCAAAAAATAAATTTATTCTTAAATCATGTCTTTCAAACATATAACATTATTTTTAAACATTATAATTAATATGTTAAATATATAATTCATTATAAATTACCATCAAGGGTGATTTTTTTATTTTATAAACTCACTAATTTCATTTAAATACTTTTTTTAAAAAAATCATTTTATATAATTTTTTTTAATTTTAATTTATAAAAAATTGATCACTGTTAAATTAACTATACATACATGAATAAATAATGTTTTCATAATTAAATTAATAATGTTCATACCCATCATTATAATGGCTTGGTTATAGGGCAATTTGTTTGCTTAAACTTGGTTTTGTGTGAAATGAATTCTATCAAATGGAATATGAAATTATTTTAAAAGAAGCGAAAAATAGTATTTCCAATACCACATACTAAGCCTAGGTTTTTTGTAGATTAAGCTTATATTTTTTTAACATATAACATAGTATATCAATGAAATTAAATTAAAAATATATCTCTTTAATAAAAATCTCAGGGTGTTATGTTCTACCTTGCTGAAAATGAATTTTCCCACCATATTCTCTTGGGTTATAAAAGGATTAATACTTTAATGTTTCTTTCATAGAAACCCATATCATAAAAATGAATAATAATGCTTCTATTTAAAAAGGAAAGTTAGATGCAAAATGGTTACCCAAATTAAATCATCACTAGGTTTCCACATTGGATAACATATTTGGAATGTGAAACCATTGATACATACGATATAAATAATTATCAAGTTATGATGAAGAGTCATAGAGAACAAGGTTATGAGAATGTAAACAATCACAAATCCATAAGTCCTCGATGATTTAAGGGACCATTTGATTCATCAATTAAGAAGGTACTAGGATAACATTTTTGGATTCAAGATACTCTCCTTAAATTAGATGAATTTTTTATTAGAATAAATACTTATATTATTTTGATACAGTCTCACCATTGGTCATGCCTTGAACAATTTCTACTTAATCTATTATTCAATGAATTGAAGTTGAATTTTTCATTATTAACTAATTTTTCAAATCATGTGGTCCATAAGTAAAATTATACATCATAACATCTGTCTTTATCACCACAAATAGTTTATCGCAATTAATCCAATATTCATAAGTCCACCTATGTAGAGATAGTACTTTTTTCTAACAAACATCATCCAAATTTAACTTAAAAATTCCAAAAATTAATAAACATACAATCATTCTAAAAGCTGAAAATACAAGACATTTTGTAGAGGTTGACTAACTCCCCTTAACATTTATTTCTTATATATCATAAGGTATTCCCCATTGGTCCCATTCCAAACATGATAATTCCATTCAAATTTATTCTCTATAAATATGGTAATAACCATAATTAATATAAATTATTATTTAAAAAATGTGCGTTACCATTTTCTAATGATTAGTGGATATATTCCTTATGTCCAAAACATTTTAAACATCATCCCTGATAATATAAACACATGTCAAATAATCCATAATTTTCATCATCCAATTAATAATTTCCAACATATCTTTGTCCAAGATAAATATAGTTTTCTCCCCATCTTTAACACATAAATGGTAAAATTCCCTTAATCAAAATATCAACTTTACCTTCAATCACTTTTCTATATCTTCATCATCGGTCAACATATACAATTAAATACTAAATGAAAATATTATATTACAAAATAATATAACATAATCCATGAATTCCAAAACATATACATATCAATCATCTTACATTATTTCTAACCCATTACTCAAGATTTATTATTTTATTCATTCAAGGAATATGAAATATGAATCATGTATTTAGGTTCCTCAACCATTATCTGATCATTTTTCTTATATTTATGGTAAAAAATATGGTTAGATGATCCCATACCATTAACAAGTCAGTTGAAACCTCTTTACCCTAAATTATATAATCAGTACTCATAAAAGATTCCTAGTTATCATCATGATATTTCACCATAAGACATATAATACCCATGTTTTCTACATATTAAAATTTTAATTTTAACTATGTCTTATTTAGTTTCGGCTATAAACTATGATCATAATGAAAAGCATTATAAATAATTATCCAAGATGAAAAACACATAATTAAGAGAAATTACATTTAATATTTCAATCTATGATAACTTAGGTTCAATAGGTTAATCATGACCATTACAAATGTTTTAGGATTGTGTCCTATAATTAAAATTCTCCTTTGGAAATACCAATACATATCCATAGAAATATATATAGTGATCTCACTATTGTTTTCTCAACCGTGTTTCCAATGGTTAAATAAATCCTCAATCTGATAAGAACTATAATGAACCATGATTAAAATACATGGATATTACATACATATTGTGGAATACATAAAATCAAACTCAATGACTGTATTAGTTTAGTTCCTTTTGAAGCATAGAACACACACTTATAGTCTATTGAATGATCTGGAATGTTTCTCACAATGATCTTCCCCTTTATTAATCCTACAAAATCCTTTGTTTATAACTGAGGGAAATTAAACCATAATAAAGGGTGAGATCAAATGAAAAATATGTGTAAAAAAGGGTGATATGTAAATATAAATATGAGAAGAAAGAGAATGAGAATAGGATCATAATATTATAAGATAATTCCTTGTATATTAATGGTTAACATGATTCATAAGAAAATCAAGAAACATAATCCATAAGATCATGAAATTTAATTAAGGCATGAAATTTTGGAATACACACAAACTTATATATTTTTGATCATGTATAAATAGTAACAGGTTCACTCATTAAATTATGGAAAAGATATTAGGCCCTTGATTAAACATATGGACATGGAAACTTGGTCCATGATTAAAATTTGTGAACATAAAATTAGGTCCATGTATAACATTTATACCTCACGAGTTATCAATATATACCCAATAAAATGGAAGGAGATATTGGTCACACCAATCACATAAATGAATCATTATTACGTGTTCCACAAGATCATAAACAATCATAGCATAACCCATTAAAAGAATCAGGTTTCAAAAGTATATATCCCGTGAAAGAGAAAATGTTTTATAAACCTCATTCAATAAGAATTATAAATCATTGAAAGAATGAATATTAATGAATAGTTTGAATTATTTTCCCAGACATGATTCAGTAAAAAACAGAAGTCCTCTTAGATAGGAAATAATTTTAAAAGATATGTTGAAAACAAGTATTTAGGAAAATATCATGTCTTATTTTAGAACATTAAAAGGAATGAATTTATTTTAAATTAAATATGAAATCTATTAATGAAATATTCTTATAATAAAGGTGTTGTGAATGTTGAAAAATCCAATCAAGTTGTATAAGTTAAAAGAAAACATTCTTCTAATACTTTTGTGATATAAGTAAAAAAACCTCATATTGAAAATAACAAATGATTCTTTTCACACCATTAAGTAAAAATTCACCAAACGTCATTATTTTAAATAAAAATTATATAAAAATAGAAATAATATTTTGTAATACATATTTAGGGAACATGTACATGGATGATAAATATTCCCCAGTAAATACTTATGTATAAACAATCTCGGATTTTAATGAGATTGTGAAATAAGCCTTACTATAGATTCGATATCATTTATATTTATCTGAACCTCATATATATTTATTTAAATAATCTCATTAAATTTTTATAGAATAAAATTTATTTTTATGACATAAAATTTGATCATGTAATCTCCTTTTTTGTTAATAATATTTCATTTTTACTCATCATTTTGGTACCAACGGATTCATTTTATAATGTATGTTTTATCGAATATGACCACATTCGTAATGATATGTTATAGCTATATCATTTTCAAAATAATATTTATATAATATATATGATATTTATTCATTATATACATTTATATAATTAATTCATTAACTGAGATCATGTATAATGAACCATATCACATTATAGAGACGGTGGGTCATACGTTTGAATGACCAACACTATCGTTCCCATAATTATGAAAAGGTATAGAATTAGATGGAATATTTTATTCCATAATAAATATAATTTTATAATTATAATATGTAGTTACTAATTCCATTATTATGTGCATCCAAGTAAATTGGGGGTGAAAAACATATTACTCCATGATGTAGAGATGGTAAGTCGTACATAAGCACGTGTGGTTATTTCATTATTAATAGGATGAATAGAAGGTCAAAAATGGTTGTCACATAATCATAGTAAAATATCATCTAATAATTGATACTTTATTTATTAATTAACAATATAAAAAATCATTATGTAGGATTACATGAATAAATAGGTTAGAAAGAAATGGTAGAGGAGGTTACCTCTTCTCCGACGAACTCCCTCTAGATTTTATCCTAATGGCACTATAGTTTGTATTTTTGGAAGACCAGAAACTCTATAATATATATATATTGAAGGTGATAAGGTAAATGGGTAGGTTATATCAAATCATTAAGGCTCAATGTGATGTAAAGAAGTGAGGGAGGGGGTTCCTTTTATAATTGAGGTGATGATCACTTATGGAATCTCCAAAAATATTAATTTATAATAAAATAATATCCAATCCAAAAACATCCAAAATGTAATATATTTAAATATGATATGATATAGGGTTTTAATATCATCATCCAACAAATTTTAGACGAGTTATGCTATCAATTTATACATTACCATTATAATTAAACCTTACTTATTCAATTTTAATTTTATCTATGGTCACGACTGTTACATTATTAATATGGTGTCATTTTTACCAATATTCTTTATATTAGACCATATATTAGATATTTAGAATATTTTAGACCTTATAATAATTATTTTGAATTTTTAAATATATTTTATGATTTTTAAATAATTTATTAAAACATTATTCTCACTAAATATCAATAGTGTCAATTCGGAAACTATTAATTACATGGATTTTTTAAAATACAATTACATGATGTTAACCTTGGACCAAATATTTTAATATATATATAAGAGTTAAATGAAATCTAGATAATTTTTCTTGTATATTAATTATCAAAAATTATATTTATTTTAATATTTTTAACAACATTAATTTGATTTGTCCATTAATAAAATAATTACTACATGAGTTTTGAGAGATTATTTAATATACTTTTTTTGGGGTAAAATTTTTTAAATACGATGCTGAAGATAAATATTTTATATTTCATAAGAATATTTATAGTTGTATATATATTCTTTAAATCTTAAATTAAAAATGTTGTATTTATTATGTCATTAGTGTGAAAACTTTAACATCTCTTTAAACAAAATGTTATAATGGTTATAATCATTTTAATTTGGTTCCAAATTTGACTATAACTCTACACTTGGATTATTATGGTCGATATATACTGGAAAGATAATATTTGGTAAAATGTTCTGGTCTGTAGTGGTTATTATTATTTAAATTAAATTTATTTTTTAGATTGATTATACATTATATAATTAATGAATCCTCATTTTATAATCCATAAATGCAATAATTTATTTCCTAAAAATTAAAAATAAATTACCAATATAAAGAAAACCATTTTATCTATTAAATGACTATTTATAGTATTACATATCTTTTGGATAATCTTATATTAAATATGATATAGTTATGAAAATTTAAGTAAGGCATATTTAACTTTTCATTAAATAAAATATATTAAATTTCCTAATCTCATCCATGTGGGCCCGAAAGGATACAATTTTGATAATATAATAATTTAAGTTAAAAAAACAAATGCAATGATATTATGACATGGTTTAGGGAAATTTTAAAAAATTATTTTTACCCTTAATTACATGATTTTCCTTTTACCGTATTAATAAAAAATTGCTTAAGTTACCATTTACAATGTCCAAAAAATAAAATAAATATATTTAAAATATTTATACCCATCGAATTTAATTGAGAAATCCTTTTTTTAAAAATTAAAAAAAAACTTCATATTTATTAATAAATTTCAAATTAATCCCATTTTTTGAATGGGAAAACTTGTTTTGAAATATAAAAATGCAAAAGACTGAAATGTTTTTACATCCAATATCACAGTAAAAATAATTCGAATGACTTACATTATATTACCTGAAAAAATTTAATGTATTTAATCATTAAAAATATTCAAATATATAATTTAAAATTATAAATTTAATTATATGTAATAGTATTTTTAATTAAAATTCATTATTTTATTATGATTCATCCAAACGTGAACCATTTAAGAAAAACAATATAAATTCAAATAAATAATATTTTATACTAATATTCAAAACAAAAGATTATTTTTTTCAAATAGAATAAAAAAAGTTTCACAACATTATTTAAATTATATGCATTATAAAAATGGAGAAATATATCATTTTTTGAAATATACATTTTTTATCCAAATATTGCATTTTTTCTTATATCATGTTTCGAAAACAAATAAATATATAGATTTTAAACATTATATTGAATAAATTAAATATATATTTCATTAATAATATCTATCAAGAGTTAATTTAAAAACATATACTGGAATCTGTTTTATTTAAAAAAAAATTAGAATAACATTTTCTTTTATTTAAAAAAGATGTATTTCTATTTATAATTAATTTCTATCAAGAAAATTAATTATATATACAAGTGTATAGAGTATTTTCATAGTTTATTTAATTTTGTTCATAGCATCCATTATAATGGCTATGTTATAGGGTATGATATTTGTGTAAACTCAGTCCTTCTTGAAATTAATTCTATTAGAAGAAGTTGAAATTGTCTGTGATACAAGCCAGGCATAATGATGTGTATATAACAAGCTAAACCACTATTGTGTCTACCACAAACTTATCTTGGTGTAGCGGACAACAAAATACATCAATGAAATAAAATAATATATTTTTCTAACTCATAAATATCTCATTGTGTTATATTCAAACCCCCTTAAAATGAATTTCTCCCTCGAAATTCGTCTGGGTTATAGGAGGATTAATACATAAAACTTTAATTCATATAAAACATCATCATTAAAATGAATACTAAATATTCTTTTTAAAAAGTAATGTTATAAATATATTGGTTACTCAAATTATTTCATCACAACATTTCCACATAAAAGACATATTTTGAATTTGAAACCATTGATATGGAAGACAAATTTAATTATCATGTTCAGATGGAGAGTGATATAGAACACTGTAAGGAAAAAAGTAAACTATCATAAAGACATAAATCAATAATGATCTAAGGGACTATCAGATTCATCAGATAAGAAGGTACTGGGATAACATTTTTTGGTTTCAAGATCATTACCCTAAAGAGGAAAATTTTTTCATGAGAAGAAATACATAGCTGATTTAGGTAAAATCTCATCATTGGTCCTTCAATGAAAAATTTCTACTTCATCACTTGTTAAATGAAATGAGTTGAGTTTTTCATTGCTGAAGTGTTATCAGATTGTGTGATCTATAAATATATTGATAGGTTATTCCATCTGTCTTTATAATAAGAAAAAGGTTATAAAATTTTATCAAATATGCATAAGTCCACCTAGGGTGAGATAATACATTATTCTAACAAAATTCATCTATAGTTTAACATAAAAATATCTAAAATTGATAACCTTACAATCCTTCTAAAACCTATAAATCCAAAACATTCGAAAGAGGTTTATTAAATCCCTTTAACATTTATCCCCAATACATCATAAGGTATCTTCTTTTTTGTCACGTTACAAACATGTTAATTTCATCATCATGTATTATATAAAGACATAGTAATAAAAAGGATTACCATTAATCCTTATTGAAAACATGACTATATCATTACAGTAATGTGCGTTGGATATATTTCTTATATCCATAATTATGTAAACATCATCCATTATAGCATAAACACATGTCATCAAATCCTTACTTTGTACCATCCAATTAATAATATCCAACATATCATTTTCCAATCTAAAAATAGTTTTCTCATCAATATGAACAAAATAAGGGCTATATTATCTTAAAAAACAAATCAATTTTACCTTAAATAAATTTTTTATATCCCCATCACTATTCAACATATACATTTCATTGTTTAATTAAAAACATATACAAATTTTTTTATTACATAATCAATGAATTCTAAAACATATACACATCAATTTTATAACGTTATTCTTAACCTATTAGTTAGGATTTATTATATTATTCATTACATGAATATAAATTATGAATCTTGTATTGTGGATACATATCAATAATCTAATCATTCTTCTTATGATTGTGGTAAAAAATATGGTTAGATCATCCCATATATTTTAAATTTCATTTCTAGTATCTTTATCCTCATGTGTATAACCAACACTTGTACCACCTTCTAAATTCTCTTCATCAGATCTCCAGTTGTGAAAAATAATTCCCATGCATTCCACATTTAAAAAATTAAATTTTTACTATGATATATCTAGTTCTAGATATTGACTAAGACCAAGAATAAAAGTGTTATAAATACTTATCATAGATAAAAGGAAGATAATTAAGGGAAATTAATTATAATATTTCAATAAATGGAATCCTAGGTTCAATCCTACGTCATTTGGGGCCATTCCAAAAACTATAAAATTGTAACAAATATTTAGGCTAATCATTATAACATCCCTAGACATATCTTTATAAATATATCCAGTGATTTCACTAGAGTTTTCTCAACCTATTTTCTAAAACACAACTAAATCATCACTCTCTATTAAACTCAAACAACCCAAGAATAATGTGCAAGGATATGAAATCATTATTATTAAATACATAAAAACATCCCCAAAGACTGTATTAGTTTTGTGACTTTGCAAATGAGGAGAAGAAAATATATTATAGTGAGAGACCTTCAATGTTACCCCAAAAGATCATCCCCTTTTGTAATAGTAACTAAAACCATTATTAATAACATAGTAAAAAAGAAAAAATAAGAAATTGTGATTTCATATTATTAGTATTATTAAACTAGGGTGATATGTAAACATAAACATTATAATAAAGGGAATGATAAAGTGGTCATAACATTATAATATCATGACCTAGATATTAATGGTAAACATGGGTCATAAAGAAATCAATGAATATAATACATAAGATCATATAATTGACATAAGACAAAAATATTTGGCATATACACAAACATATAACTTTTTGAACATGTATAAATAGTTACAGGTTCACTCTTTGAATTAATGTCAAGAAATCAGGACTTGTATAAATATATAGGCATTGAAACTAGGTCCACACATAAATTTTTTAAACCTGAAATAGATTCCATGCATAACATACATACCTCATTATTTATCCATATTATCTCAATGTATTGTAAGGAAATACTGGTCCCAACCATCTCATAATGAAATCATTCTTACATGTTCCATAAGATCATAAACAATCATATCATATCCCATAAAACGAATCGGGTATCAAAAGAATATATCCTATGTAAGGAAACTATGTTTCCTAAACATCATTCCATAAAAACAAAATATCATAAAAAGTATTAATATGAATTGAAAATTTGGATTATTTTCCCCAAAAGGAATGAGTAACACAAACAGATGTCATCTTAGATGGGAAATCATTTTAAAATATATGGCGAAGACAATTCATGAGGAAAATATCCTTTCTTCATTAATAACATTTTATTTTCTTAAAATGACACGAAATATAAAAATAAAATATTTTCATTGAAATTAAATAGTAAATCATTTAAGGGATGATTCCTAGAAATATGTTTTTATAAACGTGTAAAAATCCATTCATTCCATATAAGTTAAATAAAAACATTTTTCTCATAAATTTTCTGGATAAGGAAAAAAGTACCTCATATAAAAAATTTCAAAGTATTCCTTTCATACTATATAGTAAAAACTCACCAATTTTCCAAATTTAATTTAAAAAATTATAGAAAATAAATAATTAATATTTTACAATACATGTTTATAAATCATGTAATTTGATGATAAATATACCCCTATAAATACTTATATATAAACAATCATGGATAAAAATGAGACTATGAATTAACTATTTCATTAAGTCAAATTTCCTTTAATTTATCCAAAAAACTTATATAATTATTTGAATAATTAAATTAAATTATTATATAATCATGTACAATATTATGAAATCATATATGATCATGTTATCACATGTTTGTAAATAAAATATCATTTTTACTCGTTATTTGGGTATTAACAACTTCATTTTCATAAGCATGTTTTTTCAAATAATTCATGATTCTTATTCAAAGGATATAGTTAAATAATTTATAGAATAATAATAAAATAATCAATATAACAAATTTATAAAATCTATTCCTTTACATAATTTATGCTTTGATAAAGATCATGTAGAATGAATCACATCACATTGTGAAGATGGTTGGTCATACATACGCATGTGCGACAATATAATCACCACAATTGTAAAATAGTTTTTATGTGGATGGTATATATTTGGTTTCATAATAAATATCATGTTATCATAATCATATATTGTTATTATTTTCATCATTATACCTATACAAGCAATGTGTTTCTGAAAAACATGTTGCACCACGTCTTAGAGACGATTAGTCGTACATATGTAGGTGTGGTAATTTCATTTTTCATTGGATAGATAGAAGGTTGAATATGGTTGTTAAATTATCAAAATAACATATCAGCATACAAGTGATTCTTTATTAATTATATTATAATGGAAAAAACTCTTTATGGGGAAGTAGAAGAGGAAATAATTTTAAAATAACCAGTAACGAAGATTACATCTTCTTCACTGATATCCCTCTAGATCTCCTCTTAATGGAACTACAATTGTACTTTTGAGAAGAAAAAAACCTATAAAATGTAATTATACAAGTTTATATATGAAATTGATAGGGTATAGATGAGCATGAAGGCTCATTGTGAATTGAATATGTGGGGAAAGAGGTTCCCTTTTATAATTTATATGAGGGGCACTTTTGGAATCTCCGAAAATATTAATTTATAACAAAATAAAATCCCATAGAAAAACATCAATGAAATCATATTTTTAATATTATATTAGACTAGTTTTTAATATAATCAACCAGTAAATCTTAGACATGTTTTTATATAAATTTATACATAATTGTCTCAATTAATCATTCGTTATTAAATTTTATTTTTAAATACGGAAACAAATGTTGAAATATTAAAAGAGTGTATTTTTAACTAATTTTATATAAATTACACCATAACTAAAATATATAATATATTATTGAAAATGTAATTATTATTTTATATTTTTAAATATATTTTATGTTTTTTAAATAATTTAGTAAAACATTATTCTGACATAATATCAATAGTTTTGATTTTCACACTATTAATTTCTTGGATTTTTTAAAATATCATTATAAGAGGTTATCCGTGAAAAATATATTTTTTTTATATTTAAGAAGTCAATAGAAACTAAATTTTTTCGATATATTAATTATTGAAAATTATTTTTATTTAAAATTTATAAGAACATTAATTTGATATTTCCATTAATAAAATAATTACTACATCAGTTTTTTTAATTATTTATTAAATATATATATATATATATGTGTGTGTTTGGTAAAAAGAAATAATAAAAATATAGGATGAGGATAACTATTTTATATTTTAGTGGAATATTTTTATACAAATATATCATTTTGAAAATCCTATATTAAAAATGTTATATTTTTTAAAACATGAGTCTGACAAATTCAACATCACATTATATAAAATATTATATGTTTCATAAAATTTTCTATGTGGTTCTAAATGGTCATTAACCTAAAAATTGGATTATTATGTTTGATATTACACAAATAATATTATTTCATAAATTCATTTGTTTTTTAAATGGTAATTATTATATTAATTAATTTTTTATTGATTTATCATCAATTAAATATCTTATACATCGCCATTGTATAAGCCTATGTGGTAATTATTTACTTCTTAAAAATTAAAAAATGATAAATAAATACATTTTATCTTTCAATATAGTATTTATAATCAAAATTCTATTCTATATATCTTTATATATAAAATGATATATTTATTAAAATTTCAGTAATACTTATTTAACATTTTATTAAATAAAATATATTAAATTTCATAGTCTCATCCAAGTAGATTCCAAAGGTTAATGTTTCTACCCAAAAGTAATTTATGTTGAGGCATACTGATCCTATTATATTAGGACAAGTGTTAGGGTAATTTCTTAATATTATCTTTACCCTTAATTTCATAATTTATGGTTTTACCATATTAATAAAAATTAGTAAAGATTCCATTCATAAGTCAGAAAAATAAAACAATGATATTTACCTAATTTTAACCAATGGGTTATAATTATGGAATTTGTTTCTCAAAATCCAGAACATCTATGTTTTGGTAATTAGTTAAAAATTAATCCCATTGTCGGAATGAGTAAAAAGTTTTTAAAAGTTAAAACATGGAAAAGATTGAAATATTTTTACATCTTAATTCAATGTAATATTAATTAAAATGAACTAAATAATATTAAATGATAATAATATAATGTATTTATTCTTTAAAAACATTTAATTATATAATTTAATACTATAAATAAATTTGGATAAAAATTAGTTTTCAAGAAAAATGCATTATTTGATTACTATTCCTCAAAACGTGAAAGTTATCCGAAAAAATACCAAAACATCAACCAAAGTAAATTTTTATACTCATATTTCATGGACGATGTTTTTTTAAGAAGAATACAAATAAGATTCCGAAATCTATATTTAATGGTGGTGGGCCATCCAAAGGGTGGAAAACATCATTTTTAAATGCTTCTTTCATATAAAAAAATTAAATTTTTTAATATATCATCTCTATAAAGAATACAATTAGAATTTTAAAAATTAGATTGAATATATTAGATATATGTTTTATTAATAAAATGCTTAAAGTGTGATTTTGTATATAATTTCACTAATTTTCATTTAACATGTTTTTCATAAAAATAGTTCTTTTTATTTAAACAGGGTTTTATTTTCATTTATAATTAATATTTCAAAAAAGAAATAATTATATATACATGTTTAAATAATATATTTATAATTTAATTAATAATTTTCATACCCTCCATTATAATAGTTCGGTTATTGGGTATGTTGTGCCCTTAAAATCAATCTTCCATGAAATGAATTCTATCAAAAGAACATGAAATTGTGTGTAACACAAGAGGAGAATTGTGGTTTGTATACCTTAAGCTAAGATGGGGTTTTATGTAGTTTAATCTTATCATGGTGTAGTGTAAAACACAATATATCAATGAAAATAAATTTTAAAAATATATTTATCTCATAAAAATCCTTTTGGTGTTATAATCACTGTGGGGAGGTTGACCATAGTGGATGTTAGTGTTAGATTCCATATGTGACCCTTTTGTTCACTACTGAGATGAGGGATATTGATTTAGGGATCTCCTTATTCTTCAATTGAAGAGTCAACACACTAGTGATTTGTTTTGGATGTGTGTCTAATAATATGAAGGAAACTAGAATTGACCAGGTTCGGGATATGAGCCTTATTCTATATTAGGGAAGGAATACGAAAAACTACCTTTAATAGTTGAGACGGGATATAAGTCTATTCCACGATGGATTCTATAAAATGTTCATAAATATCTAGTACTTTAGGTATATAGGCCCCCCACTGATAAGTATCTCATATATACTGGTTAGATTATACATTTCTTGAAGGGATGTGAGTCTGACAGTATGTGGTTGTTGGAATATATGGCTCAGTCCTAGATGAAGTAGCGATATGACCATGGTTCATATATTCATTCCACTATAGAATATGACAATGTACTTCCATAATGGTATTATGTGTATTATCCTGCTTTGGTAATCTACAAGAATATTTTTAGTTGCATTAATGATAGAATAATGAACTCATACTGAGTCATGTGTCATTCTCACATTGTGATACCATATTGGAATAGTGATATGATCCTGGTATGACACCATTGAAGTATGAAGCTATATTTTTTTGTTATAAATATGAGTTTATCCCAAGTCATGTGATACTCTCACATAGTTTTCCCCTAACATAATGGTGTATGATCTCAATCCTATGTGTTCAGAGTATTCCAAGGGTCTTTTTCTATAGGAATATGTGCCAATCCCAAGGAATTATCTACTAAAAATATGTAATCCCATGTCTAAATGGGGATATGAGCCCTGTCTTATGTCTACAAATTTACCGAAATACATCATTAATCATCCTGGCTGAGAGAAAGGCAATGAACTCTCGACAAAGTATCCACTCTTTCATACTAATTGGAGTTTTTTTCTATCCTGAATATTTGGATAGGAATATATGACTAACCATATAACATCACCTAAATATACCATAAGATATCCTCTATTATTATCACAATGAAATAGAACATCAATATTATATGTACATGAATATATGTCTATATGTTCTTATCTACCTAGATATGTTGGTCAATGTATTTTATTAATGTTAGGATGTACACCCACTCCTATATTCCTCCTGTCATTGTAATATTTTAATGGAATTTTTCCATGGGGTATAGATCTATGATTTTCCAACACTTACTAGCAATATATGATAGTATACATTATTTTGACTAAATACGATATGATCTTGTTTCCTCTGGTATATACCTTTCCACATAGAACAAGGTGTTTTTAAAACCGAGATCTATTTGTGTGGGGATGTTTCTTATCGAATAACACACTCACCAGGAGACTGATGGGTACTATCTATTTTGTGATATATATGGGGTCAAAATTTTAATATACTAGGGGAACAAATGTTCACAGTAATTTCCACCTAATTCAGATTTTATTTCCGTGGGATTAATATGTCTTATAGTTTATGATCTTGTGACTAGGATATGTTCTGGAAGATTCATTTCATACAGTAAGGACATTATCATACAGTTTAACATCATGTGTCTAGGAAATATCATGTAGTTTTATTTCATGTCACCAAGAAGTATCATTTTGTTTAATATAATAGGAATAGGATGTGTCATGTCATTTAATGTCATGTTACTATGATGTGTTCTTTTAGATTAGTGTCATGAAAATATGACATTATCCATGTAGTTTAACATCATGTGTTAAGGAAGAATTCCCTGACCTATTAGAAGAGTAACTTTTCTGATGGAACATAGATGAATCATATGTGTATTTTAGGTGGTTTGGGATACAATAATGGAATCAGGCCTTCATTTTTTTATTTCTCTAACTGATCCTTAAAAAATAAGTACTCCACTGTATTCATGATACATTGGTCATAGGGGAAGTAATTTCTATGGACTATCAACCCTACTTCACTCATCCTACCTACTTCTGGTATTCAAACCAAATCATTATACATGAAATAGTAAAAATACTTAGTGACATGTTTTTTTGAAGGAATATACTGAATTAAATCTCATGTTAAAATATGGTTTCTTATCTCTCTATGTTTCTCAGCCTCCGTTGCATTACATTTTTGTTCTATTCGGAGTTCTCAGATGACTGGAAGAAGGGATTTGGGTGTCAAAAGTTCAATCACCCCCTCATCCAAATGACCATGAATCTAATATTTAAAGGAATATAAACCATCTATTGTGTTCCCAATATTTTTTTGGTTGGGTAAGTGGTCGTTATATCCAATAAATCCTACTCACATGTCTTTCTCATCATCGAGCGCTCTATAAAACCCTTTAATGTGGGATAAAAAATGCACCAAGGGATGTGTTTGGATTAGAAGAAATATTTCATTCACTATATACCTTCAAGTGATGGGTGACCATGCTACATCTCTTGCCTTGATATCTACACCTCTTTTTGTGTGGGTGCATGACAGAGTTTAGAGTCAAAGAGGTAGAGTCCTAGTCTTTATTGGTCTGAGTTTAGGTGTTAATTCATTGGGGGACTTGGATGTTATAGATGTTTCCCACTAATCAATGTAACATGATTTTCCTGGAGGCTTTATGTCAATGGAAGATGTCTGATGGTTTCTAGAATACCCTCAACAAGGGGGTGGAAAATATAGAAATTCACCTAGGCATATGGGATGGGGTCATAAAGATATGAAAATGACCAAATCCTTATAGTCTTGGGAAAATTTGAATAATGACTATATTTCACCTAATGATGGGATGAAAAATATTTAAATTCCCCCATCCCATTGGTCAAGGGTACATCACTACAAGGTGGTCGTCCATATAAAGGTGTTGTAATATCAATCTAGGGTTGATATTCAAAGATAATTCCCACAATTATTTCCTGAAGATCTGTATTCTCTCAAGGTATATTATAATTCTATTTCTCTTCAAAAATTTACATTTCAACCACATGTGGTGGACTATTCAGAACCAAAAAACCCACTCTCTTCAATAATAGGTAAGGTGAGTGGATGATGACATGAATATCATTATGGAACCAACTTTCTGAATCCACCACAACCAATGGATATATTTTGAATTTTAACATCACTCTAAAATTCCAACATGATTAGTAAAATTATCTATATATTCTTCAATGGGACCATTGATCCCCTTGTTTCATTTTTTGGAGGTAAAATCGGGGTCATCCAACTTTGACTCGGATGAATGCAAGAGGGTATGATTATACCTCCATAGAGTGTGGTCATCTGGGTCTGAATATAAGTCTTCATATTCTAATTATATCATATTTAAGGATACATAATCCGGTTAGTTGTCTTCCATAATGGGGTATCTCATTTGATGGGTCAGTGTCGGATATGCCATTTTGGGGGATGGCCCCATAGTACCCTTGGAGGGGTCTGTGACAATATTAACATTGGGGGGGGGGTTAGTTCCCATAATCTTGATTGGGGTCTATGTGCATACTTATAGTGATATCATGGTAAAATAGGAAAAAAAACCATTCCATATGGGATGGGTTACTCCCTTGGACTTCACAATCACCATGTTTTTCATGATAACGACAGAGGCTCCTAGATAGTGATGACCTTTGATTAATTCTATGACCTTATTATTATACACCCATGGGTTTTAGAAATATAATAAGTAATAAGGATATTAGCCAACTCCAGAGATGAATTATTTGGATACCCCTAGAGGGATATCCTATTGGATACCCAAATTTTGATAATTGTTGTTGGAACAACTTTATCAGCATCTCCTTATGTAATCATAGTAATATGTCAAAAGTGAGGACAATAACATATATGATTCCTGCTAGGAAAATCTTATGTGGTTGTGTTACACGGTTATTATACACATCCACCACCTTGAGGTCGGGATGTTATATATTGATTCACTATAGGGATAATCTCCCAAAGAGGTTGAATATAGGAACAAAAACCACTTCCACTTATAAATCATATCATATGAATTATGTACAAAATTTATTAATCCTATGAAGTATTTCATGATCTAATTCCATGTTCAGGATTGATCAATTGATGTGATACTCCCAAACAAATACATTCCAAAACTAGAACATGATGTGTTGCATTGGTGACATCGTTCGTCAGGGCCTCAGGGAAAGTGCAACTTGTTAAGTGGTCTTAGTATCCAATTAAAAATTAGATGATGTGCTTTTGAATATAAGGAATCTCATAAGTCCTGATGACGAATCAAGACATCTTATTAGTGAAGTATCATGTAATGGAATTCATATTCGATCAATTAGAACAACTATTTAATGATAATGAGTTCATTTTCAATGTCTCATCATGGTAATTATGAAAATATTTATAACCCACATTTTTTCATAATATTTGAAACTAGATGTTTATAAGGGTACAAATAATTACATCCTTTTAACACATGAAATGGATGAGACAATTAATATATTTTACATTGGATTCACTATTTTTTTCTCTAAATACGGAACAAAATTACATAATGCGAACTTCGATATATATCCTTTTGAAAAGGTAAATAGGATGACATAGTTAAAATATATTAAATTCATTTCTACATTTTTTTACTATAAATAAGATTAAGGTTCACCATGTTTAAAAGGAATGATTCCCTCTTCTTATAATGATTCAATTATTTGTTTTATAATATTCTTTCACATCAGTTGCAATATATTTTTTGTAAGAATATATGACATGAAATTTTATTCATGATTGATTATGGGGTATTAAATGTCTTGAATAATAATTCATGTTTGGTTCACCAAGATTATTGTTAATAGAAACTCATAATGGTACCCACATTATTGACTGAGTACAAACCTGGTTTCTAAAGGTTGTTGAATAATTGGGGTTTCAAACCCACTAAAACATAAGAACATAATATGGTTGAGAAAATTGGAGATTGGTATCATCTCAAAATGGGGGGGGGGTACTAACTATTTTGAAAATCTATTATATATTTTCAATATCATCATTAAATAATTACAAGTAACTGATACATGAATCTATACATATATATTAATGACTTGATCAAGACCCTGTATTGATAGGAACAACTGTATTCATATAACTAGTTCCCCATCGTTCAATTATTTTTATAATATGCTTTAGTTTATATCCATTATTAGGAATTTTGGTGTTTTTTGTCATGTAGGGACATCTTGGATATGGTATTGAACCTCTATAAAGAATCATATGTATCCTATGAGAAAATTAGTCAAAAACGAAATAGTTTATTTGATGTATTTTATGGTCATATGTATGGCCAGATTCACGATGTTTTATTTCAAGTGGTATGGGCATAAATATAGGTCTCACGAATTGAAGACGCATCATATGTATCCTGTTAAGACTGGAATCAGAGTCTACATAGTCCAGGTATATTTTTTCCAAGAAGAGACAACATAGCCATAGGGAATGTATTATTCTTATAAGGCTTTCCTAGATTTCCTCATCAGGAGTATGGTTATTTTGTGGAGATGAGATTGTAATATAATTTACATCCAAATGAAGGGCCCTCATTGGGGGAATCCTAACCATGAAATTATTACAATAATCTTATGTCTCTAAGCCCATGTGATCGATGCTCATTGTTAGAACAAAATATTACTATGATATCAGAAACATCACATGAGGGTATATTTTCATGTTCCATAAATATAAATGTTTTCTTTTTGAGAGGTAGGATTACCCATACCATGGAGAATATAGTATGGAGCTCATGTCGTAGGAATGAATCCTACATATCCTATTTATAATACAAATCATATTCATCATTGTTTGATTTGTCACTTACTCACTTATATTACTGATGTACATGAGGAAATGGTTGGTCATTATAATTAAAAGTATTCTTGTGGGCGAGCTTTCTCCTCATTCTTTGATCGATGATGAAGGATGATAAATTTTTTTAAGAACTCAGTCCCATGAGTCAATAATATTTGGGATATAGAGGGACATACAATAGGTTGGATGCTTATTGTATCTCTATAATTTGGAAGGATTCCTATATATCCTCTTTAGATATGAATCAATGTTATCATAGGTCAGTTAAAACTAACATGCTGAAAATTTTGGGTGGGTGATCACAATGAAACTCAAAATTCTTAACTATGAGGATTATCGAATTCCATTGTCCTCTAATAGGATGTATTCTAATTTTCCTGTCCATTATCTATCTTATAACATATAAGACATATATTTAACATGCAATGTATTTTAGATATGGTTGGTAAATCATAGAGGGACTTTCTAATATAATTAAACAAATAGGTTTGTGTGAGTGTGTAAAAAAACCATTAAGGACACTACCCTTTTGAATGGGGTATGTGATTGATGGTTCTTAGGTGGGGGGGTTACACTTGGTATAAGTCAAAGTGTGTTCTCTATATTTATTTAACATGTTCTAGTGGATCTACCCTTTATGCATTGATTTTCATCTACACATTACATTATTTTCTATTTGACATGTATTGAGGCATCAATTTGACCTGACAGACACATCCGTGGGTGTCTTCCTAGAATTTTTATGTTGCTTGCATAATGAAAATAACCAAGACCATGATTCTTGGATTTAACATAGTTGACATTTCTACGATCATTTCATTGACCAAAAAACTGGTCTGTGATGTCTTTATATTATCCAATAGGACATGTCTTGGGTCATTCATATGATCAATTGAATTGTAATAGATTCCCTCACACTATCCACTATCATGTCCATGATGTATTAGTATGATCATGGAGGGAAGTTCTTAGGTATTTATCATGATCATCTTACTTCTCATCAATGTGTTTGAATATCAATGTGGAGATGTCTTGGGTATTTCACATGATCAACTTAATTTTCCTAGATTTCATCACAAGTTCAATGTTTTTTGTCATGGATTTACTTATAATAACAAAAAATGCATATCTACTGTCTTTCGTAGGATCAAATTACATGTCTTGGATGTAATCACAAGATCAAAGTAGACATATCCATTGTCATTATCATAATAAACTGAATTGTCTTGGATGTATTCACATGAAAATTTTCATTATCATGGGTGTATTATCAATATCTGCCTAACATTTCCTTGGGATATTCCATGTAAAAGTTGGACTATCAATGGACTATCAAAAGACAATGTTTTAATATTTATAATCTATGAAAAGAAAAACCTGAATTTATGAAGGTGTGACGTGTGACCAAAAAGACTTGTCCAATGTCTGTATTGCGATCAATATGACATGTCCAAGGACAACCAAGTACATCATGAGACTAGTGATGAATATTTTTATCATGTTACCTTAATTTAATCATATGATAGGGTCTCACAAACAAGTTCATGATCACATGCCTATCCAAGTGTTGGAGTTTCATATTCAAATTGATCATTCCTGAGAATCATGTGAAACAATTTTTCTAGGATGAGGATTTGATGTATAAGGGATTTCTTCAAAACCAAACCTTATAAGGTTTTCACAGTGATGAGGGAATTTCCATTGGTCCTTATGTATATAGAGGCAATATACATTTTTTGGAAATCCCCCATGGTAGAATCACATCATACCCGATTATTCATGTGATTTCATTCCGTTAATGAATTTTTTGGGGTGTTCTAAAAACATGTGTAGGGTAAAATTCGTCCTTGGATAATATATGAATGAGGGGTAACACTTGATGGAAAAGTTGGGTAAATGGAATATTGGGTGTATTTCCCCAGTGTTGGATTTTCATGGAATGCGTTTATTCCTATAGAAAATATTATGTACTTCCTATAGGATTGAAGGAAGACACATCAAACTCAAATATAAACATTTCTAGAATGAAGGTGTCTTTCTGACTACCCTTCTGGGTATCGTAACACACTTTTGAGAATTAATAACAACCTTTCATGACCTCATATTAGGTATTCAAAATTTATATTATTATTAATGAGATCACAGGACTAGAAGGATGGTCTGGTGAGAATTATTGTGATCATGATCAAGGAATTCATATAAGGGTTTCATGCATGAATGATGGTCTCCATGGTATATGGGGTGAATGGAAGAAATGAATGTCCAATAGTTCTATGCACATAAAATCTGAATTTTATGGTAGGAGTATTCATGTGATAGGGATATGGTTCTATGATGGATTATGACTGAGTTGAAACTTCATTAAAATGGTGATTCACATGATATTATTCTATCATGTGATCACATGATTGGTTCTGACAGTGGAATCCTATGTAAGTTCCCCATGATGGGATACTCTTGATTACTTAGAGGTTTACTATGAAGGCAGAATCCATATTATCCTCTTCTATTTCCTTTATTATTCATCACTACTCTCCCTCCACTCTCTCACTTGTGTTTTTTAAGGGGTGGTAGGGGATTAAATAGGCGAAGGTTGTCGATGGTATTTCCACTTTTCTTGGGGAAGGTTCCTCATGCACATTCAAATGGTGACAGGGGATTTGTGTGATCCTAATCATGTGATCATGTGATGGCCTCATGTGATGGAATGCTAGATAGGTTTTTGGAAATCACATGATGACCATTAGGATTTACATGATAACTATTTTTCATGTGATGTAGGATAGTCCTGGAGTACAATGAGCAATAGTGTTTTGGGGTGCTGAACGTAAGCTCTCTCATGATCGAACGCGGATCTTTTAAGGAGATTTAGGTTTAAGATGGTGTGAATGTGAGATTAAATGGAAAATATTAGTTTAATTTGATAGGCACTATTTCGACCATATTTACAATAACTTATATTTTCCAGAATTTATTTTCAAAAATTATTTGGAAAAATTATGAGTCCATGCGTTGAGACAGTGTGTGATTCCAATGCACATTGTGTCATGAATGATTTTCAAATAAATTTATAATTTTAAATAGAACATATGCACAAATTTTTAGAAAATATGGAATTACTCTAAAATAGTTTCTTGGATTATAAATATGAGGGCACAATTGAGCTCAGAGTTGTGGATTTACATTAAGCGCGGCTTAACTTTACTTGATGCAGGTCTTCTGTGGAAAAATTCCAAAAGGGAATAATCGTAAATAAAACAATTATTCAAAATAATTATATTTTAAAATCCAAATAACACATAAATGGTAACTCGGATTGGAAATATGAGACAGCCTTTGAGTTCGTAAGGGGGATCTTTCCGTAGGTGAGATTTAATATTGGCTAGCCCGGGATGGATGTGAAAGATATTTTTGAACATAAAAACCATGAAAATATTATATTAAAAATAATTTATTATAAAAAAAATGAAGATTTTTCATTTAATTCGCATATTTTAGGGTATTTAGGGTTATCACCATAACCCTAGAATTCCCCTAAGGTAATGATACAGAGCTCTCTTGATGAACGATGATGGATCGTGGATCAACAGTCAAAAACAAATCTCGGATTAAAAAAATCATCACATATGATAATGAAATGATGATCGTTCGTCGTCATTGATAGATCCAAATTGAGGTTAGGCCTTTGTGATTTGATTTCTTATACCTATTCATGAATTCCACAATGAATGCAGACCAATTAACAAACAGATTGCATCGTATATATATCAGGGTTGCATGATTGACAAATTGATGTGGGGTTTAAAAAGAGAGATAGATATTTCGGACTATATATTCTTATTATTTTATAAACCATAAAATACAAACATATCAAGGATGACATGAATAAGTATAATATCCTTCTATTAGGTTTTATTTGTGCATTTTATCTCCCATAAACCTCTCACATTCCTCTCTCATTCTACTCACGTTCTTGGCACGTTAATTTCATGTTCTTAATATTCTCCATGTTAACTTGAAACCCTACATAAGAAATATGAATTGAGTACCGATTACATGATGGAACCACAGATCTGTGATGTGTGTGCCAGGCGGCAGAGGCCATAGGCATTGGCACTAGCTGGTTCAGGTAGAGCACAACAGGGCAAGGCTACTAGTAGGGAAGCCCGTGGTTGAGAAAGTAACGTCCTGACAAAGGAGTCTAGGCCAAGAGAATCATGGTATCACGGGCTCTTGGTAGGCTATCTAGTAGTGACGGTATGCATACCGGTTGGAACCACATTATAGGGGGGGCCATGGCCATGGGAGGTAGCTAAGGGATACTACAGGAGGCCACGGTGGCAGTAGTGGGATGTAGATCTGAGCCACTTAGATAAGAGGTGGAGAGCACATAGGGGCCATAAGCCAATGGGATGTGACATAGAAGCCATGAAATCATCATGGACCATAAAGACCAGGGTCGTGGATTGGGCGGTCCACATCTGGAAGAGTAAACCAACATGCAATATGGGTCGTACCTGACATGATGGATCGCTCTAGTGGACCATTGGGCTAGGCCTAGTGGCCCAGGTGGAATAACTCATGGACCCAACGGTCCAAGCCTAGTGGGATTAACTAGCTTGAGCCTGGAAGAATCAGGTCAGTTCAGGTTGGGTTGACCACAATAGGTCAGGTCCAGCCTTTTCAAAAAAATAACTCTTACATTCAAACTGTATTTCTATTGGATGAGTCGTCTGTAGCATTGGGAACCTTATGATAGGTATTTCTTATGGAGATGGCTTGTTGGGGTTTCGGTTGGATCTGCGAAGGTTGAGACTATAACCATAGTCATCTCCATTGAGGGTTCTATGTAGGATGTCGTTCTCGTCATATTCGATGACTCGTATTCTGATTTGAGTTTTCTCAACTTGGCATCGATAGTTGACTCAATGGATTGGATCATGTATTTCACCAAGAGGCCCAATCGGTCATCACTTCACTTTTTGGTACCTTCGATAGGGTTTTCAGACAAGATGATAACAATATTTTTATAGGCACTTATCCTTTTCCTAGATAATGTTTCCAGTAGGGTGAGAAGTCCTCCTAGTGAGCCTTGGGGGCAGAGGACCAGCTATCTGTGTATCGAGATTAGATTATTTCTGTTCTATGTGACTATACCCGATGTGTGTTCTTTGAGTAGTTTTTAGTGGTAGATTTATTGTTGTTACTTTGTGACTACATGACTTGGGGTTCATGACTTATCGACACTCTGTGTGTTATTGAAAATCCTTCTGTTACTGACACTCCATGTGTTACGAACACTATGTGTAACCAACACTTCATGTGTTACCAACACTCAATGTGTTACTGACACTCTGTGTGTTATTGATACTCGATGTGTAATAAAAATCCTTATCATAGTGAGAGTTTATATCTCAGTAAAAAACATATGTTTTCTAAACCGAAGTGTTCACTTGGGTACATTTGGTAGAACTATTCTTCGTTCTTCTATTATATAGATCATGGAGTGATATCTTCAAGAAATATCAGTCTAAAAATGGAATTGTATACCTAGGAGTAGACGAAACATTGCAACATGGAATCCTTTATTAGTATACCAAGATGTTCATAATATTTTTATTGAAAAAATACACATATTTTGATCAGAATATATCATCATAGTGGTATTTTCCTTTTGTGGTATTTATGTGTGGTTTCTTCATTGTGTTGATTTTTAGGTGGTATTTTAAATTGTGTGTTGGGGTGTCCTTATATGTTTAATTTTACTTGACCATATAATGGATTTTCCTGCATGTGTCATGTCATGATCAGAAAATCATCATTTTGATGGAGACCTAGGTGCATCATGTCTAGGTGGTGCTCAAGAGAAACCAGATAGTTGAGGGGTTCTCATACGGCTTCAATCAGCTATTCCTATACCTTCCCTTTAGGTAAGGATTTCCATAGATGAGTTCAAGACCTTGCGCTATATACTCTTTCCATTTGGTGGGATTTTAGTATATCCTAGGATACAGTACATTACATTCCCTTCATACTCTGTTGGATGATATATAGTGGTATGATTGCATTTGTTAACGTATTTTTTTTACTTTTCAAAATTATGGGCTTGATTATGATTGTGTGTGTGTGTGTTTAGGTACATAAAAAAATGTCACCAATTTGTGGAATATTCCTACTTGTTGTTAGTCTCCAGCCCCCTGACTATTGGAGGCAGTCTTGGGGTAGTCACAACATGGGATCCTCTAGGATGACTCAAGACAGTGTGGTGTCATAGCTAGTTGGTTCTACTATAGGATTGAGAGTTTGTGATATTGGTTTGGGGTAACAGTGTTCAGTCTTTAGAGTTTGGATTTTCTACCAAAGAATACATTGTTCGTGCAGCGGATGATGTATCCATACACCAAGAATCTCGACACCATATTTTTGACTCAATACATGAAAACACAGGTTTTAGGGAAAAATAAATTTATATACATGTTATATGAATGTTTTGTTCTTTCAATGTCCATCATTAGTTATCTCACTAGTTATACTCTTTTAACCACGATAAATATTGTTTTCATTCATGATTTATTTATGAATCTAGAAAGAGTGGTTTCCATAGTTGGATCGAGAGTTCGGCCTGATGTCTGATGAGGCCTCCCAGAGGGAGCTAGTCACATAGAGGCCTTTCTTCAGGATGGTTAGTAGGTGGTTTTTTCTCATATTAATCAGTTCCTATATCCACCTCTTGTGGTTCAGGTGAATTCATCCTTCAATTCAAAGTTTTGTATGTATATTTTGGTGTAGGATGATGAAACAAAGTGTTAGAACTTATATCATAGGCTTCTAATAAAGCGATTTTCTAGTATATAGAGTCAGCAGGACCAACTGATAGTGGGTAAATAACGTAATTAGAAAAACATGATGTTTTATCACACATTCCAGGGGTGTTCTAGTTCCCTAAGGAAGAGGTGTTTCTATAATTTTTTTGTGAATGGACATTCCCCCATGAGATTTTTTCCACTGATCTTATTGTAGTTTGAGTGGCGGTTGATAAACTTCTAAGGAAGAGGCAGTGGTAGGATTAGATTGATCTGATAGGTGGCGAACATGGCCGAGGAGGTGGGGAAGCAGTAGGAGGTGACCAATGATTTATCATGTTTCCACCACCACCACCAAGGGGGGCATACTAGAATTAGTGAGATGGAGGACAGGGGAAGAGAAAATTTAAGGTTTTTATGTCTTATGACCCTATGACTCTAAGAATGGTTCAAGGTAATATTTAATTTTTTCTTTATTATCTATAGTATTTATCAACACGTATGCTAGTAATTTCCTTTCCTATAACTTCTCAATTTTTATACTTAGAGATTATGGTTAAACCATTGACATGACCCCAATAATTAGTGACTCCTACTGGGGGATACCCAATGATTACACACAAGATCCGATAGTGTGACCTAACTCTTAAAAGAGATAGTTTCAGTTGGGATCCGTTGGTAGTAGAAACGAGGCCTTACGATCCCCTTCTCATTATGGACTAGTAGCCACATTTCATTCCTTGATTGATTGTTCGGGGAAAATGGTATGGTTTATCTGCTATAATAGAACCATATTTCCCTTTTTATCAGTGGGAGGGAAATCCTTTTATCTCAGGATGAACTCATGCGTAGGTGGGTATAGATGATTACTCTTCAATTGGATATCTAGACCCTCAGTGTAGTGGTTGTTATGATTCCTCAGTTTCATATATTGTTGGCAGAGTATAAGGACGCATTCCCTGATGATGATCCTGGTTTACCTTCCCGCTAATAGATAGAAATATACATTGATCCATAAAATGTGGTAATTCTGATATCTACACCATCATATCAGATGTCTCCCACAAAACATCATGATTTGAGACTGTAGTTATATGATTTATTCAGGAAGGGCTACGTGTGACCTAGTGTTTCACCATAGGTAGTCCTAGCTGTTCGACGTTGATCTTGGAAATATCATCTATGTGACTGAATCTGCATTGGATCCAGAAACATTTGAAGCATAGTTTGATAGTTGATTCAGTCTTGAGGTTTCCATTAGAGGGTGTCGAGTACATAGTGATCAGTGATACATCAGGAACTGAGATTGGTTGTTTCCTCATACAAAGGAATGTAGTTATTTCCTAAGGTTCACCCTAACTGAAATCACATCACCAGAAATACATATTCCATGATATTGAGTTAGAAGCAGTAGTCTTCATATTGATGAATTGGTGAAACTACCTGATGGGTGAGCAGTTTATCGTCTCCTTCAACCAAAAGAGTCTATGGTATATATTCAATTAGAATGATTGGATGTTGAGATCAAAGTGTTTTCTATAATTCCTATAAGACTACATTATTTATATTTTTTATTCTCTTAGGAAGGGGAACATGGTGACATATTCTCTCAGAAGGATATTTATCTTGTAGTTGATGACCAAGACATCAGAGAAGTTATCCACTTTATAGATATATATTGTTGATGGACATGGAGAATATTATCTATGGTCAACAGTTTTCACTCCTTCACTATTATGTTGATTTAGGAAGGGTGAAATAAAAAATAAAAAATGTGAGACATTATGTTCTTAGATGTCCATAGGGAATGCCCCTGATGGATATTTAAATGGTTGGGAGCACGTCATTATTTTCATAGGGCACTCAGTAGTACCAGTGGATTTGGTGGCGGAGGTTTTGAGAGAGTTTCATACATCATATTTGTAGGTACATAAATGTGTGGATAAGATGTACTATGACATCTGACGTTAGTTCTGGTGGATTGGGATGGAAAAGCTAGTTGTATAGTTCATTTCTAGATGAGTCACTTGTCAGCACACAAAGGATAACTGCCAGGTTCTGGCCGGTTTGAATAAACCCCTTGAGGTGACAGAGTGGAATTGGTATAAGATATAGATGGAAATAATTATGAGTTTTTCCAGGTAGCTTTAGGGGAAAAAATGCCATCTGAGTGATCATTGACCAACTCACCATGATGGCATTTTTCCTTGATTTTTGAAAACAGTTTTTAGTAGATTGATTGGGATGCCTCATCATAGAAGAGATAATTTGAATCCATGGAGTCTGTTCGATGATGGTTTTAGATATTTATTTTAAACTAACATCTAAGTTGTGGAAGGGATTACATGAGGCGTTTGGGACCCATCGTCACTTGATCACTATATTTCTCCCATAGGTGGGTATCTAGAATGAGTGGACCATTATGGTTCTGAAGATCATGCTACAAGATTTCATATTAATGTTTTGGCCACAATTTTTTGGATTTATTATCTATGGTATTGTTTTTTTTAAAACAAGAACTACCCCTCTACAATCGGTATCACACCATTAGAGCTATAGTATGTAAGACCCTACAACTCACAACATTATTGGACTGACCCAAGAGAGTTAGCAGTCATGGGGTTGGAGTTGGTGTATGAAACTAAAGTGAAGGTTCAAGTCATCTAGATGTGTATTATCACTCCATAGATCCATTATAAATCTTATGTGAATAGGTGATAAGGGCCTTTGGAGTTATAGGAATGAGACTATGTGTTCCTATTGGTCTTTCCTCAAATTAGGATAAAGCGATTTGGTCGGGATGGTAAGATATATTTTTGGTTCATCTACTTTTTCCTGATACTATTTTGATTTGGCGAGGTGGAATACCAGTTGTATCTTCCCTCAAAGATAGATTAGGTACACAACTTCTTTGATATGTTGAAGCGGAGGATATACATGTATGATCCAACACACATCATTGATTGGGGAATCACTTGTTGAGAACCTGGTGGTGGTCAAGGATCAACATATGGGGATCCATTGTGAGAGGTTGATTCCTCTGGTGCATGTTCAGAGGAAGAATGGGATTCTCCAAAAAAGTACATGGGAGAAGAAGGCTCAGATTCATGCTCAGTACCCTGAATTATATGTGTAGCCTTTTATTTTTGGCTTTCAAAGACCTAAAACCCTAATCTGGGGAGAGTTTAATGACTCATATTTTCTGAATTTGTTTATGAAATTATTTAGAAAAATTATCAGACTAGGCACTGAGATAGTGTAAAATTCCGAGGCCCAGTGTGTGTGAATCCATTCATAGTAAAATGTCATGTTTTTAGTAGCACTTGAACATGACTTTTTTGGAAAAATTGGAATAACACCTAAATGGGTTCCTAAGTCATTAATCTATGGGAATAAATGAGCTCAGAGTTGTTTATTTAACATAGGCATGACTTAACATTTTTTTCCCATGTCTTCTGAGGGAAAACCTTAAAAGGGAATAACCATAAATAAAATAATTAAATAAAAATTGTTTATTTTAAAATCATAAAAACTCTCAAATGGTAACTCATATTTGAAATATAAGACCATCGTTCAGTTCCAAATATGATTTTTTTCCTTATGTGAGACCAAACATCGGACGGCTTGGGCTGGTTGCGAAAGATAGATTTTGGATGTAAACATCATTAAAGAGTTCTATTAAAAATTTATTCTTGATGCAACTATGATTTTTCATTTAATATGTGTTTTTAAGAGGATTCAGGGTTATCACCATAATCCTTGAATTATTATGGGGTAAGACGATGGATCTATATCGATGAATTATGGTGGATTGTTGATTGATGATCCACAAAAAAACCTCATATTCGAAGGATCTGCACCCACGACAATGATAGGGTGACCGTTCTTCATCAACGATCAAAAAGAATCAAAGAAGGACATTTTTTAATTGATTTCTTTTCCCAGTTCTGGAATTCCATGATAAATGTGGACAAATAAAAATATAGATTGGCCCACAGATTGATCATTATTGTAGGACGAATAATTTTATGTGATGATTAAAATGGTAGAACGATCAATGTGATTATCAGTTATTGTTCTTTTTTAAACCGCCTATAATGAACTGATTAAGGCCGACACAAAAAAACCCTACAACCATTCTTCAAGAATTCCATGTACCTTTTTTCTCCCTTCATCCTCTCATGTTCCTCGGGTGTTCATCACATGTTATTCTCACGTTCTTCGCGTTTTCTTTACCTTTCTTCTACGCCCATGAATTCCAGTCTAAGAAATTAAAATCAAGGACTGATAATGTGATGCAACCACATAGGTTCGATGACAATTCATGGTGGCAGCAACTAGAGGCAGTGGATTAATTCTGTTCAGGCCGAGTGTGGTAGGGAAAGGCCACTGGTGGGGTGGAAGGGCAAGGAAACCAGTGGGGTAGTAGGGAATGGACGTTTGGTGGGTAAGTCGGCAATGAAGGTAGCACCATCCATTCAAGGGATGATGGGCTAGGCATAGAACTTCATGAAGGGCCCCTGGTAGGGGGGTCGGTGGTGGAAGGAAAATGTTGGAGGGGGCATGTGGTAGAAGCGGCCACTGGAGGTGACTAGGGGAATTGTAGGAGGTCACAATAGTGGTAGTGGGACACAGATCAGAGCCGCATGCATAAGAGGCAGCGAGCATGTTGGGGATAAGGGCCAGCTCACATAGTAAGGGTGGACCATGTAGACTAGAGGGCATAGAAAAGGCTAGGATGTGTCGAGTTGAGTAACCCGACACACAGCATGGTCCAGACCGGATAATTTGGGCCACTACAACAGCCCAGCATGCTGGGCAGAACTGGGATGGGTCAGGTTGGTCGAACCGGGTTGGGTCTGATTGGCTGGATTGGGATGGGTTTTACCTTCTTATAAAAATATCCATAACATTCTACACATGTTTTTATTTGTCGATTCATCTACTATTTTGGGACCCTTGTCAAATGTTGGTCCTTTTGAGTTGCATTTATGGGGTTTTAGTTGGATCAGTAGAGTTTGAGAGTGTACCCATTCTCTTCTCCTATAAGGTTTCGATGCAGGATCATGTTCCTATCATAGAGGATAGCCCATATTCTAAACTGAGTTGTCTCCTCCTGGCATCAATAGTTGAATCAATGGGTTAGAGCATGTATCGCACCGAGAGGCTCGGTCTGTCTTGTGTCCCTTCATGGTACCTTAGATTGGTTTTTTGGAAAAGTTGAGACCAATATTTACTTGATCACTTATCCCCTATCTTGGATGATGTTTTCAGTAGGGTGAAGAGTCTCCCCAGAGATCCCTGGGCATAGAAGATCCTCCATCTATGTATCGAGATCATGTTTTCTCCATTATACGAGACTCGGCCTCATGAGTGGGCTTTGAGCAGTTTTAACTAGGTGATGTTTGGCTGTGACATAGTGACTACATGAATTACTGCTACATGACTTAACAAAACTCAATTTTTTATCGACACTCCTTGTGTTACCGACACCCAGTGTGTTACCAAAACTTTATGTGTTATCAATACTTCTTCTATATCTATCATTATGTGTGTTATTGACCCTCCGTATGTTACTAACAGTCCATGTGTTATCGAAACTCAGTCTCTTAGCGAGAGTGGATGTCTTAGGGAAACTGAATTCTGTTTCAATACCCCGGTTTTCTCTTGCGTACATTTGGATGACCTATTCTATGTACTTCTGTTAGATAGCTCGAGGAGTAAGATCTCCAATAAAAAGCGTGCTACGAATGGTAATGTGTTTCTAGAAGTGGATGAGACCATACATCTTAAAATCCTTTATGAGTATATCGGGATGTTATTATTATATTTATTGTAGACTTATACCTAGGTTGAGATGATTATATCATCATAGTGGAGTTTTACCTTTGTCCTATTTCTACATGGTTTCTTCTTCGTGGTGTTTCCTTTGTGGTCTTTTACATTGTGTTTTAGGGTGTCCTAATGAGTATTGTTTTACTCACAACTGTAATGGATTTTTCTACACATGTCAGGTCTTTTGCAGACCATGGATGTTTTGATGGTGTCCTTGGTCGACTAGGACTTGGTGGTGGTCTAAGAGAGACCAGATAATTGATGTTTTCCCATATGACTTTATATAGTTATTCTTGTACATACTCTTCAGGTAGGGTTTTATATAGATTAGCTTCAGGACTATGTTCTACCGAATCATTCTTTTTGGTGGTCTTGTATTCTACCCTAGTTGTACTTTACAGAACATTACATTCCTATCATACTCTGTTTGTGGGGATATTATAGTATGAATGAATTTCTTAACTTAGTGTTTTTACTATATAATATTTTTGTCTTGGTGATGTGTTCATGTGTACATGTACTAATGAAATGCCTCCCATTTGTGGGATACACCTACTCGATACGAGTCGCCAGCCCCTCATCTATGGGAGGCGGGCTTGAGGTTAACATGAAATGGGCCCCTCTGGGATGAGTCATGAGAATATTTATTTTAAATAGATGGACAATGTTGTCACCTTCTACATCCCACATTTATATTTGGGGAGTGTTAAATAAGTTATTACATGTCCACCAGTCGTGAGAAGTAAATACTGGTGTATTCTCTCACCTATTTTTGGAACCAACCTATGACTTCCCAACATCCCACTATGTTGCCTCTCTAGGGTGTGACTCTTCCCCTCTTGCACAAGGATAGTTTTTCTTACACCTTCCACCTATGCTAGTCATCTGAGCCGAATCCCTTTGAAAGGTTGAGGTGACTCCCTCATCATATTGGGTTGTGGTGGCTTAGCAAGTTAGCCTTGTAAGACCCAATTTTTAAAAGGGAATATCAATAGATAATTAGAAGAAAATATACATTAAATAAAATAGGCCCAATATTTTAAGCCCTTATATTGGAAATCCTAAGCCCATATTTATCAATGATAATACATATGAGTCCTTTGATAAAAGTTTATTATTATATTATTATAGTCTTTAATCATATAAAATATTCAACGCTAAAGTGTATATAACACATTTATGGGTGTCAACAGATATAACCAAATAGAACGTGGTATATATTATTTTAGAAAATACATATCAAATTATAGAATTTTTAATCATACCATCACTAACACAAATCCGTGAGTAATATCTAAAATATTTAGGAATCAATTTTTTTTATTGGGGAAAATGTAATGACCTGTGATTTTAGAACCTTTAAATTAAATAAATATTCGATAAATTATGTCACAAACAACACCATACTCACACAACACCAAACTAAAATTTACTATGATATATTAAATTTATATTAATTGTTTAATAATTATTAAATTAAAAATATTTTAATTAATTTTAGATGCATTCAAAATGGATTAAATCACTAAATATATCAAAAGGGGAATTTATAACCAATGTATTATATCATTATTTATTGTATTATTAATCTAAAATATAAATATATAAATTTTATAATTTTAATTTTATAATAAATAATATCATTTTTCAATTAATCATATAAATATTAACTATGGGTAATTTTTTTCTAAAATCATTGAATGTTTTTGAATGTTGAAAAATTATTATTTTTCCAACATTTTTTATTTTATGACCTAAAATTATTTGATATCATTTTTTAAATAAATATATTTAAAAAAAATAAACCACATAATGATATTATTTGTAATTTATAATACTCAAATTTAATAGTTTGGAAACTTGTGTAATATTTTAATAAAAATGGATATATTATTTTATATTAAAACTTATTTTTCATCACCTGTAGAAGTTAAATTAAATAAATATTTCATATTTGATATCAAAATTTTAATATTATTCCATAATGTTTTTATATTAGAAAAATATTTTTACTAAGAACGTGTTACTTAAGATGATAATGGTGGAATTCTTAATTTGGAATATGTGATTTATAAAAACTATGTAATTGTTATCAAATAAATTTAATTCTATTATATTAAATATTGTATCTAATATAATTTATAAAAAATATATATTTATAATAACACTTATTTAAATGGAAACAAATGATAAATTTTTTTTATAACACATAATTGTTAAAAGAATGTTTTTTATTAATATATATATATATATATATATATAATTTGAATGGAAATTGTCTCCAGATAAAAAATTGACATATATTTAATTGAAATTAAATTTCTATTAACCACACTAAATATTTTTGAGGGATATCATTATATTTTTAGTTAATATTAATTTATATTATTCAAAACTAGTTACTAAGGTTTAAACGAAAAATTCTAAAATTAAAGAAATAATAATAAATAACTCAAAACATGATGAATGAATGTGTGGAAGATTATTTAATGGGAATTTTAGAGTATATGTCTCCCGCACTGAATTATTTCAATCATTATTAGTAAGTTAACCACTAATAGTGGAATGATATCCTTGAGAAATAGCAGTTGTTCACAAAACTGTTATTTTCATCACTAATGAAAGGAGATCAGAACCACCCATTCAATTATTCACCTCCCATATGTAATTTTCATAAACCCAAACCAATTTTGATATCCTAGAAGTCCATTTTATGTCCTAAATTCCTTGATCACTAAACACTATCCTATTTCATTCAATTAAAATATGTTCATCAAAATGATGTTCAAGGTCTTGAGGTATGTATGACATACACCATACCATTTATTCTTAATATTTGACCATAAAACAACCCTAGGAATTAATATAATGAATTTTATTTCATTGGTATACTAATTTTTATATATATTATTTTAATAATAGTTATTTTTTTCCTTTAATCCATATTTAAAAACAAAAAGGCATTAATCATGCATTGTGAAGACTACCACTTGTACAAAGTAGCATTTTTTGTTTATCACCACGATTTTAATTATTTATCAAAACCAAAAAAAAATATGACTCACTAAAAAATAATTTTTATATAATTTTTATTCTATTATAATGATATTATACACTTCCTTTACTATTATCACTATTGAGAAATAACATGTTCGTGTTTTGGTTAATTTAACCACCCACTTGTTAAATGTTATAAAACTATTTCATGGATAACTATGAGAAATTAAATAGTAATATTATTATAATTTAATATTCAAATAATCCTTCATTTATTATTAATAAATAGTTATATTATGAATTTAACTTATTGAAAAATGTCACATTCAATTGCAAAAATTACTAAAATAAGTAAAAACTATTATTATTTTCACCCTTCAAAAATCAAAAAATATATAGTAAATAAATATATTATGATAATAAATAGTCTGAAATAAATGTAATATAGATGAATAATTTTCCTAAATGTTATATAATAAACTATATTTTATTATTTTGGAATTTAGGCACATGTGAAAAATGATTCAAATATAATGTAAGGGTTTCTTGTATCAATTTTCACCTATTCAGACATATTTCTAATTGTACACTATTTTTTATTTATAATATAGTTTATACAACCCATTTAATATTTTTACATATATAATCCTTTTTCTATAATTATATTCAATTTTATATTCCATTTTTATTATCTAAAGGGTTGTGATATAAAACCACAAATTTTGAAAGGGTTTCTTATCTCAATTTTGATCCCTAAAGAAATATTTCTTATTGAACAAATTTTTTTCTATATAATGAATTATGTACTAAAAATTAATTAATTATTTATCATGATCGCCTTATATATTATTATTTCTAGTGTTCTATTCTGTGTCCTTTCTCTCATTGGGCTTCGACTTGAAAATTTCAAAAACTAAAAGGGTTTCATTATCTCATTTTCAACTCCATGAGAATTGTTTGATATTATGCATAATTGTTTATTTTATATGGAGTATGAAATACCATATTTAGATAAATTCTAATGAATATATTCCATATTATGATATTTTAATTTCCATTTATTGGTAAATATCTCATGTTCTTTGATTCTTATATAAAAATTACTGTAAGGGGTTTTTATAATTCAAATCCATTTCATGATTTAAAATGATCATTCATAAAGATATTTATTTCAACATTCAATTATTAAATAGTAAAAATATCTTAATATTACATTATCATCCAATATAGTGTAAAAATATCTTTTAATTCGAACGTTTTACCTTTATAAAATTACTCTTTCAAATGTGTATAATTATTTAGAATAATTTACATCATCCTTATTGATGGGTTTACCTAATTATAAATATTTTAATTTTACACTAATTTCATCAATTATAATAAGAAATATAATTATTTTTTATCTCATTTGACCTCCATATTTTTATTCTCCTATTTAAATTTTTTTTTTACATTTTCTAAATTTTTGAGTTTCAATAATGATATTTACAGATTTTAAAAAGAAATATTTATTTCATTTACAAATGAAATGTCTTATATTTCAATTACAATTTATGTTGGAAACCATCATTTATTTTTCAGGATCAATTATTGGATATTATTTTTCAAAATTAAATATTTATAGTTTTTCAATTTAAAATTTGGAAAATATATTTTCAATGCGGCCAGTAAATTCTTCTTTTTATTACAATTTTAAAAATTCTTTAAAAAATACCTTTTTATGTTTTTATTCTATGTGAAAAATATTTCAACAACCATTGAAATATTATATGAATGTTTCACTATATGCTATAATGAATTTTAAAATAAAAAAATTTTTCTCCCAATTTTATAAAATAATTTATTTAAAATTATTTCTCCGGATTTATTATATTTCTTATTTCCAATTTTATTTTTCTAAATCTCCAAAAAAATAATTTTAAACTATGTTATTATTATCTTTCATATTTTATAATTGTTCAAGGAAATTTTTCCAATGATATCATCTACCATATTTCATGATAAAGTCTATGTAAAATTATTTTCAATAAAATAATTGGTCCATCATTTATTTTTTCTTGCATAATCTTAAGAATAACATTTAGTCCCATGTTATCCATAACTTAACACTCTATATTTACTCTCTTTGATTAAAGGGTGTTTAAAAAAATTAATACTTTGATTAACTAGTATTGCAATGTAACAAAACTTATGCATTTTTATATATTCATTTTAAATACCATATAATCCATTCAATGGTATCTACCTATAAATTTATTTCATATCCTTGGATAGCGATTTAGATTACACTACATTAAAGTGTTTATTTATGGAATTATGAATTTTTTTCTTATTCGATTCCATTTTAAGTGGATTTGAAACCCATTTAAATTCCATAGGCATATTATGATATGGTGATGATTTATTTTATATGGAACACATTTTTTGGGATGATGATGGGTGGGGTCCTATACTTACCTCCATTTCATTTGTAAATGTTGATATCTAATGAGATTATTAGGTGTAGACATAATGACTATGTTCACACATATGTGGTAATGATGATTTTACTAAATATTTTAGGATTGGACACGTCATGTTTTTTTCACATTGTCATGGGAATAATGAATTTTATCAAGAGGTTTAACAAGAAATGATTGTTCCATATTTCTATAAAAAACTCTATGATACAAATTCTGATGATTTATTCACTTCGCATTTACCTATAATTTCTTAACAGGAACATGCATCACTTTTTGTTTCCCCACATTTCCACTTTCTAATGGTGGGAAACATTTATCACAGTCAAAGGTGATGTCTTAACCTTGATCGAAATGGTATTTTGGATAGTCAGTGACTCCTTTTGTAGATTTATCCTCAGAACTCATCGCTTCATTTGGGTCTCCCTCACAGTGTTATGTCATGTTTGTGGAAATCATTTCTAGTTTCACCTGGTTTTTGAATCCAATTAATTATGCATCTTCTATATAGACAGTATGAGGTCTCTTGATAGGGAAACAAACTTTGGTAAGGAGAGAGGTTCCAATGGTATTCACTAGAATGTATGGACTCCAGGAACATTGGTCAGATGAATTTTTTTATGAGGGAATCTCATGGAGGCATCACGGGAGAGGACCCAAGGAATCCCATTTCTATTATAGGGTATTTAATTCCCAAGGAATATCTTACATGGATTTTAGAAAACCATCCCATGCTTGGCATGTGGTAGTAGTAAGTGATAGCTCATGAGTTTAACGTCATTAGGAGATGGATATGAGGCTGATCAGGACACCTAGGGGAGGATGATCGGGATGATGTTTCCCTAGGAGGGAACACGTGAGAGGTTTTACCAATGGATGGATCAGAACAACATATTGATGCTTATTTGGGAGATGTGACACATAAAGGGATGATGTACCATCGTAATGGATAATATAGACAACCGTGTTTGAGCATCAATGAGGAACACCCTTAAGGGGGTTGGGGAAGTATGGTTTTTTATTGGTCCTGATTGAACATCAGAGAGGTTTCTTATGTGCCATTCATATATGATATGGATTGAATCAAATATAGATCAATGGTTTTGTTTATGTTCATGTGACTAGAACAGTCCATGCAGTTTAACATCTTGTGGAAAGGAAGATCAAACCATTAAAGGAGCATCATTAAGGGATGGTGTGGGGATTATGCCTGGATGATTCCCTTTCAAGTGGATTTCTCTTGGTTGTATTGTGTGGGGATTACACGTGAGATCCACCCGTATGCATCTAGGAGAATTGATGATGTGGATGGTGCACACACCTGAATTATTCCAAAATGGACTAGAAGGATATATGACTTCAAGTAAAGGTCATTATTTTACAAGGATGGGGTGGCCCTAGTAAAATTAGGATGGAGGTGGATGGACTGTCGGATGCTGGGTTTGGACCTCATCGATGTTTCTTTTTTCATTCAATTAGTTGGGAATCAATGAACACATAGTTCAGTATATGGTGTTGGGGATTACATCTACTGAGGAGGTCCATGGAAGTTGAGCATGAGGTTAGGGACTACAAATGGAAGATTCCCATTGAAAATGTACATGATGTGATTTTGTATTACACATGAAAGTTTCCCATGGAGAGTATGATTGGAACATACACATAAGGATTTGGACCATAGATCATATATAATCTGGGATTATAAAATATGGTATGCCAATTTGGAGTAAGGAAGTTGGATTTCATTATCACTAAAACCCAATAAGCTCATGTGATTTATACTTGGTTTGAGAAATAATAGGAAGCAGTAGGCCTGATGGTCATATCACGAATGATGTGGAAACGAGTGATGATATGTGGCCTAATCATAGAATATTACCAAGGAGGATTTCATTCCATGTGGGGGGATATAGCTACATGTGAGGATAATATCATACCACATGAGAATAGTAAGCATAATGGCCATCCCATGATACACACACATGGATAATCCTATACCAATTTCATAGGTTATGGCCACATTTTAACATCATGTGCTAATTATGATGGTGCTTGGAGGATTTATTTCATGCTGTAAAGATGTTGTGGACACACTCCTAACCTATTGGTATAACATAATTATATTTCATAAACCCTTGAGAGGGGGATGGCTTTAGGAATTCTCATTTTGAATAGTGTGGAGGGGTGTTCAATCATGAGGTATATGTTAGCATGCCTATGTTAAGAATAAAAATGTATTTTAATAATTATTATTATATGGGAAAGTATAATGGGAGTATAATTCTACAACTATAAAGGAGTGGCAAACAAGAAAGGGTGGAACTTGTCACATATGGACTTGAGGTGTGGCTGAACCGATCATTGATTGATGTGGGGTCCTTGGGAACTTGACCATCGTGAAGAGGTTCCAATAGAATGGAGGTAGGATAGAGAATCCAAAGTGATTATATTTTCAAATAATATGGCCATAGGGAGAGGTAATTCGAGAATATCAGGTGCTTTTATGAGGTCATGGAAATTGAGATGGGATTAGGTTCATGAAACATGGTGACATGTCCTCAGGTTGATTCCTTCGATCACGAAATGAGTGTTTCAAGAAATCATAATTCTTCACGGATTCTCAAGTACCTCTAAGGGCCTTATTCCTTCATGAGGGGTGTATGAATTGGAAAAAGGAATCCCCTAAATAGGTGGAGGTATTGATGAATATATGATAGGGTTTTTTTGAATCTCAAGTACCATGGAAATCCATTTGTGGTTAGGATCATGATGATTGAGTACTCCATAAATTGGGAGAAATTCAGTAGTCAGAGAGTCGGGTAATAGTCATTCAAAATTTGGAGTGAGATATATATTTAAATTAAATTGGTTTTATGGTGATGGAATTTGATTTCGAAAGAATTCATGGGATTCATGAATATACACAACTACATTATACTCACATAGCATAGCATAAACCCTTATTGTAGTCATGGATCACCTTTGGACTAATAGAGTGTACTATTAAAGCCTTGCCTGTTCATGGAAGGGGATGTTTTTTTATAAAAGGTCTTCATGTGGAAGAGAAAAAAAAATTGGGACATTTGATGTTGGATTTGTTTATTAACAACCATGGCCTCTTACACTAATCATGTTGCACATATTTCAACCCAAAATCCCCCCCTGCTCTGAACAGGAGATGAAAATAATAGGAGGTTCATAATATGAGGGAGAATCATAGAAAATTTTGAAAATATAATCTCTATCATGATGTTCATTCTTGGTCATTGTTGGTCATTGTTTGTAATTCTTGGTCATTCTTGGTCATTCTTATTGAAAAATCTCGATACTGCACGATGAATTTAGACACTACTACGTGTTGTAATAGTGGGTTTCATAGACCGAACTTGAGCAATATGTTTGATTACCATATCATGAATACAATTAGAGATATATATATATTAATGTTTACAATTATAGTGTAGATATTTCATTTTCGACTATTTTATGGTAATTTCTATAGATTAATTTTCATAAAAATGTTATAGAAGATCTCAGGCTATAATGAGAACCTTGAGATACTATGACAATGATCATAATATAGGGTCATACGGTATAGATACATCCTATGGAGAATAAAAATTCAATTTATGACTATCATATGTTGGGGGATCATAATAATTGAGACATATTCTAATGAAGTTCGCACTTGCAGATGTCTATTAGTGAGATCATGAGAACAAACCTAATAGTAGGAACATCGCATGTGTTGGGTTTCATTTGGGGTTTCTATCTACATACATGTGTATTGTACTCATGAGTTGAGATCATTACCAGTGTGTTACATTTGATGGTGTAATTTGACATAATGGGAAAACAAGGATTTTGATATCATGTTGAGGTATTTTGTGTTTCTTAAGTCATTGGTGGTATGGAATTAATTCAATGTTCAAGAAATGATTTGTCTCGTTTAACTTAAGGATGTAATATATCTCAAGAATAGATCATATAGATCATATTTCCTTTATAACTTGTTGGTCTATGTAGTCGAAAGGTATATCCATTAGGCTAAATAAAAAAAAATTCAAAGCATGGAATGGGTGATGAAACACGTGTGCGTCCTTCCCGGTGATATATTTGAATAAAATGATATTATAGTAATAGTATGTGTTTGTAGGTTGGTTGTCATTGCTATGCATTTTCTTATTTACATAGGGGCCTTGATGGGTTGTAAGACTCCACTCTTGGTATGTGGATTTTATTAACTTATATCAAGATAATTTATTAAAGGGTCACACACAATAGCATATTCAAGAATCCTCCCTATTAAGTAGAATAGGTAAATTGGGAATGGTGGGCCCCATAACTACTTCCATGTTCTGTCCTACTTATCTATCATTGATAAATAAATAGATTAAAATTATAAATGTAATGATTAATTCATATTTAATTTAATTATTAAATTTACTTACAAGTTAATTAAATATGAGAAAATAATATTCGAAAAATATTATTTTAATATTCCAGTTTCATTTAATATTAAGTGGGAAGGTATAGTCAAGTAAAATTAAATACTATTATCACACAATATTATATATATATATATATTATTGTTATGTGAAAAGTAATAAATAATATTGACATAGTTTATTCTATCGTAATTATTTATTTAGTGGGTGTTAAATAAACAATGTCCATTGAACCCTACTCGGTATTTTTAACATCAACTATTTATAGGAGGATAGAGGATACCACAATGTAGTATACACTACAATTAATTTAGATCCACTTTATCCTCTCCTACTTTAAAGAGAGATATAATCCTGATCCTGGTATTCAGATTGAGTTCTCCCTTGTGCATCGAAGGCACATCGATGCAGTGATCAACAGAGTGTTAAAGGCATCATTGGATCACAATGCTTTATTCCGGAATTAGATGATCGACACTATAGAATATTTTCGAAGTATGTGTGGATGATCTAGAGGTATATTTCTATGTATCCATCAATCAATGATCTCAATATATGAGTTATAGTCTTGTATAACTTCAGATCTAAAAAAGGTTTGATTTTGTTTTATGTTTTGTGCATTGTTTAATTTAACAATTATCATCACACTGTACTATGTCCTGAATGTTTGGAGACAACATGTTATGTAGATCCAGTGATGATGAATTTCAAACTCCCAATCTTAGCATATACCACTATGACCCTAACACCATCAATTGGTATCAAAATAATTGGATAAATTTTTTGAGCCCAAAAAAATTAATTTTCATTTAAATTAATTTTTTGATTTTATTATTGTATCAATGGAATATTCAATGCATCAATCTGATTTCGAGTTACCATGTTATGGTTGTTGGAAGTTTTAAATATGGGTTTATTTTTTATTTATGAGTATTATTTTCTATGAACATATATCCTTGTTTCTTGTTAAGTGAAATGATTCTATCCAGAAATTATGGCCCAAATAAAGTTCTATGGTTCATGAAATAATAGTTATTATTATGATATTAATTATTATTATTATTTTATAATAACAATAAAAATTTAATTATTATAATATTGAAAGGCTAATATATTGCATTCTCATTTTTCTTATGCCGATTGGAATATTTTGGATAGATCCACATATCCAAACAAAAAAATGGGATTGAATGGGGGAGGTGGATTCAAAGTATTGAAAAAACATTTTGTCAATCTGAAAATGGGTCATCTGCCTATCAAATTAACATTCACCACTCAGTGTCATCTCCCTCTTACAAAACCCATGGCCTTCCAGTGGCCCTCTTATCACCCCCTCCCTTTGTGTACCCCCTTGACTGGGAGACCTCCCTGAGCAGTGGCCCACCCTCCTCATCTTTCACCAGAGAATTCCCCACCTCACTGAAATACTGACTTGTGTGTCAAGAAAAGTTTTTCGGTCAAAATCATGTGCCTTCTTTCCTCTACTAATCTGTCGTGTCCACCTCGACATCCTCTACATGATACATCCCTCATCTAGATCTGACAACACTCACGAGCGATCTTCTAGATTTTTCAAGATTCCCCCATCTTTTCATGCAGTTTCCCACCTGGCATCCCACCCCTAGGAGAATTATTATGTATATAAATGCCTTCCATCATTAAAATTAGAACAAAACTAGGTGTATGGGGTGTTCTTGATGCTAACATTGAGGGTGCCTCTTACCACATGGGATTTCTTCTCAGAGTGGTGGGTTGAGTTCACTATATCGGAAATAAGGATTATCCAAACACAACATGATATCATTTTAGAGTCAATCATTGATAAAATTATTTTTTGATTTTAGATGGTGGGACATCACACAAAAGAACAAGGAATTATGAGTTAATACAGTTGGTCATCCAAATACCTACCCTAGACGCACCGAGTTGTGAAGTAGCGAATGCCTATTGACTATTTGGATTGGTTAAGAGATCCTTACCACTATAATACTCAAACTGGGGATCATTACGATTCTATGATAGATGTTTATTATATATTCATTAAATATTTGGATGTATTTAATGATTTAATTAATTATTCAGTAATGTCTAATGTGGTAATCTCTATAAATTTAATCATCTACTATTTTTTATTTTTTTTGTAGAAAATGGCATATAATAATAAATGAATAAGTATGATAAATATTGGTCACTATAAATTACCAATGTATCTTGAATTTCCAAGTGTAGTATGACTGCTTCCTCATAATACTATGATTTTGGAAAATCATGGTTTCGGTGTCCTAATGCCAGTTAATCCACATCAAGAAGTGAGGGTGGTTGATTTATAAAAGGGGACTCGTTTATAAATTATATGATGGTTATGTCATTAATCAATCATAATCATCATATTCTTGTTTTGGTAACTACATCATCACATGGGTGATATAACATGTATTCTCTTCTCTGAGATGTTTATGAGGAGATAATGATGAGAGATGTGAATGGGTGATAGTAACACTAGCTTTCTGTAAATATAAATGATAGATCGTGATATTTTAAGAAATTCCATTCTTACATATTTTCACCCATTTAACCTAGTTACATTCTATGTTAAAAACATGTAAAATTGAGTAAGCACTTTATTACTTTTTTAGGTATGTTTTTTTTATTTAAATAATAATATAAAAAGATAGATTAATCTTTAGTTCTTATGGAGTACTAATTTAAGGGAAAATTTAAAAGGCAAAGGGATGGGTGTTCCAAAGGCACATTCACAATGAAATTCCATGAAAATGAGGATGATTTTCAAAAATGTTGTTATTTTCATCACATAACATGAAATAAAATCTATTGAAATTAATCACAATGAAATAAATTAATGAAAAATGTATTAGATTATTCTTCATGTATATTTATCAGTTTTAAAAGTTCAGTTTAAATCATACAACATGGGTATTAAATAAAATATTCCAATCGCATATGCGTATTAAAAAATGGTAACAATGTGAGTATCATTAAATTACTAGATGTAAGGTGTATTCTACAAGTACAAGAGAATGTGTAATTCTAAAGGCTATAGTGGGAATTACTCTACATCTATATTTCCAATTTAATGATTCTTTGAAAAATATTTTTTAGTATTACAAAAATATTTATATCACATGTCCTTTGGACACAAAGAGAAATTATTTAGGGTTCCAAAATGAATGGTTTTTCTCTTGTATTGTACTCAATAAATATTTTAGTGATACATTGATCATATTAAAAATTTAATGAATATAAAAATATAATACTTTTACCTAGTTATAGAAGGATGGTTATTTCTAAGTAAAAACTATAGGAGGAAGTCAAGGATATACCTAGTTAGGTATTTAGATTCGGTATATTTAAATTCCTTTGGTATTATCTACATATTTTTTTTGGATAAAGAATCTTTTATAAGTGAAAGTATTACACTATGTTTCCATAATTTGTTCAGTAATAGAGTGTGAAGAATTATAAAGGTACGATAGTGGTATATATATATAATTCCAAATATTAAGATATTTAATTAAAAAATGTGATTGTGGAGTATATTCATGGTTAGAAAAAATAATATGATTTGTTCCAACAAGTCTAAGAATATCTTGACCATGATTTCATCGATCAATGCAATATATCATGGAAAAAATTTTAAACATGAATTACTGTATCTAAATCCTAAAATTTATGTTAATAAAGGGGATTCAAGATATTTATTACATGTTAACATTGATCAATACAACGTATCATGGAGATATTCCTAAATTCACATTTTATACATAAATTTCATGATGTAATTAGCATCAATGTTTCAATTAGAACAAACTTCTATTATATTTCATTGATATTATTTGTAAATATTTGTGAAATACCTTAAACATATTCCAACTAACATGAAAAATAGACTTCATATAATTCATAATATGATAGAAATATACAATTTCATCAGATTGTGTGTATCTATGAATGGTGTATATTAGGATGTAATCAAAATTACATCAAGAAAAAATTGTAGTGCATCAAGTGTAATTATTATAATGATTTATTAGGATATTAGATAAATAACTAAGATATAAGAGTGTTAGTCTTGTGATATATTAAAAATCTATGAAATTGTACACTTCTCTATAAAATATACTGGGTAAAATACTTACATGGGATTATTCAATGAAAATAATGTACAAATAGTTTTCATAGGAACTAGTTCCACATATACATGGGGAATAGGAATTTTCTAAAGAAACATACATTATAGGAAGGTTAAAATAGTGGAGGTAGTATTATATTCACCATGACCAATGATTAATTATTAATTGAAAAATAATCTCTACAACAATAATTATATTGAAATAAGATAATATTGACAAGGTTTTTTAAAAGTCAATAATATATTTCATGTTTCAAAGAGAAAATGCGATTATAAATGGAATATTGTGGTGGGTATTAAAATGAGATGAAACATGGTATGTAAAAGCGTAGTACCAATATGGATTGATTGTCCATACCAAGATAGTATTCCTAAATCCATTAAAACATTAAATGTTATTGTTAATTTCTGTGGTCATTATTGATCATTGGATTTCATGACCACCAATCAAGGATGTTGTCTATATGAAGAAAACAGAAGGGGATGGTCACATCAAAGAATGAAAAGAAATGTTGGAAGTTATTGAAATACAATTTAGGATCGAGTTATGCAACTATATTGAATAATATTCAAGTGGAATGAATATTTACTATATTTCTAGAAAAGATTAGTGGGTACACCAATTTTTCCATGTTAAATATGTTTGGAAATATATTGAAAAATGCTATAGGTCTTAAATATAGTTAAGAGTGGGTTGAAGAAATTATCTACTGATTATATTAAATTCTAAAGCTATGTTTTATGGAACATAATCTATAGTAGTAAAACTAATGGTTTCATGGACCTTTTCAGTCGTACATATAGTTACATGGTATTTAAAAGTAAATGTTCAGACAATTCAAGAGGAGAATTTTTTCTAGTGTCACATGGAATAAATCCCTCCAAGTACTCATGCAATGGAATAAGTTGTGATTAAGTGGTGAGTTCAGTTACATATGATTTCATGATGGACTAATAACCTATTACATGATATGTACAAAAAATGATATTTCCTTCATGTACTTTATGATAGGAAAAAATCAATTATAACCATGAGTACTACAAGTGATGAAATAAGATCTATATTCTTGTACATTGGGAAGTATAAAAGATATATTCCCAGTAAATGGAGAATAATGTATACTAGTTTTGTTGGGAACATGAGAATCATCCTTTGGAGCAATTTTATCTAACATCAAATTCTGGCTACGGTTTAGAGAGTGACTAGCTCAAAAAAACTAGTGGTAGTTATACCAATACAAATTGAGTACGTTCCATCTTTAATGAATCTAAAAAGATATTATTTAATGAAACAATTTGTTCTATATCTTGGAATCAGACCTTCCAATTATTGTTTTATCATAACCATAGTTTTGTAACTAGTACTACATATGATGTCATGTTTTGAAAATGTAAAAAAGGTATATACTAAGGAATATCAATTCATGGAGATGAGGTCACAAATATAAGAATAGGCACTTGTCAGAATAATACCATTCCACAAAAATAAATTCATTACCTTGCATAAACATGATATTTATCATGTGAGAAGCTAACCAAGTTTGTTAGTAAGTTGGATCTATTGTAAGTTTGTGTCTTACAATAGTGGGTTCCCTAAAACCAACATGAAAAGTAGATTGGATTACCATATTGTGTATACGGTTATATATGTATATTATGTATTCATACCATTATATGGTTGATATTTCCTCATCCAATTTTTAATGGTAATGTCCATATATTAATTTGTGTGTCAAGAGGTTATAGAAGATCACATGTTATAATAAGAAGCTATAGATACTACAAAATTAATCATAAAAAAAGGTCATATGGTCTAGATACTTATTGTAGACTTAAAATAGTATATGTATGACTATCAGCGGCAAGAGGCTCATAGGCATTTAGACATAGTCTCATAAAGAACACACTTGGTGATTTCTAGTAATGTTGTAATGAAGAAAAACTCGAAAATAGGAACACCACATGTTTGGGGTGTCATGGCTTGTCCCTCTCTATGAACATGTGTATTTGTGTCTACAATTGATATAATTACTTTTTTTTCCATTTCATAGTGTACTTTTATGTAATGATAGAACCATGATACTGAAATCATGGTGAGTTATTTTGTTTTTTGAAGTTCATTAGTGACATGGCATTGGTTTAATTGCAAAGAAAGAATTTTTCACATCCATATTAAGGAAGTAATATATATCAAGCCTCGTAGATCTCATTGTTATTTCATTCATATGTCATCGGAAAAAATATTCCATGGATAAATTCCTCCAATTAGATCAACAATTTATAAGACAATAAAAGGTAAATTACACAATTGTGCATCCTTCTTATGAGATATTTGAATAGAAAGAGGATATAATACCCAATATGTGGTTATAAGTTAGTTGTAATTGCAATGATGTTCCTTATCTCATTATGATCCTTGATGTGTTTCTAGAATCCAATATTAGTATGTTTATTTTATTCACTACTATCGAGATAAGGCCCTAGAGGGTCACACACTATAGTGTAGTCAGGAATCCTCCATATTCAATTGAATCAGTATATTGGTCATAGTGGGACACTGCATGGGTCAAAGTGTCCTCAATGTTATAAATCACTGATAAATAAATAAATTCATACTAATCATGTAAAGAATAATTGGTATTTATTCTATTAATTATATGTATTTACAAGTTATGTCAATATGAGAAAATATTATTCAAAAGAATATGAATTTAATATTCCATGTTAATTTAATATTATGTGTGAATGGAGAGTAGAGTTAAATGGCTCAGGTTTATCATGTAATTTATTTTATATATATTATAGTTATGTGATAAAAAATAATATTTACGATTTTATGTTCTTCTAAATTATTTTTTAAATGGATGATAAAGAAATGAGGGCCGACTAACCCTATTGTTTATTTTGATCATAAACTATTTATAGAAAGAGAGAGGCTCTTTCCTTGTATTTTTTGCTGTGAAAAATCCAAAGCCCCTTTATCCTATACCTATTTATAAAGATATAGACTCTCAATCTAGGAGTTCTAATCGAGTTATACCTTACGCATCAAAGGAATGTTGATACAATGACTGTAGTAGAATAGAATACATCATTGGATCATTGTGCTAGCACACCGAATTTGATGATTGATGCTATAATGTATTTTTTAATTGTACATTTATGATCTATCCTGATAAATATATAGATGAAATCTAGTGATGATTTCTAGTCTATAATAGATTCATATCTGAAAAAGATATGTTTCCAGTATCTATTTTGAGCTTTTTTTAATTTACATAACATCCTCAGACTATACTAAGGATCTGATCATCAAAAATGGAAAGTTATGGAACTCTAATAGAATAATTCGATTAAATAACCATACCATCAACTGCTTATATTCCCTTAGTACCTTCACGATGGTCATCTCAAATCCCAGTTTTCAATATTACTATAAATAGAGAGGGTGGGGGGATCAAAGGCACATGGATTCGTTTGAAGAAAATATATTGCGCTCTATTTTCATGAATATAATTACCTCTATTATTCTGTATCCATAAATTCATTCTTTAATAATCATGTTCTAGTGAATTTCACTGAAAACACTTCTTTGTGATCCGGACACCGTGATCCACATAACACACATCAATTTCCAAAACACAGACCTCTGAAAATCAGGGTCCATGAAATTTCTTTTTGAATGAACTCCATGAACCAGATTTGGAGAAAACTTATATTGTGAACTCAATGGATTCCTAAGAAGTCTCTTATGATTTACTTAATTATTCTACTCAAATAAAGAAAATAACGGACAAAATAATGCTCGAGGAGTGAATTCACCCCATCTTGGACCATGCATCACTGCTTGGGATGTTGTTAGACGCTCATAAAGAGTATCCTAAATAAAAGAGGATTCCTTTCTATGATTTTGGTTTCAGAGATGATGTCTTCATCCTATATACTAATAGAGAAAAACCATCCTACTAGTTTAGAGGAATATCGAGGAATACGATTGAAACATGCATACAATGAGACATATATAAATGGATCAGGAATCCATCCAAGATAATAACCTCGACAACCCCATAAACAATATAAAAGGGGAAATGATGGAGGATGAGGAATCTTTCCCATAGTACCATATTATAATAAATGTGTGGTTTGGGAACCCAATGAATGGATGGAATGAAGGATGGGATCTATGCCATGGAAATAACTTCACTGATGTATTGGACTGGGCCTACTGGGAACATGCATTATGATGTGAATTTTGGATAGTGATGATGTTTTTAAGACTCTATGAAGCAACATGGGATTCTTAGTTCCATGTTTATTGACCACATGATATCATGATGGAGTTTTTGAATAGTGTTCATCTTGGACCAAAAAATTCCACCTACATTATTTGGATATCAATATCAACCTTTGGGTCCATCGTATATCTATAATATGTATATTAGTGGAAATGTACGATGAGTTTCTACATGTCGAGAATGTGTTGGAAGATCTAGAGAAACTATTATCTTTGGAAAAGGTGCTTCCTAACCTGGGGTAGGAAACCAGTGTGATGAAGATGGGGACCAAAGACATTTCCATCAAGAATTGGGTCAATTATTTTTTTGAATAGCTCCATAGAGGGTCCCACTGAAGTCAAGGATATTTCCATGAAACTTCTAATGATGCCACACACATGTACGGGGGTGTACCAATGGGGTAAGTAGGGATACAAATGGAGGATCCTAGAAATAAGAAAATGGAATCTATTTGGATTCCAGGTAATGAATGAGCATCAAACCATATCCAGATTGGTAGTACTCATCATGAATATCATCTGTAGAAGGATGCTCCTAGTGAGTGATGTGCACATGGGTGTAATTCTAAGAACCTTCATAGTGGCAGTGATGCTACAAATATGAAGCCATGACAGTCATGAAATCCATGTTCTAGGAAATATATACCAGGTACTTCAGTATATTATTTTGGGGAAGACAATGTTACACATGTGTGGGTCATTAAGCTTCTTCTACAACTTGGTGGTTGTACAACTATGGGGGTAAAAATATATAAACCCTATTTCCCCTCTCGAAACAAACTTCCAGTCTGTGATGCTAATCATCATAGGATATTTCCCATTCAAGTGGTTTTTGATGGATGTTTTTAACTAGGTTGGGTAGGAATATTACTTTAACATTCACATATTTTCTCTAACAATGAAGGTGGTGGACAATGATGTAAGATATACATAAGAGCAATGATCATATATCATGGCCTTTGAGGGCATGTTGGTTGAAGAAGTAGTTAATTGGGAGCTGATATGGTATCCATATAACCAGAATAGACTTTCCAGGAAGTTTAGGTTCCTAAAAAGGATGACCCTGTAGGTGTACTAAAAGGTGAATCATGAGTTCCTTCCTTTGATGATGTGGATTATTAGGCTCATTTTCACACATGAAGATGGTAATATTCAGAACAAGCTGCCACCACTTACTGTTGTGTATGAGTTGACCCATGAAAATGAAAAGATTTGGGTGGTCACCTATCATGGGGAGATGATGAGGTAGAGATTCATTTAATATAATGATAGGGTAATCCCCCCAATATGAGGCCAGGATTGGGTGGTGAATATAGTGCATTGTGGGGGGAAATCTAGCCCAGTGAGTTGGGTAGCGATAGTTGGACTAGGGGATCTTGGTCAAGACAAAAAAGATGTTAATAGAGTAGAGCAACAAAATCTGGCCAAACACTCTTAAGATGGTGGACCCAGGTGGAAGGGGTTCCATCTGGGGTGTTATAGATAACCTTTTCCCATGATCCTGGAATGTAGTAACATCACGTGTAAATCCTTAGAGATTCCTTAATTCCAGAGTCATAGAAAATATAGGACATCATCATAAATTTCTCATGCATTCAGGAGATTTCGAATCATCATATGAAATGAGGGACCTGTCTCTCCCATATTTGTTTCACCAAGGATGGTTTCCACATTTATCAAGAGTATAGGAAGTGGTACTTGATGGATCTTTAATACCTGGTGAATTCCTGGGACAATGTGTGTTTGATTATATACTGGGTGTGGGTGATGTAAGACATGAGCTATCCTCCTCAACCATTAGTACCTGAGCCAGTTATGTGTTATCCCATTACCAAGATATCATATGAAACAAGAGGAGATGATTCTCTTGAAGGGATCCCCTTGGAGAGTAGTGATATCACAATATCCATAGAAGAACTGGAATAACTCTTCACAGTAAGTTCTAATTCACCATCCATTGTTTCACCTTTCCTCTCATTAACATCTAAATCCTCTAATTGTAACATATCCTATACAGGATAATCTCGAAAAAAAAGACACATTTTAGTGGGGATTAAGGTGAATAGATATCTTCCTAGGATCATATTTTGAGACCTTCGCCCATGAAATATATGAATGATAGGCTGAAGAAAGATTTTGTGGAAATGTCTAGATCATAGGTTCTCATAGTAATATACGGGGGTGGTACAACCTGTAATCATGAATGAGGTGATCTAGAAGATTGATCTATAGCTTCTCAGATCCCATAACTATCATGTCATCATAGTGCCATACTGGTTATTTTTTTACCAAAATAAATGATGTGACCCTTTTATGAAAAGTGATGGTGGTACTGCACACATGGATACCAGAAGAGGATAGGTCTTAGGGGTCCCTTTTCTGACATGGGACAAATTCCAGGAAACTTTTATCATCTGAGCAGATCAGGCCATGTTCCCAATTGACAAGTTATTTGTGGATGCGAGTGATGCCACTTTTCGTGTGAAACTTTGTGCTGATAGAGACAATATTTCCATGGTGGGATCAATCAAGGATGCCCATCCACATAATATGGATCTCATCCTATCTAAGAGGATTCTAGAAAATTATCATTCTATATTACTTCTTTCGACCATTCCTAAATATGATTCTTCACCACCCAAAGAGCTGGAGGATTCTAACTCTGAGGTAGGTGAAGAGAACTACATCAACAAGCATAGGGTGTCGAATTGAAAAAAATGATTCATCAATCATAATTTGAAACCACACCTCGTGGGATAAATGACATTACTTCTCCATTGTGTCTGATACTTCTGTGATAGTGTGGTAGATTCCTATCTACATCATGCATTGATTTGTAACTTTCATTCAAAAAAGATGTGGGAAGGAAGCTAACACCTAGATGTCGACTGGTGTTAGGAGATGACTAACAACATTTGCAAGATCTAAGTGGTCAACCAAGAGATCTCATACCTATAATAATAAGTAGAATATCATTCTTCCTTCATCAATACTAAATCCGAATGCATAATCCAATTGAATTCTTAGTTATAGGTTGTCAAGGACTATATAAGGTATGTAGAACATTGAGTGGATGATTCCCAAGATGAGAAGGACTGCTCACAGCTTAGGGATGATGAGATTTCCCGATAACTGATGAAGAGTAAATAGATCCCGGGAAGTGTCACCAAACCTAGAGGCAACACGACAAAATATTATGGAGTTGAATCGGTTGATTACTAGAGCAGATCTGTAAGGGAATTTTTTTTCCAGGACTCATAACATGATCCAATATGTGGATGTCCCTAGTACGATCACGACCAATTTGTTTTCATTGAAACATCCTTTCATAAATTGATGTATTTATTTATGCTTCATTAACTATCACACAATGGTTATACTTGTGAGACAACCAATCATCATTACTTAAGATCACATGGGTCGTACACACCATGGTATACAAAGGAAAATAACATGATTTATTATTTTTATGAGAGTTCCACATAATCATCGAACACTCATGGAATAATATTTTTTGAACACCAATAGTGTTTGGGATAAGAGATCCTATGGTTGGATAAGAGGGATCCTATAAGATCAAAATTGCTTCTCTGATGCACGCTAGTGCATGAACGTGGTAACACCATGAGAATTAGATTCAACATGGATAAAGGTTAATGGGGAGGGTGAATCTAAATTCCCAATATATGGAACACCAGTAGTGTAATAATATCCTTGAGAAATAGCAGTTGTTCACAAAACTGTTATTTTCATCACTAATAAAAGGAGATCAGTTCCACCCATTCAATTCTTCACCTCCCATTTGTAATTTTCATAAACCCAAACCAATTTTGATATCCTAGAATTCCATTTTATGTCCTAAATTCATTGATCACTACACACTATCCTATTTCATTCAATTAAAATAAGTTCATCAAAAGGATGTTCAAAGTCTTGAGGTATGTATGACATACACCATAGCATTTATTCTTAATATTTGACCATAAAAAACCCCTAGGAATTAATATAATGAATTTTATTTCTTTGGTATACTAATTTTTATATATATTATTTTAATAATAGTTATTTTTTTCCTTTAATCCATATTTAAAAACAAAAAGGCATTAATCATGCATTGTGAAGACTTCCACTTCTACAAAGTAGCATATTTTATTTATCATCATGATTTTAATTATTTATCAAAACCAATAAAAATATGACTCACTAAAAAATAATTTTTATATAATTTTTATTCTATTATAATGATATTATACACTTCCTTTACTATTATAACTATTTAGAAATAACATGTTTGTGTTTTGGTTAATTTAACCACCAACTTGATAAATGTTATAAAACTATTTCATGGATAACTATGACAAATTAAATAGTAATATTATTATAAATTAAAATTCAAATAATCCTTCATTTATTATTAATAAATAGTTATATTATGAATTTAACTTATTGAAAAATGTCACATTCAATTGCAAAAATTACCAAAATAAGTAAAAACTAATATTATTTTCACCCCTCAAAAATCAAAAAATATATAATAAATAAATATATTATGATAATAAATAGCCTGAAATAAATGTAATATAGATGAATAATTTTCCTAAATGTTATATAATAAACTATATTTTATTATTTTGGAATTTCGGCACATGTAAAAAATGAATCAAATACAATGTAAGGGTTTCTTGTATCAATTTTCACCTATTCAAACATATTTCTAATTGTACACTATTTTTTATTTATAATATAGTTTATACAACCCATTTAATATTTTTACATATAGAATCCTTTTTCTATAATGATATTCAATTTTCTATTCCATTTTTATTCTCTAAAGGGTTGTGATATAAAATCACAAATTTTGAAAGGGTTTCTTATCTCAATTTTGATCCCTAAAGAAATATTTTGTTATTGAACAAATTTTTTCCTATATAATGGATTATGTACTAAATATTAATTATTTATTTATCATGATCACCTTATATATTATGATTTCTAGTGTTCTATTCCATGTCCTTTCTCTCATTGGGCATCGACTTGAAAATTTCAAAAACTAAAAGGGTTTCATTATCTCATTTTCAACTCCATGAGAATTTTTTGATATTATGCATAATTATTTATTTTATATGGAGTATAAAATACCATATTTAGATAAATTATAATGATTATATTCCATATTATGATATTTTAATTTCCATTTATTGGTAAATATATCATGTTCTTTGATTCTTATATAACAATTACTGTAAGGGGTTTTCCTAATTCAAATCCATTTCATGATTTAAAATGATCATTCATAAAGATATTTATTTCAACATTCAATTATAAAATAATAATATCTTTCTTAATATTACATTATCATCCAATATAGTGTAAAAATATCTTTTAATTCAAAATTTTACCTTTATAAAATTACTCTTCCCAATGTGTATAATTATTTAGAATAATTTACATCCTCCTTATTGATGGGTTTACCTAATTATAAATATTTTAATTTTACACTAATTTCATCAATTATAATAAGAAATATAATTATTTTTTATCTCATTTGACCTCCATATTTTTATTCTCCTATTTAAAAAATGTTTTTACATTTTCTAAATTTTTGGGTTTCAATAATGATATTTACAGATTTTAAAAAGAAATATTTATTTCCTTTCCAAATGAAATGTCTTATCTTTCACATACAATTTATGTTGACAACCATCATTTAATTTTCAGGATCAATTATTGGATATTCTTTTTCAAAATTAAATATTTATAGTTTTTCAATTAAAAATTTGGAAAATATATTTTCAATGCGGCCAGTAAATTCTTCTTTTTATTAGAATTTTAAAAATTAATTCTGAAATACCTTTTTATGTTTTTATTCTATGTGACAAAAATTTCAACAATCATTGAAATATTATATGAATGTTTCCCTATATTATTTAATTAATTTTAAAATAAAAATATTTTTCTCCCAATTTTATATAATAATTAATTTAAAATTATTTTACAGGATTTTTGATATTTCTTATTTCCAATTTTTTTTTTCTAAATCTCCAAAAAATGAATTTTCAACTATGTTATTATTATTTTTCATATTTTATAATTGTTCAAGGAAATTATTACAATGATATCATCTACCTTATTTCATGATAAAGTCTATGTAAAATTATTTTCAATAAAATAAATGGTCCATCATTTATTTTGTCTTGAATAATCTTAAGAATAACATTTATTCCCTTGTTATCCATAACTGAACACTCTATATTTACTCTCTATGATTAAAGGGTGTTTAAAAAATTAATACTTTGATTATCTAGGATTACAATGTAATAAAGCTTATAAATTTTTATATATTCATTTTAAATACCATATAATCCATTCAATGGTATCTACCTATAAATTTATTTCATATCCTTGGATAGTGATTTAGATTCCACTACTTTAACATGTTTATTTAGGGAATTATGAATTAGTTTCTTATTTGATTCCATTTTAGGGGGTTTGAAACCCATTTTAATTCCATAGGCACATTATGATTTGGTAATGATTTATTTTATATGGAACACATTTTTTGGGATGATGATGGGTGGGGTCCTATACTTCCCTCCATTTCATTTGTAAATATTGATATCTAATGAGATTATTAGGTGTAGACATAATTACTATGTTCACACAAATGTGGTAATGATGATTTTACTAAATATTTTAGGATTGTACATGTCATGTTTTTTCACATTGGCATGGGAATAATGAATTTTATCAAGAGGTTTAACTAGAAATGATTGTTCCATATTTCTATAAAAAACTCTATGATACTAATTCTGATGATTTATTCAATTCGCATTTATCAATAATTTATTAACAGGAACTTGCATCACTTTTTGTTTCCCCACATTTCCACTTTCTAAAGGTGGGAACATTTATCACAGTCAAAGGTGATGTCTTAACCTTGATCGAAATGGTATTTTGGATAGTCAGTAACACCTTCTGTAGATTGATCCTCAGAAATCATCACTTCATTTGGGTCTCCCTCACAGTGTTATGTCATGTTCATGGAAATCATTTCTAGTTTCACCTGGTTTTCAATTACAATTAATTATGCATCTTCTATCCAGACAGTATGATGTCTCTTGATAGTGAAACAAACTTTGGTAAGGAGAGAAGTCCCAATGGTATTCACTAAAATGTATGGACTCTAGGAACATTGGTCACATGAATTTTTTTTATGAGGGAATCTCATGGAGGCATCATGGGAGAGGACCCAAGGAATCCCATTTCCATTATAGGGTATTTAATTCCCAAGGCATATCTTACATGGATTTTATCAAACCATCCCATGTTTGGCATGTGGTAGTAGTAAGTGATAGCTCATGAGTTTAACGTCATTAGGAGATGGAGATGAGGCTGATCAGGACACCTTGGGGAGGATGATCGGGAAGATGTTTCCCTAGGAGGGAACACGTGAGAGGGTTTACCAATGGATGGATCAGAACAACATATTGATGCATATTTAGGATATGTGTCACATAAAGGGATGAAGTCCCATCGTGATGGATAATATGGACACCCGTGTTTGTGGATCAATGAGGAACACCCTTAAGGGGGTTGGGGCACTATGGTTTTTATTGGTCCTAATTGAACATCAGAGAGGTTTCTTATGTGCCATTCATATATGGTATGGATTTAATCGAATATAGATCAATGGTTTTGTTTATGTTCAAGTGACTAGAACAGTCCATGCAGTTTAACATCTTGTGGAAAGGAAGATCAATCCATTAAAGGAGCATCATTAAGGGATGGTGTGGGGATTATGCCTGGATGATTCCCTTTCAAGTGGATTTCTGTTTGTTGTATTGTGTGGGGATTACACGTGAGATCCACCCTTATGAATCTAGGAGAAGTGATGATGTGGATAGTGCACACACATGAATTATTCCAAAATAGACTAGAAGGATATATGGATTCAAGTTAAGGTCATTATTTTACAAGGATGGGGTGACCCGAGTAAAATTAGGATGGAGGTTGATGGAGTGTCGGATGCTGGATTTGGACCTCATGGAGGTTTCTTTTTTAATTCAATTAGTTGGGAATAAATGAACACATAGTTCAGTATATGGTGTTGGGTATTACATCTACTGAGGAGGTCCATGGAAGTTGATCATGAGGTTAGGGATTCTAAATGGAAGATACCCACTGAAAATGGACATGATGTGATTTTGGATTACACATGGAAGCTACCCTTGGAGAGTATGATTGGAACATGCCCATAAGGATTTGGACCATAGAGCATATAGAATTTGGGATTATAACATATGGTATTCCCATTTAGAGGAAGGATGTTGGATTTCATTGTCACTAAAACCCAATAAGCTCATGTGATTTATACTTGGTTTGAGAAATAATAGGAAGCAGTAGGCCTGGTGGTCATATCATGAATGATGTGGAAACGAGTGATGATATGTGGCCTACTCATAGAATATTCCCAAGGAGGATTTCATTCCCTATCAATAGGATTTCATTCCATTTGGGGGATATAGCTACATGTGAGGATAATATCATACCACATGAGAATAGGTAGCATGATGGCCACCCCATGATACACACACATGGATAATCCTATACCAATTTCATAGGTTATGGCCACATTTTAACATCATGTGCTAATTATGATGGTGCTTGGAAGATTTCTTTCATGCTGTACAGATGTTGGGGACTCACTCCTTACCCATTGGTATAACATAATTATATTTCATAAACCCTTGAGAGGGGGATGGCTTTAGGAATTCTCATTTTGAATAGTGTGGAGGGGTGTTCAATCATGAGGTATATGTTAGTTTGCCTATGTTAAGAATAAAAATGTATTTTAATAATTATTCTTATATGGGAAAGTATAATGGGAGTATAATTATACACCTATAAAGGAGTGGGAAACAAGAAATGGTGGAACTTGTCACATAGGGACTTGAGGTGTGGATGAACCGGTCATTGATTGATGTGGGGTCCTTGGGCACTTGACCATCGTGAAGAGGTTCCAATAGAATGGAGGCAGGATGGAGAAGCCAAAGAGATTATATTTTCAAATCATATGGCCATAGGGAGAAGTAATTCGTGAATATCAGGTGCTTTTAGGAGGTCATGGACATTGATATGGGATTGGGTTCATGAAACATGGTGACATGTCCTCAGGTTGATTCCTTCGATCAAGAAATGAGTGTTTCAAGAAATCATAATTCTTCACGGATCCTCAAGTACCTCTAAGGGCCTTATTCTTTCATGAGGGGTGTATGAATTGGAAAAAGGATTCCCCTACATAGGTGGAGGTATTCAGGTATATATGATAGGGTTTTTTTGAATCTCAAGTACCATGGAAATCCATTTATGGTTAGGATCATGATGATTGAGTACTGCATAAATTGGGAGAAATTCAGTAGCCAGAGAGTCGGGTAATAGTCATTCAAAATTTTGAGTGGGATATATATTTAATTTAAATAGGTTTTATGGTGATGGAATTTGATTTAAAAAGAATTCATGGTATTCTTGAATATACACAACTACATTATACTAACATAGCATAGCATAAACCCTTAGTGTAGTCATGGATCACCTTTGGACTAATAGAGTGTACTATTAAAGCCTCACCTGTTCATGGAAGGGGATGTTTTTTTATAAAAGGTCTTCTTGTGGAAGAACCAAAAAAGTGTTTTTGGGACATTTGATGTTGGATTTGTTTATTAACAACCATGGCCTCTTACACTAATCATGTTGCACATATTTCACCCAACCCCCCCCCCCCCCCCGCTCTGAATATGATATGAAAATAAAAAGAGGTTCATAATTTGAGGGAGAATCATAGAAAATTTTGAAAATATAATCTCTATCATGATGTTCGTTCTTGGTAATTGTTGGTCATTGTTTGTCATTCTTGGTCATTCTTGGTCATTCTTGTTGACAAATCTCGGTACTGCAGGATGAATTTAGACACTACTATGTGTTGTAATAGTGGGTTTCATAGACCGAACTTGAACAATATGTTTGATTACCATATCATGAATATAGCTAGATATATATATATATATATATTAACTTTTACCATTATTGTGTAGATCTTTCATTTCCCACTATTTTATGGTAATTTCTATAGATTAATTTTCATAAAAATGTTATAGAAGATCTCAGGCTATAATGAGAACCTTGAGATACTATGACAATGATCATAATATAGGGTCATACAGTATAGATACAACCTATGGAGAAGAAAAAGTCAATTTATGACTATCATATGTTGGGGGATCATAATAATTGCGACATATTCTAATGAAGTTCACACTTGCAGATGTCTACTAGTGAGATCATGAGAACAGACCCAATAGTAGGAACATCGCATGTTTTGGGTTTCATTTGGGGTTTCTATCTACATAAATGTGTATTGTACTCGTGAGTTGAGATCAATACCAGTGTGTTACATTTGATGGTGTAATTTGACATAATGGAAAAATAAGGATTTTGATATCATGTTGAGGTATTTTGTGTTGGTTATGTCATTGGTGGTATGGAATTAATTCAATGTTCAAGAAATGATTTGTCTCATTGAACTTAAGGATGTAATATATCTTAAGAATAGATCATATAGATCATACTGCCTTTATAAGTTTTTGGTTGAAGTAGTCGAAAGGTATATCAATTAGGCTAAATAATAAAAATTCAAAGCATGGAATGGGTGATGAAACACGTGTGCGTCCTTCCCTGTGATATATTTGAATAAAATGAGATTATAGTAAATAGTATGTGTTTGTAGGTTGGTTGTCATTGCTATGAATTTTCTTATTTCCATAGGGGCCTTGATGGGTTGTAAGACTCCACTCTTGGTATGTGGATTTTATTAACTTATATTAAGATAAGTTATTAGAGGGTTACACACAAGAGCATATTCAAGAATCCTCCCTATTAAGTAGAATAGGTAAATTGGGAATGGTGGGCTCCATAACTACTTCCAAGTTTTGTCCTACTTACCTATCATTGATAAATAAATAATTTAAAATTATAAAAGTAATGATTAATTCATATTTAATTTAATTATTAAATTTACTTGCAAGTTAAGTAAATATGAGGAAATAATATTCGAAAAATATTATTTTAATATTTCAGTTTCATTTAAAATTACGTGGGAAGGTATAGTCAAGTAAAATTAATTACTATTATCAAAAAATATTATATATATATATATATATATTACTGTTATGTGAAAAGTAATAAATAATATTAACATAGTTTATTCTATCATAATTATTTATTTAGTGGGTTTTAAATAAATAATGTCCATTGAACCCTACTCGGTATTTTTAACATAAACTATTTATAGGAGGATAGAGGCTCCCACAATGTAGTATACACTACAATTAATTTAGATCCTCTTTATCCTCTCCTACTTTAAAGAGAGATATAATCCTGATCCTGGTATTCAGATTGAGTTCTCCCTTGTGCATCGAAGGCACATCGATGCAGTGATCATCAGAGTGTTAAAGGCATCATTGGATCACCATGCTTTATTCCAGAATTAAATGATCGAGACTATAGAAGATTTTTGAAGTATCTGTGGATGATCTAGAGGTATATTTCTATGTATCCTTCAATAAATGATCTCAATATATGAGTTATAGTCATGTATGACTTCATATCTAAAAATGGTTTGATTTTGTTTTATGTTTTGTGCATTGTTTAATTTAACAATTATCATCATACTGTACTATGTCCCGAATCTTTGGAGACAACATGTTACGCAGATCCAATGATGAAGAATTTAAAACTCCCAATCTTAGCATATACCACTATGACCCTGACACCATCAATTGGTATCAAAATAATTGGATAAATTTTTTGAGCCCAAAAAAATTAATTTTCATTTAAATTAATTTTGGGATTTTATTATTGTATCAATGGAATATTCAATGCATCAATCTGATTTCGAGTTACCATGTTATAGTTGTATGAAATTTTAAATATGGGTTTATTTTTTTTTTATGAGTATTATTTTTTATGAACATATATCCTTGTTTCCTGTTAACTGAAACTATTCTATCCAGAAATTGTGGCTCGAATAAATTTCTATGGTTCATGAAATAATAGTTATTATTATGATATTAATTATTATTATTATTTAACAATAACAATAAAAATTTAATTATTATAATATTGAATGGATAATTTACTGCCTTCTCATTTTTCTTATGCAGATTGTACTATTGTGGATAGATCCACATATCCAAACAAAAAATGGGAATGAATGGGGGAGGTGGATTCAAAGTATTGAAAAAACATTTTTTCAATCTGAAAATGGGCCATCCGCCTATCAAATTAACATTCACCACTCAGGTTCATCTCCCTCTTCTAAATCTCATGGCCTACCAGTGGCCCTCTTCTCACCCCCTCCCTTTGTGTACCCCCTTGACTGGGAGACCTCCCTGAGCAGTGGCCCACCCTCCTCATCCTTCACCAGAGAATACCCCACCTCACTAAAATACTGACTTGTGTGTCAAGACAAGTTTTTAGGTCAAAATCATGTGCCTACATTCCTCTACTAATCTGTCATGGCCACCTCGGCATCCTCTACATGATACATCCCTCATCTAGATCTGACAACACTCACGAGAGATCTTCTAGAGTTTTCAAGATTCCCCCATCTTTTCATGCAGTTTCCCACCTGGCATCCCACCCCTGGGAGAATTATTATGTATATAAATTCCTTCCATCATTAAAATTAGAACAAAACTAGGTGTATGGGGTGTTCTTGATGCTAACGTTGAGGGTGCCTCTTACCACTTGGGATTTTTTCTCAGAGTGGTGGGTTGAGTTAACTATATTGGAAATAAGGATTATCCAAACACAACATGATATCATTTTAGATTCAAGCATTGATAAAATCATTTTTGGATTTTATATGGTGGGAATCACACAAAAGAACAAGGAACTATGAGTTAATACAGTTGGTCATCCAAATACCTACCCTAGATGCACCGAGTTGTGAGTTAGCGAATGCCTATTGACTATTTGGATTGGTTAAGATATCCTTACCACTATAATACTCAAACTGGGTATTATTACGATTTTATCATAGATGTTTCTTATATATTCATTAAATATTCAGATGTATTTAATGATTTAATTAATTATTCATTAATTTCTAATGTGGTAATCTATATAAATGTAATCATCTACTAATTTTTATTTTTTTGTAGAAAACGTCATATAATAATAAATGAATAAGTATGATAAATATTGGTCACTATAAATTACCAATGTATCTTGAATTTCCAAGTGTAGTATGACTTCTTGCGCATACTACTATGATTTTAGAAAATCATGGTTTCAGTGTCCCAATACCAGTTAATCCACATAAAGAAGTGCGGGTGTTAGATTTATAAACGGGGACTCGTTTATAAATCATATGATGGATATGTCATTAATGAATCATAATCACCATATTCTTGTTTTGGTAACTACATCAGCACATGGGTGATATAACATGTATTCTCATCTTTGAGATGTTTATGAGGAGATAATGATGAGAGATGTGAATGGGTGATAGTAACACTAGCTTTCTCTAAATATAAATGATAGATCGTGATCTTTTAAGGAATTCCATTATCACATATTTTCACCCATTTAATCTAGTTTCATTCTATGTTTAAAAACATGTAAAATTGAGTAAACACTTTATTACCTATTTAGGTATGTTTTTTTGATTTAAATAATAATATAAAAAGATAGATTAATCTTTAGTTCTTATGGAGTAATAATTTAAGGGAAGATTTAAAAGGCCAGGGGATGTTTGTTCCAAAGGCACATTCATAATGAAATTCCAAGAAAATGAGGATGATTTTTAAAAATGTGGTTATTTTCATCACATAACATGAAATAAAATCTATTGAAGTTAATCACAATGAAATAAATTAATGAAAAATGTATCAGATTATTCTTCATGTATATTTATCAGTTTTAAAAGTTCAGTTTAAATCATGCAATATGGGTATTAAATAAATTATTCCAATCGCATATGTGTATTAAAAAATGGTAACTATGTGAGTATAATTAAATTACTAGATGTAAGGTGTATTCTACAAGTACAAGAGAATGTGTAATTCTAAAGGCTATAGTGGGAATTACTCTACATCTATATTTCTAATTTAATGATTCTTTGAAAAAAAAAATTGTATTACCAAAATATTTACATAACATTTCCTTTGGACACAAAGAGAAATTATTCAGGGTTGTATTGTACTCAATAAATAGTTTAGTGATACTTCGATCATATGAAAAATTTGATGAATATAAAAATGTAATACTTTTACCTAGTTGTAGAAGGATGGTTATTTCTTAGTAAAAACTATAGGAGGAAGTCAAGGATATACCTAGATAGGTATTTAGATTTGGTGTATTTAAATTCCTTTGGTATTATCTACATATTTTGTTTGGATAAAGAATCTTTTATAAGTGAAAGTATTCCACCGTGTTTCCATAATGAGTTCAGTAATAGAGTGTGAACAATTATAAAGGTACGATAGTGGTATATATATATATAATTCCAAATATTATGATATTTAATTAAAAAATGTGATAGTGGAGTATATTCATGTTTAGAATAAATAAGATGATTTGTTCCAACATGTATAATAATATCTTGACCATGATTTCATCGATCAATGCAATATATCATGGAAAAAATTTTAAACATGAATTACCTTATCTAAATCCTAAAATTTATGTTAATAAAGGGGATTCATGATATTTATTACATGGTAACATTGATCAATACAATGTATCATGGAGATATTCCTAAATTCACATTTTATACATAAATTTCATGATGTAATTAGCATCAATGTTGCAATTAGAACAAACTACTATTATATTTCATTGATATTATTTGTAAATATTTGTGAAATACCTTAAAAATATTACATCTAAAATGAAAAATAGACTTCATATAATTCATAATATGATAGAAATATACAATTTCATCATATTTGGTGTATCTATGAAAGGTTTATATTAGGATATAATCAAAATTACATCAAGAAAAAATTGTAGTGTATCAAGTGTAATTATTATAATGATTTATTAGGATATTACATAAATCACTAAGATATAAGAGTGTTAGTCTTGTGATATATTAAATTTCTATGAAATTGTACACGTCTCTATAAATGATAGTGGGTAAAATAATTACATGGGATTATTCAATGAAAATGATGTACAAATATTTTTCATAGGAACTAGTTCCACATATACATGTGGAATAGGAATTTTCTAAAGAAACATACATCATAGGATGGTTTAAATAGTAGAGGTGGTCTTATATTCACCATGAACAATGATTAATTATTAATTGAGAATAATAATTTCTACAACAATAAGTATATTGAAATAAGATAATATTGACAAGGTTATTTAAAAGTCAATAATATATTTCATGTTTCAAAGAGAAAATGGGATTATAAATGGAATATTGTGGTGGGTATTAAAATGGGATGAAACATGGTATGTACAAGAATAGTACCAATATAGATTGACTGTCCATACCAAGCTAGTATTCCTAAATCCATTAGAACATTAAATTCCATTGCTAATTTTTGTGGTCATTATTGATCATTGGATTTCATGGCCACCAATCAAGGATGTTGTCTATATAATGAAAACAGAAGGGGATGGTCACATCAAAGAATGAAAAGAAATGTTGGAAGTTACTGAAATACAATTTGGGATCGAGGTATGCAACTAGATTGAATAATATTCAAGTGTAATGAATATTTTCTATATTTCTACAAAATATTAGTGGGAACACTAATTTTTTCATGTTAAATATGTATGGAAATATATTGAAAAATGTTAGAGGTCTTAAATATAGTTAAGACGAGGTTGAAGAGATTTTCTACTGATTATATTAAATTTTTAACCTATGTTTTGGGGAACATAATCTATAGTAGTAAAACTAATGGATTCATAGACCTTTTCAATCGTACATATAGTTACATGGTATTTTAAAGTAAATGTTCAGGCAATTCAAGAGTAGAATTTTTTCTAGTGTCACATGGCATAAATATCTCCAAGTAGTCATGCAATTGAATAAGTTGTGATTAAGTGGTGAGTTCAGTTACATATGATTTCATGATGGACTAATCACCTATTACATGATATGTAAAAAAAATGATATTTCCTTCATGTACTTTATGATAGGAAAAAATCAATTATAACCACGAGTACTACAAGTGATGAAATAAGATCTATCTTCTTGTACATTGGGAAGTATAAAAGATATATTCCCAGTAAATGGAGAATAATGTATACAAGTTTTGTTGAGAACATGAGAATCATCCTTTGGAGCAATTTTATCTAACATCAAATTCTACCTACGGTATAGAGAGTGACTAGCTCAAAAAAACTAGTGGTAGTTATACCAATACAAATTGAGTACGTTCCATCTTTGATGAATCTAAAAAGCAGTTATTTAATGAAACAATTTTTTCTATATCTTGGAATCAGCCCTTCCAATTGTTGTTTTATCATAACCATATGTCATCGGAAAAATTATTCCATGGATAAATTCCTCCAGTTAGATCAACAATTTATAAGACAATAAAAGGTAAATGACACAATTGTGCATCTTTATTATGAGATATTTGAATACAAAGTGGATATAGTACCCAATATGTGGTCACATGTTAGTTGTAATTTCAATGATGTTCCTTATCTCATTATGATCCTTGATGTATTTCTAGAATCCAATATTAGTATGTTTATTTTATTCACTACTATCGAGATAAGTCCCTAGAAGGTCACACACTATAGTGTAGTCAGGAATCCTCCATATTCAATTGAATCAGTATATTGGTCATAGTGGGACACCCCATGGGTCAAAGTGTTCTCAATGTTATCAATCACTGATAAATAAATAAATTCATACTAATCATGTAAAGAATAATTGGTATTGATTCTATTAATTATATGTATTTACAAGTTATGTCAATATGAGAAAATATTATTCAAAAGAATATGAATTTAATATTCCATGTTAATTTATTATTACGTGTTAATGGAGAGTAGAGTTAAATGGATCGGGTTTATCATGTAATTTATTTTATATATATTATAGTTATGTGATAAAAAATAATATTTATGATGTTAAGTTCTTCCAAATTATTTGTTTAATGGATGATAAATAAATGAGGGTCAACTAACCCTATTGTTTATTTTGATCATAAACTATTTATAGAAAGAGAGAGGATCTTTCCTTGTATTTTTTGCTGCGAAAAATCCATAGCACCTTTATCCTATACCTATTTATAAAGATATCGACTCTCAATATAAGAGTTCCAATCGAGTTATCCCTTACGCATCAAAGGAATGTTGATACAAGGATTGTAGTAGAATAGAATACATCATTGGATCTTTGTGCTAGCACACCGAATTTGATGATTGATGCTATAATGTATTTTTTAATAGTACGTTTATGATATATCGTGATACATTTATAGATGAAATATAGTGATGATTTGTAGTCTATAATAGATTCATATCTGAAAAAGATATGTTTCCAGTATCTATTTCGAGCTTTTTTTCATTTACATAACATCACCAGACCATACTAAGGATTTGATCATCAAACATGAAAAGTTATGGCACTCTAATAGAATAATTTGTTTAAATAAACATACCATCAACTGCTTCTATTCCCCTAGTACCTTCACGATGGTCATCTCAAATCCCAGTTTGCAATATTACTATAAAAAGAGAGGGTGGGGGATCAAAGGAACATGCATTCATTTGAAGAAAATATGTTTCACTCCCTTTTCATGAATATAATTACCTCTATTATCCTGTATCCATAAATTCGTTCTTTAATAATCATGTTCTAGTGAATTTCTCTGAAAACAATTCTTTGTGATCCGGACACCGTGAACCACATAACACACAACAATTTCCAAAACACAGACCTCCAAGAATCAGGGTCCCTGAAATTTCTTTTTGAATGAAGTCCATGAACCAGATTTGGAAAAAAATTATATTGTGAACTCAATGGATTCCTAAGAAGTCTCTTACGATTTACTTAATGATTCTACTCAAATAAAGAAAATAACGGGAAACATAATGCTCGAGGAGTGAATTCACCCCATCTTGGACCATGCATCACTGCTTGGGATGTTGTTAGATGCTGATAAAGAGTATCCTATATAAAAGAGGATTCTTTTGTATGATTTTGGTTTTAGAGATGATGTCTTCATCCTATATACTAATAGAGACAAACCATCCTACTAGTTTAGAGGCATATCGAGGAATACGATTGAAACAAGCATACAACGAGACATATATAAATGGATCTGGCATTCATCCAAGAAAATAACCTTGACAAACCCATAAACAATATAAAAGGTGGAATGATGGAGGATGAGGAATATTTCTCATAGTACCAAATTATAATCAATGCATGGTTTGGGAACCCGATGAATGGATGGAATGAAGGATGGGATCTATGCCATGGAAATAACTTCACTGATGAATTGGACTACGCCTACTGGGAACATGCATTATGATGTGAATTTTGGATAGTGATGATGTTTTTAAGACTCTATGAAGCAACATGGGATTCTCAGTTCCATGTTTATTGACCACATGATATCATGATGGAGCTTTTGAAAAGTGGTCATCATGGACCAAAATAATCCTCCTAGATTATGTGGATATCAATATCAACCTTTGGGTCCTTCATCGTATATCTATAATATGTATTTTAGTGGAAATGTATGATGAGTTTCTCCATGTCGATAATTTGTTGGAAGATCTATAGAAGCTACTATATTTGGAAAAGGTGCTTCCTAACCTGGGGTAGGAAACCAGTGTGATGAATAAGGGGACCAAAGACATTTCCATCAAGAATTGGGTCAATTATTTTTTTGAATAGCTTCATAGAGGGGCCCACTCAAGTCAATGATGTTTCCATGAAACTTCTAATGATTCCACACACATGTCCCAGGGTGTACCAATGGGGTAAGGAGGGATTCAAATTGAGGATCCTAGAAATAAGAAAATGGAAGCTATTTGGATTCCAGGTAATTAATGAGCATCAAACCATATCCATATTGGTATTATTCATCATGAATATCATCTGTAGAAGGATCCTCCTAGTGAGTGATGTGCACATGGGTGTAAGTCTAATCACCTTCGTAGTGGCAGTGATGCTACAAATATGAAGCCACGACAGTCATGAAATCCATGTTCTAGGAAATATATACCAGGTACTTCAGTATATTATTGAGGGGAAGACAATGCTACACATGTGTGGGTCATTACACTTCTTCTACAACTAGGTGGTCGTACAACTATAGGGGTACAAATATATAAACCCTATTTCCCCTCTCGAAACAAACTTCCAGTCTGTGATTCTAATCATCATAGGATATTTCACATTCAAGTGGTGTTTGACGGATGTTTTTAACTAGTTTGGGTAGGAATATTACTTTAGCATTCACATATTTTCTCTAACAATGAAGGTGGTGAACAATGATGTAAGATGGACATAAGAGCAATGATCATATCTCATGGACTTTAAGGGCATGTTTCTTGAATAAGTCTTTAATTGGGAGCCGATATGTTATCCATATAACCAGAATAGACTTTCCAGGAAGTTTAGGTGCCTAAAAAGGATGACCTTGTAGGTGTACTAAAAGGTGAATAATGAGTTCCTTCCTTTGATGTGGATTACTAGGCTCATTTTCACACATGAAGATGGTAATATTCAGAACAAGCTACCACCACTTACTATTGTGCATGAGTTGACCCATGAAAATGAAAAGAGTTGGGTGGTCACCTATCTTGGGGAGATGATGAGGTATAGATTCATTTAATCTAATGATAGGGTAATCCCCCCAATATGAGTCCATGATTGGGTGGTGAATATAGTGCATTGTGGGGGGAAATCAAGCCCAGTGAGTTGGGTAGCGATAGTTGGACTAGGGGATCATGGTCAAGACAACAAAGATGTTAATAGAGTAGAGCAACAAAATCTGTCCAAACACTCTTAAGATGGTGGACCCAGGTGGAAGGGAGTCCATCTGGGTTGTTATAGATAACCTTTTCCCATGATCCTGGAATTTAGTTACATCACATGGAAATCCTTAGAGATTCCTTAATTCTAGAGGCATAGAAAATATAGGACATCATCATACATTTCTCATGCATTCAGGAGATTTCGAATCATCATATCAAATGAGGGACCTGTCTCTCCCATATTTGTTTCACCAAGGATGGTTTCCACATGTATCAAGAGTATAGGAAGTGGTAATTGATGGATCTTTAATACCTGGTGAATTCCTAGGACAATGTGTGTTTGATTAAATACTGGGTGTGGGTGATGTAAGACATGAGCTATCCTCCTCAACCATTAGTACCTGAGCCAGTTATGTGTAATCTCATTACCAAGATATCATATGAAACAAGAGGAGATGATTCTCTTGAAGGGATCCCCTTGGAGAGTTGTGATATCACAATATCCATAGAATAACTGGATTAACTCTTCACAGTAAGCTCTAATTCACCATTCATTGTTTCACCTTTCCTCTCATTAACATCTAAATCCTCTAATTGTAACCTATCCCATACAGGATAATCTCAAACAAAAGACACATTTTAGTGGGTATTAAGGTGAATAGATATTTTCCTAGGATCATAATACGAGGCCTTCGCCCATAAAATATATGAATGATAGGTTGAAGAAAGATTTTGTGGAAATGTCTAGATCATAGGTTCTCATAGTAATATATGGGGGGTGGTACAACCTGTAATCATGAATGAGGTGATATAGAATATTGATATATTGCTTCTCAGATCCCATAATTATCACGTCATCATAGTGTCATACTGGTTATTTTTTTAACCAAACTAAATGATGTGACCCTTTTAGGAAAAGTGATGGAGGTACTGCACACATGGATACCAGAAGAGGATAGGTCTTAGGGGTCTCTTTTCTAACATGGGACAAATTCAATGAACCATTTATCATCTGAGCTGATTAGGCCATGTTCCCAATTGAAAAGTTATTTGTGGATGCGAGTGATGCCACTTGTCGTGTGAAACTTTGTGTTGATAGAGACAATATTTCCATGGTGGGGTCAATCAAGGATGCCCATCCACATAATATGGATCTCATCTTATCTGAGAGGATTCTAGAAAATTATCCTTCTATATTACTTCTTTTGACCATTCCTAAATATGATTATTCACCACCCAAAGACCTGGAGGATTCTAACTCCGAGGTAGGTGAAGATAACTACATCAACTAGAATAGGGTGTCGAATTGAAAACAATGATTCATCAATCAGACTTTGTACCCACACCTCATGGGATGAATGACATTACTTCTCCATTATGTGTGCTACTTCTGTGATAGTGTGGTAGATTCCTATGTACATGATGCATTGATTTGTAACTTTCATTCAAAAAAATATGTGTGGAGGAAGCTAACACCTAGATGTCGCCTGGTGTTAGGAGATGACTAACAACATTTTCAAGATCTAAGTGGTAAACCAAGAGATCTAATACCTATAATAATAAGTAGAATATCATTATTCCTTCATAAATACAAAATCCGAATGCATAATCCAATTGAATTTTTAGTTAGAGGTTGTCAAGGACTATATAAGGTATGCAGAACATTGAGTGGATGATTCCCGAGATGAGAAGGACTGCTCACAACTTAGGGATGATGATATTTCCCAATAACTGATGAAGAGGAAACAGATCCCAGGAAGTGTCACCAAACCTAGAGGCCACATGACAAAACATTGTGGAGCTGAATCGGTTGATTACTAGAGCAGATCGGTAAGGGAATTTTTTTTCCAGGACTCATAAAATGCTCCAATATGTGGATGTCCCTAGTATGATCACAACCAATTTGTTTTCATTGAAACATACTTTCATAAATTGATGTATTTATTTATGATTCATTAACTATCACACAATGGTCATACTTGTGAGACAACCAATCATAATTCCTTAAGATCACATGGGTCATACACACCGCGGTATACAAAGGACAATAACATGATTAATTATTTGTATGAGAGTTCCACGTAATCATCAAACACTCATGGAATAATATTTTTTGAACACCAATAGTGTTTGGGATAAGTGAGCCTATGGTTGGATAAGAGGGATCCTATAAGATCAAAATTGCTTCTCTGATGCACGCTAGTGCATGAACATGGTAACACCATGAGAATTGGATTAAACATGGATAAAGGGTAATGGGGAGGGTGAATCTAAATTCCCAATATATGGAACACCAGTAGTGTAATGATATCCTTGAGAAATAGCAGCTGTTCACAAAAGTGTTATTTTTATCACTAATAAAAGGATATCAGTTCCACCCATTCAATTCTTCACCTCCCATTTGTAATTTTCATAAACCCAAACCAATTTTGATATCCTAGAAGTACATTTTATTTCCTAACTTCCTTGATCACTAAACACTATCCTATTTCATTCAATTAAAATAAATTCATCAAAAGGATGTTCAAGGTCTTGAGGAATGTATGACATACACCATACCATTTATTCTTAATATTTGACCATAAAACAACCCTAGGAATTAATATAAGGAATTTTATTTCATTGGTATACTAATTTTTATATATTTTATTTTAATAATATTTATTTGTTTCCTTTAATCCGTATTTAAAAACAAAAAGGCATTAATCATGCATTGGGAAGACAACCACTTCTACAAAGTAGCATTTTTTGTTTATCATCACGATTTTAATTATTTATCAAAACCAATAAAAATATGACTCACTAAAAAATAATTTTTATATAATTTTTATTCTATTATAATGATATTATACACTTCCTTTACTATTATCACTATTGAGAAATAACATGTTCGTGTTTTGGTTAATTTAACCACCCACTTGTTAAATGTTATAAAACTATTTCATGGATAACTATGAGAAATTAAATAGTAATATTATTATAATTTAATATTCAAATAATCCTTCATTTATTATTAATAAATAGTTATATTATGTATTTAACTTATTGAAAAATGTCACATTCAATTTCAAAAATTACCAAAATAAGTAAAAACAAATATTATTTTCACCCTTCAAAAATCAAAAAATATATAATAAGTAAATATATTATGATAATAAATAGTCGGAAATAAATGTAATATAGATGAATAATTTTCCTAAATGTTATATAATAAACTATATTTTATTATTTTGGAATTTAGGCACATGTGAAAAATGAATCAAATACAATGTAAGGGTTTCTTGTATCAATTTTCACCTATTTAGACATATTTCTAATTGTACACTATTTTTTATTTATAATATAGTTTATACAACCCATTTTATATTTTTTCATATAGAATCCTTTTTATATAATGATATTCAATTTTCTATTCCATTGTTATTATCTAAAGGGTTTTGATATAAAATCACAAATTTTGAAAGGGTTTCTTATCTCAATTTTGATCCCTAAAGAAATATTTCTTATTGAAGAATTTTTTTTCTATATAATGGATTATGTACTAAAAATTAATTAATTATTTATGATGATCACCTTATATATTATTATTTATAGTGTTCTATTCCATGTCCTTTCTCTCATTGGGCTTCAACTTGAAAATTTCAAAAACTAAAAGGGATTCATTATCTCATTTTCAACTCCATGAAAATTATTTGATATTATGCATAATTATTTATTTTATATGGAGTATGAGATACCATATTTAGATAAATTATAATGAATATATTCCATATTATGATATTTTAATTTCCATTTATTGGTAAATATCTCATGTTCTTTGATTCTTATATAACAATTACTATAAGGGGTTTTCATAATTCAAATCCATTTCATGATTTAACATGATCATTCATAAGGATATTTATTTCAACATTCAATTATTAAATAATAATATCTTTCTTAATATTACATTATCATCTAATATAGTGTAAAAATATCTTTTAATTCGAACATTTTACCTTTATAAAATTACTCTTTCAAATGTGTATAATTATTTCGAATAATTTACATCCTCCTTATTGATGGGTTTACCTAATTATAAATATTTTAATTTTACTCTAATTTAATCAATTATAATAAGAAATATAATTATTTTTTATCTCATTTTACCTCCATATTTTTATTCTCCTATTTAAAAAATGTTTTTACATTTTCTAAATTTTTGGGTTTCAATAATGATATTTACAGATTTCAAAAAGAAATATTTATTTCCTTTCCAAATGAAATGTATTATCTTTCACATAAAATTTATGTTGACAACCATCATTTCTTTTTCAGGATCAATTATTGGATATTCTTTTTCAAAATTAAATATTTATTGTTTTTTAATTTAAAATTTGGAAAATATATTTTTAATGCGGCCAGTAAATTCTTCTTTTTATTACAATTTTAAAAATTCATTCTAAAATACCTTTTTATGTTTTTATTCTATGTGACAAATATTTCAACATCCATTGAAATATTATATGAATGTTTCCCTATATGCTTTAATGAATTTTAAAATAAAAAATTTTTCCTCCCAATTTTATAAAATAATTAATTTAAAATTATTTTACAAGATTTTTTATATTTCTTATTTCCAATTTTATTTTTCTCAATCTCCAAAAAATGAATTTTCAACTATGTTATTATTATTTTTCATATTTTATAATTGTTCAGGGAAATTATTCCAATGATATCATCTACCTTATTTCATGATAAAGTCTATGTAAAATTATTTTCAATAAAATAAATGGTCCATCATTTATTTTGTCTTGCATAATCTAAAGAATAACATTTATTCCCATGTTATCCATAACTTAACACTCTATATTTTCTCTCTTTGATTAAAGGGTGTTTAAAAAAATTAATACTTCAATTAACTAAGATTACAATGTAAGAAAACTTATACATTTTTATATATTCATTTTAAATACCATATAATCCATTCAATGGTATCTACCTATAAATTTATTTCATATCCTTGGATAGCGATTTAGATTCCACTACTTTAACATGTTTATTTAGGGAATTATGAATTAGTTTCTTATTCGATTCCATTTTAAGGGGATTTGAAACCCATTTTAATTCCATAGGCACATTATGATTTGGTGATGATTCATTTTATATGGAACACATTTTTTGGGATGATGATGGGTGGGGTCCTATACTTCCCTCCATTTCATTTGTAAATGTTGATATCTAATGAGATTTTTAGGTGTAGACATAATGACTATGTTCACACATATGTGGTAATTATGATTTTACTAAATATTTTAGGATTGTACACGTCATGTTTTTTTCACATTGGCATGGGAATAATGAATTTTATCAAGAGGTTTAACTAGAAATGATTGTTCCATATTTCTATAAAAAACTCAATGATACTAATTCTGATGATTTATTCAATTCGCATTTACCTATAATTTCTTAACAGGAACTTGCAACACTTTTTGTTTCCCCACATTTCCACTTTCTAAAGGTCGGCAACATTTATCACAGTCAAAGGTGATGTCTTAACCTTGATAGAAATGGTATATTGGATAGTCAGTAACTCCTTCTGTAGATTTATCCTCAGAACTCATCACTTCATTTGGGTCTCCCTCACAGTGTTATGTCATGTTTGTGGAAATCATTTCTAGTTTCACCTGGTTTTCGAATCCAATTAATTATGCATCTTCAATCCAGACAGTATGAGGTCTCTTGATAGGGAAACAAACTTTGGTAAGGAGATAAGTCCCAATGGTATTCACTAGAATGTATGGACTCTTGGAACATTGGTCACACGATTTTTTTTATGAGGGAATCTCATGGAGGCATCACGGGAGAGGACCCATGGAATCCCATTTCCATTATAGGGTATTTAAATCCCAATTCATATCTTACATGGATTTTATCAAACCATCCCATGTTTGGCATGTGGTAGTAGTAAGTGATAGCTCATGAGTTTAACCTCATTAGGAGATGGAGATGAAGCTGATTAGGACACCTAGGGGAGGATGATCGGGAAGATGTTTCCCTAGGAAGGAACACGTGAGAGGGTTTACCAATGGTTGGATCAGAAGAACATATTGATGCTTATTTGGGAGATGTGTCACATAAAGGGATGACGTCCCATCGTGATGGATAATATAGACACCCGTGTTTGTGGATCAATGAGGTACACCCTTAAGGGGGGTTGGGGCACTATGGTTTTTTATTGGTCCTGATAGAACATCAGAGAGGTTTCTTATGTGCCATTCATATATGATATGGATTGAATCAAATATAGATCAATGGTGTTGTTTATGTTCATGTGACTAGAACAGTCCATGCAGTTTAACATCTTGTGGAAAGGATGATCAAACCATTAAAGGAGCATCATTAAGGGATGGTGTGGGGATTATTCCTAGATGATTCCCTTTCAAGGGGATTTCTCTTGGTTGTATTGTGTGGGGATTACATGTGAGATCCACCCTTATGTACTAGGAGAAGTGATGATGTGGATGGTGCACAGACATGAATTATTCCAAAATGGACTAGAAGGATATATGACTTCAAGTTAAGGTCATTATTTTATAAGGATGGGGTGGCCCGAGTAAAATTAGGATGGAGGTGGATGGAGTGTCGGACGCTAGGTTTGGACCTCATGGAGGTTTCTTTTTTAATTCAATTAGCTGGGAATCAATGAACACATAGTTCAGTATATGGTGTTGGGGATTACATCTACTGAGGAGGTCCATGGAGGTTGAGCATGAGGTTAGGGATTACAAATGGAAGATTCCCATTGAAAATGGACATGATGTGATTTTTGATTACACATGGAAGTTTCCCATGGAGAGTATGATTGGAACTTACACATAAGGATTTGGACCATAGAGCATATATAATTTGGGATTATAACATATGGTATGCCCATTTGGAGGAAGGAAGTTGGATTTCATTGTCACTAAAACCCAATAAGCTCATGTGATTTATACTTGGTTTGAGAAATAATAGGAAGCAGTAGGCCTGATGGTCATATCACAAATTATGTGGAAACGTGTGATGATATGTGGCCTACTCACAGAATATTCCCAAGGAGGATTTCATTCCCTATTAGTAGGATTTCATTCCATGTGGGGGGATATAGCTACATGTGAGGATAATATCATACCACATGACAATAGGCAGCATGATGGCCATCCCATGATACACACACATGGATAATCCTATACCAATTTCATAGGTTATGGCCACATTTTAACATCATGTGGTAAATATGATGGTGCTTGGAGGATTTATTTCATGTTGTAGAGATGTTGGGGACTCACTCCTTACCCATTGGTATAACATAATTATATTTCATAAACCCTTGATAGGGGGGTAGCTTTAGGAATTCACATTTTGAATAGTGTGGAGGGGTGTTCAATCATAAGGTATATGTTAGCTTGCCTATGTTAAGAATAAAAATGTATTTTAATAATTATTGTTAGATGGGAAAGTATAATGGGAGTATAATTCTACACCTATAAAGGATTGGTAAACAAGAAAGGGTGGAACTTGTCACATAGGGACTTGAGGTGTGGTTGAACTAATCATTGATTGATGTGGGGTCCTTGGGCACTTGACCATCGTGAAGAGGTTCCAATAGAATAGAGGGAGGATATAGAAGCCAAAGAGATTATATTTTCAAATCATATGGCCATAGGGAGAGGTAATTCTTGAATATTAGGTGCTTTTAGGAGGTCATGGACATTGAGATGGGATTGGGTTCATGAAACATGGTGACATGTCCACAGGTTGATTCCTTCGATCAGAAAATGAGTGTTTCAAGAAATCATAATTCTTCACGGATCCTCAAGTTCCTCTAAGGGACTTATTCTTTCATGAGGGGTGTATGAATTGGAAAAAGGAATCACCTACATAGGTGGAGGTATTCATGAATATATGATAGGGTTTTTTTGAATCTCAAGTACCATTGAAATCCATTTATGGTTAGGATCATGATGATTGAGTACTCCATAAATTGGGAGAAATTCAGTAGTCAGAGAGTCGGGTAATAGTCATTCAAAATTTGGAGTGAGATATATATTTAAATTAAATTGGTTTTATGGTGATGGAATATGATTTCTAAAGAATTAATGGGATTCTTGAATATACACAACTACATTATACTCACATAGCATAACATGAACCCTTAGTGTAGTGATGGATCACCTTTGGACTAATAGAGTGTACTATTAAAGCCTCACCTGTTCATGGAAGGGGATGTTTTTTTATAAAAGGTATTCATGTGGAAGAACCAAAAAAGTTTTTTTTGGGACATTTGATGTTGGATTTGTTTATTAAAAACCATGGCCTCTTACACTAATCCTGTTTCACATATTTCAACCCAAAAATCCCCCCCCCCCCCGCTCTGAACAGGAGATGAAAAGAAAAGGAGGTTCATAATTTGATGGATAATCATAGAAAATTTTGAAAGTATAATCTCTATCATGATGTTCATTCTTGGTCATTTTTGGTCATTGCTTTTCATTCATGGTCATTCTTGTTCATTCTTGTTGACAAATCTCGATATTGCACGATGAATTTAGACACTACTATGTGTTGTAATAGTGGGTTTCATAGACCGAACTTGAACAATATGTTTGATTACCATATCATTAATACATTTAGATATATATATATATATATATTAATTTTTACCATTATAGTGTAGATATATCATTTCCCACTATTTTATGGTAATTTCTATAGATTAATTTACATAAAAATGTTATAGAAGATCTCAGGCTATAATGAGAACCTTGGGATACTATGAAAATGATCATAATATAGGGTCATACGGTATAGATACAACCTATGGAGAAGAAAAAAGTCAATTTATGACTATCATATGTTGGGGGATCTTAATAATTGAGACATATTCTAATGAAGTTTGCACTTGCAGATGTCTATTAGTGAGATCATGAGAACATACCCAATAGTAGGAACATCGCATATTTTGGGTTTCATTTGGGGTTTCTATCTACATACATGTGTATTATACTGATGAGTTGAGATCATTACCAGTGTGTTACATTTGATGGTGTAATTTGAAATAATGGGAAAACAAGGATTTTAATATCATGTTGAGGTATTTTCTGTTGGTTATGGCATTGGTGGTATGGAATTAATTCAATGTTCAAGAAATGATTTGTCTCATTGAACCTAAGGATTTAATATATATCAAGAATAGATCATATAGATCATACTACCTTTATAAGTTATTGGTAGAAGTAGTCGAAAGGTATATCGATTAGGCTAAATAAAAAAATTCAAATCATGGAATGGGTGATGAAACACGTGTGCGTCCTTCCTTATGATATATTTGAATAAAATGATATTATAGTAAATTGTATGTGTTTGTAGGTTGGTTTTCATTGCTATGCATTTTCTTATTTCCATAGGGGCCTTGATGGGTTGTAATACTCCACTCTTGGTATGTGGATTTTATTAACTAATATCAAGATAAGTTATTAGAGGGTCACACACAATAGCATATTCAAAAATCCTTCCTATTAAGTAGAATAGGTAAATTGCGAATGGTGGGCCCCATAACTTCTTCCATGTTTTTTCCTACTTATCTATCATTGATAAATAAATAAATTAAAATTATAAAAGTAATGATTAATTCATATTTAATTTAATTATTAAATTTACTTACAAGTTAAGTAAATATGAGAAAATAATCTTCGAAAAATATTATTTTAATATTCCAATTTCATTTAATATTAAGTGGGAAGGTATAGTCAAGTAAAATTAATTACTATAATCACACAATATTATATATATATATATTATTGTTATTTGAAAAGTAATAAATAATATTGACATTGTTTATTATATCATAATTATATATTTAGTGGGTGTTAAATAAACAATGTCCATTGAACCCTACTCAGTATTTTTAACATCAACTGTTTATAGGAGGATAGAGGCTCCCACAATGTAGTATACACTACAATTAATTTAGATCCTCTTTATCCACTCCTACTTTAAAGGGAGATATAATCCTGATCCTGGTATTCAGATTGAGTTCTCCCTTGTGCATCGAAGGCACATCGATGCAGTGATCATCGGAGTGTTAAAGGCATCATTGGATCACCATGCTTTATTCCGGAATTAGATGATCGACACTATAGAAGATTTTTGAAGTATGTGTGGATGATCTAGAGGTAAATTTCTATGTATCCTTCAATAAATGATCTCAATATATGAGTTATAGTCATGTATGACTTCAGATCTAAAAAAGGGTTGATTTTGTTTTTTGTTTTGTGCATTGTTTAATTTAATAATTATCATCATACTGTACTATGTCCCGAATCTTTGGAGACAACATGTTACGCAGATCCAACGATGAAGAATTTCAAACTCCCAATCTTAGCATATACCACTATGACCATGACACCATCAATTGGTATCAAAATAATAGGATAAATTTTTTGAGCCCAAAAGAATTAGTTTTCATTTAAATTAATTTTGCGATTTTATTATTGTATCAATGGAATATTCAACGCATCAATCTGATTTCGAGTTACCATGTTACGGTTGTTGGAAATTTTAAATATGGGTTTATTTTTTATTTATGAGTATTATTTTTTATGAACATATATCCTTGTTTCCTGTTAAGTGAAACTATTCTATCCAGAAATTGTGGCCCGAATAAAGATCTATGGTTCATCAAATAATAGTTATTATTATTATATTAATTATTATTATTATTTTACAATAACAATAAAAATTTAATTACTATAATATTGAAAGGCTAATTTATTGCCTTCTCATTTTTCTTATGTGGATTGGACTATTATGGATAGATCCACATATCCATACAAAAAAATGGTAATGAATGGGGGAGGTGGATTCAACGTATTGAAAAAACATTTTTTCAATCTGAAAATGGGTCATCCGCCTATGAAATTATCATTCACCACTCAGGGTCATATCCCTCTCCCAAAACCCATGGCCTACCAGTGGCCCTCTTCTCACCCCCTCCCTTTGTGTACCCCCTTGACTAGGAGACCTCCCTGAGCAGTGGCCCACCCTCCTCATCTTTCACCAGAGAATTCCCCACCTCACTGAAATACTGACTTGTGTGTCAAGACATGTTTTTCGTTCAAAATCATGTGCCTTCTTTCCTCTGCTAATCTATTGTGGCCACCTCAACATTCTCTACATGCTACATCCCTCATCTAGATCCGACAACACTCCGGAGCAATCTTCTAGAGTGTTCAAGATTCCCCTATCTTGTCATGTTGTTTCCCACCTGTCATCCCACCCCTGGGAGAATTATTATGTATTTAAATTCCTCCCAACATTAAAATTAGAACAAAACTAGGTGTATGGGGTGTCCGTGATGCTAACGTTGAGTGTGCCTCTTACCACTTGGGATTTCTTCTCAGAGTGGTGGGTTGAGTTAACTATATTAGAAATAAGGATTATCCAAACACAACATGATATCATTTTAGAGTCAAGCATTGATAAAATCATTTTTTGATTTTAGATGGCGGGACATCACACAAATGAACAACGAAATATGAGTTAATACAGTTGGTCATCCAAATACCTACCCTAGACGCACCGAGTTGGGAAGTAACGAATGACTATTGACTATTTGGATGGGTTAAGAGATCCTTACCACTATAATACTCAAACTGGCGATTATTACTATTCTATGATAGATTTTTCTTATATATTCATTAAATATTCAGATGTATTTAATGATTTAATTAATTATTCAGCAATGTCTAATGTGGTAATCTATATAAATGTAATAATCTACTAATTTTTATTTTTATTTTGTAGAAAATGGCATATAATAATAAATGAATAAGTATGATAAATATTGGTCACTATAAATTACCAATGTATCTTGAATTTCTAAGTGTAGCATGACTGCTTGCGCATACTAATATGATTTTGGAAAATCATGGTTTCTGTGTCCTAATACCAGGTAATCCACATCAAGAACTGAGGGTGTTAGATTTATTAATAGGGACTCGTTTATAAAGCATATGATGGTTCTGTCATTAATCAATCATAATCATCATATTCTTGTTTTGGTAACTACATCAGCACATGGGTGATATAACATGTATTCTCATCTCTGAGATGTTTATGAGGAGATAATGATGAGAGATGTGAATGGGTGATAGTAACACTAGCTTTCTGTAAATATAAATCATAGATGGTGATCTTTTAAGGAATTCCATTCTTACATATTTTCACCCATTTAATATAGTTTCATTCTATGTTAAAAAAACATGTAAAATTGAGTAAACACTTTATTACCAATTTAGGTATGATTTTTTTGATTTAAATAAGAATATAAAAAGATAGATTAATCTTTAGTTCTTATGGAGTAATAATTTAAGGGAAAATTTAAAAGGCCAAGGGATAGGTGTTCCAAAGGCACATTCACAATGAAATTACAAGAAAATGAGGATGATTTTTAAAAATGTGGTTATTTTCATCACATAACATGAAATAAAATCTATTGAAGTTAATCATAATGAAATAAATTAATGAAAAATGTATCAGATTATTCTTCATGTATATTTATCAGTTTTGGAAGTTCAGTTTAAATCATAAAACATGGGTATTAAATATAATATTCCAATCGTATATTTGTATTAAAAAATGGTAACTATGTTAGTATAATTAAATTACTAGATGTAAGGTGTATTCTACAAGTACAAGAGAATGTGTAATTCTAAAGGCTATAGTGGGAATTACTCTACATCTATATTTCCAATTTAATGATTCATTGAAAAATATTTTTTAGTATTACCAAAATATTTATATCACATGTCATTTGGACACAAAGAGAAATTATTCAGGGTTCCAAAATGAATGGTGTTTCTCTTGTATTGTACTCAATAAATAGTTTAGTGATACTTCGATCATATGAAAAATTGATGAATATAAAAATTTAATACTTTACCTAGTTATATAAGGATTGTTATTTCATAGTAAAAACTATAGGATGAAGTCAAGTATATACCTAGTTATGTATTTAGATTTAGTATATTTAAATACATTTAGTATTATCTATATATTTTGTTTGGATAAAGAAACTTTTATAAGTGAAAGTATTCCACTATGTTTCCATAATTTGTTCAGTAATAGAGTGTGAACAATTATAAATGGTACGATAGTGGTATATATATATAATTCACAATATTAAGATATTTAATTAAAAAATTTGATAGTGGAGTATATTCCTGGTTAGAAGAAATAAGATGATTTGTTCCAACATGTCTAAGAATATCTTGACCATGATTTCATCGATCAATGCAATATATCATGGAAAAATTTTTAAACATGAATTACCTTATCTAAATCCTAAAATTTATGTTAATAAAGGGGATTCATGATATTTATTACATGGTAACATTGATCAATACAATGTATCATGGATATATTCCTAAATTCACATTTTATATATAAATTTCATGATGTAATTAGCATCAATGTTGCAATTAGAACAAACTTCTATTATATTTCATTGATATTATTTGTAAATATTTGTGAAATAACTTAAACATATTCCAACTAACATGAAAAATAGACTTCATATAATTCATAATATGATAGAAATATACAATTTCATCAGATTCTATGTATCTATGAAAGGTGTATATTAGGATATAATCAAAATTACATCAAGAAAAAATTATAGTGCATCAAGTGTAATTATTATAATGATTTATTTGGATATTACATAAATCACTAAGATATAAGAGTGTTAGTCTTGTGATATATTACAATTCTATGAAATTGTACACGTCTCTATAAAAGATAGTGGGTAAAATACTAACATGGGATTATTCAATGAAAATGATGTACAAATAGTTTTCATAGGAACTAGTTCCACATATACATGTGGAATAGGAATTTTCTAAAGAAACATACATCATAGGAAGGTTAAAATAGTGGAGGTGGTATTATATTCAGCATGGCCAATGATTAATTATTAATTGAGAATAATAATTTCTACAACAATAAGTATATTGAAATAAGATAATATTGACAAGGTTTTTTAAAAGACAATAATATATTTCTTGTTTCAAAGAGAAAATGGGATTATAAATGGAATATTGTGGTGGGTATTAAAATGAGAAGAAACATGGTATGTAAAAGCATAGTACCAATATGGATTGATTGTCCATACCAAGATAGTATTCCTAAATCCATTAGAACATTAAATTCCATTGCTAATTTCTGTGGTCATTATTGATCATTGGATTTCAGGACCACTAATCAAGGATGTTATCTATATGAAGAAAACAGAAGGGGATGGTCACATCAAAGAATGAAAAGAAATGTTAGAAGTTACTAAAATACAATTTAGGATCGAGGTATTCAACTAGATTGAATAATATTCAAGTGGAATGAATATTTTCTATATTTCTACAAAATATTAGTGGGAACACCAATTTTTCTATGTTTAATATGTTTGGTAATATATTGAAAAATGCTATAGGTCTTAAATATTGTTAAAACGAGTTTGAACAAATTTTCTACTGATTATATTAAATTTTAAACCTATGTTTTAGGGAACATAATCTATTGTAGTAAAACTAATGGTTTCATGGACCTTTTCAATCATACATATAGTTACATGGTATTTAAAAGTAAATGTTCATACAATTTAAGAGAAGAATTTTTTCTAGTGTCACATGGCATAAATCTCCCCAAGTAGTCATGCAATGGAATAATTTGTGATTAAGTGGTGAGTTTAGTTACATATGATTCATGATGGACTAATCACCTATTACATGATATGTACAAAAATTGATATTTCCTTCATGTACTTTATGATAGGAAAAAATAAATTATAACCATGAGTACTATATGTGATGAAATAAGATCTATCTTCTTGTACATTGGGATGTATAAAAGATATATTCCCAGTAAATGGAGAATAATTTATACTAGTTTTGTTGGGAACATGAGAATCATCCTTTGGAAAAATTTTATCTAACATCAAATTTTGGCTACGGTATAGAGAGTGACTAGCTCAAAAAAACTAGTGGTAGTGTAACACCCCAAGTAAATAAAGAATATGAAATTTTTATATTTATCCCTATTTGTGGAAAAAAATTCCAATATTAATTAAAATGGAATGCTATGCTCGATGGCTTACCCAATACGCAACAACGAGTTCCTTTGAAATCTTACGTTTCTCTCTAAAAGTAAAATAATATTATTTTAAATGGTAGTTAACTCATAACCGTTGTATTGATAGGAATGAATATAAATAACTAAAATATGATTAAATATGTTTGTTAAATGTTTTTACTTTTATCCAATAAATTTTAGAGGCTTAAAATACAAATGAATCCAATCTTAAGCATTGAATACACTGGTATTTTTAAAATATTGTTTTACTACCTTTTGATGGCAAACATTTTTTTTAAATCAAACTTTTGACAATTTTATAAGCTCAATTTTTCAAAATAAACATATTATTTATGATTGGGACATTGAAATCTACCTTGGGTTAATTTTTGGTATTTTCCGACAATGTTCATTTTTCAATGAATAGTGAAAAATACTGAATTTTACATTAAAACTGCTTTTTCATATAATTTAATTATATGGTTATATTATATTTTTAATTTGTTTTGAAGTTTAATTAGAATATATTTTTACCATGTGATACAATTATGGTCATTTGGATTAATTTCACTTTTTAATTGGGCATAAACATGTGCAAAGCGTTTCATAAATATTGTTTCAAAAAAACCCGCTATTTGTTTTGACAACGGGCAGTTTTTTTTAAATTAATTATTGAAATTTATGTATTTTTAATTTGGTAAAATGGACTAAATATTTGGAATCATAAGGTCCAAATTATGTAATTAAGACTCTTTTGCTTTTGGACATTATGAATAGTAACGACGATAATTATCTTTAATTATCTTGATTAATGAGTAATCGGGTAGTTAAAGATAATAAGATAATATCATAATAATACAAAATGACCCCAACATGTGTCCTAAGGCTACTGGTTGTCTCATGGCCGACCATGGGATGCCTTGTTCTAAACTTGGGGGCCCCTTTGAATCACTTTTGTGAGAAAGTGACTTTTTATCTTTTTATTTTTAAATAATGTTAAATGTAACAAAGAATGTATCACCTAAGTAAAACATTTTTAATTTTGTCTACATAAATTATATTTTGGACTATAAATAGTCATTATAAAGCTAAAATATTTCCTACATCTTCATATTTTTTTTATAATTTTTAGACATTAAATAAAGTAAATTATATATGACATCATGATGATGCATCGATGACCTCATTATTTAACTATTTAATCAAAATGGAAAGATAATGTAAAATATAAGACCTACACATGTCCAAAACCTATTTTATGGGTGGAGTTCTAACCCTTATCACCTTATCCTCGAAACACATCAATGTGGGACCATTAAAATCCGAAACTCATTTGAAAATAAAGTTACATTTTATACCTTTCCAAGAGTGCCCCTCCCCTCCTCTTATAAAAGGCCACCACCTCTACCTCCATACCCACACTTCCAAAGCCTTTGGCTCGACCAAACCCTGCCCATTTTGTCTCTCCACATCCCTCTCTAACTCCTTTAAGCCTCACTTTGGGCAGAAGTCTTCCCAAGGAAGCCTTTGAGCTCAAACCAAAGGGAGTTACCCGATTTTAAGGTAATGTCATCACTTGTGTCCTTTTGTTTTATTTTTCCTCTCCAACCCCCTAAACTCTTTTTATTCATTCATTTTGTAACAAATAAAATATATTAAATATAATAGTATGTTGTTATAAGAAGTATTCTAGCTACACTTACACACACCAATATCTAATGGTTAAAGAACATACTCTTCCTGTGGATGGCGAATTTCTGCCTCACGAAACGATGATTGTTCAACATTCTTCTCACACCTTAAAAGGTGGCCATTAAGATGAAAATCTATTTATATATGATATATAATATTCTTATTTTTTACTTAATCTTCTGTATTTTTTTTATTTATTTCATACATTTATAGTTACCATTTTGGGTGAACACGATATCGTCATTTAAGGAAGTGCGGACTACCGCCCCCTCAAAGTGATTTGATTTGTTATTACCATATGTGGTACGTATACAGGGTATATTTAATGATATTATATATGATACCATACTGGAATTAAAATACTATTATGTATCATTATGTTTTAATTCCATTAAATATGAAATAGAAATGTAAGTAGCGCTCATGCGTACGTACAGCTTACCGTCTCCATGAACGGTACATTTCATTTCTTATCTCAAAATGTTATGTACTATTATAAGTACATATATATAATGGATATATAGGTAATATATTACATCTAAATTATTGATATCATTATTGAATTATAACATATATATATATATATCTCATTTTGTTTTAATTCCATTAATATGACAAAAATGAAAGTAGCGTTCATGCGTACGTACGACCTACCGTCTCCATGAACGGTGCTTTTAATTTTTATCTCCAAATTATAAGTAATAGTATAAAATGAATATATACTGGATATATATGATATTTAAAACATCAATACTATTATGGATATGATGTACCTATAACTACATGGAAAATTATTTTCCAACAAGTTCAATTTTTGACTCATGTACCAAACATCGACAAAAACGTCTGATATGAACTCATATTATTACCCAATTATTATAACATTAAAATATGTGATATGAACTGAATAATAATCTTTATAGGACGTCTTTAATAAATTATAAATTTACCAAAGTTTATTATTCAGGAATATAAATAAACGAACAAGACAAGTTGGACTTGAGGTAAGGGATCCTACACCTCTCTTTCTTTTTAAGTACACTCTTTTATGTCATTCCTTTTAAGCTCATCTTTCTTATGATTGGGATGTTATTTTAAATTAATACTACTGTACTTATTATGTTCATATGATGAGAGACCCTATTTCCTCTCATCAATCCATTTTGGATGTTTTGAGTGGCACCGTTAGGCTGCCGAATTTTTGTAAGAGATCTATCCTCTCTTTCTTTTTAAGTCCTCTCCTTTATGTAACTTCTTTTAAGTTCCTCTTTGTTATGTTGGGGGATGTTATTTTATATTACTCTTTCTGTAAACTTTATTTTAATACGATGAGAGGCCCTATTTGATCTCATCAATCCATTTTTGGAAGTTTTAAGTGGCTTCGTTAGGCTGTCGAGTTTTCGTAAGGGATTTTTCATCTAACTTTTATTCCCGTGAGATTTATGGTACATTTGCCAAAATTTCCTTTGAGTGGTGTATTTACTACCCATTATTTTACTCATTGTGTAATATACTTTCTTTTATGAGTATTTACATCAATGTTTTATTGTCCTTCTTTCACGAGATGTACGTTTCGAAAGATACCCATGTCGGTAAGGGAACCTTTCACCCTCCTCTTTTTAAAAGACTTACTTTGTTGGGTATTTTAATTTACATATTTTTATGTTGGGATATGTCCTCATATATCCTTATTGATGTAAAGTTTGTGTCCAAGTGATGAGATACCCTTTTTTTATCTCTCATCAACTCATTTTGATGTGATGTTGTTAGGCTGTCAAGGGAACTTCATAACCCAATTTCGATTTCTTTGGGTTCAACATATAGTTATTGAATATGTCATACTTTGATTATGTGTGAATTACCTTTGATTATTTTACACTTAATATCCACTTTTATTTGGTGTATTCGTTTGTTACACATAATTATGTAATTTATTTATCCTTAAACCAAGGATACCATCTTTGTATGGGACTTCGTCTCAATCTCCTTTCATTGAGGAATATTTTTTTTTATACACAACCTTATTTTATACGGTGTATAAACCCCTTTGACTTTTAAGTTTATTCAAAAGGAATTTTTTTATACGAAGCGTTTACTAAATGACAAAAGGGAATGTTTTTTCGTACGTATGCGGCGATAACAACTTCTCTGCCACCATGACCATTATTTGAGTTGCGTCTTCGTCTACAAGACATACCTTTTTTTAAAAGAAAATTAAATACCATGTTTTACTTTTCTTTTATTTTGGTATTGAAAATGGTTTTCATAATATTGTTATATCAATGTGTGGTATTTATATCTTGTGATTGAAAGGTGGAAATGTTATGTTTCGTTTATGCATGTTTTATGTGATACGATTATGTTGAGGATCTTGGGAATTATTATGAAGACGGGTGGTTCCGTGATAGAATAAGGGCGAGTGAGCCCGTTATAGCTCTCCAATGCATTGGGTAACACGAAGGAGTGGAACGTTAAGGTTTCTCCGAAGATATTTAGGGAATATACTGTGATGGGTATTCCAAAACGTAACCAAGAGGGTTACTCCCTACGTAAGAATGTTATGAATGCCTCAAGTTACCTTTTATGTCTTATGATTTCTATGATTTATTCATGATTTGATGTGGTATGTTAAAGTGCCTATGTTTTATGGGTAAAGTATGATTTCATTCTTATGTATATATGAACTCATGTTTCCTTTCCATATTTTTTATAACCCTTACTGAGCTTTTTATGCTCATCCCAAGTTTTTGAAATGTTTTTCACAGGTCAAGGGAATGGTACGTTATGTGATGGTAGTGTCAAGGATGTGTCAAGAAAGAATCCATGTTTTATTTTAAATATGTTTCTGTTGATGGGAAGAATGAATCCTCTCTTTTATGTAACCACTTTGTTTAAATGTGTAATGTAATGCAAGTTTTATGATCTAATTCTCTAAAACTCTAAACCTGAAAAGATCCTCAATGTGTAATCTTGTATTAACTCAATATTAAGTAAGGTTTAGGGTTAGGGCCTTATAGTTGGTATCAAAGGTCGGTTTAGATAACTTTAGAGGTTAGGGTATTCTTTAAGAATAAGTGACATTACCATAATGGTTAGGATTTTAGAAAGAGTCCTAGTTTTAGATAATGTGAATGATTAAGTATATCTTAGTGTTTATCTTCCTCATTAGTACATTATGGTTTTGTTGATATACTCACACTGACCTTTTTGGTTTTAGTAAATGGTTGGATCTAGCAGGCACCAAAGTAACAGTGTATTTGAAGGAAATTGTGACAGTTTTTTGAGCAATCAACTGAATGATATGGGAGATGCAATGAGAACTCTTGTAATTATTCCTCAACCAACTATCTAGAGTCATGATTGACCACCTAAACCTTGGTGATTTTTCTAAGGCATCATATATGTGAGAAACAAATCCCTACGGAAGTACAGGTAATAATCATAAAGGTAAGTGTGTTAAAAAACCTATGTGTCAAAGATGTGGAAAGAAACACCTAGTAAAATGTTTCAAAGGGACAGAAATATGCTATAGATGTGGAAATTAAGGTCATAAAGCAAGAACCTCCCATGGAAAAAGGAAGCAACCAGTTGACTCGAGGAAAGGGAAAGAAGTTCTTTCTAAGGGATCAATTGAATGTTTTAAATGTGGTGTGCATGGTCATTATGAAAACACATGTCCTATGATGAAGTTTCGTGAATGGGATCACGAAGATCGTACAAATGTTTGTTTACCAATACCTACTGCCATTCCGATTGAGGATGAAGAAACTACCAATAACCAATCAAAGGTATGGATTATTTCATAACTATTGTTTTCCTATTTTGGAATTTTAGGATATGATTCATGATTTTTTTTTGTAGGAAAGAAGTATTTCAGAATAAGTAGGAAAGGGATGGTTAATGGATCATGAAGAATGTTGAATGAGTAAGAAGTCAACATATAAGGGCATCAAGAGTTATGGTGAAATTCTTAAGAGTATTAAGTCTCTTTTGATGATGGGGTTACATTAGAAGACTTTTTATAATATGTTTAACCCTGATGTTTAATATATGAAAATTTTATTCAAGGAACAGTTATCTGTTCTTTTATGGACATAGTTATAAAGAACCATTTGGGTTTATATGATCCTTACTTTTGAGGTAATTATGGGTTACTATATGATATGATGGAAGTGAAAGGCATGAGATAAACATGAGGTTAAAATATGTTATATTTATTTTTAAATATTTTATCTCATTTTGGGAAATGTTTTGAGAATTATATAGTTTTGGAAAAAGGACAACACGCAGACTGTGTGACAACCCGTCGTGTCGGACAAAGCTGCGGGAATCGAACCCACAACCAAAGTGCGACTGGTATTTATCGCCTACCACTGGACTACATGAAGTCCCTGGTTAGTTTTACTGATTTTTTTTAGTTATATGATTTTATGAATTACGAGTAATTTTATTTTGGGTTATCTATGGAAATATATTAACCTATCATGGGGGATATTTGATTAGGTTAATTACTTTTCAATACGAGACATTAATAGCAACTGATGTGGTTTGGAGATAAATGATACTATTTAACTTGGTAGACTATGTGACTAAATCCTCCAAATATTTGGGTTTCAATCTTAGTTTGGTTTACTTTGAAGAATTTTATGGTCAAATTGTTTATCGAATGGTCCTCGTTGAACTTTGGGTTTTGTTGGAAAATTTTTTAAGATTAAGCATAGATTTTCTTTTTTATAAAGGGTTATCCTTTTCTGGATTATCTGATCTTGTACTAACATTTTTTGTTTGGTTTTGGTTAATGTCTAAAGACATGGTAAATATATGGTTCTCTTTTGTGGATTATGTGATTCTCTAGAAGTTGATTATAGTACTCTTAATGTGAATAATTCTTCCTAAATACTCATCTTTTGAAGAAAATATGAGTTCGTGTAAGAAATATAGTAAAAGTTGAAAGTCAACATGATAAGTGATTATGTTTCCTTATGAATAAATTCCTCAATAAAAAGTATCTTAAAACAAAAATGTTGTATATTAACTTTTCTTATTGGGGAATCGAATACCGTATAACCCATCACTAGTTTGTGATTTTCTTATGGTTAACTTTCTCTTAGACAAGTTTACTATCACTCTCCATCAGAACATGAACCTTTGTTTTTTCTTCCATATCCATATTTTCCTACATGGAATCATAGTATGGGTTATCTCGGGTGACCTCTGTACTTATCTCCCTTTATTTTAAAGTGATTGTTTTACCGACTCTTGTTCCGATGTGGGACTTTCAAGGATGTTTCCGAGCCCAATTTTAAAATTGCGAGGACGCAATTCCCAAAAGGGGGGAAGGATGTAGCACCCCAGGTAAATAATGAATATGACATTTTTATATTTATCCCTATTTGTGGAAAAAATGTCAATATTAATTTAAATGTAATGTTATGCTCGATGGCTTACCCAATACGCAACAACGAGTTTCTTTGAAGTCTTACGTTGCACTCTAAAAGTAAAATAATATTATTTTAAATGGTAGTTAACGCATAGCCGTTGTATTGAAAAGAATGAATAGAAATAACTAAAATATTATTAAATATGTTTGTTAAATGTTTTTACTTTTATCCAATAAATTTTAGAGGCTTAAAATACAAATGAATCCAATCTTAAGCATTGAATACACTGGTATTTTTAAAAGATTGTTTTACTACCTTTTGATGGAAAACCTTTTCTTTAAATCAAAATTTTGAAAATCTTATAAGCTCTATTTTTCAAAATAAACATATTATTTATTATTGGGACATTGAAATTTACCTTGGGTTAATTTTTGGTATTTTTCCGACAATGTTCATTTTTCAATGAATAGTGAAAAATACTGCATTTTACATTAAAATTGCTTTTTCATATAATTTAATTATATGGTTATATTATCTTATTAATTTGTTTTGAAGTTTAATTAGAATATATTTTTACCATGTAATCCAATTATGGTCATTGGGATTAATTTCACTTTTTAATTGGGCATAAACAAGTGCAAAACTTTTCATAACTATTGTTTCAAAAAAACCCGTTATTTGTTTTGACAACGGGAAGTTTTTTTTAAATTAATTATTGAAATTTATGTGTTTGTAATTTGGTAAAATGGATTACATATTTGGAATCAGAAGTTCCAAATTATGTAATTAAGACTCTTGTTTTTGGACATTATGAATAGTAACTACGGTAATTATCTTTAATTATCTTGGTTAATGAGTAATCAGGTAGTTAAAGATAATAAGATAATATCATAATAATAGAAAAGGACCAAAAAATGTGTCCTAAGGCTACTGGTTGTCTCATGGACGACCATGGGATGCCTTGTGCCAAACTTGGGGGCCCCATGGAATCACTTTTGTGAGAAAGTGACTTTTTATCTTTTTATTTTTAAAGAATGTTAAATGTAACAAAGAATGTATCACCTAAGTAAAAAAATTTAATTTTTCCTACATAAATTATATTTTGGACTATAAATAGTCATTGTAAATCTAAACATATTTCCTACATCATAGTAGTTTTTTTATAATTTTTAGACATTAAATAAATTAAATTATTTATGACATCATGATGATGCAGCGATGACCTCCTTATTTAACAATTTAATTAAAATGGAAAGATAATGTCAAATATAATACCTACACATGTCAAAAACCTATTGTATGGGTGGATTTATAACCATTATCACCATATCCTCGAAACACATCAATGTGGGACCATTAAAATCCGAAACTCATTTGAAAATAAAGTTACATTTTATACCTTTCCAAGAGTGCCCCTCCTCTCCTCTTATAAAAGGCCCCCACCTCTACCTCCTTACCCACACTTCCAAAGCATTTTCCTCGTCCAACCCCTGACCATTTTATCTCTCCACATCCCTCTCTAAATCCTTGAAGCCTCACATTGGGCAAAAGTCTTCCCAAGAAATCCTTTGAGCTAAAACCAAAGGGAGTTACCCGATTTTAAGGTAATGTCTTCACTTGTGTCCTTTTGTTTTATTTTTCTTCTGCAACCCCCTAAACTCTTTTTATTCATTTATTTTGTGAAATATAAAATATATTAAATATACTAGGATGTTGTTATAAGAAGTATTCGAGCTAAACTTACACACACCTTCTTCTAATGGTTACAGAACATACTGTTTCTGTGGATGGCGAATTTCTACCTCACGAAACGATGATTGTTCAACATTCTTCTAACACCTTCAAAGATGGACATTAAGATGACACTATATTTATATATGATATATAATATGTTTATGTTTTAATTAAGCTTCTGTATTTTTTTCATTTATTTCATACCTTTATGGTTTCCATTATGGATAAACGTGATATCTTCATTTAAGGAAGTGCGGACTACCGCCCCCTCAAAGTGATTTGATTCGTTATTACCATATGTGGTACGTATAAAGGTTATATTTAATGATATTATATATGATACCATATTGTAATTAATATACTATTATGTATCATTATGTTTTAATTCCATTAAATATGAAATAGAAATGGAAGTAGCGTTCATGCGTATGTACGACTTACCGTCTCCATGAACGGTACATTTCATTTCTTATCTCAAAATGTTATGTACTATTATAAGAACATATATATAATGGATATATATGTAATATATTACATCTAAATTATGAATATCATTCTGGAATTATAACATATATATATCTCTCTCATTTTGTTTTAATTCCATTAATATGACAAAAATGAAAGTCGCGTTCATGCGTACGTACGGCCTACCGTCTCCATGAACGGTGCTTTTAATTTTTATCTCCAAATTCTAAGGAATAGTATAAAATGAATATATACTGGATATATATGATATTTAAAACATCAATACTATTCTGGATATGATGTACCAATAACTACATGGAAAATTATTTACCAACAAGTTCAATTTTTGACTCATGTACCAAACATCGACAAAAACGTCTGATATGAACTCATATTATTAACCAATTATTATAACATTAAAATATGTGATATGAACTGAATAATAATATTTATAGGAGGTATTTAATCAATTATAAATTGACCAAAGTTTATTATTCAGGAATATAAAGAAACGAACAAGACAAGTTAGACTTGAGGTAAGGGATCCTACACCTCTCTTTCTTTTTAAGTACACTCTTTTATGTCATTCCTTGTAAGCTCATCTTTATTATGATTGGGATGTTATTTTATATTAATACTACTGTACTTATTATTTTCATATGATGAGAGACCATGTTTCCTCTCATCAACCCATTTTGGAAGTTTTGAGTGGCGCCGTTAGGCTGCCGAATTTTTGTAAGAGATCTATTCTCTCTTTTTCTTTTTCAGTCCTCTCTTTTATGTCACTTCTGTTAAGCTCCTATTTTTTATGTTGGGGGATGTTATTTTATATTCCTATTTATGTAAACTTTATGTTAATATGATGAGAGACCCTATTTTATCTCATCAATCCATTTTTGGAAGTTTTAAGTGGCGTTGTTAGGCTGCCGAGTTTTCGTAAGGGATTTTTCATCTCACTTTTATTCCCGTGAGATTTATGCTACATTTTCCACAATTTCCTTTGAGTGGTGTATGTACTGCCCATTATTTTACTCATTGTGAAATATACTTTCTTTTATGATTATTTACATCAATGGTGTATTGTCCTTCTTTCACAAGGTGTATGTTTCGAAAGATACCCATGTCGGTAAGGGAACCTTTCACCCTCATCTTTTTAAAAGACTTCTTTTGTTGGGTCTTTTAATTTACATATTTTTATGTTGGGCTATGTTATCATATATCCTTATTGATGTAAATTTTATGTCCAAGTGATGAGATACCCTTTTTTATCTCTCATCAACTCATTTTGATGTGACGTCGTTAGGCTGTCAAGGGAACTTCTTAACCCAATTTCGATTTCTTTGGGTTCAACAAGTAGTTATTGAATATGTCATCCTTTGAATATGTGTGAATGACCTCTGATTATTTAACACTTAATATCCACTTATATTTTGTGTATTCGTTTGTCACACATAATTATGTAATTGATTTATCCTTAAACCAAGGATACCGTCTTTGTATGGGACTTCGTCTCAATCTCCTTTCATTGAGGCATATTTTGTTTTATACACAACCTTCTTTTATACGGTGTATAAACCCCTTTGACTTTTAAGTTTATTCAAAAGGAATATTTTTTATATGAATCATTTACTAAATGAAAAAAGGGAATGTTTTTATCATATGTATGCGGCGACAACGACTTCTCCGCCACCGTGACCATTATTTGAGTTTCGGATTCCTCTACAAGCCATACCTTTTTTTAAAAGAAAATTAAATACCATGTTTTAATTTTCTTTTATTTTGGTATTGAAAATGGTTTTCATAATATTTTTATATCAATGTGTGGTATTGATATCTTGTGATTGAAAGGTGGAAATGTTATGTTTCCTTTATGCATGTTTTATGTGATACGATTATGTTGAGGTTCTTGGGAATTATTATGAAGACAGGTGGTTCTGTGATAGACTAAGGGAGGGTGAGCCCGTTATAGCTCTCCAATGCATTGGGTAACGCGAAGGAGTGGAACGTTAAGGTTTCTCCAAAGAGATTTAGGGAATATACTGTGATGGGTATTCCAAAACGTAACCAAGAGGGTTACTCCCTACGTAAGAATGTTATGAATGCCTCAAGTTACCTTTTATGTTTTATGATTTCTATGATTTATTCATGATTTGATGAGGTATGTTAAAGTGAATATTTTTTATGGGTAAAGTATGATTTCATTCTTATGTATATATGAACTCATGTTTCCTTTCCAAATTTTTTATAACCCTTACTGAGCTTTTTATGCTCATCCCAAGTTTTTGAAATGTTTTTCACAAGTCAAGGGAATGGTACGTGATGTGATGATAGTGTCAAGGAGGTGTCAAGAAAGAATCCATGTTTTATTTTAAATATGTTTCCGTTGATGGGAAGAATGCATCCTGTCTTTTATGTAACCGCTTTGTTTAAATGTGGAATGTAATGCAAGTTTTATGATCTAATTCTCTAAAACTCTAAACCTGAAAAGATCCTCAATGTGTAATCATGTATTAACTCAAGATTAAGTAAGTTTTAAGGTTGGGGCCCTATAGATAGTTATACCAATACAAATTGAGTACGTTCCATCTTTGATGAATCTAAAAAGCAGTTATTTAATGAAACAATTTGTTCCATATCTTGGAATCAGACCTTCCAATTATTGTTTTATCATAACCATAGTTCTGTAACTAGTACAAGATATGATGTCATGTTTTGAAAATGTAAAAAAGGTATATACTAAGGGATATCAATTCATGGAGATGAGGTCACAAATAGAAGAATATGCACTTTTAAGAATAATACCATTCCACAAAAATAAATTCATTACCATGCATAAACACGATATTTATCATGTGATAAGCTAACAAAGTTTTTTAGCAAGTTGGATCTATTTTAAGTTTGTGTCTTATAATAGTGGGTTCCCTAAAACCAACATGAAAATTAGTTTGGATTACCATATTGTGTATACTGTTATTTATGTATATTATGTATTCATACCATTATATGGTAGATATTTCTTCATCCACTTTTTAATGGTAATGTCCATATATTAATTTTTGTATCAAGAGGTTATAGAATATCACATGTTATAATAAGAGGCTATAGATACTAAAAAATTAATCATAAACTAAGGTCATATGGTCTAGATACTTCTTGTCGACTAGAAATAGTATATGTATGACTATCAGCGGCAAGAGGCTCATAGTCATTTAGACATAGTCTCATAAAGAACACACTTGGTGATTTATAGTAATGTGGTAATGAAGACAAACTCGAAAATAGGAACACCACATGTTTGGGGTGTCACGGCTTGTCCCTCTCTATGAACAAGTGTATTTGTGTCTATAATTGATATCATTACTTGTTTTTTCCATTTGATAGTTTAATTTTATGTAAGGATAGAACCATGATACTGAAATCATGGTGAGTTATTTTTTGTTTGGTAGTTCATTAGTGACATGGCATTGGTTGAATTGCAAAGAAAGGATTTTTCACATCCATATTAAGGAAGTGATATATAGTAGGCCTAGTAGATTTGGTTGTTATTTAATTCATATGTCATCATAAAAAATATTCCATGGATAAATTCCTCCAGTTATATCAATAATTTATAAGACAATAAAAGGTAAATGACACAATTGTGCATCCTTCTTATGAGATATTTGAATAGAAAGAGGATATAGTACCCAATATGTGGTTATAAGTTAGTTGTAATATCAATGATGTTCCTTATCTCATTATGATCCTTGATGTGTTTCTAGAATCCAATATTAGTATGTTTATTTTATTCACTACTATCGAGATAAGGCCCTAGAGGGTCACACACTATAGTGTAGTCAGGAATCCTCCATATTCAATTGAATCAGTATATTGGTCATAGTGGGACACCCCATGGGTCAACGTGTTCTCAATGTTATCAATCACTGATAAATAAATAAATTCATACTAATAATGTAAAGAATAATTGGTATTGATTCTATTAATTATATGTATTTACAAGTTATGTCAATATGAGAAAATATTATTCAAAAGAATATGAATTTAATATTCCATGTTAATTTAATATTACTTGTGAATGGAGAGTAGAGTTAAATGGCTCGGGTTTATCATGTAATTTATTTTATATATATTATATTTATGTGATAAAAAATAATATTTACGATGTTAAGGTCTTCCGAATTATTTGATAAATGGATGATTAAGAAATGAGGGCCGACTAACCTTATTGTTTATTTTGATCATAAACTATTTATAGAAAGAGAGAGGCTCTTTCCTTGTATTTTTCACTGCGAAAAATCCAAATGCCCTTTATCCTATACCTATTTATAAAGATATCGACTCTCAATCTAGGAGTTCCAATCGAGTTATCCCTTACGCATCAAAGGAATGTTGATACAATGACTGTAGTATAATAGAATACATCATCGGATCGTTGTGCTAGCACACCAAATTTGATGATTGATGCTTTAATGTATTTTTTAATAGTACATTTATGATCTATCATGATACATATATAGATGAAATATAGTGATGATTTGTATTCTATAATAGATTCATATCTGAAAAAGATATGTTTCTAGTACCTATTTCGAGCTTTTTTTAATTTACATAACATCCTCATACCATACTAAGGATATGATCATCAAAAATGAAAAGTTATGGCACTATAATAGAATAATTTTTTTAAATAACCATACCATCAACTGCTTCTATTCCCCTAGTACCTTCACAATGGTCATCTCAAATCCCAGATTGCAATATTACTATAAATAGAAAGGGTGGGGGGATCAAAGGCACATGGATTCGTTTGAAGAAAATATATTTCGCTCTCTTTTCATGAATATAATTACCTCTATTATCATGTATCCATAAATTCATTCTTTAATAATCATGTTCTAGTGAATTTCTCTGAAAACACTTCTTTGTGATCCGGACACCGTGAACCACATAACACACAACAATTTCCAAACCACAGACCTCTGAGAATCCGAGTCCATGAAATTTCTTTTTGAATGAACTCCATGAACCAGATTTGGAAAAAACTTATATTGTGAACTCAATGGATTCCTAATAAGTCTCTTATGATTTACTTAATGATTCTACTCAAATAAAGAAAATAACGGACAACATAATGCTTGAGGAGTGAATTCACCCCATCTTGGACCATGCATCACTGCTTGGGATGTTGTTAGATTCTCATAAAGAGTATCCTATATAAAAGAGGATTATTTTGTATGACTTTGGTTTCAGAGATGATGTCTTTATCGTATATACTAATAGATACAAACCATCCTACTAGTTTAGAGGCATATCGAGGAATACGATTGAAACAAGCATACAACGAGACATATATAAATGGATCAGGTATCCATCCAAGACAATATCCTCGACAACCCCCTAAACAATATAAAAGGGGAAATGATGGAGGATGAGTAATCTTTCCCATAGTACCAAATTATAATCAATTCGTGGTTTGGGAACTTGGTAAATGGATGGAATGAAGGATGGGATCTATACCATGGAAATAAATTCACTGATGAATTGGACTGGACCTACTGGGAACATGAATTATGATGTGAATTTTGGATAGTGATGATGTTTGTAAGACTCTAGAAGCAACATGGGATTCTCAGTTCCATGTTTATTGACCACATGATATCATGATGGAGTTTTTGAATAATGTTCATCTTGGACCAACAAATTCCACCTACATTATGTGGATATCAATATCAACCTTTGGGTCCTTCATCGTATATCTATAATATGTATTTTAGTGGAAATGTACGATGAGATTCTCCATGTTGAGAATGTGTTGGAAGATCTAGAGAAACTATTATATTTGGAAAAGGTGCTTCCTAACCGGGGGTAGAAAACCACTGTGATGAAGAAGGAAACCAAAGACATTTCCATCTAGAATTGGGTCAATTATTTTTCTGAATAGCTCCATAGAGGGGCCCACTGAAGTCAAGGATGTTGCCATGAAACTTATAATTATGCCACACACATGTCCTAGGGTGTACCAATGGGGTAAGGAGGGATCCAAATGGAGGATCCTAGAAATAAGAAAATGGAAACTATTTGGATTCTAGGTAATGAATGAGCATCAAACCATATCCAGATTTGTAGTATTCATCATGAATATCATCTGTAGAAGGATGCTCCTAGTGAGTGATGTGCACAGGGGTGTTAGTCTAAGCACCTTCATAGTGACAATGATGCTACAAATATGAAGCCATGACAGTCATGAAATCCATGTTCTAGGAAATATATACTAGGTAATTTAGTATATTATTGAGGGGAAGACAATGCTACACATGTGTGGGTCATTACACTTCTTCTACAACTAGGTGGACGTGCAACTATGGGGGTACAAAAATATAAACCCTATTTCCCCTCTCGAAACAAACTTCCAGTCTATGATTCTAATCATCATAGGATATTTCCCATTCAAGTGGTGTTTGACGGATGTTTTTAACTAGGTTGGGTAGGAATATTACTTTAACATTCACATATTTTCTCTAACAATGAAGGTGGTGGACAAAGTTTTAATATAGACATAAGAGCAATGATCATATTTCATGGCCTTTGAGGTCATGTTGGTTGAAGAAGTAGTTAATTGGGAGTTGATTTGTTATCCATATAACCAGAATAGACATTCCAGGAAGTTTAGGTGCCTAAAAAGGATAACCCTGTAGGTATACTAAAAGGTGAATCATGAGTTCCTTCCTTTGATGATGTGGATTATTAGGCTCATTTTCACACATGAAGATGGTAATATTCAGAACAAGATGCCACCACTTATTGTTGTGTATGAGTTGACCCAAGAAAATGAAAAGTGTTGGGTGGTCACCTATCTTGGGGAGATGATAAGGTAGAGATTCATTTAATCTAATGATAGGGTAATCCCCCCAAAATGAGGCCATTATTGGGTGGTGAATATAGTGCATTGTGGGGGAAAATCTAGCCCAGTGAGTTGGGTAGCGATAGTTGGACTAGGGGATCATGGCCAAGACAACAAAGATGCTAATAGAGTAGAGAAACAAAATCTGGCCAAACACTCTTAAGATGGTGGACCTAGGTGGAAGGGGGTCCATCTGGGGTGTTATAGATAACATTTTCCCATGATCCTGGAATGTAGTTACATCACGTGGATATCCTTAGAGATTCCTTAATTCAAGAGACATATAAAATATAGGACATCATCATACATTTCTCATGCATTCAGGAGATTTCGAATCATCATATCAAATGAGGGAACTGTCTCTCCCATATTTGTTTCACCAAGGATGGTTTCCACATGTATCAAGAGTATAGAAAGTGGTACTTGATGGATCTTTAATACCTGGTGAATTCCTGGGACAATGTGTGTTTGATTAAATACTGGTTTTGGGTGATGTAAGACATGATCTATCCTCCTCAACCATTAGTACTTGAGCCAGTTATGTGTTATCCCAATACCAAGATATCATATGAAACAAGAGGAGATGATTCTCTTGAAGGGATCCCCTTGGAGAGTTGTGATATCACAATATCCATAGAAGAATTGGATTAACTCTTCACAGTAAGCTCTAATTCACCATCCATTGTTTCACCTTCCCTCTCATTAACATCTAAATCCTCTAATTGTAACCTATCCTATACAAGATAATCTCGAGAAAAAGACACATTTTAGTGGGGATTAAGGTGAATAGATATGTTCCTAGGATCATATTTTGAGGACTTCGCCCATGAAATATATGAATGATAGGCTGAAGAAAGATTTTGTCGAAATGTCTAGATCATAGGTTCTCATAGTAATATACGCGGGGTGGTACAACCTGTAATCATGAATGAGTTGATCTAGAAGATTGATCTATCACTTCTCAGATCCCATAACTATCATGTCATCATAGTGTCATACTGGTTATTATTTTACCAAACTAAATGATGTGACCCTTTTATGAAAAGTGATGGAGGTACTGCACACATGGATACCAGAATAGGATAGGTCTTAGGGGTCCCTTTTTTGACATGGGACAAATTACATGAAAATTTTATCGTCTGAGCTGATCAGGCCATGTTCCCAATTGAAAAGAAATTTGTGGATGTGAGTGATGCCACTTGTCGTGTGAAACTTTGTGCTGATAGAGACAATATTTCCATGGTGGGATCAATCAAGGATTCCCATCCACATAATATGGATCTCATCCTATCTGAGAGGATTCTAGAAAATTATCCTTCTATATTACTTCTTTCGACCTTTCCTAAATATGATTCTTCACCACCCAAAGAGCTGGAGGATTCTAACTGTGAGGTAGGTGAAGAGAACTACATCATCTAGCATAGGGTGTCGAATTGAAAACAATGATTCATCAATCAGGCTTTGTAACCACACCTCATGGGATGAATGACATTACTTCTCCATTGTGTGTGCTACTTCTGTGATAGTGTGGTAGATTCCTATGTACATCATGCATTGATTTGTAACTTTCATTCAAAAAAGATGTGGGAAGGAAGCTAACACCTAGATGTCGCCTGGTGTTAGGAGATGACTAACAACATTTTCAAGATCTAAGTGGTCAACCAAGAGATCTAATACATATAATAATAACTATAATATCATTATTCCTTCATCAATACTAAATCCGAACGCATAATCCAATTGAATTCTTAGTTAGAGGTTGTCAAGGACTAGATAAGGTATGCAGAACATTGAGTGGATGATTCCCGAGATGAGAAGGACTGCTCAAAACTTAGGGATGATGAGATTTCCCGATAACTGATGAAGAGGAAATAGATATCAGGAAGTGTCACCAAACCTAGAGGCCACACGACAAAATATTGTGGAGCTGAATCGGTTGATTACTAGAGCAGATCTGTAAGGGAATTTTTTTTTCAGGACTCATAAAATGCTCCAATATGTGGATGTCCCTAGTACTATCATGACCAATTTGTTTTCATGGAAACATCCTTTAATAAATTGATGTATTTATTTATGCTTCATTAACTATCACACAATGGTCATACTTGTGAGACAACCAATCAACATTCCTTAAGATCACATGGTTCATACACACTGTGGTATACAAAGGACAATAACATGATTTATTATTTGTATGAGAGTTCCACGTAATCATCAAACACTCATGGAATAATATTTTTTGAACACCAATATTGTTTGGGATAAGAGAGCCTATGGTTGGATAAGAGGGATCCTATAAGATCAAAATTGCTTCTCTGATGCACGCTAGTGCATGATCGTGGTAACACCATGAGAATTGTATTCAACATGGATAAAGGGTAATGGGGAGGGTGAATCTAAATTCCCAATATATGGAACACCAGTAGAGTGGAATAGTGATATAGGATAACTGCTAACCATGTTCAATACATAGAATATGTACCATTATCAATGAATGGGGACAAACAAATGATGGTAGACCATTGACCGTGTTTGAAAAATGGAACATGTATCAAAATGTTTCTCCATGTTTTTTTCAGAATGTTCACCCATTGTGATTGGTGAGCCAAAATAGAATGACTCCATGAAATTAGGGGGTACCTTTCGATGTGGTAGATGATTAGGATAAAAAGAGGGGATGTGAATGGTGTAATTAGAATGATGGCCTATTTGAATGTATTCCAACACTCTTGGAATTATTCCACATGGCTCATGGAATATTGTTATAGGCACATTGGTCTAAAAAATATCAAACCAATCATCCAGGTAAGTGCCCTCTTAGATTCTATACGAAATGTGAGAATGTAAATGATGAACTAAGTGACCAGAAATCGGGGAGAGGGCCTCTTAAGTAAGGGACTTTGATACCATTTAGTTTTACATCGTACAATGAGGATGATATGTGTAATAGTTTAACCTCATGTAATCATGAAGTGTTACATAGTTTAACATCATGTAGAAAGGATGTGACCTAGAATTTCTGATTGTATGGTCTAGACCTTGACCAAAAGAGTAAGGTAGTCTTACAAGGACTATAAAAATGTCTATTCCAAGTGTATTTATGAGGAATTGAAGAAATATATCTGACATGAATGAGCCAAATGAGACATACGTCCCACAAAATTAATATGAAATAGAAATATGTTGACACCCATGATTACCAAGTGGACCATTCCCCATCGGACATCCAAAATATATTCATTCTCACTTTAATTTATTCCCTGGATATAGACTCATATTTTATGTCCGTGTAGTATAGACATAATAAATTGGGATTCCAAAAAAAAATGTAGTATGGTGGCGTGTCAAGACCAACATGAATGAGGGCCTATGATTCCCAATTCCACACAACATTCTCCCAATTTATTTTGAAAAAATTTCAATGTCCGGATGTTGGGACTATGAATCCTGGTTTATGGCCATTGAACTCAAAATTTAATATTCTTTATGTAAATGGAACACTTCAGTACACACCACACCAGAACACTGAAATCCTATGGGATCCATGCCTGATGTGGGAAATAGTGAATCTTATAGGGGGGTTTTCATGAAATGTGGAAGCACAGATTAAAGGTGAAACCAAAGATTCAGAATCCCACTAAGATATAGGGGAGTGTAAAAGAAGTAGTTAAGGACATTTCAGATCTAGATAAAGGAGAATCTATTGAGTAATGATTGAATAATTACTATGCTTGTAACACATGGACCACTACTATACTAGTAAAAAAGTTGAGTGAGAAAACATGGGACATAACATAGGACAAAATAAATATAGAGTATCCACCATTTGTTAAAAGTGATCTATTAGGAGATTCTGACATCATAGATGGAGAGCCGAAATGGAATGAAAAAAATCACATTTAGGGTTTCGTCCATATTTTAAAGGTGATGGATATCAAGACTAGGAAGGACTAAAAGTGTCGAATGGGGAGTATTGGAAATTAATAATCGAATGAGGGTTCTTCAAGATGTTGAAATTCATATTGTGTGGGCCCTATGGAAGGTAACATGCATAGAATAAAGTCATGTGGCCTTGAAAATAGATAATATTTTATAGTCATGGTGCTTGGACTATCAGGGAAACAATCACTCAACATGTATATATACATCACGAAATTGGTGAAACCCAATGTAAATTAGCTAATGAGGCTCACGTTCCACACACACACACTGTTATATGAAATAAATATAGTTTAAGGTCATACTATCTGGAATGTAACTGGTTCCACGAGGAATAAATGTTTAATTAACCTATTTTCATCCATGAGATAATAAGTTCAAGCATCACTACATATCCATTGAGTATGGGAAACTATCCATAAATTGTTCTGTAACATGACATGGTGTAAGTGCCAAACCAGTGAAAATGATCCTCTTTAGAGAGGGAAACTAGGGAATCCACAATTTATGTTATGGTGGAGATTCTATTTAACATCCTGAATTGAGGATTTTGGAATATTTCATTTAATTTACTAAAAATTAGAATACATGAGCTACAAATAGATTACGTTCATAGTAATTGGACCTATTGTAAATACTTTAAGGCTTTGATTCATTGAATGATGAAGAGTGTCCAAAACAAATATGTGAAGTGCAATGTTACAAAAAACTGTCACATGAATGAGGGCCCAAGGGGACCTAAAACTAAATAATACATTCCTAAGGAGATGCATATATTGTTTAATGTTTCAACTCTTTGACTTTATATAAATAGTTTAACGTCTTGTTTTCTAGACCGTAGTTTCATAGATTAATTTCATAGAGTTTCAAAAATGGGGAAAAGGAAAATTTAATGATTTTTTTCAAGAGTTAACATATGAGGTGAATGAGCCATGGTGGCTATATAAAAACTTAAATGATTGTGATTCTAGTTTCACACATTTTGTAGTCATATAGTCTAGACTATGAGTGAGGAAATTGGCCAAATGGTTGTTGAATTCATGGTTGGTCCCCAAGAAAAAATATGTGTGCATCATTGCATATCCCATAGGTAAGAAAATCAAGCCAGAAATTGTTCTAGAACAAGGTGTGGTGGAAGACGCCCATCAGTGAGAGAAATTCACTTTGTCCTAGAAACTAAAGCATCCCATGGTTATCATGAGGTATCTACAACATGTTTAGGGTATGATCGTAATTTACCATCATGTGTTTAGGATGTCAAATTCTCATTAAAGGTCATACATTTTGGACCATATGGTAAAGGATAATATTCCAAATGGGAATATGTCACATGGCATACAGATAGACCTAATGTGAATAAGAAACTATATATCATGACCCAAAAAACAAATTCCTTTGAGATTCCCACATAAATGTTTGTGTCATGATGGATGTACATGGTTATAATAGTTTAATGTAATGTTGCCCGGACCATTAGCTCATAATTTAAAATCTTTGATATTAAACCATGGGGTTAGGACTCCAAAATGGATACTCATAATGTGGTGACATAACAACATTGATGTGAATTAGGGTAAAATTTTCCCATAAAACACAAACACAATCTTGAGGAGGATTTCATATAGTTTAAAGACCGAATACTTGGACATTGGATCCATGTTTAAGGGAATAGTGTTCAAACAAATGGGTTACATGAATGAATATATGTAGAATGATATATTGATAAACCCAACATTAATTAGGTTTAAAGATACCCAAAACTAGACTATATATTTCTAATAAGACTTGGAAATAGTTCAATGGAATGATGCATGGACTGTGTTTATGATAATTTGTTGAAGGTATTAGAGCTTTCCATTGCACCCAAATAAAATATGTATTAGAATCATTACATATTCCACAATAATGGGAATCATTAAATACATAGTTATTCATGGAAAATCATCATGTTTTGGTCTAATAAATATGTAAATAGGGGTGTATATTTATTATTTTGTGGTGGCTAGAAGATGATATATAATCTAGGCTTCTCTATTTATCATGTGTGGGCATGAATAAATCCATACATAGTTATAGAACATGGAATGGTAGATGACCAATGTTAAGGGAGATATCCCCTAAAATGATAACATTATGGTGATGTAAATTTTGTCATCATGATGTCAAACTGATATTTGTCATGCATACTATTGTCATGAAACTAGGATGATGGTACTATGTAGTTTATCATCATGAATCTAGGATTTTGAAAGCACAGTTTGATATCATGTTTTAGGGATGAAGGGGAGAATCTGTTCCAATGGTATGTTCATGGTGTGAAAACAATAAACTGATATGAATGATGAATTTGGAGGCACAATCCACACAATACACTTCAATGGAAGACTTCCACAAAATTTAATGTCATGATGCATGGACATGAAATATTATTTTCAGGTAATAAATATTATACGGTAATATTAATATTATTTTAATGTCTTAAATCTTTTACTCGGTGCCCATTTTAATATTTTGTTCACATGATGAGGATTCTATGAAGTTTAATGTCATAAAAATTAGACTATAGAGGAATAAATAGTTTACAGTCCTGATTCATTGAAATTTTGTGTAAATTTAACGGTCATGTCACATGGACCATGGGGTGTCTATGTTTATGTTCATAGAATGTTGACTATACATGTTTATCCAAAAATGGATATGCATGGCGCAGTAAAAATACCCTGATGTGAATAAGTATCCATGGATGCATGTCATGCACAACACATTCCCAGGTAAAATCAACCCACAGTTTGAAGTCATGGTGTTTGGATGTGGGGAAATAAGTATAAGGTCATAGTTTTCAGACCCCATGGTTCCATGTATAAGGTAATAGAATTTGGACCATTGGGCTCCCCTTTTTGGAAATGTAATTCCTGATGCACTTATCATTGGTTGGAGAGGTGATGTGCTCTCTATCCATAGTTATTAAAGCATAAGAACTATTGAGATATACCCTTTGAATTTTTTAAGGCCCTTCTAAAATGGGATCTATCTTTTTTGGATGTTTTCTCGGTATAATTGGAATTCTGAGAGCTAGTATCGTATCAACATAGAGGATGGAGAATAAGAAAACAATCTTATTGAATGTTCGAGTTATCTTTTTTCAGTTCCTCTATATAGTATGTAAGGCATAGAGCATGTTCTCATCGTGGGATTCGAGCTCAGGTGGAAGAAAGTTTCCCATTTTTTATTGAATCACCTGATCATATAAAGTTTTTTAGAGTGATGGAACCTGAATCTTAATGGGCATGACTTCCTCTATTACATACACCATGAAATATGAAGTATCCTACATTGAATTTTGAGTTATCAACCAATAATACCCAATATTTATTGGGATCTTTTCAGGCCAAATATTCTTGTTCTAGAATATAACCTTTAACCTAATGTTGGATATAGATTTATTAACACCCCAATCTATACATTTTCCTATCCATGGTAGCGATAAGTGTGGTTGAACCATACAATTTACTTGTTTTTCAATGATTTCATATTAGCTACCATTAAGTTGGTAACATTTGTTTTGAGAATCACCGAAGGGACTCCAAATTTATGGATGATATTGGAGCTCAATATCAAAAAAATAATTAAGTTTTCACTTCCTTGAGGGGGGAGATTTTTGAAACTTGGAAATGAAATATATTATGGTTAGAATGACCATATCATGTTGATTTTTTGTTGTTTGATAGGGTCCCCCAACATCTGGTCCACATATTTCAATGTTCCAAGAATACATGGTCATATGAAGTGTCTCTAGTGGCCGATGCACAATGTTGTAAGGAATCTGACATACATGGACCCTCTTTGAAATCTCTATACAGTCAAGAAGAATTGTGGGGAGATTTAATCCGGACTTTTAATTTGGTTATAGAGCTCATCCCTACTTGATGATCACCACATGACATGGAATTAATTTACTTCATAATCGGGATAATATCATCTACATGAATGAATCATAAGATAATGCTATCAAAATCAAGTGTATAGAGGGTCTTCTTGTTGTTGGACACACTTTGGATGAATAGTATTGTTACGCACAGACCGATCCCATCGTGTTCAACTCTTCATAAGAGGGGAACTCCACCCTGTAGAATCTCTATTAAAGGGTTTTTCTAATCATAAATTTCCTCCCCGGTGGGGGGGGGGGTTAGGAGGTCTCAGTGTGGAATCATAAATAGACATATAGTTTACCTGATGTCTCTCTCCATAATTTGATGTGATGAGGAAAATGTCCTTTCAATGCACCACATGGATGAAGCGATTGTCCTACTGAGGCTTTACAAGATAGGTGGTTAAAATGGATAGGGAATATAATTGAACATTCAAGGACCAAAGAAAATGAGTCAACTCTGGTTAATAAGGGAACTAGGCCATCATCTGGTGAGTTCACTCTAGCAAGGGAATGGGATCAGGAATCATGATGATGTAATCATCATTGTTTTATTTGATGAATTTAAAAAATTCTCCCTTTAAGTAAAAAAGTAGGGGAAATACATCTTCGGGGCTAGCTGGAGTCTAGAAATTAGATCCTCATGCTCTTTCTCATTTTTGGGGAATCCTTCTGACGATAGAAACAAATAGGAAAAATAGCATTCTCGGGAGTGATTAAAACAATCCCCATGCCTACTCTATTCATGTTAGGATAATTTATCATTCTAAGGATTGGGCTCTTGGAGGCTCCAACAAAATTCATCTTCCAAAATAGAAAATCTTGTTCCACGGTATAGATGGACTCATCTAGGAAATCAACATAGAGAGACGATTCTTCAGGATCTAGATGGGAATCCAAATAGTCTTACAATTCTTCACCCATGATATCCTTTGGTGAAATAAAATGGATGTCAAGATGATGAAGGGTCATTGTCTTCTGTACCAGTCGTCCTATCAACGTGGGTAGATTTATGATGTACATTATCAGATTCACATAGGGAAACATCTGTATTTGGTGATGTCATTGATAGTGCCACAACCTCTGCACTGTGAATACCCAAAATAGGTATCTCTTCTCGAAAAGATGATATTTGGACTCCATGTAATAGAGCATCCAACTAAGATAGTATATACTATTCTATGTCCCTTTTATGTTCCTGTGAGAGAGAAGATCATTGAGGTATCATTATAGGGAATTCAAATAGAGGACCAGAGGCTTCCTAGAGGTTGGTGTCATATGAACTATAGTTTTTAGGGAATTTTTTTTAATTTCCTCAAATGTTTCCTGGAACTCTTCAACTCATTGTTAGAAGGCCCACTTCGTCATGATCCTATAAAAGGGATTAAAATTTATAAACATATTATCAATGAATTGGTGTACATATGATAAGTGGCCTTGAAGGTCTCGTATCTCCCAATAGTTTCTCTGAGGTGGGATCTTTCTGATTTACCTAGTATTCTATGTATCAAACTCGAAACATATATTTCTAACAAATAATCTTATAAACAGTCTCATGGTTACCCCAAATGAACATTTCAAGGTGTTAAAATTACGATACCGGGAGTGATGGAATCTGGACACCTTCTCAAGATCTCTGACATGGTCCTAAAACTAGAAATATTTTAGCAACAATCATCCATATAGTGTTCCACTAGTGCCCAGATGATCAGTTTGAAGGTGAAATGTATGGACCACTGATTAGTCTCTCTTTCATTATTTAAATTGATGGGAATTTCCTAATAGAATTTGGTCCCTTGGGGTATTTTCAAGTATTAAAATCCTTATCACCTATGGCCATCCAGATTAGATTGTATCAAGATTATCCATCCATTATGAAGAGATCATGGAACCGTGTTGTGTAATCGATCAATAACCTTGTCACCTTAAAGTGAAATTCATCCTTAGGTAAATTACTTTTTAGATCCTTAAATTTTATATAGTCTCTAATCTATATGTTCTTCTTTTGGACTAGAATGATATTGGCTTCCCACATAGGGTACTGAACCTCTATAACAAATTTGAGTTTAATAATTTTATGATATTCTTCCTTGATCAATGAAACATGAGAAGGTTTAATTTTTTAGGGAGTTATCTTAACCCCATGAAAATTCACTAGAAGTCCAAGATGGTGGAAGATAACACGAGTGTCTAGTCTTGGAATCTTTTCGTTACTTCAGGTGAACACATCATCCTGATACTTTAGGAAAATGACATACTTTTATAGTTCATTTATAGGAATTTCTACACCAATCAATGTTGGCCTCACATATTCTTTAGTTCCAAGGTTCAACTATATTAGCTCATCGACAGTGGGGGATAAACCATATCCATATGTAGGAAGATATTATTCCATACCCACTTAATCATATAATAATGTGGAATCGGTTTGTGGTTATGGATCATCTGGGATTAATAATTTTATGGGAAAACTTGTTCTTGCTTAAGAGAATGTGAATTCCTCACTGGGAGACTCCTTCTCTATTGAAACCGCGATGACATAGGATACCATACTCATTCAATAAATCCTTTTACCATGTGATCATGCATGATTTGAGAGAAATTGTGGTGGGTCAGTTTGTTTCAGTTTAACTCGACTCAGCAAAACATGCAGGTATGACATAAAAATGTATTCATGGGGTGAAAATATTGACACCTTAAGGTGGTATGAACTTATAGTATCACAAGGTCAAGACCTATGTTGGATTATATAGTACACTTCTGACATTCCTTGTACTTGGAAAACTATTCTACTTCATCTTGAAAATGAAAAAAAAACTCCATGTCTGGCATCGTATCCTCTAGGTAGTGAATTGGAAGGATGAAATCTTCCTCCAAATATGTCCACTGGGTAGCCACAAAGAAATTTTGCTCAAATTGATTTGTATGACCATATTATTACATTTTATTTTAATTGAATAAATCTAAATATAGGTCTTCACATGATTACATGGGAGAAACAACACCTTAGAGCATGGATACTCAACCATTGAGGGAGTACATGAGGGTTTTTTGAAATGAATATGGAATCGATGCATGAAGGTGGAGAAATTTTATACCCATAAACATGTTGTAAGAAATATCCAGAACAAAACCCATAAACATGGAGACTATAATCAAGATACCAAACAAGGTCTTAAACTGGATTCTTCCAAAAAATCTATGCTCGGTTCAGTCATAACCCAGGATTTTATGGTTGAAGGGACTCAAACCATATTCATTTGTTCCCATTCATCAGACTATTCGGGGCGAGATGAGATTGATCCCAGAACTTGTGTCAACTAGACTGTGGAAGACTTCCATGACATTGAACTATTCATTGATGTAAAGTGGTGGAAGCTTTTCCCTACATGAGTGTTCCCTCATCTTATCCATAAAATGAGATGGTGGCATGTAATTATCCATAATCGACTTCCAATGCATGATTGGTCTCAAAGGGTGATACACCTGTTTTAAACTACTATGGGATTTTAGATTCCCCTATAAGATCTTGTCACATTACCCCATACTGATGGACGACCTTGAGGATAGAGATATTTTTATGAATGGTTTTGAGATAAATCATCACATCGTAATCTCATTCAAAGCACACATTTCTGACTATAGTGGGTAGGTTTTGATAGGAGTCATGATGTGTACAAGTGTTTAACCCATTGGAGTTTGGATGGTGCTAGAAAAATATCACTATCCATCATAAAACACACCCACACCCATTGGCTGATAATTGGTGACAAGTTGTGGCATGGTCATAGTGGGGAATGACTGACTATGATGTGGTTGTGACTATTCTTCCTAGTTGGTTAGCACAGTCATCTGTGATAGTGTGTCTAATTGAACAAGTTGTGAGGATTGTTCCTAATGAGATATGTTTACATCCTACTCTTTGGTCTGAGTATCATTCATGACATGTCTTGAATCACTTTTCCATTTTAAAACATTCTCCCACTTCTTCAATGATGTTGTCTAGAGGAAATCAGTGGGATTTCCTGACATTCTTCATCATCAAGGACTACATAAGGATCCAAATAAATGATGGTATTCATAGAGGAATACCCAATATCATCGTTAATGGAATATTCCAATTTTTGGTGTACCCTGTGAGCAATGCCCAACACCATAGGCTTGCAGTCAACTAGTGTGCAGGATGGATTTTGAACCAAAGGGGGTTTTTCGTTCCCTTGCGTTGTCGGTGCTTACTCTTCTTATATGTAGATGGCTATGACATGGATGATAAATAATTTGTCATAAATGGCATGATGAAAGCATATAGTTCGGTCCAACCAAAGCGAATTTGGAAGAAACCATGGGCATGAATGACTTCTCATTAGAACAACTAGTTATTATACTTCTATGTTCAGTGGTAGAAAACATGATTCTATTCACCTTGGTTGTTTCTATCACTTATGGCCATGGAAGAGACATTTGGAAAATGTGCCCAAACATGTCCCAGTTTGACCACATCATTTTCCACATGGTCATGCATCCAATCCATTAACATATGTAATTCCATGATTGTATGTACAAAGATCATGTGGAAGGGGAAACGGCTAGGGCGATCAGTTAGCTCGATCACATGTTGCTTCCTGTACTTTAGAAGCTTCAGAACCCCCTATTATATGGCATTGGGGAAACAACCGAGAACCTATGATTCCTTTATGGAATATATTTTTATTCTATTATCTGGTAAAGGATATGTGGGAGCTATAACCTAACAAGGGGATCGATACTAACAGTTGATGGAGACAGATTATATCATATATGAAGTAGTGTTTGGTGAAGAGGTATCATCGGATTCTGCACTGGGTGAGGCTAATATGGATGTAGCTACTGCACTAGGTGTGGCTGCACTTGATAGGGCTCTTCTAGTCACATATCTAGCAGCTATGGGGCCTCCACGAATACTAAGGAGGTATTCTATTTCATGTAGATCCTTCTTGATGTAGGAGGAATAGGAATTGTACATGCATGGTTGGAATATTAAAAGGTGTTATCTATTCAATGGGATTTGATAGAAAAATATCAAAAATAACCTACGTTGTTTTGAGTGATGATGGTGGGTACCAATTCAATATTGAAATTCTCCACACACATAATTAGATACTTCTATTGTGTGAATGAAATATTGAGTGAATACATGATGATAGTGCCCTGGACAATAATGTTTTCAACATTATAATTTGGTTGTTGATTTCACATGAAGATGTCATCAATGCTTCTATTTCTCATAGTGGAGATGAATTAGTAGATGAGATTCTTGTGGAGGTCTTCCCAACTACTAGAGGGTTTTATGGGTAACTGTTTTTAATAGATGAATTCATTCCCTTCCAACTTCAAAACAAAACAATAGATCACAGAAGAATCCTGCCACTCAGGGTTTCCAAACATGGGTCTGCAACTCAAGATGTAGTGGGCCAAATGATTCAGCCAGTTTCCCATCCCATTTAAAGGTAGAAGGTAGGGAATCCAAAATAATTTTAGGCACTCATGTCATCCACAGATGCCAAATATAGCTTCAAATCATGTGATATTTACACATATAGCTTCTCCAGGGATTCAAGATGAGAAATGATTGCTACTATCAAATTGTCTAGGTGGGGGTCCTATCATGGATAGGATTCCTACCCTCCAGTGTATTAAGATGCTCATAAACATGGTAGTTTGTCTCTATAGGTCATGGAGTGGCTTGTGGATCATCTTGATTGAGGTCTTGAGAGACGTTACCACACTACTCTGGATGATTCAACGAGGCATAGCATTTTCATTTTTTTAATCACCAACCATGTCTCTATGAGAACACATGAGATCATTGAGCTCTATGGGAAGAAACTAGATGATATGGACTTGGGTCCTCCCCAGCTACCACAAAAGAGGATGAATCACATACAATCGAGGAGCACAATAATCTAGGTACATATTAAAAGGATCTCATCATTGAACCTCCTCTAGTCTATGATCTTTTGTTACAAGGTGGTGACTGTAGGATTGACCTATACATTCTATGAAAAATTAGATAGACTAAAGGTATTTAGAGTTACCATATCATTATTGATATTATTTCTAGTGGGAAAAGATGTATAAGGTTCCATGAGGCTGATTTCCTTCCTTTGCAAGAAAGTGAATATGACAATATGATATCCAACATGATACATCAATTCCCTTAGAGGAGAGTTCCCATTGTCGAAACATGTACTAATTTTCCATCGTTGGATATGCCAGGGAAAACCATTTTCACTATAATAATACCCATAGGAATATCATCAATAATTAAAAGTAAGATATTGTCTCACTGGATATGACTCAAGTGGAGAATATTTTATTTTCCCAAACCCGAGATGTGGATATGAAGATATGCATCTTCAATGATTAAACATAGCACTGTAATGATATATACACATCTCTTTTGGAGGGACAGTGATATTTGGATGATGTTGGTTACTAAGACACTAGAAGCACTACTAGCTCAAACATGAGACATTGCTGATCAATGTTGTTGAAAATCCCTCAGATTCCTGAGTAGACCAACTAAGTGACAAAGAGGTAAAAAGACATCATGGAGAGTGTTCGGAAGAAGAACATGACCTGATATTAGGTGAGGGAATTGGGGATGTTGAAGATGGGAACATCACATGGGAATAACACCACCAGAAAATAATCGGGGTCTAGATTGTCCCATTATATTTCTTGTTCAGATAAGAAACATTTCAGTTAGTTGGCCTTAGATTTTTCATGTTCTTTCTAATATATTTGCAGTTACACTAATATAAATTGGTGTGGATGTTGGTCAACCGGTGGAGGAGCAGTTTCATGAGTTGACTGGACACTACATGTTGGGTCATCCCTCGATGGCAGTGCAAACCACATCATTATGTCCCAATAAGAATGGGTGTTCACTCCTTACCCATTTGCATGTTCATCGAAACTAATAATTGGGCCTACTGGATGCTCATAATCTAAAAAATTATTGAATAACTCTTTATGTTCTTGGGTATACATTGAAAATAAAACTAGAAATTATTGATGTGACTGCACTATGAGATACTGCAATGGAGGAAAATCTTCCTCCATTTATATGTACCGGTTAATAGATTTGGGAATATTGTGGATCTCACATTCCCATGAGATAAAATTCACTATATGGGTTCCTACCCCAGACTATGATATAGATTAGTGGGGTGAAGTCTCCATCATATAATCTTACTCCACATCATATTATCGAAGCAAATTTGATTGATAACTATTTGGAACTTCCCAAAATTAATCGTTCAATAGTGACGATTTTCTATTCTTCCTCAAGGTGGTTCTTCAAGGTAGGGATGTTCTCGACTACATAGAGAACCTACATGGTGAATGGTGATGGTGTATGGAGGACCTTCACTTATTTGTGTTTGAATACAAGAATAGAATTTGTTTTGTTGACAACATACCAGGGAGGATGTCCATTTTGATTACTTCTGGAGTGGAGAGGACTTCTACTATAGTTTTTGGCATAGTATATATGACATATTCATAAGTCTGTGGTAACATGGGGAGGACCTACATGATGTATACGAGAGTGGGGAGGGGACCTACTTTGGTTGTTTGAAGTGAGTGGAGGGACTTCAGATTGATCAAATGGTACTTGGGAAGGGTGTATGTGTTCATGAGATGAAATGTGGAGAGAAAAACTATTATGTAAAATTTTTTCATGGTTAATAACTCTTCTTTGGATAGTGGAAACTTGGTGAGAGCCTTCATGTTGTCTTTTGAAGGACTGTGTATTATCTCCACTCTAGTTGTTTGTGGAATGGGGAGGACCTTGGTGTTGGCTTAGGGTGATTTCATATGGAGGACTTCCATACTGATCGATGATGAAGTGGGGAGTGCTTCCTCTGGATTTGGGAATAAAACAAGGCAGAATGTTTTCAATTATTTTATATAGAATGGGGAGGACATCCATACTGAGAACCAGAAGTATGGAAAATTACTACTCACTGGATGTTGATGAAGTGTGGAGGACCTCAACTATGATCAATGATTGGGGGAAGGGGAGGACCTATATATTGATTGTGAGATCAGGGAGGAACTCTAAATTAATGAGTGATTTTATAGGGAGGTCCACCATACGGAATATCATTATCACAAATTAGACTAAAATGGATATTGAAAATGCAAACAACTAATAGAGTCGACCAAAATGGCATGTAGTATGACTGAGGTCTCGATACCAACTGCGAGTTGACGGGTCCCTACTCTGTAGTGTCATGGATTTGGAATGATGTTCCAGTGGTGCAAGGAGACTCTAGAACTATGGAATATGATTCTATATGTCATGTATCCTTTTGATCTTGCATTCAATGTTGGAACTGAGGCATTTAGACTGGGTTTGGAAGATAAGGGGAATAGTTTACCTATTCCTTGGCCAAGAGGATATATTAATGCTGGTGATGAGGGGGCATTATGGGATCCCTCCTTGGTGTCTCCTTGGTAGTGGTCAAAATAAGAGTAACAAATGAAATCCCCACCTCAACGGAATATGGGAGTGAGTCTTAGGATTTTTAAAAGTAGAGGCTCCAGAAGAGGTTCACTATTAGAGTGGGTATCAGTTGGGCCCTGCTTGTCCCTTAGGGTTGGTGGTGTCAGTGAGGTTTAGAAGCCTTTAGGTCCTTATGGTACATATTCTTGGCTTTAATGACCCCCTCCTTCTCATACCAGAATATGAGGGAATCCATCACCCTCATTTATATGATATAAGAGGGTAAGACTGGGCATAAGTGCCCAGTTTTCATGGTCATAGATGATACCATGGTGGAGGTGGAGTCATGCAGGATTGCCACATTGACATTTCTCCTACTCCTGACTCTATTGGAGTTGTGTTACTAGTTTCCTATGTATTTGGTCCTATAATGAAGTAATTGTTCTCCATAAGTATAGATATATGGAAAAAATTCCAAATGAACCAGAACCATCCAAACTTCTATGGTTGGAGAGAGAGAGATATACTGATGATGTCATAGACCAGAATGCCCAGTGTCTAACAACACCAATTTCTGGTGAGTACCATGGTTGTCGCATCATTTTCTTAGTTGGCCCCGCTGATAGATATCTTGATCTAGTGGAATGATAATATTATCAATTCTCAAATTCTACTAGTACCCATATTTAGGAGAATAGATTCAATTTGGGTTCACCAATTATATTTCCATCACTTCACCAGGGTGTGTCTTCCTCACATTTATAAATGTGTTCTAGCATCACTTTCTATTTAAAGGAATTCATATTTTTTAAATTTTGGAATAAATAATAAATTTTAATGGATATTCATTCTCCAAGATCAAAATGGGATGATGAGATATCATTTTATCCTTCCATGGATTTCTCCTCGGAACTCATCAAGTAGTCTAGGTCTCCCTAAAAGAGTTAGGTCATTTTAATTGAAGTAATTCCTAGTGACATCTCATTTTGGATTCCAATTAATTATAGTTATTCTATTAGGACATTACAGTGTGTCTTGGTAGGAATGAAACCTTTTTTAGGTGATTAGTCACGTTGGGAATCGTTGAAATTTCTATAGGATTGGAACATTGGTCAACTATATATTACTCAAAGGAGAGAATATCATGGAGGCATCTTGTGCATTGAACATGAGGAATCCTATGTCTATTATAGATTATCTAATTTAAATAGAATATATTCCAAATGTTACACCTTTTGAATCATATGTCTGGCATAGGGTAGTAGTATGAGAGATGAAAAAAGTTTTTCATCTTATGGATACAAAGATGTAGCTGATTAGGACACCCCGTAGAGGTAGATTAAAAATATGTGTCCCTGGGAGGGAACACATAAGACGGTTTATCGATGGATTTATTATAACTCAATTTTAAGGAAGATTCAAATGGAATGTCACATAAAGGGAAGATGTCACACTATGAAGGCTGATCTGGAAATCTCTGAGGGTGGATCAAGGAGGTTCACCCCAATGAGGAGGGAACTGATCAAAACCCATGTAGTTTGATAGCACAGTTTATGTCATGTGATTGGATTGGTTCATGTAGTTTAACATCATGTAGTAAGGATTATAACTCCATGAATAGATCATAAATAGTGAATGGTATGGGGATTACACATAGAAGCTATTGTTGTAATATGATTTCTCTTGATTGTATTGTGTGAGACATACACAAAAGACATTCCCGAGTTCTTCTTAGAGAAGTGATTATGTGGAAGGGGACATCACGTGAAATCTGCCCAATGGGACATGAAAGAGATATGGTTTCCATGTAAGGTCTTGATCGTAATGGGATGTGGAGGGCAAGGAAAAAATAGGATGGATTTGGATGGATTTTTCAATGATGGGTTTGGACCTCTAGGAGGCTTCCTACATATCTTAGTTAATTGGGAATCCAATCCTTTGTGTTATAGAACATGGTATTAGGAATACACATAAGAAGGAGGCCCATGGAAGTAAATAATGTTGGTGGGGATTACATTTTCATGTTTCCCATTAATAAGAGACCTGATGTGATGGGGTATTATGTATGGAAGTTTCTCATGGGGAGTATGATTTGGGAATACACATAAGGTGGAGACCCATGGAGAATGTATGTTTGGGGACTAGTCCAAGAGGGTGTTACATTAGGAGTCTTTTTGTTTGATTTATTTTTCACTAATAACCTCTAATTAAATGTGATTCATGCTCAGTGTGAATAATAAGAGGATGTATCAGACCTGATAGTCGTGTTATAAAAGATGCATCAACGAGGGATGGTGTGGGGATTACTTATAGAAGATACCAAATGAGATTGTCATTACCTATGCACATGATTCCATTCAATGTGGCGAGGGTATAATTACATTTGAGGAGGATCTCATCCTTTGTGAGGATATGATGAGTGAAGACCGAACCATTTTAATTACACAAAGAGCATATTGTATCTGTTACACTTGTTAAGGCCACATTTTAACATCATGTTCCAAGGACGATGGTTCTAGGATGTTTTAAATAATGAAACATAGATGTGGGGGGATCACCCATTACCCCTTGGGTTTATATAACTATAGAACACACACAATAAAGAGGTAGATTCCTCTAACAATTCCATGTTAGAATGGTGTCGAGAAGTGGCATATCATGAGGTCCGTGTTAAAATTCCAATGTGGAGACGAAAATATCATTAACAACCCTATGATGGGAAAAAAGTTGAATGAGATTCCTAGGCCATACATTGAATGGATAAGGCCATGGTAAAATGTGGAACAAGTTGAATTGAGACTTTAGGTGTGTTTGTACCAATCCTTGATGTATGTAGGGGCCTTCGGCAATTGAACATTGCAATGATGTGCAAACCAAAGGGAGTCATCATGGAGATTCCTATGACTGTCTTCGCAAAGCCTATGGAATCACATAGAGGTGCTTCATGAAGATCATGGGATTCATAGTGTTATGGGGCTTCATGAAGGGATATTCATTATGAAACATGGTTACAATACCTCTAAATGATGCCTTTTCTCGGGACTGGAGTTCTTCGGGAAGGATTATTGCTTCATGAATCATCAAGTATCCATAAGGTAATTCATCCATCATGAAGGGTGTAGGCCATCAAAAAAAGAATCCACGTCATATGTGTAGGTATTCAAGAACATGTATTTGGGGTTTTCATAAATCACATATACATTAGAAGATATAATTTTTATTTAGTTTATGATGCTTCAATAATTTATGAACTGGGAGTAATTCAGATGTCGAACAGTTGAGTAACCATCTTTCAAAATTCAAAATGAGAAGGATATTTATAGGAAATTGTTTCCATTATGATGGGAAGTAATTTTTTTTGTAGACTTGGTCTTAATGAATATTAGTGGCTTCATTGAACTCATGGATAACATCCTTAAACTTTTTTGAAGTTGTGTAGCGTCATCGGACTTGAAGAGCATAACCTCGAGGCCAGGCACATTAGCTTGGATGGAGGGGTTTTCAAGAAACTGGTTCATAATAAAGGACCCTGAGAATATTTCTAAGCCATTTGATCTTGGATTCCCTTCCAAACTATTTTATTTTCTGTACTAATCCAATGGCACATATTTTAGTGCCAACCACAACATTTCTATGTTATTCCTTACTTTTATGTTCAATTTTATTTTAATATAACCCACACTCGTGGAATATGATTGTGGGAAAATGATTTAACATTATTTAAATTTTGGTATTTTAATATTCAAATATTCATTTGATGAATCATTAATTTTGGTCTACTCCTTTTTGTGTACGATATTCTTATGTACTTCAATTGTACATGTTTTCATGTATTATGATTACTTGTGGTAATTGGATATTATTTCATCCGTTGAATCATATAGATAATTTGATTTAAAAAAATTCTTATTTTTACTTTCCCTATGATATGAATATATATATATAATATGATAAATATATAAGGAGTACATTGTGGCTCAATTATGTAGAAATTATTACATGTTTTGTAAAATTAGTTACCTATATAACATGTCCTCAAAGATATTAAAAAATCCATTCTTAGGGTAGTGATATTATCTTTTATATGTATTGATTAACTTATAAAATTTATATAAAATAAAATTATTTTTACCATAAGAATTTATTGTCGGTATCAATGTAAACATTTAAATAATGATTATTAGCAGTATATCTATAAGTGTGGATCTGGGAACATACAATTATGACCCTCCATTGTGGGATATATACATTGGTAGTTGTTTTAGGGGAAAACAAGTAAAATTATGGAGGAAACTAATTTTATATTTTTTTCATTGTAGTGTTTCTCATATCCCACACAAATGTTCCCCACTATACTAATTCTTTATTTTTATGTTTTCACAAATAAAGATGTATAAGACCAACGATTAATTATTTGTATTTGGGTATCCATCCAAATTTTGATCACTTATCTTGTTGTCAACAGAAACTCAGAATATAATTATTCATAAAATATTTGGAAAATACACTATCAAAAGAGAGGATAATTCCCCCTAACAAACCATACTCATGAATTGATTGTATATTTTCCCACTGAGAAGGGTATTATTTACATATTACAGTTTTAAAATTTCATACTAGATCAACTAGCCAACATGATCAAGGATATCACCTATCCTAATAAGGATGATGTGATTATTGATATAGATCATATAAGAGTACTGTATCCATTTGTAATAAAACGAGATAAATGAAATAGATGTGAATAAACTCAACCTATCCAAAGAAGAATCTTGATCCCAAAAATTTATAATAGTTTCACATGGATATCCCAAATAATAGAATACATCAAACATGAAATTAATTTTTATGACTAAGACAAAAAATACACTAGTGAGTGGGAGACTTCATTAGCTTAACTGATTTAATTTTTTTAAAGACACTCTAGTAGAATAGTTTTTATATGATCCACCTTGGTTTAATTAAATTAGGTGATACCCTTTATGTTACTAGATAAGATTATAAAGGACATGTTGTTTCCAACATATGGAAGCTAAACTATCGCATAAAATAAATACAATGTTTATAATTTTTCCCCTAAATGATGAGTAACAATATTTCAGTTACAGAGAACTATTTCATGTGTATAGTCCATGTAAGCTTCAATCATCAACCCCAGTAGAATAAAAAATTCAAAATGAACTATTATCAATTTTCTATGAGGACAATATATAAAATGGATATACCAGCCATTGAACATTAAGAAGTGAAAATTTAACCTTACTACCATCAACTATCTCAATTTTGAGGATGTATCCCAAAGTGAATTTTACATAAAATCATGACCTGTTTCAAAATATCTATAGTGATCACTAGATTTAGATACCAAAATCCATCCTTGTTGACTATAAAATGGATTTATGTATTTAATCCAAATATTAATGTGACTGTCACATGGATACTAACAAATAAATATATATGATTTGTAGGACCTATAAATTAGATATAAATAAATTGGGTGTAGGGATACGAATAATTGTTCTGATAAATAGTTCAACTCATTTTTTGTCTATCATATGACCAGAAACACTCCTACTGAAGAGATGATACACTCACTTGTATATGGAATGAATCTAGTATTTCAAATTGTTTTTCAACATACTTCACTTAAAATGTCCATTTAGGACAAGTAAACTATAGATGAATGGTCATAGGTCTAATCAAATGAGTTAAAATAACTTAATGAAATGATATTATATTTATTAGAAAAAAATTTGTATCAGAAAATTTTAATGAATCTAGCATTAAATAATATTGTTATCCTATATTTATCTATTCAAGGATAGTTGGTGTTATCATTAAATATTAAAATTATATATAGGAATAAGACATCATATGTGTATCAAAAAAGGTAGGGTAATTATATTTTACACTGTGACTACTCTAAATATGAATATATCCAAGTCTTGGTAGATAGACAGTGTATTATTCCCACTATAAAGAAAAGTTTTCTTAAGAAATAATTTTCAAAGTAAATTGTGTCGATTACCCTGAATAATACATACAACATGACTCCAAATTTTTTTGTTTTGGTTCCCTATTGAATTACATGAAACTAAATGATACTCCATTAGTTATTAAAAACCCTTAAATTACAAAACACATTATCCATCTCATATAGTATCTAAATTCATGCAGTGTACCTTCTCAAAAGAACTCAAACTAAAAAAATGTTGTCATTCTTTCCTAATATCAAACTACTAAAACCATACAGTCTACCTATTTATGGTTCAAATAAATATAGATATTTCTTTTCTAACCATTCACCCATATTTTCATATCATTAAACCCATACTTTTAATGGTCCCGCCAAGTCAGAACTGGTGTTATCTACTAGTCTCATACCAAATTCTAATATATATTTAATTAAATATTATATGACATGAATTATATTTTTATTGGATATGTATTGATGTAGGATATATAATCGTAGGATTTTTTTACATATTACCCATTTAACCTCTAATTTCATCAGGGGGATCTAGTCCCCACTAATACACAACAATTTTTTCTTTTTTCCAATCAACTAGGTAACACTTCGCATTGTCCCATTCTATTATATCACACTCTAACATTTCTATTTCAACTAAATTCTCTTAAAATCACTCACATAATTTTATCCCTTTATCAATTATATTTCTTATTTTATTTATTATAGGATATGTAGTATCATATGGATCTCCTATCATTAATAAATCGACCATAATCAATTTATCTCCTTGGATATTGATTATATCATTTAGGTTCTTACTCATCCATGTCATATCATTACCACCACATCCTTACTGGAATATTATTATTTTATTTATTTTCTATAATATGATAATACAAGATAACTATTTTCAAAACACAATTAGTGTCACAAAGATATCTGATCACGAGCCCAACCATATAATTCCACCCCATTTAACCACCACATTATATTCTATTGTTCAATTCGATATGAACTTATAATGATATTAATACAACACTTTTAAACTAGAATTATTTTCTATTTTAAACCTACACATTCCTTGACTCATTTTTTAATGGAAAAGCAGTGACCACATGATTATCAATCCAATTATTGGTTAAAACTATTTTCCTCACTTATTACACAAATGCTTCCATATACTCCCACTCTCATACAAAGTGTCTATAATTAAAATGAAAGTGAATAATAATACCATTTGATAGTACCAAACTATTCATGAGTATAAGTTGTGCGAAAATATTTTTCATGTTTTATGATTATAAAAAATAATAGTTTTTTTTTCAAATCGAATGTAAGGTTAACCTACTAGTACATTCATTACCATTAATCTAGGATTTGGAGTTTTTTATATCACATCAGTGACCCAATGATTTTTCACACTCTAAGAGAATAAACAAAGATACAAAAAATAATAAATGTTTAATAGACATAAAATTCATGATATAATAATAAATACTTATTACAAGGTATCAATTAATGTTTTCCTGATTTACCAAAGGAATTCACCAAAGTTTAATAGATGTTTAGTTGATATCTATAGGTGTCTCAATTATCATTAGTAATATTCTATTAAAATTATCCTATAATTTTTAGTTTTTATATGATGATAAATAAATAAATAAAATTCCGATTCGGTTGTAAATTTAAAAATTATTTAGACATAATGGAATTATAAAAAGTTTATGAAATAAAGATGTGGTTGAAATTAATAGGCTACTAAACTATATAAATTATAGTGTAATATGATTAATCCTTTTATTATACTTATTCAATGAGTAGACCTAATTAAATATATCCATATCCTTACAACATTGTAAATTAATTAGTAGGGATCCACTAAACCATAGTGCCCTACAACTCAAATGAGACCTTATTTGGCCAAGACTATGGAACAAAAAATCACTAAGATTAAAGTTAGCTATAGTGTGATGAGTAATTATTGAAAGGGGTAGTTAAATAAAATATAAAAACATATTATTATAAAAGTAGAATGTATGTTGAAGGAAATATTTGTTACCTCTATATACAAATTATATTATCTAAAATTTATAAATAATATAGAAGAATAAATAATATAAATAATAATTTAGAATTCAGAAAGGAGAAACTTCATTTCAAATCAATAAAAATAATTTCATGGGAAAAAGAAATAATTAATAAGGGAATCATGATGAAGGGAAAGAGGGATTGAATTAATTGAGAATATCTATCCAGGTATTATTAATGTCCAAATAATGTGGGAATCATCCCTAGTGTTAATTCAACCACACTTTTTCTGAAAAATATTATTTTGAATACATTGTAAAAATGGTGATACTGATGGAAATAGAACATGAATATTATTAAGTATGCTCAGGTTCTAAATTCATTTGGACATTGTTATATTTATGTTCTCCTACAAATTATTTACACCGCATAATGATCACTCCACTTAATATATGAAAATATATAAAAATATAACGTATAACATATTTATTATATCTCATTCAAGGTTTCCTAACAATCTAAAATTTCATAGAAACTCCAATTAAAAGACCAGCATATTAAAATATTCTTGATATATATAACATTTTGATCGTCCATATTTGTATCTTCCCTCTCGGTTCTTTAGTAATGGAAACTAAAAATAGAAACTTGAAGTAAATAGTATCATTATACAAATGAATATCAACAATTAATCTTTAAAATAAATTTCAAAAAAAGAAAATTGATAAAAAAAGACAACCTTGGAGTCATATTTTCAAAAACAAAAACCATCATCTCACTCATTAGCTCATACATAATAGCAATCCTAGAGCCCATCCAAAATACAGTAGCACCTCTATAATTAAAGAAACTAATTGAGAATCCTTGGGTATATTTATAGTAGATCATGTGGGACATGAAAAAAAATATACAATCCATCTCTAATTTATCTTATATTCTAAAAATCAAATATCAAAAATGATAATAGAATCAATTTTTAACCACCGCACTGAATGTTATAACCCAATATAGAACATATTTTATCTTGTTAGATCAAAAAACAATATGAAATAAATTAGGCTTCTAGGTATTCCCCTTGAATCATGTAATTTATGCAGTGAAATTGGAAATAACCATATGTTATCATCTAATCAATAATAAAATAGATAAATATATGAGACTACAAGGGGAGGTTGGTAAAATTGGTGAAGTATAATAGGCCATAGACATAATTTTATGTTTTTAAATTCTTTCTATAATTTAATAAATTCTAATATTTATTAAAAAAATTAAAAAATTATTTATAGGAAACACAATCCAAGGAAAAAATATGATTAAACAAAAAATATTAGTATGAAATGATTGAATTTAACCCTAAATAATATATATAATATTTAATAAAATCCTGAATCATGACACCCTCTTAGTATTATTTTGAACTCCTATGAAAAATATTCATTAAAACCCTATTGAATTTTCCATATCAATAGTGATAATAAATAAATTTTCGTATAATGATCTATCAATCATGAGTCCAATTTTTTCATTCATATATCATTTTTAATTAAAATAACTTATATCCAATATTTATTATCCACTGATGATTATATACACATACGTCCCAAAATATATTTATCACTCATACCCAAAGAATTGTTATTTAAGAATAAATTATACCAATATTAATAAAATAGAAATTATCTATACAATTGCAACAGTTTTCAATCCATCACTCATCTTGGAAGATATAATTTCAATAAAAAGATCATTTGAAGTAATTAATTTCTAAAAATAAAGGTATGGTAGTTAAATATTTAAAATTTATATTATATAAAGAAGACTTTTGAATTTTTGTAAGATACATGTTATGATTTTTAATCTCAATATAATTACACACCCTAAATACCTTCTAACGAATCCAACACATTATCAATTGTCTGAATAATCATATATGATCCTCTAAAATTTTATAGCAACAATTTCATCATCAGTTTAACCACTAATAGTTATTGTAAAAAAAATTGTACAATTTATCATAACTATTTTTTATACAATGAGGGACCAGAAATCCGAATACATGAAGTGAACTAAACTACTTATTTTTCATGTAAATAACCAATACATTCACTATTAATATAAATAATATATCCTAACAAATTATGGGATTTTATTTCATCCCTTTCACCTAACTATTACTTTCTATACGTCTTGATACTAATAGAAAATATTTGATAGAATTCAGTTCTTTTGGAATTTCATAGAAAGGCCATTCAAATATTTAAGGCTTCAATGGTGGTTGAATATAATATAGTCTATCTTGATAAAAAAAATATCATTGATTTAAATATTAAATTATATTTTAAATGTATCTAATTACCTATAATATAAGATATATATTAATTGAATGTAAGATACTATTACAATATGCTCTATGTTCACTATTATAGTATAAGAATTGTAAAGAAAATGAAAAATGGTTTAGAAAGATCTCATGTAAGTGATTTTTTTATTGGAATATGATCCTAAATATAATCTTCATATAGTGTAAAAATTTCATATAATTTACAAATAAATATTAATGTATTTATTTCATATCAATAATCAGTTGAACTTCACAATTGAGTCAAAATAGGTTTATCCAAGATATCACAAATTAACAACCCTCAGGGCATCATAAATTAATGTGGGTATCAAATTTAAAATTTATAACATAATATTACATAAATCTAAACCTATAGTGGTATAGAATATATCTTTTATAAGGTAATATCTATGGACAATGAGATAGAAAGAGTGGAAACTCTAGTAAAAATGTTACTAATAATGATTTGAATGGCTGAAAACAATTTTAGAAATTTTAAAATTTATGTTAAATTGACAATAGACTATAAAGTATAGTAAATATATGGTCATGAAATAGAGAAAATAAAATAATAAATTAACAAACAAGATGATTTCATAGTTGGGATTATGTGAATCATGGGTCTTGGAACTCACAATATAACTAACACACACCCCTATTCTTATAATTCATTTGAGTTATTTACAAACTTCTTATCCCAAAACCCTATTTCAAAACAATTTTATCTGACTCATAAAATGAATATTTTTAAAATAAAGTAATAAGTTAATGAATAAATAATTAAAAAACCTATTGATATATCATGATCACATATGATGAATTAAATATTATATATATAATATAATTTACTATAAAAAGTCAACATGGAATGTTGTTGAAATATAAAGTAAATTTCACTTTGAAAATCACCCTTTAAACCATAGAATGTAATAAATAAAACAACCCTCAAGATAATAATAAAAATATAACATAAAAACCCAAAAGTCACTACATCTTCTAGAATTCAATATTCCTAGAAAGTATTATGATAGAAAAATGAATTCTATTGGGTCACATTTTCACCCTTTTTACAATAAAATTGTAACATTCATATATCATATCATATATAAATATAACTATCCTAATAAATATCCATCTAAGGCATCTAAAATAGCCATAAATATCCCGATCTTTATATATCTCCTCCATAAGAATAATTTTCAAAGTCCCCAAATATTAGAGACATCTGAGATCAATAAGATATTTCATCTAATAACTCATTAATCAAATGCCAAAAAAATAATGACTATTTGAATTGATAAATATTCAAACACATTACTAAATAAATTTAGTATATTTTAACCTTTTGTTTACTATATTATATTGTATAAAGTGTATCCAATAAATCACAATGAATGGTAGTTCATTAACTATTCACCCAAAACCATTGATAACTCCTCAAATAATTCCCTATCATAGTATATATAACACCCTTAAAATAATTAAACAATATATCCCCCCATACTTATTATTTTTGAAATAATCCCAAAATAAAAAAATTATTGTATAAAATATAATTTTTCTTATCATTGTTATTTCTAATCAAAGTTATTTAGGGTTTCATGGGATCAAAGTAAGATTTGGTTTCTAACGGTATAAATGGGTCAAATAATAATTCATCAATTATCTTATGGTGACTATTATGAAAAATATTTCAAAGGATGTCAATGAAAATACTATTACTCCAAAACTCCCATTTATCTCTGTATAATTATTTTACTATAAATTATATGATGAAATAGTCTAGAAAACTATTATCAATGGTATACATAATATTATAAAATAACTAATGGAATTAATAATAATAAGAAATAAATCAACATAAAAATTGTAAAATTAAATAATTTTAGTGTGAAATAAATTACACATACATAAATCAACTGATATTCCCAAATAAATACTCGTCCAATAAAATTCACATGATTATCTTTTCACATCGTCCCATAATATTAATTTATTTATTCAACAAAAAATGTAATTTTAAAAAATTTTGATACTTATATGATTTTTTTAAACATAGATAAAAAATATTTCATGAAGTCAAATTGCTGATATATATTCCATTACATAAATATTCAAATAAGGGAATATAAAATGATAAGGAATATAATGATTTCTTCCACTATACATTATATCTATTTATATTTATTTTATCATTTTCTTGTCTTATAAATTCCTTCAACATCATCATGGACCTAAAAAATCAAAATAATCAAGTGATGGTCTAATATCCATTTAATTATTTCACAAACAGTAATAGTAATTGTCTCTAAATACAAGCTTAAAATTATAAAACAAGTTTTTGAAAATAGTTTCTTAGAATGAAATAAAAAATATTGTTTTCCGCCGATAAATTTGTTCATTAATGTATTTCATATATACCAGTCATTACCTTTTTGATCATTTAAGAGGTGAATGGAATGAATTTACCTAAGGTAGATTTAACAATGATTGATATCTCTTATAATCCATCAATATAATAATCCTCATTTTCATTCAGTGTATCTTGGAACATCGTTCTGGTTGGAACGTTATAGTTGAATATCCAAATGATTAACCAATTAACTCATTGTTTTAACAATCATGGTTATAATCCGTAATTACTACCACCTTATATTATAGTTATTTAAATTCCACAATATACCATGTTGTTTAAATTTTCTTTACATTCCAATTTCTCTTAACATCATTATTAGTGTGTTCCTCTTATTTCTCCCTATGTTCAAAAAATGTGAGGGTGTCCTACATCCTAATTTTATTCTCAAATTGAACATTAATCCCACAATAATTAACCTCAAACAATACATCACCATTGGATTTCTCCATATGTTGTCCCTATAATTTGGATTCATCTCTTTTTATTTATTATTAATAATTTTTGATAATATTTTTTTATTTTTAAATCATTATATAACTCTTATAAAATATGATTAAATCCGTAGAGTATCAAAACATATTTTATTGGATACTATTTTACGATGAAACAAAGACTTTTTTATTCTATTAATGTTTGAAAATTTTTTATGAATGATCTCCCACTTGAGTGGAAAATAAAATCTGTTTAATTATGAAACATTCAGATCCTGCAAACCCAAAGAAAATTAAGATATAAAATATAATACAAACCTAATGAGAAAAATCTAAAAATATAAATAGAAAAAATTAATATATCTATAACTAATGAACCAAATAATTTATTAACATTAAATCCCCCTTGACTATAACCCAAAAAAATTACCAGCCACAAAGACTCATTAATTCTAAGAAAAAAATTGATATTATAATTTATAATATATTATTCTTTAAATCTAAAAATATACTGGTGTAGTATTGAATATGTTTGAGATTAAATATAAATAAAAAATGATCTTTATAATGAAAACTATTTTTTAAAATTTATTAAGAACAATTATAATTATTTAAAATAAATATAAAACTAATTTTAAATGGTAATTTAATATACATGTTTCTTTTAGTATTGGATCAAATATAATATTTAAACCTATAAATCACTCTCTAATCAGCAATCACCCATTTTATATTTTAATGTACACCGATTTATCTAAATTTAAGTGACACAAAACCATATTTGAAGATAATAAATCCTAATAAAATAATATACATGAATGTATCAATTTAATTACTTATTTAGTTAAATAGAAAACCACCCATAAATATACCATGGTCATGCATCAAAAATGGAGACATGATATTGAAAAAATAAATAAGTTTAGAAAACCCAACATTGACTATTCGTAAAAATTGAATTTAATTTTATCAAGTAGTGAATATCATAATTTAACAAATATTATAATATAAGTCATTATTTCAACCCCCTAGAAATTTCTTAATTTAAAGGTAATTGTCATAATTTATTACTCTATTAATAATTAGTTCTAAATTGTAAAAATATACTAGCTTTGGAAATTTAATATTTTACTATCATATTCGTACATAGGAAATAATACCATCCACCATAATAAAAATGATCAAATAATAAATGTAGGATATAAAACACTATGGGTTTTTTTAATATCCAATGTACCCAAATCCTAATCAATCATTATTAATCCAAATAAATATCAGAATATATGACTGAGATTCAATGCTCAAAATGAGTGAATTTAGAATATGGGAAATTATATGACACATGGAATGCCTAAAAGTGATAATATTTAAAATAAATATCAATTAAATAGTATGAAAATTTTAATTATATGTCATACCACAATATTTCGTCTCCATATTGGAAAAAATACGCATGGGAATTTGATACTTCATGAATTCAAATAGTCTCTAGGAGAGAAAAATAATTTATGAGTAAATATTTAAAATATATTTATATAAATTTCCAAATTATCTCTACTATTATGGGTTTATGTAGAAAAAGTGTTAATATAAAATTCTACTTCACAACTACACCCGATTCAAAAATTTATTGATAAGAATGATGGAAGTATTTTTCTAGAATATTTTTTTATCCAAAATTATCCCATTTAGTCCTATTAATGAGAACCTCCACTTATATGTCTATGTGGTGTCCATTTAATAAGATAATAGATTATTATTTATGATATAATAGATTTATATATTATCAACATGATTTAGTTTTCTTTTACCTCTCTATTTTTCTAATATATTCGATTTCTACTTTCCCCCTCCATGATCCATTTAATCTCTTTGAAAATGGAAAACTGACAATTTATGTTGTTCAGGGGGTGGATAATGGTGATATTTTGGGTACATTGTGACCTAATTTCATTTATTTTTTTTATTTTGAGATTTTCATAAGTATGTATTCTGATTTTGGTGTATTGTTCACTATGAATTCCTTATTATTGATCACTTTATCCCATTAAATTTTTTTTCCTCTCCCTCAATGTCCTTATTCTACATATTGGGTAGATTATCATTGGGATGACTATTTTATGTAGTATAGTACTATAATTGGAGGTCTGGTATGATACAATAACAATTAAATGGGTGGGAGTTGAGTGATATGATTAATAATATCAGTAAGTATTGTTTTGAGAATTAATATTTTAAATACCAGTAATAGAATCCCTATAAACCCCTAAGAACAACGACTTCATTCTTCATTAATATCATCATTGTCTATAACATCCCCAAATTTTCCATTTTTTCATTTCCATTTATATATTATTATATCACATTCATTTTAAACCCCTTATTATATTATATGTATATTATTGTTGTTTAAAATTTTTTTATACCATGACAATATAAAATTGGTGTTTATGAGAGGCCCCACTGAGAGATTGACCCCAAGTGTGAACTATGATGAATTATTAAGAATAATAAGAATATACAAGTTAGATTTTCATAAATAATATATACCCAAATATTTACACATTTTCAAGGAGACTAAGATTATTCACTCAATAATTTTAAAAAACAAAAAAAATCATGAAATGGGATTTCATAATGATGAAACATCCACTTATTTGAGTGAATCGTTTTTCATTTTATCATGAAAAATATCAGGGGTTTTCATGTTTAATTTTAATTGATATTCATTTAATGAGACAATTTGGGACACAAAGGAAGACCATGAAAACCCAATTTCTAAATCCTTATTCAAGGGGATTAAAAGGAATTGACATTAATTTTAAATGTTTCATTAGGAGTAGGATGAGAAAAAAAATATTATATTTCTAAATTTTTAAGAATACAAATTTAATGTGAATATTAAACCTTAGGAGATTTAGTACCATAAAATTTTAAAATATTCCAAGAGGACAAGAAGGAATATCCAGCACTTAAATCTAGTCTATTAAATGGGGTGGACTTAACGGTAAATTCCCTTTTTTATTTTCCACTATTAAAAAATATATTTAAATTGTAGATTTTTTATTTTACAAAATCATCACCAATGCTTCCCTATGTAGTTATGATTATTAGTTTTATGTGGCCAATACTGAGAAGAACTAGGAGTTGGGATTTGATGATGAAGAAGAATAAAACTCAATGATAATATGATTAAGAGACTACCTCCTTTATATAAACTTTCATATCACATGGAAGCAGAAAAAATTATAGATGATAGGGACAACCCATGCATTATATTACCTCACCCTCAACACCTTAAATTCTCTATTTTTTACATTATATTGATTAGAAATTTTGTTTAATTTGTATGGGTGTTTTTACTCTTTAAATCTATATAGGGATGTGGATGGAATAATATATGGTTTATTATAAATGGTAAAACTCATCCAAATTGGGATTTTAGATAATGTGTTATAGTTTATAACTAGTGGAAGTAAAAAAACTATACCTATTTGGGATGATTAACCCAAACTCTGCAATCTTCTCTATTGTATTCTATTTTTATAGATTTTTTACTCAAATTATATTTTTATGTTTTCTTATTTATTTTTATGTCAAAATTGATTGTATCTAAGAGAATAATACAAGGCTACATAACAAAAAACATTCAGGTTGTTTCATTCCTTCCCATTTGGTTTTCTACAATTATCTTTTTGTATTTTTCTATCGTAAATAATAGTTACTTAAGTTTATTTGTTTGGGAGCATCATTCTATATAGGATTATTTATTTATTTTTATTTTTCAATTTTTATATACTTTCTGGTTCAAGTAATACATAATTTCAAATATCGTAGTTAAATTTATTTTGAGCCATTTTTCTTGATTTTGAATAAAATGAATTTTAAATGATTATTATGGTGTTAAATTTTTCTTATATTGTAATTTTCATAAATTTTTATGAACTAAGTCATATTTTAAAAATATGTCCATGGTAAAATAGCTCAAACTATTTATTAAATTCTATGATGTATGAGGAATCATTTTTACATATTATTCATAATAACACATGAAAAAAGTAAGGATTTTTTTTTTGAAAACTATGACTTTTGGTTATTCCATTTAAATGCATTAGATTTTATTGAATGTTTTTTAGTTGATTGGGGATTTTTTTCTAGCCATATTTTATCATTAGTCCTCCCTTAACATCTACATTTGTGAATCCCCTAAAATCTAGAATTGCCTTATATTTTTAATCCACATTTTAAGATGACTATTCTGCACCTACCTCCACTCAAAATATCAAATCATTAATATTTGATGTTTGAGTATTGGGGAAGGGACTTTAATGTGTGTTTAATGGTATAAAGATAATTATAGGATGTATGAGTTATGTTTCATTAATTTAAGAATTTTATGAATGTTCATGAGTCACTTTCATTCATTATACAACAATTCTATCATTTAATTACTGAAAATAATAATAAATGGGATAAATATAAAATTAATAAGGAGAATGAGATTTAAGTATTCATTTTTTATACTTTATGAGTTTTTTCCCTATAAAAAATATAGATTGATTGATTTTCATTTTTTGTATTGTATTTCATTCTTATCATATCATCCATGAAAAATCAAACAAAATAAATAAAAAAGAAAAAAAAAGAGTGGAAAATTAGGAAAGACTCATGGATTGTATTCACTTTTTGACTTATGGACCATGATGAGGGTTTTGGGGTGTACATTTATAAGTGTAATTGATTTAGTATATTCCCTGTGATTTCATTTAAATATTCAAGAATTTTTTTAAAGATCTCAACTTCTTAATTCTGGCCTTAAATGTTTACATTTTTTACCCACAAACACATAGCCAGAGAAATCACCATGAAAAATCCCCCATGATTAATAATATTTTTGTGTATCTTGTTTTTTAGTGAAGATAATTTTAACAAGTATATTTTGAGATATTCGCTATCCAAGTATGACCATAACTCCAGATTTAATTACTTGTGAGTGAAAAGTGACATAAATTTCAATGTGACGTAGGTGTAGTTAGGCCATTGACGGACTGTTGAGGTTGAATCAATTATAGAGATGAACAGTATATAGAACTATTTTTCAAATATTTTACATGAAAATATTCCATTCTAGAATAGGCTATGGAAATTTTCGAACATTTTTGGGTCGATTTTTATTCATATATTTCATGAAATCCCAATAGTGCAATATATAATTATATGGGATGTGTGAAAATTATATTTTAATATATATTATTCTATAATTTTATTTTTTTAATCCCACCCATTTTATATTTTAAGGTTAATTTTCACAATGTTTTTTATTTTTAGTATTTTTTTCTTAATAGTGAAAATGGAATTTTTGGAATTTATATATATGAAAATTTTATTCGAATTTATGACATAACATCTTCAACAATAATAAAAATTGTGTAATTATATTTTTTTATTCTTAAAAACATTATTGGATTCATTTCATTCAATTGGATATATTGTTTAATCCAAAATAATGAAGCCTAATTAAATCCCATATGTTGATCCTTTGAATATCTTCCAAGATTGAATATATTACAAATTTTTCTTATATTATACTCAAAGGGCTCTTAAACGAGCTTATATTTCCCATGACTATCAAAAAAAATCCTAGTAAAATTTTATTTACCAATAGTACCCCTATATTTTTTCCATAATTTCAATTAATTCATGGGAATTTATAATATTAGAATTGAAATAGACCATAGACTGAAAACATATTTTCAGAGTAAATGTGGGATATCCTTTAATAAACCATTCTATATTAAACCATGTTTTTTTCCTAAAATAGTTTTATGCACGGGAAAATTTATAAATTACCACATTCATATATCCAAAATTGTCCCATATCTTGTCTATAAAAGCTCACCGCCACTTTTATATCAAATACTTGGCCATTTCATTGCCTATTTTTGTATTATTTATGATGTAATATAGTTATATATCATCAATAAATATCTGTTTTCATTTATTCATCACTACCCCTTCTCAATTCATTTTACACATTATTTTCCACTATCAAACTCCATAAAATCACCGCGGAAATCAATAAATAAATCTATTTTTTGGAATAGGGATCAATGATATTTTGACTTAGTTGTGAATAAATTTATTTTTTTATTATGATAATTTTATTAGTGATGAAACCAATTTTGGAAAATGATTTACCCATCTTTCTCAATAATTAAGTTATTCATCTCGTCCAATTATTATTCATCTCATTCATTATCAAAATGTTTTATATGATTGGTAGAGTAACAATGTAGTGATGCTATGAAGGAGAATTTTGAGTCATGTTTAGGGTCATCTTGAAATAAGAAAAATTCAATGGTAGGTTGTTGAGTGATATGTTTCTTCTCAAAATTGTGTATAATATTGATAATTATTATTTTTTAAAACAATGATAGGAACATCATAAAATACTAAGATCCACTTTCTCATTTCTTATTTGTAACATAATTGTGTTTTTACTTTCAGGTGATTTGACTATTTTTATCATTTTCATTACCATATTTATATATCACAATCATTTTTAAAAACACATATTATATTACTAGTTTATAACCATTTTATATTGTAGTTTCAATTATTGATAAAAAATAGGTGTATCTAAAAGTCCTCCTAGTGGAATCACCCCCATGTGAATAATATTCTCTCTTCTTTGAAAACATATAACATATTATATTTGGATTAATTAAAAAACACTTCCATTAATGTGGATCTATTTTTTAGGATCCCAAGAGCTAGTAATCATTAGTTCTTTTTAAAAATGCTGAAAAATTCACAATTTTATAATATTTAAAAATAAATAAATTTCAATTTTTTTAGATTAAACCCTCACCGTCTTTGAGTGATATAACCGGAAACCCCAATAGTGGACTCCATATAAACCTAACAAATACCCCCTCCCCCCCAACACCTAAAATTCGATTTTTTTTCTCATATTGGGGTGGGAGATTTTTTCAATTATACAGGGGTTCTCACTCAAGGATTCTAGTTGTGGTTATTTGGATAATTGACCTTTTCAAGATTATAAATAAGATATTCCATCAATATTTATATTAGGGATAAAGTGCTACCACTTCTTCACTATGGGAATAAGAAACATATCACCTCTTTTTGGGGCGGGTCACCCAAAATATATCTCTTTTACATTATTTAATATTTTTATAGTATTTTTCTACCAAATTATTTTTTATGTTTTATTATTGTTTCATATGTTTAATGTGGTAGTTTCTAGAATCTTAACTCATGGAAACAATGAGAAACTAAATTCAGGTAGTGTATTTTATTATCTTTTTATTTTTTTTCAATTACATTTTATTTCATTGATCTAAAATTAATTATTTTGAAATTTAATTATATTGGATAACCTTAGTATTTATGAATATTTATGTCTTTGAAATTTTTTTATTTTTTATAGACTTTAAGATTCAATAAATATATGTTTTCATTTTTCACACATCAATTTATATTGAGTGAGTTATCATAATATTTGATTTAATTTGTAACAACTCCAAACCTAGTATCCCTAAGTTCATGCCTTACTTTCTTACATTATCACAAATAGAATAATTCAATCCCAAAGCATAGATCAGTTTAGTAGTTTCAGAAACTAGATCACATACATGAAACTTACATTAAATTGTAAGAAATAATACCAAAAATAGAAAAATAATTTGAGAACACAATTATTATCCAATATTGACCCTGAATATCATTCATAACACACATCTTTCCATTCTAGAAAAATAAAACCTTAGAAATGGGTGATCTCAGATGTTGTGTTAGGGTAAGGGTATAGTGGAAGCTATTAATAATAAGTAATCATATGTCAGAAGGCAAGGTGTATAACTGAAACAAAAGACCACTAAATATAAAATTGGGAATAATATTGAATAATATATAGTACCATATAAAATAACAACATGATCTATAAAAAATAACTATAAATGTTATAGTAGTCAGATAATCACGTGGAATTTCAATAAGTAATATCATAATGAGCGAATGAATAATATGATACATCATAAACATATATTCACGGATTCACCCCATAAAACATACATAAATGGTTAAAAATAAAATATAGTTTTTCTTATGAGACATCCCAATGTATCTCAAGTCTGTATTGGGACAAAACTATCACATACTATGTCCAATGCAAACCTCGTATAAAAAGGGTAAAATGTAAAAAAACATTCTTATTAAAACTAGAATATGAAATGTGAATTTTTTATTATATAAACTATGAATGGTTTCAAAATAGCACATCAACAGCCAAAAAAATCACATACTATTCAATGATTTATGTTAAATGGTTTCATAAGAGGTCAACCTCAATCAAATATATGATACAACATTGGATGTTGACATAGATGAAAACACTCTAATAAAATCATTAAAACTTTCTTTATAAATTTATCCTTTTACATTGTAATTATTTATTCAAAAGATCTGAATTTTTAGTTAAAGAAATTTTAAAAAAATAAATCAATGTGTCCCATTCCACTATGAATCATTTTAGGAAAAATAAAAAATTAACACTGCCAAATATTCATAACCTTAAAATAAATCCAAATAGCCTATTTTTAAAACATTGACATGAATAAAAATGATTAAGAATAAATAATTTTAGAAACATTTAAAATAGTGTTTTGGTAAAAGTGTCCCATACAAGAATCCTTAAAAATATTCCTTTAGAATCATTTTATGAAACATGTACATGGATGATAAATATGTCCCATTAAATTTATATTTATAAGCAATCATAGGTAATATTAAGATTTACAAATTAACCATTAACATGTACATTTCTCTAGTTAAGGGTGTGATAACATCATGTATAACGATTAAATCATATTATTAAAGATATAATATAATAATATCCTTATTTTTTATATTATATATTATCATGTTATATCAATATGTTTAAAATATTTCATTATTACTAAGGTTTTAGGTGGTAACTACTTCATTTTATTATGTCTCTTTTGTCATGTGAGTCATGTATCTTCTGTATAAAAAAATTCTTATTCAGAAAAATAATGATGTTAAGTTTATAAATATTATATTCAGTCATAATATACATTTTATAACCCTCATTTATTGTCTAACTAGGTGAATGGATCTCATCACGTCGTGGAGACGGTAGGCCGTATGTATTCATGAGAAATGATATAATTACCTTAATTGTAATTTTATAAGGAATTTGATGGTATATTAATTATAAATAACCAATATATTGTCATATTTATTATTTATATCAATTATATTCATAATTATACCCATACAAATAATGTGGTGATGAAAAACAGTTACACTACAGCTGGTAGGCGGTAAGAAGTACGTACGATCGCACTGTGATATTATTTTATGTAGGATGGATAAATGAAGAAATATGGTTGTTTCATAATCATATAAATAATTCAGAATATTTATGATAATGGGGATATTATTTTAGAATTGAACAAAAAATGAAGATGTAGTATAATAAGAAATTATTTTTCAGGAGCCATTAATGATGATTACTTCTTCTTTAGAGAGCCTCCTTTGAATGTCCTCTTAATGAAAAAAGGGTTTGACCATTGAGATTAAAAAATACACTATTATGTTGATAAAAATGTTTATGAGGTAAATTTTATGTTTTTTTCTAAGAAAAAAAATAATCAATGTGACATGAGTAAGTGAGGGAGAGATGCATTTTTATAAGAGAGGGTAGGGGAACTCTTAGAATCCTTTAAAATATTAATTTAATATAATTTTTTTAATTTAAAATAGATAATAAGTGAGTTTTTTAGAACCTAATATTATTATGGGTATAAATCCTATCAATCAATGAATTTTAGACATTTTTATTTCACAATATTAACCTTATCTTTTAGATTTAACCCTTTGTTAAACCATTTAACTCTTACTGTGAAAAAAAAATATTTTTAATCTTTAGGGTTAATACAGAAACAATAAATTGAAAAATGAATTACATATTTATCATTAGTAAAAAATTTACCCTTATTCCAATTAGTTCGATAAAATTTACATTTTTATGAATCTTATAACATTTTATAAAATATTATTTATTCTAAAGTTTTGTTTATGTCAATTTTGATAGTATTCATTATTTATCTTTTTAAAAATATCGTAACAATATGACATAAACAACACATATAATATATCACTAACATGTTTATTATATCTATATAATTCTGATATTTTAGAAATTATGTTAAATTAAATTTATTTTAATATTATTCATATCATTTATTTGATATTTCCCGTAATTAAGGTAGTACTCCATCATTATTTTGAAAGCCATTAATTAAATTACTTCTCCTATAAAAATTTAAAATAAACTATCAATATTAATATATATTTGTTATAATTCATATGAATATTTATATTCTAATTTATCCTCGGTATATCTATGTATTAAAAATGTAATAGTTATTAAAAAAATTTGAGTATTTAATTTGTTATCTTATCTTTTGATAAATTATTATAAATGTCATATTCAAAGCTACATGGCACAGAAAGATTTTAATATAGTAAACCAAAACCAGAAATCATGGATTTTTTGTCTTCTATCATTCACATATGAATTGTTACAATGAATCAAATCCATAAGGATTGAGAGTTCGTAGTTATAGTAATGAAGATAAATTATTATATCTTGTATTAAAAATGAATACAAAAATTACAGCCAAAGTTTCTTTTTCTAAATAATAACATGGAGGATAACATAATTTTATTTAGTATATCATTGAATAATTTATCGTTATAATTTATTATTTCTGAAGGAAAAGAAAATATAATTTGTATGATCTCAAATTTTCATTAAGGTAAAGTAAAGAGGATGAAATAATGGATCAACTTGAATAAATGAACATAGAACGTAAAATAAATTAACACGCGTTACCAGAAATCAATAGGCTGAGAATTAAGATAATTATGAATAAGGAAAGGTAAATGTAAATACATTCCATTAAAATAAAAATTTAAGAATAAATAAATATGTCAAGGTAAGAAACTAAAACCTCATTCATTTAATCAATTAATTAAAAATGAAATGTATCCATGTATATTTCTATGAAAAATATCAAGGATGGATAATAATTATATTTAAATGAGGATAATTATTTCTTAATGTGATTCATCTCTAAGGAACGTGAAAACATATACCCTCATGAACCATTTCAAGATAGTATAAAACTATGGATAAAATCCCTTTTAATTTGTGAATGTAATTTTTCTCCTAGGAACCCATCGATTCATCGAATATATATATAATGTATGGGATTCATCAATCATTACTAGTCCAAATAATCCCACACATCAAATAAACAAAATAAATATGATTCCTTATAAAATATCTGTATTGTGTTAATAATAAAAATTTATTAATATTTCCCCAAATAACTAAAAAAAAATTAAAAAATACACCATTTGTAAAATGGTATATGATTTTAACAATAGTAATATCCATAATAAATGAAATGGATAACTTATGGGCAATTCAATGTTCAATGATTATTGGATATTTATGATTTCAAGGGGACTAACAAACATATCAAGGAAGTGAATTTGATTACTATCCTTGGTCAAATGAATCATAAATCATCTCGAGGAAGAATAAGGATGGTATCATTAAGATATGTACAATATAGGGTAAAAGAAAGGGTTTTTGTTGTTAATGAATATAAAAAATGATCTTTTAAAAATATTATTCAGAAAAATATACTTGTTTGGAAAACCCATTTAAAAACCATTTCATTAAATATCACTAATTAAAAATTTTCATTAACAGTTTGGATTTTAAACATTAAATGGGTACTTTAATGAAATTAATATGAGTAAATAAATAATTGCTTTATGGGGAATAAATAACACTCATTTGGAATGATAAAAAGGATATAAAAATTCCTTATTCAGAAAGAGACAAGAATATTCATTTTATAACATTGGTAAAATAAAGAAACCATTAAAACATATTTTATAAATCATGATAAATTTTATAATACTTTTTTACAAAACATTGTATTTTATATGAAAACATGTTCTCTGATTAATGACGTATATCTAGGTGGGTTTTCATAAAAACACAAACTAAACAATTTTGAGTACCAAATAATAAAAATTGGTATTAATACATAATAAAGGACCAGAATAATAATAGGGGACATAAAATAAAGGGTATATAAAATATGATCAAATAATTTCCTCTGATGAAAATTTATTCTTAAATAATCCTGATCAAAATGAGATTATAAAGTAAACCATTTAAAATATTATTATGTTTGAGTGAGAACCAATCAATGAGTCGATTATGTTTATTAAATTGAAATCCAAATATAAAAGAGGAAAGAAATAAATAGATATTTAAAGTCATTATATAGATTATCATTTAATATTAATGACAATTAAGATGTAATATAACCAAATGAAATGGAATTAAGTTATGGTATTCTATTTCTGTTATTAACCTTTAACTCAAATCCACATAGACGAAATAGTTAAAATTAAAACTCAAAATATCATAATGAATGATTGAATCATGATATTATATGAAATATTGGATGTATTTACATAATATATAATAAATAAGTTTCAAAAAACATCCGGTTATTCTATCATGATATGGTTAAAATTCATCATGTAAGTGAGATTACAATGAAAATCCTTAAAAAATATAATTAATAGAATAACCATTAATCATTTTAAACTATTCCATACTAGTTTGAAACAATTGAATCATAATATCCATGAATTTATGAAATTAAATGAAATATAAAATATCATTAGAATAAATATTTTCATGATATATCATTTCAATTGGTAGTATACATTACATATAAAAGAAACTAGGGTTGTAACAACAAATAAGTCTCAATGTATTGTAAATTGAGATGAAATTCCTTACCTAGCATTTCTATTTGGATAAATAAGCTTTAACATAGTATATAATAAACATATTTAAATTATATTATTCCTTGATAAAAATTATCATTATTATCCTTACATTAATTTCAATGTTTAAAATTCTATATTAAAATACTTAAATAATTATGTTTACATCAAGTGTTTTGAAAACATTCAGTAAATGTGTCAAAAAACATTGGTATGTCAACTATGGTCAAATGGGTCATTACATAAACATCTAAATAATATTAATAATTAAATAAATATAATATTTATACATCAATTTTATTTAAAAATAATAAATAGTTATTGTATAGAAATATGAATCTATGTTAAAATCATAGAGACGGTAGGCCATATGTTCGGATGAGTATCATTCTTATTAAAAAATTCTCATTATGTAAATAAGTTATGTAGAATTTTAAATTTCCAAAATTACCATAACATCATTAATACCATATTATTAAATCATATATAATTAATTATTTAAATATTTTCATGTAAAAGGAATCACATCTTGTTGAGTAGGCGGTAGTCCACACATTTATAAATAATGTTATCTCTTTTAAAGTGTGTGAATAGATAAAATGGAAAATGACATGTATTAAATTTATAGAAGATTAATTATTTCATTAATAAAAAATAAATTTTTCGAGGTCACATATTTTTAAATAAAACAATTCATTTTACGTTCCATGCATCATGTGAACAAACCACAACGCATTGAGGGGGCTTTAGTTCACACTTCCACAAACGATGTTTTCATTTTTAAATAAAATGGATAGTATAAAGATATGTTTTGTAAAAGAATTACAGATGAATAAATCAATAATAAATAACATATATTTCATCTATAAATATAATTTTAGTCATAATTTCCATCCATAAATGTTGTTAATGGAAAAATGAACATTCATTATTTCATGAGGCGCTCATTCACTATATATAGAAACAATATATTTGTTACCTAATAGGTTGATGTGTGTGAGAGTGTAAGTTGAAACAATATAATAACAAAATACTTTTATATTTAGGATAATTGTTTTGTTATAAAATAGTTAAATGATAATATTTTAGGGATTGGATAATTGAAATAAAACTAAAAAACATGAGGAAGTTTGTTACCTTCTATTCAGGTAATTTATTTTGGATTGAAAAAAACCCTTATGTGGATTGATATTTTCTCAAGTTAAGGAATATAGAATGATGTGATAATTTTTTAGGATCTATTGGGTAATAAATTTTTAGATCCAATGTTTCTTGAGAGGTGTGCAGATATGAGGGGAGATTTCATCTTTTATAGTGGAGGAGTGGCACTCCTGTAATATTTTTGAAAAATGGTTTCCATGCTTATTTTTCATGTTGAAGGGTTATCCATTAATAGTCCAATTTCTATAATAGAGGGGATATGGTCTATATGTTTCCAAATATATTCTCTTGGACAAGTTTATAGGTCGTTTTAGGACATATGGTTATGGTTTAGTCCCTTATTAAGGTTAATTTAACCTTAATTGTTGTAATTAATTTTAATAACATTCACTAATATTTATGGAAAAAGATTGGGAATTTTAAAAAATATAAATTATTCTAATTATTATTATGGAATCGATTTCTCCAAATTATAATCATAGAAATGGTATGAATTGATCTAAATTGGATCTTATAGGTTGGACGACAATGCATGTTTCTCAAATAAAAACTTCAGAATGTTTTGTATGTTTTTATAAGAAATGTCATATTTAAATTGATTACAATGACCTTAAATGTATAAATATTTTCAAATATTATCCTATTAATTATTAAAACCAATTAATGTTTTGATTTATTCGTATAAATAAATTATATGAAGAAGCTGTTTTGAACTAAATTATAGTATATTTAACTATTCAAAAATAAAAATTATGTTTTCAAATGATAAAACAAATTTATCCAAAACTATTTTTTAAAATTATATTTCAAATATGAATATAAATTTTACATATTAAATCAATTAATGTTTCAAAAATAATATTTAAAATGGGTTCTCCATTAAAAGATGGTAAGATTCCATTTATAAAAATATAGTTTTATGTGTGAAATTGTGTTTGTTTTATATTATGACTATCAAACCTAATGGATGAATATATAAAATATATTATTTATCATATAACATGTATACTTAATTAAAATCATTCGCTATTTATAATTAATTGGGGTAATTAAGAGAATAATCCTTTGAATTCATAAAAAAAATATTCATTTTTATATCCAATTGGTTATTATTTTCATTGCTCCTGAATTGGTAACCATTGATTTCATTTTATATTTATATAAACCATAAATTTTTACGAGTTAGATAATACTATACATAACCTCTTACATAACAGTTAGGTGATATCCTATTATATTAAATAATAATATTTTAATAATACATTATTATTTGGAGAAACTAGATCTTGTTTAAAATGCATGTTATCGAGGAAGGTCACTCTTATGGGTTACAAAATCTATCGAGAAGGTATCTATGGAATTAAATTCTAGAAAACATAATATTTTGGTCATTACAATATATTGAATTTATTATTTTAATTTAATACAGTATGTATATTGTAATGTATCGGGTCAGTATATTCCCCTTTTTTAACTACGGTTATGTGTTTTACGCACTTTTGGATAAAAAGATGTACATTATAATTTCAGGGTGTTCCATTTTCCCATCCTTAGTTAAATTTCATCCATTAAATTTATGCCCAATCGTGGTACTATATTATTTATTTTTTCCAACATTGAAATCCCACATCACGAGAAGGGTGTGTGAAACATCCTCTTGAAAAGAGAGAATGTGATGCATAATGGTCACATGGACTACCTTGTAATTAGGTCCCTATCTAGGAGAAAATTGGTAGAATATGAAGATATATACTTCGTGGAAAAAAAATAAAAATTTATAGGGAGTGAATGAGGTTGTGATTCACAAATAATTGAATGCTCATTATAATGTTGAGGGACTCAAATATATACATATGTGAAGATTAAAAAGGATATATCTTCAACAAAAATTACAGTATTAAGACAATATTTTATTTCCATATCATTTTCCTAATGTTGGATAATTCATTTACTAACCCTGAATATAGGGAAATTTTCTTACATTATAGGTTTCCATTTCATGTGAAAAATTATAAATTTGGGTTATTGTTTGATCAAATTCTAAATAATCCCTTTAATCTAAGAAATATGTAAGAAATAATGAGAATCATTATTTGTGAACTCCAAAAGAAACTGTAAATGAATCATAAGGCCTATAAAGAAGTGAGAAGTCTAAATATTTTTATTTAACTCACCTTAAAATGAAATATTGTTAATAGATTCATATCTAATCCTAAAAAGTGATAAAAAACTTCATCATTTGAATTTATTCATAAAATTATTTAACTAATGAAAAATTAACATAGACTCTTAAAAAGACTGTGGTTAGCATGAAACCCTTATCATTCTTCAGTCATTACTTTAAGACCCACAGCCTTTCCTGACATGATAGGTTTTCTCCTCACATAAATATTGTCCTTTTCTAAAACTATATTAATATTATTTCAATAATACATCTAATGGAAATCTTTAAAATTGGTTTAATTAAAAGATACCATTTTAACTAATGTAATCAATAAAACCCTAATAAATATATACCTTGTAGAGACCCAAAGATTGACGTACATGGACATTACATTACTTTTGCGGAATACTTATTACATAACAGGAACACACATACAAGGACCGTAATAGTTTAGTGTCTTTGGAAACACGGAACGTAATCTTCTAATCATGGTGAAAGATCTTCAACATCTCCCATAAAGATCTTCCCTATTTTTCTTACCTAAAACCTTTCTTTATATCCTGGGGAAAAGAAAAAAACAAAAGGGTGAGCTCAAATGCTCAGTAAGGGTAAACAAAAGAAATATCAATCACGTCATATTCATAAGAACATATCTTTTGGAAATCTTAACCTGCAAAAGAGATCATAATTTCATAACATGGGATAAATCATAGTAGTGAAATGTAATCCAAATAATCATAACATAAAACATGAAACTTTGTGTCATACACACATAATCATAGAGAATCATTTCTTATTATTCAAGACTCATTTCCAAGACTATCTTAGTGGACAAAGTCCATTTCTGAACCGAGTCAACCTCGTTTCAGTCATGTTTCACTGAACCGGTATAACCTACTGTTCCAGCCATGTCTATCTCATGAGATATAAAATCTTTACCCAATGCATTGGAGGGAGATATATGTCCCACCCATCTCATAATGATACCATTCTTATGTGTGCCACAAAATTATAAATCATACATCATTGCATAACCCATGTAATAAAAATGGGAATCTTAAACATCGTGACATCATAAAACAATTCATATAAGATAAAGGAATTCATAAAAATATAATTCCATCACAACATAATCAAATCAATTTAATAATAGGGATAGAAACAGAACCCTTTATTATCTTAGATGGAAAAATAATTTTGATAAAACACTTGAACTCCATTCTTGAGGAAAATATCCTTTCTACTTCAAAAACATTTTCCTTTTTTAACATGTCATAAAATTTTAAACTAAAAGAAGTTGATTAAGAATAAACATGAAAACTTGTAAAGGAATATTCTTGGAAATAATGTTTTAAAAATCCATTCATGCCGTATAAGTTAAAAAAACATTATTCTCGTACTTTTGTCGGAAAAGTCAAAAAGAACCTCGTATGAAAAACAACAAAAGAATCCTTTCATATCTTTTACTAAAAACTCACCGAAGGGTAAAATTGGATTTAAACAATTTTAATTGGATGGAAATAATATTACATATTCAGGAAACATGGATGTGGATGATAAAATACACCCCAGTAAATGCCAAAGTATAAACAATCTCGGATAAAAATGAGATTGTGATATTTCCCTTACCTTAAGTCTGATTTACTTTATAAGTGTCCGAGCCTCCTGTATAATGATTTAAATAATGTCATTAACTTATTACAGAATCATATTCATTGTTATTATATCATATATGGTTCACTTATGACTCTATATTACTCGTTATTTTGTAAATTCCATGATAAAGAAGCATTTTGGGTAAAATCGTTTCATTTATCGTAGGTGTTTGGACTTGTTGTTCTTGACATTATTATTACCTATATCATGATTGACATACTTCCAGAATATAAAACATGATTTATATATCATATATTCAGTATATATATATATATAATAGATAGATAAATGAAATGAAACACACCGTTCATGGAGACGGTAGTCCGTATGTACGCATGAACGTTGTTTTCCTTTCCTTATTGTCTTGAATGGAAGTAAGTAGATGAAAAACATATATACATAAATCCAGTAGCTTTATAATGTCATATATTTCATTATTATTTCTTATATATACTTTATAATCATTCTTAAATGGTTAACATTGAGAATGAATCTCATCGCGTCGTGGAGACGGTATTCCGTACGTACGCACGAGCGATGATATCGTTCTCATGATCATGAACTTGTGTTGAAGTGTATGTATACTATTTCAGTATTAATATAACTTTATAATAATCATATATAGTTACTCATTACACCATTATACCCATAAAATTAATGTGGTGACGGAAAATAGATTACACCACGGCGTGGAGACGGTATTTCGTACGTACGCACGTGCGGTGATTTCCTTTTTCCGTAGGATGGATAGAAGGTTAATTAGAGTTGTTTCATATTTAAAATAACATATCAGAATATAATAAATACTTATGTTATTACTTTATCATGAAACAACTAAAGAAGAAGAAGTTGAATAAGAAAGAAATTGAAAAAGATCGGTAGTGGATATTACCTCTTTTTGACGCGCCTTTTCTTAACCTCCACTTAAAGAACTAAGGATGGTATTTGAAGAAGACCAGGACCTCTAGGATGATACTAGGGAAGTGGAGAAGATATTTTGGCAGGTGTTTGCCGAGATTGAATGCTCAAATTGGTGTGAGGAGGAGAGGGAGGAGGTTCCCTTTTATAAGGGAGGAGAGGGGCACCTTTGGGAAAACTAAAAATATTATTTTATTATAAAGTCATGTTGGTTTTAAATAGCTCCAAATTGATATATTTCGAAGCTAAGGTGGGGTTGGGTCGAACTCCTCTCATCCAATAGGATTTAGACAAGTTTAGTTTATTATTTTAACCTTATCAATTAGATTTAACTCTAAGTTAAATAATTTATCTTTTACCGTGTCTTTTTGTTTTCTTACACTATATGGTTAATAAACTTACTATATCGAGAAAAACGAACCCAAAGTTGTTTATTATTAATATATATATCCTTATCTAAGTCATTTGGCCAATCCTTATATTTTTAGGAATAAAATAACAATTTATAATATAATATTTGTTTTAAAAACTAATTTATGTCAATTTTGACACTATTTCGTACATGAGTTTTATGAAATTCATAACAGAATGATAAGTTCGAAAAAAGTTACTTAAATCAACAATAACATGTCATATTAACCTATAAAATTATTTTAAGTCATAAAAAGTCTCAAATTACATTTATTTGTGCATTTATAACATCAATTATGTTAATATTTTCTTAAAAAGGTAATTACTCCATCATTGTTGTGTCATAAATAAGTCAAATTATTTAATGTCTAAAAATTAAAAATAAAATATAATTATGTTGGAAATATTTTAAGATTTCTAATGAATATTTATAGTCAAATTTATCTTTTGTATAACCCTATATTAAAAATGATTTACTTATTAAACATTGATTGTAACTATTTTAACCCTTCTTTAAATAAATTAATAATAAATGTCCTAATCTAATCCAAGTGGGATTAAATTGTCATATTTTATTCCTAAGGTTGTTTTTTGTATAATTACACTTATACAATAGAATTAGGACATGTGTTAGGGTAATAATAATATCATTTTTACCCTTAATTACCCTATTTACTTTTAATCGTGGTAAAACAAATTCAAAAGTTACTATTCACCAAAAATTATTTTCATCTCATTGAACAACATTTTAGTCCTTGATATTAACCGTGTCTCTTGTATTTTCAAAATTCCACTCACAGAAGCGGTAAAATTATGTTTTATGAAAAATTCAGTTTTTTTAACTACCACTTAGTGGTTTCACTATTCATCAAAAAATGATCGTTTCCAGAAAAATACAAAAAATTAGGCCTAAGCTATATTTGATATTATGAATTCAAAAATGACGTCTATTTTACCAAATTCAAAACATATCAGTTAAATTAATTAATTTAAAAATTAATTCCCATCGTCAAAACAAATAGCGTGTTTTTGAGAAATAATAACTATCAAAAGATTGAGACTTGTTTATGTATGGTTTAAATGTGAAATTACATCCAATGACCAACATTGTATTAAATTGTAAAAATATATTCTAAATATACTTTAAAACCACTCAAATTAATAATTTATCACTATTAATTATTTCTATTAAAAAAGTTGTTTTTAATTAAACTTTTTTAATTTTAACTATTCATCAGAAAATGAAAGTTATCCGAAAAGTACCAAAATTTCTACCTAAGCTAATTTCGATATTCCGAATCCAAAAATTAATTCCATTTTGAAAAATAAAATTTACAAAATTTCAAAAAGTGGTTATTACTATTCATAACGGCTAGTTTTTAATAATATTTTAATAACATATCGTTGTTTGGTGAAACTCGGTATTGCGTACTACACACGCTATCGAGGAAGGTCGTGATTGCGTGTAATTCAAGGCAAGTCAAGGATGCGTGTTGTGCAAGCTCCTTTTGGTGTAGCGTACAACAAAAGACATGAAATTAAAAAGAATATTTTTCATAAAATCTTGGGGTGTTACATTCTACCCCCCTTAAAAATGAATTTCGCCCTCGAAATTCGTCGGGGTTATAAATGGTTTACTATTTGAAAGTTTCTTTAATAGAAACCCACATAGTAAAAAGGAATACCAAAACCAATCTTTAAAATCAAAAGTATGAAATGTAACGATTACCCAAATAAACTAATCATTGGGTTTCCACATAGGTGAAAATATGGATATGGAAGAGAAAGCTAACCATCATGTTCTGATGGAGAGTGGTAGAGAACATGGCTATGGAAAAGCCAGCAATCACAAAGCCATAAATTTGTGATGATCTAAGGTACCATCTAATTCATCAGATATAAGAGCACTAGGACAACATTTTTGGTTTTCAATATCATTTCCCTAAAGTTGAAAAATTTGAATTAGAAGAAATACTTACTTGATTTTGGTAAAATCTCACTGTTGTTCGTGCTTTGAACAATTTCCACTTTATCTCTTAAATAAATGAAGTTGAATTTGTTATTCGTGAAGTGTTAAAAGATCATGTGATAGAATGATGGGTCATTCCATCTGTTTCAAACAAAAGTTTAGCAATAGTTATCAAATATACATAAGTCCGTCTTTGGTGAGGTTAATCATATATGATTCCAAAAATGAACTTATACTTCATATATCATACCTCTTAATAAAATAAAACCGGTTTCTACTAACCAGGTACTTTCTGTAGGCCAGTGGTATGCGATAAAGGCCCATCACACTTTAGTTGTGGGTTCGATTCCCACAGCCTTGGCCGACGCGATGGGTTGTCGCACATCCTGCAGGTTGTCCTTTTTCTAAAACTACATTATTATAACATCCCATCAACAATATCAAAAAAAAATTTATCCTTAAACAATACTATCTTATGTCCAACATAATCCATTCCAATCTTTAGGCTTATCCATAATACTGCAGTCCACTCTTATAATATAGTGAAAATGATTACCAGATATTTAATACCATCGTTGATCCCCATATATCATAAGATATGTCTTGTTGGTCACATTTCAAACATTCAAAGGCCTTAATCATGTATTCTCTTGAATACCCATTGAACCTAAGTGAAAACATGAATGCAGTTAAAAGTTAACACTTTCCACATACCAAAATCCAAAAATTCTATATACTCAAACCATGATATAACCTTCTCCTTATATCAGTCATGAGATCATGAATACGGTCAAACATTTCATTTTCTCGTTTTCCTTTCATTATGCGCATATCATCTTTTTTTCCAAAAATATCTCAATCACATTCCATGGTTACCGGTACCATTGAAAACCACAATATACCAATACATAAATATTGCAATATTCCACGATACTATATACAACATTATTTTGGAATCCCATTACATAAACACTTAATCATTCCACCACATTATTGTCATATTCAACATCACCAATAGTGATCACATGTGACTTCCCTTTGCCCTTTGCCTTAAGTGGTTGCTCATGTCGATCATCACTAACCCTTGGATTAGGGAATTTATTATAATAATGCCCCATTTCCTTGCACTTGAAGCATTGAAGTGTTGGTGGTGCGTTCTCTGCAGTCCTTTCTTTATTCCCATCATTAGAAACCCTTTTTCCATTACTTCGACACTCAACTGCTCGATGACCTTCTTTTCCAAACATAAAACATTTTCTAGTCCCTTTAAGACAATCTCCACCATGCTTCTTTCCACACTTTGAGCATAAGGAAACATTCATCTTCTTTTCACCATTATTCTGAGATTTCTCCTGGAACTCCATCTTTCGTTTCTTGTCAAAACCATGAGATGGATATGTAACACCAACTTCCATTTCTACCTTGATATCACAACGCACAATTTCTTCATAGCTACTGAAGTCTCTTATAGCTAATTCCCTTCAAAGACTTGGTTTTAAGCCACTGAAAAATCGATCAACTTTACTTTAATGTTGGATGATAATGCCAGATGCATACCTTGAAAGTCTTGTAAAATTCGATTCGTATATACCAACAGATTCATCATCCTTTTTCTTTAGTTCAAGAAAATCCTTCTTCATCTTTGTTCGAAGAATACGAGGGAATTACTTATTGAAAAATTAGTTCTTGAACTCGTCCCATTCCATGGACTCAATTTCATCTCTTGGCCTTGTATTCTTAATAAGATTCCACCATTGATCAGCTTCACCTTCCTAATGATATACTGCTAAGATGACTTTATCATGTTTAGAACATTGAAGAACTGAAAATATCTTTTCTATGGTACTGATCCATTGTTCAGCAACAAGTGGATCAGAAGACACACTGAAAGAAGGTGGACGTTGCCTCATGAAGGACTCAATAGAATATTGTTCCCTTCTCTGCTCATTTGGAAGTCCAGAATGATTCATAGCTTGTGTAAGTATAGCAATAAGATTTTGCACTCCATCTCCCATAACATTTGTTTGTTCAGGAGGACAATCATTGCATTTTCCATTACATTGATCAACATGGTTCCTTCGGGTTCCAGCCATCGTCTAAAACCCAAAAAGAATAGTGTGAGAGGAAGAAATCTCGCTAGGGAAAAAAATATAATAAAGGGGGAGTACCTTCAATATATAATATCTTAGGTTAAATTCTAAGATCGTTACCATAGTTCTAGGACTATATCCTATACGTATACTTATCCTTCGGGGCATCCCTAAGCATACCTTAGAAATATCTCTAGGGATCTCACTAACGTTTTCGCATCCTAGTTTCCAAATGTTGACTAAACCTTTCCTCTGATATCAACTGTAGAGACCCAAATCTTGACGTACATGGACATTACATTACTTTTGCGGAATAATTATTACATAACAAAAACACACACACAAGGACTGTAATAGTTTAGTGTCTTTGGAAACTCGAAACGTAATCTTTTAATCATGGTGAAAGATCTTCAACATCTCCCATAAAGATCTTCCCTTTTTTTATTACCTAAAACCTTTATTTATATCCTGGGGAAAAGAAAAAAATAAAAGGGTGAGCTCAAATGCTCAGTAAGGGTAAACAAAAGAAATATCAATCACGTCATATTCATCAGAACATATCGTTTGAAATCTTAACCTGCAAAAGAGATCATAATTTCATAACATGGGATAAATCATAGTAGTGAAATATAATCCAAATAATCATAACTTAAAACATGAAACTTTGTTTCATACACACATAATAATAGAGAATCATTTCTTATTAGTCAAGACTCATTGCCAAGACTATCTTAGTGGACAAAGTCCATTTCTGAACCGAGTCACCCTCGTTTCAGTCCTGTTTCACTGAACCGGTATAACCTACCGTTCCAGCCATGTCTATCTCATGATATATAAAATCTTTACCCAATGCATTGGAGGGAGATATAGGTCCCACCCATATCATAATGATACCATTCTTATGTGTGCCACAAAATTATAAATCATACATCATTGCATAACCCATGTAATAAAAATGGGAATCTTAAACTTCGTGACATCATAAAAAAATTTATATAAGATAAAGGAATTCATACAAATATAATTCCATCACAACATAATCAAATCATTGTAATAATAGGGATAGAAACAGAACCCTTTATTATCTTATATGGAAAAATAATTTTGATAAAACACTCGAACTCCATTTTTGAGGAAAATATCCTTTCTACTTCAAAAACATTTTCCTTTATTAACATGTCATAAAATTTTAAAATAAAGGATGTTGATTAAAAATAAACTTGAAAACTTGTAAAGGAAGCTTCTTGGAAATAATGTTTTAAAAATTCATTCATGCCGTATAATTTAAACAAACATTATTCTCGTACTTTTGTCGGAAACATCAAAAAGTACCTCGTATGAAAAACGAAAAAAGATTCTTTTCATATCTTTTACTAAAAACACACCGAAGGGTAAAATTGGATTTAAACAATTGTAAGTGGATTGAAATAATATTACATATTCAGGAAACATGGATGTGGATGATAAAATACACCCCAGTAAATGCCAAAGTATAAACAATCTCGGATAAAAATGAGATTGTGATATTTCCCTTACCTTAAGTCTGATTTACTTCGTAAGTGTCTGAGCCTCTTGTATAATGATTTAAATAATGTCATTAACTTATTAAAAAATTATATTCATTGTTATGATATCATATATGGTTTACTTATGACTTTATATTACCCGTTCTTTTGTAAATTCCATGTTAAAGAAGCGTTTTGGGTAAAATCGTTTCATTTATCGTAGGTGTTTGGACTTGTTGTTATTGACATTATTATTACTTATATCATGATTTACTTACTTCTAGAATATAAAAAATGATTTATATATCATATATATTAAGTATATATATATATATAATAGATAGATAAATGAAATGAAACACACCGTTCATGGAGACGGTAGTCCGTACGTACGCATGAATGTTGTTTTCCTTTCCTTATTATCTTGAATGGAAGTAAGTAGATGACATACATATATACATAAATCCAGTATCTTTATAATGTTATATATTTCATTATTATTTCTTATATATACTTTATAATCATTCTTAAATGGTTAACATGGAGAATGAATCTCATCGCGTCGTGGAGACGGTATTCTGTACGTACGCACGAGCGATGATATCATTCTCATGATCGTGAACTTGTGTTGAAGTGTATGTATACTATTTCAGTATCAATATCACTTTATAATAATCATATATAGTTACTCATTACACCATTATACCCATCCAATTAAGTTGGTGGCGTAAAATAGATTACACCACGGCGTGGAGACGGTATTCCGTACGTACGCACGCGCGGTGATTTCCTTTTTCCGTAGGATGGATAAGAGGTTATTTAGAGTTGTTTAATATTTATAATAACATATCAGTATATAAGAAATACTGATGTTATTACTTTTTCATGAAACAACTAAAGAAGAATAAGTTGAAGAAGAAAGAAATTGAAAAAGATCGGTAATGGATATTACCTCTTTTTAACGCGCCTTTTCTTAACCTCCACTTAAAGAACTAAGGATGGTATTTTAAGAAGACCAGAACCTCGAGGATGATACTAGGGAAGTGGAGAAGATATTTTGGCAGGGTTTGGCTGAGATTGAATGCTCAAATTGGTGTGAGGAGGAGAGGGAGGAGGTGCCCTTTTATAAGGGAGGAGAGGGGCACCTTTGGGAAAACTAAAAATATTGTTTTATTATAAAGTCAAGTTCGGTTTTAAATAGATCCAAATGGATATATTTAGAAACTAAGGTGGTTCTGGGTCTAAATCCTCTCATCCAATAGGATTTAGAAAAGTTTAGTTTATTATTTTAACCTTATCAATTATATATAACTCTAAGTTAAATAATTTAACTTTTACCGTGTCTTTTTGTTTTCTTACACTATATGGTTAATAAAATTACTATATCAAGCCAAAAGAACCCCAAGTTGTTTATTATTAATATATATAACCTTATCTAAGTCATTTGGACGAACCATATATTTTTAGGAATAAATTAACAATTAATAATATAATATTTGTTTTAAAAACTAATTTATGTCAATTTTGACACTATTTGGTACATGATTTTTATGAAATTCATAACATAATGATAAGTTCTAACCAAGTTACTTAAATCAACAATTACATGTCATATTAACCTATAAAATTAGTTTAAGTCATAAAAATTCTCAAATTGCATTTATTTGGGCATTTATAACATCAATTATGTCAATATTTTCTTAAAAAGGTAATTACTGCATCATCGTTGTGTCATAAATAAATTAACTTATTTAATGTCTAAAAATTAAAAATAAAATATCATTATGTAGGAAATATTTTTATCTTTCTAATGAATATTTATAGTAGAATTTATCTTATGTATAACCCTATATTATAAATGATTTACTTATTAAACGTTGATTTCAACTATTTTAACCCTTCTTTAAATAAATTAATAATAAATGTCCTAATCAAATCCAAGTGGGATTAAATGGTCATATTTTATTCCTAAGGTTGTTTTTGGTCGAATTAAACTTATCCAATAGAATTAGGATATGTGTTAGGGTAATAATAATATCATTTTTACCCTTAATTACCCTATTTACTTTTAACCGTGGTAAAAAAAAGTCAAAAGTTACTATTCACCAAAAATTATTTTCATCTCATTGAACCACATTTTAGTCCTTGATATTAACCGTGTCTCTCGGATTTTCGAAATTCCACTCACAGAAGCAGTAAAATTATGTTTTATAAAAAATTCAGTTTTTTTAACTACCACTTAGTGGTTTCACTATTCATCAAAAAATGAACGTTTCCAGAAAAATAAAAAAAAATTAGGCCTAAGCTATATTTGATATTATGAATTCAAAAATGAAGTCTATTTTACCAAATTCAAAACATATCAGTTACATTAATTAATTTAAAAATTAATTCCCGTCGTCAAAACAAATAGCGTGTTTTTGAAAGATAATAACTATCAAAAGATTGACACTTGTTTATGTTTGGTTTAAATGTGAAATTACATCCAATGACCAACATTGTATTAAATTGTAAAAATATATTCTAAATATACTTTAAAACCCCTCAAATTAATAATTTTTCACTATTAATTATTTCTATTAAAAAATTTGTTTTTAATTAAAATTTAGTAATTTTCACTATTTATCAGAAAATGAAAGTTAACCGAAAAGTACCAAAATTTCACCCTAAGCTAATTTTGATTTTCTGAATCCAAAAATGAAGTCCATTTTGAAAAATAAAATTTCAAAAATTTCAAAAAGTGGTTATTACTATTCATAACTGCTAGTTTTTAATAATATTTTAATAACATATCGTTGTTTGGTGAAACTCGGTATTGCGTACTACACACGATATCGAGGAAGGTCGCGATTGCGTGTAATTAAAGGCAAGTCAAGGATGTGTGTTGTGCAAGCTAATTTTTGTGTAGCGTACAACACAAGACATGAAATTAAAAAGAATATTTTTCATAAAATCTTTGGGTGTTACATACCTCATCCATTTATTTGTAAAAAAAATTCTATGGTCTATAGTTTATCCATTATATAATTTTTAGGATTTATAAAAGATAGAACATTATCATAAATCTTTAAAACCATAGGTTTAACCTAGGTTATTCATTTTCAAAATATTTCAATGTTTTTTGTAATGAAAATGTGAATTATCATTTGAATATTCCCTAGTAGTGTCAAACTAGGTGCTCAGTAAGGCCTATTATCGTATACAGGATACCTTGAGTAAGACTTGGATCAATTTTTATGTTTTATTACCCTTAGTTATATCTGTTTCATAACCACGTCCTATTGTAGTATCCATAAATTTAATATTTCCTAGGAAATACCACATAATCTCAACCTTATGAAAATAATAATATCTCTATCTATAAATATATTAAAATAATACTATATTTTTCCATTATATAACCAATTATTTAATAAATATAGTTCACAAGGATTATAATAAATATAATTTTATACCAACTATAGTGACCAAAACCTAGATATCCAAGAGCCAGTGTGTTCTTTAAATTACATTGGCATGATTACAATGAATCAAATCCTGGTGGACCAGCAGTTTAAATATCAAGGTAAAATAAATAAATAAGTTATTATTTTATTGAATTTTAATACACTATTACAAAAAAAATTAAATAATAACATAATGGATAACAAAATTTCATCTAGAATAACCTTGCTTAATTTCTCATTATTCTTATTGAGTTCCTATAAAAACGAATCATAATAATGGTAAGATCAAATTCCCGTTAAGGATAATGTATAACAAAATAAATAATTAATTAATAGAAATAAATCAACATGGTAGGGTAAATAAATAAACCCACAAGCTAGGAAATCAATAGGCTGAAAATTAAGTGAATTATAAATAATGGAAGGTGAATGAACACATATTCAATTCAAATAACTAGAAAAGGAAAACATAAATATGGTATGGTAAGAACTTATAACTCATTTATCTTAATCAATTAAATCAAAAGTAATTGTATCCATGGACATGTCGATGAAATCCCTCATGGATGAATAATAACTAAAACTAAATAAGGTAAATTCTTTCTTAATGGAAATCATGTCTAAGGCATATCAAAACTTATACCATCAATACCATTCATAAGATAGTGTAAAAATACGGATAGAATCCCCTTTAATTAGAGAAAATAATTTTTCTCATTAGAAGAAATCGATGCATCATGGACCTATATTAATTCTAGGCTCTACCCATTATTATAATTCCAAATAATTCCTTATATCAAATAACCAAAATAAATATTATTCCTTACGAAACATCTGTATAGAATAAATAATAGGTAATTATCAATATTTCCCCAAATAATCAAATAACTGCCAAAGTAGACACCATATGAAAAATGGTATATGGTTAAGGAAATGGTAATATCTATGACAAAATAAATGGAAAATTTATGTTATATTAACTATTCAATGGTTAATTAAGATTGAATATTTCAAAGGGAATAAAAAATAAATTAACTAATTGAATTTGATTAATATCTTTTTCCAAATGAATTATAAACCATCTTGTATATGAAAAAGAATGGTATCAATAAAATTTATACATATTGGAGTAAATTAAATTGATTTTACTATTGATGAATATAAATAGAAATATCTTACAAAAAATTTCATGATGAAAATATCCTTTGTTTGGAAAAAACATATGAAACCCTCTTCTTTGAAAATAAATTTTTTAAAATTCTATTTAAAAATTACACTTTTATACAAAAAAAAAATAAAACATCCAAGAATTGATGGTGAGTAAATCCATACTTTTCTTATGAGGTAAAAAAATTCATTTTTTCATGGAAAAATATTAGAAAAATGACATATTTGGAAAGTTAAAGAAGATTTCATTGAAAAAATTTGTAAAAAAAAAAGGATAAATATTCTATTTTATAATTCATGTTAATAAAAAATTTTAAAATAAAATTAGAATAAAATATGTTTTATAATAATATAGCTTCTATGACTAAATGGAGAAATTAAGTCTTCTTTTCCTGAAATATTTTTGAAAACATTTTGAGTACCAAAGAGTAGAAAAATTGTACTATTTGTTTAATAAAGGTAGAAAATAACCATAGGATAAAACAATTAAAGGTTTTATTATAAAATTATCAAGAAATATTTGTTGATGTAAATTTATGTGTAAACAATACCAATCTAAATTATATTGTAAATTAGTACCTTTAAAATATTTATTCTTCGGATTGAGAATCAATTAATGAGTATATTATGTTTATCAACTGTAAACACAAATATATAAGAGTTAATAAATCAATATATATTCAATATATATATATAATCATAAAATATTAATGAATATAAGGATGTAATATAACCTAATGAAAAGAAATTGTCATATGGAATTCTTTTCCCCTTGGTAACATTTAACTCAAACCTCCATAGATGAAATAGTTCAAATTGAAACTTAAAATTTCATGAAGTATGAATGGATCATAAGATTATATGAAAATTAGGATGTATGTACACCATATATAAGAAATTAGGTTCCCAATAATTAATTATTTTTTTCAGTATAATGTTAACAATCAAAAATGATGTTATATTGAAAATATAATCATAATGAAATGTTCTTGAGTGGAATAATATTTATACATTCCAAATTATCCCATACCACTTTGAAAATTTTGAATCATAATATCCATGAATGAATAATATTAAATGAAACATATTATATCATGAAAATGAATAGTTTTAAGATATAACAATTAAAATGGTATTCTATACACCATATAAAATAAACAAGGCGCATAACAAAAAATAAGTATCAATGAAATGAAAATAGAGACAAAATCCATTACCTTATGATTCCATTTTGGTGAATTTCATTTTAATTAAAGTATAATACACGTTTATTAATAATATAAATTTGTGGGAAATTTTTTTATGTTTATCATATCTTTTATTTTACTTTTTATAATTTCTTATACAACTACTTAAACAAATATGTTTGTATCGCATGTTTTGATCAAATTCTATTTATGTGTCAAAAACAACATTGGTAGGTAAAATATAGTCAAATGGTACATTACATAAACATATTAAGAATAGAAATCATATAATAATTATCAAATTTATAAATAAGTATTTTTAAAGATAATAAATAAATATCGTTATTAAAAATGAATCAACGTTACAGTCATGGAGATGATAGGCCATATGTACGCATGAATAACATTATCATTCCAAAATGATCATTATAGAAAAAAATTTAACTATAATTTTGTATTTATAGAATTATAATTATACAAATATAACATTTTAGTTGATCCTATATACTTATATATATTATTTTTGTGTTGTAAAAGGAACCACATCATGTCTATGGGGTAGTAGCCAACACGTCCACGAACAACGTTATCACTTTTAATGTGTGTGAAAGGGTAATAAGTAAAATGATATATATTTTATTCATACAAAGTAAATAATTTAATTAATATAATATATATGTTTACTATCTTACATATAACTAATTATACATATTCATTGTATATTAAATTTATGTTGTGAATGAATCACAGCGCATTGAGGCGGTGTTAGTCCCCACTACCAGAAACGACGTTATCATTTCTACAAAAAGGGAAATTATAATGGTATCTATTTTAAAATAATTATCGATGAAAAAAGAATAATAAATATCATAAGTTTCATATATAAATTTAGTTTCCATCATAATTTCCTACTATTAATTTTGGTAATAGAAAAATGAAAAATAATTATTTTGTGAGGCAGTAGTTTGTTGTACACAGAAACAATATGTTAGATACCCATTAGATGGATGTGTCTGTTTGTCCAGTTAGAAACATCAAAATTAAAACATAATTTTATATTTATGATACTTTTTGTGTTATAATATCAGGAAATAATAATATTTTAGGGATTGGAAAATTGGAATAAAACTAAAAAACTTGAGAAAGTCTGTGAACTCTTATTCGAGTAACTCATTTTGGTCTAAACCATAATCTTACATGGATATATTTCTTCCAAAGTGTTGTATTATAGTATGGGGGTGTATATGGTCTACTTTTTATGACCATGGTCTTGGAAAAGTGGCTTGATAGGTCTAAGGTTGTGGTAGGAGTGGAGGCCTTTTTATAGTGGTGGAGGAGTGGCACTATTGTAATATTTTGGAAAATAAATTCCATTGGTATTTTTTTATATTTAATTTTGTTATAATTTTGTAAACATTTTGATCCAAGATGGTATAGTTTTTATATAGTTCCATATAATATCTATTGGAGAAGTTTATAGGTCATTTTGGTCTATGTGTTTATGGTTCGGTTCCTTATTATGCTTAATTTAACCTCAATTTCTGTAATTAATTGCAATCAATTATAAAAAATATTTTTGGTAAAATGTGTATATGGTCGTATTATAAATTATAAATTATGATTATTCTAAATAGTGAATCCATATTTTCAAATTCCAATCATATATGTAACATAAATATATTTAAATTTAATCTTGCACACAGGATGACAGTGCAGATTTTTAATGTAAAAACATTTGTTAAGTTTCTATGTTTTTATATTCAATTCCAAATTAATGTTGATTAAAATAAAATATAATGTATTAATCAATAAAATTATGACCTAGTAAAAAATAATAACAAATTAAATTTTAAATTTAACATATAAATAAATTATATGAAAAATTAGTTTTTAACTAAATTTAGTATTATTTATTATTCATTAAAAATGGAAGAATGTCAAAAATTCACCTTAACAAATTTTTAATTTTTCTAAATCAAATATGAAGTTCATTTACATATATAATCTATTAAAGGGTGAAATTTTATAATTAAAATGTGTTCTCTATTAAAAGGAGGTGAAATTTCCTTCATAGAAATACATGTATTTATATGTGAAATTGCATTTGTTATATCTTTAACATATAAAACATAATGAAAGAATATATAAAATAAATTATTTAATATAAAAATATAATTTTCATTAAAATAATTCAATAAATTTTTTATAAATAATAAATTAATTTGAAAGTTTAAATATAATAATATTTAATTTTATATCCAATTGGTTCTTAATTATTTTCATTTCTCATTTATTGGTAATTAATGAATTAACATTATATTTCAATAAACCATAAATTTTTATAAGTTATTTAATAATATTCATATCTTCTAACATTAATAATGAGTTATATCATATTATATTAAATAATAATATTTTAATAATACATTGATATTTTGTAAAACTCATTCTTACATGTAACATAGGCTATCAGGATGGTTGTTGTTGCGGGAAATAAAATCTCTAAAAAAGGTATATCTTGAATGTGATGCAAGGTAACATATTTTGTTGGGAATTATTAGATATCTAATATAATATATTTATTTATGATACTAATTATGTCGTAATCTATTGGGTAAATATGTTCCCTTTTTACACATGGTGTTGTGTGTTTTAAACACTATTCAATACAAAGATATACAATAAAATTTTTTTGTGTTATATATTTTTTCATCCTAAGAATGATTTTGGATGAAACCCACTTATCCAATGAAATTGGTTCACATTTTATGGTAATTGTTTCACATTATAATAATATTTTCACCATTAATTACTCAATTTAACCTTAATTCTAGTAAACAAAAATTAACTACAGTTATGATTCATAATTCCCAAAAAAATTTAAAAAAAATCTTGACATAATTTTTACCCACTGATGCAAAATATGAAATCCATTTTTCAAAATTCCAATAAAATAAGTTCCATTAATTAATTTATAATTAATGTCATTGATGAAAAGAAAAATTTATTTTTTAAAAGTGAAAACGTTCAAAATATTGAAATGTTTTTATATAAATATTCATCAGGAAATTGATTTCAATGAAATAAATTAGATTAAATTATTAAAAAATATAATGGTAACTGAAAAACAATCAAAATTAAAATTTAACACTATAAATTATTTCGATGAAAATATTTTTTTTAAATTAAAATATTGAAATTTTTATTATATATAAAAACATGAAAACTATCATAAAGGGACCAAAACACTAACAAAATTATATTTTGATATACAACATTAAAATTAAAATATTATTTTTTTGTATGAAAATTTTAAAAGTGTTAAATTTTTTATTTAAAATGGATTAATCATTAAAGGGCAGTAAAACTATCATTATAAAAATATTTCATTTTTTGTTATAGTGTGGTGGTCATATCTTATGACTATCAAATATATTCAATGAATGTAAAACATATTTGATGTAATATATTAAATATATATTTAATTAATATCATTAACCATTATTAGTTAATTTTATTTAGTATGATAAAATGAATTTGTCGGCATAAAAATAGTTTTTATAAAAACATTATCTTTAATAAAAATAAATTCTTATATTCATTTATAATAAAAATATATCCAATGAATTCAACAATATATTTTCATAAGTTAGTTGTTAATATTCATAACTACTAATTTAGTGGAGAGGATATAATGGTAAAATTTAAATAATAATAGTCAATTTGTTGTTTTGTCTCATTATTGTGTGCAATGTATGATATCAAATAATGTGACATACAAGAAAAATCATGGGGTGATACATTCTCCACTCATTAAATAAATTGTTTTCTAATATTTTTGGAATTCAGGCTCAATAATAAATATTTGACTATTCCAAATACTTTTATTTAAATCTCACATCAGAACACGTGTCGATAAAACATCCATGTTAAAATAAAGTTAAGTATGAAGGTCACCAGAGATAACACATACTAGGGTTCCATGAAGGCAACAATGGTCATGAATGAGAAATATGACAATCATGTTCTTATAGAGAGTTGTATTAAACAATTTCAACATAATTTTAACAATCACAGTGTATTAAAAATGCAATGATATAAGGGACCATTTAATTCATTTAAATTGAAGGTACTAGGATAAAACATATTGTTTAAAGATCCTTTCCCTAGAGTTGGATAATTTATTTTCTAAAACTATATTATTATAACATTCTAGAAATAAAATTAATATATTCAAATTTAATGATATTTTATAACTTTAAACACTATTATCCAATTTTATTATTAATATATTCGATCCATTAGACTTATCCAAAATACTTATGTACATATTAAATGACCAAAAATGTCTCTAACTAGAAAAAATCATAATATAAACTTTTCCTCAAACAACATAATGTTTCCCTTATTGTCACATACCAAATATATGACTACCTTGTTAATATTAAATCTAAAATTAAAAAAATAATACTTGTTAATTCATAAATAATAAGTACTATAGTAAAATCCTTATTTGTCTCATGATTATCATACCCAGAATATTATAACATAATTATTGAATAAAACACAAATAAATTAATTATTCCACATTGACTATAGTAAATACAATATATTTTTGTTAATATTTTTTTATAATCTATATTTACTTGATACCTGTGAAATTCATTTTTTTTATTTCCCCATCTCCTTACAGTTGAACCATTGCACATTGACATATTATTTCATTCCCTTAAAATCACAAACCCAATGATCATTCTCTCTACACTTGTATCAAAATCACATTCCCTTCATGAATGTGATGGGATGTTTCCTCCCATGATTATCACATGTGGTTAAAATCCTTCCTTCCCTCTTTGTGTTTATTGATATCTTTTTCCCCCCATCCCTTTTCCTTTTGGACTTGATAGCACTTGAGGATATTTCATATTATGATTAGAAGTCTTAGGAGACTAATTCCTTTTGGAGGTATGGATTTAACACATCAATGAAATGATCACTCTTGAACCTTATGTTATGTTTGTAGAACATAGAATTTCGTGTTAACCTTGAACTTTGACTTCATATTTATTAACATTCTCATCTTCCTTTTGCCTCAGAATCATAATTTGTCTCTCCATATCTATTCTCTATTCACGCAGGAGATATTTTCTCATTAAAATTTCCTCAAAATCCCCCCATCCCATTCATTCAATTCCTTCATCCCCCCTTAGGGGTTTTAATCAATGAGAACCATTGATCTACATCTCAAGAAAGATAATAAAATTCCTACACAACTTACTCCCTATATTTACTTTTCAAAGTGAGAAATATATTTTATATGTATCTTGTCCATTTATCAGCCTAAAATGAATTTTTAGACCCATTGAATGTTTGATGTTGTAGTCTCATGATGCAGTTTAAATTTTTTCTTACACATTTTAGATCATGATACTCTATACGATAAAGTTTATTTTTTATAACATGAGTCTTCTATCCGATCATATTTATAAGTTATCATCACTAGATACCACTCTATATCCAACATCATTATCATTCATTAGGGTTAAATACATACATAGACTAAATTAATTGATATGGTTTCAATTACATCTAGTAGGTAGAACTTCTAAACTATGGAATACAATATATTCGAACATAACATTATGAAACATTATATATTATCACATAATAAGTGAATAATGTATCCTAAATTGAAAATTTAGGTATAACTAATCTTCAAACAATAAAAATGAATTCTTTAGGGAAATAACTATTTTTAAATAATTTATAATTTTTTTAATGAAAACTTGAACTATCCTAAGAATATCTCATGGGAGTGTCAAAATAGGTGCTAGTAAGGTATGCTATCCTATTCAAGGTTATGCCAATCCAAGCTCTATGCACTATGTCATATTTTTTGCTCCTAGTAACATTTGTGCCAGAAACACATCGACTTTTAGTATCCCAACATGGATATATTTCTAGAAAAAACCAAATCATATATGCCTTACCAATATTATAGGATGTTTTACTATACTTATCCCCAATATTTATCTTATGATTATATTCTCTAATCAGTGTTTTCAAAATATGGATTACCAGCTCTTAGGGAAATTTCTTCTAATACAAACTTTAATAACCCTGACACTAGTATTCTTGAGTTGGTGACTTACTTTATTAAAATTCCTAATATATAATACTAAAATCCCAAAAGACATAGAATTTTAGAAGTTTTGTAAACCATATCACATACATGAAATATTAAATTTCATTCTAAGAAATAAGTTAGAACATTGAAAATCCATTCTGAATCCCATTATTATCAGTGGATAACCCTATATATTAGTCATAATACACATATTGGAATCTTAGGAAAATAAAAAATATGAAATTTTTTATCTCAATAGCATGGTAAGGGTAAACATATGATGGATACTATAATTAATAAATAAACATAAATAATAAGGTGAGGTTTATAATTGAAACACCATCCCTTCAAACATAATCTTGATCATAATATGGGAAGAAAAAAAATTACATATAAAATAATCACCTAAGTAAGAAAAAATAAACATTAATATTATACTAGTTGAATAATTAAATTGAATTTATATATCTAATCTCATAATGAAGAAATCTATAATCTCAGTCGTCATAAACATAACATCAATTATTCATCCATGAAACCACACAGAAATGGGTAAAAATCCAAACTAGTTTGTCTCAGGACACCTATCAATGTGTCAGGAGGCTATAGAAATCCCTTAATATCAAATACTATGAAAAATGCATTCATAAATTGAAAAAGGTGAAACATAACCAACATAAATGTTTGTATTAAAAACAATATACTAAATGTGAATAATTTAATCTATAAACTATGAATGATATCAAAATGGAACATCTATAGTCAAAAAAAATATACCATTCAATGAAATAGGGAAAATGGTACAATAAGGGATAAAACTAAATAAATAATAATATCCAATAGAGGATAAGGATGACGATTAAAATACCCTAATAAATCATTAAAATTTTCGTTTGAAAATTTATTATTTTTTTACTTTGAGATCATTTATTCAGAAGGTGCACATTTATAAAGAAGGAATTTAATGAAATAAATTTTTGAATAAATGTGTCCCAAAAAACATTGAATCATTTGAGATAAATTCTAAAATCAACATTTATAAATACTCATTCCCTTATATGTATATCCAAAAAACCCATCTGGAAAACAAGGACATGAGTGAGAAATATTTAGAAGAATAAATCATAAAATCATTTAAAATGATGTTTTAGTTAAAGAAACCCATACATAAATCCTTAAAAATATTAATTTTTTATTTTTTCAAGAAACATCCACATGGATGATAAATTGTCCCTAGTAAACACTTATGTGTAAACAATATCAGGTAATATTTGGATCAATAAATTAAAAATTACCTTGTACATTCTTTTAGTTGAGGGTGTATTAATCACTTTTATATTGGCCAATGCATGTTATTAAATTATACTATATCTATATTAATATTTATGATATAACATACAATCCAATTATATCTTTTTGTTTTTAATATTTCATCATTACAATTATTTTGTGTGTTTTCTACATCTTTTTATTTTGTTTTTATTGTCGTGTAATTCATATTTATTATGCATATGATATGTTTTCATCAAATTTTGAATTATGTTAAGTTCATAAATTTTAAATTCACTCAGTATATATATTTTATATTCATTATTTAATGGTTAATGTGGAAAATAAATTACATCACATTGTGGAGATAGTAGGCCACAAGTACGTAAGAACGATTATGTAATTCCCTTAATGGTAATGAGGTAGATAATTGGATGGTATATTAATTATCCATAATCAATATAATGTCATATTTATAATTTGTTTTCATTATATTAATCATTATTTCAATCCCAATAAGTTGATGATAAATAAATTACACCACAATATGGAGATGGTAAGTCGTTCAAATGCACTCATGATGATATTGTGTTTTGGAGGATAGATAAAATTAGGAAAATGGTTGTCCCATAATCATAATAACATATCAAAATATATATGATACTGGTTTATTTTTTTATAATATAAACAACATGGTAATTGGATGTCAATAAAGATATAATTTTCATGGATTCAGTAAAAATGATAACCTCTTCTTTAGAGATCCTTCGTTAGATATATTCTTAGATACAAAAGGGTGGGTATTTTTAGAGTAAAATATCATCTTGGATGTGGTTAAGACTGTTGAGAATATAAATTTGAATGGATTGGTCGAGAAAGTTGTCTCAATGTGGTGTGAGGAAGTGAGGGAGGAGGTTCCTTTTTATAAGAGAGGGGAGGGGGTACTCTTGGAACCCTTTAAAATTTTAAATTAATATAAATTTATTTTAGATTTAAAAAAGATAAAAAATCATTTATTTATAATATAAGATAATAATGGGTTGACATATCCTCATCCAAAAAAATTTAGACAACTTTATGTGACATTATTAACAATATCTTTTCACTTTAACCATGAGGTAAACCCTTTACCTCTAACCATGACAACATGACTTTTTTACTATGATGTGTTAATATATTTACTATATATTGAAAGACAATCCCAAATTTGATCATTTATGTCATATTTATACATATTCTAGTATTTCAGATGAATTTTAGATTTTTATAAATTTTATATCATTTAATAAAATATTTTTTATTTTAATGTATATTTTTTGTGAAAGTTGATACTATTCATTATTTTCCATTTTAAAAATACTCTAAAAGTATGATAAATTAAAACCAACACTTCTAATATATCACTAACATGACATTCTCATCTATAAAATTAATTTATGACATTACTTATGTCAATTTATTTTTATATTAATATTTTTTATATCATTGATTTGATATTTTGATTAATTAAACAATTACTCCATAATTATTATGAATTTATTTAATTAAATTACATATTCTCTAAAAATTTAAAAGAAATTTTCATGATAAATATAAATTTATTATCCTAAATATGAATATTTATATTCTAGTTTATTTTCTTTATAATAATTTATTAAAAATTAAATATTTATAAAAAATCTTGAGTATAACATTTAAAACTTATCTTAAAATAAAATATTTTAAATGTCATATTCAAACTGAAGTTTCTTAAAAAGAATATATTTCATCCTAAGGTTTTTTTGGCCAAAACTCACTTATCTTGTGAAATTGGGGCAGTTATTTAACTAATTTTATCATATTATAACAATATTTTTACCTTATTTCTTTATTTTCCCTTAACTATTGTAAATAAAAATGTACTAAAGTTACTGTTTATATTTCCAAATAATAAGAGAAAACTATTTATATAATTTCTAAACACATTTTCCAAATATTGAATCAATTTATAATAAATCAAAACAAAAAATATTCAATAATAAATTTAAAATTAATCCCATCAATGGAAAGAGAAAACAATATTTTAAAAGTCATAATGTTGAAAATATTGAAATGTTCTTATATAAATAATTATTGGGAAGTTAATTCCATTAACATAAATTAGATTAAATGATAAGAATATAATCTAATTACACTTTTAAACCAATCAATAATATAATTTGACACTATAAAGTTTTGGATGATAATAGATTTTAATTAAAATTAAATATTTTTTTACTATTTATCAAAACATTAAACTGATTAAAAAATACAAAACTTTTAACCAAAATAATTATTGATATCCCGATATCAAAGAATAATATTATTTGGTCATATAAAAATTATAAAAGTTTAAAGAATTAGATTCAAAATGGGTTCAATAATAAAAGGTTGAAAAACCGCCTTTATAAAAATATAGGTTTTTAGGTGTAATATTGGACTTTTCCAAGATTTTTACTATTAAATATATTAAGTGAATGAAAAAAATATTTTAAAGAATACAAAAAAATATATTTCATTAATATAATCTATTAGTAGTATTTAATTTAATAAATTAGGATAAAATTCCTTTGTGATCATAGAAATAGTTTTTAATAACACTCCATAAATATAAATTTGTTCTTATATTCATTTCTAATTAATTTTTACCAATTAATTCTACCATATATTTTCATATCATAGTTAATACTATTAATTACATAAAACATCAAAGTATGGTTATAAAGGTAACATTAAAATTATAATATTTACTTGTCTATTTAATCTCATTGTTGAATGAAAAAAAAAGCTATTTAAGAAATAGATGTAGCATACATATAATGGGGTGTTAGAAAATGGATTTTAAATTATTCTTAATGTTCAAAAATTTTAATATATTATGATTTTTATTCCAGTTTATGAGTATCACAATTTTTTTTAAATCCATTACCATGAACATTGAATAAAATTATTTTTCCCTATCCTATGAGGTTTTTTGAATCATTTTCACATATTATTCCTAATTTCTGCACTATCTTGATAGAAACACATTTTTTACCACAAACTAGAAAATTAAAATATTCTTTTTAAATTCATTTGATTTTATAAAATTATTTTTATCTGATTGGTAATTTTTCTATTAATCCATATTTTAACTTCAAACCAACCATGATATCAACCCTTGTTAATCCATTATAATCCACGAATGTCCTTATAGGATTAATCTAAGTTAACATAAGATTTTTTCATATATTCCTTCACTGTAAATATTTAATTCTTGAATATTCAAGATTGAGAGTGGGGGAAGGAAATTTCATGCATGTTCTATGATATTAAACTCACTGTTGTTTATGCGAGGTGTGTCCCATTAATCTAGGAATTTAAAGAATGGTCATGACTCAATTTCATTCATTATTCTTCAATTATATCAACCAGGTTTCCAAAAAAGGAAAAATAGTAAATAAAGAAATGGATATGAGATTTATTTATTCACTATGCATACTTTAATGAGTTTTTTAACTCTAAACAAATATTATGGTAATTATTATTAACCATTGAATTTGTCTTATTTTCATCTCATCCACAATGTAAAAGAAAAAAAAGGAAAAAAATGATAGAATTAAGAATAAATCATTCATTAAATTAATTTATTTATTCAAGGCACATGTAAATGAGTGTGTGGTGTACATTTTTTATGGGAACTAGATGAGGTATATCTCTTATGTTTTCACTTAAATATTCATGCATTTTTATTTAAGAGTTCAACCTCCTCTTTCTTGACCTAAATTTTTAAATATTTTACCCGTCAAGGAATTATCACAAAATTCACCTTGTAAAATCCCTCATGGTTAATAATATTACTTTGTCTCAATATGTGAAGATATGTTAATTTTCAAAAGACTTTGGGGACACTTGAACTTTCTTACTAAGAGAATAACTTAAGATTTAGTTTTTATGAGAAAAGAGTCACATTAATTTCAATGTTAGTTTTATGTGATTGGGCCATGGATTATTTTTTACATTGAATAAATTTAAATTTGAGTGTTGAAAATAGAAGTGAAATATTGTTCGTAGACATTACATGATAAAATTACAATTTTTAAATAATATTTTATTTTTATCCTTTTTTATTTTGGTGTGTATTTTGATTTAGATGTTTGATGATTACACGAGAATGCAATGTTTAAATGTAGGGGATTAATGACACTAATAAATTACCATATATAATATTTTAATTAAATATTTTAATCTAGATAATTTTATAATCTATGTTTAATAGTCATAATTTGAAGTTTTATTAAAAAGTTATCTCTATTTTGGAAATGGCCAAATTTTGGAATTTAAATATTTTTATACCATATTTGTTTTTATGCATTAAATTATTTTAAACTTATAAAAATTGTGAAAAATAGTTAAGGATTAAAACTATTATGTTATTTATTTTATTTATTTTATTCATATGGTTACAAATATAAATCCAACATTACAATACTAAATCAAATCTCACCATTTAAACCTTGGAATATATTCACTGATAGAATGCATTTTGAATATTTGACAATAAATCACACATGGGAAGTCAAAATGAGATGATATTTCACATAATGGTCAATCAAATATTAAGGAAAAATTCATTAAACGAGGTACCCAATGATTCAACCCCAATAATGTTCATTAATTCCAATTTATTTATATAATTTGAATTCGTAATGTCTATAGGATAGAAATATATTTTAGATGTAAATATTATTAAACCATTGATAAGTCTATTCAACTAATATACACTATGTTTGATTAATGTGGATGAAATAGGGGATTTTATTTTTAAATTATCACTTTTCCATATTCATCCTCTAATTGGATGAACAAATATCTCTTATTTTAGGAATATTTTTAGATCCAAAATGATACACATTACTGTATATAATTTTGAACCTCCACTTCCATTTCTAATAATTTCACATTTTTTACAATATTTGTATAATATGAATTATTTAATTTAGTTATATATTTTTAGAACATATTATTTTTTTCTTCATCTCTACGTGATGACTTTTTATTTTATATTTGTTTTTTCCCACCATTCTCCTTATAATATACATGAAATTGGAGAGCATTCATCATTGTTTTTCAATGGGGGTAGTGATTATACGAGTTCATTTTACTTAAAAATATTATTTTTATTAGATTTTAATTTTAGTATTGGTAAATAAAATTTATGGTTTTATCATGCATCATATTCTATTTAGTTCATTTTTATGTTCAAATTTTCATTACACTACTTCATAATATTAATATTGGATATGGGGTTGAGTAGTATTATGGAGATAATCAGAGGTAGTATACTTCCCCATGAGGATAGTTTTTGGATGATAAAAACAATTCAATGGTAGGGTGATGAGTTATAGGGTTGGTATCAACATTGATTAGAGTGTTGATAAGTAATATATTAAAGAGAAATTCTAAAATCAATGTAAACTCTTGAGAACAATGACTTTATATATCTTCACTAATATTTTTTTTCACTTCCTTGTGTTTTAATTTCTAATTTAAATTTTATTTATATATTTATATATCAAATTTTTTATTAGACAACCCTCATGATATTATTATTTTAATATCATAGTATATTCACATTTAAATAATTGAATTAAAAAATATTTTTTGTCACTGAACCCCACTAGATATTGACCTTCAGTGTATGGTATCCGGCATTCGTAGGAATATAAGAGTTTAATAGTGTCGGATTCCTGAAAATAACATCTTATCATTAATTTAATATTTATTTAATACATAGTTTGGTATAATGAAAACTACCCCCTCATGCTAATGAAAATAATGGTGCCAAAAGAACTAAAAAAATGAACCTCTATCTTGAAAACCATCATCACTATACAATACTAGATTAATGAATTATTTTTATCAGAGGATACCTCATTTTATAGGAAATAAATTTATGCATTGATATCTATTCTAAAATATTTATGTATCTATCCTTGTAAACCTATAACTATATCTCCTAAAAATATTTTTAATAACCCCAGTATATGAACCACCTTATCTCATCGTTGGGAATATATTATTTATATATATATATCCCAATGTATGAAGATGACATACATCCTTCCTATATTAGATATAAAACTCACAACAAAATGTTACAAACCCCACCAAAATACCATAAATCCCATTTGAATCTGAAAACTCGAATCCCAAATATCGTCATGCCTGTCAAAAATCCAAAATTCACTAGATCTTTCATATGTTCATAAAATACCAACAATGGTGTAATCCTCATTTTGACACCAAATAAACCATCATCACATTAGAGATCCTATATCAATGATAAATCTATGACTCATATTTTATTATATTCTAAAAATCATAATGTAACTTCAATTAATACAGATACAATAATTTTATTGAAAATCATCTATTTCTAATATATACAAGACATACTGAAATGAGGTTATAAGCCACAGTATGGTAGGTTTATTTTAGAAGTTATTCTTATTATTCACATGCATTTTCCATCAAGATATTCTTATATATAACAATTATTATCATTTATATAAAATTAATTATTGATGATAGTATCACATATGGATAAGATATTATTTTAATGGTGAAAATTAATCATATATATCCATTACAACATTGGTTGTGCCTCTATATCATTAGTTTACTCATAAAAAGGATTGAGAACATAAGAGTTAGTATTATACAGATTGGGTCTCGTGCCTCTACCTATGGAAAACATTACTCTAACTCAACTATAACCCATTAATCTAAGGTGTTTTCATTTTCATGTTTTATACTTTGTAACTATACATAATTATTTCACAGACACATAATATTCAATGTTTGTGTTGTTTCATATATTACAGTTACTAAAGTATGATTTTCCTTGACATTTACATGACCTGACCAACAATGACTACTCTGGGGCTAGTGATGATCCATGTGTTCCACATCAAGTTCAACATCAACAGGTTAAAGGTTAGAAAATAACACAGTGAGGTAATGATCATATATTGTATCATTTATAATATACTAATCCATAATATATTATTCAAAACATTTTATGCACATCCACACCATTGATTACATATAATAGTTCACCTACTATTGAAGATATCCTAAAAAATATGTATTAATAAATAACTCCATCACAAAAAACCGAAATTCACTAAATTTTATTATATTAAATTATTGTAGAAATTAATAAAAAATAACACAATTAGTGGAAATTTATATTTACATAGTATAATTGTTAATAAAAATGAATAATGTAATTGAGAAATAAAAAATATTTATATCAGTGATATTATATTAGCTTAAGAAATTTTATCCAAAAATTAAAAATACATAAAATTTACATTATAAAATAACATAGTCCTCACTCACAACTAAACTATATCATATTTAGTTTACTATATATATTTTATATGATATTAAAATTAAGTGTAATATATAAAACTATAATATTGAAGAAGTAATTATGGAGAGACATATAAAATAATTGTGTATTTCTATGGTTGAAAACAACCATTTATCCTTGATTGATATTTATTTTTTTTATAATAGCTTCCCTTTTTATATACTAATACTGAAGAAAAAAAGTTTTTATAATGGAAATAAATTAATAAAATAGAAAATGTATATTTATATTTAGATTACATAGTATTAAATATCAATTTAAAATAGACTTATAATCCATTATCCAAATTATTTATTAAATATTAAATCAATTACTCAAAATGGAAAACATAAAATTATAAAAACTAAGAAAATATTTTGGGTAAACAACCCAAATTGGTGTAATGATTTGAAATGTCTATAACCAGATATTAATAGATTTTTCTCCAGACTAAAATAGGGTGTTCATTTTGTAATCTAATGCACCACATCATCTTCCTTGTATAGATCCTTTATTTTTTTCATTAACATAGAAAAACATAGATATTGGTGAATAACCACCTCACCAATAGTTATTATATCATAGTTTGAAAATTTTAGTTATATAATGAAGGGTCTATATACTCTTTCTTTCAATGTTAGTCAATGTGTAACACAAATAATCCAAATTTTTTTGTTTTAAACTATCCTGAATCTTTTGAGGATAATTTATGTGTTTATAGGTGGTTTGGAGGAATTCAAGATGATTGAAATAGGATGAGGTAGGTTTGGGGAATTTATAATAGTATATTTATCTAGAAAAGTCCCACTGAACATTTAGTTTGATTCATATCTATATGTGACTCTACATAGAGTCCATTAGACTTCATGTTGTTCTACTATTTAATAAGAGATCTACCTAGTGGCCACCAGATATCTAGTGGAGTCCATCAGACAGATAGGGCCCACAAGGCACACCACATTAGGTTCTTTTTATAAAACTGACCCTAAGATAATTTTTTATAATTATAGCTTACTCTAAATATTTGTAGTGAACTATAATACCTTACCTGGTGGTTTGGGTTCTTTTATTCACTTTCAACTCCTCTCATTTATTCTCAAACACTCATTTAATCCCACATGTCCAATTCAATAAGTTCTTCTTTGATAACAATAAATTATTTTTGTTATCCTTGATCTAAATCTATTATACATTTGATGTATTATTTATATATAAAGGGTTTTTTATTGATCAAACAATATTTTTACTTGTTCATTAATAGAATTGACATTAGGATTCAATGAATTTTGGCCTATGGAATACACGATCCATGTCTTTTGATTCGAGTAGACATTATTTTGTGATCTAATAGTGTAATTGATTTTTTTTTTGTTTCCCCTTCTTCCTCAATCCTAGAGTTATAATTATTAAAAACCATGAATCAATTTTGGAACTGGTGGTGCTTTTAGACCTATAAAGTCAACCTGTCCCTGATCATTTTGTTTCACTTGAGGTAGGATTTCCATGATATTAGTGCAAGTTTTTTTTGGGTTATTAAAATTTTTATTGTAGTTTTATGAATCCCACAGAAACATATGTTTGATTCTTGATCACATTTCATGTGCATGAATAACCCATTGATTCCTATAATTTTTTTCTTGTATATAGATTATACTAGTTATGATGCATTATTATTTGATGTATTCATTGATCATTCAATATTATCATATATTGTATTGTGTTTTTTTTCATCCAATTGATCATGCTAGTTGATCCTCATGGACGTTTCACCCGAGAGGGATGTGAAAAACCCTAGTGGGAATGCTTTAGGATATCCCATTGAGAAGCATATATCAGTAATGTTTTTTATATCCAATCCAAGTGTATTTGTTAGATGGATGATCATTGTTTCATCCGGCATAGAGCCTAAGTAGGTAGAGCTATTCGATGTGGACCCGAAATATATTATACATTCTTGATATGTATGTTTTAGATATCTATAACCTATTTAATTTCATGTAATACACATTATTTTCATATTCATATATGTTATTAGTGATTAATTGGGTCTTATTGAGACTTATACTCATATCTTACTCCTATATATTCGTGTGAATATAGATTTTAGTCTTAGGGATCTACTGATGGAAACAGTTCCAATTGAGGATAAATGAGAAGGTTAGAGGGTGGTTTAAAATTATTCTAGATGGAAATCGTGCAATATTGTAATTATTTTATTATTGACATACCCATATATCAGACACTTTTTATAGAGTTTTGGATTATTTTAATTGACATTCTATATAACTAATATATAGGTTGATATTTAGTTATATATTTACTACTCTTTTAGTTATTTTGTTAATTTATTATTTACTACATTTTTTTATCACTTCCATTATCATACTTTCATATTTCATAATAATGGTGGAATATTCTCCACATGATGTTCCAAATTCCCCCCCAAATAGACATCAACCTCTTGTGTATATGGAGGTATGAATGAGGTTATGTGTCACCCATACTCGGACCCCATGGTTCGGGTTGGGGTATTAAAAAATGGGATCTGAGCACTAGTCACACAAACATTACATTACATTACTTCGATTTAGGATATGATATACCTAGATTAAAATGACTGGGACTTGATTACGGGAACTATGTTAGTTATTATCTAGTATTGTGTAGTAGACCTCAGATTTTCAATAAATTGGTAGTTTTTGTTTTTTTATTTTTGATGTCACTATTGATTAAATTCACCATGTGTGGTGGACAGAATTTTAATAAATTTATTTATGGGATTTTTTGGTAATTCTATCACAATTATAGGCATGGATTTTCACAATACATATATATATTTTTCTTTCATTAGATCCACCCCAAATAATAAAAATCATGTTGAAATTTTGACATTTACATGGTTCAGTATTTCATGAATTCAATTATTTGTTCAAGTTATATTATATTTTTGGGTATATATGTTTGGTTGAAACTTACATGAATTTATTCTAGGCTAAAAATATGTTTGGGATATTTATTAGGGGTTTTTACATTGTTCTTCTGGGTATAATCTTAAGATATACCTTTCTGTAATCCCTTATGTGTTCCTAGAAACTATTAATGGTATTATTTTTATACTCTTTTTGTTTAGGGTGATCGATTTATCTAGGGTTTATTATAAAGAATATTTAAATACAACCCCGTAGACATCTCTACCAACCAGTTACACCATCAATTTAGTAGTATGGTGAATTGGAAATTCCCCTTTAATTTCCCAATGGGGTAAAGCTATAGAACTAGTTCAACTGGGACTCATACAAGTGGTACCTATTCAAGGTAGCTTATCCCACATTGGAAACCTGGATATGGTCAAATATACCTATGAATTTTTACTCCAGCACTCTAATCATTATATGGAATCAAGGGCCTATAGGGAATGGATGAATATATATAAGTTATAGAGTATTTTTTTGATTTTTTGGACCTCGTAGGATATGAAGGTTGTGTGTGTGACATTATTGATTCACATAAATGTTGTATGATGGAGGGATTTCATGATTTAGGTTGGTACATTGTGTGGTCTAATATATGATACCATCATATACCTACTCATTGAGAAGTTCTTCCCTGATTCTCTAAATTTTTATTATTCTCATTAGTTAATAGAGTTTTATCAAGGGTTTAGGATCATGTCTTCTTATTCCGTAAGATTATCAATCATGATACAGATTTCACCAATTTTGTATAAAATAATGGAAAAAATAGAAATTATTATATTAGACATAACCTAGAAGAAATTTTAATGGTCAAATACTTTGATATGATGAATTTTTCAAAAGTTATTCAAAAAAGGAATAAGGATGGAGAAGGGATTTGAGGGGGACATATATGCTACAATTATTCCTAGAATATATGGATTAATAGATAAATCATCTATTATTTTCTTAATTCATTAGTCTAGGAGCATTGTAGAGACCTAAATCTTGAGGTACATGGACATTACATTACTTTTTCGGAACACTTGATACATTACGAAGACAGACACCGAAGGACCATGATAGTTTAGTGTCTTTGGAAACTCAGAAAATAATCTTCTAATCGTGGTGAAAGATCTTCAACATATCCCATAAAGATCTTCCCCTTTTTTTATTACCTAAAACCTTTCTTTAAATCTTGGGGAAAAGAAAAAATATAAAGGGTGAGCTAAAATTCTCATTAAGGGTAAGCATAGAGAACATAAAACAATCCATAAAAATTTGAATGCAAAAACTTGAACATAAAATCTTAACATCAAAATCATGAGCAATGACATAAATCTTGGAAGTACACAAAGAATAGATCATAAAGGAACATTAGTCCTGATAAACTAGCATGGTAATAAAACATGTAATTGTGGCATCCATTAAGTAAATTTTATGATTTCGATAGTACACAAGGCATTGCTGCCAAGACCATCTTAGTGGACAAAGTCCCATTCTGAATCGAGTTCACTCCTCATTTCAGTTCTGTAACACTGAAACGGATTAACTTACCATTCCAGCCATGTCTATGTCATGAGATATAAATCTTTACCCAATTCATTGGAGGGATATATAGGTCCCACCCATCTCATAATTAAATCATTCTTACTTGTGCCACAAAATAAACATAAAACATTCATCATAACCCAAAGAATAAAATGGGTTTAAAACATCATCCCATCATCTCTTAATCCATATAAAACAAATGGAAATTTCATCATAAGAAAAATTAAACCATGAAAATCATAGAGACATTAAATTTGAAACATACACATATGAAATAATGTCATCTTAGATGGAAAATGGTTTTGATAAAACATTTGAAATGAATTCTTGAAGAAAATATCATTTCTTCTTCAAAATCATTTTCTTTTCAAAAAATGTCATGGAATTTTAAAATAAAATTATTTTGTTGAAAATAGTCATAAAATATTGTAGATTAAGCTCCATGAAAATGAGGCGTTATGAAACCATGAAATTTCGTTCACGCCGTATAAGTTAAAAATAACATTTTTCTCGTACTTTTATCAGAAAAGTCAAAAAGTACATCGTATGGTAAAGAAAATATTCCTTAAATACCATGTAGTAAAAGTAAAAAATGGGTAAAAAAGAATTTAAACATACATGAAAACATTTTTATAAAACTTGGACATGGATGATAAATATAACCCCATTAAATACTTACGTATAAGCAATCTCGGATAGAAAACAATTGAGATTGCAACAGTATCCCTTATCTTAGGTCCGATATGCTTCGTACATATCTGAACCTCATGTATAATGATTTAAATAAGGTCATTGACTTATTACAGAATCATATTAATTGTTATAAGGTCATAAATCGTTCACTTATGACTTTATATTACCCGTTCTTTTGTAAATTCCATGTCAAATCAGTGTTTTGGGTAAAATCGTTTCATTTATCATACGTGTTTCGATTTGTTGTTCTTGATATTATTATTACATATATCATGATTTAATTACTTCCAAAATTTAAATCATTATTTATATCTCATATATATTCAGTATATATATATATATAATAGATAGATGAATGAAATGAAACACACCGTTCATGGAGATGGTAGGTCGTACGTACGGATGAACGTTGTTTTCCTTTCCTTATTGACTTGAATGGAAGTAAGTAAATGGCATATATATATATATATACATAACTACAGTAGCTTCATTATGTCATATGTTTCATTATTATTCATTATATATACTTTATAATCATTCTTGAATGGTTAACATTCAAAATGAATCTCATCGTGTCGTGTAGACGGTAATCCGTGCGTACGCATGAGCGATGATATCATTCCCATGATCGTGGAATTGTATTGAAGTGTATAATATTTAAGAATAAATATCACTTTAAAATAATCATATATAGTTATTTATTTACACCATTATACCCATCCAAGTAAGGTGGTGGTCGAAAACAGATTACACCATGGCGTGGAGACAGTATTCTGTACGTACGCACGCGCGGTGATTTCATTTATTGTAGGATGGATAGAAAGTGAAATAGGGTTGTTTAATATTTATAATAACATATCAGTATATGAGTGATACTTATGTTATTACTTTATGATGAAACAACTAAACAAGAAGAAGTAGAAGAAAAAATAAACTTGAGAGAATCGGAAGAAGAGATTACCTCTTCTTCGACACACCTCCTTTCAGCTTCCTCTTATGGAAGTAGAGTTGGTCTTTTGAGAATACCATAACTTCCAGAATGTTTCTAGAGTAGTGGACAAGATAAATGGGCAGGGTTTGGCCGATCTTCAAGGCTCAAAAGTGTTTAAAGAGAAGAGGTAATTGGTTCCATTTTTATAAGGGAGGAGAGGGGCACCTTTGGAAAAACATAAAATATTATTTTATAATAAAGTCATATTCGGTGTATAATATATCCAAATTGATTTATTCCAAATAAAACGTGGGGATGGGTCGAAATCCTCTCATCCAATATAAGTTAGACAAGTTTATGTTTCTATTTTATCCTTATCATTTACATTTAACTTTAAGTTAAATAATTTTACTTTTACCGTGTCCAGTTGTTTTCTTACACTATAAGGTTAATAAACTTAATATAACAAGGAAAAAAAGAAAAAGTTGTTTATTATTAATATATATAACCTCATATAAGTCATTTTTCCGAACCTTATATTCTTAGGAATAAAATAACAACTAATAATATAATATTTGTTTTAAAAACTATTTTACGTCAATTTTGACACAATTTGGTAATCGATTTTTCTGAAAATTATAACAGAATGATTTGTTCGAAAAAAGTTAATTAAATCAATAATAACATCTCATATTAACCTAGAAAATTATTTTAATTCATAAAAAGTCTCAAATTACATTTATTTGGATATTTATAACATCAATTATGTCAATATATCATTAATAAGAAAATTACTGCATCATCATTATGTCATAAATAAATTAAATTATGTAATGTCTAAACATTATAAATAAAATACCATTATGTTGGAAATCTTTTTATATTTTTAATTAATATTTATTGTCGAATTTATCTTATGTGTAACCCTATATTAAAAATGTTTTAGTTATTAAACATTGATTTTAACTATTTTAACTATTCTTTAAATAAAATTATATTAAATGTCCTAATCTAATCCATGTAGACCTAAATGGTCATATTTTATTCCTAAGGTTGTTTTTGGTAGAATTACACTTATCAAATAGAATTAGAACATGTTTTAGGGTAATAATAATACAATGTTTACCCTTAATTACCCTATTTACTTTTAACTGTTGTAAATAAAAGTAAAAAGTTACTATTCACCAAAAATTATTTTCATATCATTGACCCACATTTTAGTCCTTGATATTAACCGTGTCTCTCGGATTTTTTAAATTCCAATCATAGAAGAGGTAAAATTATGTTTTATGTGAATTTCCAAATTCTCCTTGGAGATAGGTAAAAGACGGTGAAAAGTTCAATAAAATTTTTATATATCTAAAACTATTATAAAATGACTACAATGAATTACATTGAAATTATATAGGTATTATGTATCAATTTTAACCTAAAATAAATTTAAATAAAATAAATAATTATTTAAATAAAAAGTCAGTTTTTAAATAGTAACCTATTGTTTTCACTATTTATCAAAAATTGAAAGTTTTCAAAAAACATACCAAAATTTCACCCTAGTCTAATTTCGATATTCCGAATCCAAAAATGAAGTCCATTTTGAAAAATAAAATTTCAAAAAGTGGGTATTACTATTCATAACGGCTAGTTTATATAACATATCGTTGTTTAGTGAAACTCGGTATTGCATACAACATACGCTATCGTGGAAGGTCACAATTACATGTAATGCAAGTCAAGTCAGGGAAGCATGTAGTGAACGCTCCTTTTGGTGTAGCGTACAACAAAAGACATCACTAAAATTAAAAGGAATATTTTTCATAAAATCACTGGGTGTTACATTCTACCCCCTTTAAAATGAATTTCACCCTCTAAATTCATCGGGGTTATAAATGGTTTACTACTCAAAAGTTTCTTTAATAAAAACTCACATTTTAAAAAGGAATACCAAAACCAATCTTTAAAAACTAAAGTATGAAACGTAATGGTTACCCAAATTAACTAATCACTGGGTTTCCACATAGGAGAACATAGGTGAAAATATGGATATGGAGGAGAAATATAACCATCATGTTCTGATGGATAGTGGTAGAGAACATGGCTATGAAAAATCCAACAACCACAAAGCCATAGATTTGTGATGATCTAAGGTACCATCTGATTCATCGGATATAAGGGCACTAGGACAACATTTTTGGTTTTCAAGATCATTTCCCTAAAGATGAAGAAATTGGAATTAGAAGAAATACTTTTGTGATTTTGGTGTAGTCTCACTGTTGGTCGTTCCTTGGACAATTTCCACTTCATCTATTAATGAAATAAAGTTGAATTTTTCATTCGTGAAGTGTTAGCAGATCATGTGATATAATGATGGGTCATTCCATCTATCTTAAAAAAAGATTAGAAAAAGTTATCAAAAATACATAAGTCCATCTATAGTGAGATTAATCATATATGGTTCCTAAAATGGACTTATACTTCATATATCATACTGCTTAATATAATAAAACTATTTTCTACTAAAAATGGACTTCATGTAGGCCAGTGGTAGGTGATAAGGCATGTCGCACTTCAGTTATGGGTTTGATTCCCACAGCCTTGTCCGACGCGACAGGTTGTCGCTCATTCTGCAAGTTGTCCTTTTTCTAAAACTAAATTATTATAACTTTCCATCAATAATATCGAAAAAGTTCTAGCCTTAAAAAATACTAACTTATCTTCAACAAAATCTATTCCAATCTTTAAGATTATCCAAAATAATGTTGTCTAATCTCAAATTATAGTGAAAATGATTACCATAGAGTTCATATAACAAGCATGTTAATACCATAGTTGATCCCCATATATCATAAAATATGTCTTGTTGGTCACATTCCAAACATTCGAAGGCCTTAATTTTATATTCTCTTGAAAAAATGAATAACCATTGAATCTTCGTGAAAACATGAATGCTGTCAAAAGTTAACTCTTTCCAGATACAAAAATCCAAAAATTCTATATTCTCAAACCATGATATAACTTTTTCCTTATATCAGTCATGAGCTCATGAATACTGTCAAACATTTCATTTTCTCCTTATCCCTTCATTATACACATATCATATTATTTCCAAAATATTTGAATCACTTTTCATGGCTACCAGTACCATATTCTTATAGAAAAACACAATGGACCAACACACAGATATTTCAAAATTCTATGATACTATAAATGAGATTCCATGATAATATTTTGAAATCCCATTACATAAACACTTAATCATTACACAACAACATTATCATACTCAACATCACAAATAGTGATCGCATTTGACTTCCCATTATCCTTTGGCTTAAGAGGTTTCTCACGTTGATCAACATTAAACCTTGGATTAGGGCATTGATTAGCATAATGCCCCATTTCCTTTCACTTGAAGCATTGAAGTGTTGGTGGTGCATTCTGTGCAGTCTTTTCTTTATTCACATCATTAGAAACCCTTTTTCCATTACTTTGACACTCAGCTACTTGATGGCCTTCTTTTCCACAATTAAAACATTTTCTAGTCCCTTTAAGACAATCTCCACCATTCATCTTTCCACACTTTGAGCATTAAGAAACATTCATCTTCTTTTCACCATTATTATGAGATTTCTCCTTGAACTCCATATTTTGTTTCTTATCAAAACCATGAGATGGATATGTTACACCAACTTCTAGTTCTACCTTGATAGCACAACACACAATTTCTTCATAGCTACTAAAGTCTCTTATAGCTAATTCCTTTCGAAGACTTGGTTTTAAGCCACTAAAAAATCAATCAAGTTTACTTTCGGGTTGGATTATAAAGCCAGATGAATACCTTTCAAGTCTTGTAAAATTCACTTTGTATATACCAATAGATTCATCATCCTTCTTCTTAAGCTAAAGAAACTCTTTTTCCATGTTTGTTCGAAGAATACGAGGGAAGTAATTACTGAAAAACAAGTTATTGAACTTTTCCCATTCCATGGATTCAATTTCATCTTGGGGGCTTGTATTCTTAATTAGAGTCCACCACTAATCTGCTTCACCTTCTAAATGGTAAACAACTAAAATGAATTTTTCATTTTTTGAACAGTGAAGTATGGAAATTATATTTTCAATCGTACTGATCCATTGTTCAATAACAAGTGGATCAGAAGACCCATTGAAAGATGGTGGACCTTGCCTCATGAAGGACTCAATAGAATATTGTTCCCTTCTCTGATCATTTGGAAATCCAGAATGATTCATAGCTTGTGTAAGTATAGCAATAAAATTTTTCACTCCATCTCCCATCACATTTGGGTGCTCGGGAGGACAATCATTGCATTGTCCATTACATTGATCAACGAGGTTCCTTCAGGTTCTAGCCATCGTCTAAAACCCAAAAAGAACAGTGTGAGAGGCAAAAATCATTCTAGGAAAACAACATAATAAAGGCAGAGTACCTTCAATATATAACATCTTAGGTTTAATTCTAATACCTTTACCATAATTCTAGGACTATAACCTATACTTATACTTAACCTTAGGAACATCCCTAGACATACCTTAGAAATATCTCTAGGGATCTCACTAAAGTTTTCGCATCCTAGTTTCCAAAGGATAACTAAACCTTTTCTTTGATACCAACTGTAGAGACCCAAACCATGACGTACATGGACATTACATTACATTATCTGAATACTTGATACATAACGAAAACAGACACACAAGAACCGTAATAGTTTAGTGTCTTTTGAAACTCTGAAAATAATCTTCTAATCGTGGTGAAAGATCTTCAACATCCCCCATAAAGATCTTCCCCTTTTGTTTTCTTACCTAAATCCTTTCTTTAAATCCTAGGTAAAAGAAAACATATAAAGGGTGAGCTCAAATTTTCAGTAAGGGTAAGCATAGATAACATAATACAATCCATAAAAATTTGAATGCAAAAACTTGAACATAAAATCTAAACATCAAAATCATGAGCAACGACATAAATCTTGGAAGTACACAAACAATAGATAATAAAGTAACATTAGACATGATAAACTAGAATGGTAATAAAACATGTAATTGTGTCATCCATTAAGCACATGTTATGATTTCCATAGTAGCCAAGGCATTTCTTCCAAGACCATCTTAGTGGACAAAGTATCATTCTGAATCGAGTTTAGTCCTCATTCCAGTCCTGTAACACTGAACCAGATTAACTTACCGTTCCATCCATGTCTATCTCATGAGATATTAATCTTTACCCAATGCATTGGAGGGAGATATAGGTCCCTCCCATCTCATAATGAAATAATTTTTACTTGTTCCACAAAATAAACTTAAAAAATTCATCATAACCCAAAGAATAAAATGTGTTTCATAAACATCATCCCATCATCTCTTAATCCATATAAAACAAATGAAAATTTCATCATAAGAAAATTGAATCCATGTAAATCATATAGACATTAAACTTGAAACATAAACATATGAAATAATGTCATCTTTGATGGAAAGTGGTTTTGATAAAACATTTGAAATGAATTCTTCAGGAAAATATCCTTTCTTCTTCAAAATCATTTTATTTTCACAAAATTCCATGCACATTTAAAATAAAATTATTTTGTTGAAAATAGTCATAAAATATTGTAGAGTAAGCTTCATGAAAATGAGGTGTTAGGAAACCGTAAAAATCCATTCACGCTGTATAAGTTAAAAATAACATTCTTCTCATACTTTTATCGGAAAAGTCAAAAAGTACCTCATATGGTAAACAAAAAAAAGATTCCTTACATACCATGTAGTAAAAGTAAAAAATGGGTAAAAAGGAATTTAAACATACATGAAAACATTTTTATAAAACTTGGACATGGATGATAAATACAACTCCAGTAAATACTTGTGTATAAGCAATCTCGGATAGAAAACAATTGAGATTGCAACATTATCCCTTACCTTAGGTTTGATATGCTTTGTACATATCTGAACCTCCTGTATAATGATTTAAATAATTTCATTGACTTATTATATAATCATATTCATTGTTATGATGTCATAAATGGTTCACTTATGACATTATATTACCCATTCTTTTGTAAATTCCATGTCAAAGCATCATTTTGGGTAAAATTATTTCAGTTATCGTGCGTGTTTTGATTTGTTGTTCTTGGTATTATTATTACTTATATCATGATTTACTTACTTCCATAATGTAAATCATGATTTATATATCATATATATTCAGTATATATATATAATAGATAGATGAATGAAATGAAACACACCGTTCATGGAGACGGTAGGCCGTACATACGCATGAACGTTGTTTTCCTTTCTTTATTGACTTGAATGAAAGTAAGTAGATGACATATATATATATATATACATAAATCCAGTAACTTCATTATCTTATATATTTCATTATTATTCATTATATATACTTTATAATCATTCTTGAATGGTTAACATAGAGAATGAATCTCATTGCGTCGTGGAGACGGTAGTCCGTACGTACGCACGAGTGATGATATCATTCCCATGATCGTGGAATTTTATTTAAGTGTATAATATTTAATAATAAATATCACTTTAAAATAATCATTTGTAGTTATTTATTTACACAATTATAGCCATCCAAGTAAGGTGGTGGTCGAAAACAGATTACACCACAGCGTGGAGACGATATTCCGTACGTACGCACGCGCGGTGATTTCGTTTTTCATAGGATGGATAGAAAGTGAAATAGGGTTGTTTCATATTTATAATAACAAATCAGTATATGAGTGATACTTATGTTATTACGTTATGATGAAACAACTAAATAAGAATAAGTAGAAGAATAAATAAACTTGAGAGAATCAGAAGAAGAGATTACCTCTTCTTCGACGCACCTCCTTTAAGCTTCCTCTTATGGAAGTAGAGTTGGTCTTTTGAGAAGACCAGAACTTCGAGAATGATTCTAGGGAAGATTAGAAGAGAAATCTGCAGGTTTTTTCTAAGAATAAAGGCTCAAAATGGTGTGAAGAGAAGAAGGAAGGGGTTCCCTTTTTATAAGGGTGGAGAGGGGCACCTTTGGAAAAACATAAAATATTATTTTATAATAAAGTCATATTCGGTTTATAATAGATCCAAATTGATTTATTTCAAATATAAGGTGGGGATGGGTCGAAATCCTCTCATCCAATAGAATTTACACATGTTTAGGTTTCTATTTTAACCTTATCATTTACATTTAACTTTAAGTTAAATAATTTTACTTTGATCGTGTCTTCTAGTTTTCTTACACTATAAGGTTAATGAACTTACTATAACAAGCCAAACGAACCCCAAGTTGTTTATTTTTAAAATATATAACCTTATCTAAGTAATTTGGCCAAATATTATGAATTTAAGAATAAAATAACAATTAATAATATAATATTTTTTTTATAAACTATTTTATGTCAATTTTGACACTATTTGGTAATTGATTTTTGTGAAAATCATAACAGAATTTTTATTTCGAAAAAAGTTAATTAAATAAATAATTACATATCATATTAACCTATAAAATTAGTGTAATTCATAAAAAGTCTCAAATTACATTTATTTGGGTATTTATAACATCAATTATGTCAATATTTCATTAATAAGAAAATTATTGCATCATCATTATGTCATAAATAAATTAAATTATTTAATGTCTAAAAATTATAAATAAAATAAAATTAGGTAGAAAGTATTATTATATTTCTAATGAATATTTATTGTCTAATTTATCTTATGTATAACCATATATTAAAAATGTTTTAGTTATTGAACTTTTTTATTAACTATTTTAACTGTTCTTTAAATAAAATAATTTTAAATGTCCTAATCTAATACAAGTAGACCTAAATGGTTATATTTTATTCCTAAGGTTGTTTCTGGTCGAATTACACTTACCCAATAGAATTAGGACATGTGTTAGGATAATAATAATATCATTTTTACCCTTAATTACCCTATTTACTTTTAACCGTGGTAAATAAAAGTTAAAAGTTACTATTCAAAAAAAAATATTTTCATCTCATTGAACCACATTTTAGTCCTTTATATTAACCATGTCTCTTGTATTTTTGAAATTTCACTCACAAAATCGGTAAAATTATGTTTTATGTAAATTTCCAAATTCTCCTAGGAGATGGGTAAAAGACGGTGAAAAGTTAAATAAAATTTTTATATATCTAAAATTATTATAAAATTACTCCAATGAATTACATTGAACTTATATAGGTATTATGTATCAATTTTGACTTAAAATAAATTTAAATAAAATAAATAATTATTTAAATAAAAAGTCAGTTTTTAAATAGTAACCTACTATTTTCACTATTCATCAAAAATTGAATGTTTTCATAAAAATACCAACATTTCACCCTAGTCTAATTTCGATATTCCGAATCCAAAAATGAAGTCCATTTTGAAAAATAAAATTTCAAAAAGTAGGTATTACTATTCATAACGGTTAGTTTATATAACATATCATTGTTTAGTGGAACTCGGTATTGGATACAACATACGCTATCATGGAAGTTTGTGATTACGTGTAATGCAAGCCAAGTCAGGGATATGTATAGTGAAAGCTCCTTTTGGTGTAGCGTACAAAAAAAGACATCAATAAAATTAAAAATAATATTTTTCATAAAATATCAGGGTGTTACAAGCATGAAGTGGAAGTAATAGTATGGATTCCATGGCAGTAGTTGATGGTCAAAGCCAAACATAGCTTATTTTACTTCATCAGTGGTAAGGGAATAAACTATGTGATATAATTGTAGGAGGAAATAATATTTTTCCAAGTAATGAACAATTTTAATCAAGATTTATCACCAATGTGGAATTAAGGGTCCTTTGAATTTGTTTTATTCCAAGGATTCACATTTTAACATATCTAAACTAGTAAATAATGCATATACATGACCTTATAATTAGGTGATGACCCCATAAGGGTCATTGAACTAGATGAATCATGATCCTCTAGGCCATAATGGTGTGGAGAATGGCTTAGAATATTCATTTTATTAGTCTTTAGATAATGGTTGAGATAGACATTCCATAGTTTGAGGTATGGTCCAAATCACCTCTTCTCAGTTTATTTCTCTATCTAACACAAGAACGTCCCATTCATTTATATTGGATCAATAGTATGATGGGTTAGACTTATCAGCTAAATAATTATCTGATTCTATATCTATCGGTACACAAATGTGAAATAAATTGGATTTTCATCACATCTATCTATACTACTATATTGTGTTTCTTGATTTGAGAATTTTTGGACATACAAAATTATAGAGATAAAAGGTTTTGATGTGATTCATTGGATGGAAAAGGTTATCGATTTCTATAGACACAATAATTGTTATCTGAGATTGGTTTCCATATTTTTTCCTAAGAGGGAAATGTTTTTGTTGAAAGGTGAATGAGATATTGCGTAGGAATTGTGGGAGTAAATCATCAAAGGAATACCTTTCTATCTCTAGTGTTTGTTATGATTCTTACAGTGGATCAGACAATTAATCCCTCCTATTCTATTATTATGGTTATGGACCTACCCTAATAAATCCTTCTAGAGAATTTCACAATTCTTCCTCCATAAAGGGTGGTTTAATTTGATATTGAGATTATGTTAGGAGCATGTATGGTATTGGTTCCACTGTATCACATGGAAATAACTATATTGAATTTGACCAAGGTGTATCATGATGATCATGACGCTAAAGGCTTCATCAAACCTTGAACTTCCCCTTTGACTGATTTAGTTTTGTAATATAAGTAGTAGGATTATAGTATTTCACATTTTCTTAAATACTAGAAGTTTAATCGGATCACAGTGAAGAAAAGGTGCATGTATCCAAAAATAGATGACTAGTTTGATCAGTTCAGGGAAATAGAGTGGTTTTATAGAAAAGATATAAATTTTGGATAAATTTTCCTATAGGTCGGCTAAAAATAAATCTTGATGAGGGAGTTTATGACCACATACATGTTGTATGAGAATCTCATTTATCCCATCTGAATTCAAATTTCTCTGGTGGTGTTGATGGAACTCATTTACAAGACACAACACTAAATAATTGGATTATTTTATCATTATTTTCATTTAAGAGTTCCTAATACATTCAAATTTGTCAAAATTAAAATATATATGCATATATATATATATATATATATATATATATATTCAAGTATCCTTCAGGAACAACATATTTAGTTGATGTACTCAATGTGTCACATTTTGATATATGATGTGTTCTTTCGTAGAGATTTGTTTTCTCAGGTGAGAATATTGGTTGAGTCTGATAATGTTGTTGTTGTTATGTATTAATGGTGAATGATGAATATATTCAAAATTTAGTGTTTTCATAGTTTGGATGGGTACTAAAGGAATCTTATTCATGACTTTTCTCACCCATAAATATATATGACCACGAAATCTATGAAGGGTGTTATGTTTTAATGGATATATCATTGTGAAGAATTTTTCTTGTAACTAAAAAAAAGGGTGAAATTGTATCTTATCCAAATCATTCCCCATATTGGAGTTGGACTTTTTGTGTATTGTATTGCATATGGAATTGGCGTCAGATTTTTTTATGGATGGTGATAAAACTATTCTCTTTTGGGACTCATCATTTGAGACCCATGAGGGGAACTACACTACTCATAAACAAATTTTGAGGATATTTCCAGAAATAGAAATGATTGTTATAAATAAAATTTATAGATATAATTTTTACATAAAAGATACACAAAGGTTTGTGGTATAAATTTTCCTAGATTGATATGAATATTTATCAGAGGAATTGGGTATATTACTTATAGATGTTCAGCATTTTGATGTAGTTTAATCACATAAAAAGAAATATGGTTATAGATTCACTGAGTAGAAAAGTACAAGAGGAGGAATAAATGATGTAAGAACTAGATAAAATCTCATTACTTTATTGGTAGACTGATAACTAGGTATAATAGAGGATCGCAAGAAAGTGGTTCCTTTATCATTAATGAACACGAACTAATTGGTAAGATGAGGGTATACTACATAGAAGAATAATCTAGATTATGGGGTTATACATAATAAATTGGAAGATATAGGCTCTATTTTAGGTTTGTTTTTGTAAAGACATGGTGTTCTTATAGTTCGTGGTGGGTGGAAGAAATATTATTCCATGATATAGTAGCTGATGAGAGCCTCTTAAGCATTAAAGTGCATATTGAACTATGAATCGAATAGGTTTTATCAGGATGTGAAGAAGTATTTTTTTGTCCCTATATGAAAAATGAAATTGTATAAATTTTCTCCCATTCATTAACTATATAGATAATCAATACAAAGAATTAAAGACCTCAAGAATTAAAATTTCCACTTCCAGATCCCTTATGGAGTAGGGATGATGTGACGATAGACTTCATAACAGGATTTATCAGGACATTCAGTGGTTGAGACTCTACTGAGGCCATTATGTATTGATTGACTAAGGTATCAAAATTAATACTGATTGAGGAGTTAAATAATATTGACGATTTATAAATTCTCTATGTATGGAAGATCTCTAGATTTAATGTGTACCATCGAGAATTTTATTTGATTGAGATTTTTGGTTTCCCTTTAGACTTTTGAAAGGATTGTAGAAGGTGATGGGTACTCAGTTGAAGATGGGTATGACTTTTTATCCTCAAACCAATGAGTAGTATGAGAGAAAGATCCCAACATTAGAGGATGTCCTTCATATTTTAATTTTTTATTATAGTGGATATTATGAAAATTAATTAATTCTAATTCATTTTTTCTTACAATAAAACCATTCAGTCTTGGATTCTAATTGTTCTGTTTAAGGATCTATATGGGAAACCTAGTCATATACCTCTCGTCTGGTGAGTGGAAAGTGAGTCTTCAATAATAGGGAAACATAGGGTTCTGACGGTGACAAGGAGGGATCCATTTATTTGGAACAATATAGTTATAGATAAATACATGTTGTGGTCTTATGCCAACCTAAGGAGATGACCATTAGATTTCACTTTTTCTGACAAGGTTTTCTTGCTGTTTTGCACCCAATTTGGGAATTATCATCTCTGGAAGAATGTGTAATTGGAAATGTGGTGTGTTGGACCAATAATGTTCATTTAACTCATCATAATGGTAGAATATTTCTTATACCTTCATCTATTTTAGAATGGTATGAACAATGTATTCTATGGTTCTTTTTTTTAAACTACATGCTCGATCCCATGTAGATGATCATCTATAAGCATGTAGAGCTTTCACTAGATGAATGTTTTTCTGAAAAAACATGATTAAGTAGATAAAAAACAATAATTTTATATAACGGAAGATTATTTATCTATTTTTAATTTAGTGGAATCATGAGAATATAGATAATGGGATATGGGATCAAGATACTGCTATTTGGGTGTAGTGGCCTCAGTTATTTGGGAAGACCTTTGTATATTCTTTTGAAGGATTAGAACATATAAGTGGAGGGGTATTGTGAAACCTATACTCCAATTAATAATCTTTTAAACATTTAAATTGATTTTTATCATGGTATTATTTGGCTATAGATAAGTTGGAGGGGTTTTGGGGGATAAATACTATTTAAGGAAGAGTTGTGGTACTTTCAATATCTTTTTAATCTATAACAGTCCAATTTACTAGATGGTGAGAATTCACTGGCTCCCCAAGGAGGTTACTAAGAATAAGTTATTCTTCATAGATGCCACTACCCATGTGGAAGAGCTCATAGGATGATGTATTTATTCTTAGTAGAATTTGTGTCAACGAAGGAGGCCACTGGCAAGCCAGTGGCATCAACTGAGGCTTAGTAGGCCAACTTCTTCATATGGATTCTTTTATATAACTTAACATCCTATATTTCCTCACATTATTAATTGATATCCAGATTTCCATCAATATAAGAGCCCTTATATGGTAACATTGATGGCTCTTATCCCCATCTAGCTTCTCTTTTCAACACCCACACACCCATTTGATCATACACATCTAATACTTTAACAGCTTCATTAATCATAATTAATTCACTCTTATCCTTTTTTACTATAATTATTTCGGTATTGGATGAATTTGTTAGATTTAATGGTTTTGGATTGATCTAGGCGGGTTTTCATGCTAATTTATAGAATGAGATTCCAAATTCATGGATTTGGCTTGTACACAATATTTGGTCCAAGATCGCTGTTTGTAGAGGATATTTTTTAGTGAGTTGATCATGTAATATTTTTTTGGGATTTTTAACCCTTATAATTCAGTCCCTATTTATAAAAAGGTAAATACTGAAATTGTTTGAGAATCCAATGGTTCTTCGATTCCTATAAGGTTACCATTTCCTTGATCGATGTTGTTTTAGTTGAGGTTGGAAGCCCTTTACTTTTATTCTTGTTTTATGTAGTTCCTTTTAATTTTTTTGGGTTTAAATTTTAATCCCTTGTAAACCTCTGTTTTATGATTTCTCACATGTGGTTTGTGTCTATATCCACAAGAGAACTATTCTTATGTTTCTTCCATGTTTATTGGGCTTGTTGTGATGCGTTCTTATTTGATATAAAGTTTTATTTTTCAATTGTATCATGTACTATATTATACAATTCATATATCCTTCTGTTCATTGTACACATTGATAGTCATGAAATATTCCCTAAAAGGAGATTATTAAGATACATGGTCAGTATTCTTTGAGAAATAACTTCCAATGGGATATTTCATTCAAAATTTGGACCTTCCAATCAATGTGTATGTTTGAGGTAGATTATTATTATTCCCTTATTCATATTTCTAAAGTAGTGAGATCCATTATCCAATGACCTCACATATGTTTTAATTATTTTATATATTTTTAACTTTATATGTACCCTATATACATTCCTTAAATTCACCTATATATCTTATTCACATATATTAAGGTTAATTGGTGGTATCCTATGGAGACTTGTAATCAGACCAAACATGAACATTTCATTGCAAGGTTAGATTTCATTCTTATAAAGGAAATGATGGGAAATGGCCCTATAGTGAATTCTTGAGATGTATTGATGGAGGTTCTCAATTATGTGAGATATACCTTCTGATGGTTTTTTCTAATTTTATTATATGAATTTTCATATTATTGATACTTTTGATTAGGTTTTTATTTATTTTACCTAACATGTCCTTCTATATCTATATATCATAGTTTTTATATGTATTTTATATTACTAACATGATTATTTATGTATTTTTAGTTAGAAAATTAGTTTTTTTTCACTTTATTTATCAAAATCCAATGTTACCTAGAACTATGAACATTATCTCCCTAGGTCATTCCATTGCCCCACTACTAGTCAGCAACACTAGCATATGGGGAGGCACACCTGAGGTCATGTGGAAACCTGAGATTATGCCAAACGGTTATGGTCAAAAGAATATAGAATAATATCCCAAGTGATGATGGATTGTGCTTTTAGGAATTATTTATTCATTCTCTTCAAGGGAATTGTGTTATTTATGGTATTTCATATTTTTGTTACCTCCCTATTATATCTCATTGGGAAGTACTCATTTATTTCCAATATATAATTTCTTCTTCACAAAACATAACAACTCATTAATGGAACCTTCCTTATATTTTGGGTAACGATCTACTGAATATGAATCTATAAGGTTTAATATAGAGAAACAAATTTTATAATTATGTTGTGAAAAAACCAAATAAAATGAGTTATTAAGTTTTACCATCTATGAATCTAAGTCAAATATACTTTTAATTAATATTTTTTCCTAGGAATTCTTAGTTTATGGGAATTAGTAGTGAGTTCTTAACTTTTATTTTAATCACCAAAAAAATCGAGTGGTTTTTCCATCCTCTCATTTATCTAATTGTTGATACTGAGTTTCATTATCAATTCATTTTGAAACAAATACTAATAATACACACTTAAATTTGAGATATATTTATAAAAAATAAATCCATAATGAAACAATCTACCTAAAATGACCATGTTTATAGATCTTCAATATCATAGACTTCCACTATTAAATATATCATAATGGGTAGTGGAATATAACCATTTTCAATAATTTCTTCCTCTACTATATTGTCAAAAATAAAAGGCTCATATTTATTGTATGTGAAAGGATAATTTTCAACTCTTAGTAGAATAAAACTTTATTAAAATTCATTAAATTGAATAGAAATTTCATTGATTTTCTTATATAATTGGCTCATGGAGTTCAATTTTTTTCATTTATATTTTAGGATTAATGGAATCTATAAATTAAAGTTCTTTACATAATTACCTATTATAAAATAAAATTTCATTCTAGAATAAACGCATTATCTCTCAATATGGTTGATTCAAAATCAATTTAAAGAAAACCTTATTTAAATTTTTTAGATAATTTTGAAAAGAAATCAAATTATAAAACAAAAAAATCCAAAAAATGTTCCAAAAAGAAAACAAGACATTAAATTAATGTTACAATATATCTTTTTCCTATATTACAGATTAAATAACCATAGTGACACAAATTTAGGGATTATATGACTATAAAGAACCCCTCCTCCCACTAATTATTGTTTTGTTTTTTATTATATAGTTTTTAGTTTTTTATTAGAAAACTAATAAAATGGAATGTAATATTTATCTTGATTAAAAAAGTTATTTTGTAAAAATATTATTAAAAATTGTCTATTAATTAAGGATTCTGTCAATCCTTGGTGACTTGCTAACTAAATAAATTATAATGAATATTTTAACTATCATACTTATCAAAATAGTGACAATATGACCGATGATTTATCACCTTATCATGTTTAAAATTAATATATATTAATTCACTGAACCATTATCTACTACCTCTAAAATTACACATTATATGGACACACACATTTACCAAAATGTCATTAGGATTTAAATGATCCACTATATAATGTTGAAAAACACAAGAAATATAGTCTGATTAAAATAGTAGATGAATACAAAACCTAATTATCTTTTGAAATAAAACATATAAATGCAATAAAAATTTGAGAAGTGAATGAAAATTTATAATGAAATAATTCTTTTTTTAGACATAGAAATAATTATAAGGGAAAAATAAACTAGTTATACATGGTTAAGAAAGTGAGAATAAATGGGAGGTGGATATATTGATTCCCAAGAAACCTCCACGACCCCATAAATTTGGAATTATCCCTACAATAAATTCTTATTCTTTTTTATGTTGAAAATAAATATTTTGAATACCTTATAAGAAATTTTATACATTGATTATGTCTTAGAAATATTCATAATCATGATCTTTTAAGAAAATCAGTTGGTTATCCACATCATTGAATGTTCATTAATTCAATTTACACATTGTCAAGGTCACTCATTATGCCACTTATACATATATTGAAACAAAACCATTAACAATTTAGATATCTCATAGTCCTAGTAGATTGAAAATTTACCATAGACTAAATACGTAATCTATTGGACCTATTTCATTAACCGAACAGTAAGACACATCCATTTTAAGGTAATATAAAACCTTGTGTTAGGCCATCCAATTATACTATATTTATAACCATTGAAAGGTAATAAGTAGTGATTTCAAAATATTTCTTCATATATATATTTATATTTAGAATTATGGACCCAATAATCAAGATATGTATTGTTGATGAACCTATGAACAAGATTTTATGAAATCTTAAAACTTATAGGTCACTTATCTTGTTAAACTAGCCTTGAACTCCATATCCCTACATGATTACAATTGATAATCAAACATCATGGACTCCACTTAAGTGGCTACAAATAGATTTAAAACAGACTATGTTATATAATATATACATGAAAACCCATCCATATGTTTTTCCTAACCTCAATTATTCTAGTAGAAAAAAATCATATTTCATGATGAGAATACCACCAAACTATTTTTTTAAACCCACCTCTAACCATCTTCCATCTTCAATGAAAAATAATCCGGATAAAATAATATATGATTTGTGGGGATTTCCATGAAACTTGTTATTCAAGGGTAGAATTTGAATTATTCCCCATGTAACATCTACATATATTAGTAAAAATAATAGTGAAAGATATTTCATGTGGAGGTTGATCAAATAATAGAAATAGAGAAAGTTATAAACAACTTTTTTCCAGTGGGAACCTCTCTCTAACAACCTAATGCCTTAATATCCCAATATATGAAAGCAAAAATGGTTAATAAATATTAACTTATGTATCTAAGTCTATCATAATGTTACACAATCCATTCATAAATAATATTCATTAAGAAAATTACACATTATCCACTATAAAATTCAAATGTATTTTCAAACCAATAAAATATAAATTCAGTTATGATTTATCAATTCCATTCAAAAAATATAAAATACTACAAAATTATATATATATATATATATATATAATTTATATAATAATAATTCAAATATAATTATGCTATAATGTTCTATATTTGAAATATTTTACAAAAATAAATCTACTACCCTATATTTTTGTATACACAATTAAAAATTTAGAAACAAAAATGAGATGAATCATGGAATACTAATATAACTTATGTGAATGAAATAAATAAAATGGGAAAAATATTCATTAAAGTATTTTTCCTCATGTAAACATAATTTATTCAAATTTATATGTCCAAAACATCAAGGGGCCTCATGGTCCTAAAATTAATGACAATAAAATACATAAAAAATATACATAAAACCAGTCATGTACAAAAGAAAAAGGGGTAGCTTATGAAAACATTATCCCATTTATCACTAATAACAATATCATTGTTGTTAGAAAAATGATAGAGAAGAAAATAAATTGTGGTATAGAGTCGAGGGGAATTACATTACTCCCCATAAAAATTTAGGATTCTATCACTAGGGAGAAATATATAAGGAAAAGTTAGATGTGGATTTGAATAGTGGTGTTGAATATTTATTATTATCCATAAAAATATTTCAATACATTTTTTTAAAAATTAAGATCATCATTTAACAGATGTTATTATTTCACTGAATAATAAATTTAAATTCATTAGATATCTTGCATTCTAAAAAAAGAGATACCAATTTTTCAATTTCATATGACAATAAGCTTGGTGATCATTTTTCTAGGTTATTTAATACCTTATTTAGGGAGGATCAAATGGTAAAAAATTTATATACTTAAAAATTGATTGATAAATTTTTTACTATGATAAATTAATATGAACATGTAGTGATATATTTTTGAAACTTTTGTATAACAATAAACATTTGGAACTATTGATTGATCGATGTTATAAGACCCTAAACTACGGGGAGATAAATGGTTAAGTAGTGTGACCCTAAAACCCATGATTTAATTGGTCAATAATGTCAGAAAAAAATTCTATATAAAGAGATATAAATATCTAAATTATTAAATATCATAATGGGATTCTTCGGGAGAAGTCATTCTATATGCTGATAAGAATGAAATATTTTATGGATTAAATGAAATTCATTAAAAATAGTCACAAAGATCATTTAACATGTACTCAACCATGGTAAAATTTAGGTATAGATCACTACATATATGAAACTATAATAATTATAACTCTTGATTTTACCTATATGTGTTCACATTGATGGTTTGAATATGGCAAAATGATATCATTCATAGTTTCATAAACATCTCTTGAAATAAAATAATCTTATATCAAAAAATATTTCTGATTTTATCTTCCTTGAACTTTTAAATCATATAAATTTTAAATCTAAACCATTTTACTATTTTGATAAAATATTTGAATCATATATTAAGTACCTATAACCATAAAATTTCATATATCCTATATGAAGTTTCAAGATTTCATATCTAAAAATACCAACTTCAGTTCATGGTTAATACATAAGAGTATATGGATAAAAAAATATTACTCGATGTACATAATTATATGAAAATGTTGTGATTTTGTCCTCTATATAACAATATATCCTAATCTTAATGATATGGAATATGTATCATATATATAGCTTTCCTACCCTCATATGTTTTTATACCTTTGAAATAAAATAAACTTTTTAAACTCTTACATCACACTTCACTAATTTCAATTCAAATATTATCTAAAAATTCCTACCCTTTTTGGTTGAAGGTAAAAGGATGATAATAGATTCATGAATAATCCAAGTCAACTCACATAGACTCATTAGATAAAAATAGTTTTAGAGGTATATAATATTGTCAGAAAAAATAAATAATTCGAATGGGAGTGATTTTTATTGATTTTAAAACCATGAAATGGTAATGTGAATCTATAACCTGGATCCAATTCCAAAAAATAAAAAACTAAATAATTAAGTAATATAATATTAATGAAATAAACTTTACATAGAGGAGTGATTCTAGTTTATCTATAACTGATGAGAAGTATTAATCAACTATTAAAGAATTGACAATTCAACATTCTCTGAATCCACCTTCTTATATAAGGAAATGAATTTTTTAGAGTATTTCTTATTAATCATCTTCTAAATACTCAATCCAATCCATGATATTAGGAAATTAAACCTTTTAAAATTCCACCTAAATTTATAGGCATAAAACATCATCCCCTTAATCATCAATCTAATGATGGAAGTGAAACTCCTCTTCAACATGTCATCCTGGAACATTTTCATCTTATATAAAGAGTTTATAATATTTATATCTGGATTTATCCCAATAGATACTAGATAAATGTATCTCGACATATTAATTAAGTATAATAATTAATTTCATAGTTTCAATAGTCAACAAGTGATGAATCCATCCTGTACCAAAACAATAGAGGAACTTGTAAAGGTATTTTTTTGGGTATTTATTTTCCACAAATGATTTCTTGTTTTATATTTCTAACCCTATAAACCCATTTTTTGAAAATAAAAATACAATCATATCATCAAAATTATCACTCAACACACTTTTTATATATTTTTTATAATTAATGATGTATAATATAATGTGAGACATTGTATCCAATAAAGATACTATGGATAGATATCTCATATTTATGACTCATGTAGCTTTAGTAAACATTTAAATAAGTTGAACTCACATTAAGGGAATACCCTAAAACAAATACCAAGTTATGAGCACTATAGGTATAAAATAAATCATTGGTTTACCAACGATAACTTCCATAAGATCTACATTCCCTTTAGTTCTAAAAGGAAATATCATGTCTATGTAATTCCCATGTTATCTTGAACACATAGTCATGATGTCATCTTATTCACATTTTTGATCAAATGGAGCTCCAATCCATGTGCCTTGTGTGGTAGTTAGTCAATGTATTTTCTAAACCAGTCCTTAAAAATTTGGAATTGATGACACTATATCCTATTTAGAGTGTACATGGAGACATGTTAATTGTGTAATTTTCAAGAGGCCATGAAACCTGATCACATTATCATTATATTCCAACAATAACCAAAATTGTAATATATAAATTAGATGATTACCATCATGAACCCTATAATAAAGTAAAAGGGAGAACCCCAATACTCACTTTAATTATCCTAAAAATGGTATGGGATAGTACGTCTGTAGATGAAAGACTCACAAATTTAAGGTACTATAAATCCATCTTATAGTAAAATAATATTAGATCATGAAATATAGTTTTCACTATAATGTTCAGTAATTGTCTCTAGATGCATTTTATAATTGATAAAAGTTAATCTAGAATAATTCTAATTCATTTTGGGAACCTTGACAGCAGTTTGTGACACTGGTTACATAATAGAAACATAGTGTAGCTTAGAGAAGAATATGGAATGGGGAAGAGATTTCATAATGAATTTAGGTTGTACACATTAATAAAATATTATTCTCAATAGGATTATTCATAGAAAATATTCAAACAAAAAAAATATGGACTTTTCAATATATATATATATAATCTTTAGGTACATGTAGTGATAACAAAATTATGAAAATAAATAAATATATATAATCATAATAAAGCTAAATTTATAAATTTACTAAAATATTGTATCTAATAAACTAATGAAATACTTTTTATAAAATTTAACATGATTTTGGAATATAATATTTTTATATGAATAAATGATTCATATAATTTAAATTTGTCAATTTCTTATAAAATTTTGTTCCTCACTATATTTTAAACATTAATAAGAAATTTTATATTAAAATGTTGAATGGAAATTAGAAAAAATTATCATCATTTTTGAACTTATCAAAATCATATTATAATAAGATGATTTTTTAAAAAAAAATTAATTAATTTTCAGGTGAATAGTGAAAATACTAAATTAAATAATGTTTTCGTTTTTACGAAATTAATATATTATATAAATACATTGAATTTTTTAAAAATTGTACTATAAATATCTATATTATAACTTTTAATAAATCATTTCAAAATAATATTTTTAATTTATAAACCTGTTGTCATCATTTTGAATTTTTATGTGGAATTTTATTTTAAAATATGTTATGATTGATTTTTTAATTAGTTTTAACAGGTTAAAATGAAGTTATGGATTTATTTCATCGATTAATAAGAAATATTTCAATTATAATAATTAATTTAAACATAATTTATTCAATAAAAATTACAATTCTATCCTATTTATTATTATTTATTAAAACTAATCTTTTAAAAAATGGGTTTTTGAGATTTACATGTGCTTTAGTTAAAATTATATTTTAAACAATTACTATTTTAATTTGAAAAAATTTATTTATCATTTATAATATTTATTTATAAATTATTTAACAAGTCTCATTTTAATGTAATATTTTAAGATTAAATTACCTTGGTGAAAATTAGATGTCTTAGTAAAAACCAAAAAATATATATATAAGTAAATTATTATGAGTAAAGGAATTAGGACATGTTTAAAAAGATTAAAAATATATTTTTTATCCTTTATTATTTAAAAAATACCCCAAAACCATGTTTTTTAATTTGTTCCATTTACAATTGTATATATTCAGGGAATTTTAAAAAAAAAATGATGAGTGTTTCCAAAAGAGACCACGTTGTCGTCTTATAAAAGGGAACCACTTCCATACCTCAAAAATTTACTTTATAATATAGGTACACCATTAAAATATTATATTATACAATCCATATGACTATCTCCGTAAAAATAATCCATTTATCCCTCATAGTTACCATAATCCCTTAAATTTTAGGGGACTTCCATGGAATGATCAAGTCTCCTACATAAGTATTATCTCCTTTATATGTTTATTTCCCCAATAATATTCTCCAAAATATCATACCACAATAATTTTATTAGTTATTAAGTATTATTTTTATTATACTTATATGTGTTTATATTAGTGTCACAGCCTTTATTTATTCATTTCTATCTATATATAAAAAGAATGGAACATTTATCATGTGTGTGTACAAACTACCGCATCCTCAAATATTTTATTCATTATTATTATAGTATTTAATTATTTATAAAAAAAATAAATATTATTCAATGTGATAAAAATAATAATTATTCCATTATTTTTTTTATTATAATTATATAATTTCATTAAAAACACCTCATTAACCATACTCACCAATTGAGATAATGTGTGTTCATGTTTGGGTCAGTTATACCTCCGATATGGATGACTCTCTAAAAATATTTCATAAATGACTATGGGAATATAAATTATATATTATTAATAATATAATAATATAATAATTATGGGTATGTGGTTCTAGAAATATTATATAAATCATATAACGTATAATTAAATTATCTTTTTTCTCTGCTAAAATCACTGAAATAAGCTAACACTGATTCAATTTTCATATAGCATAACTAAAAGAATTATGTAATTGTATGAGAGATATAAAAAATAATTGGAAGATATGTATAATAAAATATTTAAAAATATATTTATTAGAAATGTGCTATTAAGTAATGTGTAAAAATATTGTCATTATAAAGCGTGTGAAAATGGTTGAAGATATTAACACCCAATGTTGAAAATGGATTAAACCAATCTTATACATAATGAAAGTTAATAATTAAAATTTAATATATATATATATATATATATAATTAGTTTATAAAATATGAAATTAATGTGTTTTTCATTATTATGTATTTGGTTAAAATGCATTTGTGGAAATCAATGGAAACCCTAAGGAATTTCAAAAATCAAAACCATTTAATTCAATTATGCAGTTTCTTATTGAAAAATAATATATATAGTCTTAATGTTTCACTGTGTCATATTTTCATTTCAAGTTAATAGTTTTCAATTAAATCATATTTTAGGATTTAATTTATTTACCATTTTTTATGAAATTAAATTCTAACTTGGAAGTGAAACTCATAACATTTAGTATTACATCGATGTTTTCAACATGATTTCATGAAATCTGTTTTATGATTTTGTTTTCATTTTACTCAATATGTTTCAAATAATATATCTATAATGGGTTTATGTTACAAGTTTCAACCTAAATGTTTTGATATTATATTATTATTTTGTGTGATTATGTATTCTATATCAAATGATTCAATTTATATTGTCATTTTATTATATTTAGATGTTTTACAAATCTTATTTCTCTTCAATGTGTTATTTATGAAAGGTGAAGGATTTCCAATAAGATTTTTTGGAAGACCATTTTATGTATGATAATAATGGGATCAAATATCACCCAATAATTAAATTTTGTAATATTATTTCAAATTAGATTATTTTATATGGAAATAATAAGTTTCTTCACATAGGAATGGGCATGATGCATTCAGTCACATTTTTAGGTATGTAAATAATATTTTTTTCAATTAAGTTTGGGAATAATGAGTTTTCTGAAGAAAAAAAATTATTTTTATTATGTTTTTGACACACATCCAGGTTATTTTTCATGTTATATTAAATTTACATTAATTCATTTCATCCATGAAATACTATGTTTCAAAAATTATAATTTATTATTAATGTATTCCGCACATTTAGCTCATTCTCAAATGTTATATTACTAATGAGATGTGTTTTGAGCAATTGAATATATTTTAGGATTCAATAATTATATTTTTTATAATCCTATAATATTGTAATAGGTTCTCTGATTATAATAACTCTTTTGAACTTTTATTATTAAATTTTATTATTCCACATTTTTTACATCTTGTTATGATTAGTTTTCCCCTTACTATGGGTTTAAGTCATCCAAAAAAATGTTTAAAAATATGAAATATTTAAAGATGATTATATGAAGTGATATATCTATAAAGGTTTCTATAGTATCATGATTATGGAGAAATTTTTTATAGTGTAATAAAATGTGATGTTTTTGTAACAAATCTCCAAGACACTAAACATTCAGTCCTTAGTCTGAAAAAAAAATTATGTAATTTCACACATTATAATTGGATAAATATATTACATCAATTATTTATTCTTGAGTTGTTTTTATTTATTCCTTCTTCCATGTGGGTTCTATATAAAATTGGTTGTTATTTGAGGGAGGATTATGTTGTATGTTGAAGGTGCGTAGTTTTTGAAACCATACAGATCCCATGTGACGAACAGTGCAATTTCTCAGATATAAACACAATTTGGGTTTATTATTTCTATAACCATGCACCATAAAATTGAGTAGTTCTCTGAAAAATCTAGTACGGGGAACATGGTTTGATTATTAATTGGCTACTGAAGTGGAAAAACAATGAAAAGTGTCCAGGGGTTTCAAATTTTAAAATACCCATTTTTTCCTTAATTAATTTAACTTCTTAATGGGGTTACAACCATTAATCTCACTCTCAACCTCACATAATCAAACTCAGCTCATAGTAGGGTCTTCCACCTGCCCATATCACCTCATCCTCCCCCTCAATTTTATATAATTTCTTCCATATTTAATTTTAAGACCATATTGTCTTTTAATTTATTCTCTGCCTCCTCTATATTTTTATTATTTTATTTTTGTGGAATATCATATAACATAGTGCCTATGAAGAAGTAAATAACCTAAACCAATTTTAGTTTTCTTGTTTATTCTTGGTCCCTAGGATTTGTAGGGTTGATTTGAGGTCTTTTCATTTGATGTTCATCCAAGGTATTATATTATAATCTATTTAAGATATTTTTATCTATGTATATTCATGTAAAAGGATCACTATAACTTCCTAGTTGTTTTTAATTTATTTTATTCATTATATAATGAAGTAAAAATATTAACCATATTGGTTGTGATGCATGAAATTGGATTATCTCATGTATTACACATTTTACTGAAGTTTCCCCCATAGTATTCCTATGATAATTTATATTTTAAAACCAATTTTTAGGTTTCAATAATCTTGTGTTCTTGATTGGTTTGGAAAATTATTTCTAAAAATTGAATTTGGAATGTGCAAGGATGTTTTTAATCTATTGACCTATTTTCCATAATTTCCTAATGAAGATTTTGTTTTTTTAACTCTTCAATGGATTTATAATATTAAAATATAATAAATGTAACTTAAACACATAAACATGAATAACTAGATATATTGATACCATATTTGTATATAATCATTCATGGTTTTGTGAATATATGCATTGGTAAAAAGGGTATTTATATATATATATTTATTCATTCACATATATATTTAATTGAAACGAGTGGTCTTGGAACATGGAAGATTTATATAAAAAAATTCAATGAATTGATGGTTCATTTTAACTGATTAGGCTTAGATAGTAGCTTATATTACTTATTTGGTAATAGAAACCCACTTTATGGAATTCCACTTATTTATGTATCATGAATTTGTGATATGTGATATGTTTCCTTTAATGGGATTGTGTGTTTATCATTTATTAAATTGAATAAGGGGATGTTCTTTAATGGGGGTTCATTGGTTAGATGGTGAATTATCAATTTTAGTTATATGTGTATCATATATATATATATTAGTTTTATAAAATCACCACCATTAATATTTTATGTGAATCCTTATTAATTAGATGGGTGTTGTGGGAACATATATTGTATAATTTTTTTATTATTCTCAAAATATTTTTTGTAATTTAGATTAGTCCTCTTCTTATGAAATATTCCCCTCGATTGAACCATTAAGCGAGACACCATGCGTTCGAGAAGGGCACATTTTTGGTATCTGGACCTGGTGATTCTTTTAGATTTTGTTGTTTATAGATCATTCCATATCTTTTTTTCACCATATCCTAGGGCCTCATGATTATTATTTTTGGGTATATTCTACATTCCAATATTTTTGAAAACATTAATAAAATAATTTTCATATTAGTGATTCCCTATGTAAACTAACACTGGACTATATGATTCTTTTTATAAACGATTTCCTAGATTGACTCTCATAATTTAAAAAATATTTTAAAAATTAAAATGGAAATGATTCTTTTGATTTATCATCATGAAAATTGTTTTGAATGGAACGACAAACCATATTTTTTATATTTGTTTTTTCGAACAATCATTTAGTGGTTTAATCAGTAATGGTTTAACATTGTGAATACTTTTTCTCTTGGAATCCTTACTAGTGACATATGTGCTCACACAATATCTATTATATCTGTTTCGAGTTCTATTTGACTTTGGATCACTCGGGGAGTTTGCATGATTATACCGTTAGAGGTGACCCATTACATCACATGGAGATATGTTTAGTTTTTCATTTCAGTTCCATCACCATGATTTATTTTAATAAGTGGGTTATTATTTATTTGTTATATTTTTATTCTCTAAAGAATCCCCAATTAAAATTTTATTGATTCATGAAACTTGTTTCTATATTAGATGTATTTGGAATTATTTTTGATCCACGATGAGGGTATGTTGGGTTTCTCCATTCATGGTCAACATGGGTTGGTTCATGACAAATATTTTATTATAGTAGGTTATCCATTAATATATGTGGATGTAAAAATATTTTCTCATAGGATTTTTATAATTTTTTTGGTTTTTCATGGGTAGATACTTGATCACAACCAATATGGAATGGCAATTGGGTTTATAATGATTTTCAGGATGTTTGTTTCTCGAATCTGATCTTGGTTGTCGATTTTTTTTTCATTAGTGGTCTTAATCTGAGTGTCCCATATTCTAACTGAATGTTTATCGGTTATTTACAGATTCAAGAGAGTATGGTGTAATTTTTTAGAGAGATTCAAATGTTTCAAGGTTATTGAGCATCGTCTAGAAAACCCTATGGTTTTCTTTGTTGGCCTCCAATTAACATTACACTGGGGGCTATAGTCTTTACAAAAATATTGATAAATAGTGTTAGAGATATTAATTTTTTTTATTTTGAATATTTGAGTTTTATTTTTTAAAAAATTTATTATTTATATTGGTTTTATTTGAATTATGCTACTTTTTTAGAGTTTTAAATAATGTGTGATTTCTTAATATACGATTTCCGATATAAAATATTGGATTGTTTAAAATAGAAAATTAATGTTTTGGGGACAATAAAATGTTGTAAAATATGTAATGTAATGTAATTTTGGAAACATATAGATATTTCTTATGAAAAAATCATGGTTTAGAGTTATTGGTTTAATTTTAGGAACAATTTAAAATTAAACCCTCCTTTTAATTTTAAACCTGGTATTCCCTATAGATTTTCACACACACACACACACATATATATACATATATATATATTTGTGTGTGTGTGATAGGTATGTTTATATGCATATACATGGGTTTGAATGTAAGTGTGTATCAGATTATATTTATGTGTTTTTGTGTTTGTGTGTTTGTGTGTGTGATGTTTCATAGAATAACATAGTTGAGTATTTAATTTCATAATTTTTTTCTCTTATAACCAAAGAGTTTTCATGTAATTTATTTTTACATTTTTGTGAATGGTTATTATTTGATTTTTCCATTTTCGTATTTTAGATTTTATTGTGGTATATTAGGTAAAAAAATTGGGAGTGTTGTTAAAGTAGTTTTATTTATTTTGATTACTAGTGTGTGATTAGGATGTGATGTTTCAATTTATGTTGTGTTGAAATAAGTCTTATGCATTTTATTTTTATATTATTCCCTGTATAATGTAGGGAATTGTGATGTGGATCTCTGGGCATGTCTTCATTCATGTTATTCTTGGTTCATCAATTATTATTCATGTTGTTCGTTTCATCTATTTCAGATATAGAGCATATAGGTTATCATCTAAAGTATCAGTATCTATAATGTATCTATATGTTCTATGAGATGAATCCTCCTCATTTCATTGGATATTCAAAACCAGAAATAGTTGATGAACGATTTTGAAATATTGAGGAAAATTTTGTTTGGATTGAGCTTCATGATCCTCTTATGCTCATGTTCTCTAGCTTTATGGGTGATGTTATGAGTTAGAAGTGGTGGAAGTATATTAATCTAAATTAACCATAAAATGACCATTCATGATAAAGATAAAATTATTTACCATCCAATAGTACATCTCTTAATCTGTAGTGTTATCAATGGTAATGGAATTCTATGGTATCCTATAACGGGATTCAATGATGTTGTATTATACAACTTGTTTCCCTTAGTTTGTTTCATGAAGTCCATATCATTATATATATAGATACTATATGGCTTAGTACATTGGCAGTGGCCTCTCACAAAAATTTATTTAAGAAGTTTCATCATTAAATGAAGTCCCTTATAAAGATGTGTTTATGAAAATTGTTCTGGATGAAGATATATTTGTGGGATAGAGAGTTTAAATTTATGTTATGTCTTTAAATGGGAGTAGTTGGTGAATTTTATGTAGTGGTAAATTGTATAAAATTGTATTAGTTATGTCGCTAAGTCATATAAAATTGTTTTGTATATATTTAAATGACTTATCAAAAAAATCTAAACTTTTCATCATTGTATACATTCAAGAAATAAGAATCCATCCTTTAAAGATGTACCAAATAATTTTCATGCATTATTCTATCAATGTAAGATGAAAATGTTATGTTTTGGTGCTTTTTAGAAGATTTCTGGATCCATACCCACTCTCATGAAAATTATTCATTCACTCTTTGGTGAACATGGAATGGATGTGGGCAGTATATAATGATTATATTATTGTAGGGGTCGTCTTTTTTATTATTTTTCTTTAATGGGGTTGTCATTTGAATTGGAATAGTGGATGATTTCGCTGGTCTTAAAAGAATTATATTTTTAATATAAGTTAATTTTAAGAAAATACTGATTTATTTTTTATGGAATACTTGTTTTTCTTTATTTGTTTCATTTCTCACAGATTTAGGAATAGGGAGGAATAATGTGTTGTTTTGTATTGAAAAATCATTATTTGTCCAGAGTCCCAATATGGTGTGTTGACCACCATATAAGTATCTCGGGTTGAATGTTGTCTCTAAATCCATTATATTCATATTTTTTGAATTTCTAATTCTAATTGTTCCGGTATTTATTGGTTAACATCCCACCTAAACATAATCATAGTATTTGGATTTACATAAACCTCGGGTCATGTGATGAATACTCATGGATATACTGCATACACCATGATGATTATACATTGTGGATTCTTTATCAGGGGTCAGGTTATTCCTTATTTGGTGCTTTGGTTAGAGATATGGGTATCTTTTTTCCCTCTGATTTTTTATCTCATGGTTAGATTTATTTTTGTATCACTAGTTGTCTCAAAGGTATTTTGAGCAGAAAATTTGAAAGTGATTTCTCTAACCTATATCTGTTTGTGGAGTTTTGGGTTTTTAATTGAAATTGAGTGTTAGTTCATGGATCATCAGTTCATAAGTTCTCATCTTGTGTACTCATTTATAATTGTTTTTATAAAGGTCATCTTAATATATTTGGACTTTATGGTTCCAAGAATTCTTATAGTGGGGATAATTAACCGTCCCTACACCTTGATAGCCATATTATCGTATTTACTTATTTATTTTGATTTTTTATTTATCCCTTCTCTTTTGTGGTTTCTCCTGGAAATTGGTAGATACTGGGACAGCATATCATGTCACGCAGTTAAGGTACATGATTTTAAAAACATTATAGAAAATTTTTGATATCATGTATAATTTTTCAGATCCAACCACATGGTTAGTGCATTGTCCTTATAATCATTCACCATAACTAGGGGGTACATTATAACACTCATTGCAGGGTGCATGGTTAGTGCACACTTTGGAAACCCATGCAGCAAGACCATGTTCAATGTCAAAGGGTTTACGCTTTTGGTGTCCCCATTTTACACGAAAGAAAAAATTAAACCTATAATTAGGGTTATAACCCTCCATCTTATTATCACCCACACCCACACATGATCACTTCTCATGAGGGTATATATGAAATAGGATTCACTTACTACCCCTCCCACTATGTTTTGAATTATTTCTTCCACAAATCTTGTTGTGATCCTATATGGTAATCATTTATTATTCTCCTCGTCCTTCATTCTTTAAGATTAGGTTACTCCCTCAAGGAGCATATGAACTAGAGAATCGTAACCTGATATGGGTATATTTGATCAATTATTTCTCAATATGGGTTTTTATGATCAATTTAAGGAATATTGTTACAAATTATATCAAAGGTTGTTGATTCCATTAAATTTATGATAGGTTACCATATTAATTAGAATTAAAATTGAAGACTATAATTAATTTAGTTTCTTTGGTAAGTGTTATTTATTATATAATGATTCAAATAGTTTATGAAAAATATCAGGGATCCTTGTAGTTGGATTTTATCTTGTATTTCACATTATCCCAATATGTTTTCCTTGGGATTCCTTTACTATGTAATGTTTTCCAAACATTTTTTAAAGAGACATGCATCATAATTGTTTGATTTTATTTCTAAATGATTTATATCATGTGAATATTGAATTACCATGATGTTTTGGTTTCTTTAACAATATTATTTGAAGGCCCAATGATTTTTTTAGTTTTTTAAACAATACATGAATATATTTCTATTTTTTAATATACAAAATACAACATATAAAAAATATATGCATGATTAAATACACATATATCTCTTGGAACATATTAATGCTTGTTTATTTGAAAATTTTAATTGTCAAAGGGGGTTATATATATTTTATGGTCTATATGTGTATATGTTTAAAGAGTTGTTTTAGAATTTGGTTGCATTGGATAAAAAGTTTTATTTCAAATGAATGATAATTCTTTTCTATTAGTAATGCATGGTTGGTACATTGAGATGTTTTTTGGGAAATGAAAACGCATCCTAATGAATTGTCCTTATTTAGGGAACATGAATGTGTTACATGTGAAGTTTTCTTGAAAGGGTTCTTGTGTGTTACCTATGTATTTTGAAAATGAATGAGGGGATGTGCCTCAAAGCGGGATTAGAGGTTAGAAATTGAATTATCTATTTTAGTTAAATGTGTATGCTATTTATATATATTTCATTCATAAAATCACCTCTATTTATATGTTATGGGAATTGTTGGGTATTTAGTTTGTATATATTGGTAAAAATTCTATATTGATTTGGTATTAAGATATAACTAGGGGCCCTGAGGTAGATCACTAATTTATATATTGAACTGTCCCCTTAGTTGAACCATTGAGGAAGAAGTTGGGTGTTGGGGTATGGGAATTTTTTGGTATCTTTCCCAATGATTATTTCATATGTTGAATTTGATTTCTATATCATAGAATGTCTTTGTTAGCTCATGGATTTTTAGGATAATGTTTTTATATATATTTTTCTTTCAATTTATTTAAAAAACATCTATAAAATATCTTGAACCACTATGATTCCATATGGAAACTCTTATGAATTTGACAAGATGTTTCATATTATAAATTTTCTCTTTTATTGATTATCCTTCATAAAATATATTCTGAAAATAAAAATGGAAATGTTTTTTCTAATGTATCCTATTTATTCATGTTTTCATATGAAAATAAATTCATATTTTCAAATATTTTTATTTTCAAAATAGAAAGCTGTTGTATTCAATTTAAAGGTAATGAATAGGGATTGTGGTTTCACTTGGAATACATTTTGATCATATCAATGACCTTGGCTATATTATCTTATTAATTTTAGGTTTTATTTTCTTTTAGGTCACTTTGTTGGCGAACAAGATTCTATTTATGGTGGCGACCCATGAGGTCACATAGATGTTTGTCATGTTTTCTTTTCTTCCTTTCTATTAATTTTTTTATTTTATTTAATATTTTGTTTTTTTATAAATTTTTTTATTGTATTATCATTCCCAATTTTTATTTTATTGATTCTTGACACAAGTTTTTATCCTTGGAGGATCATGAATGCTCTCCAAGACTTATCGATCCTGTTTGGGTTCCTAATTTGGGGTCATTCTAGGTTGGTTCATTAAATGTGACCATTATGTCATGTGATTAATGTAATATTTTAGTCACGTTAATCTTATTAATATATAGTTTTTATCATATTAGGGTTTCGTTATTTATTGAGATAATTTTAGGGTAAAATAATGAAAATTATAAGGATAAGTTTAAGATAACAATTTCATATTTTGGTAATGTAAATATTATGTGGTTTTCCTAAAAATATATCCACATATAGCTGATACAAGTGGACATGATTTTTGAATATATGCATATAAGGGTTATAACCATGAAAATATTTGGTTCATTATACCTTATCTATCATTCTTATGAATGTTAAATAATCCATTACTACATACATAGTATGACAGTCCCAGTGGATATTCAATGTTTAATAAAAATATCATAATTATCCATTATGATTATTTTAACATATATAACTATTTTAGTTATAAGTTCTAAAATTGATAACCTAGATTTTATCCTAGATATTTATAGGCTATAATATTTCGGTCATTTTTAAATCATTCGTCCATGTTTACTGTTTCCGTTTTTGTACAATCACTAATTTTGGATTTCTTATTTCCAAATTTTCTTAAGTCAGGAAAATGCCAAGAACCGGAAAATGAACCATGTTAACAATGGATAAATGGTTATATATATATATAGATATAGATATCTATTACTAAAAAATCTAATGATATTATGGATGTATTGAAAAAAACACTTGAAATAACCACCTATTTACTAAATCTATGATAAACATCCAAAATCATATTGAGCTCCAAAAGGAAAAAAAGAGGGAGAATCTCACAATAGATTCATTTACGGAGTACTTTCCATCCAATTATAGTGTGTCTTATAATCCACAAGTAATAGAATAGTGGGTTAATAAAATGGAAACAATAATTTTTAATCTTCATGGCTATTAATCTATTGGTGAAAACCACTAAAGGCACTATGACCACATCTATGATTTACAAATCTTATCTGATTGAGATTTGCGGGAGGACACTTCCCAAATATTTAATTATTCTTCAATTTGTCGAATTTGGAAAAATAGTGATTACATATTGGATTTACCTACATAAATCACATATCAAGAATTTAGAAAATGCCTCATTCGAATTCAAAAATCATCTTATTATCAAAAATTTGTTTTAATGAATATTATAAAACCATTTTGGAAGAAGATTATTTATTATGGGTTATGGTACCCAAAAATAAAGGAACCATGGCTCGATTAATCAGAGAAGAAGTCATCATTGATGACATTCCTATTATATGGGAATATACCGATGCGTTTCCAGATGAATTATCTCATATTCTCCCAGAGAATGTATAGTAACTACTAATATTCATACACGTATAATACATCTTATTTGATAAATACTAATTGAAAAACATAAGAATCCATTATAGGAACAAATAATTCTAGTATCACTAGAGACATAGACATATAAACTCATTCATAAGTGAATTGAATAACCATTCACTATGTTCTTTCTAATTATCACCCTTATTATACATTTTCAATTTAATACCATTCTTCATAACATATGGAAGGGAAAAATAAAAAATGTTAATCTCATATACTCAGTATGGATAAAAATAATAATATACTGACATGAGATGAGAATAATTGTATGATATCATGATAAGAACATTATAAACTATACCAATAATATAATAAATCATAATCCTCAGTTGTGAAGTAAATATTTATAGTTCAAAATCATAAATCATGATGGAATAAAATAACATGATCCATGAGAGCCTAACATTATTATCACACATAAATTGTAAGGATACACATAATAATAAAAACCCATTTAATTAGTAGTCACATTTCCAACCCATACAGTCAAAGTGGTTGGGGTACACTCCCCAAACCATTGTAGTAGTGAAGGTTGACTCTCTATATTATCATAGTGGGCAAATTCACTTAGTAATCTAGGGTAACTCACTATTCTATTTATTTTTATCTTATGATTTCTTAATCAATACATAATTTATTGAATGCTATAGTTTTGGTCCTACCAATCACATAATAGAAACCTTATATATGTATTTTCTAAAAGATCACAAAACATTCATCATATCATAAACAATCAAAGGTAATTAGGATTCATAAATATTTCATCATAAAAACATATAAAAATGAAACATGTTTTATATGAATTTAATAACATCATCACATCATAACTTGTGGAAAAGAAAAAGGTTTCATAATATTATTATCATGATAATCACAAACTATCTAGACAAAGAATATATATGGTAATCATTGAATTGTATCTATAATAAATTATAATTGACATCAAATGATTTCATTTTATATTAAATTTCTATTAAAATATCAATAAAAATATTTCATGAGGAAAATACCCTTTTCAATATGAAATAAATTGTTTGAAATAAAAAAATATCCAAAATAGTATGAAATAATTTTCTTTGAAAGGAATTGTAAAATGAAAACATTAATTTTACAATTTGGTAAAAATTTAGAGGGAACCTCATTCAAAAAATGATAGGAATATTATATTTATAATATTTTTTATAAAATAAATAATGGGAAAAATTAATTTAATAATTAATGTGATAATATTATAAACATTATTGAAATAATTTTTATAAATCATAATTATGGATTAAAAAGGATTTTTGATCAACTATATAAATAAATAAGATGATTCATTAAAAATATTTATTCAATCCTTTTGGTACATAAAGAGGAGAAAATGAGTGGAAAACATTTATTCACCAGTAAAAATAAATTTATATAAAAAAATTATGATTTTATTAAGTGGAATATCATAATATTTCATTAATATAAACTTTCACATAAACAATCATGATAAACAAGAATATTATTACAATGAACTCTTACCTCAGGTTTGACTTCATTCAAAAATGTTTAAACCTGATTTATAATACATTTAGATTTATTATAAATAAATTATATAAAAATAATGTTATATAAAATATAATATTTTGTTAACTTATTGACATTTATCACCCATTTGAAAATAATTCTTTTTTAAAATCATTGTTCTGGGTGATAACTAGATCATTTCTCATGTTATTGTTGGTTCGGTAGTTTAGGTAAATGTACTTATATAATTGTTAAATTATATCCATAATATTAATAATGACATTAATACCATTTATATTCATTATTTACATATTTAGAGTAATCCATAAAAAGGTAGAGATAGAGAAATGAATTACATCATTCATGGAGACGGTAGCCCATATGTATGCAGAAACATTGTTTTCACTTTTTGATGTACGGAACCAAAGAAAAGTAAATAATAATTCAGATTTATAGAATCATTATTATCTCATTGATATCATATATATTTATTAAATATATTCTTATTAACATCCAAAAATCCCGAAATGAAAAATAATCACACCACTCTGTGGATGTGGAAGTTCACATGTACACACAAGTGACATTACTGTTATCCAATGAATTGGAAGGTAATATAGTAGATATGTAATTTTAATTCTAGAATAATTATTATTACACAAATATCATATACAGATATATATATATACATTAAACCTATCATAATAATAATACATAATATAAGGTGATGAAAATTTATTTTTATCACTTCGTAGAGAAGACAAGTCGTATATACACAAAAGTGAAACATATACTTCCCATATTATGTAAAACATAGTGGATAATAGATTTTTCATAAAAATAATAAAAATTACATAGAATTATTAGATATAATTTATTATCTTTTGATAAATACGATATACTTAGATGAGGTAATAGAAGAATTAATATGAAAGTGATTGGTTCAGATAACTACCTATTCTTTGAAACAACTCATTTCGATCTCCTCTTAATGACCTAAGGGTAGGACTTCATAGGATATGATCACATATATAATATGGATATAGAAATTTAAAAGGTAATTATTTAGTTTCTGGTTGATCTAGGAGAACCAATGTGGAGTAATGAATATAAATAGGGTGTTCTCATTTGTTAGTGAGGGAAAGGACAAAAAGGTATTTCATAAAATATTGAAATATATTATTTTGATTCTAAATAAAAATGTATCAAAATGTAAATGAATTTTAATATTAATTTAATATATTGTAACTAAAATAATCTAATTAAATTTATATATGTTTTGGTGTTGGTATAAACTATTTATCATTTCTTTACCCCTTCATTAAAAACTTTAGAACTTAACTATGGTAACAACTATTTCAATTTTATTAGGATTAGAATGTAACAATAAATAGAAAATTAACTCATAAATGGAAGTTAGTTGATAAATTCAACCATATAACATTCACTTGACCAAATATACGATATTTATGAGTTTTAAATCATTTAGTACAATAAGTCCAATTAGAAAATGTGATTAATTTCAAATTTAAAATTATTCATTTAATTTGAGCTTAAAGAAAAAAAAAAGTTTTAATTTTAATATAATACCTTCACAGAACACCAATATGTAATATTCAATATTCAAAAATATTTAGAAAAATTAAACATTAAAATTATATTACATTTAATATTTTCAAAAAAAATTATATTATTTTTATATTAATTAATGAAATTTTTCCTAGTATTATAGAAGAATTTAGGGTTATTAAATAATTAATAAAAAATAAAAATAATTTTGCACTAAATAATTTTTTTTATTATCAAAATAAAAATAAAAATTAATTCAGAATTTTTTTTCCCTTATTCGAACACATTGCATATATTTAAATGCAAGATATTAATATTTTTTATTTTTATTTACTTCAAATATTATATAGGTCATTTTCAATGATATGTGTCCCTTATACAGTTAAATTTTGATCCCAAGGAGATATCGGTAGGGTAATATTAATCAAATAATCAAAAAGATACAATATAGTAACCTTGTCATTTATTTTTAACCTAGGATAAGATGATTTAGCATTTAATAAGGTGATAAATTTTACCCTGGTTACTATTCATCATACCTAAATATAAGATATGCCTTTATACAAAATTTTCACATTCTTATTCAAACTCTGAAATTAGTTTTTAAAAATTAAATTTATATAACCGTCATAAAATTATTTTCAATTATGTGTGAAAAATGAGAATAAATGCTTCTTTTGAAATAATTTGTTTTTAGGCATAATATTATATTTATTCCAATCTCATGCCTAAAAATACCTTCAATGTATATTAAAAAAATTAACTAAAAAATGATATATATCTATATATATTTAATTTAAATCATTAAAAAATATTACTTAATTTAATTTATTAGGATAGAAATACATTGTGTGCATAAAATAGTTTTTTTAGAAAAATAACACCATTATTTTCAAATGAATTTTTATTTTCATTTACAACTAATTGATAACAAAAATATTTAATTTATAAATGTGTAAACCATATTTATTTCAAAATTTATTTATTCATATTCATAATTTCCAATTTAATGGAAATGTTGTAACAGTATACTATATTATGGTTCATTTAGACTTGGGTTGCATGTAATGTAAGATGATAAGGAAAAATATTATATGTAACTATATTATAAAATTTTATGGTTGTTAAATTTTACCCCCATTAAAAATAATTTCAACCTCAATATTTGAATTCTATGATACAGAAAATGAGGACAACGATATATCATTAAATTCTCATGTTTCCGTGTACCCTCTTCAAATTTTAGATATTCCATAAAACATTAACCAGATGATTAGTCATGTTATTTAGAACATTATCTATTGTATCCAATATTTATACAGGTTTTTATTCATATGATTTATAATGGTCTAGTTATATGACCTCTTATTTTTGTAGATGTGAAAGTCTAGGAATGTACTTCTCTAGAAGAGTTACAATGATCTCATAATGACTTTGTGAGAGGTTTGGTGGAAGATCTAGGAGATAAGCTGACATCCCTTCTAGATCAGAATTATCTAAAGGGTTAATATACTTATAGATCATAATTCCATTATTTTTAAATCATATAACTATATACCATAGATAAATTTTTACAAATTCCTTCTCACAAATATCAATCACCGGATCTCTCGGACTATTAAAATTGTAACTCTTATATAGACTTTAAGATTCCTTCATTTTGTGTTTAATATATTTGTCTCTATTTACCATTTCATATGTAATCTCAGTTCCAAATATATTTCATTACCCAACTTCATCATAGAACATTGAATTTCCACTTTTCATTCTATTGACAGGTTTATAACGAATTATCCGAATACTTTAGTGAAAGCTATTGTTTTAATAAAATTTGACTATATAAAGGTGTTTATACCAACTAACTTTAGAATAACTAGAATGATATCTCATTATATCTTATATTTTTGAATGGTATTATCATACATTCAATATTTTAGAGGATGATATGTCTTACTAAAACAGAAGTATTTATGAAGAACATGAAAAATACTTTACTAGAAATATGAGGGAAAACATGGATACCAATAAAATACAATGGAATATGGTACCCCATGAAAGCTTACAAATTTATTGATTTAAATTTTGAAAATAAAATCAAGAAAAAAATATTCTATAATTTCAATGATGTTTCCTAACATTATAGGGTGATTAACAATAATCAATATAGAATTATGGCATTGAGATGTTTTTGGAGTATAATGAAACAATGCCTGGTGATGTTTTCCCATTTCCATTCTTGTTTGCTTATAAGTTTCAAAATCCTCATATAATTATGTATCTTATTCTTAACTTGGTGAAGTTACAATCACCAAGATACATACTCTGAAATATATCTGTTTGTGTCGTCCCATACTTACTACTCATTTATATCATTTTATATCTTAAAACCACACGGATAAAGAGAGAATGATTACTATTAGCCTCATTCAATAAATCATTATTAAAAGATTGAATGGAAGGAACACATACACCACTCATGAACCTTATAATTAAAATATAATAAACGTTTAAATTAAGAAATTCTATCACCTTATTTAAAGTCCAACATATTCCTTCAGCATCTCTTTAATACTTATATGAATAAATGTTTGAATACGTATTATAGAAAGATAATATTTATCCCCTTCTTAAAATATTTATAGATCCATACTCTAAAAATTTATAAATATTGTAACTTTTTTATCCTCATAATGGGTAAAAATGAATGATTCTTTTGACTCAAAGCATCAACCACGTTATTTTATTTCCTATGGAGGTAATGTATTAAATAGTCATAATATTTAATCATCCCAACAATATTCTCTTGTACATATTCAACTATTATTGAGTGAATATATACATTACATTTTTGAGATATATATATATATATGAGACAATTCTATTTAAAGATCATTCCTATACATATATTTAATGATAAACTACAACATCTAACTCAAAATCATGATTTGGGTAATTTTTCACATGAACATTTAAATTTTTTTAGACATAAGTAATCATCATATGTATCAATATGAGAAAACATATCATTTATTTATTCAATGAATTAACATTAATTAAAAACCTTCTCCATTGTAGGGTAAATTATACATAGGATACTTGAGTAATCTATTGTTATATTACTTGATATTTTCCTAACATTATTATTTCCATAAGAACATTATTCCTGTTAGATTTAGCATGATGTGTAGAATAAATGATATTGAAATATATATAAACCAGTTACAATAATATTCACTAAATCCAAAAAAACTATAGATCTCAATCATAGTGGTTGTTCTGGGCCAATTTCCAATAACTTCAATCATTGTTGGATAATACTATATACCCTAGAATTAGATTATATGACCCAAAAATGAATCTTTCTATAGAAAAAAATTGTAAAATTTATTGTACATATTCCACTTTCATAGGGTCTTTTGTAAAATCCTAAAATGATCATCATGTTCTTCATTTATCATTGAATATATAAGAATATATTATATAAAAAATACTTCAAACTGCTCAAGGTATTCTCTATATATTATTTCCATTAAATCCATTAAGAGAACATGAGAATTATTAAGACCAAATAGAATCACTATTTATTCATACTATCTATACCATGTATGGAATAAATTCTGGGGATTATCACACTTCTTGACTCTCAATTGAGGATATCCCCAACAATGATAAATCATGGAAAGTTATTGATCTCAGCACAGTTGGAAAAAAAATTCATCAATATTAAAGATGTGGATAATTATTCCCTATTATGATCATATTATGTTGCATCCAATCAATTCAAATGCTCATTGATCAATATTTTTTCTTGGAAAAATTAAAATTGAACCTCAATATAAAACACTTGAACAATAAAATCCCCTATCTAGATTATCCTAGAATTTCTTTTTGAATTCATGTACCTCAATCATGGACATTCAATATGGATAATTAAAAATTGGTGTAGCACCCAGTATGAGGATTATTATGTTCCGAACATAATAATTATGTGGTATACTAAGATACACTTATAAAAAGATATCAGCTAGCTCACATACAATAAGAATATCATATATGTTGAGTTTAACAATAAACATATGAGAAAAAACACCTTTTTAATATTAATCAAGATTAATATAATAGATAAAATTTCCCTTGGATGTTCGTATTTATAATCACACTTATATTTGATCAATTTATAGTTCATAATATAAAATATGATCTTTGTTCTACAAAAATTGATGTGGGGTTTTTGTAATGAAGTACAATCCATTCCAAAAATATAATTGAATTTAATAGGAGAGAGAATATGAAGATGTAAAAGAATAGAATTATCATAGAGTTCAACTAGGTAAAATTCATAGACATGAGATGTGATCATCATACCATTAGGGGTATTCACTGATAATTTAAGATATAATCATTGATCTAGTATTACGATACCATTATTAAATTCTTCATATTTAAAATAGTGGTAGATATATAATAAAATAATATATTATGAGTTAAATAGTGGATTTTTTGTGTATCATTCTCCGTATTGTTATTATAATCCAAATTAGAAATTTTGATCGCATGGGATATCCATTTATCAATACGATTAAGAGGTTTATGATGTCGATCATCATCATTAGCATATGGGTTTGAGAAATTATAAGCATAATCCCCATATTACTTGAGTTTGAAAAACTAGATTTGTATTGGTGATTTCTAAAGTGTTTTACTCTACCATTATATATCTTTTTTCCAACAATACAACATTTATTATCAGGGTGAATTTCCATTCAAAACATTACTAGTCCCCTTAAAAATATTTCATATATGTTTCCTTCTATATTTAGTTCATAATGGAAAACCCATTTTTTCTCTCTATGATTTTTAAAATTTTATTTTAATTCCATCATCATTTTATATTAAAAAACAAATAATGCCAGGTATATCCAATATCCATTTCTTTTTGATAGCACATAAAATTATTTCTTCCTAGATATTGAAGTATCATATTGTTAATTCCCATCAGAGACTAGTTTTAATCCATTGATTGATTAATTAACATTACATTTATGTTGTATTATAATATTAAAAGCATACCATTCATGTCTTTCGAAATTTTACTAATAAGTATTAATAGATTCATCATTCTTCCAATTTTCCTCCAAAAATTCATTCTCTTCTTTTTATGAAGAATGTGTTGAATATAGTTATTGAATAATATTATATTAAACTTATCCCAATCTATGGATTTAATTTCTTCATGTTTCCTTATGTTCTTGATAATATTCCTCCATCAATATTCTTATTCATAGTAATGTTAAATTTAAAAAAATAACATTTTCATTTTCCAAAAAATATAGAATAGAAAAAATATTTTCATTAGTAAATATTAATTTATCCAAAACTAGTGGATAAGTAGTACTAATAAAATAATATATGTGTTCTATCATAATAGAATCAACGTAATTTTATTGCCTCATTTTCTCATTTGGATAATCGAAATTATTGATATCTTCATATGATTTTATAAGCATAAAAATCATATTTTTCATTATAACTCCAATAACATTCATTTTATTCGATGGAAAATAATTTTATTACACACACCATAATTAACATGGTTTAATTGGGATCCATCCACTGAATAAGCAAAAAATCAAAGTGTGAAGAGAAATATTCATAGTGTACCACTACATAATCAAGATAAATAACTTAATGAATGTCTAAATATTGACATCTACTTTACAATCCTTGATTCATTGTATTTAACATTTTTTATTCATATTCATCACCATAACATTAGGATGTTATATTATTCATAGAATAATCCCATGGATATCACTAATGTTTTCTCATTCCAATTTCCAAAGTTAACTAATTATTTCTCTAAGACAAACTACAGCAACCCATACTTCGCAAACATAAATATTAATTCAATTTAGATGGATATTCATTAAATTGTATATTAATACATGATAAAATATTATGGGTATAGTGTTTTTGGAAAAATTGAAACATATAAGACTATTTCATAATTGAACGAAATTACCTCCCATTGTGTTCTTCAAACCATACACCATTATTAGATACACCATACATAATACCCTTTATTGTAACCTAGGGAAAAAAACATAATAAATTGTGAGATGAGATTCTCATTAAATGTAAACAAGGTTGGTTCGTGACATGTAACAATCATATCATTCCAATAATTTACTTTTTTAGTCATATTAATACTTTGAATTTATATTTGTCATCAGATTAGAGTTTATTTATTTTTATTGATTATTTTTTGGAACAATAGAAAAAATACTAAGGATCAGATTAAGATAACATTTTCATGTTTTTATAATGTAAGTATTATGTTTTTTTCCTACAAATACATCTCTATATAGATGATACAAGTATAAATACTACTGAAATAGCTTCATATAAAGGTTATAACCTTGAAAATAGTTGTTTAAGTAAATCTTATTTATCATTTTTATAGAAGATGAATCATCCCTTATTACATAACATGTTTTAATATCCTGGGGGATATTCTTTGGTTACTTAAAATAACATTATGAACCATTATAATGTTTTTGAACATATATATCTAGTTTAGTTAGAAGAAATATCAGGGATAACCTTGATTATATCTTAGAGAATTATAGTATAATATATTTATGTAATTTTCTTATATAATTATTCCAAGTTAATTTCTGAATTTTTATTACCAATTTACCATCTGTCTAGGAATGGAGGGAACATAAAAGAACCAATTTAACAATGTTTTAAAAAAATTTGGTGATTTCCCAAATTGGAAACCAAATGATATTGGGGATGGAATGAAAAACATCATAGAAATGATCACAAGAATACTCAAGCTATGAGAAACAAGAAAAATAATGTTGATATCTAAAACATAACATGGAGTGAGAAACTCACTATCAATTCATTTATGAAGCATTTTCCATCCTCTTAAATAGTGTATAATAATCAACTGGTTACTATGTAATGGGTCAATAGAATGTAAATAATATTTTCCAATGTCCAATGCTATTTAAATATTGGTGAAACCCTTCGAGGCATGGTGCCCATGTTTAAGATATGAAATTCTTATATGATTGAGATTTTTTGAAGAACACATCCCAAAAATTTAAATATTCATCCTTCTAATTTATTTTAAATAATATTGACTACATTTTTTATTTACAAAAGAAAATATCATAACAACTATTTAGATAAAGAAGAATCATTCCATATCACAAATCATCATTTTATCAATAATCAATGCAATGATGATTATAAAATCCTTGTAGATGAAAATTCTATATTGTTTTTTATGGTATCCAAAAATAAGGACTCTTGGCTCAATGGATGTGGGAGGAAGTCTGCATTGATGCCATGCCTATTTTATTGGAATATATTGATGTATTTCTGGATGAATTGTTTTGTCTTCCCATATAGAATGTATAGTAACCCATAATTTTTATTCATATATATTACATATTATTTGATGATTATTAATTAAATAACATAAATAACCATGGATAAAATCATATAAGTCTATTATCTTTGCAAACATGAATTCATAAGCTATTTTATAAGTGAAATAACTCATCTTCCACCATTTTTATCATAATTATATCCCAAATTTTTCATTTCTTATTTAATATTATTTTTCATAACCTAGTGAAATGGATCATATGAAAAGGTGGTATAAGATGCTCAGTTTGGTTAAAAGAGGGGCATACCAACAAAACAAGTGAGAAGTGGTATGATAACAAGATATGAACTGTTAAAAACCATGTCCCTCATATCATAGATCATAATCATGAATTAATTATTAAGGTATCATACTTCAAAAGACATGAATTATAATGGAAAAATAACATGATCAATGAGGACATAACATAGGCATGATTCATATGTTTTAAACATACACATAATCATATAAAACCATTTTATTAGTAGTCAAATCTAGATACCTATATAATTATAGTGGAATGGGTACACTCCTCAAACCATAGTAGTTGTCAAGGTTCACTCTTAAGACTATAATAGTGTATATAGTCCCTTACTGGACATGGTTCAGTCCCCATTTACGTCATGTTTATCTCATGATATATCAATAATTTCCTAATGAATTGAACTGCTGTATAATTATAGTCCCAACAATATCATAATAAAAACCATATATATGTTTCATATAGGATGAAAGAACCATAATTATATGAAAAATCATGAAAAGTAATTCGTATTAATAAAATAATTAATCATAGAAAACTATATAGAAAAGAAACAAGATTCATATGAATTTCATGATTTCATCATATCATAACACATGGAAAAGAAAGAGGTTTCATAATATTATTTTTATCATAACCATAAACCTTGAATAGAAACAATAAGGATGGGAATCATTGATCTATATCCCCTATAAATTATAATTAACATCAAATTATTTCATATTATCATAAAATTCAATTAAAATATCACTCAAAATATTTCATGATGAAAATAACCATTTTACTTTGAAATAAAATATGTAAAACATAAAAATATCCAAAATAGTAAGGAATATTTTTTAGTTGGAAAAAAATTAATATTCAAATAATAGAGTTTTCATGATGGTAGGAAATTCAATTCATTATACTGATGCTAAAAGAAAACATTCATTCCATAATTTTTTTAAATTTGAAAGTACCTCATTAGGAAAAAAAATTAAAATATTATTTTTAAAACATTTTTTGTAAACCAAATAATATGAAACATTAATTTGAAAAAAAATATCATAATAATATAAACATTAATTAAATAGTTTTTAGAAAACATTGATATGTATGAATAATGTTTTTTGATCAAAGGGAAAAATAAAGACACGTTTCCCTTAAAAATATAAATTTTTTCCATTAAGAATATAAAGTGATGAATATTAAAGGAAAACATGTATTCTCAAGAATAAGATATATGATAATACAATTTATGAGTTTCTAAAGATTAATATCATAATTCTTCCTCAACATAAACTTGACTACAAAAAATCATGACAAATAATGAGATTGTAATTTTTAACCCTTACATGAGGTCTGATATAATTCATATATAATAAAATATCCTTAATAATAAAGGATGTTTTTTATAAATTAATTACATAAGCATAATATTATATATAAAATCATATATGATTAACTTGTTACATATTATCACCTGTTTGATAATAATTCATTATTAAAATCAATATTTTGAGTAATGACTATAGTGTTTCTCATGTATGTTTACTTTGGGTAGTTTAAGTACTTATACTTTTATTATCGTTAAATTATATCCATATTTTTTATAATCATATAAATACAATATATATTCATTATTTAAATATTTTGAGTCATCCATAAAATCTAGATATAGAAAAATGAATTGCACCCTTTAAGAAGATGGTATGTCGTGCATATGCAGGAACATAGTTTTCACTTTTCAATTGATGGAATGAAATAAATGTAAATGGTAATTAAGATTTTGATAATCATTATTATTTCATAATTCCATATATATTTATTAAAACTATCCTTACTAACATCCATGTAGGGTAGAAATGAAAAAAATCACATCAATCTATGGATGTGGTAGTCCCCACATATGCACAAGTGACATTATCATTTTCTAATTAATTGAATAGTAAAATTGTAGATGTGATATTTTAATTAAATAATACTAATTATTACATAGATATTTTATCTAGACAATAAACTAATCATAATTCACATTTATAAAATTTGGTGATGAATAATGAATTGTATCACTCTGTGGAGACAGTAAGCCATATATATGCATGAGCGATAATTTCACTTCCTATATGATAGGAAACATTGTGTATACTAGTTATTTAAAAATAATAATTACATTTAATTATATTTGGGATATAGAATATATTATTTTAAGAAAAATACCATTTACTTAGATGAGGTAAATTATGGAATAAAATTAATGTGTCAGTTCATAGAATTACATCTTTTTTGAAAGAACTCATTTAGATCTCCTCATAATGACCCTAGGGATGTAATTCTTAGAATATTATCACCTATGAAATGTGGAAATAGAATTTTATAAGGTGATTTAGTTATTTTTTATTGAATTATAGGGACCAATGTGGTGCAAATAATTTCAACAAAGCGTACCCTTTTGTTAGAGAATGAGAGGACACACATAGAATTTAATAAAATATTGAAATATAGCAACATCATTATCAATAAAAATAAACTAATATGGAAATAAATTTGAATAAAATTTTTATATGATTTAAATAAAAATAAATAATATATATATGTTTTGGAGTCATTATATAGTTTTTTTTATTAACCCCTTCATTAACCACTTTTGACCACAACTACGGTAACAACTCTTTCAATTTTAATGGGTCAAGAATGTTTCCAAAATTTTAAAATTGACTCATATATGTACTATGATTTTAATTTTAAACCATAATACATTAATACGGTCAAATATAAGATATTTATTAGTTAAAAATAATTTATAAAATTATTTCTTATTAAAAAACAGCATTATCTTCAATTTTGAAACTATTCAATTAATATGACTTTAAGGACACCAAGAAATTTTTTAATTAAAATATAATAATTTAAAAGAACACTAACCGGATATATTAATGAATTAAATTCAATTAATTTTATAACACAATAAATTTATATTACTTTAAATATTTTAAAATCACTTATATTTTCTATTGATTGAAGAAATATTTTTCCAGTATTATAAAAGAATTTAAGGTGAATATATAATTAATAAAAACTATAAGTAAATTTTTTTCAGTAATATAATTTCATTATTCCCAAAATAAAAATTAATATTTATTCAAAAATTAATTTCTATTAAAAAATAAAAAGTAAGAGAGTTAATTTTTTTTATTTTTTTTAAATATTATGGATGTCATTTTCATAGAAAACTGACACTTATTAAATTAACATTTGAGTCTAAGGTTATAAGGTTATAATTAAATTTCTCCAATAATAAATAATTTTAAATATGGTGACCATTATATTTAGTTTTAACCTAGGATAAGATGATTTACCCTTTACAGATATGATAAAGTTTACTCAGTTTAGTATTCATAATGCCAAAAAATAAATGGGACTTCATAAACAATTTTCATATCATAATTCTAAATATTAAATAAATTTTTAAAAATTAAATTTATGTGAAAGGAATAAATTCCTTTTAATATTAGTCTGTAAAATGCAGTGAAAAAAAAAATTTAGAAAAATAAATTTCTCTAAATAGAATATGATTTATTCCTATCTCATACCTATAAAAACTTAGATGAATATTAAATAATTTAATTTAAAAATGTATATATTTTTAATTTATAAAATTAAAAAATAGAGACTCGTTTAATTTATTAAGACAAAAACACATTGTGTGCATAAAATTAATTGTTTTAGAAAAACATCTTATTTATTTGAAAAGGATTTTTTATTTTTATTTAAAAATAACCGATAACCAAAAATTCATTTTATACATATGTAAACAACATAAATTTAATAATTTAGTATTTCATATTCATACTTTCTAGTGTAATAGATGTGTTATAGTAGTATACTATATTACAGTTCATTTTGACTTGGGGTTGTGTGTAACACAAACTATTAAAAAAATCTAAGGATATATAACTATATTGTAATATCTTATTTGTGTTTCATTTTAAACCCATTAAAATGAATATCCCCATCAAAATCTAGTTTCATAGGAACAAAAAATAATGATATTTCTATATCATTAAATTCTCAGGTTCCCATGTAGCTTCTTCAAATTTTTATTTATCCAGATAATATTAATATAAAAACTAGTCCTATTTTATCAAACATTATCTATATGATAGAATATTTATAATGTTTTTTATTCATTGGATTTATCATGGACTAGTGGAATTACCCCTTATTTCAATAGATGTTAAATATAATTCTTGTACTTCGTTAAGAGCGATACATGGATCACATTAAGAACTTGAGAGGTGTTTGGTGGAAGCGCCAAGTAATAAGTTACCATCCATACTTGAATAAAAACTTATAAGGTTTTAATATACCTATATATCTTAATTCATTTATTTCCATAATTCAAAACCATCTTCAATAGAATAATTCATAGAAAAACCCTCTCCCCAACATCGAACTCTATATCACTCTGACTATTATTATTATAACTTTTATATCGACTCTGAGATGTCATGATTTGTTTTTTAATGGATCTGCACATCTCTACCAATTCAAATGTAATCTAAATTCCCAATACATTTCATTATCAAACTTCATCATAGTACACTATATTTCTACTCATTGTTCCACTGATGGATTCATAATGAGTCATCTGAAAAATCGAGTGAGACATAATGTTTCAATAAAACTCAACTATAGAAAGGTTTTGATCCCAAATACATTAAAAATATATAATAGGATATCTCATTATATGGTATATTTTTTAATTATCTTTTCATACATACCATATTTATATGGATAATATGTTGTACTGAAAAATAACATATATATGCAGAACTCTTCACTAGGATATTACAGGAAAACATGGATCCAAATAAGATACAACAGAATATAGTACACCATATAGCCTTACCAATTAATTAATGTAAAATTTTAAAATCTTATCAATATATAAATAATCTCTAATAGAAATGAGGTGTCTAAAATGTTTATGGAAATAAACTTCAATCCATATAGAATTATTGAAATGATATGTTTTGAGGAGTCTAACAACCACATCTATAGTGATGTTTTCCCACTTCAATTCTATTAAGGTTTGTGGTTATAAAATACCCTTATACTTCTATATAATATCCTTAACATGATGAAATTATAAACATGACTATACATACTCTAAAATATCTCTTTTTTTATCCCACCATTAATAGTATTTCATATCTTTATATATCTGCAAAAATCTAGATAAATAAATAATGATGAACTATGAGTTGTGTTCAATAGATCCTTCTTTAAATATTGAAAGGAAGGAAAAAATACACTATTCATGAACCTTATCATTACATCATAATTATGGTTTTAACTAAACACCTTTTCCAACCATCTTCTATAGTTCCACATCTTTCTTCAGCATCTCTTTCATTCTAAAATGGATAGATGTTTTAGTACTCATTTTAGGTAGATAATATTTATCCTCTTCCGTATAGATATATAGATATATACTATAAAAATTAAAAAATATTTCATCTTTTATGATCCTTGTGATGAATAAAAAAGAATTCTCCTTTTCACTCTAACCATCAACCAACTCATTATTCTTCTATGCATGGTAATGTATTAAGCAGTTTTCATCCTTAATCATCTCCAATAATCTTCTCTTGTTCATATTCAACTATTTTTGAGTGAATATATAAATTAAAATTTAATTATTAGTTTATATATAGGAGGACTTTCTATGTAAGGATAATTTCCCAATATATTTAATGAAAAATTACTGTAGATAACTCTAAATCATGAGTTGGGTAATTTTAACATGAACCATCAACTTTTATAATACAAAAGGTACTATCATATCCTTCTTTAAGGGAAAAAATATCTTCCCATTATTCAATGCAACACCATAGATTCCAAAACATTCTCCACTATAGGTTAGATATTGTATAGGTTACCTAAATAATCTATTGTTACCTTCCATTATATTTTACATACATTCATCTATCTAGGGAAAAATGGCCCCCTTTCAAGTCACAATGATGTGTGGATTAGTAAATATTCATAAATATATACAAACTTATGAATGATATCTATCCAAACCATGAAATGTATGGATCTCAATGATAGTGGTTGGTATGTGATAATGTTCAATAACATCCATATATGTTGGATCCACCGATATACCATAGAATGATATTATATGACCCAGAAAAGAAAAATTTTATTTCCAAAAGGTCACATTTTGTAAATTATTCATACATATTTTCCCTTATTAGGGTCTTTAGTACAATTCTAAAATGACCTTCATGCTCTTACATTCTCATTAAATATAAATAATATATTCTATAATGACTACTACAAAATTATCATGGTATTCTACAAATAATATATTCATTAAATACCTTAATAGAGTGGGGGATCTTGTAATACCAATTGGAATTACATTATCTTCATAGTCTACATACCTTGTATGGAATTCCATCATGGGTATATCCTTCTTCTCGAATCCCAATTATTGATATTTAAAACAGGGTTCAATATTGGAAAATTATTGATCTCCACACAGTTGGTAAAAAAATCATCAATAAGAGGTTGAGGATACATATTCCCAATTTTAATCTTATTAAGTTTCATATAATTAAACCATCGAAACATTGATCTATATTTATTCATAACAAAAAGAACTGGTGATCCTCAATGTGAAACACTTTTCCAATCATGTCCCTTTTCAATATTCTTTTATATTTTCATTTCTAAATCCTGAAACTCAATCACAGTCATTCTATATCGATCATTCAAAATTAGTGTAGAACTAGGTATGTGTTATAATAAGTATTCAACTTCATGATTTGGTGGGACACTTGTCAACTCTTCTAGAAATACGTCACCCAACACTCATATAGTAGGCATATCATTGATGATTAGTTTCTCACCAATCATAAGAGATAACCACACCTTCAGAATATGAATCAAGACCCCAAAAATGTTCACAATTTCCATTTGATTTTCACATTTAGCATCACACTGATTGATGATAGTATTCTAGATTAAAATATCTAATATAAATTCTATTCCCTGAAAATTGATGTGTTATTTTTTTAATGGAATATAATTTTTTCCAAAAATATAATCAAATTAATCTAGAGGGAGAATAACATGTTTTAAAAGAATAAAATTCTCATAAACTTAATTCAGATATGAATTATAGACCTGAGATGTGATCATTATACCATTAAGGGTTTTTATTACTAATTAAACATATAATAAATGATTGTGTACTATAATAGCATTAAATAATTCATAATATTTAAAATAGTAGTTAGATCTATAATAAAATTATATATTAATAGTTCTATATTGGATGGCTAGTATATCTTTCACCATGTCATTATTATACAAGACAATAAAAATTATGATGGAATTTGATTCCCATTTTCCTATTGAATTAACTATTGGTTGATGTTGATCATCGTCATTAACATTTGGGTTTGATAACTGATTACCGTAATTCTAATATTACATGCATTTCACAGACTACTGTTTGGCTTTATTATTCTATATTTTTTCGTACATAATTAACTATGTTATTCCCTCTACTTTAGTATTATATTTAATGATGAATTACCTTTCAACACATTAAAATTTTACCAGCCCCCTAAGAAAATATCTATGATGTTTCCATCCATATTTTATTCATAATGTAAATCTCAACTTCTTCTCTACATGATTTTTATAATTTTCATTGAATTTCATCATTCCTTTCTAACGAAGACATTTATAAGGATAGGTTAATCCAATCTAAATTTCCACCATGATAGCACATAAAATGATTTATTTATTACTATTGATGTATCTCATTGATGACACCCATAAAAGACATTGTTTTAATCCACTAATGAATTGATCCACATTAAATTCAGTTTTGATTATAATACCAGAATCATACCTTCTATGTCTTGTGAAATTTTCCTTATAGGTACTAACAGATTCATAATCCATCTGATTTTCCCCCAATAATTCCATCTCTATTTTTTAGGAAGAATATATTGATTTTAATTATTGAAAAACATTATCTTAAACTTATCCAAATCCATGGGTTTGATTTATTCCGGTTTCATAGTGTTCATGGTAATATTCCACCCTCTATATGCTTCTCCTTCCAAACAATAAATAAAAAAATCACTTTTCCATTTTTTTAGAACTAGAGAACAGAAATTATATTTCTATTGGTATGGATCCATTTTTTCAGAATCTATTTCATTATTAGTCCCACTAAAATATGATATGAATTTTCTCATAAACTAATCAATATAACATAATACCTATTTTTCCAATTTGATTATTAGAATTATTTATATCTTGATAAATTTTTTATGCATAAAAATGTTATTTTTCATTATGAATCCAATAATATTTTTCTTATATAGACAATAATTTTATTTTCTATCACATTTATAAATAAAATTGGTTTCATCAGGTTCTATCAACTAAATAAAACCTAAAATCCAAGTGTGAGCAACAATATTTATAGTTGAAAACTACATAATCCAGAAAAGTCTTTTATTTAATGTCTAAATATTGATATATTATTTCCAATGTAAAAATCATTAATTTTAACATAATTATTCTATTTTTATCACCAAAACATTATGATGTTATATTGTTCATATAATAATCTCAGGGTTATCGCTAACTTTTTCTCATCCCAATTTCCAAAGGTAATTGAAAATTTATTTTCTCCCAACTATAGCAATCAATACTTATCATAAATATATATTATCATTTTTTATGAATATTCTTTTCATAAAATATGTATACATTCCTAAAGAATATGGGTATAGTGTGTTTTGGAAACATGGAACCATAAAACACCATTTCATAAGTGATCTAAATCATCTTTAACTATGTTATTCATAACATACACCCTTATAAGATAAACCATACACAATACCATTCCTTTATTTCCTAGGATAATTAAACATAATAAATGGTTAAATTATATTCTCAATAAATTTATACAAGGGAGGTATTGATATAACATGAGCATACGGGTTTGATAACATGAGTTTAACATTTGAAAACAATACTCTTCATATCGAGGCATGGCATAATGATTTGACATTCATAAGACACAGATCATAAAATAATCAAAGAACATGATCCAAGAGATAATAACATTTGAATAAGAGATATATTTACAGAATACGCATAATCATATAAAGTAATTTCATTTGTAATCATATACCACTCCTAATAATTTCAATGTTGAATGGGTTCACTCCTTAAACCATGTTAAAAATCATGGTTTAATCCCAAGAATGTAATTGTGGATAAAGTCTATTCTTGAACTCAGTTCACTCCCAAGACTATCATTGTGAATAGAGTTCCATGCCAAACTAGCTCACTCCCCATTACAGTATTGTTTATCTCATGAGATATCACTCTTTACCCAATATAATAGAGGGATATATAATATTATCCCCAAACATTACATAATGTAAAAAATATATATGTGTGTTCTATAAGATAATAAAACTATCATCAAATCATAACCACTATAAATAAAATAGCCTTAATTATAATTTCATGATCGCATAAACCATGGAAAAGAAATAGATTTCATAAACATTTCTTAATTTATTCATTAAATAACCGCATGAAAATAAATAGGTTTCATAATAAACTTATCAACATAATCATAAACCATGTAGAGAAATAATAAGTATGTTTTCATTAGATCATATCACAGTGAAGTGTAAGTAACATCAAGGGATGACATTATAGATAGAAATTCTCTTACAATATCAATTGGAATAATTTATTTGGAAAATAATATTTATACATTGAAATAACTTCTTTAGTATCTAAAAATTTCCAAAATATTATTGAATACATTTTATATGAAAATATCCTTAAAAAGACAATATAATATTTAAATAAGTTAGTGTTCATGATGGTATTTAATTCTATTATTGTTTTATAACTTAAGGGAAATATTTTTTTTGCACTTTTCTAAAAGTCCAAAAAGTCCCACATTTATAAAATTACAAGAAGGGTCATTTTGAAAATATTTTTTTATAAATTAAATAAGTGGTAAAAATGAAATTTAAAACTTATAATAGAATAATATAATCATTATTGAAAACCATTTTAGGAATCATAGATATATAAGAACAAGTAATTTTGATCGAAGAGATAAATGAAGAAGGTTTTTCATTAAAAATATTATTTTAGAATTTTGAGTACATAAATAGAATAAAATTAAAGGAAAATAAGAAAAATCATTAAATTCTTGAGTGATAGATCTTAATATTTCATCATTAGAAACATGATCATAATCAGTTCCTATAAACAATGATATTATACCATTAAACCCATACCTCAGGTCGAACATCCTTTTCACATGTTCAAACCTTGTATAATATATATATATATATTAAAAATATATTATAGAACTATACTCATATATGTAATTTCATATTTATTTTTCTTATAACATTTTATCAGTTGTTTATTAATAAATATCTATTAAAATATTTATTCTCAGTGAAAACTGCTTTGTTTCTCATATATTTTTTGGTTCGATAGTTTTGGTCATTATAAATTTATTATGGTTCCATTATTCGCAATATTTTAATTATGATGAAAATATGATACATATTCATTTTTTAGAGTTTTAGATTAAAACATAAAATAACAAGATCGTAAAATGAATTACACCATTCGATGCGACAGTTGGTTTTGCATACGCATGAACAATGTTTTCACTTTTTGAAGGATTGATTGAAATGAATGTAAATAGTAATTCACCTTTATAGAATAATAATCATAGTCATATAATTTATATCATATTTATTCATTAAATCTATCATTATTACCATTTAATAAATATAGAATTTAGAAACTAATCAAATCACTTTGTGGACGTCGTTATCCAATTATACACATGAGCCGCGTTATCGTTTTCAAATGGAATTGATGTTAAAAAAAAGATTGTAAATTATCATCCAAAATAAGAATTATATCAAAAATATCATATGTAAAAATTAATCCCATTATGAGACACATCTATAAATGATAGTGATGAAATATGAATTGTATCACTATGTGGAGATAATAAGCTATATGTACATAGGATCAATAAACTCACTTCCCATTTTATGGGAAAGAGAAAGGATAATGTTAGTTTCATGATCATAATAAAATTTAATAATATTGATGATGTTGAATTTATTAGTTAATTATAAGGTCGTTTATTTATAGGATGTAGAATAAAAACTAAAATGGTTGTGATCTGTTAATGAGAATTCCTCTTATTTGAATGAATTCAATTAGATATCCTATTAAGGACCCAAGGGTTATTATTTTTGGGGATTAAAACCCCACTATAATGTGTCAAGTTATGTTAATATGAGATTTAGGTAGGGTTTGGTAAATAAATAAATTCTTAAATTGGTGTAAAGAAGTGAAAGGATGGGTGTAATTTTGTAACGCCCCATCCTTAGAAGCCTGTAGCTAGGGAATTATCTTTTTAAATTGTCATGTTTCTAAGGAAAAAAACCCAGAATGAATGATCATTTTAGCAGACTTGGAAAGATATATTACATAAATGAAACCCAAAATACCTTAAATAATAGGAAATAAAAACACAATACATAATAAAATAAATTAAACAATATCCAAGAATGATTATTAAAATCAATCTTGTTCATAACCTAGGAAATAGAAACATAATAAGTGTGAGCTCAAATTCTCAGTAAAGGAAAAAATAGTTTAATCAGTAATGAATCAGTGAGAATAAATTAACATGGAATGTTATGTAACTTATAATACATGCTATTCAAATAACTAGATATGGAAAATTAAATATGATGAGGTAAGTAACTCAAAAACATTCCATTTTATCAATGAGCTAAAAATGAAATGTATTTATAGCTATGTTGATGAAAAATATAATGGAAGAATAATAATAGAAATATCATTGAATTTAATTCATAACTATGGATATCTATAACTCACCACTGAGGATTCATTCCAAGGATCTATTGCCTTCAATTTGGCATGACAAAAATTTAATACTTTCGAGGTTTCATGCTATGAATAAAATTATATGAAGTCTTCATTCCATGAATATAAATAAACCAATGATTCATGAAAATTATCTAATACTATAATTTCCTCATGCCAAGAATCCAATACATTAAAGGCTTTATGAAATATATCTTATACTTTTGAAGTGAACACCGTATGAAAAATAGTATATTGTTTAGAGAATAATCATATTCATAAAAAATGATAAACAAATTTATGTAAATTTACAACGAGAATTGATTAAAATATTTTATTTTTTTAATATAATTTTAACAATCATAAAATGAAGTGAGATTTCCTAGATGACAATTAAGAACATTCTTGATGAGAAATTTCTTTAGTCATTCCAAAGTCTCCAATATGATTTTGAAACATTTGATTCACAATATCCAGAAAGGGATTCCATTAATTTAAACATATAATATCATTATAAAAATATTATTCATTATATAATATTAAAAATGTTGTATATACACAACATAAATATTAATTGGCACATAATAGACAATAAGTCTCAATAGAATGTAAATTGAGATGAAATTACCTTTACTTAACCCTTATTTTATTTTGTGGTCTATATCAGCATGTATAGAGGATAAATGTTTTTAATAACCTATACTGAAATTATAATCAAGTTAATAATATCATATATTATCTTATTACTAAATTTTATTACTTTTTTGTTTACACTATTTAATTATGTTAACTATTTCAGGTTTTAGTTTCACAATTTTCTCAAGTATTTTTTGACTTTGGATTTGTTGTTCCTATTAATTAGATCAAGAATTCATAATATAATTAATGTAAATAATGAATTAATTATCATATATATTCATTATATGTGTATTTATAATAGTCCATTCTATTTTGAGATTATAAATGAAGTGTTTTTTCTATCGAGACGGTAGGTTTTACGTTTTCATAGACACTACATTAATTTATTTATTATATTAAATGATTAAAAAATAAATGATACCTATGTATATTAAAATTACATTATAATATCTATGTTATATATGTTCTATTGGTTTAAAATAACCATCCTTTATACATTCCATGTATGGCAAGGATGAGTTATATAGCTTTGAGGTGGCAGTATTCCACACTTCCTCAAACGAAATAATCGTATTTACACATGATGGAAAGAATAAAGGTATGTTTTAAGTATAAATTATAGAATAATAAAGAAATTATAATTATAATATATGTCATATATAAACATAGTATCCATTTTAATGGCCACTATGAAAGGTGGTAATGGAAAAATGAACAATCATCATTTCTTGAGGCAGTAATTCATCGTACACAACAACAATATGTTCATTACCCATAAAGAAGGATGTGGGTATATGTGTAGTTCGATCCATTTACATAAAAAAAGAATATTTAAGAAAATTATTTTGATATAATCATATTGTAAGGATATTTGAGGGGGTGGATAATGGAAATGAAACTACAGATCTTGAGAGAAGATGTTACCTCTTAATCTAGTATCTCATTTTGGTTTATATTAATGGATTATTTGGAATGATTCCTGCAAAAATGGAAGCTTCCAGGTATAGGTGATGGATTTTTTGAGACTATTGGGTTATAGGATGGATGATCCAATGTGGCTTCAGGGGTGTGAGGAAGCTGTATCATGCTTTCGTTTTTATAGTGGAGGGGGAGTGGCAGACATGTAAATACAAAAATATATTAATTAATGGGTGATCTACCTTAACTAATGTGCCTAAAAATGAAAAAATAATGAAGCATCTAACACAAAAAATATATGAATTTTAACAAATTGGTTCCTAAACTTCTGAGATTCCCTAATATTTTTATTTTGGTTTTTATTAAAGCATCTATCATTCTAATCAAATTAATTTAACCATTAAGATTAAAAAAGTGATATTTATTTGAAAATATAGAGACACGGAATTATTAATATTATATATAATTTATTAACAAAAATTAACATGTGTTTCGGAAATTAATTTGAAACAAATGCATGTGAGGAGCAATAACACTTCTTAAACATGGCCTGTGTTAACAACGTTTTTACAATATATGGGTTAATATGTTAATTATAAAAGATAAATTGGTCCATTAAAAGACCATATTTAATATTTTTGTATAATTAAAATTTACATGGAAGAATATTGGGTTTTTATCAACCTGAAATCATTTCATGAGATTCATTTATTGGGAAATAACAATAATGTTAATTTTGACATTATTTTTAAATGTTAATTTTAAAATCACAATATAATATTTGAATTAAAATATATTAGTTTTAAATATGTGAAAAATGATATATTAATCTAATATATATAAATATATATATTAATTAAATCAGTTGACTTCATATTTTATATTATTATTATCATTTATTTTAGTTAATTATTAACTAAATAATCACTATATTAGCATTTATTATGAATTTTAAGTAAATAATCCATATCCTAAAATTATTGTTAAATTATTATGATATCAATAAACCATCCATCATTCAAAATAATATGTATAACCTAAAATCTGATGTTTTTACATATCTCAGTGTTTTATGAATCTTAAATGTAAAGAGAGGTCAATTTATTGTCTTTTAACTTACTTAACCTTTTATATAGGGAAATTCTAATTAATAATATCCACATATCCCATATATTCTTAACCATGTTCAGATAGGTTCGAGTTATTAGTTTCCAATGGATTTGGTACATGTTTCCAGGTCATTTTGGTATTTAATATTATGGTTTAGTCCCTTATTGAGATTAATTTTACCATAATAATCATAATTACTATTAATCACATTCACTAATATTTTTGGTAAAAATTTAATTTTATCATATTAAAAAAATATTGTATTGGTTATAACTCTTTATGTACATTTTTCAAAACTAAATTCATAGATGTGGGAAAATTATGATTAATGTTAATCCCACAGATGTTGCTAGAATGCGCATTTTTAATGAAAAAAAATTATAATGTACAATAAGTTATTATATCTAATTTTAACATAAATATTATTCAAATTACTTAAATTTGAATATTATATTAATAATTTCTCTATTTTTACTTTTAAATCCAATTTAAAATATAAATTAATAGTAATCAATATTTAAATTAAAGGGTTGTTTCTAACTAAATTACAATAATTTTCACTTTTTATCAAATAATGAAGTTTCTTAGAAAAATCAAAAAAATTAAGCCAAATCTATTTTCATCCTTAGGAACTCAAAAAATTATTTTTATATTCTAATATAAAATACATAATATATGGAAATTTAATTTTTACAATATGTTATCCATTAAAAAAAGGTAAAACTCAATCTTATGTGTAATACAAGCTAATTCAGTGTTGTGTGTAACATTAGTTAAACATTCGGATAATTATGAAGAGATAAAAAATATTATTTATTCTAACATAAAAATATTATAATGTATTGGGGTATTACATTCTCCCCACCTTATTCAAATTTTTTCCTTGCAATTTTAACATGGTCTCTGTAATCAGGGGATTGATATTTCAAAATACACTATTTTTGAAAAACCCATATCATAAATATAGATAACAGCACAACCTCTTAATATAAGGGAAAGATTTTACAATGGTCATGTAACTATGTACCCATTAGGATAACATAAGAGGTAAATGAAATTATGGATACAAAAGAAAAATCTAACAATAATGTTCTAATAGAGAGTTCTTGGTAATATGGTCTGGAGAAAGTTAAAAATAATAATGCCATAAATACGTGATAATCTAAGAGACAATTTGATTAATTAGAAATGAAGTTACCTGTTCAGAATTTTGTTTTCAATATCATTTTTCCAGGAGTAAAATAATTATTTCACTCTCTATGAATATAAGTAAATATACTTACTTAGTACATTTTTATAATCATAATCTTATCCTTTGTTAGTTCGATAAACTATTTAGACCTCATCTCATAGAACATGATTCATCATATAGTGATGTAATATATTAATAACTAAATCTACATCCAAAGTACATATTAAACCATTTCCTATATGTTTAACCATTTCAAAATATTATGATCCTACAATTTATAATCATTTTTAGGGTAATTAGTAGTATCTCGATTACATTATCCATATGAATCATCTCTTTTTAGAAAATTAACTCAACATTAGGGACATATTACGAATAATAAATACCTCAACATGTTTCATCCAAAAATTTAACTTTTTATGAAACCACTATTAATGGTATCGTTAAAACTTATGATCTCAAATATTTAATGAGAAATTATTGTAGTACAAATCTTATATATTTTATAAATCATATGATGAGAACATCATCAACAAAATACAGTTACAACATATTTCTTAATTCAAAATAAAAAAGTACATAAATTATTCGAATTCATTTATCTTAAAAACAATTCTTGACCTTTATCCCTTATCTTCATATAGGGTATATTCACTTGGAACTTGGGGAATTCGTTTTTATATTTCCCTATATCTTTATATTTAATGTATTGAATATTAGAAAAAAAATTACATACCCTTCTAATCCTATGCATGGTGGCCTCTTTATCAACAAAAAAAGAAAAATCATTTCCCTTTTAAGTATAATCCACGGTGTTTCAATCCACATGTATGAAATGTTGTAAAATGGTTCTTTCATTTTTTCTCTTTATACACATCTTGCTCTACCATCCTATTCCTTTCTTTCTTCCCATTGAATTCCTAAGACTTGGAGATTTATTTCTCTGTATATATAGCACATAAATCTATTTCATATTATGAAGAAATTGTTTGAGAAACTAGATCTCGTTATAGATATTTCTTAATTACGTCAACAAAATGATGAATCTTTTATTCCATGCGGCATATGAAATTATTAGAATACCTTGAAAACCTTATAATGTTGTCTTCATACTTTGCAAAAATTTCTTATTCCTTTTCTTTAAACTATGGAACATTCTATTCTTCTCAATTTATTTCTCATGAGGGAAGTATTTATTGATTAATGTGTCATTAAAAAATTTACATTCCATGCATTCTATATCATCTTCTTCCATGGTATTTTGGATCAATGACCACCACTGATCAGCAACGTCTGAGAAAATACCCTTCATGTGTAACTTTTTAATTTCACTATATCCCAATGACGCAAGTAAAGTTTCCATGGACTAAAACCATTACTCGTCTATAATTGGATTCACAGTCCCACTAAATGATGGTGGCCTCTATCTCATAATTTGATCCAACATAAGAGAGTATCATTGTGGAACATGTTTCTCCTTCTAAGAATGGTTACATGTCATAATACGATTAATCTTCCTTAATTTTTTCATAACATTCTCATTTCCAACATTAGTTGTTTCAATTTTCTTAATAAGGGAAATATCTACATTTTCGATGAGTAATGATATAATTGTACCATCTAGGATTCATTTCTAAACAACGACATATTCTAGATTGGCTCATAAAATTACAAACTTTGTATAACTTTAAATAAGGCATAATATAAATTTATAAATTTATTCATAGAAAATATCATAATCGTAATCTTGTATTTTTTGGGGATATATTTAATTATAAATCCTCCATAATTGTAGGTAATGAAAATTTGAACTATCCTAAGAGTATCCACTGGGAGTGTCAACCCAGGTGTGTCATAAGGATCGTTGTCGTGTACCAGGTTACCCCGTGTCAGGCTCGGAACACCATTTCGTTGTTATTACTCCTAGGTATATCTGTGTGAGAACCACATCCACTTATAATATCTAGACAACAATGTATTTCAAGGAATACACATACTATCTATACCTTACCAAAATTGTAGGGGTATCTTCTATACATATCCTTAATTTCTATCATAGCACTATGTTACCAAATCAATGTTTTCCAAATCTTGTTTCGTAGGTTGATGTTAAACTTCCATTGATAATAACTGTACACCCCATCATTATATGCCTTAATCTAGTGAATTATCAAATTTCATTGGATTGTTTACAAGGAAAATATCCTGATGGACCAGATAGTTTAGTAGTATTTGAAAGAAATATTATATACAAGATACCTATAACATCATGTGAAATAGGAAATAAAAAAGGATATGTTATAAATTGAATTAAATAGTATCCTTGAATTATTTTTAAAATATTTTTTTTATAACCTGGGAAAATAAAAGATAATAAGGGTTATCTCAAATGCTTAGTTAGGGTAAATAATGTTGATTAAATATGGAATTAATTATAATAAATCAACATGACAAGATATGCAACAAAAAAACCCATTCAAATAACGAGATTAGGAAAATTCAATATGGAAAATGTAATAAACTGAAATACATTCTATTTAATCCATTATCTGAAAATTAAATATATCCATAAATATTTCAATGTAAAATCTCATGGATGAATAATAATTGAAATATATATGAAGGAAATTCATAACTATGGACATCTATAACATTACATTAAGGCTTCGTGCCAAGGATATATTACATTCACGAATGTATGCAAAGAACCAAATACATTTAAGGCTTCATGATAAGAATATAATACATTCAAGGATTCATGCCAAGAATATAATTGCAATATCTCGGCCAGTGTGCCACAAAATAGTTCCATAAGCAGGATCTCCACATCACCTCAGGTGTGCCTACCGGTATGTCAGAGGCTATTGACTAGAAGTAATGGTATATTATCGACATGGGTAGAAAATACCCTATTTTTTATCATAGTAAACACTAGTGGAACAAATAAACAATATTTGAATAATAAACATAATTGCAGAAAATGCCAATATCTTCTAATAACCAAATCATGATATACAATGTCTAAATCAAATAGTGGATATGCAAAGCTAAGTACGTTCTTAGTGCTAAATGAATCCCAAATGTAAAAAAAATGACAACTCCCAAGCAGGCCCAGAACCATGTATAGTTCCTGCATCTATGATGGATCCCAATATATTCATCTAGAACATTTATTTTTAACTTAACTTTTCTAAAAAAATACAAGTTCTGTTCAGGTACCAATTATGTATCCCATGTAGAGTGTGAGAAAAAAATCTGTAGGCCACCACAAACAGTGTATAAATAAATATCCAATCAGATAACAGTGTATGAAAATCTATAAAGAAATAATAACATTGAATAAATAAGTAGTTATTACATTGTAATTTATTCTTTATTTATCCACATTATCTCTATGATTCCCAAGGACCCACGTACCTCAATAACAACTTATTCTCATGCCAGATCCTAAATTGTTACCTATGTAATATCATATCATAACACCTACATTGAAACATTTTAGAGCTCAAAGTGTTCTATGTTGATATATTATCTCTGTACCTGATTTGAATCATTCTAGAGTTCGATGTATCCTCACATGGGGCCATATCTCTAAGTATTATTATTACTTTTCTTATTTCACAATGAATGACCAGGTAACTATTCATTAAACCACACAATTTGTTTTACCATGTCAACACCAAAATTTTACAATGACTAAACATGTTACCAATCATTTATTCCCACAATTTGGAAGACCTTGTTACCATCATTATTTCATAAATTAATGACCATGTTACAAATAATTTTTTCACACAATTTTGATGACGATTTTTTCATCCTTATTTCAGTAATGAATTCTTGTGTTACTATTAATTTAATAACATAGTATGGATGACCATGTTAACATCATTTCTTTCATGATAAATGAACATGTTACCATTCACTCATCAGACATTATAATGACCCTATTTACATTATTTAATTAATAATTAATTCATCAATAATTTATCCACAAAAATTCCATTACTAATTCTACAAATGAGTTAAATAAAAAAATTCAATTAGTTCACTCATATATTAACTAATCATAGTAATAACATTAATTAACTCCACTATTAATTAATCACATCAATTTTTTTTAGTTAACTCATCAATTTACTAATCACATTAATTACTGTAGTTAATTCACTAATTCCTCCTCTAAAACCTTTTTTTTATTTTATTAAAAATACACTTTTAAAGAAAAGTGGGAACCATATAGAACATACACCGCAGCATCATAGGCCATAGGAAGACCCTGAAAAAACACATTAGATTTCAAAATTCAAAAATTCAACATCTCTGTGCCTCCCACTCCACCTACGTACTAATCCCACAGCATGCACATGATCATAAATATTCAAAATTCATAATTCAAAAGGATTCATCATCACAATTCTCAAACTATGAGCCACCCGTATCAGCCTTCTCCATCCGACGCGTTACCCATCACCGGAGCCAAACACCGTCCTTACTGGATGCATCAATTCAATAGTGCATATGTCGTCACCGTCCCATCATCACAAACCAATCTGAACCAAAAACACAGCATCACTAACAATACCATTGTTTTCACCGAAGAAAACCAGCACTGTTTTTGAACAGGGAACACATGAACCAGGGATTCATGAGCAACAGAACAAAAACTTGATCAAATCAGACCTCAGAAAAGGCCTCCTCAAACAGCCTGCTGATGAAACCATCGACACCAGCCCCAAGCCACAAACCTGAAGGTGAACTCCAGTTGGAATCCACTAAAACTCTCCAACGCCATGAGATGAACTCTTGAAACAACGGGAAAAACACATTCCAATAAAACAAATCCATCGTAGAATTCAGATCGAGGAAGATACTGACCAGGCGCCATCCTATTATCACTTCACCATCTACGTTTTTATCCTCATCACAACAGACCCCAAAAAAACTCAAAAAGAACCAAGAGATGAAGAAGAAATGGGGATAAAACCCTAATCAGAACCAAGAAAAAACCTTAAAAGTAAAGTGAGATAAAACCTAAAAACACAACAGCGAGGGGATGAAACCCTAAAATGAAACCGGGGTGTAATGTCCCTGACCCGGAAGCCACTAAACCGGTGCTCCGATCCGGGTGGTTACATGACCTTAAGCACACCCCCCCATACGCCAAAGGCTGCCGACTAGCAGCGGGTTCTACAGAGTCAAGTGGGGAGACTATACCCCATTTTTATCAGAGTAATACACAATAGAAATAAACCAAATAGCAGAGAAAATAACCAATAAACACGGAACATGCATAACAATAATTTCCAAAAATAAATATTCCATGTCATACTACAAGTGCAAGAGTGAAAAAAAACCCCAAATAAAGACAACATCCAAAATCCCCAAAATGGTCCCGACTCCAAGTCTGGATCCTCCACCAAGTGCTACCCATGTCCACTCACTATCTATCAAGGACATTTACCCTTCTCCTGACCTACAAACATGAAGTCTGTTCAGGTACCCAATGGCGCCCCAAGCAGGGTGTGAGTACAACTCAGTAGGCCACCACCAACTGTGTTTACAAAATATCCACTATGAATAGGTAGTTCATGCAAAAGGAATACGAAGGATAATTTCTAAGTAATTAATTAAGGTGACATTAACAAGTTCAGAGCCAAAGTCATTTACATTCTATTACCATTCATTTATTACCAATTATCATCACCCACCCTTTCATCACATTTCCATGGGTTAAACACATTCATTATGTTACATGGGTCTAAGGCCAACAATCCCATGCAATAGGTTAAACACATCGTTATCCTATCTCACTAGGACTAACCCCTCATAGAAACCATAACCTCGCCTCGAAGCCTCAGTCCGGGTGGATGCAATCGTTAGGAGACTAGACCCTTAGTCCCCTTTCCTAACCCGTGCATTTTAGGGTGGAGTTTAGAACCTCAGTCTTAAATCAACCCATGGGCGTAGATTCTCATGTCATACGCCACTCTACGAAGCCATGTGCACATGTTTATATATAAGTAACCATCAACCATCCAAACCATTGCCCTTCGGAAAACACTATTCACAATAACCCACATGGGAATCCACATCATGCCTTAACCCATTAACATATTACTCGTTCACATCTTTTAACCATTCACCCAATTCTCATGTGTTATGCCTATCTCACTAAGCATTCAACATTAAACCAATAATCTATTCCATTATGGTCTTTAACCAGTTTACACATTAACCCAATTAACCCGTTCATCATTCCCATGAATCAACCATTTAACCCATTCCACTTTAACCCTTAGGTTATTTCCAAGTCTAGGTGCATCACCTAACTTAAATTATAAGTTCAACCAATCATGCCAATATATTTATCAAGGGATCTACAATTCATTACAACAAGGTCACTGGTTTAATATCAATCCCTAAATTCAGGAAAAGCTGGATCATCCCATGGATGGCCCCAATTAGGTCAAGTCTATCCCAACACATCCGATGGGGATCATGAGGGTTCCCATTTTTCATTTTAAACACCATTATTACCAAACATTCTAAGGTTATCCAAAACAAACCCAAATGAAATCAATAACACAACTAACCATGCGCAAATACCCAAATAACTATGTGATATCACTTGTAGACCACCTACCTTGAAACCGTGGTTGAACATACTCTCAATCAAGTCCTTAGACCTCGATCCAACCAACCTTTGGAGCTTAAACCTAAAAATCACCCAAAAGTTAGGGTTTTAGAGCTTTGTAATGAGAGGGAGAGAAGATACAAACCCTAAACCAAAAAGAGAAACAAGGATGGGATTAGACTTACCTGGAGCTTCGATCTACAACCAATGGAACCAAAAATACCTTAGAATCGAAGGTGATCAGTATTTTGAAGCTTTTGGGTGATTTGGTTCATTCCTAGGGTGGAGAGGGAAAAAATGATAGGATATCCCGATTTGGGGTTTAAAATCCCGGAGTGGAAAACTTGTAATTTTTTCCAACTTTAAGTGGTCGCCCGGTTTTTCGGCACGGTTTGGAAAACCGTGTGCTTGTCACTGTCCGGAGGAGGAGGGGTCGCACAATTTAGCTGCCCAGTTTGGAAAACCGTGGCAAATCGTGCGCTTTCTTCTGTCTGGAGGAGGAAGGGTCTCATAGTTTACCTTGGGCAGGCTGCACGGTTTACCTGGTCGTGCGAAGGTCGTGCGCCCTGGCCTGTCTTTCCCAGATTTCCTTTCTTTCATGCCCCAAGCCCCAAGAACACCCCCAAGGCCTCTCACACTTTCAAGAAACATTTCAAAGCCCCGAAAAAAAAGGGTTCAACCCAAAACACAACAAAAACATACCTTTCCAACAACCGGGATCTTACAACCTCCCCACCTTATAACGGTTCATCCTCGAGCCAAGTTTCCAAGCCTCGTTGATCCACCGAAGAGAAGATTTCAGGCCACTGAGCCCACATATCTGATTCCCGCTCCCACATTTCTTCCTGAACTTTCCCATGCTGCCATAGTACTTGCACTAATGGCACAACCTTCCCCTCAATATCTTTTCACTACGATCCACCACACGAACCGGATGCTCCTAAATGATGCATCAGCCTCAAGCTCCACATCCTCAACATCGACCACGTGAGATGGGTCTGGATGATACCGTCGGAGCTGTGACACATGAAACACATCATGTATCCCACCATACCACTGTGGAATATCCAACCGGTAAGCCACTATTCCGATCTTATCCACAATTTCAAATGGACCCACATACCTGGGTTCCAACCTACCCTACTTTCGAATCCGTCAGTGACCCAACTTTGGAGACACCCGAAAGAACACTTTATCACCCACCCCAAACTCAAGAGGTCTATTCCTCTGATCTGCATATGACTTCTACCTACTCTGAGCCATAGCCATCCGATTCCTGATCAACTTAACTCTCTCTAAAGTCTCCTTCATGAGACTTGGCCCCAAAAAATCGGATTCATCGGCCTCTAGCCAACACAATGGAGATCTATATGGCCTCTTGTAGAGTGTCTCAAACGGTGCCATCTGAATCGTAGCCTGAAAACTATTGTTGTAGGAAAACTAAACTAATGATAGGTTCCTCTCCCAAGAACCACCAAAGTCCAAGACACAAGCTCTTAACATGTCTTTCAACACATGGATCGTACGTTCCGACTGCTCGTCCGTCTGCGGGTGGAAATCTATACTCAAAAACACATGTGTACCAAGCGTCTTCTGCAACCCATTCAAGAAACGCGATGTGGAATGCGGATCTCATTCCGAAACTATGGTTTGTGGAACACCATGTAACTGCACTATTTCTCGAACATACAGCTCACCCAACTGGTCGACTATAAAGGTCTCCTGAATCGGAAAGAAATGAGCCACTTTCGTTAACCGATCCACAACCACCCATATTGCATCATTCTTCCATAGAATCCTCAGAAGACCCACAAAAAATTCCATTGCCACATCATCCCACTTCCATTCTGGGATGGGAAATGGATGAAAAAACCACCTGGGCGTTGATGCTCGGCTTTCACCTTCTGACATGTAAGACATTATGCCACAAATCCTGCAACATCCTTCTTCGTTCCAGGCCACCAAAACTACCTTCAGAGATCGCGGAATATCGTGGTCAAACCAGGATGCACTGCCCACTTTGATGCATGGAACTCTCGCATCAACTCTTCTCGCACACACTTTGGCGCAACCACACGATCATGAACATGAACAACACTGTCCACACCAACGTCCCCGCCAGAAGGTAGATCCCCTCATTTAAGCTTTTCCTTCATGATTAAACACTCAGGATCATCAAGATAACCTTCCTTAACTCAACTCACAAGCATCGACTCCATTGTTATAGAAGCAAGATTGACCTGACCATTCTCCTCCTGCGCCTCCAGGTGCATCTCTACAAACAAAGCCATCACCTTCCACTTGGTACTGGATTCCTGAACCACCAGATTTTGAACCTTCCTGCTCAGAGCATCAGCAACACTATTTCCCTTTCCCGGCATGTAAACCAACTCCAAGTCAAAATACTGAAGATATTCAACCCATATTTTCTGGCGAAGATTCAGATCCCGCTGTGAGAAGATGTACTTTAAACTCTTATGGTCGGTAAACATGGTAAACCATTCTCCCAAAAAATAGTGCCACCAACACTTCAAAGAATACACTACCGCTGCAAACACAAGATCATGGGTGGGATAGTTCCACTCATGAGGTCTCGGCTACCTTGACCCATAAGCCACAACCCGCTCATCCTGCATCAACACAGCCCCAAGTGTGACTCCAGACGCATCACAAAACACAATGTACTTCTTACCTGGCTCAGGTCAGATAAAGATAGGTGCAGTTGTCAACTTCTTCTTCAACTCTTGAAAGGTATAATCACAAGACTCGGACCACTCAAACCTGATTCCTTTCTTGGTCAGGCTCGAGAGTGGTGCTGCCAAGAGAGAGAAATCCTGAATGAACCTTCAGTAATACCCAGCAAAACCAAGAAAACTCTGAACATCAAAAATGCTCTTGGGCTGCTCCCAAGATACAATAGCATTCAATTTCTCTGGATCCACTGACACACCTACCTCCAATATGATATGACCCATAAAATGTATCTCTCCTATCCAGAATTGACACTTGGATAGCTTGGCGTATAACCGGTTCTCTCTTAGCATACCCAAGACGATGTCAAGATGTTGGGCATGATCGTCGTGAGTTTTTTAGTACACTAAGATATAGTCAACAAAGACAACCAAAAACATATCAAGATAGGGATGAAATATTTGGTTCATCAAAGCCATAAACACTATCGGTGCATTGGTCAAGCCGAAAGGCATTACCACAAACTCAAACAGCACGTACTAACTCCGAAAAGTTGTCTGTGGTATGTCGGAAGACCTTACCCTCAACTGGTGGTAACATATCCTTAGATCAATCTTAGAAAACACCGATGCACCCCTCAACTGATCAAACGGGTCATCAATTCTAGGAAGAGGGTACCAATTTTTCACTATCATCTGATTCATCCTTCGATAGTCAACACACAGCCTCAATGACCCATCGTCCTTCTTTTCAAAAATCAAGGGAGATCCCCAAGGTGACGTACTAGGATAGATAAACCCCTTATTCTCCAACTCCTCAAGCTAAACCTTCAGTTCCTGGAGTTCTGCAGGTGTCATTCAGTATGACAGAATATAAACTGGCTCCGCTCCCAGCAGCAACTCAATCGTGAACTCAACATCCCACTCAGAGGGTAGCCCCAATAAATTCTCAAGAAACACATCCTGAAATCAATCCACCATAGGAGGGAAAATAGACTGCTCCCTTCTTTCATTGTCATCAAGGATGAGACATTCCACTCGATTCGTGAGTCCACTCAACCGCTGACCAAACGGTCCTGCACGACCTACTTGAATATCCCATTCGCCACGGTGGACATAAGTGTCTCCCTCAAGCGACCTGAATGATAATATATGATGATAGCAGTCTATATGCGCCCGATACAACACCAACCAATCTATTTCCAAGATGAGGTCAAACCCTGACATCTCAAGAATGAAAAAATCCCATAGAAAATGATACCCACTGACTTCCAAGGAACACCCCTTGCATTTCTTGATATCCTCAACCCACACCCCCAACAGAGTGTCAATTGACATAACTCCACACACCCTCTCCATAGGTAAACCCAACGCTACCACAAGTTGAGAAGAGACAAAAGAGTGTGTGGAATCTATTTCAAACAACGCACTAGAAAAAGTAGAAGCTATAAGGATCATACATCGAGCAGTCGACGATCCAGCCTGGCCACCATTAGGTGCAAACTTAACTGCCTGAAGCTGACCTGCCCCTCTACCTTGGGCCCCATCCTGAACGCCTAGTGATGCACTGCCTTTCCGTCTTGGGTGATCCTGCCCTATAGTTCCACATCCACATCCCTTGCCAGTATGGCCCGTGGAGATCCAACTGCCTGCCTGATACGAGGCATCTGATCCCCTTCCCATACCCGAAACCTGATTTTCACCATCATGCTCACCCGCCTGTAGAGTGTTCCTGTAGAATCTCTACCCATGCCCCATCATGTCGCACGAATGACACTCAACTGGAGGTCGAGGACACTGACCACGCATATGCCCCGGCCTGACGCACTGATAACAAAACATAGGGTTCCCACTCTGAGAGGTTGACCCCCTCTTCTAGCCACTTTCCACACTCCCACCATGTTGTGAGCTCTCATGGCGTCGTTTTCGACCTTCAGTAGTTACACCGCTTGTCTGTCCCACTAACACCACAAGCCCACTACCCGAAGATCCCTTTAGGTTTTATTCCGAGATCAGTGCCTGATCTACTACCTTTGCAAACCTCTTCAAGAGGAAGATGTTTACTTGGGACCTGATCTCATGTCTCAGTCCATCCTAGAAACGCCTCGCTACTGCTGCCTCATCCCCTACTAACACTGGGACAAAGTGTCTCAAATCAGTGAAGCGACTAGCATATTCCATCACCGATAGCGATCCATGAGTCAGGCTCATAAACTCTGCATCCCACTCCTGTCTCAAAGTCTCTGGGTAGAAATAGTCCAGAAAACTTTCTTGAAAAACCTTCAACGACATTCCCTCAGCCTGCTCGATTTGAGCCTGAATGTCCCACCAACGCCTAGCCTGGCCTCATAACATATAAGCAGCCATCTTAACTCGCTTTTCAACAGGGGTCTCCAGATGGTCCAGTATCGTCTGGACAGAATCTAACCAGAACTCCACTACTTCTGGCCCATCCTCTCCAGTGAAGGTCGGAGGGTGATGGAGCTAGAAATCCCTGGTCAGCTCAAACATACTCGGTGAAACCCGCCCTGGTTCTCGATCCATCATCTGCATAAGGAAATCCAAGTTATCCTGGAACTGGTCTTCTCTACCTTCATTGATCACCACATTTTCTTGCTCCTCTACTGGAGGAGTATTCTCAGCAACATCCTCTCATTTCCCAACTTTTAACTGACGTCGTGGTGGCATTTCTCTATATTTCCAAGCATGAGATTTAGCACACATACCATAAACTTTCATGACTCCATCCAAAGTTCTTTACTAGCTACAACAACCCATTTCATATATTAACCCAATGACATTTTCCAATTTGTTTCAAATCCTTTTACTCCATTAAAAATCATTTACCATACATTCATCTTTACCCACTTTTTTTATTTCATTCATCTCATCATTTCTTGATTTTATGAAATGAACGATGCACCCTGCTTTCATGCCTCACACACCCACCTCGTGTGTATGCATAACACAATTCATGTCACCTATCTCCCTAGGTGCCTATAATGACGCATGAATGCAAATCCTCATGTCATTAAGGCCATGATCCAAACGCAATAAAAAATCACATCAAACCACATGTGCATCACCCAACGGTTAAATATCATTAAATGTAACATCACACAACCAAGAACAACATTTCCCACCTAGGGTGACATGGTTTTCCCCCATACCAAGGTTACATACTCCCAAGCATGAGCTCATTACCATGTATCGAAACGTCTTAACCATTGGCTACCAATCCCAAATAACAAGACCTCCGAGAAGGATAAGAAAGACCTCCTCGGATACCACTTTGTAGTGTCCCTGACCCGGAAGACACTAAACTGGTGCTCCGAGCTAGGTGGTTACATGACCTTAAGCACGCCTCCCCGTACGCCAATGGTTGCCACCTAGCAACGGGGGTCTATGGAGTCAAGTGGGGAGACTATACCCCTTTTTTACCAGAATAATCCACAATAGAAATAAACCAAATAGTGGAAACAATAACCAATAAACATAGAACATGCATAACAGTCATTTCCAACAATAAATATGACATGTCATACTACAAGTGCAAGAGTGAACAAAATCACCAAATAAAGACAATAGCCAAAATCCCAAAGATGGTCCTGACTCTATGTCTGGATCCTCCACCAAGTGCTACCCATGTCTACTCACTATCTACCAAGGACCTTTTCCCTTCTCCTGACCTGCAAACATGAAGTCTGCTTGGGTACCCAATGGTGGCCCAAGCTGGGTGTGAGTACATCTCAGAAGGCCACCACCAACGGTGTCTACAAAATATCCAGTATGAACAGGTAGTGCATGCAAAAGGAATATGAATGATAATTTCCAAGTAATTAATTAAGGTCCCATTAACAAGTTCAGAGCCAAAGTCATTTCCATTCCATTACCATTCTTTTATTACCAATTATCATAGCCTACCATTTCGTTAAATTTCAATGGGTTAAACACATTCATTATGTTACATGTGTCTAAGGCCAACAATCACATGAAAGAGGGTAAACACATCCTTATCCTATCTCACTAGGACTAACCCCTCATAGAAACCATAACCTCACCTCTATGCCTTAGTTCAGGTGGATGCAACCGTTAGGAGAATAGACCCTCAATCCCCTTTCCTAACATGTGCATTTTAGGGTGGAGTTTAGAACCTCAGTCTTCACTTGACCTGTGGGTGTAGATCCTCATGTCATACCCCACTCTACAAAGCCATTTTCACATTCTTATATGTAAGTAACCATCAACCATCCAAACCATTGCCCTTCGGCAAAGACTATTCACAACAACCGACATGGGAATCCACATCATGCCTTAACCCATTAACACATTTCCATTTCACATCATTTAACCATTCACCCAATTCGCATGTGTTATTCCTATCTCACTAAGAGTTCAACATTAAACCCATAATCTATTCCATTAGGGTATTTAATCAGTTTACACATTAACCCAATTAACCAGTTCATTAATCCCATGAATCAACCATTTAACCCATTCCACTTTAACCGTTAGGTTATTTCCAAGTATAGGTTCATAACCTAAATTCTATTCTAAGTTCAACCAATCAGGCCAACATATTTATCAAGGCCTCTACAATTCATTACAACAAGGTCACTTGTTTAATATCAATCCCTAAATATGAGAAAAGCCGGCTCATCTCATGGATGGCCCCAATTAGGTCAAGTATATCCCAACACATCCCACGGGGATCGTGAGGGTTCCCATTTTCCATTTTAAATACCATTATTACCAAAAATTCCAAGGTTATCCAAAAACATAACCAAAGGAAAGTAAAAACACCACTAAACATGCACAAATACCCAAATAACTATGGGATATCACTTGTAGACCACCTACCTCGAAACCACACACTACCAAAAAACTGGGCAAGGCATGCGCCTGCCTTTATCAGCGCTAACGGAAAAGCACTGATAAAGGGCCGGACCTTTATCAGTGCTAACAAAAGCGCTGATAAAGGTCACCTTTATCAGTGCTTTTTTAGCGCTGATAAAGGTCACCTTTATCAGTGATGTTTTAGCGCTGATAAAGGGGTACCCTTTATCAGCGCTTTTTTAGCGCTGATAAAGGCCTTCCACTGTATCAGCGCTAGAAAAGCGCTGATAAAGGTCCACTTTATCAGCGCTTTTTTAGCGCTGATAAAGGGGTACCCTTTATCAGCGCTTTTCTAGCGCTGATAAAGGCTGTATTTATCAACGCTTTTCATTTTAGCGCTGATAAATACACCGTTTATCAGTGCTTTTTACTAGCGCTGATAAAGGGTCCCGTGGATTTATTAAAACCCCGCAGTTCCTCTTCCTCCTCCCCGCACACAATCAAGCTCTTGTGGAAGCCCTCGTCTGTGCCGCTGCCGCCGCCTCCTTCTCCTCCGCCGCGGCCGCCGAAACCCCTCCCTCTTCTCTCCTTCTCTCTCCCTGCGGCCCCCCTCCTCTGCGTAGCAGCCCAGCCGAAGCACTCCCCCTCCGGCGCACTGCCCCTCCGGCGCGCTCCCCCTCCGGTGCCGCTCCCCCTGCGGCGCAGCTCCCTCACGCGACCTCCTCCAGACCCCGCTGCTCCCGCATCCCCTTCACCGCACCGTCGGTCCCTGCGCGGCTCCCTCGGCGATCACGCTTCCCTCTGTCGCTCCCCGGCCCAGCAGACGCCCTCCCGGCTTGTTCCCTCCATCGCGCGACGCCGCCTCCGTCGCTGCCCTCCCACCGGATTCCGGCTGCCGCACCTCCTCCTTCTCCCTACATAGCCCGACCGCCACCCTTGTCGGTGCCGCGCTTGCCGGCGCTGCCCCTTCCGGTGTCGCGCCGCCCTTTCGAGCATCATCCCAGACTTTCCACACCCTGTTGGCATCGTTTAGGCTTTTGTGCACCCTGTTGGTACCGTTCTGGCCAGCGCGCGGCCTGCCGGCATCGTTCCGGCCAGCCCACGCCTTGCCGGCGTTGTCCTGGCCTCCCGTTGCGAGTCATGTAGCCCCGGTGAACCCCGCCCAGACCCTGCTGGTTGAGAATACCTCTGTTCCGAGGTGAGGTTTGCATTGTTTTTTTTGTATAATTTTAGGACAATATTTTATTCTGTTTATGAGTCCCTAGTTTACGTCTTCTTGCATCTGCGCCAATATTCTTGTTTATGTGCCAATCTTTCTTATTAAATTAATTTGTAACAAATTTGTATTGTCTTTCAAGATGCTAAATTAGTTTTGATTTGGTTATTTGGGTGTTTGATTTGTTAGTGTTATGTTTAGGTGATGTTAGTGTACGTTTTCTTTTTGAAAACTCACTTTGGGCTGTTTATCAGCATCGATAGTTTGTGCAGTTGTGTTTTTGAAAGTGTCATGGTGCAGTTGACTTTTTGTTAGTGTCAAAAGCGTGTTTAGTCTTAAAAGTGGTTTTGTAAATAATGTCGATGGCGCAAGTGATGTTTTGAAAATGTATCGAGGTGGTTCTTTCACGTTGTTGCTCGTTTGGGTTGTTTTAAGGCTTTGTTAGTGTAATTTCAGTTTTCGTACGTTTGTTGCAGCGTGTTTGCGAGATAACCTCGCGATATTGTGGTCGTCGAAGCTCTCGCGGAAGCCCTCATCTGCGCCGCTGCCGCTGCTGCCGCCGCCTCCTTCTCCTCCGCCGCGACCGCCTCCTCCTCCTCTGCTCCTCCTCCTCCTCCTCCTCCTCCGCTGGTGCCTCCGCGGCCTCCTCCTCCTCTGTGGCCTCCTCTTCCTCCATTGTGCGGTATGCTATTCATGTAATTTGCTTTGTTTTTTGTTTTTGTTCTATATTTCAACTATCATGATTTGTGTGAATCAATTTTATTTGAAGTGGGGGGTGCAGGTGCTGCGGGTGTAGTGGGTGGGGGGGTGTTCAGGTGGGGGTGTTTAGGTGGGGGAGATGTTTAGTGGGTGAACATGTAGGTGGGGCGTATAATGGGGGGTCCAAATACCGTATCTTCCTCATCCTAAAAGGTGCGATCTTTTTCAATACCATTTTATTTCACTATCCATAAAACATAGAATTCGCCCGTTTTCTCTTTTCCCATCCAACACTATCATATCCAGTACCATTACCTATAAAATAACACATTATGCATGCGTTCTTAAAAATATAATAAGCGAGTAGTAAAACTCCTCCGCCTCCTCCTCTGCTCCTGCTCCTCCTCCTCCTCCTCCACCGGCCTCATCCTCCTCCTCCTCTGTTGCCTCCGCCGAAGCCTCCTCGTTCTCCGTCGGTGCCGTCAGTGCCTCCGCGGCCTCCCCCTCCTCCGTCGGTGCCTCCGCGGCCTCCTCCTCCTCCGCCGTCACGCCGCGGTCAAGTTGCGGTCACACCGTGGTCACGCCGTGATCACGCCGCGGTCACACCGCGGTCACGCCGCGGTCACGCCGCGGTCACGCCGCGGTCACGACGGTGCCTCTGCGGTCGCCGCCTCCTCCTCCTCCGTCGCGGCCACCTCCTCCTCCTCTGCTCCTGCTCCTCCTCCTCCTCCTCCACCGACCTCATCCTCCTCCTCCTCTGCTGCCTCCGCTGCCTCCGCTGCCTCCGCTTCCTCCGCCCTGCCTCCGCCCTGCCTCCGCGTTGCCGCCGGTGCCTCCTCCTCCACCGCGGCCTCCTCCTCCTCCATCGCGGCCTCCTCCTCCTCCTCCGCTGCCTCCGCTGCCTCCTCCTCCTCTGCCGCGGCCGCCGCCTCCTCCTCTGCTCCTGCTCCTCCTCCCCTCCACCAGCCTCATCCTCCTCCTCCTCCGCTGCCTTCGCTGCCTCCGCCCTGCCTCTGCCCTGCCTCCGCCCTGCCTCCGCGCTGCCGTCGGTGCCTCTGGTGCCTCCTCCTCCACCGCGGCCTCCTCCTCCTCCGCTGATGCCTCCTCCTCCTCCGCTGGTGCTGCCAGTGCCTCCACGTCTCCTCCTCCTCCACGCGCTACGGTCACGCCGCGGTCACGCCGCGGTCACGCCATGGTCACGCCGCGGTCACGCCACGGTCACGCCGCGGTCACGCCAGTGCCTCCGCGGCCGCCGCCTCCTCCTCTGCTCCTGCTCCTCCTTCTCCTCCTCCACCGGCCTCATCCTCCTCCTCCTCCGCTGCCTCCGCTGCCTCCGCCCTGCCTCCGCCCTGCCTCTGCGCTGCTGCCGGTGCCTCCTCCTCCACCGCGGCCCCCTCCTCCTCTGCCGATGCCTCCTCCTCCGTCGGTGCCGCCGGTGCCTCCGCGGCCGCCTCCTCCTCTGCGGTCACGCCGGTGCCTCTGCGGTCGCCTCCTCCTCCTCTGCTTCTACTCCTCCTCCCCTCCACGGGCCTCATCCTCCTCCTCCTCCGCTGCCTTCGCTGCCTCCGCCCTGCCTCCGTCCTGCCTCCGCGCTGCCGCCGGTGCCTCTGGTGCCTCCTCCTCCACCGCGGCCTCCTCCTCCTCCGCCGATGCCTCCTCCTCCTCTGCCGGTGCCGCTAGTTCCTCCACGTCTCCTCCTCCTCTGCGCGCTGCGGTCACGCTGCGGTCACGTCGTGGTCACGCCGGTGCCTCCTCCTCCACTGCGGCCTCCTCATCCTCCACCGCGGCCTCCTCCTCCTCCTTCGCTGCCTCCGCTGCCTCCTCCTCCTCCGCGGACGCTGCCTCCTCCTCTGCTCCTGCTCCTCCTCCCCTCCACCGGCCTCATCCTCCTCCTCCTCCGCTGCCTCCGCCTCCTCCTCCTCCTCTGGTCCTCCTCCTCCTCCTCCTCCTCCTCCTCCTCCTTCTCCTCCACCGCAGCCTCGTCCTGCTCCTCCTCCACCGGCGCTTCCTCCTCCTCCTCCTAGTCCGCTGCCTCATCCTCCTCCTCCACCGGCGCCTCCTCCTCCTCCTCCTCTGCCTACTCTGCTGCCTCCTCCTCCACCGCGGTTTGAGAGGTTCCTCAAGTGATTTCACCATCTTCCTTACCATTTTATTCTTTATATTTAGTTTCTATTGATTTTTGATTTATCTAGATTAGGTTTTATGGGTGATTCAACTGGCGCACGGTGGTATCATATTGATGGGAGGCTTTGGGATTGTAGTGGTTCCCAATATATTTTTTATTTTGGTATTTATTTATTCCTTTATTTCCTTGAAGTATCTTGTTTTTTATCTAAATTATACTCATATTCCTTCTCCTTTAACCTATATACTTATCCTAGGGACTTTAAATAAGATGAATATAAATAAAGAATGGATGAATGCCAATCGGTTGACAAAAGAGTATGAAGAAGGCGTGAAAGAATTTATCAAGTTTGCAATAGATCATGCATGTGACTCTTCTCAAATCCTTTTTCCGTGTTTACGATATTGTTATTCAAAAAAAATTAGTCCATATGAGTTGGAAGAACACTTGATCTATCACGGAATAGATCAAAGTTATACATGTTGGAATAAACACGGGGAAACAACGAATGTAGGTAGTGACTGGGGTGACACTGCGTTTTATGGATCATCTGATATGATTACAAACATGAACAATGAAGATGACCGTATGGAGGATGTGATTACAGATGTGAATGATGATGAAGATCGTATTGAGAAAATGACAAGGACCTTCGAAGATGAACTTCGTGATTGCCCAAAATTGTTTGAGAAGTTAAAAAGTTGTGCAAAGACACCATTGTATGCTGGTTGCACTAAATATACAGCATTGTCAGCCGTACTGAAGCTGTATAATTTGAAAGCAGATAACGGGTGGAGTGACGACAGTTTTATGAAACTACTTTCCCTCTTGAATGACATGCTCCCAGAAGACAATGAGCTTCCGAGCCGAACATACGATGCCAAACGAATGCTACGCTCTATGGGTATGATCTCTGAAAGAATACGCGCCTTCCCGAATGATTGTATACTGTTTCTCAAGGACCATAAATCACTTAAAGAATGCCCAAAGTGTGGTGCTTCTAGATACAAGAAAGATGAATCCAGTCCTACTAAAGTTGTATGGTACTTTCCAATCATTCCAAGGTTTAGACGCCTATATGGAAGTGAGGAGACTGCAGAACAATTAACATGGCATGCAGATACAAGAATTAAAGATGGGATACTACGTCACCCGGCAGACTCTCCTCAGTGGAAGAGAATCGATCATGAGTATCCTGAATTTGGAAACGAGTCAAGAAACCTTCGTCTTGCGTTATCTACAAATGGAGTGAATACTTTTGGTTTTCAAAGCAGCAGTCACAGTACATGGCCAGTTATGTTGATAAATTATAACTTACCACCGTGTTTATGCATGAAACGAAAATACATCATGTTATCTATGCTTATATCAGGACCAAAACAACCGGGTAATGATATTGATGTTTATTTAGCTCCATTGATCGAAGATTTGAAATTATTGTGGGATTCAGGTGTTACATTGTATGATGCTTACAGAAAGGAAGATTTCACTTTGAGAGTCATGTTGTATGGGACAATAAATGACTTCCTAGCGTATGGAAATTTGTCAGGATATAGCATTAAAGGAACTCAAGGCTATCCCGTTTGCGAAGAAGGTACACAATCAATTAGGTTGAAACATTCATTGAAAACTGTGTTTCTAGGACATCGCAGATTTCTACCGTGATGACATAAGTACCGTTCTTGGAAGACATCATTCGATGGAAGTTCAGAAGAACGTACAACACCGTCTCCACTAACAGGTGATCAATTGTTTGAGAAAGTTAAAAATTTGGACACTACTTTTGGTAAACCGGCTTCGAAAAACCTTACGGAAATCGGTTGGAAAAAGAGATCAATTTTTTTTGAATTACAATACTGGAATTTTCTGTATGTAAGACATTTTATTGATGTTATTCATGTAGAAAAAAATGTATTTGACAGTGTTATCGGCACGTTGCTAAATACATCTGGCAAAACAAAAGATGGAATTAAGGCTAGGTTGGACATGGTTGAGATGGGAATACGAGAAGAGTTGGAACCAGTAATGGGTGAAAAATGAACATTTCTTCCTCCTGCTGCTTACACTCTTTCCAGGCAGGAGAGATATCAGTTTTGCAACTTCTTGAATGACGTAAAAGTTCCAGAGGGGTATTCGTCAAATATCAGTAACCTTGTGTCAATGAGAGACTTGAAGTTAAAAGGTCTGAAATCACATGACTGTCATGTTTTGATGCAAAATCTCATTCCAATTGCATTACATTGCATTTTTCCCAAGAATGTCTGCCATACATTAACGAAACTGTGTTTCTTCTTCAAAGCTATATGCAGAAAAGTTATAGACCCGGCGAAATTGCCAGCTATGGAAAAAGAAATTGCCGTCATATTATGTGAATTAGAAATATTCTTCCCACCTTCATTTTTTGATATGATGGTTCATTTGATGGTCCACTTGGTGAGAGAGAGTCGACTATGTGGTCCTGTACATTACAGATGGATGTACCCCATTGAATGGTATATGAAGATTTTGAAAGGGTATGTCAAAAATCGAAGTCTGCCAGAGGGTTGTATTGCAGAGCGATATATTGTTGAGGAAGCCGTTGAATTCTATACCGAATACTTGTTTGGTGTGGAGAGCATTGGCTTACCGAAATCTCATCACACTGGGCGGTTAGAGGGTGAAGGAATTTCTGGAAGAAAGGTTGTCACAATCAATATTACAGATCGGGAGAAGGCCCACCTTTATGTTTTGCATAACAGTTTGGACGTTGACCCATATGTTGAAATCCACAAAGAAATTCTTAGGCAATTGAATCCATCAAGGGCTGAAAAATTGATATCAAATACACATAATCGGCAGTTTATAGGATGGTTTCGAGATCATATTTTTAAGAAGTCAGATGAAAATCCAAAGTCTATATCAGAACAACTTCGATGGCTAGCCGGAGGACCAAGTGTGTATGCATTATCTTGCAATGCTTGTGTAGTTAATGGTTATATATTTTATACTAATGAACATGATGAAGACAGTACCATGCAGAATAGTGGGGTTACACTTGTGGCTGAAGCGATGCATGTTTCCGGTGCTAAGGACAGAAATCTAATTTATGCGAATATGTCATACTTTGGCATCATCAAACAAATATGGGAGTTGGATTATACGGAATTTCAAGTTACGATATTTCAATGCAAGTGGGTTAATAACAGGAGTGCTGTTAAAATAGATGATTTGGGATTTGTGAAAGTTGATTTCAGTAAGGAAGGGGAGAAAGATGAACCATTTATAATGGCATCACAGGCAGTGCAAGTATTTTATGTTCCCGATCCCACAAACCGAAACTGGTCAATTGTTCTGTTATCGACCAAAACAGCTGAAGGGTCAGATGAAAATTCAACGGAAGATGATCCTTTCATTGGGATTTCGCAATCATTTCGCAGTGGTCTCAATGTAGATGACGTTTTGTATGTCAGAGGAGACCACAATTAAGGGATATGGATAGTTGATAGAGGGGTCAAATCCCTTCAGCCTTTTAAAAAAAAGGGAGTTCAATAATAAGGTTATTGATTTTTATTGTAATATAGATTGTGTTACATTATGTTATTATTTGTTCGCTGCTGCTTTTATGTGATCTAACTTAAATTATAAACCAATTCTGCAGATAATGACTTCTTCACCTGCTGATTCACCCAATCCTGAGACACAACACGTCTCTCAACCTGTTGCAGCTGGTCCCATTGCTGAGAGACAATAGGTCTCTCAACCTGTTGCAGCTGGTCCCACTGCTGACGTACAACAGGTCTCTCAACCTGTTGCAGCTGGTCCCACTGCTAAGAGACAACAGGTCTCTAAACCTGTTGCAGCTGGTCCCACTGCTAACGTACAACAGGTCTCTCAACCTGTTGCAGCTGGTGTCAGTGCTGAAGCTAGTGTTTCGGAGAAACATATTGATGATGCAGAAACTGAGGAAATGGTAGGCGATGAAACCCCAGCGACACAAAAAAACAGGTGCGCCGTAGTTTTACAGTTTTAGCAAAAATCCTTAAGGCAAAAGCAAAAGGCATCAAATTTGAGGTGGGATGGAATAAGCTAGGCCAGCATGTAAACCCCAACAAAGCCATGTTTAGTAGCTACATTGGAATCGTCACTCGACAACGCGTGTCGATTGACGTAGAGTCGTGGCACCATGTTGTCAGCGGGTTGAAAACATTAATGTGGGAAGAGATTACGGTAACATTACGATATCATCTATTTAATTTATTAAAATAAAATAAAATATTGAAATATCGACTAACCCTTCATCATCTCTTGCAGAGTGAATTTATAGTAGATGTTTCGCACAAAGAATATGTTTTCAGACTGGCAGTAAGGATTCATAGAGGCTTTCGCACCATTTTAACGAAAAATCATCTGAAAGATGCTGAAGGGAAAATCAAGCCGCACCCGCCTCCTCTTTATGCACACGTGATATCCCAAGGAACGTGGGATGCGTTTTGCAACCGTCATGCGGAAAAGAATTTTCAGGTACATTGTGTTTGGTTACACGTTGTGTAACGTTGCTTGTATTCATCATATTGATTGATAGGTTTTTATTTATGAAACAGCAACTGAGTGCTGGAAATAAAGAATGGGAAGCAAAACCAGAGTACCCCTACTGTAAAGCAAGGTTGGGGTACGCTTCAATTGAAAAACAATTGGTATGTATTTTAAAAGTACTCTAATAATTTTATGTGACATAAAACAACACTGTAACCATGTTTCTCTATTTATAAGCAGATTGATGAAGCAAAAACTCAAGTCACTTCCATTCCACGCCATGTGCTATGGAAGGAGGCTCGTGTTAATAAAGATGGGAAACTGATAGATGAAAACACACAAAAAGTGTGGGAAACATGTGTAAGTATGACATAATATAAACTTGTTTTGCTTTAAATCACTATTACATAATGATGCTTACTTATTTTTTCATATTTTCTATTTGACACAGTCACAGGAAACATCAACACCCGCACCGGATGCAGACATACTTTCAACGGCCTTGAAACAGCCAGAACAGTATGGTCGCGTCAGAGGTGTGGGTTTTGGGGTGTCACCCAAGACATATTTTATGAAAAAAAAACAAGAGGATGAAGAAACTAAAGAATTTCATGTAATGAGAGATAGAGTAGCTACCCTTGAAGAACTAATCCAACTCAGGGAGAGATGATAAAGAGTTTGATGGAGGAGAGGCGAAGAGAACAAACAACTCAAGAACAACCCCCACGAGAAGATCCACCCCTCACCAGCTTTGAGGCGAGCCATTCCCCTCAAAGACCTGACTTAACTGAGGTAATAAATGTAATAATATTCGTTTTTGTGAGAAGTGAATCACATAGACACTGATACCTTTCATTTAATGATATTCTGGAGGGTAAAAATGAATGTGATTTTTACCTGTCAACTCTCACCCATCGCCTTGTAGCGAGGGCTACGGTGTTCAATATGCAGAATGACACGCTACACTCCAGACCACTTCCAACTGGTCATGTCAAAGTTTCGATTAACGTAGCTAATGAGCCAAGCGCCGTGCTACCCGTGCCAAATGACGATGACGACGTTCATACGGTGGAAAAAGCTATTGGAACATTAGTTGCATGGCTGTCAAATCTTGTAAAAAAACACGTCGAGCAGGAGGTATTCATTTCCAGTTCATTTTTCAAGCAGAACCTTTAACATTAAATTATAAAATGGATGAACCGATGAATTTTATTACAGAAGGATAAAATGGAGAAGCTAAAACGAAAGAGCGGCTCCAAGATTGGATCAACCAACCGATCAAAACGATCTACTGAGAGCACGTTCACCCCGCCCGTTCTATATCCACATTTAATATCATTGCAAGCTCATGTGGATACGAAAATGAAAGATGGAAAGAATCATACAATTGTTTGTGAAAACGATATGTACGGAGAGGAAACAATGTATTTCGTTAGTGCAGACGCTGTTTCTGAGATCATCACATACGACTGGCTAGGCGCCTCAGTTATAAATGTATACATGAGGTATGTTTTCATGATTTGATTTTACAGAAGCTGATGTACTTTGATAATTATGGATAAATACATCTCATATTTTTCATAGGCGTATATATGAAAAAAAGTTGAAGGGATTTTCCCATGAATACAAATTTGGACTCATTAGTCCTCACACCATTTCTACACAACTAACAGAAATAGATTCTAATTTTCAGGCTGAATTGATGTCAAATCTGCTCAGAACATTTCAAAGAAGAATTACGACTGACAGTCTCTTTTTAATACCAACGATGCAAGGGTAAAACTCTACATTTTAATCATATCAATTATATTTTCATTTCTATCAGTACTTATTTCTTTTTGTGTTTTTAGGGAACATTGGATGCTCATTGCAGTCAATTTGGATACTCCAAAGATTTATTTTCTGGATTCACTGCATGGATATCCAACTAACCGGCCACACATGATGGCGATTGTCAATTTGTAATACACTAGATCCAACATTTTAGAACTAAATATCTAGTTATATAATTTATATTATCTTTTAATGAGGATTTTGTTATGATAGGGCGGTGTATGAATATCGTCTAAAGGATGGAATGAATCCAGGGCGTAAGGACGACAATGCCCACAAGATCTACTAATAGAGAAGTATCTGGGTATATATAATTATATTTCACTATCTAAATACATATCAAAACAAATTACTTATTTTTCTTGATGTTTCTGCAGTGTCTGAAACAAACAAATGACAAGGACTGTGGTTATTATGTTTGTAAATTTATGAAAGAGATCGTATTTCATGGACAAAATAGCATCCTTGAAGATGTATTTTTGAAAATAATTACTACTTTATTTAAAATAATTATTAATCCCTTTTGTATTTATATTTTTTCAGTACTACTATGACTGTCACAAAAACTCCTATTCAGAAGATGATATAAATGTCTTTAGAAACGAAGGGGCAGCGTACCTGATTGAAGAATGTAAACAAATAGGACAATGAAGGTGAATTCCTAATACTTATGTTATCTTTATATGGTCATTGATATCTCCCTTTACACTTATTGAGCATCTATGATCTCCCTTTCTTATGTTTCATATCCTTAGATTAGTGAATTCCTACTACTTAGATTTAAAATGAGATAAACTATGGAAAACAACACCAATGACATAAGCCAAAATGAGAAAACGCATTCGGATTGTTTTTATACTTTAGGAAAACGATCCAAGAGTCATTTGTGACATGTACGAATCGACTGCACCTCAATCCGATGCACGGTGTGACCGGTATGGCTAAAATTGTCTGATATCGGTTTGAAAATGACATGAACTTTGGAAAACAACACCAATGACATACGCCAAACTGAGAAAACACGTACGGATTGTTTTGATACTTTAGGACAACGATCCACGAGTCATTTGTGACACGTACAAATCGACCGCACCTCAATCCGACGCATGGTGTGACCGGTATGGCTAAAAGTGTCTGATATCAGTTTGAAAATGAGATAAACTTTGGAAAACAACACCAATGACATACGCCAAACCGAGCAAACGCCTTTGGATTGTTTTGATACATTAGGAAAACGATCCACGAGTCATTTGTGATGCGTACGAATTGACTTCAACTCAATCCGACGCACGGTGTGACCGGTATGGCTAAAAGTGTCTGATATCAGTTTGAAAATGACATGAACTTTGGAAAACAACACCAATGATATACGCCAAACTGAGCAAACGCGTTCGGATTGTTTTGATACTTTAGTACAACGATCCACAAGTCATTTGTGACGTGTACGAATCTACCACACCTCAATCCGACGCACGGTGTGACCGGTATGGCTAAAAGTGTCTGATATCAGTTTCAAATTGAGATAAACTTTGGAAAACAACACCAATGACATACGCCAAACCGAGCAAACGCATTTGGATTGTTTTGATACTTTAGGAAAACGATCCACGAGTCATTTGTGACACGTACGAATCGACCGCACCTCAATCTGACGCACGGTGTGACCGGTATGGCTAAAATTGTCTGATATCAGTTTCAAATTGAGATAAACTTTGGAAAACAACACCAATGACATACGCCAAACCGAGAAAACTCCTTTGGATTGTTTTGATACTTTAGGACAACGATCTACGAGTCATTTGTGACGTGTATGAATCGACCTCACTTCAATCCGACACACGGTGTGACCGGTATGGCTAAAATTGTCTGATATCAGTTTGAAAATGACATGAACTTTGGAAAACAACAACAATGACATACGCCAAACCGAGAAAACTCCTTTGGATTGTTTTGATACTTTAGGACAACGATCCACGAGTCATTTTTGACGCGTATGAATCGACCTCATCTCAATCCGACGCACGGTGTGACCGGTATGGCTAAAAGTGTCTGATATCAGTTTGAAAATGAGATAAACTTTGGAAAACAACACCAAGGACATACACAAAACCGAGCAAACTCCTTCGGATTGTTTTGATACTTTAGGAAAACGATCCACGAGTCTTTTTTGATGCGTACGAATCAACCGCATCTCAATCCGATGCACGGTGTGACCGGTATGGCTAAAAGTGTCTGATATCAGTTTCAAATTGAGATAAACTTTGGAAAACAACACCAATGACATACGCCAAACCGAGCAAACGCCTTCGTATTGTTTTGATACTTTAGGACAACGATCCAAGAGTCATTTGTGACGCGTAAAAATCAACCGCACCTCAATCCGACGCACGGTGTGACCGGTATGGCTAAAATTGTCTGATATCAGTTTGAAAATGACATGAACTTTGGAAAACAACACCAATGACATACGCCAAACCGAGAAAACGCGTTCGGATTGTTTTGATACTTTAGGACAACGATCCACGAGTCATTTGTGACGCGTACAGATCGACCGCACCTCAATCCGATGCACGGTGTGACCGATATGGCTAAAATTGTCTGATATCAGTTTGAAAATGACATGAACTTTGGAAAACAACACCAATGACATACGCCAAACCGAGCAAAAGCGTTCGGATTGTTTTGATACTTTAGTACAACGATCCACGAGTCATTTGTGACACGTACGAATTGACTGCACCTCAATCCGACGCACGGTGTGATCGGTATGGATAAAAGTGTCTGATATCAGTTTCAAAATGAGATAAACATTGGAAAACAACACCAATGACATACGCCAAACCGAGGAAACGCCTTCGGATTGTTTTTATACTTTAGGAAAACTATCCACGAGTCATTTTTAATGCGTACGAATCAACCGCACCTCAATCCGACGCACGGTGTGACCGGTATGGCTAAAAGTGTCTGATATCAGTTTCAAATTGAGATCAACTTTGGAAAACAACACCAATGACATACGCCAAACCGAGAAAATGCCTTCGGATTGTTTTGATACTTTAGGACAACGATCCATGAGTCATTTTTGACGCGTATGAATCGACGGCACCTCAATCCGACGCACGGTGTGACCGGTATGGATAAAATTGTCTGATATCAGTTTGAAAATGACATGAACTTTGGAAAACAACACCAATGACATACTCCAAACCGAGCAAACGCATTCGGATTGTTTTGATACTTTAGGACAACGATCCACGAGTCATTTGTGACGCGTATGAATCGACCACACCTCAATCCGACGCATGGTGTGACCGGTATGGCTAAAATTGTCTGATATCAGTTTGAAAATGACATGAACTTTGGAAAACAACACCAATGACATACGCCAAACCAAGCAAACGCGTTCGGATTGTTTTGATACTTTAGGAAAACGATCCACGAGTCATTTTTGACGTGTACAAATCGACTACACCTCAATCCGACTCACGGTGTGACCGGTATGGCTGAAAGTGTCTGATATCAGTTTGAAAATGAGATAAACTTTGGAAAACAACGCCAATGACATACGTCAAACCGAGCAAACGTGTTCGGATTGTTTTGATACTTTAGGAAAACGAACCACGAGTCATTTTTGATGCGTACGAATCGACCGCACCTCAATCTGACGCACGGTGTGACCGGTATGGCTAAAATTGTCTGATATCAGTTTGAAAATGACATGAACTTTGGAAAACAACACCAATGACATACGCCAAACCGAGAAAACACCTTCGGATTGTTTTTATACATTAGGAAAACGATCCACGAGTCATTTGTGATGCGTACAAATCAACTTCACCTCAATCCGACGCACGGTGTGACCGGTATGGCTAAAATTGTCTGATATCAGTTTGAAAATGACATGAACTTTGGAAAACAACACCAATGACATACGCCAAACCGAGAAAACGCGTTCGGATTGTTTTGATACTTTAGTAAAACGATCCATGAGTCATTTTTGACGCGTACGAATTGACCGAACCTCAATCCGACGCACAGTGTGACCGGTATGGCTAAAACTGTCTGATATGAGTTTGAAATGAGATAAACTTTTGAAAACAACACCAATGACATACGCCAAATCGAGCAAACGCCTTCAGATTGTTTTGATACTTTAGGACAACGATCCACGAGTCATTTGTGATGCGTACGAATCGACCTCACCTCAATCTGACGCACGGTGTGACCGGTAAATCTTTTCATTAGATAAAGAATCAGTATTTATTAAATGAGATAAATCAATCAAAAACATATTGATTTTACATTATTCCCTTTCATTGTTATGAAAATGAAAACTTTTGAGTTTAAAATTTAATATTTTAGTTTCACATTTCCATATTAATGTATTCTTTCATATTCTATTTTAATTTATTTCATTATTGCATTACTAACATAATATTTGTTTTCTTATATAGGTGATTTTTTTTCCTTGAGTTTGGATGCTTTGTTCGGCAACAAATACCATCGAGAGAGGATCACGGATATCAAAGGATGAAACATGAATGTTTATAACTGTTGTTGAATAATTGTAAATGTAACCATGTAAAACAATTTTTGAAATGTATATAGCAATATGTTTTTTTGTATTCATGATGTTAAGTAAATGTATATACCATTGTCAGTCAAAATATTGGGTGTGGGTGCTATGGTGTGCAGGTGTGCATGTGCTACTTTGTGCAGGTATTCTGGTGTGCAGGTACTGTTTTTTAGGTGCAGGCGCTGGGCCCTTTATCAGCGCTTTTTTAGCGCTGATAAAGGAAGCCTTTAACAGTGCTAAAGGAGCGCTGATAAAGGAACCTGTATCAGCGCTCCGAGAAGTGCTGATATAGTTGACCTTTATCAGCACTCCACCGCGCGCTGATAAAGGTCCCCTATATCAGCACTTCTCGGAGCGCTGATAAAGGGGACCCCCCCCCTTTATCTACGCCGGAATTAACAGCGCTTTTCTAGCGTTGTTAATGATGGTTTTTAGCGCTGATAAAGGCGCAGGTTGTAGTAGTGGCAGTTGAACGGATTCTCAATCAAGTCCTTAGACCTCGATCCAACCAACCTTTGGAGCTTCAACCTAAAACTCACCCAATAATTAGGGTTTTATAGCTTCGTAATGAGAGGGAGAGAAGATACGAACCATAAACAAAAAAGAGAAACAAGGATGGGATTAGCCTTACCCGTAGCTTTGATCCACAACCAAAGGCACCAAAAACACCTTAGAATCAAAGAATATCGGTCTTTTGGAGCCTTTGGGTGATTTGGTTCGTGCCTAGGGTGGAGAGGGAGGAAATGAGAGGAAATACCGAGTTGGGGTTTAAAATCCCGGAGTGTCAAACTTGTAATTTTTCCCAAATTAAGTGGCCACATGGTTTGTCCGCACAGTTTGGAAAACAGTGCGCAAACCATGTGCATGCCACTATCCGAAGGAGGAGGGGTCGAAGGATTTAGCCGCACAGTTTGGAAAACCGTGTGCAAAATATGTTCATGCTTCTGTCTGAAGGAGGATGGGTCGCACGGTTTTGCCTGGGCAGGCCACACGGTTTACCTGGATGTGCGCAAGTCGTGCGCAGTTCGTGCGCCCTGGCCTGTCTCGCCCAGATTTCCTTTCTTCCGTGCCCCGAGCCCCCGAAACACCCCCAAGGCCTCTCACACTTTTAGGAAACATTTTAAAGCCCCAAAAACAAAGGTTTCAACCCAAAACACAATAGAGACAAACCTTTCCAAAAACCGGGATCTTACACGGGGGATGAAACCCTTGAAGTGGAAGAAAAGAGATGTCGAGAGGACCTTCACCCGCCAAATCGCACTCCCAGAGCCTCAGTGTGTCCATCCTTCTAGATCGTACCTAGAGAGGAATGATGGAGCTCGAGGCCAGTGCGCATAATGGTGGTCGGAGGATGATCTAGACGGGGAGTGGAAACAAAAATAAGCGCGAGATAGAAAGGAAAACGATCAGAAGAACCGAGGGGAAACCCGAGGAGGAGGAAGAAGTCGAGCTAAGGGGAGATCCCGAGAACGGCCTGGAGAATGAGGTGCAATTATCCTAATTAACTAATTAACAAATCACATCAACTCACATAGTTAATTCATAAATTAACTAGTCAGCTCAATAATATTTTTTAATTTGAAAATTAATTAACACATCAAATACATTAATTAATTGAACAGTTAATTAATAACATCAATTATATTAGTCACTTCCACAATTAACTAACCATATCAATTTTATCACCAATTCAACAACTATTTTATCACACAAATTAGCTTGATTACATTCCCCGATTAATTAATCATGCCAATCCCCTTAATTAATTATTTAGTTAATTAATCAATATCTGTAAACTCAAAATCTCATAAGTAATCCCACAATTAATTTTCTTGATCACTATCTCAACATCTAATAATTAATTCAACAATTAATTATATCAAATCATCTATATCAACATCCAATAATTAATTCAACAAGTAATTATTCAAAAATCATGTACTCTCTATATTATGGAAATTATCTATCTATTACTATTAATGGTGATCATTTCTGCGATCACATTGATGTGTTCCCTGGATCGGATGATGGGCACGACAAGTTGTATGCTCTATGTTGTTCAACCATAAGAATAATCCTTCTATATTTTGAAAAGGATGGGAAATAAGGGAGTTTGAGGGATAGCCCTAGTTCATATAGGGTTCTTTCTAATTGATGGGACATGTATTTGATTCTAGTCGAGTGGGGAATCTAGTGACAATTTTAATATAATCGGTGAACTGTGGGCGATGTCATGAAGTGGATGCAGATCACGCACTGGATGGTAAAGTTTTTGGTGTGTGTGAGGCGACCATGACCTATAATGGTAGGGATTTATCAACAGGCTCTAGAGTCCTTGTGGTAGTGACACAAATTTCTGTAGATAATGATCTGGATGTCGGTCACTCGTGAGGAGTTAGCATGGTGGGAGCATTAGGTTCGGGTGATGTGGGATCCCAGTGGAGGATATTGCAGATCTTTCGGGTGATGTCTATATAGGTTCAACCTTCTAGGTTGGGGATGATGTCTCATGATGATGGAATCCTTCAATGAGTATGTATGAATGTGGTTGGATGGGAAACGACTTCACAACCTAGTGCTGGTAGGTTGGTTTTTTAATCTAGTGTTTGGAGGTCCATTTCATGGCAGTGATGCTGGCGGAGTCGCCACTGGCTGTCTTTTTTGGGAGGCGACCTCAAGGAAAGTAGTGCGAATAATATCGATAGGGATGGAAGTAGATATGCATGGTGACCTAGGTCTATGTGAGACGTGGGGTGTGATGATACGAATAGGATAGCAACTACCCCATGATGTGTGACGACCCTTCATGGCAGTTGGAAGTGGCTTGCGGGCGACAAAAGATGGTTTCTACTGGATATGTTCACTCGAAGAGACATCCACCATGATGATACCAAGGATGAAAGGATTTACTAATGATGTTAATGACGCACGGATGTAGGAAGGTGTATTTCCCCATAAACCATCCCTCAGGATGCAGGTGATGACTTCAGGGAGTAGTAATGTGAGGATCGGGATGCGGGAATGGATATAGATTTTTGATGGTTGGAACTAACTGTCTGAATGTGATTAAGGGTCTCCTGGGGGGTCATGTTTCAGGGGTATTTGGGCTGTTTTGTTGTGTTTTAATTGCTGATGGTCCATTTTGGGACCTTTTATCATGGGGAGCTATTTTCTATGGTTTTTATTATGTGTTGGTGTCTCTCGCTATTGTGTCTGGTGGTGCTTCTATGAAACGTGATCTATGTTGTTGTTCTTCATTATTTTTATCAATAATTTTTTAGGATTGGGATTTTCCAAAGCTTTTGACCCTTCTAGATTAATTATTCAACATACAAATCTCACTATCCCATAATTAATTCAATTATTAATTATTCTAAATTTTCAATTTAATATCCAAAAAATCCATATTGAATAATCTACTAATAAATTGATCAAATTTATTCAATTTCACCATAACAACAATCCCTATTAATTAATTTTCTAATTAATTAATCTAACTCAGAAATCATAACCTTGCATCCATTAATAAATTCATCCTTTATGTAACCCAAACAATTATCTTTAATTAGTTACATAATTAATTAATCGAACCCATAAACTTCAATTAATTCACTAAATAATTTTCATGCCAATTCCACTAAGTAATTCCACAATTAATAAATCTATATCAATTTTGTTATTTAATTAAATAATTAAACAATCACACTGGACACATTGATTAATCCACCAATTAATTAGTCCCATTATTTTTAAAAAATTAAATAATCTTCTTGATCAATTTTTTATATTCAACAATTAAAAAATCCCACTATTTAATCCAATAAATAAATAAACACATTGTTCATATTAATTAATTTTATAATTAATTAATCTCATTATTTAATTAAATGATTAAATAATTACATAGGTAACATTAATTAATTCTCCAATTAATTAATCATGTTATATAATTCAACTATTAAATAATAAAAATGGTCAATTTAATTAATTCTTCATTAATTAATCTCATTATTTAATTCAATAATTAAAAATTCACAATACACCCATTAATTAATTACATCTCAAACAATTCAATATCTTGAATTAATTCATCCATTTATTGTTTTATCTTTATTAATTCAACCACCCAAATTAATTCATCAATTAATTGTTCCATATAAATCAATTTATAAATCATAACTATCCAAAATAATTAATTATAAATTTAATTATCCCTATTCAAAAACATAAATACAAAAATAATTAGTTTCAATTGCAACAATCTTTAATGTTTCATAATTAAATCAATAGTTAATTATACCAAATTACAATTCCATAATACTAGTCATTCCCATTAATTAATTATTCAATTAATTAATTGTGTTCAACAATCTCAATAACTCCGTAATTAATCTCAATAACGGACTATCACAGTTTCATAGTCTCATAATCGATTCACTGATTAATTATTCAACTGATAACATCGAAATCCCAAAATTAATTATACAAGTAATTATCTAAATCAACAATCTTGATATCCCCTAATTAATTTAACAATTAATTATTCATGATCTAATATCCCAATATCCCAATTTCACACATATTTTAATTAATTAATTCACCAAATTAATTCACTAAATCATGAATGAAATTGTGAAATGTCTAATTGAAATTCTATAATTACATAAAGATAATTTTAATCAATTCTATAGGATTTGAATTTCTGACCACCTACATTGAGATCAGTGATGAAGAACACTCTCCAACGAAGATCCCCAAATTTAGTGTAATCAATCAAGAACTCATAATATGACATGACATAGATCCATATCCTTGAAAGGGGAGGAATCTATGATAAAGAGCTCATGTCTATGATAGCAATCAGCTTTTGGATTCCTCTCAACAAGAACCAGATAACCTATTTTAAATGGATCTAGAAGAAATGTAATAACTGTGAGGCATACCAGAAAAAAGAAAGGTTTGAATATCCAAAATATGATGTGAGGTCACTTCTGGATTAAAGAAGACTCCTAGAAATCAATGGTGCAATACTCGCAATGAAGAGGTAGGTGCAGGGATGGTCATCGGTCAATGTTTACAGTGTGTATGGGTGTTCTGGTCCAAGGTGGAGGTGTGCATAATGTCTTGGGTCGAATATGGTAGTTACTACAGCTTCTGTAGAAAAAAAGGGGTTTAAAGGGTTACACGGTGATGGAGAGGAGTTTTTAAAAATTTATTCATGATAATTACATGATGTGAAACCTTATTTCATGTTGTTTATTGATTTTAACTGATTTCTCCTTTTCACATGGAAATCCAATTAGACCATTTAAAAAACAATAATTATAGATTACATGTGACTTAATCTAATTACACATGGTATAATCTAATTACATGTGGTGTAATATAATTGCTTGTAGACTAATATAATTACACGTTGTGTAATATTAAATTTTTTTTATTATAATTACATGTTATGTAATCTAATTTCATGGAATGTTTACACGTGGTGAAAGATAGTTACAGGGTATGTAATCAACTTTCGTAACCTTTGACGCGCGACAAATACAACTTACTAGGTGTGTAATATTTCAAGGATGTGAATTAATTTAAGTTGTAAATTAAATTAAAACCAACCCATATTGACCCAAAAATTTAAAAAGATTCGTACATGTAAAAAGAAGGGATCCTAAAATCTCCCTATCTTATAACAACTCGTCCTCAAGTAGTTCTCCCAAGCATCTCTAAGAAAATTCTGATTCTTAAAATCTCCCCATATTATAGTAGCTCATCAAATAGATGCACTACCGTGCATCTATAATAAATTGAGTAAAAAGGATCATACCACTAATCCCACATACCCACTTCTCTCTCACATATTTTATTCTACACATTCCCATGATTCCACATCATACGAACAATTAACAAGATGTTTTCCCGCAACACCTTCCCACCGTAACCCAATATATGAGTTGGGTTCTCCTCATTGGAAACACCGGTCTCAGAATCAACTTCCAAAAAATATATGACCCCTTTCCCAACTCAATTTTCAAAATAACCAATCAAAAAAAATACATCATTGGTACATAGTTTTTCCATCAAAATAGCAAAGAAAGAACGTACCATGTCCAAGGCCCACCTGGCCTTTCTCCATGAAATTAAAACATGCAACTTATAATTTTATCATTAGCATTACACATTAGTATTACTCCACATATCTAATAATGAAATGCCACTCCCCACTATTGGATCATTGAAAACCCCACTTTTCAAGAAACTCAACCACCACAGCCAATAGCCCGTAGTATTTATCGACCTCTGGTCCATCCTCAGAACCTCATCTATAAACTATCGATGGTGTACCTCACACCATCTACTTCGAAAAATACCACTATAACAGTGAAACCTATAAGCGAACCTATAACCAATAAAACACATTTAAGTAGATATACAGAAATACAGAGATTTATCAATGTAGCTGTGATGAGATCAAGGAAGGGGAAATGATCATCACTATTTAAAAGTACACTAAGAAGTCATTATTGAGTCACCACAATAAATACCTCATTTCTAATGTTTCCTCCCACTATAGAAAAACCTTACCTATCAACAGTCATGGTATTTCCTACCTACAATTCATAACTCCACCTTGATCCAAAATCGGGTAGTCCTTCACAACACCAACAACTAAGTCCTCAAACTAGGGCATTTTCAATACCCAAACAACCCACATCAAGGGTCAAAAAAGTGTAACGTCCTGACCCGGCTGACCTATAAGTCGGTGGTCACACCGGTGTGTCACATAACCTTAACCGCATCTCCACAAATTCCAGAGGCTACCGAATAGCAGCGAGGGACCATTTTGTGTCTGTGGGGGAGATTATTCCCTCATAGGTAAGAGATAATATCACAGCGAAAGTAAACAGCAAAAAATAATAAGTAATGAAAGAATCTGAAGAAATAAGCTGCAGTAGAAGAAATGCAAACAATCCAACTGAATAATAAAAACCAAGTGCGGAAACTCACAAAAGAGTGTCCTGTCATGATATGATTCTAAACTGAAAGTACAGAAAATAGAACTCCAACACACCGTCAACTAAAAGAAAAGACACAAGCAGTAACTGCATCACGAGCAAGGCCCGGTCATCTACCCTAGTCTCCATCCTAAGCAGTAATGAACAATCATGTATCGGAAGCAGCAAACTTCCCCTTGTCAATACATACGAGAATGAAATCTACTCGGGTGTTGACGAAACTCATGGAGGGTGTGATATAAAATCCCAGTAGGCTGGAACCCATGATTTATAAACCATTCGATTTCATTCAAAAATAAAAATGCAGTGTGCCATTACATAACCATTTCAAATAAATTAATTGTAGTGCAATGAAATAAATAAGTCGTCCCGAGTTCCAAATGGCACATGTGCCTGGTCACCTGCTTCAGCCTAAGCTTGTAGTCTGAAAGGGTACCTGTTAGTATAAACACACGAACAAGCATATATATATATATAACACAAAAATCAAGGTAAAACCAGGATAAAGTATACCCCAAGCATGTGCTTTAACTTGGGGTTCGCATCCAGTGTCAACCCGACACACTTCCATATTTCAGGGGAAATATCTCAATTCTCAATAGACTAAATTAGCAATAACATAAACCTTAATTGCATCATTATTTATGTTTAATGTTTTGAGTTTTATTCTGAGCTTGTCCTGAAGGTATCGCTATGAAACATCTGTCAATTTATCCAACCCCGATGAGCCTGTCCAAGGAAATATTTTGAAATACAAAGTATCACACGAGTCATGGTGTTACCCTGAGTCCGTCCCGATCTCACAAAAAGGGGTCGAGTGTCATTTGAGGCTGGCTTAGCCACATTGACAACCGATCCGTCCCGATGGGCCCTTTTGGAACTGGTATCACTCAAAAGTATTTGAATGTCCGGGGAAGTCTTGGTCTGGAAAAGCCAACGACACCGCCCCCCACCACATAGAGGTAACCCCTCAAGAACAGAGGATCTAAGCATGGCCCTTAATATGGGACATGCCTCCTTTTCCCACTGTGAATTAAATTAAAGTTATCACAACAGTAGATATGACATAATTTGCATGTAAAGTCGCAGCTTGAAAACTAACCAGATACACCCATGCATCACAAGGCGTAAATTTAACAGTATGCCACAACAACTTTCAAGAAAATATACATATCATATCAACCTCAGCAGATAATTCATATTTAAATAATAAACAGTTTAGAAAAACAGTTTCCAATGATCCCACAGTTGAAGTTCATGTTCCATAAACTATTTATTTAATTTAATTACAATAAAAAGTTTCTTAACAACACTTGTAATTAATCAAACAATAAACTCGGCTAAATACAGAATACCACAATCATATAGGCACGCCCAAAGGGGTGTCCAACTTTTTTGCAATAATTCATACAACTATTCATTTAATTTAAAGACAATAAAAAGGGGTTGTGCAATACCTGCAGTTAATTAAATTAATAACCCGACAAATGAAAAAATACGCCGACTATGTCGGCACACCCAAAGGGGTTTCCAATATTGTTTCAACCATTCAAACAAATTAATTAAAGATTATTAAGGTTGCAAAATTTAAATAGAACCATTAAAGTAATTAAAATGGGTAAAATTGAACAAAGTTGGTAAGCACCGACTAATGGAACAATGGGGCATTTTATTATAAATCGCAACGAAACAGAGGTAAATAGAGTATGTACCCTACCTTATAGTCATAGATGACTCTATGATCCATAGTAGGCTTCAATATGACCTAAAATAGATGAAAATTAAGGATTTTAGAAAAACCCCAAAATAGGGTAAGAATCTTATGCGACGAACTATGAACAGATTACTCAACAAAAATGCACGATTCCAATTTCTCAATGTTATCCTTTACTTAAGGTTTACATAACATTTGACGGAAAAGGAATCAGACGTCAGACGGAGGAGCAGCGGCTTTCTGAAAGGGCTGCTGGTGGGTGTGACTGGATTGAGGGGTGCGACGTGATGAGTGAGAGAGGGAGAGACGAGAGGAAAAAAAGAAAAGAGAGAAAAGAAAGAAAAATATAAGAAAAGAAAAATAAGAGAAAAATAAAAGATATGGAAAATTGGAAATAAAAGAAAAAGATAAAATAAAACAAAATAATGGATAGGAAGATAATAAATTAATTAAAAACAGGAATCCCCCATTTTAATTATTTTCATTTTTCCTGTAACCCCCTCTTTATTTTATTTCATAATTTATTTTTATGCTTTCTTTATTTATTTTAAATCTTCTTTAAATATCTTATTACTCTTTTCCAATCAATGATTAATTATTTAAAACCCGAACACCATGCCAAAGTGCGATGTGACATTTTTTCATAAAACAACAACAATTATTTAAATTAATTAAAAAGTTGTATAGGACCTAAAGAGAGGTGTACATGCACGTGCCCCGGGTCTCTTAATTAATAAGACTATAATAAAGTGAAAATGGTATATACCTAATTATGGTCAGAAATTTACAACCTCCCCTCCTTAAGACAAATTTTCCCCGAGTTTCCCTTCTGATGGTAGTGGAATGTCGCCAGAGAAGAGTTCCGGTCATTGCGCACATACATTCGTCTCTCACTCCCAGGTCTTGTCATGAATGCGTCCGTGTTGCCACAACACCCGGACCAGTGGGACTGATTTTCCTTAGAGTAATTCCATGCTACGGTCGATGATACAAATCAGATGCTCCGCAAAGGATGCATCAGTTTCAAGCTTGATGTTGTCAGGGTCAAAAGAATGAGACGGGTCTAGATGATATTGTCGAAGCTGAGATACAAGGAAAACATCATGCATGGCATGGTACCTCTGAGGTAGTAGTAACTGATAGGCTACCATCCCAAATCTCTCCACTATCCTGAATGTCCGGACATATCTCAGTGATAACTTCTCATGCCTCATAATCCTCTTGTGACCCAACCTTGGAGAAATAGGCAGAAAGACTCGATGTCCCACCTCGTACTCCAGAGGTCTGCGGTGACGATCAGTATAAGACTTTTTTCTAGACTGAGCTATTTTCACATGATTAAAAATTAGTTGAACTTGCTTATAAGTCTCCTAAACGAGATGAGGACCCAACAGAGCTGCCTCACCTACTTCGAGCCAATATAAAGGCGAACATCACGGTCTACCATAGAGAGCCTCGTACGAAGCCATTTGGATTGTCACATGGAAGTTGTTATTATATGTAAACTCTACAAGAAGTAAATGATTCTTGATGGAACCTCCAAAATCAAGGATACAAGCCCATAACATATCCTCTAACACTCGTATAGCTCTCTTGGATTTCCCATCGGTCTGGGGTTGATATGTAGTACTCAGAAGTACCTGTGAACCCATTGAATTTTGAATCCCTTTCCAGAACTGTGAAGTAAAATGGGCATCCATGTCTGAGATAATAGAATAATGTACTCCATGAAGTCGCACAATTTCTCAGATATAAAACCATCCCAACTCATCGATTGTAAAGGTCTCTTGGATAGGAAATAAGTGTGTGACCTTGGTCAACCTATCGACAACCACCCATACTACATCGCTGCCTTGAGGAGATCTTAGAAACCCTGTAACAAAATCCATGGTGACATCATTACATTTCCATTCCAGAATGGATAGAAGTTTTAGGAGTCTAGAAGGTCACTGCTGCTCTGCCATCACATATTGGTAGGTGGAGCACTGAGTGATGAATCCTACTATCTTCTTTTTCATACCAGGACGCCAATACTATCGACACATGTTCTTATACATCTTGGGAATCCCAGGATGAACTGACCAAATAGATGTGTGAGATTCCTTCATCATCTCTTCCCATATACCTAAAGGTACCCATACACGACCATGGTAAAAGAGAGTTTCACTACCATCAATAACACAACCAGGAGATGGGTTCCCTCCTGTAATACATTCACTCAAAATGAGACCCCCATGGTCAATAAACTTTTTCCTGCTGACTTTCTCTAGAATAGAGAATGTCACTGTAAGAGTTTCTAGAACTGGTTGTCCACTCTACTCCTGAACCTTCAGATGCATCTCTAAAAACAAGGCCATCATCTGCCACTCACTGTTGGCTACCTGTACAGCTTGAGTCTATGTCTTGTGGCTTAAAGCATCTTCCACAACATTACACTTACCAGGGGTATAATCAAGCTCAAAATAGAATTACTGCAAGTATTCGACCCACCTGTGTTTCCTTAAGTTCTAGTCTCATTAAGTGGAGATATATTTCAAGATTTTTTGATCCATGTAAACAACGAATATCTCACCAAAAAAATAGTGTCTTCAACATCGTACAACATGAACCACAGCTACCAACTCAAGGATGTGGGTAGGATAGTTCCACTCGTGAGGACTTAGCTGGCGGGATCCATAAGCCACGACTCGAGCACCCTACATCAAAACTACACCCAATCCAATTTCTGAAGCATCATAATAAACTATATATCTCTTACGAGGTTCAGGCAGAATTAGGTTCGGGGCTGAGTTTTTTCTTCCTTTCAACTCCTGAAAAGAGATTTCACAAGCTTTTGACCAAATGAACTATACACCTTTCTTAGTCAGGGTCTTAAGAGGTGATGATAAGAAGGAGAAATCTTGGATGAATCGCCCGAAATAGCCAGCATGTCCCAAGAAACTGTAGATGTCGAAGACACTCTTGGGTTGCTCCCATTAAACCACACCACTCAAATTTTTTGGGTCAACTGATACCCATGCTTCAGATATAATATGACCCAAGAAGGGAACTTTATTAATCCATAAGTGGAATTTAAGAACCTTAGCGTATAGTTGGGGCTCTCTCAGTGTACTCATTGTGATCTCAAGATGGGTTGTATGGTCATGTCTGGAACATGAATACATTAATATTTCATCAATAAAGACTACCACAAAGGAATCAAGATACGGATGAAAAACACGGTTCATCAGGGCCATGAAGACTATCAGCGCATTCATGAGGCCAAATGGCATAACCAGATACTCGTACAATCCATTCTTGCTTCTAAATGTAGTATGTGGTATGTCATATGGTCGCACAGGCACCCTATGATATCTCGACCTCAGATCAATCTTGGAGAAAATAGTTCCTCCCTAGAGCTGGTCGAAGAGATCATCTATATGAGGAAATGGATATTAATTATTTATTTTGCGCTAGTTGAGTCGATGATAATCCACGCATAACCCTAGGGTACCGTCTGTCGTCTTAGAAAAAAGGAAAGGTGAACTCCACAGCGATGTGCTAGGTCTGATTAAACCTTAAGCCTCAAGGTCTTCAAGCTATTTTTTGAGTTCCTTTAGCTCTATTGACACCATCTTATAAGGAGGAATAGACATTGCTGCGGCACCAGGCACGAGCTCAATAGTGAACTCCACGTCTCTCATAGGAGGTAAGCCAGAGAAATCATCAGTGAAGAGATCCCTAAAAAGATCCCCCACTGGAGGGAATTCAACTAGTTGTGTTCCCTGATCGCTCATGAATGGGCATGCTAACGGAGCAGTCACTCTGCCCAACCCTGTATATTTAGGCTTATCTCGGTATACATGCAGGTCCCATTCTCCTTTGTGAAGATATGTGTCACCCTCAGGGGATGTGAAAGACACCCGATGACGATAGCAATCCACTTGGGCACGGTAATGATAAATCCAGTTCATACCAAGAATTACTTCAATGCTAGACATGTCAAGGATATAGAAATTCCAAAAAAAGTGGTACCCACCTATCTCGAGGGGGCACTCTTACCACTCGTGCATTCCCTCTTTCCTATCCCCAAGCAGGGTGTCGAGAGACATCACACCATAATGGTACTCAATTGGAAAACCAAGAATTTCAAAAATAGCAGTAGATATGAAGGAGTAAAGAAGGTGAGAAAAACAATTAAGGCAGAAAATAGGTTGGGTACATAGCTTACCTCTAAGCACTAAACAAGATACAACCAGCCTCAAAGGCTAGGTTTCAAGATGTAAGGGACAACTAAAAAGGATTACTAAACAAGTTGTACAGTCCACTCCTCAGTTAATTCAGGATAACATCTAATAGGCTATCACAACTTTATATTCAACAAACCATCATTTCAAAATTTCACCACTAGGCATAACAACAGTCACATGAAAACAGGAAAATGCATGCTAAAAGTATAGATGGAATGGAAATATGCATGGAATTTAAATCCTATAGTGCTTATCATGATGCATATGGGATGTTTTTCCCTAATATCATCGGGCTACAATGGTAAACCTATTATTTCAATAATACCAGCACAATAACAATGCAATAAAAGTGAGTCACCCAAGGTGAAATCATATCAACAGTAACTGGAATAATCAATAACTGCAATCTCAACCTAGGAATTTGAGTTTTCCCCTATACATGGGTTAGATACGTCTAATCATAGAGTAAATCCCAAATCCCTATATCATCGTCTCCTGTATAACCCAAACAGTAAAATAAAAGGAAAACCCCTTCTGATACCACATTGTAACGTCCCAACCCCTCTCACCTCTAAGATAGTGGCCGAACCGGTGTGTCACAGAACCTCAAGCGCATCTCCTCGAATTCTAGAGGTTTTCGAATAGCAACGAGGGACCTTTTTGTGTTTGTGGGGGAGACTATTCTATCACGGGTAATAGATAATATCATAGAGGAAGTAAACAAAAATAAATAATAAGTAGTGAAATCATGTGAATAAATAAACTGCAGCAAAATCAATGTTAAAAATCTAACTGAATAATAAGAACCAAGTGCGGAAACTCACAAAAGAGTGACATGCCATGATATGAGTCTAAATTGAAAGTATAGAAAACAGAACTCAAACACACATTCAACGAAATGAAAAGACACAAGCATCAACTGCATCGCGAGCAAGGCTTGGTCCTCTACCCCAGTCTCCATCCTAAGCAGTAATGAACAGTCAAGCATCAGAAGCAGCACACTTCCACTTGTGAATACCTGCGAGCATGTAATCTACTCAGGTGTCGATGACGCCTGAGCAGGGTGTGAGATAAAATCCCACTAGGCTGGCACCAACCGTGCCTAAACCTTTCCATTTCGTGCAAAAATAAAAATTCAGTGTTCCATTACATAACCATTTCAAATAAATTAATTGTAGTGCAATGAAATAAATAAGTCGGCCGGGGTCCTAAACGGCACCCGTGCCTGGTCCACTGCTTCAGCCTAAGCTGGTAGTCTGAAAGGGTACCTGTCATCAGAAATTCATGAACACACACACACACACACACATATATATATATATATAACCCATAAATCAAGGTAAATCCAGGAAAAATTATACCCCAAGAAAGTGCTTAAACTTGGCGTTTAAGTCCAGTGTCAACCAGGAACACTTCCACATATTAGGGGAAATATCTCAATTCTCACTAGACTGAATTAGCAATAACATAAATCTTAAGTGAATCATTATTTATGGTTCAAGTTGAGAGTTGGATTCTAAGCCCATCCCGAAGGTATCACTACGGAACATCCGTCAATTTATCCAATGCCACCAAGCCCGTCCAAGGAAATTTTTCAAAATACCATGTACAGACCAAGTCATGTCTTTACCCAGAGTCTGTCCCAATCTTATAAAAAGGGGTCAACTGTCATCTAAGGCTGGCTTAGCCACATTTCCAATGGATCCATCTCGATGGGACCTATTGGAACAAGTATCAGTCAAATATATTAGAAAGTCTAAGGAAGTCTCGGTCCGGCAAAGCCCACGATACCGCCCCCAAAACATAGAGGTAACACATCAAAAACAGTGGATCTAAGAATGTCCATTAAAATGGGACCTTCCACCTTTCCCTTCCCTGAATTTAATTACTGTTTTCACAGCAATAGATATGACATAATCATCATGTAAAGTCGCATCTTGAAAACTAACCAGATACACCCTTGCATCACAAGGCATAAATTTAACAGTAAAACACAAAAAATTGTAAGGAAATATAAATAGCATGTTAACCTCATCGACTAATGCATATTTTAATAATAAACAGTTCATAAAAACAAGTACTAATGATCCAACAATTTAAGTTCATGTTCAAGCAACTATTTATTTAATTTAATTACAATAAAAATTTGTTTCGCAACACATGAAATTAATCAAACAATAAACTCGACTAATGACAGAATACACCGATCATGTCATCACACCAAAAGGGGTGTCCAAGTTTGTTGCAATAATTCAAACAACTATTCATTTAATTTAAAAACAATAAAAAGAGGATGCGCAATACCCACAGGTAATTAAATTAATAACCAGGCTAACGGAAAAATACGCCAACTATGTCAGCACACCCAAAGTGGTATCTGATCTTGTTGCAACCATTGAAAAAATTAATTTAACTTTATTAAGGCTGCAACAATTAAACAGAACGATTAAATTAATTAAAATAGGTAAAATTGCACAAAGCCGGTAGACATCAACTAAAGGAACAACAGTGTGTTTCTTTATAAATCGCAATGAAATAGAGGGAAAGCATGTAGGAACCCTACCTTTTAGTCATAGATGACTCTATTATCTGCGGTAGGCTTTGATTTTACCTAAAATAGATGAAAACAAAGGATTTTAGAAAACCCCAAAATAGGGTATGAATCTTCTGTGACAAACTGCACGCAGATTACTCAACAAAAACACATGATTCTAATTGTGCAATGTTATCCTTTCCCTAAGGTTTACTGCACACCTGAAAGTGAGGGAATCGGATGTCAGACAGAGGAGCAGTAGCCTTCCGAAGGGGCTGTTGGTAGGTGTGACAAGATTGAGGGGTGCGACGTCATGAGTGGGAGAGGGAGAGAGGAGATCAGAAAAAAGAAAAGAGAGAAAAGAAAGAAAAAGAAAAGAAAAGAAAAATAAGAGAAAAATAAAAGATAAGGGAAAAAGTAAATAAAAGAAAAAGATAAAATAAAACAAACCAATGGAAGGGAAAATAATAAAATAATTAAAAACAGAAATCCTTTATTTTAATTATTTTCATTTTTCTCGTAACCCTCTCTTTATTTTATTTTAGAGTTTCTTTTTGGCCTTTCTTGCTTTATTTTAAATATTTTTAAATATCTTATTACTCTATTCCAATCCTTGATTAATTATTTAAAACCCAAAAATCGTGCCAAAGCGCGACGTGACTTTTTTTTCATAAAACGTCTGGAATTATTTAAATTTATTAAAAAGTTGTCTGGGACCCGCAACGAGGTGTGCAGGCACTCTCCCCAGTTCGGTTAATTAATTAGACTATAATAAAGTAAAAATGGTTTGTACCAGATTAAGGCTGTGACATTGCAAAAACAATACAAGGTATTCTCAACACACATCATTAACATAGTTAACAAGAGTTGTTTACACCAAACCATAACATGTATTTCCCCATATTCTCACCACATGGTCAAAACCGAGGTAAAATCACTACCCATAACCATCCTATGACTAGGTCTTAGTTAACAATGGTAAACCCATTATTAGTATTCATTTTTTTATCATTTATAAACCATTTATTTTCATCTTTAATCATTTTAAATTCATTCTCAATTTTATGTTAGGAACTATTTTCAATTCAGTTTCACATGCAAGGATAAATAGATTTAGTTCAACAACATACCCAAAATTTATTTTTATGTTTGTGTATATAATGAGGAATGTCACAAAATAATCCTGAGTTCCTAGAATGATGCATACAGACACAAATATCATGAAATTTGGGTCCATGATTAAATCTCAAAAAAAAATCACACAAAAAGTGTGTCACCCAAGGTGATATAACATTCATTTATATTTGTAAACATTACTTAAAAAATACTACCCTTTGTACTTGGGTTCTCCCTCATACATGGTGTAGATACTCCCATACACTAGATCATAACCAAGCCCTTAATCTTCCTAATCTGATTTCTACCCTTCCAAAATAGTTTGACAAAATAATATGAAAATAAAATTGTGCTCTGATACAAATTTGTATTGTCTTGTCCTATGTTCCATACACCGGTTCCCCAAGTCGGTTTTCCACATTTAATCAGATTCACCTACCTGTTCACTAGATGCATCCAACTAGAATCTGTGGTCTATTATAAATCATAGGGAGACTATAGCCTATTTTAATCATATTAAACACTATAAGAAATAATAAATATTATCATAAGAATAAAAATAATCAAAAACAATACTAATATCTCATAATAACCAATTCATGATATTCAATTTCAAAACTAAATAGTATATATTCCATGCTATGTATGAGCCATGTGTAAAATAAAACCCAAATGTAAATACACTTCCAATTCCAAAAAGGATCCATAACCACATCTAGTTCCCTCATCCATGATCTATATTAATTTATCCATCTACCATAGGTACATTACCCTTAACCTTTCCAGAACACACAAAGTCTTGTTAGGAAATGATCGTGATTCCTAATTAGGGTGTGAGTAAAACTTAGTAGGCCACCACTAACGATCTCTAAAGTAATACGTAGTCAGATAATAGTGTATGCAATTATCTAAATAAATATATACAATGAATAAATAAATAGTTATCATATTATAATTTATTATTTATTTAACCACATTATCTTTATGGTTTTTGGGGATACTCATACCTCAATAATATCTTTGACTCATGTCAGAGAAAGAACTATTCCCTAGGTAATATCATATCTCAATATCATCTTAAACTCTTATGAGAGATCTATGTGCTCAATTGTGGTATCATATTTTAGTACCAAATTTGACTCTTGTTGGAGTTCTAATTATTCTCATGTGAGGCCATATCATATAGTACAATTATTACTATTCTTAGTTCACAGTTAATTACCATGATACCATTCATTAAATCAATCAATTTGTATGACTATGTTACCATACTTATTTCACAGAGAGTGAAAGTCTTACCATACATTTATTCAAAAAAAAATTATCGCCATGTTACCATCCTTATTTCAAAAATAAAGGACCATGTTAACATTCATTTAATCACAGAATTTAGTTGACCATGTTACCATACTAATATTTCAAATGAATGACCATTTTACCATTCATTTACTCACACAATTTGGATTATCATGTTATCATCCTTTAATTTATGTTTAATTACCATGTTACCATTCACATATCACACATTAGAAAGACCATGTTTCCATTATTTTATTCATAATTAATTCAAAAATTAATTATCAAGACCAATTTCATTACTAATTCAACAATTAGTTAAAAAAATACCATTAGTTAACTCAAAAAATAACTAATCACCATAATAACATTAATTAATTCAACCATTAATTAATCGCATCAAATTTTATACTTAACTAATTAATTAACTAATCAAATTAATTACTCTAGTTAATTAAAAAATTAACCAATCACTTCAACTACTCCGGTTAATTCAAATATTAAATGATCACGTTAATTATATTATTTAATTCACCAATTAATTAATCACAACTACATTAATTAATTCAACAGAAAATTAATTATTTTAATTTTATGAGTCAATTATATGATTAACTAAATACATAAATTGCATCACTAATTGTACAATTAGATAATCACATAAATATACTTTACTAATTTACCCAATTAATTATGTATGTAAATATCATAAATTAATTGATTGATTGATTAATCAAAATCCACAAACTCAAAATCCCATAGTTAATCCCAAAATTAATTATCTCACTCACGATATCTATATTTAATAATAAATTTTACAATTAATTATCTCAAATCATCTATATCAGTATCCCATTATTTATTCATCAAATAATTATCTAACATAAAAATATCATTGTCCCAGAATTAATTAATCTTATCAATTCAATATCCCAAAAATCCATTTTAGTTAATTTACCAATTAATTAATCTAGTTCATTCAATTTCAACATAATAACAATTATAATTAATTAATTAATCCAACATAGAATCCATAACATTACATTCATTAATTAATTCAACAATTAGTTAATCCAAATCATCTCGATTAATTAATTACATAATTAGTTAATATAACCCCCAAAAAATTATTTCACCTTTTAATTGGCCATGATAATTTAATTAATTAATTCTATAATTAATGAATCTAACTAGGTCTAATTATTTAATTAAAAAATAAATAATTAAACTGGTCACATTAATTAATTATCCAATTAATTAATCCCTTTATTTAATTCAAAAATTAAATAACAACCTTGATCAAAAATTTTAATTATTCATTTAATTAATCCCACTATTTAATTCATTAATTAAATTATCACACTGTTCATATTAATTAATTTTCCAATTATCTAATATCATTATTTAATTCAACAATTAAAAAATCACAGTTTTCCCAATAATTAATTCACCAATTAATTTATCCCATTATTTAATTAGACAATTAAACAATCACAATGCTCACTTTAATTAATTACCAATTAATTAATAACATTATTTAATTCAACAATTAAATAATCACAATACATGTATTAATTAATTTATCAATTAATTAATTCCATCTCAAAATATTCAATATTAAAAATTAATTATTCTATCTCTATTAATTCAATAACCCCATTTAATTCCTCAATTAATTGCCCCGCATCAATCAATTAAATAATAAAATCTATCCCCAATAATTAATTCAACAATTAATTATTCCAATTCAACCACTACAATATAAAAATAATTATTTCATCAAATAATTATCCAATTTCAATAATCTCTAACTCACCATAATTATTTCAACAATTTATTTTACCAAATCGAAATTTCATAAACCTAACCATTATAATTAATTTATTCTATAACTAATTAATAATGTTCATCAATATAAATATCTCCTTAATTAATTTCAATATTTAATTATCAAAATTTCATAATCTCTTAATTAATTCACCATTTAAATATTCAATTAATTACATCTATATCCCATAATTAATTATACAATTAATTATCTAAAATCAATAATATCGATATCTCTTAATTAGTTTTAAAATTAATTATTCGTGATCTAAAATCCTGATACCCCAATTTCACATATCTTTTAATTAATATATTGAAAAAAAAATTATTTATTTAATCATGAATGTAATTTCTAAAAAAATTTATAGTAATTCTACCCTAACAAACACATAATTGTTGTAATGACTGTGAAATTTTAATTTTAGACCACCAAACTTGAGATTATTGACAAAGAAAACTCTCCATTGAATGTCCCCAAATTGATTTTATTCAATCAAGAACACATTGAATAACAATATTTAGATTTGAATCCTTGAATGAGGCAGAATCACTGAAAAAGACCTTATGTCTGTTGTAGCAATTAGCTTCTGGATTCCTCTCAATAAGAACTAGATAATATGTCATCATCATATCTACTAGGGGATTAATAACCGGGGTGGAATACCTAAAAAATCTAGGTATGGATTCCGAAATCTTATGATAGGTCATTTTTTGATCAAAGAATAATCCATACAATTAATGGAAGAAGACTCATAACCAAGAGAGAGGTGTGTGGAGGGTCGTCAGTCAAAAATTGTGGTGTGTGTGGGAGGATCGGTCTATGTAAGAGGTGTGTGGGACATTTTGGGGTGAAAATGGTGGTTTAAGGGGAATCTACAACCTAGAAAATAGGGTTTATAGTGTTATACATTGTTAGAGAGGTGTTTTTAAAAAAAATACTCATGATAATTACTCAACATGAATCCTCATTTCACATAGTGTAATGTTTTATAACCGAATTCCCCACATCTTGTGGCAATCATGTAAAATCATTTAAGAAAAAAATAATTAATTGTTACATGGTGTGTAATCCAATTACATATTGTGTAAACTTACACTTTATATAATCTAATTACAAGTGGTGTAATATTACATGTGGTGCAATCTTACTACACGTGGTGTAATATGATTTCATGATATATCGACACGTGGTGAAAGATAGTTAGAGGGGTTGTAATCTACCTTTGTGACATGTTGACATGCAGAAAAAACTAATTACATGGGGTATAATGTTTCATGGGGTTTAATTAATTTATGTTGTAATTTAAATTCAAAACAACCCATATCGATAATAAAATTAAAAATATTTATACATAGAAAAAAGGTTACATCATACAATCTCTTCACATTTAAAATCTATTCCTTGAGTTGTACACCCAATAATATATATGAAAAGATAGGATAATACACTAATATTTTCAAGGATTCATGTTATGAATAAAATAATATAATAACTTCATGTTATGACTATAATACAGTCAAGTATTCATGCTAAGAATATAATAATTTTAAACTGAACACTATATGAAAAATTTTATACGGTTTAATAAATAATCATATCCGTGAAAAATGATGTGGAATTTAAGTAAAAATCCACTGAAAATGATTAAAATAATGTGATGGTTTTATGGTAAATTTATCAATCACAAAAAGAAGTGAGATTTCAAATATCACAATTAAGAACATTCTTGAAGAGAATAAACATTAAAACATTCCAATGTGTACCATTCCACTTTAAACAAATTGAATCACAATATCCAAAATGGTATGACATTAAATTAATATTATAGTATCATGAATATAATAGTATTCATAGTATAACATGAAAATGGATGTATATAGACTACATAAATGTGAATTGGCACACAATAATAAATAAGTCTCAATGGAATGTAAATTTGGACGAAATTCCATTACCTTAACATTCCTTTTACTATGTGGTATATATCATCTAGTACAGTGATTTTAAAAATGTTAATATGTTAAACCAAAATTGTTATCTTGATACAAATATCATATATTAACTTCTTATGACATTTTATTACCAGTTTGTGAGCACTCTGACATTATTTTAACTATTTCAGGTGTTAATTACATAGTATTCTGATGTATGTTTTGAATTGTGGTTTTTTCCTCATTTAATTAAATCATGATTTTAAAATCTATGCGATTTAAAACATGAATTATTTATCTGATAAATTAATTTTATATGTATTTATAATATTCAATGATCTTTGGAGATAAGTAATGAAGTGCACTATTCAAGGAGACGGTAGGCAGTACGTACGCATGAACAATACTTTCATTTCATTATACTATTGAAATAATAAAAAATAAATGATACATATTTCTATTATAATTTTATATTAATATATATATTATATATTTTATATAGGTTTATTAAAACCGTCATTAAAATGTTCAATGTTTATCATGAATGAGTCGTATCACTTTGAGGGGTTGAATATCCACACTTCCCCAAACAAAATTATCATATTTACATAAGATGGAAATCACAATGGTATATTATAAATAAAAATTAAATAATAATAAATAGACTATAAATATAATATATATATATATATAAATAGTTTTTCCAATATAACGGTCACCATGATAGGTGGAAATGAAAAAATGAACATTTATCATTTCGTGAGGTAGAAGTTCATCATATACAGAAACAATTTATTCATTACCAATTAGATGGAGGTGTGTGTATGTGTAGGTAGAAATATTTAAATAACAAATTCATAGTATATTTGAGATATGTTTTATTTTATATAATCTAATAATAAGGATATTTTAGGGGTGGATAATGGAAATGAAACTAGAGATCTCGAGAGAAGACATTACCTCTTAATCGGGTAACTCAGGTTGGTTGGTACCAAAATTCTTCAATGGAATGATTCCATAAAAATGGAGGATTATAGGTTGAGGGGAGGGATATTTTGATACTATTTAGGAAGATTTTTGGAATACCAATGTTTCTTGAGAGGTGTGATAAAGGTGTATAATACTTGCCTTTTTATTGTGGAGGAGGGAACTATTTTAAATACCAAAAGGTATTCATCAATGGGTGGTCTACCTTACCAAAAGTGCCTTAATAATGGAAAAATAATGAATTAATTATGATTTAAAATCTATTGAAACCACCACACCACAAAAATATTTTCATTTTAATAGTTTTTCCTTAACATATTTGATTCCACTATTTTATTATTTTGGTTTTTATTAAAGTATCTAGTTACTAATCTATTTAGTTTACCCATTAAGACTAAAATATAGGGAGAATTATTAGAAATAAAGAGAAACTAAATTCTTAATATGATATATAATTTATAAAATAAAATTCCATGTTTATTGGAAATATTTTTAAATCAATCGCATGCGACACGCTAAAACACTTCTTAAACTCAGATTATAGTAACAACGTTTTTACAATATATTAGTCAATATATTAATTTTAAAAAATAAATTTCATAATTAAATGGTATATTTAATATTTATTAACACTTCGAAACTACTTAGAAGAATATAGGATTTTAATTAATTTTAAATCATTTTATAAAATTTCATTTATTGTAAAATATCAAAAATATAAAATTTGACTTTATATATTTAATATTAATTTTTTAATATCAATATCACACTAGAATTAAAATTTATTTAGTTTAAATATTTCTAAAATTATATTTTAATCTAAAAATATATATAGAGACAACAATTCAATAAATTAAAATCCCTTTAATTATTAATAGTATCATTTATTTTAGTTAGTTATTAACTAAATAATCACTACATTCTTGTTTCTTAAGAATTTTAAGTATTCAAATCGTCTCCAAAAAAACTGAAAAATTATTATGATAACAATAACCCATATATAATTCAGAATTATATGTATAACATATATTAATAGGTTTTTTACATATCTCACGATTTTATAAATGTTAATTGTAAGGAAAGTTCCTTTTTTTCTTTTTTTCCTTATTAAACCATTTATATAGGAGACTACCATTAAATAATACCCCAAAACCCATAAAATTTAAGCCATGTGATTATATAGACTAATTATTATCATATAATGGATTTAAACTAGTTTCCAGGTCATTTTAGTCATTAATATTATGGTTTAGTCCCTTATTATGCATAATTTTACCTTAATCATTGTAATTAATTTCTATAACATTCACTATTTTTTTGGTCAAAAACCAATTTGTTCTTATTAGAAAAAAATATATATTAAACTTATTTCAACTGTGTACATATTTTGTCAAAATTTAATTCACATAAGTGGTAAAATTATGATTAATTCTAATCTTGGAGATGTGGTCAGAATGTTTTTTTTAAAGTAAAAATGTTCCAAAGTTCAATAAGTTTTTATATATAATTTAAATATAAATATGATTCCTATGAAATAAATTATATTAATGTATTCATAATTTATTTATTTTCACTTTAAAATAAAACTTAAAATATAAATTTACAAAAATCATTATTTAAACGAAAAACCAATTTTTTACTAAATTGTAGTTATTTTCAATATTCATCAAATATTGACGTTTCTCTGAAAAAATCCAAAAAATTACACCTAAGATAATTTAAACATATGAATTAAGAAATTATTTTTATTTTTAAAAATAAGATACATAAAAGTGTAAAATTATAGTTTGAAAATATTTTCTCCATTACAAGGCTGTAAAAATCATTCATGCATGTAATGCAAGCTAATTATGTATTGTGTGTAGCGTATGATTAATTTTTTTATGCGTGTGAAGATAGAAAAAATATTATTTATTCCAACATAAAAATATTGAAATGTATTGAGATGTTACAAATTTTATATAGGAGTGAGAGGATACACATCAAATTTTATAAATGATTAAAATATAATATAGTAAATTTCATGAAAAAAGATTCCAAATAGCCATAAATTGAAATAAAAATAGTATATTTTCATATTAACATAATAATATGAAATTTGTATATATTTTTATGTTATTTTAAACATTATATATCATATTAACCCCATTGTTAAATTGGTTTTACCTTAATCGTGGTAGCAACTTTATTAATAATAAATAGTTTATAATAATTCCATAAATGGAAAAGTGACTAATAAATAGACCATGGTATATATTTTCAATTATATTCCATTAAATTGGAGGATTAAAATTCTGATATGCATATTAAATCATTAAATAATATATTATTTATTAAAAAATATAATTAATTTCAATTTTTGAAATATTTATTTAATATTACTTTAAAGACACCAACATTATGATAGAATTCATGTATTATAATTTAGCACAAAAACAATATGATATATGCATATTTGAAATTCACAAGAAAAAATAAATCACTCAAATTATATTACTTTTAGTAAATATAAATTCATTTAAACTATTTATATATTTACTTAAGAAGAATATTATGTTTGTTTTGTATAAGCATTTAAGGTAATTATATATTTACCAAAAATTTGAAATATATTTTTAACATATTTTTTTCATTATTCTAAAAATAATAATTAATATTCATTCACAACTTCCTTTTTTCTAATGTAAACACATAATATATATTTTAAAGTAATAGTGTGAAATTATTTATTTTTGTTTGATTTAAATATTATATATGACATTTTCATAGAAAAGTGAATCATGAAAAATTTTATTATGAGAATAATGTGATTATAATCGAATTCCATTCATCAAATAATAATTAATATGATAAATGTTGACACTAACATTTAGTTTTAATGAAATTTATCCTTATTTACCCTTTAACAAGGGGATACACCTTATAGTGGTTACTATTCATAGTGTGTGAAAATAAACAGGCTCATTATTACCAAATTTGAACTATATTATTCCCAACATGGAATCCATTTTTCTCATATAATTTTATATTAGTGGTAGAAATTAAATTTAAAATAATTTTAAAAAACACGATGATTTTTTTAGAAATATACATTTTTGAAAAATAAAAGTAGATTTATCCCAATCTCATGCTTGAAAAAATATATTAAATGAATATTAGAAAATTTTATGGAATACATAATATAATTGTTTCACTAATAAAATTTTCTTATATTGATTATTTTAAATTATTAAGATAAAAATATATTTAATCCATGAAAGTAGGTTTTCATAAAAACATATCCTTTATTGTCAAATGATTTTTATTTTCATTTCTAATTAATTAGTTACCATTGAATTTATTTTATAAATGTGTAAACCATATTTTATTCATATTGTAGATCTTCCTAATAATACCTTCTAATTTAATGACTATGTTATAAATGAAAAATGCATTATGGATTATTTAGACATGGGGTTGTGTGTAACAGAAAATTTCAAAAAAGATTATAGAGAACAATATAATAAAATCATAGTATTTTAATTATTGAATTTGAGTTCTTGATTGAACTTATAATTTGATCTGTTCCTATCTGAAATATTGCATATAGAATATCACCCATTGTATTAGAGGAGTTAAAAAATGTATAGGAATATTTAAAGAAGGGTTTTATATTCCCTAGTGCTTTACCAGGGGGAGGACCATAACTATTTTCCATAAATAATTATGGTTTGATTTGTATTTTAATTGATTATATTGACATCAATAATATAAAAATAAAAAAACAACTATCATTTACCTCGTATTAATGATCTATTCAATACACTCTGATAATAGTAATACTTATCAAGGAGTAAACATCAATATGAAAACCATTATTTGGTGTTAAAAAGGAGGGTATTATAGGAATGTATTTTGAATTATTTAAAGACTCTAATATTTTATAGTGATTCTATTTAGACATAAAAATTAATTTTCTATCGTCATGGATATAATGAATTAATTCCTTATATACTACTTTGATCAATTTTTGGTTTTCATTGTGGATGATATTCTTATATATTCGAACTGAAAGAAGGAATGTGAAGATCAGATAAATATTGTGTAAATATATAGAAAATGGATAATATTATAGGAAATTTAGGAAATATCAATTCGTGATACAAAAGGTAGCACTATTATATTACATAATCAAAAACAACTCTATATATGTTAATCCATTAGGGTTAACCATTATTGATAAATGGGATAGACTAACCACTATAACTAAGATTCAATATTTTATTACGTTATAATGATATTATACAATATTTTGGAAATATTTATCCCAAATATCAAATAACCTAACCAATTTTACATTAATGTGAGTAATTTTCCTTTGGACTCATGGATGTGAAGATCATTTTAACGAATTGAATAATAAGTTGGTGACTACTCTAGTACTGACATTACCTTGTATTGGGGAAGTGTTTATAATAAATATTTTGTAATCAAAATAGGGTTTTGGTTTCATAATCATGTGTAATGATATGGTAAATACTTATGGTTTGGACAATTACAGACTCATAAGAAAAATTACATCATGGGAGATTCAGAGTTTACAATATTAATCTATTTATTAATAATTTAGTTATATTATCTATATAGATAAAATTAAGATATAAATATAAATAACGTGATCTTTTGATGTCTATTCATATAGAAGGAAATGATAAAATGAAAAGGAATATTGTTTGATTTGATAAAATATTATGACTACGCAACACATTACCATATGGGGAAGGAAAATAAGGTAGTTGATTCTCTGAGAAGGAAATACAACAATAATCTATCAATGATGTGAATTAAAATAGACATGATATTCATAGATTTGAAGGGGATGAATCTTAATTTAATAGTAGTGGAGAGAAATTCAATCCTATATAATATAGTGATCTATATTCCATTCACATAAGGATTTTAGAATCCTTGAAATTTCATAAAGATTTAGAAAAATTATTAAATAATATTTTGAAGCTCAACATTGATAAAGATAGAGTTATAAGGTTTTGAACCTACATATGTGTCCCATAAAAGCATGTTTTAAAGAATTAAATTTTGTGTTATGAAAATATATCTACATTTTATATAAATAAATGATTTTTGAAGTTGTATATTAATTTAAAACAAAAATTTCAAGGGGAAGGTATGAAGAGAGATATTGTATAATCTATTTATAGATTCTCTGTATTCCACTATGTTATAGTAGAACAATAAAATTTTTATAGTATGTTCAACCATTTACTGTACGAATATAGAAATGTGAAAAAATCAACATTAGCTTCATCATAGGACTCAAAAATGTTCTATAGTATATAGTGCTATTTTAGTTTTAAATATATTACATTTTATTATGATTAATGAATATTTCTTCCTTGAAAGCAATTCAAAGATATAAAAAAGGTTAGTAGAAAGGATTTAGGGAGTATCATTATCCATTTAAAATGACCATGATCTTAGTTTTACCATAGGGCTTTGCAGATGTCTTTATAAATCATTGTAGATAGTTTTGAGATTTCACACTAAATATCATCCTCAGATAAATGGTCGTTTAATAAAAAAATTCAAAATAAAGTGGATATTTTGAGATCTTATTAGACGGAGTTTCAAATATATAGATATCATCAACTCCCCTTGCTATATTTCTCAATTAAAAGGTATTTCCATTCTATCTCCATATGGTTTCTGTATTATAAGAGTTTTAGGACTCTGAAAAGCTGGGATAAAGCTGGAGAGAGGAAGATGATATGTCCAGACCTTTTCTATGAAATAAAGAAGAAGGTTCAAACCATTTAGTGGAACATGAATGAAACACAATTTTAATATAGGGTTTATACATACAATTTTAGATAAATATGTAGATATTGAAGTTGGATACAAGGTGTTCATTTGAATATCTCTGTGGAAACGAGTTATCAGATTTGGGATGAAAGGTATGTTCCTCCCAATATAAATCAAGCCATTTGAGATAATGTATCTCTTCTAGGTCATAACCTATCTCTTAAAACTCCATCCAAAACTGTCATATGTACAAGAAGTGTTCCATGTAATGATTTTGAAAAATTACATACCACACCTTTTATATATACTAGGATTGGAAGTTGTGAAACTAAAACATGATCCATCATGTGAGAAAAACATGATGGAAATTATATATTAAATAGATAATTTTTTGTGGAAAAATACCATTCATTTTCATAGGATTTTATGGTGAAAATATATGTTTGATGAAGCTATGTGGGAAAGTGAGGATTTTATTAGAGAAAATTACCCTAGTTTGTTTTTTCCATGTAATGAAAATGCAATGATAAAATTCATTTAATGGGGGTAGAATATAAAAATCCATTTTTTCCTTATTAATTAAATATTGTAATTAATGTATTTCTACACATGAAACCCCAAAAACATAACAAATATGAACAATTTCAAGGTAGTCGTAGAATTGTCCGTTATAAACATTTTTAATAGAATTATAAAAATAAGTAAATATATCCATATATTAACAATATAATGTTCTCTTTAAATATCAACTGAACTAGTGATTCTATGAAACAAATAAAAATGTTTTTTAAATTCAATTCCTTTCAAAAAAATTATATTTCGATATAAATAATTCTTTATCACTGGGTTACATTGTCTCTTCCCTATAAAAACACTGATTTTCAGTATATTATACATTATAAATTTAAAATTAAATTTAATATTTTATGAAGTTTATTTTAAAAAATTAATATCATTTTTAAATTTATCATTTTTCTATTATATTAATATAATTTTTTGGTATTATTCTAAAATAATAGATTTTCATATGAATAATGAATATAACTAATTTTTTATATTCAATATTTTCTAAAATTATTTTTTATTTGAAGAAATCATAATTACATAAAATATTTTCCTATAATATTTTATATTATAAAGTGGAATAAATCATTTTAACATTCTATGTTTAATTTATAAAACCATGATAAAAAATTTGAAAAATTATATTCTATTTTAATGATTTTTTTTTTGAATTTTCATTTAACTAATTATAACATGATGAAAAGTATTTTTTAAAAAAATATCATTTCTATAAAATAAACTTTTAAGGATAATAAGTATTTTAAATTCATTTTAATCAATTTTATTAGTAATTCTATCCTAATAATAAATCATTTTTCTTATAATTAATCTTTAAAAATTTGTTTTCACGTTACATACGCTTGGGTCAACATAATTTTCCACAAAAATATCATTTTTATTTGTTATATTGAATTTTATGTTTAAAATTATTTGAAAAATGTTACTAATAATGTTAATTTTATTTATAGGGGTTGAAATTATATTATCGATCTAAAAATATGTTATTTTAATAAAAACCAAAAAATTATGAACTCTAAATTTATGTATAAATGAATTAAAAATTGATTAACACATGTAAAAAAATTAGTTTCACTTTTATTATGTTAAAAATACCTAAAATTATAATTTTTTATATTTTTGATCCCTTGAACCATGAATAGTGTGAGGGTATTATTGAAAAGGGGTGATTGTTTTCAAATATTCCCTCTTGACCACTTTTAGAAGGGTAACATTTCCACCCTTCAATGATATAATTAACTTTATAAATACTCCCTGAAGAACATCTATTTTGAAATCCCAATAACCATAAATAATGAACATAATCCCATGGTCAACTTATAATTAATATAATCCCTTCAACTTCAAATAGACTCTCATGGGAATATCACGTCTCTTATGTAATTGTTATCTATTTCAGAATGTTTTATTCACAATCATATTTTTAAAAATATCATACCACTATGGTAATATTATGATTTTATTATTATAATTATATTGATATGTTATTTTTAGTGTTCCTACCATTATGTATTCATTTCCATCCACTTACAAAAACAATGGAGAATCAATTGTGCGTGTGTGTGGACCACCTCTTCCATGAATATTTATTTTTTATTTTTCTTCTTGTTTATCATTCCTCATCCAAAAAATAATCAAATATAGTTCAACATTATAAAAAATTAAAAACCATTATCATGAAATTTAGTTTCTAATGATATTTTTTTCAAAATAAACATTTCCTTAAATAAACTCACAAATCGAGTTTACACATGTTATGGTTTTTGTTGGTTTAACCACATACATGAATGATTAAATAATAATATCTCAAACATGACTATGAGAACAGATGTATTATCATAATATTGTAATAAAACGATAACATTTATGTGGTTTATGAATTATTTTACTAATTATTTAATTTTTTATTAATGTATATTTGTTTATTCTCTAAAATTAACAAAATAATCCAGCAGTGATTCCATTTTCACAAAGTGTAACAAAAACACATCTAGATTGGTATGAGAGACATAAAAGTAAATATAACATATATATAATAATTTATCACTCAATAAATATCAATTATAAATTTTGTATCAATGAATGGAAAATAATATCAACATTATAACGTGTGAATAAACGGGTGATGATTTTGACACCCAAACACAAAAAACAACAACAAGCTTATACATTACGATAATTTTGATTATTAAATGGTAAATGTATATATATATATAAGAATAAGGTTCTAAAATTTTAATTAATATTTTTTGACTTTATGATATATGAGTTTAATTAACTTATGTCGATATCATGGTTAATGGTAAAGGATTTTGGTAACTAAAACTCATTTCATTGAGTGATAAAATTTCTTTTTAAACATTGACTTCGATGTCATTTATTTTAAACTATGTCCTTTATTTATTTCTTCAAAAAATTATTTTTTTAATTTAAAAACCTATTTATGAATTATTTTATTTTAACTTTTTCCATGGAAATAGATGTGAATTTTTAAAAATATACACATAGATAGGAATATTATCGATGTTTTCAAAAAAAATTCAAGTAATAACATTGTGATTTAGTTTTTATTTTACACTATATTATAAATTATTTATCTTTAATGGGGTTATGTTTAATGACATACTCTATATTTTTTTCTTAATATATATTTATTATTTTTTAATATATGTTTTTTATCGAAAAAATTCATTTATGATGTTATTTTAAGCTATCTGGATATTTTATGAAACCCATTTTATTTATTTGGTTTATTGATGAAAGCAGGATATTTTCCCCATGATGTTTAAGAGACATAATATTATCCATATATTCATTAAAATATTATTTTGACAGAATTGGGGTGACTTAAATTTGTATTGACGATAATGGATACATTCTTATATCACCATTTAATTCATGTGTTTATGATTATATCTCCTGATATTGTTAGTCATGGACAAAATGAGATTGTTCACACAAGAATTAAGATTATGGGTTTATCCACATTTTCTTTTATGAACATAAAATGTATCTTCACATAAGAATTGGAATATGTAGTTTTTCACAAATATTATCCTATGATGATTATTATTCCACACATCCATGTTGTTCATCAAATTATGCTAAATTTTTCTGATGCATTTGATTTACATAAATTCCTTGTTTTTAAGATAATAATTTATATTTAAACTACTCTATAATTTTATGTCATTCTCACGTGTTATATGACTATCAAGAAGTTTTTTGATCCAAGTCATATATTTTATTCTTCCTTAATGATATTTTAAATATCATATATTATATATCGTGTTTTAAAATTATCATTTAAAATATTTTTACCCCTTCCTAAGATAATAATCTCTTCCCCATGTTTTCATTCATGTTAATATATATTTTCCATTTTTTATAGTTTGAGCTCACCACTTTCATATGATTTAAAATCCCTATGTTATGAATAAGATTATTCCATATGAGATATCATGTAAAGGGTATATAGAAGAATAAAAATGGTGAAATGATAATAAGTATAATAAAATATCATGTTTATATAGATTATGTATATAAAATTATACCTTTATTTCCTTCGTGTTAGATAATTTTTGAGAAGTAATAGTTAAATCATCTAATTGATGTATTATTTATACAATGTTAATTCGAGATAACTATGGTTTTGATATTCATAACCACTAAAGAAATATTCTACCGAATTATATAAAATCAAAATTAGTCCCAAAAAATGTTATTAGATTTTAGTTTATTTTGACCAATATAATTTAAATTCATGCCACGGCTAGCACAAAAGGTTTATTTTATTCACATCTTACAAAAACATGTCAAAAAGGAAGGATTTTACATTGATAAAACCCGATAACATCATAAAAACATAGTACATCATTTATATATTTTAAAATATTTATTTGAAAATAAATCATTAACATAAAACCTATTGGTATAGTGTTATTCAATATTTGATAAATATTAAACTTATTTTTGAAACACATTCAACAACATAAAAAAATTTCCTTCACACACAGTACAAATTTATACATATCATTTATAACATTATTTTTCATAACATGGGTAATGGAAACATGAGAAAGGATGAGCTCATATTTTTATTATGGTTAATGATTTCTAAAAAAAATAAAATTTCACAAGTGAGTATAATATGAGAATCTGGTTTGGATATCATAAACAAAAATCATAGACATAACTAAAAATAACCATACAAAATTTAAAATATATAATATTTAATGTTTTATAAAATAAAAATGTTTGATAAAATAGAACATGAGTAACATTAATATGGAAACATGATTCAATGATCATGAATAAAACATAATCATATAAATTTGGTCAAAAAATGAAAATTATTTTTTATTTTTATTTTTTATATTTATTAATTCATAATCATGCATTTATGTTTATAAAATTATTTCCGTCAAATTTTTAAACTTTTGATGTTGTAATGATAGATGAATGGTTTCATCCTAGTTAGAACTAATCATGTGTTCATTCCATGGAAAACATATAACAATTTATAGATGATGTTTTCAGATCTAGTGCATAGTTTAAAAAACAATGAGGCATAATCCTGAAGATCTACAATTAGTGTTTTACGAAGGGTGCATGATTGGTGAATGGTTTGGAAAACTATGTGGCCAAACCATTTCATCTATCTATTATTTTAAAATTTTTGAAATTAACATTTTTTCCAAAATTTAATGTAACCCAAAATCTACCCTTTATCCTCCCATTTTTCTACCATTACTGCATATAATGGATTCCATTAAATTCCCTATTCTCCATGGAAATGTCTCTAGATGTTATTGTTAATTGATAAATATTATTTATGATATATTATTTTAAAATATTTCTGCTTTTTCATTCCACTATTTTCTATCTATTTCTTACCCCATCATGTCAATGGAAACATAGTTGTTATGGTTTCTATTTTTTCACTTAATAGTTTTATAGTATTAGAGTATGAGATTCTTCTTTAAGGTTTTTTCTTGACACTTTGGTAATGTTTAACCCCTCGTATATGGGAAGATACTTTTTAAGGTTTGTTTTCTCGAGGAATTGATATTTAATTATAGATCCATGAATTCTTATTCTTTTCAATTATTGATTATTTATTATTGATTGTATTGAATGTGATTATTGATATTTTAGGAAATAAATTATTATTTTAATTCTATTTTATTTAATAAAAATGATTTCCCCATGTTTTTATAGTTGATAAACTGTTTTTACTTAACCTCCCATAATTATTTTTTTATTATATGATAGAATGACTCTTATATAGGATTTATAAATTCAATTAGATTGTTTATTATTTAAAATTGTCTTTAAATGTATTACCTTAGTGATTAAAGGGGTGTTTGGATTCTAATAATGTTATTATGTATTCTTTATTTGTTTTAGATTTGTTAATAGTTATAATATGATTGAGTTTTTTAAAACTATTTTCTAATAAGGGTTCTATAATGGATATTTCAACTTCTTATTTGTATAAATATAATGAAAAATTTATTGATAAAAAATCACCCAATTAATGTTCCTCGTGTGTCATTTTTTTAAATTTGTGTGTTACATTATTATTTATAATGAAAAGGGTTAGTCTATTATGGGTGTTCGGAGGTGACTCTGTGTTTATGATTTTTATTTAATATATATTTTTCATTTTGAGTAATTGATAGATCACCCCTATTTTATATAGCATGGGAAATAAGAATGTCTAGTGGGTTTTAATATGCACATGCGACATAATTTTAGGATTATTCTCTAGATGGTGGCCCATTGTATGGATTTTTCGTTACTTTGGAATTTTACCCTTGGTTATGATATTTAGGGTTAGAATAAGAAATATATTTTTTTGGATTATATCATGTTCATTGATATGATGTACCATGAATGAGTATTTTTTTTACAATTCTCCCTCAGATCCAAGGTGTTACCATGATAAATGTTCTATAGATATATTATGATAATTATGATCCATCTATCTATAATGATTATTACTAGTAGTTATTTTATATTTTCCCTATGTTGTTGTCATTATAATCATTATATTTTTAGTTTTTTCAATTATGATGTTTTTAGTTATAAAGGAATAAGTGGATCATATTTAATAAAAAAGGTTTTATAATTTTTTTCCTCTCCACTCCATTTTCATTTAAAATGTGCATTTTGAAGAAATGTTTTCATAATTTTTATCCAAAAAAATCTCTCCATTTCTAGAAATTTTTATGGACTATTTTCATCAAAGGTTTATCATCTATGTTTCACAATGAGTGATTTAAAATGATTATTTCATGTGATTGGTTTTTCTAAAATGTAATTTCACATCAAACTAGCATGAATGCATTTATTTTTAGAGATTATATATTTTGTGTGGTATAAAGGATATATAACAAGTGTCACATAGTTATCCCGCAAGATCATAAAAACCTAGTAAACCCATATAAATGGTTTTTTTATTCCATCAGGAGTTTCACGGTTGGTGAAAGTTCTATTAAAAAATGCATAACAACTAGCCCCATTGAATTTTATTATTAGTTGCATTGTATTTTTTATTTCTTATGATATAATTAATTTCCAATTTGGATGAGTTAAAGAGTATTTATATGGTACATCAATTCTCTTTTATTACACTTTTATGAGATTTGGTTGGGTAATATTGGTCTCTAAAAAGTATGAGAATTAGTTTTGTAAAATTTGAAAGACATTTTTAGGTTTTGTTGGTGGAACATGTTGTTGTCTTAAGAGGAAAACATGGTTTCAGTGGTAAGTTTAATACTATAAAAATGATGATGTGATTTATTAAAATGGTATTAAATTGATATGTTGTTTTGAAATTTCCATTTTTATTTGAATAAATTATTTTTGAACATTCATTTCCATTTTAAAATATACTTTTGAAATTAAAAAATGAACCTTTTGAGATAATACTTGAATGGATAAAAAAAAATTAGGTATCATTAATGTATTAATAAATAATTTGTTAAGAATTAATGTAATTATTAAAAATTAAACTTCAATATTTACAAGTAAAACATGTAGTTTATGAATTGTTTTAAATGAATATTATTTATTAGTATAGTTATTTTGATTTGCTGACATTATTTTTGTTTTGGAGTTACGATTGGAAATCTATTGATCCTGATTCTAGTTTTTGAATATTTTGGTGGGTCATCCACATCACTTGTTATTTAATGTATTCTTATAGGAAGATTCTATATAGTTCATAGACATTAAGTATTTGTTTCCTTTATAATCATTCCATTAATGTTTTAGGTGTATCTTTTCTAGTTTTGAACCTACTCATACTCTAAGTGGAATTATAGATCAAATATCCTCATTGGTTCTTTCATCTTGATTATGTGGGAACTTTATTATCACATGGATGTGAACCCTCTACCGACTTTTAGGGGATTCCATGACATATTGATATCATTTTTTTAAACCTTCACCTCGATTTAATATGATCAAGTAAATTGTATTTCAGTAGAAGCATAAGGGAAATATTATAGGAATACCTTTGTTATACCTCTTTAATTCCCTATTAATTTTATTGATCATATTTTTTCCTTATTATGATATCTTATACAGTGTTATTTTTAGGAGATTAAAATATTGGTTCCTTGAAATTATAATTATTCTAGTATTTGTAAATTGTTTTGGAGCCTCTTAAATTCTAATTATGGTTATTCTACAAAATGGTTATTCTTAGATTCTCCAGTTTATCTGATCCATCATACTAGTATAATTCATTTATTGTGGGAGATCAACTACTAGTCTCCATCTATTTTAAAAAATATTTTAGATTTGTTCTCCCTTTAATTGGTATTGTTTTTATTTGGTACAAGGTATTTTTTATGGATTTGAAGGCCTGGCCTGATCAATTTAGTTACATTTTAGTTATTGTATCGATTTTATCTTTATTTTATGAATACTGTTTTTCATATTTGATCTTAATTTAGAATATATGATTAAATAATATCATGTTAGTGACTTTTTTAGAAATTATAGTCCATTAGAGATTAAATATAAGGATTTTATATTTTCTAATGGACTATCTATTAGATGATGTGAGGTCCAGATTAGTTAGGTTTACACTAATTCCCTTTCTAGTGTTGAGTAATATATTCTTCACTGTAATTAAAGGGGATTTTTTAATGTAATCATAAATATGGAATAGATACCACCATTATAGATATTCCATTGATATGTAAATAATTTCCGTTAGTATATTTTTATGGAGTTCTCCCATGTGTAGTGCATTGTTCCCCCATCCCATCATTGTGATAGATATAGGATTAATAAACCTAAGTTGTTTCTATAATCAAGTTTACAGTGTCGTATAATTTTGTACTATAAAGGAGTTCAATATATTTAACCTAAGTCATTTCTATAATCAAGTTTACAGTGTCTTATAATTTTGTACTATAAAGGAGTTCAATCTATTTTATGATTTATTTTTATTTTTTATTTAACATCATCCATTGTCTTAGATGACTATAAGGGGCCCTTTTTTATTTTCATTAGGATAGTGAGGGGTACACCCCATCCACTCATTATCCAACCCATTTTACTAAAAATATTAATAGACATAAAGTGTTATAGTGGGAGTAATTTTCAAAAAAATACTATTATTTCTTATATTAGTCGACTTAATGAATATTTTTAATATCATTGATGAGTTTTGAGTAAATTTTTAATAATTGTTTTTAAATATTTTATTTCTCAATGAATGATTCATCGTATGAACAATATTTTTACTAACCATGCATTCTACCGATATGAAACCTATATCTAGTTTATAGGTGATGTACATATTTGGTGAATTGTTTTTCAAATAATGTGGAAAAAATATGAATATCTACAAGGGGTATCTAGTGGGGTTGAGGGTGCATGTTTGGAATCCTATTTACTAAACCATGGGGTTGAACCATGTGACATTACCAACCTTTAAATAAAGGAAAATTAAAAATATCACTCAATAAAATGTAATAAAATACCTCTCCATACACCAATTATTTTTCTCTAATTTCACTAAGTTACATCTCATATTCAATTACCTCTCTTCCTATACAATCATCATGAGTCATCTTGCATATTCAGAATTATTCATCACATTAAGTACTTCAAAACATTCGTATTTCCTGTTTTTGTCTCTTTACTATTACTTTTATTTCAAATCAATGTCAAATAAAACATGTTTTTGTGGTTTCACAAATTTTAATTCGGGGTTTCATTGATTTAGGGCTTGAAATTCTTAATTAAGTGTGTTTATGTCCACTTAAGGATATTTTGACTGCATTTCCATTAGAAGAGACTTATTGAGGTAGGATTTCTACATGTATTAATAATTAATTATAGATCCCTGATTTATTTTTCTTTTAAATTCAAACATTAAGAATATATTTGTAGTATTATATGTTAATATGGATTCTTTTTTAATGAAATTATTTTTAAATTATTTTCCAATGAATGTGAAGCATCCTCCCTAGTGTTAATCATTGAAAATCAATTTCTTTGTCTAAAATATCACACCACATATTTAATTAAATTCATGATTTATTCTTATAAATTATATTTAAAATATTACTATTGTTTAGGCATAAATTTTTTTATTGGATTCACCATAGTGATTTAAGTTGTAATTGGGTCATCATAAATAAATTGTGTATTTTTTCTTCGTATGGTATATAATAATAATACTTTTTTTATTTGGTTTTATAAAAAATGTTGTATAACATGGATTCTATGAGGTATATTAAAGATGAGTTTTTTTGTAATAAAGTGACATTGCATGATATATTTATCTTCAAATATTCATAATTTCATTGATTTCACACTTTACATGAAACACCTGGATTAAACGTAACATGATATGTTATTGAAATATTATTATTTAATGTGAATTCTAATTCTTCAAAGTTGGATTCGAAGTTATGAGTAGAAATAACTAAATTATAGAAAAATTATTTTTCAAATAGTTATAAAATATATTTTGTTTCAATTGGATAAAAATTAAAGTAAATATATTACTCAGTAGAAAGAGTTTCCTAACATAACAACTATTTTTATGTGCCTGATGAATGTTTCTATAAATAAATCAAATTAATATATATTTTTGAATTACTATAATAAATATGAATATTATTTATTCATAAAAATTTTCTAACTTTAATCTAATTATTTTTTACTAGGAAGGGAATATGTATAAATCCATTCTTATGTGAAAAAAACTCAAAATGATTTTCATAGAATTTTTCAATGTAATTATAAAATTAATTCCTACCACTTATATATATTATATTTATTAAATGAATTTAACATTTTTAATCATAAAAATAATTTAATTTAATTTTTTAACTATTTTTTTCATAACTAACATCAATACATTAAAAAAAATTAATATGCGTAGGGTTACAACATGATTTTCTGTTGTTAAACTAATTAATATGGGTAAAAATTCCTCATAATATTGTCTAAATATTTTTAGTTTATTATATTAAATCATTATAACTTCATACCTTATATGCATTAACCATTTTGTTATAGTTTCATAAAAAGGTGACTTTGTATAATTTAAATCACTTATAGGATTCCATGAATGATCATCCCCTCATTAATAAAAGGGTACTTCTTATACACCCTTATTTACATAATCTGAGCCCTATAGCTCTGCCAGTAAAAGCATAAAACCATCAAAGATTTAATCCATTTATTATTTATTCATTTCCTAACCTAGGACCATTATTATTATCTTTACAGTGAAATCCAGATGAGGTCTCTAAAATAATAGGAAATCATCTTGTTTTACCCTTCTAATGATTATTTTTCCCTCTAATTCATAAAAATATATTGTATCCATTCTAATGTAGTATTTTTAATATCACTAATATATTTATTTATTTATTTATTATTAAGGAATACTCATTTCTGATCTCTTTCCCATCCATAAGAAAATGATAACTTCACTCATGTGTACATGTGTACTACCACCACCCTAAATATATGTGATTCTTTTTTTCATTTCATCTTTAAATTTATAGTCATTATAATTACCAAAACTATTATAAATAAAATTCCCCTTTTTATTAAATTAATTATCTTATTAAGTAATATTTTTATAAAACAATCATGAACTTATTTCTTTTTCATTTTATCTAATTGTATTTAAAATACCATTTAGTATCATAATCCTTTATTATATAGATGTTCAATAGTTATCACATGATAAGTATAAATATATGATTTTAACATATCCAATTGACACATACAAAGGAATGGATGGCCTCAAATAGTTGTATCGTACCTAATAAAGACCATTTATCAGAGTTCAGGGGGGTGATAACATCACTATTACTTTCCCTTGGCCAATACAAAGAAAATATCCAACAACTTCAACATGAGAGAAACCATTTACGAGAGACGATTAAGCCCATCAACATTATAACCCAAATCACGTCTGTCAAACAACCCCATGAAAGTATCATCGTTACACACCTTACTCTTTGGGTGTTTTGTGCTGTATTAATGGAATATGTATTAAAACCCTATGAAGATTTATATTTACATTATTGATTATAGAATAATGAATATATTTTCATCCTATTATTTTTACTTGGTAAATGAACATTATTTTGATACAATAAAAAGACATAGAGTTTTTGGTTAATATTCGAGTTCATTTAATGATTTTATGTATTAATGGATGTTTGAAAAAAATAATACTAGAAAAAAATATTATTATTAAATATATAAATCAAATATACATGATCATATAGTTTTTATGAAGTGAAATGTAATTTTTTCTAAGGGTTCGAAAACTTTTGTTGCAAAAACCCCAACATTTATTAATAAAATATGATTTTAATTTAAATCAGAAGAAAAAAATTTATAATTTTTTTTTATAAAATAAATCCTATTTTTTGAATCAAAACAGTATAATTATACAATGGTGAATTTTTCATAATTTTCTGAGATAGTTGAATTTTTGGGTAAAAAATAAATACCGTATAAATATACTTTGTGAGTTATGACATCATAATGACCCAAAAGTGATGTAATAATTACTATAATGGATTTTCAGAAAAAAAAAACATATTTTTTCCTTTATAACAAACAGATTTTATTTGGTAAATTTTATAAACCCTTTATGAATCCTCCAAAACCATTAACATATTTCAAGATTTTAAAGTCATTTCTTTAGGAGCGTGACTCACCTCCACCTAAAATGGGGAATTATTTTACTCATATGGGATCTTGTTCGTATAATATAATATTAACCACTCCCATTTGGATGAATCCAAGGGCAGAAACCATGGGACGATTTTTTATTTTGGTTATTGTATTATAATGATTTTTAATACTAAATAATAAAACAAATCCACATCTTTTCCTACATTAACCCACCCAAATTCTCATTTATCCTCTCTAAACCTCCTTATTGAACTACCATAGTACTCCTTCCACTCTATAGAGTCCCCCAAGTTTCCCTGAAGCTTTTAGGAAGTCCCACCCAGGATTTAGGAGTAACACACTCAATTAAGGGATCTACCGCTTTCCTCTTTTTATCAAACACTTCTTTTCTTTAATGACTCTAAAAATACTTTTTTTATTATGTTATGAAATTTTATTAAATATAAACATTTTATTACTTTTAATTTATAAATAATTATGTAATAATTTTACCCACATTAATCATTACTTGTTTTTTTATGCACACCCATTACCATGCCGAAATTTTGTAAGGGATTTCTCTCTTCTCATTTCCATTCAAGAACTTATTTTATATTTGGTATCTTAAATTTCAATTTCATATTTTGAAATATATTCACCCATATTACTCTTTCTATTTAATTTATAAATTAATATATCTTCCTTTCACTTTCATTAATCATCCCATGATCCTTTATTTACACCTATTACTATGTCGAAATGTAATAAGAATTCTCTTCTTTATTCATGTTTCATTATTACCTTATACCTTCTATTTTGAATTTATAAAATTAGTATATGTATTAACATGTACCTATTACATCCCATTTTATTTATATGTTACAATAATCCCCTTTCTCTCTCTTCAAACTAATTGTATGAATCCTTAATTGAGGCAGTTATACTGGGGAAATATCACCAAGATTATCAATTCCAAAAACAATTGTGTAGTGAATATTGTACCCATTCCCAATAAAGATTGTACAAATTTATGCACATATAATTTTTATTGGGTATTTAAATTTATTTATTCGATGCTTTATAAATGTGGAATAAATTAGAATGATTAATGAATCCATGTTTTATGATCTATGTAGCTTATTTAACCATGATAATTAAATGAATGTGATGTGTGAGCCTAGAATTGTATATCTCTCAAATGAATTGGGTAATATTTACTATCATGATATATCATGTTGGGACATATAGTGAACTTGATTCCATTATGGGACTTTTTCTACCATTATTTCTTATAGTTTTAGCCTTCACTATTGTTTATGATGTAGTGTTTTAATTTTTTCCACATCTCCCTTGTTGTGATTATCAAGTTATATCATGTATCGATGTCCATGATTTTGATTAATACTCTTTAAATTCCAGTTGATATTTCTAATTTATAACATGTATCATATTATTCCATTTTATTCCCATACTAGGCATTATATATCACCCCTTTCATATGTTTTCCCCCAGTTATCCTCTGCAGTTTAAAAAAGGCATGGAATTATAAAAGTACATTAAAGAAGTTTTCAATAATGTTATTGTATCCCATGTTCAATATGTTATTATATGTACCTAATTCCCAAATAAAATATACATATAAATATTTTTTTTGTATTAATCATAATTTAAATGTTATAAATCCGGTCTTAATTTGAAATAAATATTAGGGTATTTATAGCTGGTATTAGAGAAATGTATAGTTATTTATGGGAATAGGATTGGAAAACCCTAGTGAAAGACTTAGGGATATGAATAAGTATAAGAAAACATACATATATTTATTTAGTATATATTAAGTGGTTTATTATGAAAATAAATCCATTTCTGGATGCTACAAGTGGAAATAGTTTTATTAAAAATATACCTAGGTGTAACAACTTTGAAATGATTTGTCGAGCCAGACTCGATGTAACCTGGTACATGACAATGTGCCTTACTTTGAACCTGGATTGAAACTCTTGGAGGATATGCTTTGGTAAAATAATAAACTCATTAAAACCCATTATTAGGAGAGAGAGAAAATCCCCATAATTGTATATGTTAGGAAATATATCATAATTAATATAGATTAAAGCCTAGAAATTCTTAAGAAAATACATGTAATTTATATATAATCCATTTAATTTTATCAGATTCCTATTTATGAGTTTAATAGTTTTAAGCATACCATCCCTTATCCAGTTTTTGATAATTTAAATAATTATAACTAGAATAAAAATGTTAATGGTGGGCTTACCATACATAGTTTTATTCATTCCTTCATATCAAAAAAGTTTAGTAAAAGTATCCAAACAACACCACAAATCTTGGAAGAGGATTTTTCCGTGAAAATGGAAAATGGGGAAATTATGGAATCCCAAGTATATAACTTCAAAACTATCAATGATTTTGAACTGAACATCCCATAGAACCATTTCATAAATTGTTTTTGTGTATGTTGAAGAAATTATGGGAATAGGTTGTCTTTACCTATATAGATTCAATATAAAATCCCATGAGAAATAATTAACTCTTCGTATTGTGAATCGAACCCTGATTTTGTACAAGTGAAGGGAGGGGGATGGATATTCTATATCAATATCATCTCAAGGAATGATATTATTTCCTTATAAGAAAGTATAGCTTATTGAAATTCTCAAGTATAAGGAAAGAACCATCCTTGAAGTGATGACTATTTTGAGGGAATTTTCGAATTTGTTTCTTAAGGAATTATATGGTCTTCCTCCAAGATGAGAGGATGAATTTTCAATCCGGATTATTCTTGGGTGTTTGAATTATCCAAGACCCCATATAATGTGTCTGTTTTGGAACTTGAGGAGCTGAAAAAACAACTGTCGGAGATTTTGGATAATGGTTTCACACACCCAAGTAATTCACCATGGGGTTCACTAGTCCTCTTCATCGTGAAGAATGATGATCCCATGTGGGTTTTCCTTAATTATTGTGAGGTCAACAATATCACGATAAAGAACAATTATCCAATTCCATAGACTAATGGAATGTTTGATCAGCTATGTGTACCATAATACATCTACAAGGTGGATCTCAAATCAGGATATTATCAAGTGAGGTTGAAGAAGGAAGATATACCCAAAGCCACATCTCATAAAATGTATGTGAAATATTAGTTCCTATTTATTCTATTAGGACTCACAAATTCTCGAAAAATCATCATGGACATAAGGAATAGAGTTTTTTATAAATTAAATCATCAAATTTGTGGTCATATTTATATATGTTATTCTAATATACTCCAAAAGAAAGTAAGAACACGAGGAACATTTGGAAAAAAATTTAAAGACCCCGTGAAAAGAGAAGATTGATGGTAATTAAAAAAAATGTGAGTTTTGGTCAAATAAACTCACATTATTGGGGAATATAATCACAGGCATTGGGATATATGTGGACCCATAAAATGGAACTTTAATAATGGTTAAGTAAAACATCTATGAAATATATCCATAGATAGCATGGATTAGTTGTGTATTATCATCGATTTGTGAGAAACTTCCCATGATTTTCAATACATCTTACCAATCATACTTCAAAGGGAGTGATGTTTTTCTATATGCAAGAACGTAGTAAAGCTATCGGCATCTCAACAGATGACTTATCACTACACTAGTGCACACACTACCAACAAGTGGGGAACTCTTTGTGGTATAAAGTGTTTCATCAATTAATATAATAGGTATTATGTAAATTAAAAATGATAAAGTGATATCCAAGGACTAATGGTAGTTGAAAATGCATTTGAGAAATTATCCCATGCATTATCTGGAGTTGGAAGTTGTGATATTTACATTGAAAATCTGGCGGCATTATCTCTATGGTGAATGTTTTGAGATATATATTGATCACATGAACCTAAAATATATATTCACATTGAAAGATCTTAATATGAACTAGTGAATATGGTTATATATTATCAAGGATTTCAACTTCTCAATCCACAACCATCCTGGAAAAGAAAATAAGGAGGTGGATGATCTATGTAGAAGAGTTCATGAATCTATATCAATAATGATAATTGAGAAGGATACAATTTTCATAATCCTACAAAGGATGTATAGGGGAATTATTAATAAGGAAACATCATCAACCCTTTCACAAATTGTTTTTCATACATACCTTATAGAGAAAATAAATGATGCTCTATGAAATTATGTAGAAATTTAGAAGAGGGTGGAATACATGAGGTAAAGGAAATCCTTAGTGTTTAAAATTTATGAATAAAGATATACCTGATTTGTGATAGGACTATGTGTTCCATAATATCTTGAGATAAATAATGAACTATTGGATGATGCACATTGTTAAAATTTCATCATTAACCCATGATGCACAAAGATGTATCAATATTTTTATAAACACAATTCCTGGGACAATATAAATACGGATATCATTGAATATACATCAAGGTTCCTAGAATTTGAGAAAGTGAAGGATGAATGAAATAATTATAAGAGGATGATGAAACCATTACCCATGAAAACATGGAAATGGAGGAACATCACCATGGTATTTTTCACCAAAATTAATAATTAATCATAGAGAAACAATGATATATGAGTTTGTATGGATCATCTTACAAATATATCTCACATTATCACAATTTTAGAGGGCTTCACAATGGATCTCCATTCACAGATATAAATTATATATGTGATAATACTGCATGGATTACTACTATGGATTGTATCCAATCAACATTTGAGATTCACCTCAAAGTTCTATAAAATTATACGAGATTCTATTAACACTAATTGGTTATTTAGCAAGGCTTATCACCCTCAAACTGATGTCCAATTTGAGTGGACTATTTAGACTATAGAGTAAAAGTTGCTATAATATTAAATGGACTTCAAAGGAGGATGGATAATTCATCTACCTCTGATCAAGTTCTCATATAAAACAAAGGTTCCACTATAGTATCCAAACGTCCCCCTTTGAATCCCATTATGGGAAGAGGTTCAGAACCCCTAAATGTTGTGATGGATTTAGGGAACAAAAACTCCTAGGTCCATAAATGGTTCAGGAAATAGTAGAAAAGTTTAATACTATTCATGAGCACATCAAGAGTACCTAGAGTCGATATATGAGCTATGTTGACTATCATAGACGAGACCTAGAGTTTTATATTGGAGACAGACAACTAAAAATTTATCATATACCCATGGTATCAAGGAATTGTTGGAAACCATGGAATATGTATATCCTTTAGCTATAATGATGGTTTTAAAAACCTATACCCACAGATTTAGTATGTTTTACCCAAACTTATGAAACTATGTGTATATATTTCTCAAATAAAATGAAACTTGGGGGAATCGAACCCATACCACTACACCACAGTAGTAGCACATTACCACTACACCTATTTTTCTCTTATATATATATATATATATATAAGTTATCATATATATATATATAAACTGTGGGTTTAAATAAAACATATCGCATCATGATTTGAACCTGCACAACTCTACTGTAGATTAGAATAATCATCACACTACATAATTTTAACTTATATGCATATACATATACATTATATTATATATACATATATATATATATATTTGGTATAAATAATATTTAGCTAGTGGGATTTGAACCTACACCACTGATCTGTTGATGAAGAACCTTACCACTACACAATTTTAAATTATATGCATATATTTTTATAATATTATATATATATATATTGTCTGTATTAATAAAAAGTAGCACACGAGATTCAAACCCACACTACTGCTCTGCAACTGAAGAACCTTACCACTATAGTTGTTTCTCTTATCATTATATACATATACCTTATCTTATATATATATATATATATATATATATATATATATATTAACTAAGGGTATAAAAAATGTATCATATGGAATTCTAACCCGTAACGCCGCTCCTCAGCTAAAGCACCTTAACACTATACCATTTGACATATCTGTGTGTGTGTGTGTGTGTGTATAAATATATGTTATCTTATATATATTTATTTATAAAACATGGTTATATGTAAAATATCATGGCAATAGTTTTTACCACCCATTTTTTATCACAAACATAAGGGACCCTATACCCATGGTTCAATAAAAACATTGGTATATGCTTATATATTGAAGGTTATACCCACTGTTTTGATAAACCGTGTGTATAGGCTTATACATTGAAATCTATACCCACAGTTCCTGGATAACCATGGGTAAAGGCTTATTTTCTGAAGCCAATACCCATAGTTGACGAGAACCACGGGTATAGACTTTCCCGTGGAATTCCCATGCATGTTTTTGGATTCCTGGTCTTACACGGGTACCATATACACATGTTTTAGTATGAACCATGTGTATAAGTTAGAAAATCTCACATATACCAACAGTTCATTAAAACAATGGCTATAAGTGCGTATATAGACATGGTTTTTGGGAAAACCATGTGTATATAAAAATTTTCCAATATTGACATGGTATTCCTCCCCATATTTCTATAGAATAAGGTGATGAGATTTGGTAAGAAGGGAAAGCTTCATCCAAGATACATCAGCCCCATTGATATCCTTGATCACATCATATCAGTGACCGACCATCTAGAACTCCCAACAAACACATCTCATGTACATGATATAATCCATGTATGCCTCTTGATAAAGTACACACTAGGCCCATCACATGTACTCAATCCATTGGTGGTACTATTGGAGAATTATCTTTCATATGGGGAGAAACTGGTGAAGATCTAAGATCATAGAAACAAAGATCTACAAAATAGGACAATTCACTTGGTCATAGTGATATGGAGAAATCCCAAGTTTGAATAAGAGGAATGGGAACCATAGGAAGTGATTAAATAGAGTTATACTCATTTATTTTAGTGAGGAAAATGAAAATTTTTTGGGAAATATTATTTAAGAGGGGATATTTTAACGAACTAAACTGTTTTAAATAAAATTCATCTTTTTATTTGATTAAATGTGTTATTAATTAATATAAAAATAGAAAACACAAGAACTTATTTTGATTTATTATATTAAATTGGATTTAAAATAATATTATGTATTCTTACCATTGAAAATATATCCATTGAACAATGACCAGTTAATTAGAATGGATATATGGTTTTAAAAAATCTAATTGACACAGACAAGGGATGTGATGGATTGGACTAGTAAGATTGTACACTATGAATCCCATTTGTCAGATATCTTGAGGGAGATACTATCACTATGATTTTACCTTGATCAAGACTGAATCTAATATCCAAAAATGTAATAATGATTGAAACCATTTATGGGGAAGTTCAAGTTCATTGAGATCACAACCAAACTGTGTTTGTCGAACCACTCCATGAAAGTCTCTCCATCACACACCATACTATCATTGCTTTTTCTTATGTATTAATGTGATATGTATCAAGTCACTATAAATATTAATATTTACATTATTTTTTATATAATAACTAATAGATTTTCATCATATTATCGTTACATTATAAATGATTTTTATTTTGTTAAAATAATGCAAAAAAAATGTATTTATTGTTAATATTCAAATTCATTTAATGAATATATGATTTAATAAATGTTTTGAAATAAATAAAATATTAATAAAATATTATTATTTAATTTTTTTATAAAATATAAATGATAATAAAAATTTTATAAATTCAATTTTACTTTTTTTAACAGGGGTTTGATAACTCTTATTCTCAAAAAACATAAAAATTTTAAATAAATAAGGATTTTATTTTAAAAGTAAAAATTCATATATTTTAAAAATTATTTATAAAATATTAATATTGTTTTATGGAATCATAATGTCAAAATTATATAATGATTAATTTTTAAAAAACTTTCTGACATAGTAAAATTTTTTAATAAAAATTAAATATTATATAAATATAAATTGTGTTTTTTTTTCTTTATAATAACACAAACATGGTGTAATAAATAATATAACATCTTTACTTGTAAAAAAATATGGTTTACCTTTTTTATAATTTATTTTATTTTTATTTGGTTAATTTCATAAATATTTCTAGACTCCTCCTAACCCATTAATATATTTTAAGGTTCTAAAATCAATTATTTATGAGCATGAATCACCTCCACATAAGAATGTGAATTATTTTATTATGTTCAGCCATTGAAATTATAAAATAATGAGAACCATTCCAATTTTTTAGAAACCATTGGAAAACCCATGGGATTTTTTTTAGTTTTTGTTATTTGATAATGTAGAGTCCAAGCCCTGGAAAATAAATAAATCCACCTCTTTTCCTATATAAACTCACACAATAACCAATTTCCATTTACTAAGTCTTCATTTAGAAATTCCATTCTCTTCCATATATTCTCAAGATCAACCACAAGGATCCCAAAATATCTCAAACATTCCCTCCAATTCTTTTGGATTCAGACACTCTAGTAAGGGATCTTCCACTCTCCTCATTTTATCAAGCAATTCCTTCTGTAATGTCACTAAATTTTGTTTTTTATAATATTGGGATATTTTTTTACAAATACCATTACATTCAATTTGATGTATAAATAATTAGATCTTCTTTTCACTCTCATTAATCCTTCAATGATCCATTATGTACACTTATTACCATGCCGAAATTTAGTAATAGGTTTCTCTCTTCTCATTTCCATTCAAGAACTTATTTTGTGTAATGTATCATAAATTATAATTTATTATATTGATATAGGTTCTTCAATATTCTCCATAATTTAAAATTTATTTATAATTGATACAATACCCCTTTCACATTCATTAAGACTCCCAATATCCTTTATGTACACATATTACAATGTTGAAATATACTAATGATTCTCTACTTTATTCTTGTTTTCATCAATAACATATGTCATATATATCCAATTTTTAATGTTAGGATATGTATTTAAATGTTTATATTACTTCCCATTTGGTTCTATGTGATGAGATAACACGTTTCCTCTCATCAACCCAATTTTTTGAATCATTAAATTACGTTGTCTTGCGGCCAAAATATAGCCATATTTTTCAATTCCCAAAAAATTGTGAAGTGACTATTGTACATATTTTTTATGATGGGTGTTCACCTTTATACACAAATAATTATTATTGGGGATTTTCACTTAAATAAACCACCCTCTTTGATTTTGGAATAAATTATGATAATAAATGAATCTAGGTTTCATAATCCATGTGGCACACTTGAGCTCGTGAATGAAATTAATGTGATGGGTGAACCCATAGTTATATAGTGCTCTAATGAGTTGGGTAATGTATTTTATCATGATAAGTAATTTTTTTATAGGGAGTGAACCTTATTTCTTTATGAAATATTTCCCACCATGATGTCTTGGTGGGTTATCCTTGAAATATTTTTACGATGCAATGTTTTATTTTGTTTCCACATTTCCCATGTTACAATTAGCATTCTATGTCATGTCGAATTGTTCATGATTATTATTCTTACCCTTTTAATGACCCATTTATGTGTATATTTTCATCATGTATCACTCTATTCCATTTTTATTCTTTTAATGGGATTTATATCTCACCACATTTTTATGTTTTTCCCCTATTTATTGCCTGAATTTTTTTAAAAACATGGAATTTTTGTAGCATTTTTATAATGTTTTCAATAGTTTTATTTTATCCCATGTTTAATATGTTATTCTATTTACCTAATTCCCATTTAAAAAGACATATCTATCTTTTGGGTTGTATTAAGTGTAATTGTTTTTAAGAAATTAGATATTAATGTGAAATAATTATAAGGATTATTATAGTCATAAATATATATTTAATGAATATATATTATATTAATTATATAATTATTTTTCTTTATTGGTGAATTATTAATTGTATTTTTTTCATTACATCCATCAAATTGTGAAAACAATACCATTATGTATATATGGAACATCATTTTCATTAAGTGATTTAATTCATTTTTCTTCATCGCTATATATTACTAGTTCTATAATAGTATACAATTAATAAATATTATAATTATTTAATGTTTAAAACTCTTTATATGATTAAACAATGAACAAGGATCATGTATTGGAACCATAGAAGATAAATATGAAATAAAACAGATTTTGTTCTCAATCAAATGTTCTTTTTAGTGAAGAAATTGGTAGTTAATGGCTAATTGGAAATTATATTCGAATGATACATAGTATTTTATGCATGAATATGTTTATATAATATTTTTATATTAAATATATATTAATTATACAGGTGGATTGAATTCATACAATTCAAGATGCTTCTTGAGGTAATGGTATTATGTTGCAATGTGAATTATTTTACGGATAGGATATATAGAACATTAATTGATGGAAATTATATGATCCTTATAATTTAAACCACATATATCTTCCAATCATTTAGTTATTTTTGGGTTTTCCATTTTTTCATTTCATTCCCCACTCTTTGGAATATAAAATTATTGGGAAATTGTTTTTATGAAAGTTTTACTTTATTTAATCTTTGGTTGAAAAACTATTTATTCCATGTCCTTACTCATCAATATTATTTTATGGTTGTTTATACATAAACATGAAATTTTTTAAAAAGTTTATTTTCACTAATATTTACCTTTTTTACAATGGATTAAAAGAAATAATTTTTAAAATATTTTACAACCAATTAGTTATTGAATTTTAAAAAAGTATTAAAGTAATGTACACTTTTAATTTATATGATATTAATGGATTTAACTACAATCATGGTTATTATTTTCATTGAATCTTAATTGAAAATTTTGATGATTATTTTCAAATAAATGATGTTACATTATATTAAGGTTATTATTAGTTAAGATGTTATGAAAATAATAGGTTGTTTTATGATATTTAAAAATAATGTTTTGGATTATCATTTAAAGATATTCATGCATATATGTCCACATCCTTTAAATATTGTTAGGTTTCACGGGTTATATGTTGTTATGATGCCAACAAATATTGAGGATAGATTTTGATGATGTTGTTCTTAGGTTGATTAAATATACTCTATTTCATTTCCATGGGTTAGTTAACTTATAGTGATATAGTTAACACTCTTATGATATTATACTCTTCTATTATTTTGATTGTTTATGAATATGTGATGATATGATGTTTATAAACCAAGTTTAATTTTAATGTGTTATTCTATAATGATATGATGAATATTTTATGATATTTTGTAACACTTATGTGTGGTTTTAATTATGTGATGAGTGGAACTAGAATTATATAACCCATGAAATCATTGGAAAATAATTATTACTAATGAGATAATAAGGACTGGATGAATAAGATAACCAATTTATGTAAAGGAATATTTCTAATATGATTTTATTGGTAGAGGTCCATTACTAAGAAAATGATGGATTGGGGAGTGAACTAAACCCACTATTGTTGCCCTGGTAATGATCCATTACTAAAGACATTATTTTCTATACATATGTATATGTTGTAAATATATGTCTTATTCTTATGATATGTTATCATTCAACATGATTTATTATTGATGATTATCAAATCTAGTAAATTATGTCTATTATTTTCACCACACCTTATTACATAATTAATTATTAAATATAATTTACTAATTGGGTATAAAGTCTTCTAGTTATTATCCTGTTCTCATACCCTTATTATTACTCTAATATATCATAATTTGTTTATATATCCAATTTATACCATTAGTGATCATGTGAGGTCAGTATTTTTTATATATCAATTTCCCCCAGTTTATGATTAATGTTATTAATAAATAAATTTCTAAAAAGGTTACTTTGAGAGAAGAAAGTTTTGGGGATATTGAAGAACATTTATTAAATAGTTTGGTTATGTATCTACTCTCCAAAGTCACGAAACCTTTTTAGTTATAATAGGGGTATTGTTATAAAATATATTGAACATTATATTGAAATGAGAAAATATTTTTGAAAATATAATTGGGTCACCTCATTTTTTATGATATAATGTTTTAGTTATTTTTGTAGATTAGTGTTATAAAACATTATTGATGAACCTTAATACAAGCCTATATATGCATTAACATCCTATTTTATCGAAAATAAAGTAGTACGGATATCTTAAAAATACGTTAGTATTTAGATATTGGATAGTGTAAGTGGATGTTCTATAAATTCACCTCGGGGTATAATTATGAAACGGGAGAATTGGGTATAAACATGATCATCACTAATCCTTTATTTTTATTAGTCACACTATGTAGTGGTTTTATTCAATGTCTAAAACTGTGGTGAAAAAATAAAAATCTTATATACTAAGATATATTTCCTATTATCTAATTTGAAGTGCTCATTATCATTCTTAACATGGAACACTATGTTTAAGAAACTGCATTATACTATCATTGTTTAAATAATATCATTATAATATTGATAATAAATAGTTGGTATGTAAAGGAATTATTGTATTAAAAAAAATACGCTAAAAATTTATAGATAAATATAAAACATTTGTAAATAATTATTCAAATTTTTAGGTCATGATATGCTTGAAAAACACACTTTGCCTCGAAAATGTGTCTTATTGATTTTCATTAGATAATAGTAAGAATTAGTTCTGCCACTATTATAAAATTTATTTTACAAAATACATTATTTTTGGAATTAATATGTAAATATTATATATGAGGGATTTTTTGGAATTTCCATAAAAAGATTTAATTTTTTATGAATAATGAAAAATAATGGTTGTTTTTGAAAATTTTGTTATCTTATAAATCATTTTGAAGGTTCGATTATGTTTCAATTATTTTTTCAAACAAGTATTAGTTATTTTATAATATTAATAATTCAATTAGTATTATTATAATTTATTTTATGGTTTTTTTATTAAAAGATATTATACATAAGAAATTATTTATTATAGAAAAATGAATTTGATCGTGTTATCTGTTTTTAATTTGTAATTATATTATTAAATTTAAATTATTTAATTTTTATAAAATTTATTTTATATTTGGAATCCGAATGTAAAATTTGAGACTGACTCTACATTATTTTATGGTCAAAATTAATTTTAAAAACAATAAACATGTGTCACTGTATTAATGGTTAGAAAAGTTTTACAAAGTGGGGGTGAAGTTAAACCAAAACACAAGGGTGTTTTTCTAATTAAAGTTTTATATATATAATTTTTTATAACTACGTAAAACTAATCCTTTCCCAAATTTTATTTTCCTTCCATTTGGAATCATTTATCATGAGAATGACATTATATTATTTTTTTTATATTTACAAAATCCAAACTGTGTCATCTCCCCCACTTAAAAAAGGAAACCCCTTAACTCTCCTTATTACACCACTATGAGAAGTTTATATTGGAAAAACAAAGCCAATATCTCACCCAAAAATCCTTATCTATAGTCTATAGGTACTGGTATTCTCACTATACAAACTCTAGGACCCATAGAAGGATATATAAATGAGGTAATTCAATAAAGAGGTAAACACCTTCACCAATCACATTATATTTGTTACTTATTTTTCCTAATATAAATTTATGTTATTTACTATAAAATAATAAATTAAGTATACTAAATGTATTTAAAGATTATTATGATTCTGATCCACCTTTAACTAGTCTTTCCATCAAATGTGAAGAAAATGTATCACTCATGCATATGTGTGGAGTACCTCCTCCATGTATAGATACAATTGATTTTCCAACACCATATATCATTGGTGGTTATTATGATTGGTATACATTTTATATATGATATATATGATATTTTTCATAGGGATTTATAAAATCATATCTACCTTCTTACCTTTCATTACATTGGAAAATGATAATCTCTCTAGTGCAAATGTGTAGACTACCATGTCCACTAAGTTGTGTGATCCACTATTCATTTTTTATTTACATGGATCTATAAGAAGAATATTTTTAATAAATATATATGATATAGAAAATATAATAATTTTAATTTGAAGGTGAGATAGTATTTACCTTCCTTTTTTTATATCCTTTGGAATTTGGAAACACCATTCATTGGCACGTAGGGCCTACCATCACAATTAATGGTGTAATTAATATTCCATCTATGTATTTTATGGATGATTATAAATATATATATATAATGAGTATTTATGATATTTATATAATCATTATATTTATAGATATTATGAACCCATGAACATGTTCAAAGAGGACAACGACCAAACTAAAATATACATGAAAAAACAAAGTAGATTTCACCTAAAAATGTGATTTTATTAAAAATTAATAATAAAAATGATAAAAGGTTATATGTAAATATTATATTCTATGATATATATGATTAATTTTCCTAAATATATTTATAGAAGATAATTATTTATTATATTCAATGCTTTAACACATATGAATGAAGTTGGACCTACAGTAAGGGTTTATTTCACAATCTTGTCATTATTCAAGATTGATTATTTTTAAGTCTCCAACAAGGGGTTATTTGATATTTATATATTAAATAATATATATATTATTAAATAATTTTAATATCTATAAATTATATGATTTACTTTTATATTCATATCTTTAAGTAACCATGCAAATGAAATATTTTTTAAGAAAAATCTAATTGGTTTTTCCACTCTATTGAGAATATTTTTGTCCATGGACATAATATTCAAAAAATGATTAAATAATGTTTTTTACTCTTCTATATTTATTTATTATAGGAATTTTAACATATTTTTTATTTTTAGAAACCTGTTCAAAATGAATATTCTTTTAATTTTCTGAATGTGGTCTATTTTAATTCTTACAAGAAATATGAAAGGAATATTTATTTTAACACAAAAAACATATATTTAATTACCTAAAGTAATGAAATCCAAATTATCTAAAGAATACAGTAAAAGTTTCCATAATTATTTTTAGTGAAAATGTTATTCTTATTATTTTCAAAAGGTTTTATATTTTAAATAAGTGATTTCAATCTGAAAAGGGTATTTTCATCATGAAATTTTTCTAGTTATTTTTTATTGTATTTCCATCTATGTTAATATCAAATGTCGAATAATATAGTAATGATATACTAAAATTATACCATAAAAAAATTTATAGTTTATGATCAGTTTCACTAGGTAATGTGTTGATATTAATTACAGGACTTATTCTAATAAATATATTTTTTTTATTTTAAGTAATGTTAATGATGATATTTTTTTTTCTAGGATGAATGAACTAGACTAATTAAAGGATTAGTGGGGAAAACATTCCTTGCCACTAAATGAATCGGTTGGTATCCTGACACAAAACCACAAAGGTATTTAGTTGAGGCATTATCCAATAATGTAGATGTCATATCCATGGCCTTGACAATATGTTTAAGTTGTCTGAAATTATTTATTCCATCATTATGATATAAGTTATTGATATCAATTTTATTATTTTAATACTTATTATATCCAGGGATATGCTTAAATCTCATGTGATTATTTATATGGGATTATGTGATCATCATTTATTTCTTCCATATTATTGATGCCTTATTGATTCTATGATAGCTTTCATTGTATACATAACCTTATAGAGATTCTGATATCACCCCCTTCTAATTTTAACTTTAACTTGTATTACATGAAGTTTATTATGATTAATATATATAGATATTTACAAGGGAATAATAATGTTCTAAAAAAATAATATGTTATATTTTATGTAATTTAATATTCATATATGTATCAAGTATACCAAGACTACTGAAATATTCAGTTATTTTAGATATGATTCCTTGTAAATATTCATAATGTAATAACATAACCATTGGTTCCATGATGCTAGGATTGAGGTATATACATTTGGAATTAGTGTAACTTTAGTAGAAATCATGAGATATATATTTATAAAATCATATATTTTGGAACATAACACTATGACTACATTTTATAATGATTCCACATATAATATAACATCCTAAGGATTTGGTAATGTATATATTATTTTGTTTTCCAAAAAAATCTGTTTTTGGATACTACATCCAGATGTTGTTTTTACATAGATACATTTACAATTAATAACCCTAAAAAACATTGTTGAGTATATATTGTTCATCGTGTTGGTGTATGGTGAGTGTGACCTTACTAAATATATGTTTTGACACTCTTAGTGGATATGATTTTTTTCACCCACAATTTATTTTTAAAAGATTATAATATATTTGAAAACATTTTCATGGTTTATGAATATTCCAAAATAAGCAATTTTTAATATTCAAGGAATAGTTATGAATAAATTATCAGTTTTTGTTAAATATTTCACTACTTTCAATTTGATATATTGTGATTCAAAGTGACATCATCTAATCAAGTGAATGATTATTTTATAAATAGTGTTATAATATGGAATGAAAACTATGTAAATTCACATAAACAATATATGAATTTATTTCCAAGGTAAAATAACAAAGGTAAGTCTTGAGATAGAGCTAGAATTGAAAAAATTATAATTATATTGGGGTATATGACTTAGGTTATGATAAATAACCTTACCAATATGTATCAACCTACTAATCTACAATTTGATGTCACAAGGTTACATGGTTTCCTATGACAATAGCCTCCATCATTCAATGGAACCAAAAATCCATTGTTAGTTATGTAGTGTATAAGTTCCATAGAAAATATATTCCCCATTTTGGAATGAAATTAAAGGGATACATTTTTAATGATAGTATATCATTTTTTGGGTTATGTAGAACAATAATGGTCACTAATTCAAAATACAAATGGGTAGGGGAAAATAGAAAGCATGGAGTGTATGAATTGAATGTTAAAAATCTTGAAAAAAAAATTTCTCATGAAAAATGGGTTGATATGGAGAGAATATTCACATGTCTAAAAAATGAAGAGGAATTTATTTCAAGGGAAGAATATAACTTTACATGGTTAGAAAGGCATCGTGTGTACTACATATGTAATCAAATGTAAAATATGGACTATTTCCTTGATGTTATTATGAAAATTCATTAATGGGAAATACTATTCAAAACATTCTCATCATATGAATAGAATATATCTTATGCTATTCAGAAAGAGAACTAATTTTCTTTGTCATATATATTAAAAGAAAGGAAAGAGAATAAGAGGATGAGTGAGATAAAATGGATAAGAGGATGAATATTAAAGGGAATTTTAAAGCATGTGATACTAATTGAAGGAAACAAAAATTTACATTTTAAAAGAAAATGAGTTTACTTGGAGGTTTGATAAAAAGGACATAATGGTCATGTATGATAGGGTATGGGAGAATCCATCTATTTTTAATGATTTAATTATAATTAGATATTTTAATTTTCCAACAAATTATCCTAATGATATATAATCTTACCCTTAAATAATACAACGGTAGATGGTCATTATTTTGTAATTACTACATCAAAAGTGTCATTTCTTAGAGGAATGGTTAATGGTACACTTATCATATACTCCAGAACCGAATTTTTTTTATTCAATTCTGGTTCTACCTAATATTTTATATCAAATAATTTTTTTATGAGTACTAACTCACAACCTCAACAACTAGATATTAATTTTTATATGAAAACACCTAAAGGTGGGATGACCATATCTCAGGTATATAACTTCTCTCAAATTGAATTTTTTGGAATGTTTTTATTTTTAATACTATTATCCTTCCTCTTGTTGAATTTTGGGCAATTTTATATATGGATGAGCTCTCTCACTATATATCCCATGTAAATTATGAAGGATGGAATGTTTAATTTTATATCCAAAATCAACCTTAAATCATCTATCATCGAAAGGATAAAACTAAGAATCCAATGGAAATTGATTCTATAATTTGGGTTTTTTACCTATTATTGTTGGATATTTATCTTAAATGGTTGGGAAGAAACACCATATTGAAAATTTTCCTATTTTTTGGAATATTATGATGTATTTTTTGAGGACATATATATTCATCCAACAAATATTGATGTTCATCTTTCAATTGAACTCATATATGGTGCTAATGTGATTTGAAATGCTATATATATAGTTTTTTTATTGAGTTGTCAGAATTAAATATCCAACTCTAGGAGAATCTGTATAGGGGATTAATGCATACTAGTGAATCTCCAGGGGTGAACCTATAATTTTTGTAATAATAAATATGTGCCAATGTGTCTTTCCGTTTATTAGTTGGAAATTAACACAATCCCTATTAAGAATAAACACCATATACCCCATATAAATTATCTACGTGATCAATTATGAGGATATATTTTTTCTTCCAACAATGATATTATATATATATATATATATATCATCAGTTAAGGATCAAGAAGTGTGATATACACAAGAAAACCTTTCGTACGAGGTATGATAATTATGAATTTACAGTAATGGATTTTGGAATTACCAATCCTCATATTATCTTCATGAATTTAATAAATATAGTCTTTATAGATTACCATGATCAGTTTTTTGTATTATATCACGATTAAATTCTTATATAATCAAAGATAATTGAATAAAATTAAAAATATTTAATAATTGTGTTGGAGCCCCTGAGGAAGGAGTAGTTGTATATAAAATTTATTCATTTTTAATTTCATCATCAGAAGTCTTCATTAATAGGTTATATAATCTGATGTAAGGGTTTATCATTAGGCCCTTCAATTATGGATGTTATTGAGCAATTTCCATTATGAAACATGGTAATTTAGATCCATAGTTTTCTAATCATAGATTGACACTACATAGTGATTATGATTTATTTAGTACAATTATATAATCCACTCATTGGGCTGACTCAAAAGGGTATTATGTTTATATAGAAAATTAATATGATGATAGTTTAAAAGAATTTTAAGGAAGGTGGTTCAGGGAATAACTATTCTTACACTGCCCTATGGTGCATATATGTTTTTGTTCTATAATGGTTAATCAAAAAAGTTATCGGGATGTGTTCCCATACATAATGACATGGTGATAGAATACACCTCTCACCAATTAAAAACTCATCATAAAAATTACTCAACACATTATTTCAAGTTGGTAGTGGTAAGTTTTTCATTGACTATGTGGATACATTATCTATATGTTGAATTTTGATATATATATATATATATTGATGATAGAATATTGTATAATATATTTACATATAAAGAGTTCAATATTACACAAATAAGATTGTTGGAGTTTATCAAATATTATGATTTATCGTTACATTTCTACCGTAGGGAAGAGACAAGGTTTTAGATTCACTAATTTAGTAAGACCATGATGTTTTATCTATTATAAATATTGAAATATATCAAATATTTATGAATATTTCGAAAATATATCTTGAAATAATGTAGAGAGGGAAAAATTGTTATAATTCTTGAAAAAGTTTTAAATTATCCATTAATAAGAAGATTAATGGGGCATAAAAGGGAGATCTGGAATTAAAAAATAATATAGAAAATGTTTTTGACTTAAAATTTTATCATGTTAGAATGATATGGTTCATAAACTATATATGTTTCCCATCAATAGTAGTCTGAAATAATGATTTTTTGGAGTATTCTAATTGTTTAACTTTCATTATTCATCCTTAAAGTAAAAAATATGTATAGAGAACTGAAAGAGTGATTTGGATGGGATAATATTAAAAGGTATATTGTTGAGTATGTATCTCAGATCCTAGTGTGTAATCAAGTTAAGGTTGAGGGAGTACATTCTATGGTGGAGTTACAACCATTAAAAACACTAGTATGGAAATGGAAAAATATTCATTTTGTTATTGTCTTCGGGCACCCAAAAATATTAGAGGACCATAATGCCACTTGGGTTGTTATCAATTTCCTTATAATCTAAACATACATACTTTATATTAAGGAATATTTCAATATTAGTTAATTTCTGATAAAAAATGAATATAGTTTTAAGTATGCAAGGAGTACCACATTCTATTGTATCTGGTCAGGATATGAGGTTTACATAGATGTTTTATTGAATTCATTAGAAAATAATAGATAGAGAGTTGACTTTTTTCATTACATATCATACTCAGACAAATGGTCAGTCTAACAGGTTGATTTAAGCACTATAAAAAATATTGAGAGCTTTATCTATGGATTTAAATGGAAATTGGGATCATCACCACTATTTGGTGGGATTTTCTTAAAATAATAACTTACACTAAATAATTTTTTATGGGTCCTTGTGAATCCCTCTATAGTAGGATGTGTATAACTCCAATGTGCTCAAATAATGTTGTAAAATGAAATATAATGGGACCTAGTCCATCATAATAAATTGAATAGATGTTTTTAACCATTTAACAACATATAATGATGCCTCATATTCAATAAAAAATAATATTTAAAATCATCGATGTGATACAATGTTTTAAGTTAGTATCAAGGGGTTGCTTTGGATATCTTGTTAGAATAAGTTAATTATATTTTAAAATAAAGGAAATTATAACCATAGATATATTAATGTTTTTAAATTTCTCGATAATACCGGGATAGTATAGTATCTCCTATAACTTCCACTAAATATCATTCAAGTTCACGATGTGTTCTATTTATCTCTCTAAAGGATATACCTACTAAATATTTCACATATTCTGAACCCATAGTTCATTCCACATGATCACGATATCCCTATAGTTGAATAATTGGTTGAGATTCTAGTTTTTAGAGAGAAAGTGATTTGAATTAATACCACTCACCTCATCTATGTTTTTTTTGTGAAAACATTAATTTGAGGATGCTGCATGGGAACCTAAGGATGTGGCGAGGCAAGCATATCATTTTTTATTTTAGTTTGCGTGAAATAATTTTCTAATCATATTATAAGTGAGTATAGAGTAACACCACGATATTTAAATATATATTTCTCCTTAACTAATTTTAAGTTTTCAATATTTTTTTTAACAAATAACAAGTATGTATAAATGAAACATGATATTCTATAATTATTTAAATGTGACCAATAAAATATGGGTGTTAAATTAGTGATATAAATAGGAATATTTTAAAAAAAATACATATAAAGGTTTTTTATAAGTCCATCATATTGATAAATATGTATAAAATTTATTTCTAAAGTAATTATATGATTCAAAAATATATTATTCTTCAAAAATGGGTTTTATTGATTTAAGTGGTAAAATTATATAATTAACTTGTACTAATTTAATTTTTCATTGAAAAACTTAAATTCATTTAAAAATATATCATTTAAAAATTATTGTAGAGTATATTTTTGATAATTAACTGAAAATATGTATTTTTCATTTAATAGTGAAAATAAAAAATTTTATTGAAAACTATATTTTGACATAAAATATTTAAATGTAATAAATTTTTAAATATATGTTTTAAAGGAAAAATTATTTCTATTTTATTATTAATAATCTAATTTGGGTCACTATAATTAATTTTATTTAGTATTTTTTACATTAAATCCATTTATACTATTTAAAAAATTTATTGAAAACTAATTTTTGTCGCATTTGGTCGGATTATTTTTAAATTAAATAATGAAAATTATGCGAATTGAATTTGAATAAATGGATTAAAATTTTAAAATAATAATTCTTAATTATTATAATAAGGAAACTATACTTTTTGGTTATATGAATGGTAAAAATATTAAAAAAATCACTAAATTTAAGGCTAAAATAGGTTTATGTGGGGGTTAATCAAATAAATTAGGGTAGAATTTATAATCAAACATGTCTAAATCCAATTTTCTGGCCCTATTTTTTACTCATCCTCTACCAAATTTGATCAACTCACCATTTCGAGTCATTTTTCGTTACAATTATATTACAATATTTTAATTGATCAAGAATTCTCAATTGCGTCCCCTCCACCAGTTATAAAAGGACACCCATTCCCTATCATCTTTACTACACATTAAGTCATATTGAATGACTGAAAACGAAAAAAATATCATCCACACTACCTTATTCAAATTTTATAGGTTATGGTATTCAACAAATATAAACCCTAGCATCTTTAAGATGTCATCTAATAGAGTTCCCTCAAAGAATATGTAAAGGAAATAACCAATCACATTATTTTTACATCTATTTTTACCTCTTGGAAATATATGGTATATGTCATTAAATTATTAATTAATTATCCTCTATGTAATAAATTTTTATTTTTATTATTATGAAACCTCATTTACCAAACCTATTTTCAATCAAATGGTAATCCAAATTATCAATCATGTGTACATGTGGAATATCACCTCCATGTAGCGATATAATTCCTTTTTCATCACCATTTTTCATGGATAGTTATTATGTTGGTTTAATGATTACATATTATATTTCTAAAATATTTAGTATTCTATATTTATATTATATCTACCTTCTTACCATCCAATCTGTTATAAAATGAAAATATCCCTATTGTGTACGTGTAGACTACCAACTCCATGAAGCGATGCGATCCATTTACAATTTTTTATTTAAATTCAAAGTAATAATGATATATTTTGAAAATATATATGACATATATGATATAATAATTATTATATAATTTTTAATTATTATTTACATTTATTTCATTCTGTCTGTAGAAAAGTGAAATCAACCTTCAAGCGTTTGTATGGCTTACCGTCTCCAAGAATAGTGTAATTTATTTTTCAATATATATTATATATAGATGATTATAAATATAAATTAATAAAATATATAATATTAATATAATTTTTAAAAATAAAATTTTATGGAAGTGTTATAAATTTACAAGGATTGAAACTAATAATCAGAAACAACATGAGAAACATAAAAAAATTTACCCGAAATAATAATTTTAATGAATAATTATTAATAAAAGGGATATAAATTATTATAAGTATATAATATTTGGAATGATATAAATGAGTATGGATATTAAATATATTTATAATAAATATATAAATATTATATAGTATTTTCATCCATATACATAGGAATTCACACCCAAGGTAAGGGTTTATTTAACAATCTCAAAATTACTCAAGATTATTTATTTTTAACTCTCTAATAGGGTAATTATTTGATACTTCGGTCACAAAACAAATATATTTTATCTTAACTTGGATATTTATAGAAAATTTAATTTTTTCCTTTTATTTTTTTACTCTTTAAATACTCAGGAAACAGAAATAATATATTTATGTAAGCTGACAATTTTTTGTACCTGGTTGGGATTATTTTTCTTCAATATCCATATTTTCCATTAAATATTATAATTAATGATTCTAAAATTATATAATTATTTATTAAAAGAATTTTTTCCCATTATTTACTTTAAAATAAATGTTAAAATGGAATTTGTTTTGAAATTTTATGAAGTAAGTACTTTTAACTTCTTACCAAAATAGTGAAATGAAACATTGTTTTGACATTCACAGCTTAAATGAAATTTACCATCATCATGAATAAATAATTTTTTGAATATTACTTGAAAATATTCTAATATTACTTACAATGGAAATCATCTATTTAATATTGGGTATTTTTTATTTTAAATAAGTTATTTCAAATTGAATGTGTATTTTCCATAACAAAAATTTAGTATTATTTATAATATATTTTAATCTATGTCAATATGCATTCCTGAAAATATGATGATGGAATACTATAATGATATCATATAATAAATTTATTTGGATTCTTTATGATCTGTTTGACTGTAGAAAGTATTGAGGTTCCATATTATACTTCATTAAATACAAACAATTGTTGAATTTATGTAATATTGATTAAGTTATATTATTTAATCACATGATAAATTCAATGAATTTATTAAGTGAATTATGTGGCCCATAGTTACATAGCCCCTTGATTAAATAATAAGTATCATGATATATAATATTATGTTTATTTGGATGAGACATTACCCATTTATGTAGTTTTCTTGGACAAGGACTTGATTTTATGTTTATGTGGTCTAAAAATATGCATTTCATTAGTGTGAAATCAAATTTTTATTTATAGGTGATTTTTTAAATATTCATGATAGTATTGGATAATATTCCTGATCATGAAATTATTTATATTGAATTAAATAATATTTAATTATTTATGTAATATTATTCATTCTTTATTTATTCCAAGTCATCTTCTGATGTATGCATACCCTTACTAAGCATCCATCCGCCTACACTTCATACATTTCTTTTACCTAAGATGTCGATAAATTCATTATGATTGATATAAAAGGGTATTAATGATTTAATAATGATATCCTCAATTAAAATCATTTGTTTCAATTTATTTAATGTGATATTCAAAGATTTATCATGTTTATTGAAATTACTAAACTATTTGGTTAGGTGAGATGTTATTGCATGTATCTAGTGACAATGTTTTTATTTAACCACATACATTGGGCTACTATGACTATGGTATTTATATAACCATGTTAACAATTAATATGATGAACAACAGTATGAACCTCCTTATGATAAACCAAATGAAATAGGATTTTGAATTTTATTGATTTCTATTTTTATTAACTATCCATCTTAATATGTGATTAATGACGTCAACTTTGGTAAGATTCCACACACACATAATAATATAAAAATGAATTTTTATGGTAGTTTATTTTATGGAGATAATTGTGGAATGATGATTAAATTTATTATATTCTATTAATAAGGGATGTATCACCAATATAAATGCCTAAATGGAAAGGGAAGTTGTTATATACTTAGAAAATAAGTGGGTAGAGTAAATATTTGTTAAGGGAAACTAAAGTGTTCAATGGAGAGAAATGATGTACGTCTTAGGCTGTTAGGTCAGAACGGATAATGGAAGATGTTCTAGTTGGGGTGGATAGACCAAATTTAATATATTTAAAAAAATTAATGGATTAATTAAATTGATTAATAATGTTAATTATTATGTTTGATTATAAACTATAACATCCCTGACCTTCGATCCACTAAACAGTTTCCTTGAGCCGGGTTGTAACATAATATTAATCGCACCTCCCCGTACGCCATAGGTTACTAACTAGTAGAGAGGGTATAACAAGTAATGAGGGGAGACTATACCCTCTTTACTAGAGTAAGCCATAGTAGAAAAAATATAAACAGAAAAAATAATATTTAATTTCCAATAAAAATTCATAACAAATATCCCATAAATGGGGTACAAAACATATCCAACAGTAAATATGATATTTCATACTACGGTGCTAAGTGAAAACCCAAAACGAAAGGAAAACAATGGAATTCAAAAAATGGTTTAGGATCCACATTCCATACGTACATCATCCAAAAACTGAACCCGAGTCACTTCTCAAACAGAAGGCCAATATCACTTGTCTTGACCTAAAATCGAGAAATCTTCATGGGTACCCATGACGGACCGAGTAGGGTGTGAGTACAGTGCTCAGTAAGCCCCCACCAATGGTGCCTAAAAATATCCATTCTAATTGATAGTGCATGAAAGCATAAAGTATATGGTAACTAAACAAGGAACATTTTTTGGGTAATTAGCTAACAAAGATATGTTTAGTTCATGGTTAGCCTTTTTCCAAATTTCATTTTTTACAACATGTTTTTTATTTTATTTTTAATTATTAATATAAGGTCCATTAGTTAGGAATACATATAATCCACACTAGGGTCTAAGGTAAACAATCACATTTAATAGGGTAAATAATTCAAGTACCTATCTTACTTGGGATACACATATCACATCAACACATTATCCTCATTTCAAAGCCTTGGTCCGGGTGGAATGAAACTATTTGGGGAATAGATCCCTTATCCCCTTCCCTAATTCGTGCATTTTTTTGGGTGGAGTTTTAGATCCTCAGTCTAACTCAACCCATGGGCATAGTACCTCATGTAAATACCCACACTCTACCAAGCCATGTGACATTCTTATTCATCCAATCACTATAATCATTCCACAACACAACCAATCATAACCAATTCCACTGGGAAATTACAATACAGGACAACAACATTGAAATTAATACTATAATATAATTCCTTAACACATTTACCAATTACAATTTATATCCATTTAACCAAATTCCAATTTTCAAGAATTAACCCATTACATGTGGTAAAAATTCTTCATATATATCCAATATATATAAATTACTATATATTTACCAATTTTCTCATTCACTATTTCACATGAATTTACCCCAAATGCATTTTAGGTTCGATTTTTATAATATATTTCACAGTAACATTATAACATTCAACCCATCATGTATTTTCCAATCTTTCCCCTTTATTATCCCATTCAATATTCATATATTCCCTTATGAAACAATTTACATGTTCTCAATTCGTAATACATTTTTATTTTAGCATAATCATCATTTTATATGTACTAATCATATTTGGCATTTCAGCATAATTCATATACTATTTGACATAATCCCATTTAACCCCATTAATCCACTTTTAATTTTTTCCAAACTAACCTTTATGAAATTACCTAAAAACCCATTAACATACTTTAATAATCAAATTACAATTAATCAACCATTTATAAAAGTTTTATATGGGCTCAAATTATCATTCAAAAACCCTTCATTTAGAACGACCATTTTCTAGGAATGGGAATGCTGGAACACCATATTGGTGGCCCTAAAATTGTAATTTAATCCTCTATGCGGACTATGGGGACCATGAAGGGATGAAGTAATCATTTATACACCAAATTTATCAAACCATTCTCAAGGTAACCAATACAAACCAAGATAAAGGAAAAATCTCAATATGCATGCACAAATCTATAACAAAACTGTGTGATATGACTTGTAAACAACATACCTAATATTAGAAAATGAACACACACTTAATCATGGCCTAATACCCTCATTCAACCACCCTTTGATGCCTTAACCTAAATCTCTCTAGAAAATAAATGTCTTAGAGATTTAGATGGAGAGATGGAAAAGATAAAATCCCAAAATGAAAAAGATAATAAAGAGTGGGATTAGCAATACTCGGATCATTGATCCACTGCTGAAGGCACTACAAATGACTAAGAATTGAAATATAATCACCACTTGGAAGATCGTGGGAGATTGGCTCATTTCTATGGTTCAATAGAGAAAAAATATAGGAAATCCTAAGCTAGGTATAACACACCATAATGGTTTTTTTTAATTTTATTAATCTTTCTGGGTCGCACGGTATACCCGCACAGTTTTCTAAACCATGTGCTAACTCTGCGGATGCTACTCTATTAATCACACCCCTCACACGGTTAACTGGGATTTTAGCACAGTCTTTACAATCTATGTGCAAACCATGAAACATTCTCAGAAACTCCTTTTTCTTCCTCTTTCATGTCCCTAACCCCAAAAACTCCCCAGAGCATTCACATAAACATGTGGAAACACTTATCTAGAAAAAAAGAGTCCAAACTAAAACTAAAATAAAAACATACCTCATGAAAATATGGGATCATAAAACCCCCCACTACATATAATTTTTCACCCCTGATCCACTCTTTTATGTATCATTATGCTTCTGTGACTTGGGATCCTTCCATCAGGCTTGCCTATCCATTCACATCCTCTATTTTTTTTATTGCACATCAAAATTCCCACCAAACATGGATCAAGGGTGCAGACCTAGCCTACAAGTCTTCCCCACCACAACCACAAGACACACTGAAAATTTCTAAAGGAAACATCAACTTTAACCCTACCCAACCACTAAAACCTCATAGAGAAAACATAGGTAACAATGCCTAATTCAATGAAGTTTGAATTTGAACACAACGTCATATCATTATTGAGGAATCAACTGGATCCCCATCAGTCTGATTCTCTTTAAAACTCAGGAACCAAACCCTTTGGCATCATTTTCTTATATTTCCCCCAACTATAACGTTGACGAAAATCAATATCTCCAATATGAGAAAACATGGTTCCTTCAAATAACTATCCTAATAGAAATTTATTCACCACTAATGAGGAAAGATCACTTGAATCTCAACTCAACATTCACATCCCCTAACATGTTCCAAATAACCATGCCCAAACATCCATAGTGGTATAACACAGCATTGGAATCCAACTACATCGTTGAACCCATTTGGGAGGACATTCATGAACTATCAATTCAAGGAATGAGATCAACTTTACCTAAACCATGTACAAATTTATTTCATAAAGGCACTTGCTGCAACAATATCATTCTAGAGGTGGGTCATTATAACCACACTGATTCAATTTTACCATCTCAGATCGGACTACACCCGACAAGCTTGTCGCAAACACCCACCTTCCACTGGTGGTATGTTATCCCTTTGTCACATTCCCAAGGTGCATACTGAATTGAATCCTATCATAATCACCATACACACCCATAGAGGTCTTCCCAAAATTCTAGTATAATTCCATAATCTTGGAATTATTTACCTCTAGACTTTCATCAGGCTTCACCCTTAGCATGACACCACATCACATGGACAAGGTTCCCTCAACTTCACAATGTTCTAAAACCACCCAAAAAAATTACCCAATTATAACCTCAATCGTCATTGGAGTTATAGAACCCAACATCTTTTGCCACATCCTGTTGTCATATCCAACAGCGCTCTTCTGTGACTTCAGTACAGAAATCACAATATTCACTTGGGACTACCCTAAGCTTGAAGCTAACACGTGGCTCATCATTCACCACACAAAAGGCCCATATGACCTCTATGTGGAACCTAACATTCACCTCACAGGTTCCTCATTGGAATCTCGGTACCACTACATCTACATAATGTTATCCTTTTCCCATCAAGGATTGACTTACCACTACCAACCTTAAGATTGTCATTACCATTTCTCTATATGAGGGATTCCAACCACATTGTCTTACAATCGATCACATGATGAACCCGAAAACATAGACATGGCTATCTAGATTTTCCCAAAACAAGAAAATGAATGCCACCCAGTGACCATTCCCATCTTTAGTGAATGACACCCATGGTATTTTTTGACATTTTTCCATCCCGATGACCTCATCCAAATCCATCGGGGGAGTACATTCCATCATCATGCTCCACATATACCATTTCTATGTGCATAAACTCCATGATTCCCCTCATCCAATAATACAACTTCAACTATCATAGCATAAATCATGAGTTTCTCAATATACCTTGGTGGAAATCAAAATATTGTGAAGGATCTTAACTAGAGGAGGTACGCTATAAAGTTTTATAATAACACCACCTCCAACATATCCTTTTTTAATGAAGAACAATAGGACAACATGACCTTTTAAGGATCATATTCTCCCCTACTGAATGCATATCATCAGTGCTTAACCACCACTGCTCAGGCACGATTACTAACAAAGTCTCACCAACACTCCACAACCAAATCTAAAAGTATCCACAAATAAACGTTTCATGGGATACTACTTCCACCACACTACTTGAGTTATTTTGATGCGTCTCTGATATCTATCAACCAAAGAACAATGGTCTACAACACTAACCAATCCAATAGTCATTCAAATTCAACCCTCAACTGAGTGTATAACATTTCTACCTTACTTATCTAACCATGTATCTTGGTTTGATAGCCTCATAAAACCTAAGGCAGCCTCTTAATCTCACCCCACAACAAAACCATTCATTCAAACAAGTTAATACATGTTACCACCCTCAACATAGTTTTCACCATCGATCGAAAGAATTTAACCACACATTATCCACCCTGGTCTCTTCCGCTCTAAAACAACATCAAGACCTATGTTAAACATAATCCAAATAGATGAGTCATGAACCAATACGATAAAACCCTTCAAAACAAACAATACATCCTATCACAGAACCTAGGGTTCCATTATGAAGTAACTAGAAAAAACAATACCATTTACAAAAACATAGTGGTTCATAGTATGCATTTACACCACCTATGAAGCATCTCTCGTGATTTATATTCCAAGGGACTTGTACAGCCAGGCTAACCACCCATAATTTCACCCGTGATTTTATGAAACTATCAATGTGTAACCACAAATCAAGAGTCACCACAAACCATTAACCTTACCACTTAGCCCTCTAGGCCCAAACAGCACCATGAAACACTCTGAGTTCGACTACCAATGTCCAAAACATTTCCTTGTGTGAGAAACACCCAATTTTACAAGAAACTAAGTTTCGCATCTCTCATAGGTCACCTTGATGGTTCAATGATACCAACTACCTAGAATGAATTCATTTCCAATGAAATCCATTAGTCTTATGTCCAAACCATACATATCATGATAGGAATTAATCAATTCTTGTGAATGGAACTCTCACCCATGATCTAATTCGCACTACGCCTAGAACACCAAAAAACAATTTACTTTATCTTTCACATGAAATGTGTACACATTCATTGGCACTATGATCCAAACATCCTCTCTAGGATTCAAAACAAAACTCATAAGGACTCTACTCACAAGGTAACAATGACACAGCAACCATCCATATGGTCTAGCATGCACTTTGTATAGCCAAAAACCAAGATATTTTCCACACTCACAATACCGAAAAACACCTCGAGACCCGAAGGCCACAACCCTTCAAAGGGTTCCCAAAACACACCACCTAGTCCATATCATAAACGGTCAGGCCTCACAATCCAAATCCCAAGTCTCAAACTAGGGAACTCTCACAGCCCCAATCAATATATACAAGTTTCAAACTGAAAACATAAAGAATACCCAACTTTTAACTCATTCATTCTAATTTTAAACATATCATTCACCAGATGCTTGAAAAATTACTAAATGTATTTAACCACAAATGGAAAATATATCATACTATCAACCATAAAAACTCATTCATCATTATCTATCCCAAAGGTTATCGTCACACTTGGAATAAAACTCCCTATCATACATACCGTGGTCCATGGTAAACATGGGGTTACCAATTTACTTAATCACAAGTCATTCCTAAACACCCCTTTACATTATTTCCACTTTTAAACACTGAATAAACCATTACATTTTTTCACAACCCAAAATTTTAACCCATTCATAACATTTCATTATACATGATATTTATTAACTCTTAATTTCCATTCTTTTTATTCACACCCTAGCATTACCATTATTAGGAATAATGTTCATCAAATATAGCAAGGAACTAAAATTAATTTTTCTCTCCATTCCCCGCACACCCATCCCATGTGTATGTTTATAATGATTCTTGCATCCTATATCCTTAGGTGCCTAAAATTATGCACGAATGCACAACATCATGCCATTTTGTAAATGAGGAAAATACATAAATCAGTGGAATCACACAACATGTGCATCACCCGACAGTAAAATATCATTCAATTATAACAACACAAATCAAGATCAATAATTCCCACCCCTCTTGACTTGGGTTTTCCCTCATGCATCGGTTAGCTATCCCCAATGATGAGATCATTACAAATCCCCAACACATACTATTCTATTATATATCATCCCAAAATAATATTAAAGGGAAAACATCTCTCATGATAACACATTGTAACATCCCCGACCCAGGATCAGTTAAACCAGTGCATCGATTCAGGTCGTCACATAAACTCAAGCATGCCTACCTGTACGCCAGAGGTTTCCGGCTAGACAGGAGGGTCTAGTAGGTAAAGTGGGGAACAATAACCTCTTTACCTATGTAATCTATAGTAGAACATAATATAAATAGTTGAAATAATATGTCATGACCAAAAAAATTCATAACACGCAACCCCCACACTGGGTAAAAACAATATCAAATAGTAGATATTCCATTTCATGCAAAAATTCCATGTGAACACCCTAAAAAAGAATGGAAAACTTTTGAGTCCCCAATATAGTCCTAGATCAATGTTGAAAACCTCCATTGTGCACATAACGAACCCTATTCACTTCTCTAGCATAATGCACATTCCTTTGTCCAAACCTCCAAAAAATAAATCTTCTCGGGTAACCATGGAAGCCTGAGAAGGGTGTAGGTACAATGCTCAGCAGGCTACCACCAATAGTTTCTAAAAAATATCCAATCTAATAGATAGTTAATGCATGTAAAAAATGGTATGTAAACAAGGAATAGTTCATCTTCAATTAGTTAACAAAGATATTTTTAGTTCATGCTTAACCTTTTTCCCAATTTAATTTCTCAAATAATATTTAATACTTATTACATTATTAGCACCTTCTCCATCAGTTAAGCATACATATAATTTACACAAGGGTCTATGGAAATCAATCACAATGTATAGGGGAAATAATTCAAGTCCTTATCTCACTAGGGAAATACATATTACATCATCACATTATCCTCAACTCAAATCCTCATTCTAGGTGGAATACAAAAATTAGGGGAATATAGCCTATGTCCCATTCTCCAACCCATGATTTATTGAGGTGGAGTTTTAGATCCTCAGTTTAACTCAACCAATGGGTGTAGAGCCTCCTGTTAATACCCAACTCCACTAAGACATGTGCACATTTATATTCATCCAATCACCATAATTATACCATAATACATCCCAAAATAACCAAGGCAATTGGGAAATCACAATATATAAAAATAATATGGGAATTAATATTATCCCATAACCCATTAACAAATTTACCAAGTACAATTCATATCCAATTATCCAAATTCTTATTCTCATGGATTAACCAATTAAGTGTGTTTAGAAACCCCTATACATAGATAATATTCATCAAATTCCATATATTAACCCATTCAGCACATTCACCATTTCACAAGCATGTACCACATATGCATTTTACATTCGATTATTATAATACATAGTGCATAATTCCAATGTATTATCTCACTCCACATTCTCCAATTCCCTAATGAAACCATTTAAAGGTTTTCAATTCCCAATCCATTTACAATTTAACATTCTTATCATTTCATTTGTGCTAGTCCTCTTTGTAATTTCAACATAATTCATATACCATTCGGCATAATCCTATTTAACCCAATTAACCCACTTTCAATTCCTTCTAAAAAACCCTTTATGAAATTACCTAAAACCCTAGGCACAAACATAAATATTCAATTTAAAAATAAATCAACCATTAAACATGACCTAAATGTGCATCACATTATCACTCGACAACCCTTCATTTACCCCTACCATTTTCTAGGTTCTGGAATGCTGGAACACCACATGGGTGGCCTTAAAATCATAATTTTATACTCCCTACATCCCATGGGGACCATGAGGAGTTAAAGTAATATTTTAAACATCCAATTTACCAATTCATACTATAGGTAACCAATACTAAATAAGAGAATAGAAAATTATCAACACATATGCACTCATCTATAAAAAAACTATAGGATATAACTATTAAACCTTCTACATTGAATCTTATAATGAATTCACTCTTAAATGTGGCCTTAGATCTTGATTCAACCACCCTTTAAAGTCTCAACCTAAATATCTCCATAAAAGACAGGTTTTAGATATTTGGATGGAGATTAGGAATAGACACAATCTATAAACCAAAAAGAGAAGAAATATTGGGACTATCTTTACCTGGATCTTCGATCCACAAATTAAGACACTCCAAATAACCACGAATCGAATGACAATCACCTAATGGAATGTAATTGAACATTAGATCATTTCAAGGGTTCATGGGAGGAGAAATGGAATAAATACCTTGTTGGGTATAAAAACTTGTAATATCATTTTTTTTAATTTTCCTAATGTTTCTAGGCCACATGATCTTCCAAACCATGAACAAGCCATGCAGATACTACTATCTAAAATTACACCCTGTACGGTTACCAAGGATCCCCAGATGCTTCGAAATAACCATGCAAAAACTAGGAAACTTTCCCAAAATTCTTTTTTCATCCTCCTTCATGTACTGAACCCTTAGAAAACCCAATAACCATTACATGAACATTTGGAAACACATATATAGCCAAAAATATGAGACAAAACTATAAATTAAACAATAACATACATTAAGAAAATCTTGGATCAAAGTGTAGTAGAATAACTAAATAACATAAGGATGTTTTTATAGTAGTTTGGTCTAAAGTGGGCATACACTACTCTTATACCTCTCTTATCGGTGAGAGATATTGTGCACTAAAATAGTTTTTATGGGGGAATAATAACTAAAGAAAGAATCCTTTACTATTGAAGGGAAAACTATGATAATAACTATTTTATGGGGAGTTAAAACCCTTAAAACATGAATTTAGACTCTACTAGTCACAACCTAAATAGTCCTGACATTAGATATAAAGAGTCACAACCCTTATATTCTGACTTTAGAAACTGAGAGTCACAACCTGAGGATGAATAAAATAAAAATATTACTTTTGCGTTAAAATCATTAACCAAAATATAGAGTGTGTGTGAGGGATAGTAAATAGTGTTATTTACTCAGAACCATACCAATATGAATAAAAATAGTTAAATCATATATAATTGTTGTTGAGGATTAGATTGGATCATATCGTCATGTTAGTAGAAGTCTAAATAGAAGATATTTAGCCCTTCAGGATCTAGGAGATAATGAAATAGAGTGTCACGGGACATTACAAATTCACAACAGGTTCAATGTTCATAGTACATTCTCATTGAAAAACAATGTATCAGTTAATTTAGTATGTGTGTCATTTTTTTCTTTCTAGATAGAGATATATATATGTATATATATAATATTTAATAGTTATAGCATCTCCACATACTATGGATATTCAAAATAAATGGAGTTAAGAACATTCATAAATATATCCATAAAAATCACATTACCATTGCCTCTTTATATATATAGAATAACTCTACAAAAAATCTTTCAAAAATAATTTGAATAAGTCGTCAGATAAAATTTCTATAATAATAGTTCTATTAAATGAATTAAAATCCCATTTAAATCCATTTAAAACCCTTTAAATTTAATCAAAAAGTTTCCTGAAAACCAGCATGAAATCTAAAATTAAATTTTAATAATTTAATTTATATAAACTTGTAACCTATGACTTTATTGGAAAAATACATTTAAAAATTTATTAATTTGTTCTATTAAAAAATTGCACCAAAATAATTAGAAAATATTTGATCATATTCTTCATATTTAATGTGAAATTTCCCCATAGAAAACCCTTTGAAAGTAATCCATATATATATATGAATCAGATCAATTTTATACATAATACCACAAAGAAGCAACATCAAATTAGGGTATTGAAATTAGGGTATAAAGAGTAATGTGGGGAATGAATAGTAACATAGGGAATAAATAGTAACATAGGGTATGAACAGTACTATGGGGAATGAATAGTAATATAGGGTGTGAATAATATCATAGGGAATAAATATTAATGTAGGGAATGATTAGTAATGTACTGAAAGAACAGTAATGTAGGGAATGGACAATAATGTAGGGTATGACCAATATCATAGGGAATTAACTATCATGAAGGGTATGAATAGTAATGTAGGGAATGAAATGTAACAATTTGTTCATCAAAACAATTTTTCCAAACTATAATTACTGATAGCAGGGTTTCTAAACCATACAATTCAAATGTAGGTTTTCTTCATGAACCATGTCAGGTCTTCATCTGAACCGGTGCTCAACCCAGTCTGCGCAAGGCTCGAAAGGTATTCTCAATCACCACGGGATGGAAAAAGTTCTCAACTATCAATACCAATTCTTGGGAATGGTTTTACCAAAATTAACCATTACAAAATATCCAATAATATAAAATTAACCAAAGCTAGTAAACCAAACCAAACAAGCATTTTAAGGGATTTAGATTTAAGTCTATATGGTTATCCAAAACCGAAGGAGATCTACCAAACAATTGGGGGACCAAAAACTATCTCCAAATAACAACCACAAGGTAAGGGGAACATACCTTTTAATCTATCACTACAAGACTAGCCAAGAAGATCACTATCATCCTGAAACATCGTCACCAAAATCGTTACACTTACCTATATCAAACATAACCAAGTCTTCTTACTCCAAAATGAGTAATTCAGGTGTGATATCCTACACATTAGGATGCCACCCAAATGGATTTCATACTCTAAACATTATATGAAAAATAAACATTCATGTTTAACAAATGAATGTAAATTCTAGAATAACTTAAAAGAAATCAGTTTTAATGAAAACAACATTGAGAGGAATTCAATATTAAATAAAAACACCCATACATTTGAAGTAACCTGAAATCCACACCATATGCTGACGGTGATGGAAATTTAGTCAAGATCACAACACATGAGAGAGGACCTATTGGTACTATCAAGTAAATGGGACCCTATAACCTCTCATCTTATTGTAATGTTGTATAGGAACCACATTCATCTACACTCTCGTGCACGATCCACTAGAGAGGAGAAACATCCAAAATACTAGTGGTCTTTGATCATCATCAATATTTAGTTAATGGTGTCATATTCTATTGCACTAATTGAAACCAGGCTTGATCCTCCTTCATATCACTAGAACGCTAGTCCTAGTTGTACATCCATGCTACCCAAGCTTCCTATAGTTCTCAACAATGTTCACATTTCACATAACATATCATTCTCATATTGTAAAAGCCAAAAAAGGAATTACACACACCAAAGTCACCATCTTCATACATGAAACCCTTTTTAAACCCCAATGCACACAAAATCTCTTTCCTACCATGATTCCCTTCAGAAATAAAAATTAATAAAAAAATTACTCAATTAATAAAACATTTCAATATAACACTACAAGTGCATGCATAAAAATACACCAATTTTACTTGTATGGTCCATTTTAAAAACAATGAAATTTGATTTCTCTTAAAAACTAATTTTTCACCACATTTATTTCACAAAAAACTTGAAAAAGATCACAAGAAATCCTAATAAATTCATTAAGAAACTCTTCAACATGGAATCAACTCCCTAGGGTGGATAATGTTTTAGAAATCGGTGTGAAACTCCAACCGCACCTCGACTACACCACAATAAAGAATGATAAATCTCTAATCTAAGGGATCAAACCAAAAATGTCAAAATAGAACCCTAAAATCGGAACCATGTGGATGGTGAAGAGGAAACCCCAAAATAAGAGATGGAACCCTCGAATAGAGGGAGAATGGGAGAATAAAGAAGGATAACTTGATGATTTGAGAAAGAACTACACCAAATATGAATACTGAATGAAGATCCATGAGAGGAGGAAGGAGGGTGAGGCATTCATTGGGTAGGAAATCCTGAAGGGGAAGAAAATGAGTGTTTATGGTGTTAAAATCAAAAGTAGGGAGTAATTTAAATGACCTAGACATAGTTCATGGGTAATATTCATGTTTTGGTAAACCATGATGTAACCGTGTGGATCATTTTGTCTAAAGGAAGCCTGCAGCATGGTTACTCGGGCTAGGGCACACAGCTGTGATGATGTCATGTGGTAGGTTTTGTCTACCACTACATGGTTATATGGGTTGGGCACATGGTTACTACTAATTGTTCGCCAATTGGGATTAGAGGAATTTCATCCCAAAATCCTCCATTTTTCTCCAAAATTAAAATGGAAACCAAGGGAAAAAGATAGCCCCAAAACAAAATAGATAAACCCATAAAAATGAGATCATGAATGTGATAATTCTCCCCACCATAAAAACATTCCACCATCGGAAAGTCAACCCGAAAAAAGATCCAAAAATAAAAATGTGTACTCATACTCAACCCAAGACCTTCTCCCCCAAGTCTCATCTGTATCGCTCCCATGATTCCAAATGTAGATGGACCAATAGAATGGACTTCCCACAAAACAAATCTCATGAGAATCCATTATCCACACTTGTCATTAGAACACTGATAAATCAGTATCTATCTCAAATTATTCCCAATTCAGCACATGAGACAAGTCCATATTATATTTCATTAGAAGGGAGATGTGAAACATGTCATGAATTGACATCAGATTAAAGGGTAAGGATAACTTATATGCCACCTTACCAATCTTCTCAGTGATCTCAAATTTTTTGACATTCCTTGGTGTTGGATTCCCCTACATCCCAGACAATGATGGCCCAAGTGAGGGGCCACCTACAAGAACACTATATCACGCACATAAAACTCAAGATATCGATTCCTCTAATTGGCATATGATTTTTGGTGACTCTGGACTATCAATATCAACTACCTAATCAGTTTGACTCTCTCAGACATATCTTATACAAGGATCGACCTCAAAAATAAAGTCTTAACAACATTATCCTATCATAACAAATATCAAAAAGGCCGACCATAGAGTTCCTCAATTGGATCCACACAAATATATTATATGTTACTATTGTTATAAGAAAATTCAACCAATCCCAGATTACTACCCAAAAAACCTCTGAAATCCAAAACACATTCATGGATAATGTCTTCCAGAATATTATATTCCCATTCCATATGATCATCCATTTGGTGGTGGTATACCATGCCCATTTTGATCTGCAACCCTAATTCCTTTTGAAGGACTTACCAGAACTGAGACGAAATGTGGGGGGGTCTCTATTAGAGAAAATGTGTGATGGAACACCATGAAACCTGACCACTTCTTAAACATTAAATTATCCCATATCATCCAACTTCACCGAAGCATTGATTGGAATGAAGTGGGATGATTTGTTCAATAGATCAATCACTACCCATATAGTGTAAATTCCATGAGGTGTGTGAGGTATGCTAATAATGAAAACAATTTTGACCTCATCCCACTTCCATGTAGGAATGGGTAATATCTGAAATAATCTAGAGGGCCATTGATGCTCTACATTCACATGCTGACAAGTATAGAATCTCGATATGAAGTTAGTTATGTATCATAATATACCTGGCCACCCAAATAATTGGCTAACATTATAATACATCATGGTGGCCCCAGGATGAAAACCCCACTGAGACTGGTGGCTATCCTACATCACCACCTTCCTCAGAGATAACGGCACCATGGAACAACCATTGAAACATATAGATCCCTCATGATACAATAGACCATCGGATGATGTCTCCCCACCATAAATAAATTTCATATAGTACTAACACATCTCATCACTAGGATTCTCCCGCAAAACTAGTTACAGAAGAGATGGAACTAACTACAAACTTTCTAGGAATGAACCTACATTGTTCTTCTTAGTCTCTATGTGAATTTCAGAAATGATCCCCATAAAATTCATATCATCATTGGACTTCATCAATTATTACACTTAAACATTACTTCTTAGGGTGTCAACCACCACATTAACCATTCTCAGGTATATATGATATCAAATTCAAATCCATGTACATATTCAATCCAATGAAACTACCTCATATTGAGATACTTCTGTGAGAAGATGTATTCTAGGATCTTATGATCAGTGTAGACCACAAAATTCTCCCCAAAGAGGTAGTGATGTTAGGTCTTCAATGAATAGATCACCACTACTAACTCCAAGTCATGGGATGGGTAATTATTCTCCTGTGGTCAAAGTTGGTGAGAATTGTATGCCACCATGGGATCATCCTGCATAAGTACACACAGGATACTCAAACCTAAAGTTTCATAATAAATCATACACACCTTTCCAAATTCTGGCCAGATCAATATGGGTGCGGTATTCAGTTGCCTCTTCAGCTCCTCATAATATTTATGGCACTCTGGGATCCATTCAAACATCACCCCTTTCTGGGTGAGTGCAGTCATAGAGGAGGAAGTCCATGAAAAATCCCTAATCAATAGCATGTAATAACATTCCATGCTAAGAAAATGGTTGATCTCAAAAATTTTCTTCACATGTTCCCATAAAATAACCACACTTATCTTCTCAGGGACCACTAAAACCCCTTTCTTCAAGATTATGTTTCCCAAAAACATCACTTCCCTAATATAGAAGGTTCACTTTGAGAACATTTCCAAAATAGGATGATCCCACAAGGTTCCTAGAAATATCTTTCAATGATGCTCATTCTCTTCATCAGATTTGTAGTAGACTACGATGTCTTCCACAAATACTACAATGAAGGAGTCAAGATATTTGTGTAACAGCCTATTCAAGGGGGCTATAAAGATCATTTTAGTGTGTTTCAATCCTAAAGGCATGAAAAAAACTAGATGTGGCCATTCTTGCTTTAGAAATCCATTTTCAGTATATCTGCCTCTTTTACATTGACTATATAATAACCCAAACCCAAATAAAACATGGAGAAAAAATTCCCCTTTCATCTGGTGAAAGGGCATCATATTGGGGAGAAGGGTTCTAATTCTTGAGATTTACCATGTTATGTTTTTGGTAGTCAATATACAACTAGAGATATCCTTTATCCTTCTTCGCAAACAAAATAGTAGTAGCCCAAAGAGTGAAGCTTGGGTGAATGTTCCCTTTGGATTCTAAGTCATCCAACTATATCTTTATTTCCCCCAATTCGGTGGGCGACATATGATATGAGGGAAAGAATATTGTCTATCTTCTCGGTGTCAAATCTATTGATAACCCCACATCTTATTTTTGGGGAAAACCTGAAAAATCATTAGAAAAATAACTCTGGGAACTCATCCACCATATTAGGTAGTATTCCCTCAATATTACCACCATATTACTCCAACACGAGTGATGATAATTGAAATTAAATATTACCCAACCCTAGGATAAGATTTCAAGCATGACCCGACTGAGGATCTCATTCTATGACGAAAACCGGAGAAAACCCATAAGGTTACATGAAACTAACACCCCCACTGACAAAAATGAATGTGCTCTTGGAAGCATACCATCTAGTCCATGTCATAAATCACATCAAAGAAGTCCATATCTAGGAACAATAAGTCACACTCATTCTCAAACCATGAAATAGAAAGTGAACACAATGGGAACTAGAGGCCCTACTCCATCTTCGTACCCAACAACATCAGCAACTCCATCGCAGAATACAACAACTCGGTTGGAAAATTCAATAGGATCACAAGACAGTAATATATAAAAGAAACAGATGTACCCATATCAAATATAATAACCACTAAATATGATTAAATAAAAATGGTTCCTTGATCTATCAAAGGCCATGCATCCTATACCACTGGTTCCTGATCCACTGTATAAAGATGTTTGGTCTCTACCTGAGTAAAAACATGACTACTATTCTACGTCTCTCCTTTGAGTTGAATCTGACCAGAAGAATATTTGGTCCTACTACTTTGACCCCCCAACTAGAGATCCCAACATCCTAGATGGATCGGACTGATATTTCATTCCTCTAGAAGACACTATTCATGACACCTCCCGGATAAGAATGTGTAGCTTTAATGAATCATTACACGTTCCCCAACACCACACCAATTATTTTATTTGGGAGGAGGTGTACAAGATGGTCTAGTGTGTCCCACATTCCTTCATTGGTATCACACAATGTACCCTATATTGGAAGCCACATATGAAGGATTCTTTGAAGGATGGCCTGAAATGCTACCTCCCTTTTTCCTTTTCTCATCACGCTTCCTCTTCTTTTACAATGAAATATCGCTGCCATCAATGACATGGCCCCAGAGGAACCTGACTAGAACTTACAATAAATAATTATCATACAATATTGGTCAACTACTTTAGAATATGTCTTCATATTGAATAGAGAATCTTTATAATAGATCTATGGCTGTAAAACTTTCTCCAGCCTCTTAGTCTTCATCTTCTCTTTGGAGACTATTTTGGCGACATACCTATAATGCCCCGACTCTAGTTTCCCAGAGCCAGTGAATTATTTCATTACATTATAATTATTACAATAAATTCATATACCAAAGTACCGAGTAGTTCACTAGTTTTGGAATACTAGATACATATGTAGGTTAAACATGACAACATGAAATGAAATATAACATATAAGTTTTATTTGGATCATCCACAACTCAATGTTTATCTTTTTAGGTCATTCCTAAAAAAAATCAACATGTCATGATAAAATAAAACATAATAGAGGGGTGAGATCAAATTCTCAGTAAGCGTAAGCAGTACAACAGAATATATCCTAAACATAAACATTATGCATGGTGAATTAATAAAAACAAATACCTTTAAAAATAAACTTGAACACATTACGGTAGGAATACGAGCTGAATAACTAATTCCACAGTAATGAATAATCATGGGTATTCTACTTGTTGAATAATCACATTAACATTCAATTACTAGTTTCATAATGATGGAATGCATAATTTGGTACATCATAAACATACCATCAGTGCCTGATGGCAAGACCATAAATAACCATTTTGTCAAGGAATTGAACACAGACCATAGTTTGTCTCATGATACCTACTGATGCGTAGAGGAGATATCACAGGCCTGACCCATGAATTACCATGTCAAATGAATTTTTCATATGAATAGGGTGAATATAATCAACATATATACTAATATTGAAACCAACCTATGAAATGTAAATACTTTCCCAAATCATCCAACATAACACTAACCATTCGGAGTGATGTGGTGAATGGTGACAATATAGCACATCATTAATAAAAATAATCAGAAACCCTTCAAAAAAATATTATAAATGATATAATAATATATACACCATAATTAATTACAAGATTCAATAATGATTTTGACATAGATAAGATAATTTTAAGTGAAACCACTAAAAATATCTTAGAGGAAATATTCTTTAAACATTCCAAAGTTTCTCATACTGCCTTGAAACATTCAAATCATAATACCTTATAATTTCACAAGAATAAGGATACTCTTGATATTATATACCAAAGGGTAGTATATACACCATATTCAATTAATATGTGGTGAACAAGGTGTATATCTCATAAAATTTAAAGTGTGATGAGAAAAAAATCCTTTTTTATTTTGGAAAGAGGAGTTCTTTTGTATTGGTGATGAAATTAGATTTGTAAAAATTTATATCCCATAAAATAATATCTAAAAGCTTTTAAATTATATTTCAGGCATAAATTTTTTCCCACTAAAGTGAAATCTTGTAAGAAGTGTTTTTATAGAAAATATAGAAAAAACATTTTAGTGTGATTTTAGGAAAATGTTAAATATATTTCCAAATGTAAAGGCATGTTTACTTTCATAAGACCATAAAAGAATCAATATTTTTTTCTTGAAAAAATTTGTTCCTTTTGAAAAATATCTTAAAATACATTAAATAGTGTACTTGAAAAAATATAAGATTTCGAGAGGTTCCCTTGAAATGAGGTTGTTTGTCAGGAATAATTTTTTAAAAAATTATTTTAATAATATAAATAACCATAAAATAAATAAGTATAATGATTGGTAATATTAATTAAAGAATTCACATAGACTTTATTAGGAGTATATAAAAATAAATAATAATTTTGTTGAGTTAAGTAGAGAATAATATTAACCTGGATGAAAATGAAGGTTTGGGTAGAAATATCTTACCACATTGTAATTAATAGATTCATATGAAAAAAAACTAACAATAATAAATGATTCATTTAATAAAATTAAATTAAATATATTAATTACATGATTCATAAATTGGAATTATACATGCACCATACACAATTAACAGTGGTGAATAAAGAATATCACACAAAAAATGGAAGTGAGAATATGACACCCTTACCTTAAGTATGACGGTGTTATTAACATGATATTAGTGTCCTGGATAACAAAATTGAATTATTTAATTAATATTTATAGAATATATTCTTTATTTTATTTATTTATTATATCCTTATTATGTTTATTTATGCCCTTTTCTTGGGTTTGAGAGGTTCAATTTTATTGTTTGGGGGCATTTTCTTCTTTGGTATTCAGGACCTGATTACTTATATTCTTGTAACAATAAACATGTAAGATGAGAATGTTTTTCTAGAATATAATTTGTATGTTGTTTGGTAAAATAAATAATATTACATGGTTATAAAATTCATTTGGTCATTATGAGTGAATATGATTCATTATAGAAAATATTTCTAATAATATTTTTGGTTAATTGGCAGTTTTTTATCACAATGAACTCATTTAGATTTATAAATTTATATCATGGATAAAAAAAGAATCCAAAACCTTAAATAAGGTATAATAAATATATTATAGTCCATTACAACCATTAAATTGGATTAATGAGAAGAATTGATGATGGTAATAGTAATTCAAAAACTATCATCTTTGAATGTGATAAATTAACACATCTCGGATGGTGTTTTCATTTGAAATATAAAAGGAGGGGAAATGAGAGATGATGATTAATTATTACATTATCATAGAAAAATTATAGTACATATAAGGTACTCAATTTATCATAATAGTTAGGTGAAGTGAGGTGAGGATAGAAAAGAAAACAAAGGAACATGAAAATAATAGAAAAGTTGAGAAATGAGTTACCAAAATTCTACATCCTAACAGCATCACTAAAAAATTCAGAAAATATTATTATGAGAGAAAATGGGTATCTAATAATTATTACATAATATGGAAAATAAGAGGGATATTTAATGAAATATCCCAATATAATCCAATTGAAAGTAAAAGGGAATAAAACAAAAAAGATTACTTGAAAAAGAGAAGGGTGGTACATTATCATACCTTGTAGAGTAACTCCTAGAACAAGATGTTTGGGACCTTGGGGGGTTTATAGAACCATAGGAGGACTCCTAGGGTGGTAAAACTACCAGATCATTGAGAAAAGTGATTTTTTAATGAACAAAAATGAAATAATTAGCAGGTATTTATACTATTATAGAGGGAGTTATTTATTAATTTCAAAGGACACCTCAGTAGTGGTATTTGAAAAACCATGGTTTTGTCCATGGTATTTTCCCATGGTATTGAACACATGGTACACCTACTCTTACATTTTAATGTTAAGAATTTGACCATTTTTTTATTAATTATTACATCATTATGATGTCATTATTCATTCTGAAATCTCCAAACCACATTTTTACTATTTGAGGAAAACTCAAGTGTTTTATAAAATTGAAATAAATTCAGCATAACCTAATATCGACATTATGAATTAAAATATGAAATTTATTTTCTCATAATAATTCTCTAAATATGAAAATTTTAACTTTTATATCTGAAAATACTTAGTTAATAAAATCAATAGCATACATGAAATGCATAGTAAACTTTTCGACACGTAAAACAAATAAAATTATTTTATAATTTGTAATTAAAGAAGAGTATTTTTATAAAACTATTTAATTATTATAAAAATTAATAAAACTGTAGTTTGATATAATAATTTAAATCTCTCCAAAATGGAAATTTTTCACCTGGATAATAGATTGATCAAATTCATTGTATTTTTAGGAAAAAATAATCTCAAAACAGAAATGATGTAATAAAAAATTTATTTATACATTGATAGATGAGGTTACTACTCCATTGGTCATACTACTATTCATAAGGGTATGTTATTATTCATAAAAAATATTCTATTCTTATTGCACTCAAAATATCTTACTAAATGTAATCATGTATGTAAGCTTTTCAAATTTCAAATCACATAGGTGGAAAGTTATGTTTACTAGATAGGTTAGAAAAAGTGGTATTTTTTAATGACTCAGTGTTTCATGCTTTCAATATTAAATTTATTTATAATTCCTTGTTGTGTTACATTCTCCCCTCATTGCAAAAATTTTGTCATTAAAATTTTAAATTGAATATTGAATGTTAATGGTTGATACTTTAAAATTTCCTTGTGGGAAACCCACATCAGGAATACAGTTAAAATATCTTCTTAATAATAGGGAAAGAGAAATTCATAACTTACTACAAAACTACGTATTATAATTAGACAACATGTTCTTGAAATAATTATCAAACCATCATGTTCTGATGGAAACTAATAGATAACATCATCATATGAAAGATCATTACCCCAATACCATAAACTGCAGTTATGAAAAAATTCATTGATATCATGAAAAAATATGCTAATAGGAAAATATTTTTAATTAAGACTATTTTCTAAGATTTGATGAATTATTCCACTCTATAAGTGTATAAATATACGTTTCTGTCTCATAATCACAATCATGATCTATCCTGCTCAATGCATCTGCTACATTATTTTCCTTTAATCTACAAGAAGAAGAAATAAAATTTCACATTCCAAACATCTGAATAACTTCATAATGTGTCCTTTTGAAATATGAAAATAATTCATGTTACTGTAAAAGATTATGGGAAACAATAATTCGTCCTTAAACATGCTATTTGATATATTCATTATGTTTAAAATGTTGTAAACTCCATCTATAATATCATAGACCACTTAAAAAAATTCAATAATTAGTTTTGAGGTAGTCAATAAATATCCAAATCAATAATTTCTTAATCATTATGTTCATAATCAGGAATGTATTTAAGGTTGTATTTCCCTCACACATATACTTTTCCACGATATCAACTTTATACTGAGTCTACTATCCTTAGAACAATTCATCATATGATCTCAAATACTTAATTAAATATTATTGTACTACAAACTTCATATATTCCATAATTCTTATAACCATTAAATTTCTGATAAAATATTCAAATGACATGATTCTTGAAGAGTCATATTAATTATTCCACTTCATCTGTGGAAGTATCATGACATTATCATTATCCAGTAACATTATTTAGGTCATATTTGATTGATTCTTGGGTCATTGATTCACATAGTCTCTCATCTCTTTACTGTTGAAGCATTCTACATTGGAAACATTTTTCTCTGCCTTGAAATCATGAAATTGGTGTCCTTTTTTCCAAATTTATAACATACTCTCATTCCCATTAATCATTTACCAGAGTGATTCTTTCCACAATTATAACATGTGGAAAACCCTTATTTCCCTTCTTCCCTTTATCTATCTTTTTCTCTGCTATCATCTTTTTCTTTTTCTCCCATTTAAAACATAGGAATCAAGGAATTATTTATATACCATGTAAACATATGATACTATTTCCTCATATGATGAGGATATATGGGAGACTATCTTCCATCGAAACTAGGGCCTAAGACTATGTGTTATATGATCATCTTTACTATTTTCATCATGTGTAGTTGTGAAGTTCTCATTCCTTTTGTTTGGTTTCATTTATAATCAATTATGTATAACATATTAGCTCATAAAATTTTGAACATATTATATATCTAAACATGGTATAGAATATATCATAAATTAATGCATCACAAATCCTAGAACAATATACTTTGTTTACTTTGGAATCATAAATTCTTCATAATGGTATGTATGAAAAATCCGAATTATCCTAAGCATAGCCCTCAAGAGTGTCGAACATGGTGAGTATTAAGGCTTTTTGTTGTGTACCAAGACAACTCAGGTAAAATTTGAAACACCTTGTTAGAGTTTTTACTCTTATGTATTATAGGTTCTGGGCATAACGGAAGCGCGTTGGTGGGATTTACCAACATTAATTTTAGCGTTAAATAACGTTCAAACTGAGATATGTCACGATATAAAATGTCGAATATTTGGAATATAACAAAAAATGAAAAACAAAAGAGGTAGTCCTGTAACCATAAAGATAGGATCATCATATGTTGGTAATAATTAATTTAATTAATTCACAAGAATTACCTTGATAGAATTCTTTCTTCGTTGAAGCCTCCTGTCACGATCTGATGTGATCCGTCGTTGCGTCGTAGAATCCAAGTGTGTGATTCCTATAGTGGTGATCCACATGTGATCCACATATCTATGGACATCGTTTAAGGGATATTCGGGTGCTAGAATGAAAGAACCTTCACTTGAGATGTCCACCTTCAATCGCTTTGATCCGATGGAGGAGGATCTCTCTCGGTCTTGAGAGTGTTCTTGGAGAAAGTAGTTCTTTCGGCCCTTGAAATAATTCACCAGAATTGTTATACTCAACGATTGGGAAAAGTTTTGGGGTTGTGAGGATATTTATAATTAGTATTAAGGATATAGAGTTATGACAATAAATAAACACGTTACACGTTTTATTTATTTCATTAACTCTCATTGGAAACCCCCATGTTGAATGATTAATTCCTTGACATGTGCCCATGCTGATTATAATAAATATCATTTAATGAAATGATTTTATTTCCTCAAAATCCCGACTACAAAAAATACACGGCATGTAATCATTAATACACGGTGTGTACTCGTTTTCAATAAAACTACACGGCGTGTATATTTAATATACACGGTGTGTATTTTTATTTTCCATTTTCCTTTATTTCCTCCACCACAATTTTTAGTCCTTGAGTAATGGCTATTCATTTATTAAATAAATGTAACTATATTACTCGATAATAAATATATATTATTTCCCCCACAATATATTCTCTCGAAAATCTAGTGTCGAAATAAATGTAATCATGCATTCTTAAATAATTATTATACCACAGTCGGTAATAATATTTCTTTAACTTGTTAAATTAATATTTAGTTGAGATACATAGACACACTTAGTGTGTGACCCTCAATGCCCCCTTTGTCAGTGGCATTAGGCAGAGCCTGCCTAAGGTCTAAGGTTAGCGTCTAGCAACATGGCAAGGCACCCATGGAGAAAGAAGTTAACGCCACAATGATGTGTCACCTTTTTCGAACGTTTACTATTTAATATAATCCCTTTGTCATGATATCTCGAATCAAATGGGTTGCATACTAGTGCCATCAACCCATGTGCTTGATTATTCTTTGTTTGACTTTCTGGAATTGAACTCTCCCATACCTTAACATGGCCATGTATTTATTTAGGCTATATCAATTACATCAAAGGGCCTGAGATATCTACTTCCATTATGGAACAGAAGGGATAAATCCTTTCTTGCATTATCTATTAATGTTGTATTACTCGTGATGCACCCAATGTATCCTACCTCACTGCGAACAGTGTGTCGTCACAGTTTTTTGTCAATACATCTAAGTGCACGAGTTGTAATACCCATTAATAATAATCTTAAAGTCTAAGGACCAATACACATGTCCTCAAATAGTAACATCCAATGACACTATGAAATGTGGATTTCCTACTGGCGGGTCACATTCTCATAATATCCTCCTGGATATTACCAAGGGTGCAGACCATGAGAAGGTCCCTCAAAGTTTTATGAGTCCTCACTCCTAATGGACTGTAATATTTGTGTCCCTCAAAAAACATCATCCGTCCATATGAAATATATTCAAGAATAGTGTTATGGAACTTCCGGGTTCTCATCGTAGTAGGGATCCGCTATGACCCTTTAATGCAATAGTTGTCCATAAAACGTTATCACATAGATTGTCACGCAGAAGAACAATCAAGATGTGATAATATATTTATTAATGAATAAAGTACAAATTAGTTAGTTCTAGGCAACCAACTCCAACAGAATCCCACTTGGACTAGAGCCAACTTTTAACAACCTTTAACCAGCTAGCTCTCACATGATATTCATGCTTCTGCTGAGATAGGCCTTTATTCATGGGGTCTGCCACATTCTCTTCTATGGAAACTCTTCTCACTGCAACTTCACCCCTCTAATAGAAATCCTTCAAGAGGTGATACTTCTGGAGTATGTGCTTTGTCCGTTTATGTGACCTTGGTTCTTTTGCAAGAGCCACCGTTGCAGTATTGTAAAAATACAAAGTGATAGGATCTTTACTGCTAGGCACCACATCAAGCTCCTGGACAAAGTTCCAAATCCAGATGGATTCCTTAGATACATCCGAATCCTCTATATATTCAGACTCCATTGTAGAATCTGTGACAACTGGTTTCTTTGAACTCTTCCAGCTCACAAATCCTCCATTGAGATAGAAAACATATCCAGATTTCGACTTCAGATCGTTCTGATCTATCTAAAAACCAGCATCAGCATACCCTATGATGACAATATATTCATCTCCTCCATACACCAGGAACATACCCTTAGTTCTCCTCAGATACTTAAGGATAGTCTTAACAGTAGTCCAATGTTGTTCTCCTGGATCTGCTTGATATCTGCCTACCATGCTCAGTGCATAGGCAACATCAAGCCTATTACATAACATGACATACATTATGGATCCTATAGCCGAAGCGTATGTGATCTTACTCATTCTATCTTTCTCCTGTTGTGTCTAGGGACACATTTTCTTAGAAAGATGTAAGCCACGTGACACTAGAACGAATACCCTCTTGGATTGTTCCATACTAAATCTCTTTAGTATCTGTTCAATGTATGTATCCTGACTTAGTCCAAGAAGCCTCTTGGATCTATCACAAATGATCTTGATCCCTAGAATGTAGGCTGCTTCACCCAAGTCCTTCATGGAGAAACACTTGTTCAACCAGTCCTTAACTGATTATAAGACTGGTACATCATTTCTAATAATCAATATATCATCAAAATATACTACTAGGATAAGAATCGCATACTCATTAAACCGCTTATAAACACATGGCTCACATTCATTCTTAATGAACCCAAATTATTGTATGTCTTCATCAAATCAAATGATCGATGACCTGGATGATTTCTTTAATCCATAAATGGATTTCTTCAACTTGAAAACTAGTTTGGCTTCACCTGGTGTCACAAAACCTTCTGTTTGTGTCATATAGACATCTTTCTGAAGGTTCCCGTTAAGGAATGCTGTTTTGATATCCATTTTCCAAATCTCATAGTCATGGTAAGCTGTTATGGAAAGTATGATTCTTATGGATTTAAACATGGAAATTGGTGAGAAGGTTTCATCATAGTCAATTCCTTGACGCTCTCTGAATCCTTTAGCCACTAGCCTTGGTTTATAGGTGCTAACTTAACCTTCCATTTCTGGTTTTCTCTTGAATACCCATTTTCATCCAATAGGTTTTACATCAACAGGCTCATCGACTGGAACCCAGACTTGGTTCTGATACATGTAATCCATCTTAGAATTCATAGCTTCTAGCCATCTTGCAGCTTCTGAGCTTTCTACTGATTCCTTGTAGGAGAGAGGTTCATCATTGTCCAACAATAATGATTCACCATCCTCGGTGACTAGGAAACCAAATATCTCTTATTCCCTCACCACGCTTGAGCTCATACGTAGTACTTGTGCTTCTAGAACCTCTTCCACGGGGACCTGTGGAACTTCTTCCTGTACCAACTCTGTTGTATCTTTAGCATCAACTTCGTCGACGTCAATCTTGCTCCCACTATTCTTTTTGAGGATGTTCTGCCTCTTGAGAAAGACAGCTTGTTTGGTGAGGGTCACTTTCTTTTCTGAAGGGTTATATATGTAATATCCTTTCTTTCCCTTGGGATATCTTATAAATATACACCTCATGCCCTGAGGTGCTAGTTTTTTTTCGGATAAGGCCTTAACAAATGCCTCACATACCCATACATGTGTGTGCGCCAATGTGGGTTTCCTTCCATTCCATAACTCGGATGGAATTCCATTTTCCACCTTAGTTAGTACTCGTTTTAATGTGTATGCTGCAATTTGTAATGCATATCTCGGATACTGGAAGATATGAATGAATCGTCATCGACCTAACCATGTCCAACAAGGTTTGGTTCCTCCTTTCACTAACACCATTCCATTGTGGTGTATAAGGAGTAGTGAGTTGATATAGAATCCCAGACTCCCATAGAAGATCGATGAACTCTTGGTTCAGATATTCTCCACCTCAATCCGATCGAAGTTTCTTTTTCTTCTTACCAAGATAATTCTCCACTTCATTCTTGAATTCCTCAAATTTCTCTAAGGACTCTGACTTATACCTCATTAATTAGACATATCCATATATACTTAAATCATCAATAAAAGTAATTAAGTAAGAATATCCACCTCTATCTTCTACTGGAAATTGTCCACATACATCCGTGTGTACAAATCCTAGAAGCTCTATGGCCCATTCACCATGTCCACCAAAAGGCAGTTTGGTTATTTTTCCTTGTAAACAAGAATGACATCTATCAAGTGGTTTTAGCTCAGTAGAGTCTAAATAACCATCTTGGTAGAGCCTTGTCAAGCGCTTCTCATTTAAATAACCGAGATGGTGATGCCACAACTGGGTGATGTATGAGTTATGTGAGTTCATTTCATTATCGATTTCCAATACTTGGTTTTTTGTAATTTAATACATACAAACCATTATTTAAATTTTCCATACCATAACATACGTTGTTCTTATAAAAGAGACAACCCTTACTTCCAAACTTGAAAATAAATCCATCTATATCCAAACAAGATACGTAAATTATGTTCTTGGTAACACTACGCACATAATAAAAGTTATGTAAAACCAAAATCATCCCAGTCGGCTATGAGAGGTGGTAATCGCCAATAGCCAATGCATCCATCCTTACGCCATTGGCAGCTTGAAGATCCACCTCTCCTCTAGCAATATTTCTAAATCTACCTGGTTCCTACATTTGAATATAGATGTGAGCCCCACAAGCTGCATCTAATACCCAATGTGTAGAAATAGAAATATTTCACTTGATAATAAACACACCTTTAGAATCCCCATTATTCTGGGTGCAGTTCCTCTTCTAGTGTCCCTGCTTGCCACATGAAAAACACAACGTCTCCCATTCCTTTCCATGCCTCTAGATCTTCCCCTTCTTGGAAGGACGGCGCTCGGGGGATTCAGACTGTTTATAAGTCTTTGGAATCTTTTCCTTGTCCTTACTTTTCTTATTCACTATAAGGATTGTGGGTTTGTCACACCCCATGTCCTTATCTACCAGGAGAATTATAGTCAGAAGTTCTGATAGACTCTTCTCATTATTACTCATGGTTTAGTTGAAAATAATGCTTGAGAAGGCCTTGGGCATTGATGATAGGATGGGATCTGTACGTAACTCATATGGGAACTTAATCTCTAAGATGTACAAGTGTTGAATGTAGCCAATGAGCTTGACTACATGAGGACCAACTGGCACAAACTCTCCAAGCTTAGTTGTAAACAAAGCATTAGAGATCTCATATCTCTCCTGTCTCACCTTCTCTTGGTAGCGATCCTTAAGGTGAGACATCATGTTATACGCATCCATGTTTTCATGTTTCTTCAAGAGCTCATTAGACATGGACGATAGCAAGAAACACTGGAAATTGCTAGCATCATCCATGTGTTTCATGTAGAGAGATAGTTCCTCGTCACTGGCCTCCTTTCTAGGCATAACTGGAATAGGATCTTCCAGCACATACAATTTTCTTTCGTGGTGAAGGATGACGCGTAAACGCCTCTGCCACTCTTGGAAATTGGTGTTGGTGAGAAGGTTTTCCTTCTCGAGTATGGTTCTTAATGATATGTTTAAAGTCATTTTTCTTTCTAATTCTACAAATTATGATGAGAAAAAGTTTAGTACTTTATTAAAAAAAATGAGACAAATAAATTAATTAATAATTATTATTCTCCCACTATTTTATCAAAATCCAATAGCCCTCACCATTGACTTCAGAATATTATGTTGCCTGAATATTCTAGTGGCAAGGATCCATATTTTCCTTAGCATTACCCCAACTAGGGTTAGTCAAGAAACTTGAAGGTTCTTAGGTAGGCATTCCAAATGCCAACTGCATTAACTCGCAGCTCCTTTATCCACTGAGTGGACTCCCCAATCCTGAAATCCTTTTATTTTGGATTTCCTCAACCTTTCACTCTTGGTTACACCAAGTCATGTTGTGGAAGTCAGCCCTTGATGCGAACCAATTCAATTCAACCCAAAACCTAGAATTATAATTCCCCGATAACTGAAATCACCCCAACTAGGGTTGGTCAAGAACTTTGAACTATGGCTTGATTCTAACCAAGATTATGGAAGAATATTCCGACTTAATATTTCTTTTGAGGGATTTTATACTTATACGTAAATTTCTATTTTTATCATCTTTTATTACATGATTGTTAATATTAAGTGGGATATACTTAATTGATTAACCATGTCTAAGATAATATTTACGTATAAGCCGGTTTTATTTTAGTTCCATCTTGCATGATCATTTAATTTATTAATTGTGTGATCGTGACAACACACTCACAATAAATAAACCAAGAAACTAACAGAAATAAAATAAATTGTATGATCATGAGGTTTTTATATTGGTTAGTTTATCTAGCGGTTGATGAACTATCCCAAGACCTAGAAGAGAAACACCTTGAACCTTTCGAGTTAGTGTTTACATCTTTCCACCTATCCACCTTTGTATCTCCTTGGATTGTTTTCGCCTTGGCTCATGACTTGAGCTGCCTCCACTATCATGGGAGCTCCATCCATTACATATGCACTTATCTCACACGTGGGTGGGGGGTAAAAAAGGATTTTCACATAAAAGAATCTTTGGGCGCACAGGCCCTACATATTAATGAGGAGAAGGCTCGTATGCCAACAAATTTAATATAAATAAATAAATTAATGAAACCATTCACATACAAAGGTCTTGTTCTAGCTCATGATCTTACATACATGCAACGATACTCACAAATAAATAAAAATATCATTCAATTCCATAATCATTCTTGTTTAAGATAAATCACACTCGAATTAATTAATTATCTTTAATTAATCAATCCTTTTATCTTAAACCCTTTATCTGAATTTCCTTGAGATTCTCATCCATCGTAATTTTAAACAAATAAATTCATTTAAAATTATCTTTGTACGTAACTTGTACCTTGAAGGAAACCCGGTGAATTCTCATTCATTATGCAGATGTTAAATTAAACACATATATATAAAACACCTATCACGTGTTGTGCCTCAACATTACGCCTGCACCATGGTACACGTCTAAAGGTTTTGTATAATATAATGATAAATTTTAATAAATCTGCGTAATTTGGGTGAGTACACGGTGTGTAGTTTTAACTACATGGCATGTAATTTTCCTTACCATCCATCCAAAGTACACACCCAGGGACATGGAATGTTAATGTACTTTGGAAATTTTCAGAGTACATAACAAGTTTAGTGGGACACACACCGTGTAGTTTCCGCATTAAACGGTTTCCACCCGGGAAAGCTGTGTACGGGGTACACGGCCCAACCCTAACCCGAAGGGACTACACGCCGTGTTCTGTTGTACCACATGGCATGTAATCTGGAAACTGTGTGCCAATTGTTCCTGGTCAATACACGGTGTCATAAATAACTTAGATAGGATCAATACACAGCCTGATTTGGCAGACCAGTCTGATGCATGAACCTAGATTACACGACGTGTACTTCTGAATACACATCATGAATCCTCGTGTTGCACAGATAGGAATGTTTGGCTACTCCATATGATATCCCATATTTTATTTTAATCAAAAATTAAAAGAAAAGTTCGTTTCTATTTGGTGAGTGATAAATGATAGAGGAAGAACAGATCTCGAGATTCAGATTTAAAGAACGATTAACTTGAATTGAAATAACTAAATTATTAAATGCGTAAATCACCGACAAAAAACTAAATAATTATAATCAGCAACATGACCCCTCTGATATCACTTGTAGGTTCTGGGCGCAGCGGAAGCACGTTGGTGGGATTTCCCAACATTAATTTTAGCGTTAAACAACGTTCGAACCAAGATCTGTCATGATATAAAATGCCAGATCTTCATAATAGAACGAAGAACGAAAAACAAAATAGGGAGTCCCGGAACCATATAGATAGGATCATCATATGTTGGTTATAATTAATTTAATTAATTCACAAGAATTACCTTGATGGAATTCTTTCTTCGTTGATGCCTCCGGTCATGATCCGATGTGATCTGTCATTGCGTCGTAGAATCCAAGTGTAGGATTCCTCTAGCAGTGATCCACACATGGTCCACGTATCTCTGGACATCGCCGAAGGGATCTCCAGGTGCTAGCATGTAAGAACCTTCTCTTGCGATGTCCACCTTCGATCGCCTTGATCCGATGGAGGAGGATATCTCTCGGTCTTGAGAGCTTTCTTGGAGAAAGTAGTTCTTTTGGCCCTTGAAATAATTCTCTAGAATTGTTGTGCACAAAGATTGGGAGAAGTGTTGGGGTTGTGAGGATATTTATAATTGGGTTTGAGGTTATAGAGTTATGACAATAAATAAATGTGTTATGCGTTTTATTTATTTCATTAACTCTCATTGAAAACCCCCATGTTGAATGATTAATTCCTTGACATGCGCCCATGGTGATTATAATAAATATCATTTAATGAAATGTTATTATTTCCTCAAAATCCCGACTGGAAAAACTACACGGCATGTAATCATTAATAAACAGTGTGTACTCATTTTCCATAAAACTACATGGCGTGTATATTTAATATACACGGCGTGTATTTTTATTTTACATTTTCCTTTACTTCCTCCACCACATTTATTAGTCCTTGAGTAATGGCTATTCATTAGTTAAATAAATTTAACTCCATTACTCACTAATAAATAAATATTATTTCATCCACAATATATTCTCTTGAATAACTAGTGTCGAAATAAATGAAATAAAAAATTCTTAAATAATTATTAAACCACAGTTGGGAATAATATTTATTTAACGTGTTAAATTAATATTTAACTAATATACATGGACACACTTAGTGTGTGGCCCTCTAGGCCCATTTCTTAGTGGCATTAGGCGGAGCCTGCCTAAGGTCCAAGGTTATCGTCTAGCAACACGCCAAGGCACCCATAGAGAAAAAGTTAATGCAGCAATGACATGTCACCTCTTTTGAACGTTTATCGTTTAATATAATCCCTTTTTCACGATATCTTGAATAAAGCAGGTTTCATGCTAGTGCCATCAACCCATGTGCTCGATTATTCTTTCTTTTACTTTCTGGAATTGAACTCGCCCATACCTTACCATGGCCATTGATTTATTTAGGCTATATCAATTCCATCAAAGGCCCTGAGATATCTACTTCTGTTATGGAATATAAGGGACAAATCCTTTCTCGAATTATCTATTAATGCATTATTAGTCATGATGCACCCAACGTATCCTACCTCACTGTGAACAGTGTGTCGTCATAGTTTTTCATCAATACATCTAAGTGCGTGAGTTGTAATACCCATTAATAATAATCTTAAAGTATAAGGACCAATACACAAATCCACAGATAGGAACATCCAATGACACTATGAAAAGTGGATTTCCTACTGGCGGGTCCCGTTCTCATAATATCCTCCTGGATATTAGCAAGGGCGCACACTATGAGAAGGAACCTCAATGTTTTATGAGTCATCACCCCTAGTGGCATGTATTATTTGTGTCCCTCTAATAACATCATTTGGCCATATAACATATATTCAAGAACAGTGTTATGACACTTCCGGGTTCTCATCAAAGCAGGGATCCGCTATGACCCTTTAATGCCTGAGTTGTCTTTAGGACATTATCACGTGTATTTTCACACAGAAGAACAATCAAGATGTGATAAGATATTTATGAATGAAAAAATTACAATGTTTCTTGTTCTAGGCCACCAACTCCAACATGTATATCTCTGCCAGAACCACATCCACTTGTAATTTCAATATAGAGATATATTTTCTATAAATATCCACGTAATCTAGTCCTTAACAAATCTCTATGATGTTCTTATATATTTATCTTCAAAGTCCATCTTAGATTTTTGTTCCCTAATATGCATTTTTAAATCTAGTTTCATTTTTTTCTACTAAACGTCCTCTGATACCAACTGTAATGCCCCGACCCCAGTTTCTTGGAGTTGGTGCATTATTTCATTACATTTTCATGCTTATAATAAATTCGTATACCGAAGGAAAAAGTAGTTTAATAGTTTTTTAAAATAAGATACATAAATATGTTCAACATTACAACTTTAAATGAAATAAAATATATAAGTGGTATTAGGAACATCTACAAATCTAGGTTTATCCCTACATGTCATTCATAATAAACTTCTTAATGTTCCTAGAAAATGAATCAATAGAAAGTGGTGAGCTCAGATTCTCAGTAAGGGTAAGTAATACAGTGGAAGATATCATAAACATAAACATTAGGCATAATGAATAACTATATACACATACATTTAAAAATAAACATTAAACATTATGTTAGGAATAACTGATGAATAATTAACTACATAATAAAGAATAATCAAGTGTATTCTACTAGTTATTCAAACACATGAACATTCAATTACCAGTTTCATAATGAGGTAATTCAAAATGTGGGACCTCATAACTATACTATCAAGGCCTCATACCAAGACCATAAATAACCATTTTGTTAAGGCCTTGGGCCAAGATGGTAGATTGTCTCATTAGACATACCGATGCATCGAGAGGATATCACAGGCCCCACCCATCACTTACTAATTCAATTCATTTCTCAAATAAATGGGGTGAACATAATCAACATATACATTCATATTGAATCTGAAATTTGAAATGTAAATACATTCCTCAATCATTAAACATAACACTAACCATTCGAAGTAATGTGGTGAATGGTATCAATATAGTACGTCCATAATCAAACTAATTAGAAACCCCTCAAAAAAATATTGTATATTATATCATAATAGATATACCTTAATGATGAAGAATATTCAACAAGTATGTTGACATAGATAAGATATTTTTAAATTATAAAATAGATATTTTCTTGAGAAAATAATCCTTAATCATTCCCATGTGTCCCATACCACCATGAAACATTCAAATAATAATACCATAGAATATAATGAGAATAGTGATACTATTAATATGTTATTCCAAAAGGTATAAAATACACCACAAGTAAGGAATATGTTGTGAACAATATGTATATCTCATAAAATTTAAAGTGATATGAGAATAATCCTTTTTTACTTTGGAAGGAAGTGTTCATTTTTATTTGTCTTGAAATATTATTTGTAAACATTTATAACCCATAAAAGAAGACAGAAGAACATTGAAATTATATTTGAGGAATTAATATGGTTCCACTCAAGTTAAATCAATTAAAAAGAGACTTATAGAAACAATAGAAGTAAAATATTTTAGTTTAATTTTTGGAAAATAAAAAATAGATTTTAAAATGGAAAGGCGTGTTTGATTTCATAAAACCATAAATTAAAAAAGTTATTTTTTTTATTATAAAATGTGATATTTAAAAAAACTATTAATTTATTAAAATATATTACAATGTGCATTTTATAATTGGTACGAATTTGAGAAGTTCCCTTGAAACGAGGTTGATTATCGGGATGAATTTTATGAATGATCCTTTTAAAAAATATAACTCCCCATAAAATAAAGAAGTATTCTGATTGGTAAAGATATATTTAGAAATACCACATAATTTATTAAGAGTATATAAATATAAATAGGAATTTAATTGTGGTAAGTATAGGATAATAGTAACCCAAAATAAAATGATGTTTCAGGTAGAAATCCATTACCACTTTGTAATCATTCGAACCATATGACTCAAAAAATCATCAAATGAAATATTTAATACAATGAAATTAAATAAATTCATGATATGATAAATTAACTTGGAGTATACATACACCATACACAAGTAATATAGGTGAATAAAAAATATCTCACAAAAATGGAAGTGAGTGGATAAAACCCGTACCTTAAGTCTGATGGTGTTCTTCCCTTGATCGTAGTGTCTCAGATAACCAAAATAAATTCATTAATTAATATTTAAAGATAATATTATTTATTTAATTTATTTATTATAGCCTTATTATGTTCATTAATGTCCTTCTTGATGGGTTTAATAGGATCAACTTAATTGTTTTGTAGTGTTTTCTTCCTTAGTATTCATGACCGGTTTACTTATATTAATGTGAGGATAAACATGGAAGTTGATAATGGTTGTACATAGTAGAAGTTGTATATTACTTATAAACAACCAAAATACTAAATATTTATAAAATTTATTTGGTTATTGGGAGTGAAGATGAATCATTATATAAAAATTCCATGATAATTATTTGGCTTAATTATCTGTTTTTGATCACAACGAACTCATTTTGATTTATTAATTAATATCATGTGTAAAAAGGATTCTAGAAACATAAATAAGTTATAATAAAAATATTATAGTCTTTTTTATCCATAAAAATGGTTTCATTTACATAATTTAAGATAATAATATAAATTGAAAACTATTCATCCTTGAATGTGATAAATTAAAACATCTTAGACGGTGTGTTAATTTAAAATATAAAAGAAGGGTAAATGAGAGATTATGATGAATTATTACATTCTAATAACAAAATTAAATTAAATTTATGGTACTGAATATATCATAACATTTGAATGAAATTATGTGAGGTTATAAAAAAAACAAATGAACATAAAAATAAATGAAAAGTTGAGAAATCCCTTACAAAAACTCGGTACCCAAACAACATCACTTAAATATGCATAAAATATTTAGATGATAAAAAATGGGTTCATAATAATTAATAAATGATATTTACTATAAGGGGTATATGTAATGAAAAATCTCAATATAATGCAATTTAAATTAAAATAGAATAACCTAAAAAGAGTACTTGAAAAAGAGAAGGGTGATAGAATCTCTTACCTTGTTGAGTAACTCCGAAAATATGAAGGTTGGGACCTTGGGGGATTGATGACTCATTAGGAGAAATGCATGGGAGTTAAAACTACCATATATTAATGGATGAAGACTTTGGAATGAAATAAAATTCTGGAATTAGTGGTAATTAATAGTAAAAGATAGGTATTTTTTTATTAATTTCAAAAGACACATCATTAGTGGTATCTACAAAACCATGGGCTAGCCCATGATATTTTACCATGGTATTTTCCACTTGGGAACATATTCTCAAATTTTAATGTAAAAATACATTCCACATTTTATATAAATTATTACATCATTATGATGTCATTAATCATAATGAAAACTGAAAACTGTATTTTAACTATTCATGAAATACAAAAGTATTTTATAAAATTATAATAAATATAGTGTAACATAATATGGACATTATTAATTCCAAATTGACATTTATTTTATCATAATAATTCTCTAAATATTATAACTTTAACTTTTATCTAAGGAAATAATTATTTTTTAAAAATAATAGTAGACTTGATATGCATAGTTAAATTTTTGACACTTAAAACAAATAAAATTATTTAAAAAAATTTAATTCAAGAAGCGTGTTTTGATAAAAAAAATTTACTATTATAAACATTAATAAAACATTAGTTTTATATAATATTTTGAATATATCTGAAATCAAAAAAAATTACCTGAAAAATTGATTTATCAAATTCGTCATATTTTAAAAAAACTCAACCAAAAATAGAAATGATGGAACAAAAAATTTATTTATATATTTATGTGTGAGGTTACTAACCCATTGGTCATATTAATATTTATAAGGGTATGATGCAATTCATAAGGGTAAGTTACAATTGACTAAAAATAATGATTGTCTTATCAGACTCAAAATATCTTTCTGAATGCAACTATATATCTCAGTTTTTCAAAATTCAAATCACAGAGGTGGAAACATTATGTTTAATGGATAGGTTATAAAAAATTGGTGTTTTCAAAATACTCAGTGTTTCATTCATTCAAAATTATATTTATTTATCAATCCTTGGGGTGTTACAATACCATCCCAGCTCAGCAAAATAGTTGGCATACTTCGCCACTGAAAAGTCCTCTCGATAAGATCCATGAATTTACATGATCTATCATACTCCAATACCTAGGGGAAGTACCAGTCATCAAATACTACCTTAATATCCTTCTATATCACCTTATTATGCTTTCAGGCTTGAATCACTGAGCCCCACCACCTTCGACTAAGACCCTCTTGCAGAAACGAAGCAGACATCACCCTCATCTCTTCAGGAGTGTCTAGGAACTTGAACATGTTTTAAAAATTATCGATCCACTCATATGATTCTTAAGTCTAGAGCTACCTCATAAAGAAAGAGGTTTGTTTTTAATAAAATCCATGGCTTTTTCCCTCTATGGAATAGGTTTCGACCCTCTAACTGGAGCAGGTGCATGACCTACACCATGTACTAGTGCATAAACATCTTGAACCACAACATCTACCAACCTCTGATAATGTAGAGAGGGAGAACTCTCTTAAGATTCTTCCTGTGATAGCGGGGGAACTCTCTAGGGAGTCATGTTTCTACAAAAATAAACAGTCACATTAGAAAATCATTAACACAAAAAATTTGAAAATTTTTGGTGAGAATAAAATAATTCAATTAACCAAACATGATGAAGCAACCTAGTGACCAATCCACTTCACCGCCACCTAGTTTCTATGTATAGTTTATAGCCTACATGTCCCACCTAGAGGAGACACTAAGAATTAATACGTAAATCCCACGGAATATTGAGGTCTATAACGAGGTGTGCTGGACATGCACCCTACTCGCAACCAAAACTCCGAGCACCGATAGTCCCAACTTATTTCTATCAAGGTTCATCCCAAATAACAATACCTAACGAGCTAAAAACCTTCTCTAATACCATATTTTCACAAACCAAACTATGTCTTCATCCGAAATGGTGCTCGACCCAGTCTTCAGTAAGGCCTAAAGGGTGGTCCCGATCCCCACGAGCTAGCATAAGTGGTAAACAAGATTCTCATTTAACATAAGATATCATTTTAACATTTTAAAATCTAGAAAAGGAAATACACACTCAAAAGTAATCATTTCTATAGAAGAAACCCCCTTTTAACCCGAAATGAAAACCAGAACACTTTCCAATCATGATTTGCTTCACAAACACAATTTAATAATATATTTACTCAGTTAATAAAACATTTCAAAAGAACAAAACATGGAATTTCATATAACATACAACAATTTCATATGTATAGTCGATTTTAAAACAATGGAATGTCATTTAACATGAAAAATAAATTTCTTACCGCAATTATAACCCAAAAAACATTCTAAAGAACACATTTAATCATATTAAATTTATCATACAATGCTAAATCATGGAATCAAATACCTCATGTGAAGAATGTTCTGGAAATTGGTGTGAAACTCCAAATGCACCTTGAATGCACCACGAGAAGGAACGATAGAACCACAATCTAAGGGTTCAAACAATGAATTTCAAAATAGAAACCTAAAACTAGAACCCTAAGGATGGATAAGGGGAAACACCTAAAAGAAGATATGAAACCCTAGAATAGAGAGAGATTGGGAGAACAAAGAAGACTTGCTTGATGATTCTATAAAGAACCACACCGAATATGGTAAGAAATCAAAGATCCATGAGTAGTTTGTAGGAGGCTGAGGTGCACCTAGGGTAGGAAGTACTGATGGGGAGGATACAATGAGGGTTATGAGTGTTAAAATCTATAAGAGAGAGAAATTTTAATGACATGGACATCTCGCATATATAACCCACATGGTTTGGTAAACTGTATGGTAACCATGTGGATCATTCTATCTGAAGGTAGACCTGCTGCATGGTTAACGTGATGAGGCACCTGAACATGGTGAGTCCATGCATTAGGTTATGTCTACCACCACATGGTTTGTTGGGTTGGGCGCATAGTTACTACTAACCATGCACCAACCGTGTGCAGGGTCTTATCCACAAAAAAACATCTATTTTTCTGAAAATTTAAAAGGGGATCCAATGAAAAAATATATCCCAAAAATAAACTAGATAAATACCTGAAGATGAGATCATGGATGTGACATGGTTGTCGAACCATACTTTTTGAAAGTATAGTGGTAAAACTATACAAATCCAACGTAGGGTTACCAAACCATACACCAGGAATGTAGGGTTGCAGAACCATACTTTTCAAAAGAAGAGGGTTTCAACCATTTTTTGAAAAATTATGGCTACCTAACCATACATTGTGAATGTATGGTTTTAGAACCTTACATTTTTAAAGTAGGATTGTTGAACCATACTATTTGAAAAAATGGTTGTGAAACCATACATTGAGAAAAACTAGATAACATACATTGAAAAACCTCAACAAAATCATAAAGACTTTTAAACGAATATTAAACAATTTTTCAAAAATAATTATTTGTATAAAAACAATTATCCTTCCAAATAATCAATAATCGAATGAATCCGACATTTACTTCTCAAAAAAATTATCAAAAAACATAAGCAACAACATCCTCAAAAAACTGTAGGGGGGAAACACCATTGCATAACTTTAGATAATTAAAATACCATCCAATCTCCCTTTTTATATTTCTATATAAACTATAGAAATATATAGTCATTTTGGATTTAAATAAATAAAAAAATTTGAAAATATTATAATTTTAGAATATTAAGTAAATTAAAAACATTAAATTTCCAATACAATAGACTATAATGTTTTTAAAACTATAGTAAAAACATAATTTAATTTTTAGAGTACTATAAAACCATATTATGTCATTAGTATAAACAAATGATGTTTGGATATATCACTTTTCAAGAATAATTCATATTAATCACACAAAACCAAATAATATAGTTTAGGATATCATCAAAATATATAATGGTCTTTAAAATAAAAATATCATGAAATAAAAAAACCATAAAAAGATAGAAAACTAATGTAATATAATATTTAATGAAAAAAATAATAACATACACATGCATAATAAAAAAGTTATAAAAAAAGAAAAACATAGATATTCAATAACAATCTCCACCTTTTTTTTTATTACAAAAAAATCAATCAATTTAAAACAAATTTTAAAAAAAATTAAAACCTTTTCATTTCTCCACCTTTTAATAAATAAACAAAAATAGAAAACTAACTCCCCCAATAAAATGTTGTAATAAAAATTTATAATTCCAATATATCTTTATAAAATTTAGTTTTTTCAAATAGAGTGCAATATAAATCCTTTTTAACAATATCTGGTATTTAATTTTTAGAAGGAAAAATGTCTTGAACCATGACAGGTCTCCATCCAAACAAGAACCCAACCGTTCATTGGAAAGACACGAAGGTCTCTCTTGATCCCTAAAAGTAGGCACAAGTTCCTGGGTATCAACAATATAATATGGTAATGGTTTACACAAATATTTAATGATAAAAAAACAATATAAATAAACAAAAATTAAAAATTGTAACCATATTGGCTCTCAAAATTTCCTAGATTGGAGTTACAAGTATAATATAAGAACCAAAAACAAATTCTACCAAAAATGGACCCAAAACCCAACCCCAAAACCCACCATAAGAAAAGGGATGCATCTCCCTCTATCTATCTCCACAACACCGACCAGGAAAGATCACTAACAACCTGAACCACCATCTCCATAAGCATTACCCTTACCTGTATCTGACATTATCAAGTCTACAAACACCCAAGGGTTTAATAAGGGTGTCATCTATTTCCAAGGATGATTCCACCAAAAAGTAATATATTATATATACATTAAATGACAAATATCATTCATGTTTTATAAAAGAGAGAAAAAATATGATGATTTTTATATAAATGAAAATTAAATGAAATCAGCTTTAAAGTAAGGGAACTTTTAATAAAACACCATTACATTAAATGTAACCATAATTCCATATTGTATGACAATGGTATGTGTAATATAGCCAAATTGAACTATTCATGGGAGAGGTCCAAGGTGTACTAGATTGAAATGGGACCCTAGAAAACTCAAATCATGATGAAATGTGGTATGGAAGGCATGATAGCCAGTATTCTCATGTGGAGGCCACTAGTAGGGGACACCCTTGTAACCCTAGTGGCCTCCCATCATCATCCTTATATTTAATTAGTGTTGTAATCATCAATACCACTAAGTTAAACTAGGAAGAATCCAATTATATATAACTTGCATACTAGTCCTTGTCTTCCCATATAGTTACCCAGGATTCCATTTTTTCTCATTCGTGTTCCAAGTTCACACATGTACCACATTTATACAAATAAGCCAAATAAGGCACTTCAGACGCCAAACACCACCATTTACACACCAAAATACTCTTTTCCGAATCAAATGAACATAAAATCATTCTCCAAGAATGGTTAAAATCCTTTACATAATCTAATGAATCATTTACATAATTTAAGAAACCAATTCAATGTAAAAAAATCAAGATTTATTTCAAAAATATACCCAATTTCAAATGGAAAATCCATTTTAAAACCAAATTCATAACATATTAACTTTAAAAACACTTTCACACCACAAATATAAATCATAAATCATGAAAAAATAGACAAGAAAGCCTAATTAATTCATTAAATAATATTTCACCTTAAAATCACCTACCTCAAGTGGAGAAAGTTCTAGAAATCAGTGAGAAACTCCAACCACACCATAACTAAACATTAAGGAATCAAAATAGAACCCTAATCCAGGATATCAATCAAAACATTTAAATATAGAATCCAAAAAATGGATCTCATGCTGTTGTAGAAGAGGAACCCCAAGAGAAAGAGAATAAAACTGTAGATTGGAGGGAGAAATCAAGGGAGGAGATGAAATGCATGATGAATCTAGGAAGAACCACCCTTAATCCGCCATAAAATAAATGATGGGTGAAAGGTGAGGAATGGAGGGTGATGCATAGGGAGGAAAATCCCTTGTGGGGTGAGATAAATTGGTATTTTGGTTTTTAATTTGATAGGATGGGGAAACACCCAAAAAAATTATGACTAGCACACTCCACATGTTTATTCTGCATGGTTTGGTAAACTTTTCAGAAACCATATAATGTGTTCTATTAGAGGAATGAACTATCTCACATTTACTTGGGATGATGTGTACGGTTACCTTTAATCATGTGCAAACTATGTACCTGGATCTATTTACCAAAATTCATCATTTTTCTCCACAATTGAAAATGTAACCTAGGGAAAAATGATATACTGAGAATAATATATAAAATTACATGCGAATGAGATATTGGATGGGATAATTTTCCCCAAAATGGAAACTATCTTCCCATTCAAAGTTAACCCGAAACTCAATCAAAAAATAAAAATTGGTACTTCTATATGACCCAAAACTTACGCTCCCAAGTCTCATGCATATCATTCCCATGCTTACCCAAGATATGGTCTAAGGGAATGGACATCACATACATTAAATTCTCTTGAAAATCCATTATTTGTACTGTCCATTCAAGCACTGATAAATCAGGCCCTATTTCTAATTATTCCCAATTCAACACATGACATGTGTCTGGATTATACTTCTTCAGTTGGGAGACAAGGAACATGTCATGAATCAATATTAACTAAGGATTCAACAATAACTTATATGTTAACTTCCCAAATCTCTCAATGATTTAGAAAGTTTCTAAATGTGGTGCTGCATTCAACAATACCTAGTCACCCATAGATAACTTCAGATACTGATGCCTCTGATTATCATAATATTTGTGGTGACTTTGAGCTGTCAATAACCACTACCTGATCAACATGACTTTCTCAGATGTCTCTTTCACAAGACTGAGTCAGAAAAATAAGTTTTCACCAAAATCAGTCCAACAAAACATATTCTGATAAGGCTGACCATAGATAGACTCAAAGGGATCCATTCGAATGTAATATTGGTAACTATTTTTGTAAGAAAATTTGACCAATCCCAAATGGAACTCCCACGAGCCTCCAAAATCCAAAACACATTCATGGAGCATGTCTTCCAGAATCAGATGTTCCCACTCTTTATGACCATCTGTTTGAGAGTGGTATGTCGTTCGCATTTTGATATGCAACCCCAATGCACATTTAAGTCATCAAAAATGATTATAGGAAAAATAGGTTTCTTTGTTGAAAACAATCATTGATGGCACACCATGAAGTTTGACCACTTTTGTAACATATATCGGGCCCAAATCATCCACCTTCACTAAATCTCTTATTATAAAGAATTGGTATTATTTTCTTAAATGGTCAACTACTACCCAAATAGTGTTCCTTATCTGATGTGTACTAGGTATGTCAATAATGAAGTCCATGGAGACCTCATCCCACTTCATGGTAGGAATGGGTAACGAGTGAAGAAAACCATAGGGCCATTGATGTGCTACCATTACCTACGGAAATTTATAGAAACTCAGTAAGAAATCATTTATCTCTCGCCTCATTCCTATCCATCAAAATTGTTGATGAACATCATGATACATTTTTTTTTCCTCGGTATGAACAACCCACTAATATTTGTGGCTATCCTACATTACCACCTTCCATAGAGTCAACAACACCACCAAATGGACCTTTAAGCACATGTTTTCCTAAAAAGATAAATACCAATTAGTATATGTCTTCCAAACATGAATAAACATCATGGATAACTAATAAAACTCAACAAAAGGCTTCTCCTACTGAATCAACTCTAGAATAGAATGAGTCATCTGAACGCTCGTCAAGAAAACACCTCCACTATACTCCATTTTATCAAAATGCATCTGGGAAAAGGGCCCCATAAAATCCCACTCATCACTAGAATTACACAATTCCTTCACTAGAACATTTATACTTAAGAAATACACCACCGAATTACGCTTTATTTGGGTATATAAAAAGTGAAAGTAAAACCCTTATAGGCATTCGATCGAATAGTGCTACCTAAAATTGAGATCCTTCTATGAGAAGATGTAGGCTAAGATCTTATGATTAGAGTATACAACAAAATTATCCCCAAATAGGTAGTGATTACATGTCTTCAATGAATGAATCTTTACTGAAAACTCTAAGTCATGGGTTGGGTAAATCTTCCCATGTGGTTGGAGTTGGTGAGAACTATACCCCAATAAATGATCATCATGTATGAGAATACACCTGAGGTCTATACATAAAGCATCACAATAGATCACATAACCTTTTCCTGATTTTGGAAATATCAATATGGGTGTGGTGGTCAACAACATATTCAGCTCCTCAATGGGCCCCTGACATTCTGGGCTTCATTCAAACATCACCCCTATATGGGTGCGTGTGGTCATAGAGGAAGAAAACCATAAGAAATCACGAACAAATCGCCTATAATTACCTACCAGGGTAAGAAATATCCTCGTAATGAACACATTTATCTACTTATCCTAGTATATTATGACACTAATAATCTCATGGTACAATAAAAACCCCTAGATCTGAAATCATGTGGCACAAAAACATCACTTCCATAATCTAGAATGTGCATTTTGAGAACATCGCATAAAGGTGATGATCCCACAAAGTTACCAGAACATTTCGAAAATGATGCCCATTCTCTTCTTCAGATCCATAGTTGACTAGAATATATTCCATGAATACCACAATGATGTAGTTGACATACAGGTGTAACACACTATTTATGAGCTCTATAAATACCGCTAGAGAATTTTTCAATCTGAAAGGCCTGACTAAATACTCGAAGTGGTTGTACCTTCTTCAAAAAGTCGTTTTCATGATATCATTTTCATTCACCCCGACATGGTGGTTATCTGAATGCAATTAATTTTTTTAGAACCACTTTTCCCCATTTAGCTAGTTTAAAAAATCATCAATCTTGGGAAAATTGTATTTATTCTTGATTATTACATCATTAATATTTCGATAGTCGATACACAACTAGAGAGTTCAGTCGGCATTTTTTTCAATCAAAACATGAGTAGCCCATGTAGAGATGCTCGGGTGAATGAACTATTTGGATTCAAAATCATGGAGATGTATATTTAATTCCATCAATTTTTTGGGGCCATGTCATATGAGGGAAGATATATTGATTGTGTTCCTAGAGCTAAATTGATTATATACTCTATGTCCCGCTTCCAGGGTAAACCTGAAAAGTCATCAGAGAATACCTATAGAAATCCATCCACAACTTGAGGTAATCCTTTCTCAAAAGAACCACCATCATTCTATGACCTGAGTGAAGACAATTTTAAAGCATTATTACCCAATTCCATTAGTGGAGGTCTGATAAGACCCAACCAAGGATCCCATTCTCCAAGAAAGTCTTGATCACTCCCATCCAGTGCCATAAAACATACCTACTGCCAGTAAAAATCAATGTTCGCTTGAAATCGCACCATCCAATCAATTACATGGATCACATAAAAAAATTCATATCCCGGACAAAGAAATAACACTACATTTGAACCCCTGACATTCAAAGAAAACAAGACGGGAACCTAAGACCATGATTTTTATTCCAACCCAATGACGTCCCCAACTCCATCACAAACAACATTAGCTCAGTCCAAAAATTAAAAAGGTTCACAAGATGGTTAGATATAATAGAAACAAATGTTGTAGTATCAAAAGAAGAGGAAACTATATAAGATGCAATTATAATGGTTCCTCAAACCATTGAGGGCCCTACATCTAATCCTGATGTTGTCAGATCCACAGCATAATGATGTCTGGTTTCTATTTGAGTCTTAACACAAACACTGGCTTTTGGCTCTACCATAAACTAGATCTGACTAGATGAAGATCTTGTCCTACCGGCATGACCACCAAACCGAGTTCCCTCTATCTAGGACGATTCCGACTGAGCTGGCATTCCTTAGGATTCCATAGATCCTTCCCCACTCTGATATGTGCATGTCTACTTGAAAACCGTTGATGGGTCCCCCATTGCTCTACACTGATGGATAGTCCTAAGGGATGAGGGAATATATATTTGAGGTGACCTACCTTACCACACTAGTTACACACCACTGATCTAACATCAAAGAACATCGATGAGGACTTCCTAGAAGGGTGGCCTTAACTACCACCTCACATATTTTCTGGATCATCTCGCTACTCTTCTTCTCTGAGGAACATCCACTCCCCATTTCTGATTCAATCACAATGGTACCTGACCTGACCTTATGGTCAATCTCTACCATGAAATCTCAGTTCACCACTTCAGCATAGGTCTTCATCTTAAACAAAAGTACTTGAGAATATATCTAAGGCTACAAACCCTTTTGAAACTACTAAGCCTTCAACTATTCTTTAGAGACTTTCTCTTGTGTATATCAGACTAGTTAGGAAAAGCAATTGGCATACTCCATCACTGAATGGTCCCCCAGAACAAGATCCCTAAACTTCAGGGATCATGAATATTTGAAGACCTCAGGGTAGTTTTGGCCATTGATGACCACCTTAACATCCTTCTATACCATCTTCTCATGCTTCCCTACTTCAATCACTGAGTCCCACCACCTTTGATAGGGACCCTCTATCCGAAAAGAGGCACATTTCACCCTAACCTCTTTAGTATTGTCCATGAAATTGAATATATGGTCTATCATTTCTAGCCACACCTTTTATTTTTAAGGCTCTGAACACCCTCGGAGAGAATAAGGTTTGTTCATGGGGAACTCCTATGATTTTTTCTTCTAAAATCTAGGCTTAGCTTCATTGACAGGAGCTGGAGAAGGAACTGCCACCTGTCCCAGAGCCTGAACTACCCAGACTGGGGCATCTACCAACATCTAATTAGGTGGTGTGGGTGATCTATCTCTGAATTCTTCTTAAGGTTGCCGGAAAATTTTCTTGGGGTGGCATGTTACTACAAAAAGAAACATTCACATAAGAAAATCATTAATACATTAGGTATATTTTTTTGGGAATAATATAAAAAACAATTACTAAAACATGCCAAAACAACACAATAACCAGACCATATAACCCCCACCCTAGGTCTACATATATTCTATAGCCTTCATGACTCACTTGGAGGTGAAGTCAAATAAGTATCCCAACATCCCATGTTGACTTGATGTTTGTCACGAGGTGTTCCGGCTATTGACCCTACTCGCAACCAGAACATCGAACCCTAAAAGTCCTACCTTCTATCTAACTAGAATCACCCAATATAAGATTACCCAAATAGATAAACATCCACTTTGACACCATTTTTTCCTGAACCAAGACAAGTCGATGTTTGAATCGGCACCCAACTCGGTCTATGGAAAGTTCCAAAGGGCATTCCCAATCCCCATGGGATGGTAAAAGTTCCCAAGTACTGAAAATAATAAGTGTTAATAGTTTACCCAAATATATAATGATAACACATCCTACAATATAAATAAACTTAAATTAAAAACCACAACCCAACAAGCTCGTAGAGTTTTCCACATTTGATTTACAATACTAATACAAGAACCAAAGTGGGCTACTAGCAAAAATGGACCAAAACCCAACCCCAAAACCACTATAAGGAAAGGGATGAATCCCTATTGTGCTATCTCTACAACACTGCCCACAAATGATTGCAAACAAAAATAATTTCAAACTCTACAATCTTTACACTTACCTATATCAAACATTATCATGTTTACATACATCCAAGTGTATAAGAAGGGTGTGAGATACTACCCAGTATGATTCCACCCAAAAAATGATTCCATGTTCTAAACATTAAATGATAAATAAAATGATTTTTTTAATAATGATAGAAACACACTATTGATTGTTATTTAAAAGAGATTCAAATGAAAATAGTTTTAAATGAAGGAAATAAAATGAAAACACAATTTTTTTAATGTAACCATAATACCATACCGTATGGAGATGGTATGTGTAATGTAGATGAATAAATCTATAAATAAGAGAGGACTAATGGGAACTAGCTAGAAATGGTACCCTAAGAACCTCACCTCTCTATGAAATGTGGTATAAAAACCAAAAAAACAAGTATTCTGTTTCATCAACTACTAGTATGGGAATCCCACATAACCCTAGTGGTCACCCATCATCATGCATATGTTTATTTAGTTTATCAATTATCAATCCTGCTAAGTGAAAATGGGAGAAACTTTTATATCACAATAATACTAGTTCTAGTCCACCCCTAGTTACTAAGTCTTCCATTTTGTCTTTATTGAAGTTCCAAGTTCACACAATGTGCCATATTAACACACAAACGCCTAACAAAGCACTACAGACACCAAAAACCACTATTTACAAACCCATATCCTCATTTAAAATAAAACTAACATAAAAATATTCTCCAAGAAGGGTTAACATTCTTTCAGTAATCTAATAAACCATTTACATAATTTAAAAACCATTTCAAATAGAAAACCCATCTTTATTTAACAAATATAACCAATTTGACATGGAAAATCCATTTTAGAACTAAATTCATATCATGTCATCGTGAAAACCACATTCAAACTAAACATATAATCCATAAAAAATTCTAAAACACATAGAAAATCCTAATTAATGCATCAAATAATATTTAAAAACAGAATCACCTACCTCGGGTGGATAATGTTCTGGAAATTAGTGTCAAACTCCAACCACACCCTTACTACACCATAATTAATCCCAATAAAACCCTAATCCAATATATTGAACAAAATATTTCTAGATAGAACCCCAAAAATGGAATTTTAGTTTTGTGAGAATAGGAAGCCCGAGAAAAAGGGAAAAGAACCCTATATTAGAGGGAGAAATCAAAGAAGGAGATGAAATAATTGATAAATTGAGGAACAACCACCCTTAATCCATAACAAAATCAATGATCCATGAGAGGAGCAGGGTTTGGGAGAGGTGCATAGGGAGGTAAATCCCATGTATGGTGATAGAATGGGTATTAGGACTTTAATTTCAAGAGGAGAGAGAAAAACCAAAAACAATTTATTGGCATGGTTGTTGTCAGAAGTATCTTTTTTTAGGAATGACCTACCACATAATAACCTGGGCCGAGGTATTGGGTTACCTATAACCATGCACAAACAATTTTCCTGGTTCTATTTAACCAAAATTCACCATTTCTCGACAAAATTAAAAATGGATCCTATGAGAAAATGATAGACATAGAATGAAATTGAAAAATACCTAAAAATAGATCATGGTTGTACAAATAAATTATAAAACAATATCACCCTTATTTATATGATCTATAATAAAATTAAATATATGATCAATATTCATTATTTTATAATGATGTTAAGGGTTTTTATATATAAAAATTGAAGAAGTGTTATCACAATAGATTTGCAGTTTTGAAGATAAACACCAAAATCAACTGAGGTTTTCTTAATCTCTAAAATTTGAGAACAACTACTAGATATAGAGATATATACAGCTTCTAAAGTAAGTTAAGAAACAGATAATTGTTTTTATATAAGAATTAAATTAATCTTTTTCCTAGAAAGTGACACATTCCTGATGTGATTTTTCGATCAATTCTACATCCTCGAAAATTAGATTCTAGAAATAGGTGAAAAATAATTTTCAATGTCTAAAACTATTTCTCGAGAGTATCCTTGAGAAACAAGTCAAGAAATTTTTTGAAAATCTATCCAGAATTATCTAGCTTGTTTCTAAATATCCACATAGATACAATCACATGTTTATCCTCGATAAATTATACTAAAGTCAAAACAATATTTCTAAAAAATTACTTTATTTCATATATCATAGAAAAAAATCCATTTATCATTTTTTAAAGAATCATTTATATTAATATAACAAAGTAAGAAATAAAGTCATAAGGTTCACAAAAATTTAAAACAAAAATATTAGTATTAACACAATAATCAACATTAAAAATTAAATTTTAAACAAGATGATCACCATGAATCATTAGTGTCCTTGCAGAATATTGAGAATTAGTACGATCCCCCTCAATTAATTCATTCTTATCTAGATGATTTTATTCACCGTAATTAAAATCTTGAAACTCACCATAGAAAACATTAGAGTCTATTTTTAATTTAACATTATTTTCATCAAACATTAAATGATATGATTCTTTGATAATAATATATATTTCATTATAAACTCTATAAGATTTAGTGTTATTAGAATCACCAATATAAATATGTTCATCACTAATAGCATCAAATTCATCTTAATTTTTCTTTGAATTTAAAAGAAAAAGTTTACAACCAAAAACTCTAAAATAACAATCTTTATTATTTTAATTTCTAAATAATTCATAAGGATATTTCATTATCAATGGTCTAATAAAAATTCTATTTGAAATATAAAAATAATTAGAACCATCCTTACCCAATAATATATAGAAACATTATACTCATTTTACATTTTTTGAGCGATTTCAATAAGAGTTCAATTTTTCTGTACAACAACAACATTTATTGTGGTGGTATATGAGTAGAAAATAATATAAATATCCATTATTCTCCCAAAAATTTATTAAATTTTAAATTATTAAAGTTTTCTCAATTATTACAACGAATTGAATTAATCATACAACCTTTTTTATTATGAACTAGTTTAATAAAATTAGTCAATGTTGACAACGTTCCATTTTTTTGATCATTCATGCATTCCAAAGTAAATCTAAAAAAATATTCAACAGTAACTAAGGTATACATATTTTCACCAAGACTATAAATTTGAGTGGGGATAAAAAAATAAAGACATACTAACCATAATTTTATATTAATACTTATATTATTCATGGGTCTATAATAAATTTTGTGTTTCTTCCCTTTTATGTTAGTGTAACAAACACGATGTTTTTCCTTTATCAAGGATTGTATCTATAACATATTTTCATTATTTGAGAGATTCTATTATATTATAAAATTAACATGACATAAACCATGATACCAAATGATGTATTCATTCTATACAGCATTTAACAATTTTAAATGATGATTAGTTAGTTTAGAAAAATCAATAGTATCTATATTATGTTTTCGATTAGAATAAAATAATTAAGAATAAAATGTAAAATCATAAAATTTATATTTTTGAAATTAAACATTCATTCCATCATTAAAAAATTATTATATTATAATTAAATTATGTTTAAAACCTTCAACATTTAAAAAATTATAAATAAAAGTACAATTTTCAATACCAACATTACTAAAAACATTTATTTTTCCATTATAATTGTATCTAATTGTAATAGTTCCTATATCACATGTGTTTTAAATAATAAACGTTTATGGGTCACTATTCACATGCCTAGAGCATATATTATCCATGTCATGTATTTCATTCTTGAGACATCCATGGCATTTTCCCCACAAAAATAAATTACTTGACAATTTTGGTACTCAAGATACTTTGGGTCTAATAGGTTTAGTAATAAAAATTCTAGGTACCCATACCAAATTTAAATATGTATTGTAATGTACTCTATATAATAAGGATTTTGAAATAATAGTTCTTTTTAATCCCAAATGTTTTTTAAATCTAATAGAACAATCATTTTCATAGTGACCATTCATGAAACATTTAAAACATGTAATAGTTAAGTACAAACATTTTTTCATTTAATAAAATGAGGTTTATACATTTTGGTTACTCTTCTATCATAGTAAAAACCATATTTATTTTTACCTCTTTTGTCTAAGAACCACATCTCATGTTATTATTCATGAACTTGAATAAAATAATATAAAAGTTTATTAAGACATTGAACTTCCTTTTTAAAATTTACATTTAAATCCTAAGCATATTTCAATTTTTTCTAAGCTTTTCAATGAGATGAATAAGAGGTGATTCTTAATTTTTAATTTTAATTTAAAATTACTTTAATTTTCAAAATAATATTCTCATTATTTTTCATAATCTTATAAAATAAATTAGTATATTTAAACAGATATTTACTCGATATTTCAATTTCATTATTTAATTAAAAAATATGAGGGTTCTCACAATAATTTTCAGAATCAAAACATCTAAAATAAAAACTAAAATTAAAACCTTTTCCAATGATGGAATGAAGCACAGGTTAGTATAATTTTTATGATTTTTCATTGGAATCATATTCTTCTTTATATCAAAAACTGGTAGTCAAAGCTTTTTTCCCATCTTTTGTATTTGTTTTTTATTCTTTAGTTTGGGAAAATTAGGATGGATATTATCTTTCATTCTAAACTCATTACAAGTTACATCTGATGTATTGAAATCTTTACTACCTTTACTATCTCCCTTATACTTTTCTTTTTGATGGTTTAGTTAAAACTTATTCTTGAATCTTTCACTTTTATTCTATTGTACACTCTAGTCACAATCTTAGAAATATCTTCATATTCACTATATCGTACATTAAAACTTGAAGAGTCTATAGAAACCACAGTAATATATTTAAAATCTACTCAAATTATTTTTTGTATCACCTCCATGGCTATGTTCTTCACTTTTTGTTCTTATTGAAGTAGTGGTCCAATAAAATCATCAAGTATTTACTCGTTTAAATTAATTCTTTCATCAATGGAGTCATTTTTTCATGAAATCTATTTGGTGATTATTATAGGAAACATTGAACAAGTACTAGGTTTTCTAGAGCTTATACATGTGAATTCATTCCATTTAAAATGCTATTAAATGTATGGAATATTTTTTTACTGTTTCATATGTACCCATCTTAATGTATTAGTTATTAGCATAATGAATTCCAAATTTTGTTCGGTTAATTTTTTTATATCCAAGTTTACTGACATGTATAATATTCCAAATTTAATGAGATGTATTACATGTAGACACGTGACTATGAAAAATTTTGTTAATAGAATAATATAAAATATTCATAATTATCTAATTTAAAATATATATTGTAGCATAAATTCCCATAAGAGTACCTCAGTCAGCTTTACGCGGTGCGTACTTGTTTGACATGATTAACATGTTTTCAATTCTCAACAATTTGAGGTAAGCCTGCATTCAGGATCACTAATATTAATAGTTTTTACCATCAATTTGAGGTGGATTTTGGGGAATCCAATAATCATTTGGTTTTCATCCTACTATCTTATAATATATTGTCTTTAGACTGTGAGGTATAGGAATCAGTTAGCATAAATAAATATAAAAGAAAAATCTATAGAAGGGTTGGTAAATTATGAAAGGAAAAACATATGATACTAATGATTGGTATCAAGGAAGAGAACGATATAGATAAAATATTATTAATAAGGTCATCATCTAATACAAATTTTTATGTTGGAAAGGGTAATCGCAAATGGTCTAGAGGGGGTGAATAGACAAGAATAAAAAAATTAAATCAAATGAACTGTTAAATTAAATTAATAATCAATGTTAATTATTCTGGTTGGTTAAAAGAGGAAAAAGTAAATAAAAATTGGATTTTTTTATACTAGTTCTATCCAAAGTGAGCATACTCTACTCTTATAACTCTCTAATTGGCTAGAGATATGTGTGAAATAAATTATTTTTTGTGGGGAATAATAACTCAATTATAAAATCCTTTTTTAGTGGGGGGATAGCCATGATGCATACTTTTTAATGAGGAGTCCCAACACATAAAACCATACTTGAGACACTAGGAGTCACAACCTGAAGAGTCCTGACATTAGTTAAAGGGAGTCACAACACACATATCTTATCCTTAGAATTTGGGAGTCACAACATGTGGAAAAATAAAAAAAAATAATTATTTTCTGTGTAAAGAATAAATCGGAAAAATGGAGTTCATTTGAGGGGTAGGAGATAGTATTACAGACATAAAATCGGATTATTGAGATGATAAATAATTAAAGCATAGGAACTGGTTTTTTAGGATTTGATCGGCTCATCTCACCAAGGTAGTAGAAGTTGAAGTATAATAAATTCAGTCCTTGAGAGATTATAAATATGATAAAATAGAGTGTCGCGTGATGTTACAAATGCACAGCAGGTTCATTGTTCACAATACATTCTGTTTGAAAAAATATAAATTATGTTAGCCAGTGTGTCATTTTTTCATCCTGATAGATAGATACATAATTAAAGAAAATAATCCTTAGTATCAGTAGATCCACTTCCAAAAAATATTGAAAATAAATTGAGTACAGTGTTTTCATAAATATCTCCATAAATATAAAAACAATTTTTCCTCTTTATTCCTAAAGAATGAAGCTCTAAAAATTATTCAAAAATAATTTGAATAAGTATTCAAATATAATATACAGTTTAATAGAAGTGTTCAAGTATTTGAAATGCCCATTTAAATCCATTCAAACCTATTTAAATTTCTTCAATATGGTTCATAATAACTATTAGCACAAGCCAAATGAAAATTCAAATAATTGAATTAAAATAAACTGGTAATATTCGACATTATGGTAAAAAGATGTTGAAAATATAATTTATTTTTTCTCTTAAAATATTTTCAAAAAAATTAAATAAAAACACTCCGATCATATTCCTTAGATTTAGTGTGAATTTTTTTCATCCAAAAAAATATTTTAAAAATAATACATATATATATAAGATCAATTTTCAGCATAAAACCACAAATTGAATACAGCTATGTAGGGTACAGAAAGTAGGGTATGAACTGTAACATAGGGAATGAACATTAATGTAGGGAATGAACAGTAACATAGGGTATAAATAGTAACATGGGGAATGAAGAGTAAATATTGAAGGAATAATAACATATGGAATGAACTGTAACATAGGGTATAACAGTAATGTAGAAAATGAACTGTTACATAGGGAGTGAACATATCATAGGGAATGAACAATAACATATGTAATGAAAAATAAATTTAGGAATGAATATTAATGATGGGTATCAAAAGTAACATAGGGAATGAATAGAAACATAGGGTATGAAAATTAACATTGTGAATGAGAAGTACCATAGGGTATGAATAGTAATGAAGGGTTCATCAATGAAATGTTTCTGAACCACACTCTGTGAATTTAGGGTGTCAGAACCACTGTATGAGAATGTAGGGGTTTAGAACCATATTTTGTGAATATAGGGTTTTTGAACCATACACTGTGAAATTAGGGTTTCTGAACCATACATAACAAAAATCGAGTTATCGAAAAATACTTTGTGAAGTAGGTTTGTGGAACCATACAATATGAAATTTGGGTCTCTAATCCATACCGTTAAAATTTATGGTTTTCAAACCATACTTTTTGAATGTCGGGTTGTCGAACCATATATTAAAAATTAGCGCTATTGAACCACACATTGAGAAAAACATTATAGCATTATTTTAAACAAATCAACGAAATTTTAAAGGCTAATAATAACATGAACATCATTTTTTTAGAAATAATCATTTTTTATAAAATCTCATTAGATTTCCAATTATTTAAGAATCAAATTAATTCGACATATACTACTCCTGAACTTATCAAAAAATATAAGCAATAATATTCGAGAAAAACTGTTGTAGTGAAACCACATTACATAAATTTAGATAATTAAAAGACCATCCAAATGACCTTTTATTTTTCAATTTAAACTAATTAAATAAAGTAAAACTTGTTTTATTTAATTAAAATAACATGTAGTTTGAATTTGATAACTATATAACTTTCAGAAAATTAAATAGTGTGACTTCTAAAAACTGTAGACTGTAAAATTTTTAAAACTATAGCAGTAAATTCATTGAATTTTTAGAGTTCTAGAAAATCATTTTTAGACATCCTCACAAACTAATGAAGTTTAGATAAATATTTTATCTATCCATGGTGATAATAATAACACAAACACAAACAATATAGATTATGATGTCATTAAACTAAATAAAGTTATATAAAATAATTATCACATATAATCATAATTAATCATAAATGTTTTAAAAAAATGTAAAATAATATGTATTCCAACAAAATAAAAACATGCACATGAAAAAACAAAGTAATAAAAAAAATAAAAAAAATGCACATGAAAACACATAAGCCACCATAAATAGTTCAATTTATTTTGAGTGGGGAACATGGTCATCATCTAAATTAATTCCCAAATTCAAAATCTAACTCCTAGACTAAGGAATTATCTATACTATATAAATATTTGAATAGGAATATGGCGATTAAGGAATATATATTCTTCATATCAGTTTCGGGGATGTCATGTTTGTGTTTGTAATAAATTTCCCTATTAAATTTTTATTATTATTACTTTAATGGAAGTTTATATGAATTTGAGAATTGATAAGATCTATCTATAGATATTCCATTTAAATTTATAGAATAAGAAATCACATTTGGAAATATGAATCATCATATGACTGTATTTTAGTGTGTTGATGAATTATAAATTACAATAGAAATTACTTTCATTATATGGGTATTAATAATTATTCATGAGGGATATTTTTATCAAATGGATAGGGAGAAACTGAACAATGAAAATATGACTATTGTTTTGGGAATATGTTGTAGAATTTTCATAACATTTTTTATGTCTTCCCTCATATCATCAAGTTGAATTTTCAACAAAAATAATGCTTGGTGCCAAAAACATTTCATTGAATGGACCTGAATTTTTTACTATAATTGAAGATTAAATTATATGAGAATAATTATGAGGGATTAATATACCTGATAAAGTCATAATGGAGTGCACATGTTCATTTTTCTATGAATAATGATTCATCAATACGTCTTTGTAATGAATATCCAAAACATACCAATATCATAATCAAGAATAAGTATCCTCTTCTATGTATTGATAACTTGTTTGATCAACAACATAGAGATAAATATATTTCCATGGTTGAACATCTTTATAGATATCATCAAATAAGTTTCATGAAGTTTTATATACCCAATAAATCCTTCGGTATGTGGTATGGTCATTATCTATTTAGCATGTTTCTAATTGGACTTACCAATTACCCCACTATATTTATGAATTTAATGAATAGATAATTTATATATTACCTTGATCTAGTTTTGTAAATACTTATAGATTATATTGTAATTTATTTATAGATAAGGGATGTTCAGGAAGATCACTTGAGAATTGTATTTAATGAAATTATGAAATAGAATCATCACTTAGAATTGTATAACTTTATACTCATTCAACAAAATATTTCATTCTTGGGTCATATAATAACAAGATAAAGTATATTGGTATATCCTTCATAGATGGTAGTTATTGAAAAATGAATTGACCCAACATTGGTGACAAGGAGCCTTATTTTTCAAGGGATAGTGATATACTACCGATTCTTGGAGATATATCTCTCATGGATTTTAAATATAATATCCATGTTGATATGGAAGGGTACCATGTTACAATGGATATATGAATGTGATGAAAATATATATGTGATGAAAAATGGTTAATTATTACACTAGTTATCAAACTACCCAATAGTGTGGAAGACATTTTGATCAATAATGATGTATAAAATAAGGGATTGGGATGCTTACTCAGGAAGTAAGATATGATGGTTGTTTATTCATCAGACCAATTCAAAATTCAGGAGACAATTTACCTAACGCGTTATTCGGAATTATAAAATGTAAATTTTTAGCTTAAAATATAGAGGAATTATCTCTTTAGTGAAAGATATTATATTTATATATAGACTATAAATTCTCAATTAATAATTTCGGTAAGAAACAGTTAAAATTTACACCAAAGGTGATAGTTGGAGTTGATTAATGATTATTACTGCTAGGTATGTTTCAACATTAGGAAGGTAAAAAAGGTGCTTGATTCTCAAAGTTACAATGAGAATGATTGTTTATATATGATTAGGACTGTAAAAGATTCCACGATTATATCCTTCTAAAAGTTTGATCCCAAAATCATGAGGAAATCGGATAGATAATATATATCTCATATAAATGCTAAATCATCAATGCATGTGAGAATTATGAAGGTATAAAATGAGGATATTAAACATTAGAAGGTGATAAAAAATGTTACGAAGTTCAACCATGATTTTCATGGAATTATAAGGTTTAAGAAATGATTATATTTTCCATAAATACTAGATTTTAAAAACGAATTATTGGATAAATCTTATAGTTTATCATTATCTATTCATCCCGGAAGTACAATGTTTTATAGAGTTATAAAGATTATTTTTTGTAACGTCCTGATATTTTAAAAGGAAACAAAAAACAACATCATGCATAAGAAAACCAAAAAATTCTTGGTGACTTTTATATCCACGTTTTTAAACATAATTTTGGCACTTCTATGAATTGAATTTCAAAAAAAATGGTTATACACTATTGTGATCAGAAATATATTTAGAGTCTGATATGACCAGATTAATTTTTGGTGAATTGTAACATACCCTTATGTATAGTAACTCAACCCTTATTAATAGTAACTTAACCCTTTTTAATATTAATATAACCAAGGGAAATATTAACCTCACTACTGAATGTATAAATAAAATGTAGTCATATTATAATTGAAAATATGATCATAGTATAAGTGTTGGTATTTTTTTACATAATAATTATTTAACTACACTTTTGTGATTAATTTAATAATTGAAATGAATATATATTTTCATACAATGTAATAATAAATTATGGTTTTTTTTAAGATAGTTTTATGAGACCTTGATAAATTTTGTAAAGTGATATAAATTTTGTTAATGTTTTAATATTGGTATTTTTTGAAGAAAATATTATTTTATTTAAGAATTAAATTTATCATATTTATAAAATTATTTGATAAAATATAGTTCATTTTTTTAATGTTACAAAAAAAATAGAAAGAGTGATTTTTTGGAAATTTTATGAAATACGTGATTTTTGTGAATAGTGAAATATGATAATTTGTTGTATACATACATTATATATTGAATACACTATTACTATCATCATGGACAATGTAAGAACCCTTTTTTTGAACTCACGTGTTCTGTTTACTATTTTTTTCACATGAAACAGAACTATTCATAGCCTCGAGCCAAAATATTAATCTAATGATTAAAATAACTGAAAACCCTCTTCTTCTTCACTATAAATACCACCCTCACCCATCACCCCCCACCCCCTTTCCACTCACACTGCTCAAGTGCTTATAATTGTCAACATTCTCCCCAATCCACTTACCAAGGCTCTTTCCCTCATCCAAGACCTTCTGGTCTCACCAAATTGTCAAAACCAGAGACCTTAATTAGCATCTAAAAGAGAAGAGATCAAGAGGTAAAAATTCTCTTTCATTTTCTTTTATTTTCATTTCAATTATTTGGCTTTTCTTATACTTTTCTGACCTACCCTTATCCAAGAGCAATGAAGTCACTAATATATTATATATTCTAGATTTTTATTATGATTATGGAAAAAACATCATCATACTTCTTCTCCTCTCCCTCTAATTATAAAAATAAAAACATCGTTCATTGTGTGTCGATTTATCAACATCATGGATATTGTGTTTTCAATTTACTTTACATCCATAAAATCTGTCAATAAAACCATTTTAATAATTTAAAAATATATAATATTTTATGATATTATACCTTTTATGTTTTTTAAATTATCTTATATGCATGATATTAAATTATATAGCAAAACTACTTCGTGATTATCAAAGAACGGCCAAAATGATCTAAACGAATATCATTAATGTTTTATCTAACGATTAATCATCATATATGATGAAAAATAATTTTTTTATCATTTAATATTCTTGAAACATATTAATTTCATTTCATTCCACTTATTTAATTTCACATTCATTCGATAATAAAACCCATTATGAGACGACCATGGAAACCTGTAAAGCACGCACCCAAAACAATGGAAATAAAAAAATATTATTAATAAATGAGCGGAATGATGTTATAAATAATTATTTATGGTTTTATAAATATTAAAAAGTTTCTTTATAATTTTAATAACACTCTTTTATCTTTATATAATAATTTTGAACACATTTTATGTACGGAGAACCCGAGATTAGTGAAATCTTAACCTAGTATTCATTCTTTGGGTTAACCTTATACGTTGTTGATTATGTGGTACTAAGATTGTTTATGAAATCAATTTTTATTATAATAATTTTAATTATGTGGACTGATATTTTATACACATATTCCATTATTTTATTAATAATCTATCAATTATATGATATTTGAAAGGGACATTTCCTTAAAAAAATTCTTTTATAAATCTTGTTTACAAAATTCAAAATAAAATTATGAAATTTGACATGTTTTAGGATTATGTTCAAAATAATGTGAATTATTTATGATGGATGGTAGAACCTATATCTCCCTCTAATGTGTTGGGTATGTTCATGTTGGAAGTCATTTATATGGTTACTCTACGTGTAACAGCGATGGTTACATCATAAGGTAGCCATGAGGGTTAAATTGTAAGGTTGTTGTGAAGGTTAACAATTATAAGTTATCCATGAGAGATACACATGTAATTAATTAATTACACATGTCACATTTTGGGTAATAATTATTTTTTATATGTTTCATGGAAATATTTTGTTTTTTAAAAGTATTTATATGATACATTATGGGTTAGAAGAATGTCTTTGTGGAAATGATTTTCTTATAATTATATGTTATTATAAAGTAGTCTTTTATTTCCTTCTTTGTATACCCCTTACTGAGGATTTGGGGTCATCCTATGTTTTTGAAATGTTTATCACGTGATTCCTCCAAAGTTGAAAGGAAATTTATAGTTCTAGTGCAGATGAATCAATTAGGTATTATTTTTGTAATCTCTAATTATATGTATATAAGCTATTGTATAATTATCTAGATCCTAGCCCATAAAAGTTCCTTAATTTTATAATGTAATTTTTCTTTTTATGTTATATTTTATTAAAAAAATACACAGAATATTTTAGTACTAAATTCTGAAGTACGAGTGTATGGATTTATATTTGGTATTCGTTGAAAATTCTTGACAACATTGCATATTAGATGTTTTCATTTTTAGAAAAATTTTAGAGATAGTGTTTACCGTTAAGGATCTAAATATTTAAGTAAACATAAGAAAATATTTTTTCTTAATTATCAATATTTATTTTTAGAATTACATATACAATTAATGAATTACGATGGCGTAATTCATTTAAGGGGTTGAATGTAAATTCCTGATATTATAAAATAAGAAAAATTCCAAATCATGCTTAAATGAACAACTAAATATTACTTCACCATTATAGCCAAGCCGTTAAAAAATCCCTATTATTTGTATTGAATTTTGAAAAATTGACATACACAGTTGTGATTAGTAAGATATTTAGAGTCTGATAGGATCAACATAATTTTGATGAATAGTAACATACAATTTTGAGTAGTATCATAACCCTATGAATAGTAACATGAACCTTATAAATAGTAATATGAAAAAAATAATTTTAACCTCACCAATGAATGTATAAATAAAATTTAGGCTTCTAATAATAGATAATATGATCATAGTATAGGTGTTAGTATTTTTTTTGTAATTCATAAATATTTAATTACAATTTTATGATTAATCTAATAATTTAAATGATAATATTTTCATTAAATATAACCATAAATAATTATTATATTATTTTATGGTTTTCAAACAATTTTATGATTCCTTGATTAATTTTTAATAGTGTTATAAAATCAGTTATAGTTTTAAAATTGTTATTTTTTTAATAAATTATTATTTTTTATATTAAAATATAATTCCTCATATTTAGAGACATATTTTGATAAAATATAGTTCAATTTTATAGTTATTCACAAATAAAAATGGTTAGGGTGTTTATTTTATCATTTTTCTGAAATAATTGAAATTTTGTGAATAGTGAAATACAATAATTTACCGTATATATACATTATATGTCAAATACACAATTACTAGAATCATGGATGATGTAATCACCCTTGGTTCAAATTAAAAATCTATATTGACTATTTTTATTCACATTAATAAATATTATTCACAGTCTAAATCCGAAATACTAAACTAATGATTAAAATAATGGAAAATCGTACCTCTCCGCCACAATAAATACCACCCTCACCCCCTCTTCCCCTCACACCTCTAAATCATTTATAATTTTCCAAGCTCTACCCAATGATCCTCATAAGGCACTAACTCACATAAAATACCTTCTAGTCTAACAAAAATGCCAAAACCAAAGGCCTTATTCAGGCTCACAAGGAGAAGTGATCAATAGGTAAAAATCCTCATTATTTTTCTATTATTTAGTTTCAATTCTATTTTATTTTCTTATAATATCTTCACAAACCCCTATCCATGAGGAATAAAAGCTCTATTATCTTATATATAATATATTTTTATAATTTTATGGAAAAATAAATCATCATACTTCTTGTCCTCTCCCTCTTATTCTAAAAAAAACATCATCTGTGATGTGTCGATTTACCAAAATCATGTACAACCTGTTTTCAATTTCCATTACATCCATAAAAATGTTTATAAGACCATTTTAATTCCTGAAAAAGATTTTTTTTGTATTATATATCCAATTTTATGTTCTAAAAATTATCTTATACGCAATTTATTAAATTATTTAATAAAACTAGTTCATGATTATCAAAGAATAGCCAAAATGATCTAAATGAATATCATTAATGTTTTATATAATGAATAATCATCATATATGATAAAAAATGATATATTGTATCATTTAATATTTTTTATACATATTTATACAATTTTATTCTAATTTTATATTTTTAATTCCACTCGACAAAAAAATACATTCCCAACCGACTATGGAAACCATGTAAAAAATGCACCCAATATAATTGAAATAAAAATATATTGTTAATAAATGAGAAGAATGATGATATAAATAATTATATATGGTTTTATAAAATTGAATATGTTTCTTTAAATTGTTTATAAAACTCTATTAACTGTTATATAGGTGATTTAAGAAAATTTTATTTAAGAAAAACCCAGGGTAAGGTAATTCTTATCCCAATTTTCATTCTTTTTGTTATCCTTGTACTTTTTGATTATGTGGTACTAATATTTTTTGTGAAATGAATTTTTATTATATATTGTTTAATTATGTGTATTTATATTTTATAAACATATCTATCATTTTTTTAATTCTCATATCAATTATATGATATTTCTATGGGACTTATGGTTAAAAAATCTCTTATAAAATTATATTTTACAAAATTAAAAATCAATGTTTTTATGAAATTATTCATGTTTTATGTTTATGTTTTGGTTCTTGGTAATTATTTATGATGATTAGTGGGATATATATATCTCTCCAATTCCTTGGGAGTGTTTATGTGGCAGGTTAGTCGAACGGTTACACCAAGTGTAATTATGATGGTTACACCAAAAGGTCACCACGAGGGTTACATTGTAATGTAGTAATGTGGGTTTCAAATAATAAGGTATCCAATAGAGTTACAATATTAATTAATTAATTTCCCAAGACAAATTTATGATATTATTTATGTTTTCTATGTTTTATGGAAGTCTCGTGTTTTTTACAAGTATGTATATGACACTTTATGGGTTAGAATAATGTCATTGTGGAAATGATTTTCATATTCTTATATGTATTTATGGAATAATGGTTTATTTAAATATTTTTATACCCCTTACTGAGAATTTTTGTTCATCCAATGTTTCTAAAGTTTTATTTAATGGATTCCTTAGTAGTTAAAGGAAAATTTAATGTTATAGTGAAGATGAATCAAATTAGTTATTATTTTTGTAAACTCTTATTCATTGTTTGTAAGTTGTTGTTTAATTATCCAGAATCTAGACTAGAAAAGGTCATATAATATATAAAGTACATTGTATTATATGTTATTTTTTATTAAGAAATACACAACATGTTTTAGTACGGAATTAGACAGAGAAAGTATATGGATTCACATTAGGTTTCAGTGGAATTCTCTAGATAACTTTGGAGACTAGACGTTGCCAGTTTTTAGACAAATTTAAATGATAGTGTTACATGTAATCTACTAGTTAATTAAGTACACCTAATAAAGTAGTTGTTCTTAATTATCAATATGTGAATTTAGAATTCTAAATACAATGAATGAATTGCGAGGGCGTAATTCATTTAAGGGGGATAATAGAACATCCAAATATTTTAAAAGGAAACAAAATTCTTTATCATACTCAAATGAACTAATAAATACTATGTGACCATTATAGCCTAGCCGTTAAGTATTATATTTCATCTTCTGTGAATATAATTTATAAAAAAAGACAAAAATAGTTGTGACTAGAAAGATATTTAGGGTTTTATAGGATCAACATAATTTTTTTCTGATTAGTAACTTACCCATATGAATAGTAATATAATCCATATAAATAGTAACCTGACCCTTATAAATAGTAATATGACCAAATGAATAGTAATATAACCAATGAATTTATAAATATAATTAAAGCATGTAACACCTCAACCCTAGTTACCCAGATTCGGTGCAATATTTTAATACATTAGCATGATTACAAGGAATCAAGCCCGAAGAATCGATCAGTTTAGCAGTCTTCGAAAATAAATTACATACATGAACGTTAAATTAAATTATAAAATGAAAAACAACAAAAACATTGTATCCTTTGACCACATTCATATCCCTTATATTATCCCTTTCAGTTATTCATAATATACTTCTTCACATCCTGGGAAAAATGAAACATAGAAAGGGATGAGCTCAGATACTCAGTAAGAATAACAATATAGAAAAAACTATTATAAATAAGCATAAATATTTAATTGAATGTATAAAACTAAAAAAATCCTTTTAAACTTAAAATTCAGTATAATATGGAAAAGATAAATCAAATAATTACATTTACTTATTCACATAAATATTTTACTAGTCGAATAATCACATGTAATATCAATAGATAATTTCATAATGATAGAATGCATAATGCAAGAATTTATAACCATAAAGTCAAGGCCTTGTGCCAAGACTAAAAATAATATTTTGTCAAGGAATTATTCCAATACACTAGTTAGTCTCATGAGACCTTCCGAAGCATCTAGGAGCTATAGCGGGCTCCACCTATCACTTACTAAGTCCAATGCATTCATCATATGAAAAGGTTTAAACATAACAAAAACATTCATATTAAAAATAGCATACGAATTGTCAATACATTATCCATAAGCCATGAATGGTATAAAAATAACACATACATAGTCAAACATATCATAAAACCATCAATACAATATGGAATATTTGTATCATAATAAATAATCCTCGATCATGAATAATATCTTGTAAAGGATGTTGACATAGTTGTAAATGATCAGTAAAAATCTTTGAGAGAAATATCCCTTTTATGAAATCGTTTAAAATTCACATAATTTATAAAGTAATTAATTTAAAAGATAGTTCTGATTCAAAATTTCCCAAACCACATTGAATTTTTTTAAATAATTAACATTTTAAAACATTCATGTCCATATAAATAAATCCTTAAAACCATTTTGAAAACATGGACATTAATGAGAAAGGTTTAGAAGAATAAATCTTGAAAACATTTAAAATAATGTTTTAGTAAAAATTACCTTAAAAATAAACCATTTGAAAAACAATTATGAAAATTTACTTGGATAATAAATATGTCCTAGTTGATACTTACGTAAAAACAACCTCAGATAATAAAGAGATTGTGAAATTAAACCTTACCTTGCAATTTTCTTTGGTCAAGGGTATGTTTAACCACATATATAATGAAAATAGTATGTTATTAAATGATATTAGAACCAAATTCATATTTATTATATCATACATGATTCATTTATGACTTTATACTACCCATTTAATAATGATTTTCTTGTTAAATTAATATTTTGGGTAATAATCGCTTTCTTTATCGTACAAGATTTAACTTGTTATTCTTGATCGTACCATTAAGATCATGATTATAAATACTTCCCGAATATAAAACTTGATTTATATATCATATATATTTAGAATATAAATATTTACAATGGCTAGATATATGAAATTTATGGCACTGTTTATGGAGATGGTAGGTCGTACGTACGCATAAACGTTGTTTCTGTTTTAATATCGTATAGAACGAAAGTAAGGGGATAAGATATATGTTTCAGTACATAAATATATATATATATATATATATCCAGTATAATTATTATGTCATATATTACATACCTATTAATAATATATATATTGATATAATCATTGTTGAATGGTGAAGGTGGGAATGAATCTCATCGCGACGTGGAGATGGTAATCCATACGTACGCACGAGCGACAATATCATTATATTTATGGTGAAATCATACGTGATTGGATGGTATATAATATATAAAGAATAATTAACATGTTATATTTATTATTTAAATCAGTTATACTCATTATTATACCCATCCAAATAATGAAGTGTTTGAATAACAAACAACAGCACGACAGGGAGACGGTAAGTTGTGCGTACGCACGTATGGTGACATTGTCATTTAGAGGATGGATAGAATAACGAATATGGTTGTACCATATTTATAATACCATAAAATTATATAGGAGGTACTGGATTTATTATTTTTTTATGGAAACGGCAAAGAAATAGGAAGCGTAAGATGAAAAGAACATGAAAGGGGTGGTGAAATTATTACCTATTCTTCGGGTATTTCCTTCTTGGTTGATCAAAATAGATCCTTAGGTTGGATTTCTGATCAATGTATGGAATATAGATTGATTTGAGAGAATTTGGGAGGATATTTGGATAGGATTTGGCCGATCCAAATGGATTTTGAGGTGTTATTTTGAGATAAGGGGAAGTGCCCTTTTATAAGAGGGGTGAGGGTCACTTTAGGAAAAGATTAAAATATTAATTTATTATACAATCATATTCAGTTTATAATGGATAAAAATTAATATATTTAGAGCCTTAGGTGTATATGTGTCAAAATACTCTCATCCAATAGGTTTTATAAATGTTTAGGTTACCATTTCAACCTTATCTTTTAGATTTCACTCTTAGTTAAATAGTTTAACTTTTACTGTGTCTTCTTGTATTCCTACACTATATGGTTAATAAAATTACTCTAAACTTCCAAGAAAACCTCAAGTTGTTAATTATAGATATATATAATATTATTTAAGACATTTTTATTAACATTATATTTTTTTAAAAGTTATATCAACCAATAATATTGTATTTTTTTAAAACTTAATTTATGTCAATTTTGACACTATTTGGTATTTTTTTAAGTTATAAAAACCTTATAAATTCTAATAAAATTTATCTAATCAACCCTAACATTTCATATTAACCTATAAAATTATTTTATGGAATCAAAACATTTAAATTATATTTATTTTAATATTTAAAATATAAACTATTTTAATATTTCATTAAGAAGGTAATTACTGCATCATCATTGTGTCATAAATAAATTTAATTATTTAATCTATAAAAATAATAAATAAAATAAAATTATGTATGAATTATTTGTATCTTTATAATGAATATTTATAGTCGAATTTATCATATGTATAACCCAATATTAAAAATGGTTTAGTTAATAAACAATGAATTTAACACTTTTAACTTTTCTTTAAATAAAATAATAAAAAATGTTATAATCTAATCCAAGTGGATATAAAGGATAATATTTTATTCCTAAGGTAGTTTTTGGTCTAATTAAACATATCCAATAGAATTAGGACTTGTGTTGGGCTAATTATAATATCATTTTTATCATTAATTACCCTATTTTCTTTTAATCGCAGTAAATAAAAGATAAAAATTACTATTCACCAAAAATTCTTTTCATATTATTGAATCACATTTTACTTACTGATGTTAATAGCATCTCTAAGATTTTTGAAATTCAAATCACAGAAGCGGCAAAATTATGTTTTATACAAATTGACTAACGTGCTAGAAGGTTGGTAAAAGAGGTTAAAAAGATCAAAAAAATTTATACATCTAATTTTACTATAAAATGACTCCAATTAATTACATTGAACTTATATAGGTATTATATATTTATTTTTATTTAAAACAAATTTAAATAAAAAGACAGTTTTAAATAATAAAGTAATGTTTTTCACTATTCATCAAAAATTAAAAGATTCCAAAAAAATAACAAAAATGCACCCAAAGATAATTTTGATATTCCAAAATTCAAAATGCAGTCTATTTTACCAAATTCAAAACATATAAGTTGAATTTATGAATTTAAAATTAATTCCAGTTGTTAAAACCAAAAAATGGGTTTTTAAAAAGTAAAAACTACCAAAATATTGGCAGGTGTTGATGTCAAATTTAAATGTGAAATTACTTATAATGATGTAAATTTTATTAAATGATAAAAATAAAATCTAATTATAATTCAAAAACTTTCAAATGCATAATTTAACAATATAATTTATTTCGATTAAAATGTTTTTTTCAATTAATACATAGTATTTTTCACTATTCGTCAGAATATGAAAGTTATCAGAAAAGTACTAAAATTTTATCCATACTACATTTTTATGTCTCGCTTATAAATAAGAATTTAATTTCATTAAATTTAATATATAAAAGTGTCAAATATTGGTTTTAAAAAGGGTTCTCCATTAAAAGTCAGTAAAATTGCATTTTTTGGAAAAATACTTCTTTTATATAAAAATGATTTTGTTCTTATATTATGTCTAAGAAACACGTAATATGTATGTTAAAATTATATAGAGTATATAAGATTCAAAATAAATTTAATACTATTCATAAACACTTTTTGAACGGCTAGTTTGGTAAGTTTTGGTGCGCTCGAACTCAATGTTGTGTGTAGCGCAGGATATTGAATTACTTTAATGAGACAACGTACTATGAAATCATGGGGTGTTACATTCTCCCCTCCTTCAAAAAAAATTTCCTCCCAATTTGAAATTGTTCTTCGAAAATAAAAGGTTAAAAATATAAAAATACTTTTGTGGAAAACCCATATTGTAAATTGGGTTAATAAAATTTAGTCTTAATAAGAGGGAATGGGAATGAAAAATTCACCACCAAATTATCATCTCGATTAAGAGAAAGTTGGTGGAAATTTGAAACACATAATTGGAAGAAAAACTTAAATATTTATAGGGAGTTATTAAGTTCATCAATCATAAACAAGTGTAAAATTGAGGGCCTCAAAGTCATCAATCTATGATGATTTAAAATATCATTATTTCAACAAAACATAAGGTATTAGGATAATGAATTTTTGGTTTTATGATCCCTTCCCAAATGATTAATAATTAAGTTATTCATAGAAAAATAAGAAAAAATATACTTGACAAATAGAGTTTCATCCTTCAAATAATTCCTACCATAAATTCATCTTTTACTCTAAAAGATAATAGAATTCAAAAATATTCTATTTATCCTAATTTTATATGGCTCAAAGAATAATGAATTTATAATCCACTTTTTGAACTATTTAAAAAACTACATTATAAAAACTAGGACATACCATATTCCAGTGGTAGGTGATCCACCCTTATCGCCCTTCGGTTGTAGGTTCAAGTCTCGCAGCCTTTCCAGACGCGACGGGGTGTCGCCCGACCTCTGGGTTTTCCTTTTTATGACAATCCAAAAATAATCTCAAGAAGTCATTTAACCTTAACAATAGTATCCAATGTCAAACATAATCAATTCCAACCTTTAGACTTATCCAAAATACTTATGTCTGAACTCGCAGTAAAAAATTTATGAGGAAGGTAAACATAATGAAGATCCTTTTTCCATGTAATAACATGTGAATACCTTCACGATGTATTATTTTAAAAAAATATAACACCCTGAATTACCATAAAACCTTATTGATTAAATGTATTCTCCATTATTCCTTATAGAATTCTGGATATACTCCTTCTATCCAAAAATTCTATAAACTCCAACATTGATGAAATATACATTTCATTAACCAGTTTCAAGGTAGTCAAGAATATCAAATATAATTTATCAAAATCAATCATATATTATTCCAAAATCACTACCTTTGTATCAAAACCATGTTATGGTTTATCTTTCCCTCAAACATATATTTTCCAGAAAATTTAACCTGCTATTGAGTCACTTTTCTTGGTTCCACACAATCTCAAGTCCTTAATTAAATATTACTACAGTACAATCTTTTTATACTCTATAATTCTTATAACATGTACATCATTAATTAAATACTCAAATGAAAAAATACTTTAATAACAACATAAAAAATCTAATCATTCATATTCATCTTCTCTAGTATCATGACTTGGTTATTATCCAGTAGTAGCATTTGGGGTATAATGTGATTAATTGAAAATTGCTTCACGTAGTGTCCCAACTCCTTGCAGATAAAACAATGTACATTTGAAACCTTTTTCTTACCATTGCAATCATGTACTTGGTGTCCTTTTTCATCACACTTATAACAAACTCCCTTTCTATTCAAGTATTTACCAAGGTGATTCTTTCCACAGTTATCACATATGGGAAAATCTTTCTTTCCCCTCTTCCCATTATCAATAATTTGCTCTTACATCCTTTTCATCTCTTGCTTCCCATCAAAGCCATAGGACTCGGAGAATTATTTTCTTATCTTATTAACACATGATACTATTTCTTCATATGATGAGAATACATGTGATACTATTTCCCTTTTAAATGTAAGATTAATACCATGAAAGATATGATGTTTCTTAATCTTTCGATCATCCGTATTGTAGGAAATCACATTCCTTCTACTAGGCGCCATTTCTAAAAAATGGCATACACTAGGTTAGTTTATGAATCACAATGACTAATTATAAACTTGTAAAATATCTAATGTAAATTGAAAATATTATGAATATAATATATAATCATAAAATTTTTTCTTTGAGGAAGTATTTACTCCTAAATCATTCATAGTGGCTTTTAATGAAAATGTGAATTATCCTAAGAATATCCCTCGGGAGTGTCGTAACCAAGAGTGCAGTGTAAGGCCTGTTGTCATGTACTATGATACCCCAGGTCAAGCTCAAAACTCCTTGTCGGAGTTTTCAATCCTAGGTACATCTGTGCCAGAGCCGCCTCTACCTGCTCATATCCAAATAGGGATGTATTTATTGGAAAATACACAAAATCTCTACATTACCAAAATTCTATAGAGTTCATATATACTAATCCTCAAACTCTATCTTAGGGTAATGTTATCTAATCAGAGTTTATCTTAATCTATTTCCATGATTGTTGCTAAACTTCCTCTGATACCAACTATAATTCCCTGACCCCAGTTACCCAGAGTCGGTGAATTATTTTAATACATTTTCATGATTATAAGTAATCAAGTCCTGATGGACTTATCAATTTAGTAGTCTTGGAAAATATATTACATACATGAACGTTACATTAAATTATAAAATGAAAAACAATAACAATATTGTATCCTTTTACCACATTCATGTACCTTATAATATCCCTACAGGTCAGTCATAATATGCTTCTTCATATGCTGGGAAAAATAAAACATAGAAAGGGGTGAGCTCAGATGCTCAGTAAGGATAAAAATATAGCGAAAACATGTATAAATAAGAATAAATATGTAAGGAAATGTATAAAACTAAAACAAAAGTCTTTTAAACTTAAACTTCAGCATAATATGACAAAGGAAAATCAAATAATGTCATTTACTTATTCACATGGATATTCTACTAGTCGAATAATTACATGTAATATCAATAACTAATTTCATAATGATGGAATGTATAATTCCATTCTTCATAACCACATAGTGAAGGCCTTGTTCCAAAACTATAAATAAGATTTTGTCAAGGCCTTATGCCAAGAAACTAGTTTGTCTCATGAGACCTATCGATGCATCGATTACCTATAGCAAGATCCTCCCATCACATACTATGTACAGTGAATTCCTCATATGAAAAGGTTTAAACATAACATAAACATTCGTATTAAAACTAGAATACTAAATGTCAATACTTTATCCATAAGCCATGAATGGAATAAAAATAACACATCCATAGTCAAACATATCACAAAACCTTTAATAAAATATGGAAGATTTGTATCATACCAAATCAACCTCAATCATGAATAATATCCAGTAAAGGATGTTGACATAGTTGAAAATGATCAGTAAAAATATTTGAGAGAAATACCCTTTTTTCATGAAATCATTTAAAAGTCACATAATTTATAAAGAAAGTCATTTAAAAGAGATTTTTTAATCAAAGTGTCCCATAACACTTTGAAACTTTTGAAAGGAATAAAAATTTAAAATATTCATGTCCATATAAATAAATACTTAAAACCATTTTGTAAACATGGACATTAATGGGAAAGGCTTAGAAGAATAAATATTTAAAACATTTAAAATGATGTTTTAGTAAAAATTACCTTAAAAATAAACCCTTTGAAAACACTTTTATGAAAATGGACATGGATAATAAATATTTCCAAGTAGATACTTACGTAAAAACAATCTCAGATAATAAAGATATTGTGAAAGTAACCTTTACCTTGCACTTTCCTTTGGTCGAGGGTACGTTTAACCTCTTATATAATGACCATATTATGTTATTAAATCATAACAGAACCATATTTATATTTATTATATCATACATGATTCATTTATTACTTTATACTACCCATTTAATAATTATTTTCATGTTAAATTAACATTTTTGGTAATAATCGCTTTCTTTATCGTACGTGTTTTAACTTGTTATTCTTGATCAAATAATTTAGATCATGATTTAAATAATTACAGAATATAAAATTTTTTATATATCATATATATTTATAATATAAATATTTACAATAGATATATATATGAAATTAAAGGCACCATTTATGGAGACGGTAGGTCGTACATACGCATAAACGTTGTTTCTGTTTTCAGATCGTATTGAACGAAAGTAAGTGAATAAGATATATGTGTGAGTATATAATATATATATATATATATCCAGTAGAATTATTATGTCATATATTAAACACTTGTTAATAATATATATTTTTATAATCCTCGTTGAATGGTGAACATGGGAATGAATCACATCGCGTCGTGGAGACGGTAATCTGTACGAATGCATGAGAAAAAAATAATTAAATTGATGGTGAAATAATACATAATTTGATGATATATCATATATGAAGAATCATTAACATGTCATATTTATTATTTAAATAAGTTCTACTCATTATTATACCCATCCAAATCATGAAGTGTTTGAATAACAAACTATATTGTGACGTGGAGACCATAAGTCGTACCTATGCACGTATAGTGACTTTGTCATTTAAAGGATGGATAGAATAATTAATATGGTTTTACCATATTTATAATAACATCACAGTATGTAGGATGTACTGGAGTTATTATTTTGGTATGGAAACAACAAAGAAAGAGGAAGTGGAAGATGCAAAGAACATGAAAGGGGTAGTGAAATTATTACCTCTTCTTCGGGTGTTTCCTTTTGAGTTGATCAATAGGTCTATATAGGTTGGATTTATAATCGAAGTAAGGACTATATATTTATTTGAGTAAATTTGGGAGGATATTTGGGCAGGGTTCGGCCATGCCAAATGGTTTTGTAGGTGTGATTTTGAGAGAAGGGGAAGTTCCCTTTTATAAGAGGGGTGATGGTGACATTAGGGAAAGATTAAAATATTGATTTATTATACTATCATATTCAGTTTATAATGGATCCAAAAGAATTTATTTAAATCCTTAGGTGGTTATGGGTCTAAATAAGCTCAACCAATAAGTTTTATGCAAGTTTAGGTTACCATTTTAACCTTTTCTTTTAGATTTAACTCTTAGTTAAGTAGTTTAACTTTTTTCGTGTGTTCTTGTATTCCTACACAATATGGTTAGTAAATGTACTATAAACTTCCAAGAGAATATAAAGTGGTTCATTAATGATATATATAATATTATTTAAGACCATTGGTAAACCGTATATTTTTGGGAATACTATATCAACCAATAATATAGTATTTGTTTTAAAAATTAATTTAAGTCAATTTTGACATTATTTGGTATTTTGTTTTTGTGAAAGTCATAACAACTTTATCACTTCTAAAAAAATTATATAATCAACCCTATGATGTAATATTAACCTATAAAACTTGTGTATGGCATCAAAACTTTTAAATTATATTTATTTTAATATTTATAATATAAACTATTTTAATATTTCATTAATAAGTTAATTAATGCATCATCATTGTGTAATAAATAAATTTAATTATTTAATATCTAAAAATAATAAATAAAATACCATTATGTAGGAAAAATATTTATCTTCCTAATGAATATTTATATTCAAACTTATCTTATGTATTACCCAATATTAAAAATGGTTTAGTTAATAAACATTGAATATCACACTTTTAACTCTTATTTAAATAAAATAATAATAAATTCCCTAATCAAATCAAAGTGGACCTAAAGGATCATATTTTATTCCAAAAGTTTTTTTGGGTCAAATTAAACTTATATAATAAAATTAGGACATGTGTTAAGGTAATTATATTATCATTTTTACCATTAATTAACATATTTACTTTAAACCATGGTAAATAAAAGTCAAAAGTTACTATTCAGAAAAAAATTATTTTCATCTTATTGAATAACATTTTACTTACTGTTTTCAACCATGTCACTTGTATTTTTTAAATTAAACTCATAGAAGTGGTAAAATTTAGTTTTATACAAATTGGTTAACGTACCTAGAAGGTGGGTAAAAGAGGTTCAAAAGTTCAATAAAATTTTATACAATTAATTTTATTATAAAATGAATCCAATGAATTAAATTGAACTTATATAGGTATTATATATCAATTTTGACTTAAAATAAATATAAATAAAATAAATAATTATATAAATAAAATGTTAGTTTTAAATAATAACGCAATGTTTTTCACTATTAATCAAAAATTGAAAGTTTTCAGAAAATTACCAAAAAATGAACCCTAAGATAGTTTTGATATTATGAATTAAAAAATGATGTCTATTTTACCAAATTCAAAACATAGTATTTTTATTTATTAATTTAAAATTAATTCCTATTTTCAAAACCAAAAAGTGGGTTTTTAAAAAGTAAAATCTATCAAAAGATTGACATGTGTTTATATCAAATTTAAATGTGAAATTACTTATAATGACCTAAATTGTATTAAATGATAAACATAAAATCTAATTATACTTCAAAGCCATTCAAATGCAGAATTTAGCACTAAAAATTATTTCAATTAAAAATTTGTTTTCAATTAAAATATAGTATTTTTCACTATTTGTCAAAATATAAAAGTTATCAGAAAGGTACCAAAAATTTATCCAAATAAATTTTTATGTCCCACTTCTAAATAATAATTTAATTTTATTAAATTGAATATATAAAAGTTTCAAATATTGGTTTTAAAAAGGGTTCTCCATTAAAAGGCAGTAAAATTGAATTTTTTTGAAAAATACTTCTCTTATCTGAAAAAATGAATTTTTTCTGATATTATTTCTAAGAAATACATAATATGGATGTTAAAATTATATAGGTTATATAAGATTAAAAATGCAGTTAATACTATTCATTACCACTTTTTGAACGGCTAGTTTAGTCAGTTGTGGTGCGCTCGAAAACAGTGTTACGATCAGCGCAAGAAATTAATTAATTTAATGTGATAACGTACTATAAAATATTGTGGTTTTACAAGGAATCTTAAAAATGACAATATGATTTCAAAAAATAATTATAATTAAATTAAATTTGTTAGTATTTTAATTAAATTTTTGTTATTTTAATTAATTCATAAATATTTAATTAAATTTATTTATTAAATTAAAAATTTGAATGAAAATTAATTTTTATAAAATGTAATCATAAATTATTATATTATTCTTTATGGTTTTATGATAATTTTATGACACTTTGATTAATTTTTAAAGGTGTTATGAAATTAGTTATAGTTTTAGAATAATTATTTTTTGAAATAAATTATAATTTTATATAAAAATTTAATTATTCATATTTATAAAATTATTTCGATAAAATAGTGATGATTTTATAAATCTATATGTCAAAAAATGGTTAGGGTGAATTTTTTGGATTTTTCTAAAATACAGGATTTTTTGTGAATAGTGAAATGTGGTAAATTACTTTATATATACTTTATATGTTGAATATTATATTCCTAGTATCATGGCTGATGTAAACACCCTTGGATAATAATAACATGCTATATTTACTATTTTTAGTCAAAAAAATAATGACTATTCATAGTCTTGATCCAAAATATTAAACTAATGATTAGAATAATAGAAAATCCTTCTCTCCTCCACTATAAATGGCACCCTCACCCCTCTTCTATTCAAAGCTCTCAAACATTGATTATTTTCCAAATAATTAAAAATCATCTTCCAATGTCTTTCCCCAACTCCAAGACCTACTGGTCTCACCAGAAGTCCATAACCAAAATCCTTTAGGAGGATCTCAAGGATAAGAGATCAAGAGGTTAATAGACCTATTTCATTTTATTTTGTTATCATTTAAATTATTTTTCTTTTCTTATACACTCATAGACTACCCTTATATAATATTCATTAAATCTATATTATCTTATATATTCTTAAAATATATCATGTTTTTGAAAAAATTAATCCTCATACTTCTCATATCCCTCTATTTCTAAATATAAAAACATTGTTCGTGATGTGTCGACTTACCAAAATTATGAACGGTGTGTTTTAAATTTCTTTTAATTACATCAAAAATGGTTATAAAACCATTTTATTACAATATAAATATCGTAAATTTTATGATATTACCTATTTTATGGTATGAAAATTAACTTATATGCATGATATTAAATTATATAATGAAACTAGATCATGATTATCTAACAAATGCCAAAATGACCTAAACGAATATCCTTATAGTTTAATCTAATGATTCATAATCATATATGATAAAAAACAATTCATGATATAATTTAATATTTAGGAAACATATTAATACCATTTCATTCCACTTCTGTAGTATCACTTCCATTCGATAATAAAATCCATAATGAACCGACCATGGAAACCATGTAAATCACGCACCTGAAACAATGGAAGTAAAAATATATAATTAATTAATGGGTGGAACGATGTTATAAATAATTATATAAGGTGTTATAAATGAGAATATGTTTGTTTAAAATACAAATAACACTTTTTTAACCATTATAAAGGAGGTTTAAATACATTTGAATTAAGAAAAATCTGAGGTAAGGGAATTTTTAACCTAGTTTCCATTATTTGGGATTACCTTGTACTTTGATGATTTTATGGTAATAAGATTATTTGTGAAATTAATTTTCATTATATAATTATTTATTATGTGGATTTATAGTGTATACACATATTCCATTCATTATACTAATTCTTGTATCAATTATATGATAATTATAAGGGGGTTTTCCTTAAAAATATTCTTTTTAAATTCTATTTTAAAAAATTCAAAAGCAATGATTTTATATATTTATTCAAATTTTATGATTATTCTCTGGTTTATGGGAATTATTTTTGGTGAATGGTGGGACATGTATCTCCCTCCAATTCATTTTGTATGTTTATATTGGAGGTTAGTCGTATGGTTACCCCAAGTGTAACAGCGACGGTTACACCATAAGGTAGAAATGAGGTTTAAATTGTTAGGTATCCAGGAGGGTTACTAATCATAAGGTATCCATGAGGTTTACTATATTTATTATGTAATTACCCATGTTACATTTATTGTATTATTTATGTTTTCAATGTTTTATGGAAACTTGATGTTTTCTACAAGTTTCTATAAGATAAATTATGGGTTAGAATATTTTCTTTTTTTAAATGATTTTCATATACTTATATGTATTTATAGACTAATGGTTTATTTAATTCTTTTTATACACCTTACTAAACTTTTGGGATCATCCCATGTTTTGAAAAAACATCACAGCATTTCGTAGAAGTTTACTGGACATTTATGATACTAGTGCTGATGAACCCAATGAGCTATTATTTGTAAACTCTGATTCAATGTTTGTATGTTGTTGTCTAATTCTACAGAACCTGGAATGTAAAAGGTCCTAGATTGTATAATGAACATTCTATTTTAATGTTACATTTAATTTAAAAAAATATAAAAAAATTAGTACTGAATTCAGAAGTGCGGGTTTAGGACTATAAATTTGGTATAAGACAACCTAGACAACATTGGAGATTAGATGTTGTCATTTTTTAGAATAAATTAAGTAATAGTGTTTACTTTTAAGATTTCAGTAAATTAGGTACACATAATAAAGGATTTTTTAAATTATCAATATTTAAATTCATAATTATAAATAAAAGGAATAAATTGCGAGGGAGAAATTCATTTATGGGGGGATAATGTAACATCTTGATATTTTAAAAGGAAACACAATTCCCCCTAATTCTTAAATGAACTATTAAAAACTATGTTACCATTATATCTTACCTGTTAAACATAATTTTACGACTTTTGGAAATTTAATTTCGAATAACGGATATACACGGTTGTGATTAATAAGATATTTAGAGTGGGATAGTATCAATATAATTGTTGGTGAATAGTAACATAACCCTTATGAATATAAACGTTAAACTTATGAATTTTAATATGACCAAATGAATTGTAACCTCACCATAGAATATATAAATAAAATTTAGGCATCTTATAACAGACAATATGATCACTATATAAGTGTTGGTATTTTTGGTAAGTCATAAATATTTAATTATAATTTTTCTATTATTTTAATAATTTAAATGAAAATTTATTTTTATAAAAAGTAATAAAAAATTATCATTTTATAATTTTATTGATTTTCAATAATTTTATGCTACCTTGATTAATTTTTAAAGTTGTTATAAAATTAGTTATAGTTTTAAATTTATTATTTTTATGATAAAATTATTATTTTATATAAAAATTTAATTTCCCGTATTTAGACAATTATTTTGATAAAATGTAGTTTATTATTTTAATTCTACACGTCCAAAAATGGTCAGGGTGAATTTGAGAAATTTTTCTAAAATACATGAATTTTGGTAAATAGTGAAATATGATAATTTACCGTATATATATATATATTATATATTAAATAAACTATTCTTAACATCATGGATGATTTAATGTCACGACCCAACCAAAACCAAGGCTCAAGACACATCTACCCCAAGCCTATATCCATAGGCTAGGGGTTGGTGATAAGTGAAAAGTCATAAAATGCTTGGGTAGGCCTTTTCCTAAGTACTTGTAACCACACACACACAACCAACTCAATGAAAAAGTGCTAAAGAAAATGAAAAGATAAAACACTACTATAAGTAAACCACAAGTTTGCATAGACCTCTAATAGTACTGGTATAGAAAATTAACCATAAAGAAAAGGGGAATGATACACACCCAAATAGAAAAGTTCCAAAACCCATCAATAAGAGAAAAAGTAAAACAGTTGGGAAAGTCCCACTCTTAAATCTGATGCTACGACCACCACACATGGTCCATAATCCAATATCCCCAAGCTCCCATGAATTCATGATAAACCTTTACATCATCTTCAAGGGAACACCAAGTGTGGAAATATCCAAGAAGGGGTGAGTATGAAAGTATTCAGTAGGATTCATCAAAGGCTCAAAGGAGCAGTAAAATTGTAAACTGAACCAGGGAGTAGTAGAAATAACAAGGGATATAAAGATTGTATAGATCAACCCAACCAAATAGTGAAAGAAAACTCATCAAAACACAAAGAGCTCAAAATGGTGAGAAGATGAATTTCTCATCTAGACTTCTCTACCTATAGCAGTAGAGTATACTTGTATAACCATGAGAAGGTAGACACAGAAAGCATATGGCACACCCCTTGTGTCTTTGCCTCTCATAGAAGGAGAGTTTCCAAAACCCAATGAGTGGGTAGAATAACTAGTATATATTTATATATACTCAATTAAAGAACCCCAAACAAAGGAGTAAGGGGTTTTTTATCTCATATCTCATCCCAATAATAATAGTCGACAACAATTCCAAGGGTAACCACCATGGATGAAATGTATCCCACACATCATCCTAAGAGTAACAAGTCAAATGGGATCAATCAACACCCCATGATATTATCCTATTTTTGTGGCACTGACACTCCCAAACAATTTTAGGTCACATCACAATGATGCATCGTGGTGGGGAAAACACCCCTCTTTCTCGTGAGCCATAAGGGTATGTTAAAGAATGTCACACCACTACATGGTATATCCAAAAGATTTAACTTGTAGTAGGGGACCCACACACTAGTGCATCAGGGGGGTTCCTCCCTAGTAGTATTCGTAGAGGACTCACAAACATGCCAATGGGGGGGTCTACTCTAATGGCATGGGGATTCGAGCCCTAGATCGACATGAGGTTTCACCCTTGTCAATTAGGACCCACAACCTATCCGATATGGGGATCTCGAAAGCTAGAGGACTCATTCCCATTCTAATTATGGGTTCCACTCTAATGTTCAAGGAATTGTGCCTTGGTTTTACAAGGGGGTTCCACTCTAACTCATCAAGAACTCATGCCCTAAATGGCTGGGGGTTCCACTTGGAATGCATCGAAGAACCAAACTATCCATTCCTACTGAATGGTATCCCCAAAATCGCAATAAAAAATCTATTGGATCACCACCATCTTCTAATTTCAACTCGTATAGGTCTTTCACTCATAACATCTCTCATCACATGTTAGAAGCTTCTATGAAGGGAACCATTGTGTTCCACATGAAGAAACACTCAGGATTGTTTACTCACAGTCTAAGATCTGATTCCAAACTAAAGAGATACGAGTGGTAGAAGATTCATAGAGTGGTACACATGCATGTGGGTCCCACATGATGTGTGGCCCTGTCTCTTATCCAAGCCATGTAAACATCCATGCTCGGGTACTAAACTACTACACATCATGTTTACATGGCTTGGATAAGAGACAGGGCCACACATCATGTGGGACCCACATGCATGTGTCGGGTACTAAACTACTGCACATTTACACATAGACATTCTCATGTACTCCCAAAGTACATGGAATCATTGGCCCAAAAAGTTTAAATTATGGATCAATGCTTGCCACTAGTATGAATGGAAACAAACTCCTATTCACTTAAATGCCTCTTAAAATTCTTCTAGGAAACCAAACAAATCATTCTGTTGTGATCATTGCAAAAAAATGCATAGAATCGACTATTCATTCAACTGAAAAGTACATTTGGCAGAAAAGTGGCATCTCCCAGCATCGCACAATAATTGTACTTTGAGGGGGCCATGCCTCGATCCTAGAACAAGACAAATTGATTTCACTGTTGTGATCATATCAGAATAACACATGTAAATGACTACTCATTCTTCCCAAATGAACACCCAGTGAAAAAGCTGCATTTCACCATACCACACACGAGTGATGTTTTCTGGAACCCAAACAAAGATCCCAAAACAAATAAAATAGATCAAACCATTTCGATCCTCTCGGAGAACCATATGAGAACGATTATTCTATTTTCCTAAATGGACACCCAGTGAAGAAGCTATAATTAACCACCAATGCCCACAATGGGCTTCATGGGGCCACACAACGCTTTCTCTTTAAGCACCCAAAATTGGACTTGAAATATCTACCTCAACTCTAGTGTCACAACGCCTATGACGACACATCAATCGTACATTGTACGCATAAGTATGACCCAAATCATGAAACCTCAAATAATAATAATTAGATTATTATTTTTTAAATTAGCTTTTCAATTCACCTAACTTCAAACATGGATATTAAAAATTACAAAAATCATTTCAAAAGTTCCACCTCAAAGAAACGGTTATGTCTCTGTTGATAGAGTACCAAACAGATGCCTAGATAGGGATAAATGGTCATTTAAAGTTTCCCCATGCACAATGGGCACAATCAGGCTGTATCAGCCCAGTATGACCAGTTCACCCCGCCAGGGCTAACTTGTTCTGGTCGGGCCGCTTTCCACCAGCACACTGACAGCTACCGATCGCGCTACTATGTGACCCTATCCTCCAATGCTAGTTTACCTCGCTCCACTACCTCTGGTCACCCCAGCTGACCCCACCTCCATGTCACCTATTCTTTCTAGTGTTTTTGTCTCTTCGAGAACATGTCGTGACGTCCTTCAAGCCACACCGTTGCTTGCAACCCGACCACTGCCACTGCTCCTCGGCACCACCAAATCTTTGTCGTCCCAATACACTATCCACCACCAGTAATTTCCAAAAAAAATTATGTGGACATCCATGATCACTCCAGTGATCCAAAAATAAATTTGAGACTAGATGTGGGATCATCAGGACTAGATCTAAAAAATGGTAAACTCTACTCAAAGAATCGTCATTATTTCGATGCGGGAGAAATTTGTCGCTACTTCTACTTACCGACACAACACCTCCAGTACATGAAACTCAAAATTGATCACAGATACAAAAATCTATAGATTTAGTTCATTGCAAACATGTGTATATATCCATGATTCATAAATGATTTGATTGATCAAAAAGCTGGAGGATGATGAATGTGATGAACTTAGGGAACAAGCAACTAGAAAATGAATCTGATGATGGACATTGTTAGTTAGGCCATCATTAAAGGATTCCAACATCAAAAATAGACAAAAAATATTATTGAAATCAATTTATACAATCAGAAGCTACAGAATATGAAATAGGAATACATATTGGATTTTGGATCCACTGTTATGTTCACTTCACTTTGATCTACCGGTGTCGGATGTTTCATCATGATCAAACAAAGAACGGACGTCGAACGGTAGAGAATGAGAGAGTGAGGGAGGGAGGAGAAAAGTGGGGTTAGTGTATTATGGGGTAAATTCTCCGTAACCCCCTTAATCAAACAACTAATAGAATTATACAAAAAAACATGCTCCATGAATGTATGATCTGGACGTCCTGCGTTCTCTCAAATTAGGGTGCGCTAAGGTAAAACACCCCTTTCCAAACACAATGGTAGTCTCAAATTTCCAATATGTGACCATGATAAAATGTTATTTGATTCTGTATTCATAATAAAATAAATATATTTTATTATTTTATTTATTATTTCTCCCTCATTGCTATTTTCCACAGATACCATGCACATACCAATGTTACACACCACCTAAGGTAAATGGCATGCTCTGAACTCAATCGTGGATTAGATTTCTAATAAGAGTCATAGTTTGGGATATATCCTATTTCATCTTCATTCATAGCATAAGAAAATTTAATTTTGTTTATTAAATTTATTCCAAGAGCATCGGGACTCGAAATCGCATAACGTCTCAGCACCTAAGTGTAGAAATATATGTCAAAATATTCTAAATAATTACAAGGATAAAACCAGGTCTCTATATATACGCACCCTTGGTTGGAAATCATATTCTCTATTCACTATTTTTAGTCAGGATAATAAATACTATTCATAGTCCTGATCCAAAATATTTAACTAATGATTAAAATAATGGATAACCTCCCCTCTCCTCTGCTATAAATTTAACCCTCACCCCCTCTTCCACTCACTCCTCTCAAACTTTTATCATTGTCCAAATTCATCCCAATAATATTCCCAAGTATTTTCATCAAGACCAAAACCTATTGGTCTCACCAAAATTCCTAAACCAAATTCTTTAATTATGATCTCAAGGATAAGAGATCAAGAGGTAAAAAAAACTCTTTCATTTTCATTTATTATCATTTCAATTATTTTTCTTTTCACATAATATATTAAACTAACCATATTCAAGAGTAATAAATGTTATAGTATCTTATATATGATGTAGATTTATGAATTTTATGGAAAAAATCATTATCATACTTCTTCTCCTCTCCCTCTTATTCTAAAAGTAAAAACATCACATGTGATGTGTCGATTTACCAACATTGTGGACGTTGTGTTTTCAATTTCATTTAATTCCTTCAAAACTAGTTATAAACCAATTTAAATGGATAAAAAATATTATAAATTTTATTATATAACCACTTTTATGGTCTGAAAATTATCTTATATGAATGATATTAAATTATATTATGAATCTAGTTCAGGAATATCGATGAACTGCCAAAACGATCTAAAAGAATATCATTTATGTTTTATCTAATCATTCATCATTATATATGACAACAAAATTATTTATATTATCATTTAATATTATGGAAACATATTAATATCATTTCATTCCACATCTGAGGTTTCAGTTCCATTCGAAAAAGAAAATCAATTATTAACTGACCATGGAAACCATGTAAAACATGCACCCAAAATAATGTAAATACCAAAATATAATTAATAAATGAGAGGAATGTTGTTATAAATAATTATCTATAGTGTTATAAAAATCAATATGTTTCTGTAAAATATTAATTTCACACTTTTAAAAAATATTCAGGTGGTTTAAACACATTTGATGTCAAATGAACCCGAGTTAAGGGAATTTTTAACCCAATTTCCATTCTTTGGATTAGCTTTATACTTTTTTGATTATGTGGTACTAAGATTATTTGTTATGTGTATTTTATTTATAATAGTTTTTATTATGTAGATTTAAATTTTATACACATATTCATTTCATTTTATTAATTTTTATATCAATTATATGATATTTGTAATGGACATTTCCTTAAAAATATCCTTTTTAAAATTTTAATATTACAAAATTCAAAAGCAATGTTGTTATGAAATTATTCTTGTTTTATGATTATGTTGTAGTTCATGGTATTTTTTATGATGAAGGTTGGAACCTATATCTCACTTTAAATCATTGGATATGTTTATTTTGGAGATCATCTATATGGTTACTCTAAGTGTACTTGCGATGGTTACACCATAAGTTAGCCATGAGGGTTACATTATAAGGTAGCCATGAGGGATAAAAATCATAAGGTAGTTGTGGGTGTTACAATATTAATTATGTAATACTAAAATTTACCTTTATGGTTTTATTTATGTTTTCTATGTTTTATGGAACTCTCATGTTTTTTACAATAATGGATACGTTAATTTATGGGAGAGAGGAATGCCTTTGTGGAAATGATTTTCATATACATATAAGTATTTATGGACTAATGGTTAAATAATTTATTTTTATACCCATTAATGTTAATTTGTTCTCATCCCATGTTTTTAATGTTTTTTTATAAGATTTATTGATGTTAAACGGATATTTATGGTGCTATTGTAGATGAATCCAATTAGTTATTATTTTTGTAAACTCTGATTCAATGTTTTATATTGTTGTCTAATTCTCTATAACATAAAATAGAAAAGGACCGAAATATTATAATGTACTTTTTATATTTATTGTATATATTATTAAAAAATACACATCTTGTTTTAGAACCAAATTCGGAGGTGCGGGTTTAGGGGATTACATTTGGTATCATAATGACATTCTAGACATCTTTTGAAATTTGATGACGTCATTTTTTTAAAAATATATGATATAATCTTTAATTTTAAGATTCTAGTTAATTAATCACATATTAGAATGTATTTTTTCTTAATTATCAATATGTAAATTCAGAATTATTAATTCAATGAATTAATTTTGGGGGCCTAATTCATTTAGGGGGGGATGTAACATCCAGATATTTTAGAATGAAACACAATGCCACATCATGCTTAAAATAACTACTAAATTCATTGTGACCATTATATACTAGCCCTGAAATATAATTTTTCCTCTTCTATGAATTTAATTTTGAAAAAATGACATAGACGATTGTGAGTAGTATTATATTAAGAGTCAGATAAGATCAACATAATTTTTATTATGTAGTAATTCACCCTTATGAATAGTAATATAACCCTTAGGAATAGTAACATGGCTCGTATAAATCGAAATATTACCACATGAATAGTAACCTCAGCAATGAATGTATAAATAAAATAAAGGGATCTTATAAAAGATAATATGATCATAATAAAAGTGTTTGTATTATTTGTGAGTCATAAATATTAAATTTCTTTTATTTTAATAATTTAATAATTTGAATGAAAATATATTTTCATAAAATGTAATCATAAATAATTATTTTATGGTTTTATGGTTTTGCTCTATTATTATGATAACTTGATTAATTTTTCATTGTGTTTTAAAATCAGTAATAGTTTTAAAAATGCTATTTTTTGGCATGAATTATTATTTTATATTAAAATTTACTTTATCATATTTAGGCAGTTATTTTGATAAAATGATGTTCGTTTTTTAGTTCTACCCATCAAAAAATTTTAGGGTGAATTTTTTGTATTTTTCTGAAATACATGAATTTTTAGTGAATAGTGAAATATAGTAATTTACCATATATATACAATATATGTAAAATACACTATTTCTAGAATCATGGATGATGTAATGACCCTTGATTATAACTCAAATTATATTTTTTATTTTTTTAGTCACAATAATTAATATTATTCATAGTCTTGATCCATGAAATTAAACTAATGATTAAAATAATGGAAAACCCCTACTCTCATCCACTATAAAAACCACCCTCACCCCCTATTCCACTCACACCTTTGAAAAATTGATCATTGCCCAAATTTTTCCCAATAATCATCCCAACACTCTTACCCAAGTCCAATACCTGATGGTCTCACAAAATTTCTAACAGAAAATACCTTAAGGAGGAACTCAAGGAGTATATATGAGGACATAAAAATCATTATTCATTTTCTTTTATTATCATTTCAATTCTTTTTTCCATTCACATAATCTCTTCAACCATCCATATTCAAGAGTAATAAAATCTCTAGTATATTTTATATGCTATATATTTATCATTTTAATGGAAAAATCATCATCATACTTTGGATCCTCTCCCTGTTATTCTAAAAGTAAAAACACCCTCTCTGATGTGTCTATTTACTATCATTGTGGACGATGTGTTTTCAATTTCCATTAATTCCATAAATACTAGTTATAAAACCATTTTAATGGTTGAAATATATTTTAAATTTTGTGATATAACCTATTTTATGATTTTAAAATTAAATTATGTCTATGATATTAAATTATATAATGAAACGAGTTCATGATTATCCAAAAACCGTGAAAATGATCTACACAAATATCATTAATGTTATATCTAATGATTCATCATAATATATGATAAAAAAATTATTTATGGTATCATTTAATATTTTGGAAACATATTATTATGTTTTCATTCTTCCTCTATATTTTCTCTTCCATATTATAAGAAAATCTATTATTAATCGACCATTGAAACATTCAAAAGTACACACCTGAAACAATGGAAATAACAAAATATGATTCATAAATTAGTGGATAGATGTAATAAATAATTATATAAGGTGTTATAAATGTGAATATGTTTCTATAAAATATTATTAACTAACTTTTAACCAATTTACAAGAGTTGTAAACACATTTGATGTTAGACGAACCCGAGGTAAGGGAATGCTTAACCCATTTTCAATTTTTTGGGTTAACCTTCTACTTTATTTATTATGTGGTACTAAGATTATTTGTGAAATATATTTTGATTATGTTATGTATTATTAAGTATATTAATAGTTTATATACATATTATATTAATTTTATTAATTCTTATATCAATTATATGATATTTGAAATGGAAATTTCATTGATATCCCCTTTTAAAATTCGATTATACAAAATTCAAAAGAAATATTTTTTAAGAAATTATTCATGTTTTAAAAATATGTTCTATTTTTTGTAATTTTTAATGATTAAGGGTGGGACCAATATCTCCCTCCAATTAATTGGGTATGTTTATGTTAGAGATCAACCTTATAGTTACTCCATGTGTAAGTGTGATGGTTACACCATAAGGTCGCCACGAGGGTTACATTGTATGTTAGACATGAGGGTTATAAATCATAAGGTAGTAAAGGTAGTTACAATATTAATTAAGTAATTCCATTAGTTAAATTTATGGTATTATTTATGGTTTTAATGTTATATGGAAATGTCATGTTTTTATAACTATTTATACGATACTTTATGGGTGAGAAGAATGTCATTATGGATATGATTATCATATACTTATAAGTATATATGGACTAATGGTTTCTATCCTTTTTTATACCCCTTACTGATAATTTTTTCTCATCCAATGTTATTAAAATGTTTTTCACTGGATTCCTTATATGTTTAAAGTAAATCTAAGGTGATAGTGAAGATGAATCCAATTATTTTTTATTTTTTGTAAACTCTAATTCAATGTATTTACATTATTTTTTAATTATCCAGAACCTAGAATGGAAAAGGCCCTCTATTGTATATGGTATTGTGTATTTTTTTTATTACATTTTATTAAAAATTAAACACCATTTTTGACACTAAATTCGGATTTGTGGGTTCATTGATTTATATTTTTTGTGGGATAACATAAAAATACATATTGTGGAATATATATTGATTTCTAATATGTCCGTAACTTAATGATGAGAGTGGAAGTGAAATGGGAAGTTATAAAAATTACCCATCAATTGATTTCCATGTGAAAACATCACAATATATTTCTCCTTTAGATGTTCCAAAACATCTTAAATTCATAATGAAATTTTTGGTCTTTTTTTCACCTTATGATGTCAAAAAATTTCATTACAATCCAATAATGTTTTTCATTTCACCAACTTGGCCGAATATATATGATTTAATTGGTATGTTTTCTTGTAGTATGATATTAAAATTTATCATATATTAATTTTTGGTTTACCTCGAATTCATTGAAAATTATTTAGTAAACATTTAATACATAGTTAAACTGTGTCACTACATTTCATCATTATATATATGGTCACTCTAAGAAGACCATTAAAACCATATTAGTCTCATTGAGATCATTTTCCTTAGATATTAATGTTTTTTGGATCAACACCATTCTATGGTAATGTATTTTTACAATTATTTCTTTAATTAATTCCTTTTTATGGATATTTATATGAAAATATATAGTAAAAAGTCTGTAACTATAATGGTCTAGGATAATGTTAGAGAAAAAAATATATTTATACTTGATGTTCTTGATTAAATTCATGGTATTATTATATCCATTCATTATAAAATCATGGAATCACACTATCGATAAATAATATATGTTGTGAATTGATGGTGAGATATAGATTTTGAAGTTGCTGACAATGTATTATTTTGAATATGTCATTGGAAAAAGGTTATGATATTTTGATAGAATGTAAATATGAACCCTACATATATAAGTCCTATAAAATTATTTATCATATAAATATATTTATTTATCTCTTGTTTCTTACAATAAATCTCTCTCAAGATAATGATGTTATTCATGTATCTATCTTGAGAATGGTCATTCCTGATCCATCACATATATTAGATATATAATTTTTACCACTAGAGTGTGATATATATTATTAGGAACAATCTATGGATATTCTAGATCAAATATAGAATGTGATGTGGAATAATACAACTCACCTGGACAATGTTTTATGTTGATAAACTAATTTTTTTTCAAGATGTGTATGAATCCAATAATGTGATGAGGTAGAGTCATGCTTGTTTTTTTATTGAATTGATGGAATTTTAGGGGAATAATTTCTATAACTGAGTATAATGTAACATGTATATATACTTTATTATTTATTTATCATTAGATTAATTTTATTTATTTTATATATTTCATTATATGTGACATCATGAGTAGATTAACTGAAATATATGACTAAAATATAACTATTCAATGTGATTATTATTACATTTTTATTTGACAGGTGGGTATGAATAGGAATATGTAAATTTTGAAGAATTATATTATTACAATGATATAAATTAAAATCACAAGTTTTTAGTTGTTTACTAATTAATATAATATTAATTTAATGTTAAAACATAACTTGTAAAAAAATTAATTAGAACAAAGAAATTTTTATCTAAATTAATTATTGTAATTTATATTCATGAATTATTTTAATTAAATATGTAGAATGTTTATTAAATGAAAATTTTTCACATTCATCTTATGGTTTTTACAAGTAATGCAATATGTTTAAATTTAGTTTTATGCTTAAACCACATTTTTTATAATACCAATTTCCATTTTTTCCACATTAAATTAAAATTAATTAATAAAACTTAAAAAAATTTAATTTTATAAAATGGATTAAATTTTTATAATATTTATAATTAATATATGTTAATATGGTATAAAAAATTTTATATTGAATAGTGAAAACATTAAAAAATTTATTACCATTGTTAGGTTTTGAAAGTGTTTATTTGGGGTTAAACTAAGATATAAGGGTAGAAATAAAATATAAACATTCCAAAATACTATTGGTTGATGAAATTTAAATTTTAGATTATCTTAATTTTGGTTCAATTTCCCCTTTTTCCCACATTCATAATAATGTTACTTTATATTATTCAAATATTTTTATGAAATTTCATTTCTGTCTATTACCTTACTTATAAAAGGGATCCTATTATATTCCTATGTTACACAATTTGAGCCCAATATATAAAAAAACCCACCCAATAAAACCATATTATATTCAATTCTATAATTCTTGATCTCATGTTCTCACCATAAGACCATCTTATAAAGGCTTAAGGTGTAATCCATAAGAGGTCTCTCGATGAAGAAGTAATCTTAATACTTAATTCATTCCATGTTTATTTATTCTTATAATATCACTAAATATGTTGTATACATTCTTACATAATGAACCAGTTATCATCATCATATAAATATTTAATTATGATTATAGAAAAAAAATTCCTATCAATTTCCCATTCACTATAAAATTTTAATGTCGATTAATCGAAAATTAATTTTTTATTATTAAAAAAGAGGGAAATATCCCTTCCAGGAAGATAAGAGAACAAGGAGGTCTAATGTAATTAAACCCTAGGATATCCCCTTGGAAAAAAAATTACATTCCTGATGTAATGACCCCAAGTTAGAGAAACCCATCAAGGGTTCCTTAGGAATACTTCCTTGAGAAAGGGAATATACAAAAAAGTTGTTCTCTTTGGAATATAATGAATATAAAATCCATTAGAAATATCAGGTGTAGCGTCGGACAAGGTAGGTAAAATGCGAAGGTAGATCAACATACCCATGTAAATATTGAATCAACGCCTCAGATTCCGATTACACTTCTTAAAAGACTAACGAGGACCTTTTGCAAAGCATGACACCAGTGTGCAATGCTCTTACTTCCGCTCCTAACAAACTACCCTGCCCATGAATGCTACTAAAAGAAAAAATAACTAATGCCTACCTGTCTCACTCCAGACCTCCCCCATGCATCTGTCCATTCATAATTGATCCATCCATTTTAAGAATTAATTCATTCCACATGGGATGGCATTTAACCCAACATACTTGGTATCTAAGCTCGTCCATTGCACTGTTTAAGCGACTGCATAGAATAGCAGATTTCTGTCCTCCCTTAACCAGCAAGAATAATTCATGCAGAAGAGTCATCATTATCACATAAAAATAAAAAATCAACGTTTGAACCTCTCATCTTTCTTTATTCTTTTCCTCCCATAGCATTCAGGAAACGATGTGATTCATTTTTAATTTCCTATTTACATGAATGTTCATAAGAATATATTTAATTAATATATTTTATACTTATGATCTTACCATAACTATTTAATGGAGACTTATTTTTCACATTTCATTCATTCCATTAATCAAAAAGTGCAAACATCACTCATCTGTATGTACTGACTACCATGTCCATAAAGTATGATAATTCATTTTCATAAATGATTAATATGAATGGTTATAAAAGTTTATATAATTGATAAATATGATAAATAATTCATGATTAATATCACAAATATTATAAAAAAAATACCAATATTCAATTACAAAAACCATTACACTAAAACATTCAGGGAACACATACTAGTTTTAACAATAATGTTCATTTTAAATAAAAAAATTTAAATAAAATGATAATTAAGAATGTTAATATAATCATACATATTAATTTATGCAACAATATGGTTGTTGAATATATATATATATATATATATATATAATATTTATTATATAAGAGGTTTAAACATGTACAAAAAAATATGGGACCTGAGGCTATGGACTTATGTTATAATATCATTTCCTTTTGGGAATATCTATGTTAAAATTCCATTTGGGAAGAAATATGATACTTATCCATTAAAATCCATATATTTTATTTTCCTCTAGTAATTTATTGGTATAACCAATCTTATTTTCATTCCACACTCATTGTTATTTTAAACTATTGATAATTTTTTTGAGAAAATTCAACCATTTTTTCTCATTAGACGATAATCATTTTCTTTTACAATGTTACTCAACAAAATTATTTTAATGGATGTTTTAACCAATAATTAAATTTTTTTGAAAAGGTTATTTTTTGTCAAATTTTTTACATCATTTATAATTTTTTGTAAGTAATTTTTCAAATAAATGATTTATAAAAAATATATTAAGGAATTTTAAAAAAAAATTAAAAACAATTTCCTATTTTAATAGATTGGGTATGATCAGATTTTCCTGATGTTAGAAATTATTTTGATTTTAATATTTCTTTATATGAACTCATTTTTATTTTAAAATAAAATAATTTCCATTAATTCTAACAATTTTTTAATATTTTATTAGAAGAAAATTTTCTTTTTTTATATTTTTTAGAGAGAGGATTGAATGTCCTTATAATATAATTATTTTCATATATTTCCAACACATATATGGATTTCTATGTTTTAATTTGGTTATATTCATTTTATTTCATCCATTTATTAGATTTATTATTATTATGATGATCATAGGTTCATTAAATGAATCCCATTTCATTCCCATGAGTAAATTAAGATATAACGAGATAACTAATTCTATTGTGATACCATCCAAATATTTTCTATAGATATAATATGATTATTTTATAATAAAATGTTTAATAAAATTGATTATTTTTTATTGGTTTGTATTTGATGACTTGATACATGTTTTATAATATTATAAAACATTAAGGTATGTTTTCTGTTAGGTAATAGTTGGGCCTAGAATAATACCTCCTTCCAATGCGTTGAATAAATAATTATATCTCATGATATAATAAGGACTAGAATGGGGAGTGAAACCAATTTTTTAAGGGATAATGTCCACTATAATAACTATATGAGTGAACTTTTAGTAAGAAAATGATTAAATGTGGTGTGAACATAATCCACTAGGATGACCATGGATGTTATCCTTGATGAAATAAATCATTTGTTATGTTAATTTGAATTCCAAAAACATATATATTATTCTTAAGCTATTTTATCAGTGATCATGAATGATTATTGATTATTATGAATTATATATTTAGTTATGATAAAACATTAAACCATAATTCAAGATTAATTATCTTTGAATGATTGGGTATAAATATCTTAATGTATTATCAAGTTCTCAAAACCATATGCTTACAATCACTTATGATCATTTATTGATATATCTTATGTTTAAATTTTCCAAGAATCTAAACTCTCCATTTTTTATGTTAGCATTTTAGAAATTTAATGATGAAAGGTATTAAGTAATAAATTTTTTAGAGTTTTAGGGTATATTTATGATATTTTATGGAATAAATTTATTATATATTTAGTTTTAAATGAAATAAAACCCTTATAGTCCTCAAGCATGTGTTATTGTGAATTGTATTTAATATTAATCTAATATGATGAAATTTTAAATTATATTATCCTGGGGAAATATGGTGTTGTATATTTATAATTAAAAAACTTTTAATACAAATACACCCCTGAAATGTGTCCATTTTATAAATTTTTATATTATACTATTATAATATTGTTTTTGAATAATGGGTCATTATGTGAGTAATGGTTGGGGCAGAGTGTGTTCTTATAGATCTTATCTATTATATATTTTTATTTTTAAAAATTTTATGGATTACATGAATTTTAGATATCATTGGAAACGAGCTTATATAGGGGGATGTTTGTATACACATGCTATACTGGTTTTAGATTACACTCTAGACAATGGACCTGAGTCAAAATTTCACCTTACTTTGGGAATTAACACATTTTTTATGCATGTTAGGATAGGGTCGGGCATTTTGGTAGTGGTATTGCTTCTGGAATTATAATATGATGGATCTTGTTTTAATTTTGTTAAATAATTACCCATTATCTATTATATGTTTCCATGATCACTAGACAATGTCTATGTTATGATGATTATAGTACATTTTTTAACTATGATAGTTTACTTGAATTTGTTTTATATTTCCCATATCATACTATTGATAAATAATTATAATATTATTGATTCTAGTTGGTGTATTTTTTCAATTTCAAAGTATTAATTTAATATTCATTAATTAAAAAAATTAAGGGTTTCCCAACAATTCTAATTTTGAACAAGAATTTTTAATGAATATTTTCAAAATTATTCTAAAAAAATCATCCTTCTTGTTATAAGATTTAATGTTTATTTTTTCCAAAAATAGAAACTTCCAAGTTTTAAAATGATGGTCTTGAAATGATTATTGAATTTCTTTGGTGTTTTTATAAAATGTGAATACTAATGTTTATAGTAGTTTTTCATATTAACAACAATAGATTTATTTCTAAATATTATTCATAGTGTGTAGTGATGATACATATCCAAATTTCATGATCACACCTATATAATGTTTTTAAATTTTTAGGTTAATTTCATTTTTTCTTGTGGAGTGGGTAATTTGGATATTATGTGATTAAATTCACGTAACATGATTATTATTATATGAAATTTTTATTCATTTATTTAAATAAATATTCAACAGACATGTTGGTCCTCTAGTAAATTAGTATTTTTTAACTTTTATTTGTATATTAATTAGATATTATTTGGGATTTTAATGTTGGTTATTCTTCATTTGGTTTTTATTATTTCATATCTTATTATTTAACAATGAATAGATCTATGATACATAGAATTTTCAGTCCAAAATTCATAATGGATGTCTAGTATTCTATCTTCTTTATTTGATAAAATAACTATGAAAAGTTTATATTTTATTCCAATGGGATTACCTCCAACGTGTGGTGATAAGGAACATACCATTGTTCTAGTCATGGGTCGGTTTGGGAGCCCAATTTAGGGGTTTTCTGGGTTGGTTCAGGATAAATATTTCATATATATAGGCATTGAAAATTCATACATATATTTAGGTTCACTCCTATGACCACATTCACTTATTTAACATAATCCCTTAGTGGATATCGTATTCTTACCAATCCTTGAAATTGTTATCTCATGAGACATATGGAATCACCAAATGCATTGGATATATTTATAGTTATAGGAAAACTGACCGAATAGTGTATAGCATCTCATAATGGATAAGGCTCACTCCACATTCCCTCTTATATCATAATATATAAATAATTACCCGATACATTTGATGGATATGTCATACACATCCATCAAATAATGGAAAATCATAAATTTGTGCATGAAATTAACATGAAAACATTTATAATTCCATCTTATCTACATTTAATATGGAAACGTGATAAACTATCCAAAGGAAGACGGTGGATGGTATCATTAAATAATATTACTATTAAATCATTGGACATAATAGTAGATATAGTCATAGATGAAACCTAGTTTTTAATAACATTAGGAATATCATTGAGATATAAGAATAAATATAGTTTATAATTTTTACAAATTATTTTTAAAATAAAATAATTTATAAATAATGGTAATATAACATTAATATCGTAACATTTAAAACTTATAAAAAATCTCGATAAATAAAATTGAAAAATATGGATAAAAAATGTTTTCATGATGAAGACATTAAAAATAATGATTATCCTCAAACTTTTCTACATAAATTCAAGTCATTAGAAAATTGATTATGTGAAAAAAAATTAAAAATATTTCATTCGTAATTTTATAAAGAAAAAAAAGTTAATTGAAAACCATCATAGGAAAACATAAATATTAAATAGTGAAAAACATTAAATAGTAAATTTTACATGAATTTTTATAAGATATATTCTTTACAAAAAAATAAGATAAGGTTCATCCAATTTTTTAGAATCATTTTGATTGAATTATGAACCAAAAAATAGTAATAATACATATAAACCCCATGAATAACTGGAGGAGAATAAAAAAAATGTTTGTTTAATGTGAATGAAAATGTGATTTTCATAGGTGGAAATCCAGTCATAATCAATCACAATTTCAAATTTTTATTAGTGAATAAACCCTTAACTTTACAAACAACCACAATGAAGTCGATATAACCCCATGTATCATAAACCTAAAAGTATTCATTTATTATTTTAGAATATTATTCACATCTGAATCCATTTTTATTATTCAATTAAAATAATTAATTACACATATACTAGTAATATATTGTTTATTTTTATAATCAGATGATATTTATTTTTGATTATTACATATTAGATTCACAATGGGGATATTGAACCATTTTCCATGATTAATATTTAATCACTCCTATATTAATAAATGTATTTTAATCATTGTGTTAAATTTATTTTTTCATCCTAATGCACATTTTGTGAAAAATATGGGTATTGTTTTCGATAATGGAATCCACAACGAGCATGTTTTTTGTAAATTATCGATAACAATGAGTTAAATTATAATGACCATTCATGTTTGATTTATCACATAAAAAACCAAATTAATAACATAAATTACTCATTAATATCATATATTACCATTATTAATGTATTTATACTTATTCATTGTGAAAATAATGGTGTTTGTACAACTTCATCCACATAAGTGGTTGAAATTACCAAAATAAGAATATGTTATACTAGTGAATAGGTAAAAATATAATGTTATATATAATTGTAATAACATTTTTAAAAAGTAATAATGAATTTAGTATAACATCATTAGAGTGTAAAATGATATTTTTAAATATTTGAGATAAGAATGTAATCGAAAACAATACTGAATAAAATATATACTTACTTTGATAACTTTAATCTTTGACATGATTTCATTCTTAATAAAGGATCTATGCATAAATAATGGAAAAAAAATATAGCACCAATCAATAAATAATTTACTATATGTAAATGTATTTTAATTAAATAGAGAACCAAAAGAAAACATTGTTTTAGAGTTGTATTATCCCATATTTTTCTAGAGTTTCCTCATACTTTCTTTCTAGTACACTATTGTCCTTATTTGATTTATATTGTTTGGGTCATAACATGGGGTGTCTTGGGTTGAATTTTATGAAATGTTAAAGAAAATGGGGAAGTTCAGGGTTGTCGTATATTTAGGGAAAACTGTGCACCCTAGCCCATCAAACCGTGTAAACCCATGTTGAGGAGATTGACATGGATAGTGAAAAGTTTGGAAAATCATGTAACCTAAAAAGAGAAACTGTGCACACCAATAAATTATTCACATGGTTTAAGAACATTGTTATGGAAATCTATGTGCCCTTGCTGATAAACTATGAATGGAAATAATATTAACCTGAAAATTAATTCATTTATTGCATGAAGACCCAAATTAACAATATATTGACTCCCATTCGACCCAAGGAATAATTTCATGTGTTTTGAGATAGGTGAATGAATTCCAAGTCTTATGTACATCAGTTCCTCACTATTCGAAGCCCGAATCGAATATATGCACCTCTCTCAGTAGGTGGATTCTATCCTTCTTGGTTATCCCATTATTCTTCCTTCCTTTTACTATTTATTTGGTTGGTTTTATTCATATTTGTTTTCTAGATTTGGATATAGAAATGTAGATATATATCTTTGGTTGTAGATCAAGATCTATATTAGATATATCATTATTTATTTAGTCATTATTTTGGTTTATGGTCTAAATCCCATTCTACATCATCACTCCACTAATTTTTTTCTATTTCCATTAAGATATCATTCACCATCGAATCGAAAAATTCTAATCCTCAACTAACACAATCATGATTTTGATTATTTTTAGGTTTATGAATATTGTATATTTTCAAGATTTCTTTAGAAATTGATGTTTTTAGTTAATTAATTAATTTTGATAAATTAATTTATGATAGAGTTATGAAATTCTTTGATTAAGGAAAAATTAACTATAAAATTAATTATAGGATAATGGTCCCATAAATTGATATAATTTTTAGTGGAATTTATTATGTGATATTGATATTACTAAATTAGATAATTAATTCTACAGTTATTTATGCGATTTTGACATTATTCCTTGACAAAATTAATTATAGAAACAATTATGCGATATTGATATTACTATATAAAATAAATAATTATGGAATTAATTATAGGATAATGATATTTTGAATTGAGAAAACTAATTTTTAAATTTGTTTTGAAATATTTATATCAAGAGTTAAATAATTAATTGTTGAATTAATTTTGAGACATTGAAATTTCAAGTAAGATTAATTAATTGGTGATTTAATCAATGGGTTGTTGAGATATATGTAATATTATGATGTGGTCAATTATGTGTTAATAAATGGTTTCATGGACATTTGACCAAGTATTATAAATGGTAACACTCTCATTCAATTATGAATTGTTAAAAGGTAAAAGGTAACATGTAAATTTTTACAATTATTATTAATGGTGACATGATCATTCTTATATGAATTGTTAAATTGTAAATGGTAACATGGACATTCGACCAAGTATTATGAATGGTAACATGTTCATTTAATTATGTGATATTAAATGGTGAATGGTAACATGGAGACTCAAATATATATTAAGAAGGGAAGCATGTGCATTCAAATGGATATCCCTTTGGGATAGATCCATCTCTGGCATGAGCTGAATAAGGTTTTGAGGATTATGTGTCCTTGGGAACCTAGGTGTTTATGTTATCAAATAGAAAATATTTGAAAATGTAATAAGTTGTGTATTTATGAATTGTACTTATTTAATTATACAATTACATGCTCTTTTATTGAATGAAATTGTTTTAGTCACCATTGGTGGTGGCCTATGGATTCTTACTCACACTCTACTTGGGAAGCTTAATCAGTACCTAAATATACTTTATTTTTTCAGAACATGTTAATGGAAATGGACCTGTGTTAGATGACTCAATTGGGGATGAAGCTTAGATGAGGGAATCAGATGTGGTCTAGGACCCGCTTTGGATGAATCAGCGTATTTATTTTTAGTTTTCATTTGAGACACTAGAAATATTCTTATGAATAGAATGTTTTCTTATTTAGTTGGATATTGTCTTTGCTTATTTTTTATGATGAGATATTGTATTTTTATATTTATATATTCTTTAACTCTTTTTTATTTATATCCCTTTGTGTATTACTTTTATAAAATATGGTATAGTCTCCCCATGATCTACTTATCAAACCCTTGCTATTAGTTGGTAGACTCTAGAATATGTTTAGGCACACTTGAGATCATATGACTGATCAACTCGGGGAGCCAGTGTGTGAAACCTTGGCCAGGACATTACAGAGTGGTGTCAGAGGATTTTTTTTGTTCTTTTTCATTATTCATATTATTTTGCGAAAGTTAGACATTAGAATATGAATTGTAAGGGCTTGCACATGAGACTGAGCATTAGAGTTTGAAAACCATGTATGGGGGAAGACCAAATTTCTTAAGGTGTGATTTCTATTTTGACTACTTGATCTTACAATTTAATATTAGTTCAACATGGGTGATTCACTTTTTGTGTGATGTAAAAATGTCTTTCGAGATTTTCTGAGAATTGAATCTTGCCGTGGAATGGAATGAGTGTAGAGTCTTCATGAACAATTATGGGAAATTATGGATATTTTTTTGACATGCATCATTTTAGGAATTCATGGGGAAATAGGTTATGGTTATGTTTCTAAACATGAACTACTTTTCCTTTCTTATGAAATTGATCTGAAAAGGGAGCCTAATATGAATCAATAATTTAAAAATAATGAAAATAAAAGTGAAAAAATGGGTATCTAATATAAAAATTTCAATAATGAGAATGTGTTTACCCTTTTCAACTAGTGCCTATGTGTAGGATGGTTTTGGTTTTTTTAGAACCCCAATTTTGGAAGAGTGGTGTCATTCATGGAAGATATTTGATGTAACTTTTCCAATTACACAATTGTGTTCATGTTTTATTATGATTCATATTTTGTGTGTTTGGGATTGTACAGATATAACTTCATGATGACCCTTATTGAGAGGCTGAAAGGAGGATATGGCTATATATTCTCCCCCAATAGTGGAATGTGAGGCACTGATAGTGATTATTAAGGATGTAGGGGATCATTTCGACGAGAACATCGCTAGTTTAATGAAATTAATGGAAAGAGACTCATGGAAGGTTGCGAAGAGTATGTCTTACATGATTAGGGTGTTTCCTTTGTATCACCCACTCACTTTTAATGGAGAGGGTGTACCTAAGGTAGATGAGTTCTGGTTTGTTTCCATCAAGAAGATACATTACCATTTGGACACTCCGGCTGAGAAGAGGGTCAAGTTGTCCCTTTATATGCTACAAGGATCATAAAAGAGTTGGTGGAAAATTCATGTGAGGAATGGACAAGATAATGGTATGATGTGGATGTAATTTTTTTAGAAGTTCATGGATCACTTCCACCTGTATACACAAAGATATGAGAGGGTAGCAGAGTTCACATGGATGACTCATGGGAGAATATCCATGATAGAATTTTCATGACACTTTACTGATATGTATAACTTTTCACCAGTTTTAGTAATAGATGATATATCTACGATGATATGTTTTCATCATGTACTTAAGTGTGAGATTAAATATGATGTTAATATCTTTAAACAAAATAATATGTTGATGTGGTGGATCAGGCTCTCATAGATGAGGTTATCCTATGGGAGGCTTCCATTGGTGGACATGTGGGTTCTTCTAAATGGTTAAGAGGAGCGACTTCTGAGTACAAGAAGCATTGCTATGAAAACATTTTTCAGATAACTGAATATAAAAGTATCCATATTAGGGGATCAATTTCATTAGACCTTATAGAAGTGGAATGTCACCAATTTGGTAGGTTGGTATATTATCATAGAAACTATTCCCGACCACCCATGGGGTGATTATCTTGTGGAAATATGGGACATATACTAAGTTTTTATAAGGAATACAGACAGAAAAATGGCAATGAGGGAGCCAAATAGAACCATGGTGTGGTAATGGGATCTTATTCACCATATTACTCTCACATCTGGATTTCTACTAGCCTAGGTGGTTGAGGTAGGGGACCTGGTGCTTCTAGGTAGGAGCACCCATATCATCCAAGTGGTCTCATTCAAGGGTGTCAGACTATATCACAAGTAATAGGGAAGGAAAACTACATGCTCTATAGTATACACTTATGGATAGTGATGTTGGGACATCAACAGTGAGAGTTACTATTAATATAGATTCTACATTATCTAGTTCCTTATTTGACACTGGTTACTCTCATTAATTTATATCTACAAAACATATTGATGATATTATCCTAGTGGTGGAGTTTGTGAGGGGGTAATGATTATATATACACCATTAAAAGTATGTTATAGAGACATCTATTTGTGAAAGGGATGTTCTATCGAGATTGGGAAGTACAATTTTCTATGGGATCAATATACTCTTAAAATGTATGGCTTCAACTGAATTATGATTATGGATTGTCTAGTCGCATACTGATCCCACATTGATTATTATCATAGGATGATTAAATTTAAAACTCTTAAGGGTGTCCATTACATTCACCATGGATAGTGGGATATCCATGTAGTCTGTGATGGGTAAATTACTCAAAAACTAAGAGATATCATAGACCAGGTTTTTAGTTTCTTTCTGGATGATGGAGGTGTAAATCATGATATCTTTCTTCCTATAGTGGAATAGTTTTAGGATGTTTTTCTGGAATAATTATCAGGGATGACACCTAATAGAGATGTGGAATTAACTATTGATCTCATTCTAGGGGATGACATAATTTATTTAATACCCTATCGAATGAAACCAGCAGAGCTTCAAGATCTCAAGAATCAACTATAGGATTTAAAGGCTAGGGGATTTATCCATTCGAGTACATCTCATTGGGGTTCTACAGTGTTTTTTTATAATAAGGATGATAGGGATATATACATTTATATTGATTACTTGAATATGATGTAGATTATTGTGAAGAACTATAATCCTCCTCCATGTATCAAATATTTTTTGACCAGTTGTGAGGAGATTCGGTGTTCTTGAAGATCAACTTGAGATTTGGGTATCATCATCTGAGAGATCATACATATGATATAATGAAATATTCTTTGAGAAAAAGGTGTTTCCAATAATAGTTCATTGTTATGTTGTTTGGGTTATCAAACACACCCTTAGTGTTTATGGACTTACTGAACCATATATTTCCTCCTTTCCTAGATCATTTTATTGTAGTGTTTGTTGATGAAATCTTGGTTTACTTGAAGGCTCATGAAGATCATTCACATCACCTTAACATCATCCTGAGTACACTGAGAAAGCATAAACTATATAAATTCATATATAACTATTATTTTTGTATTGAACAGGTACACTTCATTGGATACATCATCTTAGATGAAGGTGTGTCCATATATCTAGAGGAGGTTCATGTAGTGTTATAGTGGGAGCATCCTAAGAACATATTCAATATCCAATTCTTCCTAGAGTTCCCTATATATTATCTAAGATTAATCCATGAATTTTTCCCATTTGGAAGTTCCACATTTGAGCTTGAAAAAATGGGATAATGTTTGATTGGTCATAAGAATTTGCAAAGACCTTTTAGGATCTGAATAAGTGTTAGACATTAACATAGATCTTGATTCTACAAGAGATAGGTGAGCTGTATATAGTGTATTGTGATGATTCTAGGATCAGACTCAGAGATGTATTAATGTAGGGATATCAAGTTGTGGCATATGGGTCATGGAATTTGAGGACTCAATAATGAAATTATCTTAAGATTGAGTTTTATTTAACAACTAGGGTTTATGGTTTGATGTGTTGGAGGAATTATTTGTTGTTATAGAAGTTTGTGGAATTTACCGATCACAGGAGTTTGAGGTATATATTTTTGTAGATATATTTGTATAATTGGAATCATAAATGGGTTGTGAATATTAATTTTTTTAACTTGGATCTACCATATACACCTAGGAATGTAAATAGTGTGGCCGAAAATTTGAGTAGGAAAGCTTGAACTCAAAAATTTTAATAGTTTACTGTTGAGTGTAAAATGATAACTTTGATCACTGAGATGCCTGTGGTGGTTTACGAGAGTCAGTAGTAGATGAAAATGATATTATTTTCATTAGAGTCTACACATTTGAGATGGATATGAGACTTGTAGAATGGGGATCTGGAATTTGTTTCTTTAAGGGAATGCATTGAAGGTGAGGATACACCTATATATTGGTCGATAGATAAAGGCAAGATCATATATGTCGTGAATTGGGTTTTTTCACATATGAGTATGTGAGAGGAGATGATGTGATAATTTCATGCCTCAAAGTGGGTGGTACATCTAGGTGTTATGAAACTGTATCATGATCTACAATGATATTTTTTGTGGCCGAAAATGAAATATGAGATAGAAGGAGTTTTTACACAATGATACACCTATATATAGGTGAAGATAGAGCATCAATGTCGTAGAGTTTTGTTAATTCCATTGACCATTCTAGAATCGAAATATAATGATGTAAAAATGGAATTTGTGGGGTTTAAAAAAAGATTCCAAGACAGAATGAAACTATTTGGGTTATTGTGGATTGACTCATGAATGTAGCACATTTTTTCCCTGTATAGGATACATTCTCAATGAAGTAGTTGGGAGACTTTGGTGTTTAGGTGATATCCCATTTACATGGTGTTCCAAGAAATGTAGTCTCAAATTGTGACTCACCATTCACATAATACTTCTGGAAGAACTTGTAGTAGGATTTTGGTACACAAGTATTATTGATTATAGAATTACATCGACAAATAGATGGGAATTATTGATGTAATATACAATTACTTTATGATATTCTATGGTTGTGTGTCCTTGACTTCTATCAGTTATGGGAAAATAACATGGATTTATTAGAGTTTTCCTATAACAATAGTTATCAAGAATCTATTTAGATGTCATAATACAAGGATCTTTATGGTAGGTCATATAGATCACACATATATAGGATGGATTTGGGTGAGTCGTAGTTGTTTGCACTAAGTCTCATGCATGCGACATTGGATAAGATGTAGCTAATTTAAAATCATATGGCTACAACTCAGAGTTGACAGAAGTCGTATGCTCATAGACATCAATAAACCCTATATTTTGTCAGTGGTGATAATGTATTCCTTCTAGTAATTCTTATATTTGGTCACCATATGATATTGAGATAAATAAACCTAGGACCTAGTTTAGTTGGACCATTTCTGTTTGTGGAATGAATCGGGGTGATGGAATGCCAATTTCCTATTCCAAAAGGATATTGTGTTATGCATGATGTTTTCCATGAATCAAATATATAGTGGCATCACCCCAACCCATATCATGTGATCGATGTGGATGAACTTGACCATGAGAAAAATTCATCCATTGGAGAGAATATGATACATGTACAATATTGCAGTAAGAAAGTGATGTGGGTAAAAGCCATGTAGATAGATCATGTGTTATGGAAAATAAGGGGTACAAGAGGAATCATCATATAAGAACCCGGATCATCATTTCAGGTATGGATCATAATTCTGGGTTGTTTTGGAAAAATGGAAGAAATGGAAATTTTTTAATGTACACGCTTTGTACTTATGAGTATACACTATGGACCCAGGTACCACATACAACCACGTACAGGCCATGTAACAGCCAAGTACATGGCCATGTGATGACCTGGATGACCCATTTAAGTTGATGCAGATTGAGGATAATACATGGAATGTACCTTTAATCAACACGTCATGTACTTTTATTTTTATTAGATAAATTAGAACAAGGTCACGTCTCATATTTTAAAATGTCTTCTTCTCCAATTGGTTCATACAAGAGATTGACAGAACAACCCAAGAACTCTGAACCCCTCTCAATTCTTTGTCCGACCTCCGATGGAGACGTCCTTGGGTGTGTTAGAATCCCACAGGTGAGTTATAATTCCCCTGGGGACTTTCTTCCTGATTCCTCATATATTTTAGGCTATTCAAGTTGAATGTTTTTCAACTTTATTATAGATCTACACTGGTCTAGGATGATTCAAGGGATAACGTTCAATAGTATTGATTGTAAGACATCCAGGTAAGTTGTTTGTGCCTTTCATTGTTTACTTTGGATTATATATGCTAAAAGTGCCACATACCCCTATTTGGGGTATTTCATGTTTTGGAATTGAACATTTTTTATTTCCTGTTATGGTTTTTTTAATTCATAATGTGTATTTTTCATGTGTGTAATGTTAAATACCTTGTTTGTGGGACAACATGTGGGTGAGTTTCCATTGGTTGATTTTTTTGGATGTACAGTCTAGAATACTTGTTAGTCTTGCTTGTTTTCATTCCTTGTTTTGTTATCATGGAGTTAAAAAATATATGAGATTCTTGTGATACACATTTTGAATGTTTGAATAAGAATAATTTTACTGTGATAGCTTCCTAAGGTTGGGTCACCTTTGTATGTTTCACTATTTTGGTAACTAGGGGGTATTAACTGTGAGAGTTTCCAAGTGGTCATTAACATGAGGGTTTAGACCATGAGATATATCTAGGTGGTCGTTTATAATGTATTGATGCTTTGATGACCAAGGAGTATTGGGTGTGTGAGATGCTCTTGTGGTCTATTGTAAATGATTAGTTCTATATTGGACGAGAGGGGGTTAGACTATGAGAGTTACCGAGAGGGTCTTTATTAAATGAATTATTGTTATGTTATACCATGTGAGCTACCAATTAGGTCATTATTCATTGAATTGTTTTTATGTTAGACCAAAGGTATCAGACTGTGATAACATTCCCAAGCGGTCTTAGTTGAATAATTGAATGATGATGATGTGTCTTCCAAGAAAATTCACAAGCTTGGACTCAATATTACTTGTCAATTTAGTTGGCCTTTTGAGAAGTCTATAGTTTTTATTACACAAGGGATAATGATGTTAGGATATATCCCATGGTTTCCTCGATTCAATGGATTGAATAATAAATGAAAATGAGTTTAATTGAAAACTATAGGATTTTTCACTTTTGAGTACATCCTAGTTTATTTCTTTATTTCTGCATATTGCCTACTATATATATATTCACTGATAGTTAGGCACAGATCTTTTTGTGTTTGCCTACTAGGATTCATCTCACACCCAATTTGGGTTATGTTTTCTACCAAACATATTATATGATTATATGTATTGATAAGGGAAATCTCTCTTCCTTATCCGGTACTTGATTGTTGTTGGAGCTGGGGAGCATGTGACAAAGTGAGGATTGTGATACTGTTAGAGTTTACTTCTTTATTTTTTACATTATTTTCATGTATTTCTTTCCATAATTTTTATTTTTTTGGATTCATTCATAGTCACGTTTTACAAGCATCATTTATATATATATTGGCGTTGTTATATTACTATCAATCTTCCATTGTTAAATTTTGTTATATTGTATTACTACTTCCACTATTGTTTACTATTTCTTTTCTATTTTTTATATAATAACAATGAGGGAGTATATTCGCCATTATCACATAGTGTCCCTCGCTGTTAGTCATCTACCTATGACATTTGGGGAAATGCACTCGAGGTCATGTGGCCAACCGGTTTTGCAGCACATTTGGGCGACACCCAGAACCGGGACATTACAAAGTTGTTTCCGATGTGTTTATTTTAATCTTTTCATTACTATTTTGAGACTATAGATTGGGATATGAAGTAATAGGTAGTTTGTAATAATATGTTCTCAGGAGTAGCTAACCAGTGTATAGGTAAAATCCTTGTTTTCGAGAATATTTCAAATTTATTTTTCTGGTTTTTCAATTGTTACAGTCGATTTATTTCACCATTAGGTGACGAACTAGTTTTTCATTATTATGGATGATATAATTTTGGTTCTATTTCTATTATAACCCAATGATATAAGGTCATTACATCTAATAAATCATATAATCACTTTCTATAGATCACATTTCATGCATTCTTATCATGACAATTAGGGTGAATTACAGATTGCGTGTTGTTGTGATAGATATTGGGATAAATGTTAACACTATCGGGATAGATTTAGTTATATAAATACCTAATATTTTGATAGGATATTGTTTTATGTAATTTTTTATTTGGATATATTTCAATCATTGGTCAGTGAGGTGTTATGGGCCCTCTTTGATCGGAATTTGGTAGATCATGTTTGAACTTTAATTGAATTTTGTTAATATGATACGGTTAAGGATTCCTAACATTAATTATCAGGGAGTATGGGATCTCATGGATTGGAACGTGGAATGACTTGGGAAATTTTTTAGATTTTAAGGGTTCTTGAGACGTTTCAAAGACTTACTATCTAGAAACCCAGAAAACACAGCTAGTGATGTTATAAACACACTCTATGAGTTCTTCAGTTATGGAAGAACGGATTTTCTTAACTACACAACATGTATCGCATGTAAATGCAGTGTAGTTGTTGACCATGTGACTGGTTTTGTGAGTATAGACATGGGTTAGATAAATACTTGGTCAGACATTCTATGTATTTTAAGTACATGACGTACTATAAGAGACCATGTATCTGACAATGTGACTAATGACACGGGTGGATAAAACATAGGGTGTACACATTGTGTCTTGTTTATAAAAACCTTCAAGTAAATAACCATGTATCCATCCTTGTGACTAATGACATAGGTGTATGGAGCTAAAGTATAACACATCGTGTATAGGGTGAACACGTCGTGTAGTGTTACCCCATGAGGGAACTGTGTAGTTCTAGCCGTGTGTAAGTACTTGGGTAGGAGGGTATATTAAAGTTCACATAACATCTCAAAAGGAACACACCATGTGTATGGGGTGTTACATGACTAGTTTGGAAGAGGTACATGCCCATGTTAAAGTTTAAGGAAACACACCATGTAGTGGTTCTATATTCCCTATAAACATCTTTGGGAAAACATGAATGCCTTCATCCACCAGTTTCATACATGTACTTCTAGGTTATTTTCTTATATAATCTTGAACTGATTTTTACGCATGACGATGAAGATTCAAGAAACCATGTCTTCTTATGGTTGTACGACTAGTGTAGGGGGATGATCAGACACCAGAAATGGTATATCACGGACTACCAGTAGATCATCCTATCATTCCTATCTTGGAATCAGTTTTTATACTAGAATCATGTGTTGATGCATAGATCCATGAATGATTTATGAGGATGATTCATAATTTTTAGGTAGAACCACATGCTTTCCCATCAATGGAATAGTTGATGCAGGTGTTTCAGCATCAACATCCTCCCACCTTTTTAGGGGATGGAGGACCTCAGGCAGTAGAGTCGTGGATGGACTCCATACTTTCTATCTTTGACCATCAAAAGATGCCTCCTAAGAGGAGGGTGAATCTCATGACTTATATGCTATTTGATTCTTCAAAGAGGTGGTGGGATGTTATCTCACAGGTGGGACATCATCATGATATGGCTTGCGAAGTGTTTCATAGGACCTTCTATGATTACTTCTACACTGAGACATTGAGGGCTGACTGATCACAGGAGTTCATACATTTGGAGTAGGGTTGTCTTTATGTGATGGATTATTCTTCTTATTTCATAGAGATTCATTTCTTCACACCTATTCTATGGGGTGATGAGTTCTCACTTACTATGAGATTTGAGGATGGTCTCATGTACAACATACTATCATAGGTTAATGTTTTCAGGCTGACATTGGAGAGTGTAATATTAAATCATGTGTGGATTATTAAGCACAATATGAGGGAGTTAGGAGCTATGAGCAAGGGTAGTCCAGCATCCAGATTTGTCACTCCTTCAACCAAAAGTAGGAAGAACCGAATAGATTTTACATGCAATGGTACTTCTAGTTGAATAGATGTTTCTTCAAGTAGCCAAGTTCTGTGATATCAGTTGGAATGAGTGGGAATATGAGGAAACATTTACCAAAGGACCAGGTAGAGTTTCAATCATGCAGAATGATGGGACATATTTATCATTTTTTCCATATGTTCTCACCAGAAAAGATTGAGAGGGGATCTGTTATGAGTCCACAATCAGGGGAAGGACCACCAGTTTCTCATCCGTCAGTGAACTAGAGTTTGTCAGGCCATTCAAGATGTGGAGGTGGTCATGGATGTGGTATTTAGAAGGGTGTTTTCCAGTGTCAGTATGGTGTATCAGCTCAAGGTAGTTAATAAGGATCGAAGGATAAGGTTTTGGTACATTCATTTGCAATAAAACAGACCCAGTAGAAGAAAGATCCTAGACCTTCTACAGTTGGAGTTACAATTTTAGTTTCCTCAGTCTAAGATTCTTCTCTTTTTGATACAGGGGATTCCCATAGTTTTATATCTGTATTCGTTGTGGAGAGCCATGGTCTCTGTATCTTTACGTCTGAGGAAGTTTATAATGCTATACAATCTATTGTGGATTAGTATGGATAGTGTATGTCAGTTCAAAGAGTTTCCTATTAAGGTTTGGGGGTGTCACGTCATATGGGACCTCATTGTCTTTGAGATGACAGGCTTCGATATCATTATCGAAATGGATGGTTTGGTCTATATTGAGGCCTTTTTTGACTTCAATCACTGTAGGGTGAGTTTCACATCACCAAAGGGTGGATTTTTACAATACAAGGGTGAATGGGATGTCCATGCGAGTAGAGTTGGACCCGAGCATCATGGGTTGGGAGGAATTACAGACCAGATTTTGAGTCTATATCTGGATGAACATGGGGATTCAAAGATGGAATTTCCTACAATGGTGTATTTATTTAGAGATGTATTCCTATAAGACTTTTCAATTTTACCTATGGAGATAGAAATATATTCTTATATTGAGCTTGTGTTAGGAGCAGCAACAGTGTCCATTCCTCCTTATAGGATGGATACACAAGAGTTATGGGATCTCATGAAGCAGTTAGAAGAGTTTTACGTGAAGGGTTTCAACAGACACAATAATTTTCCTTAGGTTTCGCCTATCATTTTTACGAAGAAGGTAGATGGTACCCTCTGACTTTGCATGGATTACCATAAGTTAAACCAGTTGATGGCCAAGAACTGATATCCCCTGCCAAGGATTGATGATCTCTTTGATCAACTTCAAGGAGACCAAGTTTTCTCGATTATTTACATGAGATATGGATATCATTAGTTTCATGTAATACCTTCATATATACCTCTTATATCCTTCCATAGAAGGTATGGTTTATAAAAGTATTTAGTTATGTCATTTAGTCTCACGAATATGCCAATAATTTTCTAGGAACTGATGAACTGAGTGTTCCATCCTTACATGTATTATTTTGTGGTAGTCTTTGTGGAAGATATCTTGGTGTACTCTAACACTTGACCAAACAATTCCACCCATATTGAGATCGTATTTAGTACACTGAGAGAGCATCGATTAAATTCTAATATCTCAAAATGCCAGTTTTGGAAGGACCAGATTCATTTCATTGGTAATGTTATCGCAGAGACTGGAGTATTAGTATACATAGAAAAAGTTTTAGAATTAGTTTATTGGGAGAATCCAATGAATATCTTTGATGTACAATGTTTTCTTGGGTTGGATGGTTACTACATATGTTTTATACAGGACATTTTTTGATTAGAAGTTCCACTAATTGGCCTGACTAAGAAGGGTGCGAAGTAATTTTGGACAAATTTTTTCAATTCATCCTTTCAATATCTAATAGGAGGTTGAATTTAGAACCGATACTAGTTTTTTTGGAGCTAGGATAGAGTTACAAAATTTAATGGAATGCATCATGCATAGGTTTGGGGGAAGTGCTTATGTAGTGGGGATGATTTGTTGCATACAGGTCTCGGCTGTTGATCCCATATGAGAAGAATTACCTGACACACGACCTTGATTTGGATGTAGTTGTCCATGCTTTGATCTGTTGGATAAATTATCATTTGGGAGATAATTATATGGTATTCACTGACCTCAAAATTCTCAATTATATATTTACTCAGCACTATTTGAATTTAAGAAAGTGAATGTGGGTTGAGTACCTTCATTCCTATGATGTTGAACTTACTTATACACTAGGGAAAGGTAATTAAGTGGTTAATGCATTGAGTCGGAGGACTTAGATACAGACAGTTTTGGAGGCCATTAGTGTGTGGCAGCTTATGGCTCTGTTATGGGAGATGCATTTGGAGGTTCATGATAGATAGGGTCATACCTTTATTTCTTCTATAGTTGTTACCTCTAATCCTCTAGATCGAATGAGAATGTGGGAACAATCATATTACAAAGGCCTAATCCATCATAAGAGTGTGTTAGGCAATGAATATACTCCTGGGTGGACCATAGGCGATGATGAGATTTTTTGTTTTCATGGGTGCGTATGGGTGTCAGCAGATATACGTGAGGAACTATTGCGGGACATTCATGCCTCAATATGATCATTTCATCCTGGCATCATGAAGATGTATCTAGATCTATAGTGTTATTATTGGAGTCCAAGAATGAATAGGGATGTAGCTAGATTTGTTATGAGATGTTCCACATGTCAACATGTGAAGGTGGAGTATCAGCAACCAGTAGGGCTATTACAGCAGTTACCCTTTCCAGAGTCAAAGTTGAAAGATGTTGTGATGGATTTCATGATGGGTTTACTGAGATCTTTCAAAGGAAATGATGTTTTATGGGCTATTGTTGACAAACTCTTGAAGGATGTACAATTCATGTCTATCAAGGAAACCTTCAGTGTTGATGAGCTTGGATAGTTATACATTCACGAGATCATACGTTTTCATAGAGTTCTACACTCTATCATTTCAAAATGGGATCCCTGTTTTATTTAATCCTATCTGGAAGAGACTATAGAAGTATTTGGGTACACAGGTACTTCTTAATAAAGCATACCATCCCCAAACTAATGGAAAATCCGAGTGCACGATTCAGGTTTTAGAAGAGATTCTAGGAGAATGCATCCAAGATTTTGGCTCTTGGGAGAGACACATACCCCTAGTAGAGTTTTCCTACAATAATAGTTTTTAGAAAATGATTCAGATGGCACCATATGATGATTTTTATGGTAGTCCATGTCGATCATCCCTATGTTGGGTGGAAGTAGGATAGGCAACTATGTTGGGACCTCTTCTTGTCCAAGAGACCACTGAGCAGGTGGAACTTATTCGGAAGGGGATGGCTATAAGATATTATCAAAATAAACCTTATGATTATCGACATAGATGACCTCGGATGTTTGAGTTCGGAGATCAGGTTTTCTTGTGGGTCACACCGAGGGTGGGACACATGAGGATTGTGAGACAAGGGAAGCATTCACCGAGATAAATCTGGTCGTTTTGAGGTCTTGGAGAGATTCAATCTAGTTTCCTATTGGTTGTAGTTACCTCATAGGTATAGGGATATGCATGACTTCTTTTATGTTTCTCATCTACAACTTTACTTTTTAGACACAGCTCACATTTTTTAACCCAAGGAGGTTGAGTTGGAAGTGGATGAAACCTTCAAGGATCGCCTTATTATGATTTTGGATCTCAACAAAAAGTTTCTACATGGTTAGTATGTTCCTCTAGTATGGGTAATATGTTAGGATGGATGAGTAAAAAATGAGACTTGGGAGAGGGAGGCTGACATATGATCACAGTGGCAAGAGTTGTTTGAAGTTTCTTCTTCTCCACTTTTGGAAGGGAAATTCGGTTATGAATTGATTTAATGGGGGATGTTTGTAAGAACCCTGATCTTCATTTTCAGTCTGGATCATAATTTTGTGTTATTTTAATGAAAAGGGAATAAATTGAAAAAAAAATTATGTACACTCCATGTACTTATGAGTACAGGTCGTCTACCCAGGTAACGCACACAGTTGCATACTGGTAGTGTAACAGCCGAGTACATGTTTGTGTGATGACTTGGTGGACCCGCTTTTTTCGGGTCCAGTTGAGGCTAATACACGGCTTTTACATTTATTTTTATTTGATAAATCAAAACAGGGACACATATCATCTCCGGAAATGTCTTCTTATTCGCCCGGATCATACATGAGAGTGATGGAATGACCAAAGAGCTCTGAACCCCTCTCGATTCTCTGTATGACCTCTGATTGAGACGTGGTCAGGTGCGTTGGAATCCCACCGGTGAGTTATAATTTTTTCTATATCCTTTTTTCCTAATTCCTAATCAATTTGAGGAAATTCTAGGTTGAACATTTTTCACCTTTTTTTGATATATGCCAATCTAGGCCGATTCAAGGGAAGATGTTCAAGAGTGTTAATTGTACGACATCAAGGTATGTGGTTTGGGCCTTTCATTGTTCTTCTTTGGATTTTATGCAATAAAAGTGCCACATAACCACATTTTTGGTATTTCCTATTTTGGAATTGAACCTTTTTTATTGCCTATTATGGTTTGATTGATTGATAAAGTGTATTTTTCATGTGTGTAAGGTTTGAAACCTAGTTTATGAGACACCTCATGGGTGATATTCCCTTGATTGATTATTATGTCCATTTGGTCTTGAATTCCTATTAGACTAGCTTTTTTTCCATTCCTTGTTTTATTTTGATGGATTTATTTATTATATGACATGCATGTGATACGCATTATGAATCTTTGACTAAGGGGAATTTGACTGTGAGAGCTTCCTAAGGTAAGGTCACCTTTATATGATTTACTCTAATGTGGACCAAGGGGGTAATGACTATGAGAGCTTCCATGTGGTCATTGACCCCGAGGTTTAGACCATGAGAGTTTCCCCTATGGTCATTTATAATTTATTGATGCTATTTTGACCAAGGGGTATTGACTATGTGAGCATCCTAGGTGGTCATTTATAAATGATTACTATTATGTCATACAAAAGGGGTTAGACCATGATAGCTACCCAGAGTGTCATTATTAAATGACTTATTGTTATATTAGTCCCTAAGAGCTACCCAAAGGGTGGTTATTAATTGAATTATTTTTATGTTCGACTAGGGGTATAAGACTGTGAGAACTTTCCCAAGGTATCATTATTGAATAATTGAATGATGATGATGTGTCTCCCAAGACAAAGAAGAAGCTTGGACTCAGTATTACTTGTTTTTTTAGATAAACTTTAAAAAATGTCTGTTGTAATTATTATATATGGGATACAAAGCTTATCCTGGATCCCAAGGTTTACATTAATCAATGTATTGAATAATAAATGAAAATGAATGTAATTGAAAACTGTATGATTGCTTTCTTTTGAGTACTTTCTAGTTTATTAATTCATTTATGCATATTACCTACTATATATATATTCACTGACAGTTAGAAAAATATCATTTTGTTTTTTTATAATGAGATTCATCTCACACCCTCTTTGGGTCATGTTTTGGATACAAATAGATTATATGATTGCAGGTATAGATATGGTAAATCTCCCTTTCTCATTAGGTACTTTATTGCTATTGGAGCTGGAGAGTATGGTCCAAGATGAGGATTGAGATGCTACTGTAGTTCACTTTTTTCTTTTTTACTTTGGTTTCTTTATTTCTTTCCAGTATTGTGACTTGTTTGGTTGCTTTCCAAGACACATTTGACATGCATCATTTATATATATGTTCGAGTTATTATACTACTATTTGTATTCCATTGTTTATTTTTGTTGAATGGTATTACTAATTCTTCTATTATTTAAAATTTTCATTACACTATATACTATGCCAATGAGGGTATAGTTTTCCAATTATTACAACATGGAACTCACCACTAGTCAGCAGCCTCTGGAATTTCGAAAAATACCCTTGAGATTAGGTGACCAACAAGTTTCAGGGCACCTTTGGGCGGAAACCAGAACCAGGATGTTACACATCAGAAAGGGAAGATGATATGGGAAATCAATAGACCAATATTTTTAGATCATAATTATAGTGATTATTGGGTGTCCATCTCTAGGATTAGTTATTTTAAGGTGGGGAGATTGTATGATCTGGACCTTTTATGGAGTTACATAATGCTTGATTTCGGGTACTATTTTTTCAATATTTGAGTAATTTTGTTTGGTTTATAACTTATGGTGAGTTCGTTGGAATTTTGAGAACAATAGATGGAAAAGGGTAGGGCATGGTTATTGCACGGTTATGGAAAATCATGCACCACAGCCCAAAAAACCATGTGAACTTAGGGAGAAGGGATTCACATGGATAGGGCATTGTAATGTCTTGTACCTCTCTGGTCCATTTCTTTGCAAAATTCTGGTGTCTGCGGTGTTCTGGGAGGTCAAGGGTACTTATACCCAACACTTTTCATAATTTCTAGTTATGGGAACAATGTCATCGGTAGCCTTATGTGAACAATGCAATAGTAACCTTATATGAAAAGTGTCATCAGTAGCCTTATGTGAAGAGTGAACAGTAACCTTATGTGAACAGTTTCATCGGTAGCCTTATATGATTAGTGAAACGAAAACCTTATGGGAACAGTGTAATCAGTAGCCTTATGTGAACAGTGCAACTATAACCTTATGTGAACAGTATCATTGGTTGCCTTATGTGAATAGTTTCATCAGTAGGCTTATGTGAACAGTGAAATGGTAACCTTATGTGAACAGTTTCATTGGTATCCATTAGTGAACAGTGAATCGGTAGCCCTATGTGAACAGTTTTATCGGTAGGCTTATGTGAACAGTTCAACGGTAACCATATGCGAACAGTGTCATCTTTAGCCTTATGTGAAATGTGAAATGGTAACCTTATTAGAACAGTTTCATTTGTAGCCGTATGTGAATAGTGAAATGGTAACATATGTGAACAGTGTCATCAGTAGCCTTATGTGAATAGTGTAATGGTAACCTTATGTGAACAGTGTCATCAGTAGCCTTATATGAAGAGTGAAATGGTAACCTTATGTGAACAGTGTAATTAGTGCCCTTATTTGAACAGTGCAACGGTTACCTTATATGAACAATGTTTCCATAATGGTGAGTTTCAATGGTAGCCTCTATTTCCTTTGCCAAATTTTGAGTTCTTGAACAGTGTTTCCAGAACGGTTAGGTTCAACAATAACCTCTATTTACTTTTCAAAATTTTGAGTTTGTAAAAAGTGTTTCTAGAACTCTGAGGTCCAATGGTAGCCTCTATTTCCTTTGTGAAATTTCAAGTTCATGAACAGTATTTCCAGAATGGTGAGATCCAACAGTAGCCTCTATTTCCTTTTCCAAGTTTTTAGTTCATGGATAGGGTTTCCAGCTTCCTATAGTTTCACCCCTTTGACATTTCCTTTGACATAAAATGCTTTTAAATCCTCATTTTAAGGAATATAAGGCTGATTCAAAGGCCATAACTCCTATATTAATTATTCTTAAATCTTAATATTCTTTTACTTGGTCAAACCGTGTGGTTTAATGCAATATTCTTTTAATAGAAAATACAGTGTATCTTAAATCGCTGCTATGTTTAATCATCTAAAGGGATAAGATATCTTCCTTCCTAGTTCTTAATCTATGTTCTTAGGTGTGAGACACTCGATCCTTCTATTCCTTCCCATAGGAGTTGTGCGACCAAACATTCCCCCTAGGATTGGTTCCCCTTTATTTTTTATGCAACCAAGCAGTATCGATCAATCTTCGATATATGGTACAATCTATCATCATTATTTTGGGTTTATCTCCTTTTTTCTCCTTACCCTTTTATAGAATGCTATCTTCATGTTCCTAATGGGATTTTTCTTGAGTGTTGACTAGTGTGGTGGTGTCTCTGCATCCTCAAGTGGATATAGTTGTCACAGGGATAGAAGATCTTAACCCATTGTGTGGCTTGTTCTCGAATAAAGAACGTTAAAAACTGTTTGAGGTAGGGGATTCATTGATTCTCTTTTCTTTTACACGCAACTATATAGTTAGAAATTTTTATCCCACTGGATCACAATGGAAATGACATAATAGATATTTTAACCGCATAAATAAATTGATATCGATCGTATTTTATTTTCTCTTGTTTTTCTAGATAGTGTAATATATGTGCTTGATTTTTTTAGCATTTCATTCCTTATTTAAATTGGTAAAAAAACGTAAAGATAGAATTAATTGATATTTGTTTGGATAAAGATAAAGAGGCATGTGAATGAATCTGATTGTTTTTATTGTAATTTGATGCTAATCAAATTTATGAAGTAAGTATGTTTAATCAATTTGTGATAGCTTACAAGTTAGGTTTCCCATAGTTGGAACATGAGGATAATAAATCGATTAATTCAAGATGTATTAAAGAACTAGTTGTTTGATAAAATATTATTACTTATAGGGTTCTGAGTTACCCTCTTGCTTGTTTAAGGTTCAAGATCCCAATTGATATGATTTTTTTTGTTGGTTCTTGTGTAGTGATGTGATCTTGGATGGGTGTTGTGATATGTAGGGGCATGTAGGCTTATTGGTTGTGGATGTTGTTGACACCTAGAGTGGCGAGATGCATCTGTTTATACATGTGGGTGTCGGGGAGGACACTATGGATGATGAAACAGGTTGGAAGTGAATGTTTGGATGCTTGCTGGTTCTTGTTGGTTGTTTATCCTCATTACTTTCCCCACTGCTCAAGGCATATGGTTTTCTTACCCTCCTTCCAAAAAAAGGGAGAATACAAGTGTGGTATACCATGTGATCTCTGTGTTTAGCTACTTGAGGTAGGATGGGTCTATGCTCTTTCTATAGGTTTGGAAGACCTGACATGTAGTTCATCAACTCACTGAGTTGATCTCCCTTGTGTTTAGTAGCTTAGAATGTTTTTCTAGAATGAGTGGGAATATGGGAATGTTATAATGTTGTTAATAAATGGTTTAACTAATTATTTTAACCCAAGGAGTTAGAGCTTCCTGGGATGCAATGTTGAGGTTACAATTTAAAGGGACAGTGGTCTTTGGGTGTGATGCTAATGAAATTGTTAATGGTTAATTAATGTTTAAAAAAACTAATTAACATAAAGGGAAACTCATAAAAAGGGAATGAAGTAATGTAATTAATATCTTTAAATGGTTGTGTGTTGTTAGGAAACCCAGTCTTAGAAGTGCCAACTGGGATTCTGACAGTCGTTAACTGCAGTTTTGTCTAAAACTAGGCTATGCCCATAGTGTGGTTGTGAGCTGTAGTATATTATGTACTTTTTGTGTGTCTATAAGCTACTCCACCATATTAGTTAAGGCAACTAACACCCCAGGGATTATGGGACTTGGGGGTGTTTTCCCCAACATTCTGGTGGGAGGATGGATGGATGACTACACCCTTTATCCACGCTCTACTCTCTTGGTAGTTACATGTGCTGGTAGGAACAATAGTTATTTTTTCCCATATATGTTTTTAGAGGGATGTAATGGATTGTGGTAATTCACACAGATATATTCTGGATATAGTTTCCTATAGACAAATATAGTTGTAACGTGTATAGGCTATGATGGATTGAAGATCTTTACTCAGTGTATGGGCTATAATGGCTTGATGTTTAATACCTGATGTATGATACATGTTATGCGAGCTGTGGTGGCACCCATAAACTACCAGGTTACTTTTATTACATGGACATGGTGGTTTTGTTGCACGAGGTGCATGTTGTGGTGCTTCGCCCAGGTGTTTGCAGGCAAGCCTTTTGGAGAGAGATTCTTAGGACGTGCGACGTTGGGGAAAAGCGAAAAACCTATGGGGAAGTAATAGCGTGGTACCCTTGGTATACTTTATTATATTATATACTCTTGTATGAAATACATGTTGAGAGTATCCATGGTGAGGATGGGAACTTGGTATACCTGTTTAGGTGATGAGTTAGTTTCACTTGTTGCTCACTGTGCTTTAGCATGCTTTCTTTAATTTTTCACGAGAGGCTTTGGGGAGGATCCTACTAAGTATACTCTTATACTCACCCAATGTATATATAAACTATTTTTTAGGTCACTTTGAGTAGGTTGGAAATCAGGCTAGTTACTACTAGCTTGAGGTTGCAGGAGCTGTTCGGGCTTCATGGTCGCTGTTGTTTTTAATTTCTGTTGGGTACATGCAGTTTTCCCCTTCCAATTGTAATAGTTTTTCATGACATTACATATGTGTACTTGAGATTTCTTTTATATTGTAGTCTGACTTGGAGTTGGTTGGTGTTTTTCTTATCTCTTTCTTTTTCATGTGTTCCCTTAGAGGTAAATGCCTCCCATCTTTGTGTTTAATATACCCTCGGTGCTAGTCGTCAACCCAGAGCCTACTGGAGGCGGGACTCGGGCGGTCATTATCTCCCTTCTCACATTTCCAGTTCAGTAGGGGTTCACTTTGTTGAGAGGGGGTCATGAAAGAGTGGTATCAGGGGTCTGGTTGAGAGATAGGATGGAGTTTGGTGTTAGGCACAGGTGAGGTTGCATGGGTTGGTAGGGAAATAGTGCCAGTCATGTTTAGCAAGTGATTTAAACAATGGAGACCGGTAGAGTTAATGTGTTGCTGATTGTTTTTTATTGACCGATCAAGGTTTCGGTGCTCTTTTAATGTTTATAGCAGCACTCGGGTCGAATCCTTTTCGATGATACGTTTTAATAGTATATTCTTTTTAGTTGATTGTATTTTAATTGTGGGGTTTGTTTGCTGAGCTTAAATTAAGTGATTAATGGTTGGTGATTGATTTAACAATTTGATAAATATTGGGGTGATTCCATTTTTAGGGAGTTAAACTTGTGATATCCTTGGGAAATGGTTTATATTGCATTAAACTAACACCCATATCACAAGTTGACATTGATTGGAATTCCCAAGGGTTAAGGCTTTAATCCAAGCCTTAACATAACATAGGGTTCTAATCTCAATCAAATAATGTTTTTGTTAGTGTATTTATAGTTCCAATAATCTATGGAAACCACTCGTTAAACAAAACATGTCATTAATCCATGACATGTTAAGTCCAACATAGACAATGTTAATTCCAATAATATTCATCGAGAAAAAGTTCTAAATCACGTAACATACATAAATTATAACTCACCCCAAGGAGAGATTTACTCATCCATTTGGGTAGTTAATAATCTGGTTATAATTTTATGATGATGAATTAATATGTGAAGGAATAGAAAGGGATAATAATAGAGTTGTGCGTCGAACCCACACGCACAAACAGTGAAGGTAATTAAATAATGAATTTGGATTGAATGGGAAATCAAAATAAGGAAATGTGATTAAATTGTATTTAAACTATTTTAAGACCAATAATATTATTTAACATAATTTGGATGAGAATAAAAGATTAAGAAGAAGAAACTTTCATTAAAATAGAATTACAAAAACAAACACTTACACGATTACTAAACAAAATCAACAAAAAAGTAAATGAAAACAAAGAGAGGAGGAAAGGTCTCTTAAGTGAAAACATGAGTATGGAAGCTCCTCCCAAGCCTTTGTAAAGGCTTTGGTCATGCCAATATATGATCCTCTCTTCTTAAATGCCAAACATTTTGAAATGAGAGGAAGAAATGTATATATATCCCCAGGTGGCAGACTGTTTTCATTCCAAAACCACCCCTCCAATTGGCTAGATGATTTGAACATCCAAAAAACTGAATCTAGAGATATATCCTTCTTAAAAGTTTTATATAATAATTTTGGACGACTAATCCCAAAATTTGAAGGCATTTGGACTTATGGAGCCAATGTTATGGTCGTTTGATTAAACAATGTTAATAAGTCCATTTCAATCCATACTTTTTTGAAGGCCGAAATATGAATGGGTTTATCAATAGAAATATGTCTTCAAATCCAAACACTTTATTCAAAAACTTCGTCCACCAATATCCCCTCTTTCACACTGAAAAATATTAGATTTATTTAATGATTACATCCTTAACTATGTCATAAATAGGGTCTGGATTTTAATTTCCAGCCAGAATGGTGGGATGGATTTAAAAGAATCAGTTGGGCCCCTTATTCATGTAGTTGGACCTTCAAATTTTTATCCATGACTCTTTTGGATAATCAAAAACAAATTGTGGAGTTCCAAAAAATTTGGGCTTTGGGATTTATACCAGTAACTTCATCCTCATGGATGGTCCAGTTTCGTCAAAGTTTCATTGGATCTTCTTGTGTGGACCATATGGCCCTCCAAATGGATGATTTGGAAAATATTCATTACAATTAAATGTTGTAATATGAGTGAGGAACAATAAAAAACAAGAATCACACTATTAAGATCAGTAGGGTTATATTTATAAATATAATAGTAAATTGACTCAATTGGGCTACTTCTAAAAATGCTCAAAAATTATATTTAGTATTAAAACATTAATATTTCACACAAATTATGAACATTTCATAAAAAATCAGTAAAGGGATTATATAATAAGTCATGAAAATATTAATAACATCAACTCCTCCACACTTAGTATTGTGCATTTCCTCATGTACAACAAATATAAAAAAACATAACATTATCATTTTTACTCACCAACAGATATTAAAATTTTGTTTTCCCCACTAAGGGGAGGTATAGAAAATTTCACTCATCCATATTGAAATACACCAAAATTTGTTACAGAATCAATGTTCTAAAAAAATTAATTTTTTCAATCTAATATTTAAAAATGGAAAATGGTGGCACACTAACTTACTCCTCTCAAGATAATAAAATTAATTTATGGAGATTCACTCATTCACCAACCAAAAGTGAAAATCGTAGATTCTGTAAGAGCTCTCAGCTTCCACTACCTATCCTAATGTGCTCAAAAATCAAGAGGTCATTTTAGGTTTTTTTTCTATGGATATGGGACTATAGGAAGATGATATCCAAAAGATAGGAAAAAGGGGGTAAAACACCAACATGGAAAAATAAATGCACTTTTTTTAAAATGGGAAATGGAAGGAAATGGAAACACATATTTACAAGAGAATTAAATTGTGAAATAGGTCAAAAAAGAGGAAGTAAATTTTATGTGGATGATAAGATGAAATATTTACAAACCACAAAACTTCTCCAAATGACATAAGTGTTCATTTTTTTCATTTTTCGAAAGTTGAACTTGAAATAGATATCACACTCATCTCTCAACCCATGATTGATCTTCTCACAACAATAATTGTAATTGTTATAAAAAGATCAAAAGTTTAGGAAGAGTGATATTTGACCCACCCAAGACACAATCCATTCTTATTTTCAGTTTTTTTAATTTTTTTTTTGGTTTTTTTTGTGATATTTTTTTAACACTTTTTAATTGTAAAATATAAACATATTCACATTACCAAACCCCACTAAATGACCACCTCTATCCCCCAAACATAAATTTATGCTTTCCCTCAAGCATATGATATCATGGTGAAAATCAACCAAAGGGTACCTGAAATGAAATCCATTCCCCCACACACTTAATTTTCATAAAATTATACAATGAAAATCCTTGTTAATATTGGGTGGGAAATTTTATTGGGATTGTAATTTGGATATCAAGGAAATTATTTTTATAGGATCTAAGGGGATTTCAAATGGAGGATTAATGTAAAGGAAATGGGAGGATATTTGGCTATTGTGATTTTCATGGGGTTCAGAAAATGCCTCTATCATATTATTGCACACTAATGTATGAAGTTTAGCTCGAATATCCAAAAACTCATGAATCACTAATGGGGGTAAAAAACACACATTTTGAAAAGATTGCCATAGGTTGCCTTGGCATGAAAGAAAATGGTGTTCCTCATGGGTGGGGAAAATAAGTTTCCAAATAAAAAATTGAACATTCAGAATTTGTTGGTTTTGACATAATATTCTTTAGCCAAATTTATAAAGAAACCAAAAAAAATTGAGAAGAAACCTTGTCTTTTGACTCACATAAAATAGTTGGACAAAATTTAAAAATTGGAAGGTGAGTAAGAATGAATCTTGATTTTTCATACTGTTTTTAAATTATTGTTTTTTTGTTTTTTTGTTTTTTTGTTTTTATTTTTTATTTTTTTTCTATAAAGACACACCCACACAAAATAGAAAGAGACAAAGAAAAGGGTTTTATAATGAAAGTGTTAAAAAATGAAATAGACGGGAAGAAGAAGAAAGAGGGAGAGTGAGGAAGATATAGAGAGAGAGTTAAAGGGAAATATGTGCCCCCTGGTTTAGATTTGGTGGGTCGTTGTCTCCATCCAGTGGTCTATTTACTATAGAAGTTGTGGATATAATGGAAGTGGAGTTGGTTCCCTGAAAAAGAAAAATCATTATTCATCTAATGAAAAAATAAAAAGAAATTAAAATTTCATAAAAGTAAAATAAAACATGGGTTGCCACCCAAGAAGTGTTGCATTTATTTTTCTAATGTTATACAGTTGCAGTGGACTACCCATAGTCTAACTATGGCCATCGTCTTTTCTCAACTCATGTGTGCTTCCATAAAAACTTTTCATTTGGGAGGCCTGATGACTCATTGGATAATTTCATCCCTTCCTTATTGTTTCACTTGCAATTCAACGGGGGTGGAAAGATAATATGACTATCCTCCTTTTTTTCTTCAATGTGAGGAATTATTTTATCCAAAAAGTGATGGTTTTCTATGCATGGAAATTCAGGATGATGTCTCAATTTAGATGGTTCATTTATGTAAGGTTCTGATAACACCAAACTAGTGTATGAGATCCCAATTTTTTTTGACTCATTTATTTCATCACTTACCAATGTACATTAATGAGGATCTGTGGATTCATAAGACTGAATAAAATTTTCAATATCCTTTATATCAATGTTGTTCACCAATTAATGGTCAATTTCAACATCACCAATGATCACTTTATTAATTAGGGAAAAAATATCACCAACATCACTACCATTAGGACAATATAAACACATTGGTTCAGGGTTCACCTCACATATAACATAATTTTCAGAAGCATGGATAAGAAATGATGAATGTTGGATAATAAAATTTGGATAAAAAATTAACATGCTTGTTCATTTTACCCATTACCATCTATTTTGGAGTAGTGGATGTCATAGGTGATATGGGATTCCAAAGGGTTTTTAATATTTTTTAGATCAATGGAGTTTTCATTTATAATTTCAACCACAAATTCTCCATTTATGACTTTTTTATTGATGATTCAATATTAACAAACTCATTTATCAGTATAATAGGAAGAACATGATGGATTGAGATTCAACACACTCTTATAGAGACTTTCGTAAGCATAGGTATAGAATACAGATTGACTATCTAATGGGTAATGCATGGATTGAAAAATATTGAACATGAATGGTTGGCCAAAAAATTACATGGATAAGATTCCACCATGGACATCAATTTTAGTTTTAGATGTCATAAAGAAAGGTCTTCCTAGAATCAGGGTAGATCAAGAAGATTTCATCTCTCATTCCATGTCAAGGACATAGAAATCAGCAGGGAAGATAATATCATTCACATGAACAAGGACATCATCAATTACACCCTCAGGACTAGTAGTGCTTCGATTGGCCAATTCAATGAAAACACCCGTTGGATGTTAGGGACCTAGAACAATGTTGGTGAAGATAGATTTGGGCATGACATTAATTGAGGCTCATAGGTCTATGAGTGTATCATCAATGTTGGAACCACCAATTTGGCATGGAACTATAAAGGTCTATGGATATTTTCACTTTATGGTATTAAAATGTGGGTGGAATCATTTTTGAAGGTCCCATGTTGCTACTTGTAGGTGCCCAATTACTTAAGAATCATGGTATACTTAGGGATTTTTTTTTGGAAACTAAGTGGGGAATGTTGACTTCAACATGTCTAAATATGTCGACCATTTTAGGATCGGGTTCAAAGGAATTATTTGGCTTAGAAACAGCTTTAGGAAAAGGAATTGGATTCCTAAGTGGAATGGAAGGAGGTGAGGGAATGGTTTCAGGTTCCTTTTCAAGTTTATTTTTCTTTTCATTTTCTACATCAACATTCAAATGGCGTTTTGAGGACTTATCTTGAGGTGTAGCAATTTGATTTCCCAATCTAAGTAAAATTTCACTTACATTACCCTTGGCATTGGGTAATGGTTGAGTTAGAAGTTGGGAAGAATTGGATGGTTGATGTTGAATAAGGTGAGATGCAATTTGACAGATTTGGTTTTCAATGTTTTTTAGGCTGTAACAAGTGAATGATGTAAGATCTTCAACTGCACTTTCCCATGGTTTCTTGGAAGAAGAGTCTTGTACTGGATTGGGATTTCCTTGATTTTGGTCCTTGGGAAATCAATTTTATTGGTTTGGGAATTAGTAAGGCTTACTAGGATAGTGGAATCTAGGAGGAGGAAGAGAAGGATTGATCCTTTGAGGTTTATGAACAAAATGGTAATGTTGTTGGAAGTTACGAACACCTTAAACATATTGGAATTGGTTTGGGTTTTGATGAGGGTATTAAGGAGGATGACAAATGGTATTCCCATATTTCAAGTTAGGATTATATGTAGAAGAGAAGGGATCAGAATGGGTTTGGTTGAATTTTCTAACAAACTGAACTGATTATTGAGGGTTGGGGTTCCACTGAGCATATGTTGCATTGAGCTCCATTGGTCCGGATGAATCGGATTTATCCTCTTGAATTTGTGGACATGTATTTATTTTATGATATGGGGAGTTACATATTCCACAATTCTTGATAGGTCCAGGGAATATTGATTGTGGATAAGATGAGGTTGGGGTTTTGAAAGCCCCAACTAGTTGTCACACAAGACCTGTTAGTTCAATCATCCACTCAGTCATCTTGTTCGGTTATATAAATTGACTATCTTGGTATATTTTTACTTGAGTATGTGCTTGAGTATGGAATTTTTGTGTGTTTACAGCCATGTTGGTTATGAGATCTCTTGCAGCTGCAGGTATTTTATCAACAAAAGCACCGCCACTTGTGGCATCAATGAGGGTTCTCTCTATAGACAATAAACCCTCATAGAGGTATTGGATCTATTGTTGGTCAGGTATTTTGTGGTGTGGATAGGTTGAAACATGATTTTTGAACCTCTCCCAGTACTCATGGTGTGATTCATTTGGGAATTGTAGAATACCACTTATTTCTTTTCGGATAGAAGAAGTACAAGAAGCAATACAGAATTTCTCTAAAAATAGTCACTTCATGTCATTCCATGTGGTTATGGAACTAGGATAGAGGTAGTAAAGCCATGACTTGGAAATATCAGCTATGGATAAGGGGAATGCACAGATTTTTATTTGTTCCTCAGAAACCCTTGAGGATTCATTGTAGAGTACACCACATGGAACTCATTAAGATGAAGATATGGATCCTCACCAGCTAGCCCGTGGAAATGAGGAAGAAGATGAATCAAACCGGATTTGAGTTCAAATTCAGACTCTATGTTTGGATATTGAATACCAATAGGTTGGTAAATCATATCAAGGGCAGCAAGTTCATTAAGTATTTGTTCCCTAGGATTGGCCATATCTAATTCAATTGGTTGGACAATGACAGGTTCTTCAATGAGTTGATTATCTCTTATGTTCCTCCTATATTGGTGAAGTGTTCACTCAATTTCAAGGTCAAAAAAATATGTGGGAATGTTTGAAAGGATATGGGTTATTCATAGATATTTTGGAAGAAAGAGGAATAAAAGTTTTTTCTTTGTGTGTTTTTTTTTATTTTTTATTAATTTGTTTTTGTTTTTGTTTTTGTTTTTTTACAATAACCATAAACTAACAACTAATTAATTGCACCATCACCTGAAACTACACCATTTTAAAGTGTGTATGATTGTCTCTTATTGACCGTTCAAGGTTCTAGTACTCTGCAATGTGTATAATGGCACTCGGGTCGAATCCTCATCGATGATACTTTTTAATATTCGATTGTTTTTAATTGATTGTATTTTGATTTGGGGGGGGGGGTTAGAGATTAAATGAAGTGATTAATGATAAGTGATTGATTTAATAATTTGATAAATATTGGGGTGAGTTCATTTTTAAGTATTTAAGCTTGTTATATCTTTGGTATTTTCTTTATATTGCATTAAATTAACACATGTGTCACAAGTTGAAATTGATTGGAATTCCCAAGTGTTAAGGATTTAATCCAAGACTTAACATAAAATAGGGTTCTAATATCAATCAGATATTTTTTATATTAGTGTATTTATGGTTCCAATAATCAATGGAAATAACTTGTTAAACAAAACAAGTCATTAATCTAGGACATATTAAGTCCAACATACACAATGTTAATTCAATGAATACTCATCGAGCAAAAGTTCTCAATCACATAACATAACTAAATTATTACCCACCCCAATGATATATTTTCTTATCCATTTGGGTGCTTAATAATATGGTTTTAATTTTATGATGATTAATTAATAAGTGAAGAAAAATAAATGGATAAGAAAAGAGTTGTACATCGAACACACACAAAAATAGTGAAGGGAATTAAATACTGAATTTAGATTGAATGAGAAAGAAAAATAAAGGAATCGGATTCAACTGTATTTAATCTATTTTAATACCAATAATATTATTTAACATAATTTGGATGAGAATAATATATTAAGAAGAAGAAACTTTCATTAAAATATAATTACAAAAACAAACACTTACACGATTACAAACGATGATCAATACAAAAGTAAATGAAAACAAATAGAGGAGGAAAGTTCTATCAAGTAATAACTTGAGTATGTAAGGTCCTCCAAAGACTTTGGAATTGATTTGTTCATGCCAATATATTCTCCTCTATTCTGAAATTTCAACCCTTTTGAAATGAGAGGAGGAGATGTATTTATAGCCCAAGGTGGTAGACTATTTGCATTCCAAAACCACCCCTCCACTTGGCTTGACAAATTGGCATCCATATAGCTGAATATAGAAATATATCCTTCTTAAAAGTTGTATATAATAATTTTGGATAACTAATCTCAAAATTTGGAGGCATCTGAACTTATGGATCCAAAGTAATGGTTGTTTTATTAAACAGTGTTAATATTTCCATTTCAATCCATACTTTTAGAAGGCATAATTATGAATGTGGTTATCAATAGAAATATTCCTTCAAATCCGAACACTTTCTTCAAAAAAGTCGTTTGTCTATATCACCTCTTTCACACTGCAAAATCTTCTATTGATTTGATGATTACATCATGAGAAATGTCATGAATACTGTCCGGATTTTAATTTCCTCCCAGAATGGTGGGATGGACTTCAAAGCATCAATTGGGACCCTTTTTCTTGTATTTGGACCTTCATATTTTTATCCATGATTCATTTTTTCAATCAGGAACATATGTCGTAGTCACATAAAATTTGGTATTCTAGATTTAGACCAGTAACCCAATCATCATGGCAGGTCCAGTTTTTTCACAGTTTCATCGGGTCTTCTTGTGTGGACCATATGACCCTACAAATGGATAATTTGGACAAAGTTTCTTTCTAATTAAATGTTGTAATATGAGTAATTAACCATACCAAACAAGAATCACACAATTTTTAGTAGTATGGTGATAGTCATAAATAGAATAGTAAACTATCTCAATTGGGATACTTCTAAAATTGCTCAAAAATTATATTTATTATTAGTACATTAATATTTCACACATATTATGAACATTTCATATAAAATAAATAAAGGGATTATATAATAAACCATTAAAATATTAATAACATCATTGAGACATAGGTTTTTAGGGCCCACTATGATCTGATGTACGAACCTTTAAGATTACAATGGCTACTAAAATTATTAATAACAGTTGCAGGGTAGAGACCTATGAAAGTATCATGCATCATTCTTCTTTGGGCCTATTTTCGAATGGGTAGACCTTGGGATAAGTTAACCTAAAAATGAATAAAAGAAAACAATTAACTAATTTATGTCGAGTCTTCCATATTCATGGTTTATGAGCTCTAACTATTTGTTATTTTGAAGGTATGGCTCCAGGTTGATGTCCTCGTCGGTATCACATAAAATATGCCCAGCATGTTGTGCCAGCATATCACCATAGGGTAGAGGGTGACAATGAATAAACTTGTAAGAGGAAACTTTGAGAGTTTCAATTCCATAGTCTTCATGAGTACGAGGGCTCCGTTTCAGATGCAGTCATGGAAGACTGGTTGGAGGAGGTCGAGATAGGCTTCTGTTCGATCTGTGCTCAGATGGAGCACTAGGCATCCTTGATTGTGACGATGCTGCATGGAGAAGCAAGGAATTGGTGGTTCTGGTTCTTTGAGGATCGCGAGGAGTCAGCGATCTCATAGGAGGAGTTCTGAGACAAGTTTAGAGTTGAGTATCTTTCCTCACCCGTGAAGCCGTCGAGTCACCGAGAGATTCTTACCCTTTGACAGAGGAGCTCCAGTGTGCGAGAGTTTGTAATCTGTTTCAAGAACCTTTTACAATATTCTTTGGACCTATTTACAGATGAGTAGGCTAGGGAGAGGCATTTAGAGGAGGATTTTCATGCAAAGATCTAGCGCCTGGTCAACCCATTTTTACTAAAGACATATCTTGAGGTGCTGGAAAGTGCAGAGGTCATCGAGAGGAATTTGGCCAGAACCGGATCATCATGATGGGATGTCATCTTGATTACTCATGAAGCAGATCTGTGGTCAGGGGTTCCCAGTTTTCAGGGTAGAAGAGTTTCAATTCAACCGGGGGTATGTCCTAGCCCTCAACATCTCGTTTATCTGGAGGCAGAGGCTCTCAGGCCTATGCCAAGGGATTATATGCTTTTTTCTTATGGTGGTCGAGTTCATTAGTAGAGAGAGTCCCCAAACTTTTAGATCAGTCATTGTGCACCAGGTGTTCTACTCCAGGTTCCTCTATTGAGGTAGTTCCAGTTGAGGTAGCAGAAGTAGGTTGCACCAGCATTAGATCAGCATAGGGTAGATGGGGCAGGTAGAGGACAACCACTTGACGCTCCCCATCCATAGAGAGCATAGCACAGCCATGATGGTCGTCATCATCACGGTCAGAGAGGTCATGGAGGAGTTCGTAGTTAGCTTTGGGATTTAGCGTTTCCAACTCTAGGAGATCCTGATGTCGTTCAAGGTACCCTTTTCTTGTTTTCCACCATGGTGTATGCCTACATTTATTCAAGAGAGACGCACTCCTTCATATCACCTACCCTTGTCCATGCTTTGGGAGATGAGGTAGAGAGGATTCTAGTGCCCTTGGCATTGACTACACCAGTTATAGGTTGAGATGACTTGTTTTAAGTATATAGATTTTGTGATTTAGTGTTGGGGTAGCACCACTCTTGGGGATATTTCCAACGATTGTGAATGCAACTATATGATTTCATCCTCAGTATGGATTGGTTGTATTTGGTGTAGGATATCATGGATTTATTCAAGAGGTAGGTTGTGTTCTTCAATGCGGATGGATATCTAGTTGTTTTCATTAGTGAGAGAGACCCTTAGATGGGTCAGAGGCATGTTCCATACTTATCATCCATGATGGGTTAGCTGATTTTGAGTTCTTTAGAGGTTTAACAGTTGGCGTTTACTAGGGTCGTAGAAGAGTACCCTGATATCCTTCTAGAAGAGGTTGTAGCCTTACCCCTTGACAAGAGATCGAGTTTGGGATCGATCTACAACCAGGAGCATCTCTGGTCTCTATGTATCTATATAGGATAACCCCTTTTGAGTTACGAGTGCTACGTGTTAAGATTTATGGTTTGTTACAGTGCAGTTTTTTTCGGCCGAGTGTGTCACCATGGGTTGCAATAGTTTTGTTTGTAAAGAAGGATGATAGTAGTTTACGGTTGTGTGTCAATTATCATCTCTTAAAAAAAGTGATAGTGAAGAATCACTATCCTATTTTGTTTATTTCTGATTTATTCGATCAATTTAAGGGTGAAAGTTGGTTCTCAAAGATCTACTTGCGGTCAGGATATCATCAGATGTGTGTGAATGATGAGGATATCCTGAAGACTACATTTCGTTGTCATAATGGGCATTATGAGTTCATTGTAATTTCATTCGGCATGACAAATTCTCTAGCTGTGTTCATGGGATTGATGAATGCTATATTCCATGAGTTCCTAGACATGTTCATGGTAGTTTTAATCTACGACATACTTGGGTACTCCACATCTGAGGAGGAGCATGCAGAGCATCTACACGCCATTTTAAGAGTTATTCATTAACATCACCTATTTGGAAAGTTGTCGAAGTGTGAGTCTTGGGCTCGAGAAATCTGTTTCTTTGGAAATTTTGTGTCCCAACTAGGAGAATTTGTGGATCCATCGATGATAGAAGCAGTTGTGTCTTGGGAATCTCCCAGTACAATGTCAGAGGTGGAAAGCTTCCTTGGTCTCGCAGGCTCTTATAGGAGGTTCATAGCTAATTTATCTCGAGTTTTGACCCCTCTGACTGCTTCGACTAGGAAGGATCAGGGGTTCATATAGACTGATCTGTGTCAGAAAGATTTCGAGTATCTAATGGAGAAGTTAGTAAGTGCTATAGTTCTTTGTCTCCTAGTTGAGGGAGTTTAGTTTGATGTTTTTTGTGATTATTTTCATCTGGGGTTAGGTTGTGTTCTGATATAGCAGATATCAGTTGTTTCTTATGGGTCTCAGCAGTTGCATCCCAATGAACATAACTATGCCACCCATGATCTTGAGTTGGTAGTTGTGGTGTTTTCCCTGAATTTTTTGAGACATTAACTCATTGGAGATCAATTTTTGGGTTTCGTCGATCATAAGAGTTATAGGTATGTTTTTTCCCAGTGTGACTTGAACTTACAACAGCATCGATGGATGGATTTCTTATAGTAATACGACTTTGAAATGTCGTATAAACCAAGAAAGGGGAATGTTATATCTAATACGCTGAGTCAGAAGTCACATAGTGATGCATTGTGTGAATCTGGTGACTCCTGGAGAGTAATGGAAGAACTTTCAGCATTACATCTTGATATGGGAGAAGTTGGTGAAAGAGGTAGTCTTTTTCAGATGGCGGTGCAGTCATCTCTGGTGCAGTAGCTGGAAGTGTCTAAGTTTGGGGAGCTAGAGGTGGAGGTCTGGAGAGACCGTTTTGTTTGTGGTGAGGCCTCTGATGGTTGGTCTGAGGATGAATAACACCAAGTGTTGTATCATGGAAGGATATTTGTTCCATTTATGATGTGCAAGACCATTCTCTGAGATTTCCATAGTTCTCCTTTAGTGTTGTATCCTAGCGTGAAAAATATGAACTGAGCCTTGAGGAGCTAGTTTTGGTGTCTTAGGCTGAAGCATGCGGATGCGGAGTTTGTGTCTTGATGTTTGGTCTGTTAGAAGGTTAAGGCCGAACACTGTGTTCCTGGTGGTCTTCTCCAGCTGTTAGATGTTCCTTAGTGGATGTGTGAGGACTTCTTAATGGAAATTGTTACTAGTTTACCTTGAGCTCAGGGAGGACATGATACTATTTGGGTGGTAGTGAATCATTTAACAAAATAAGATCACTCCATAGAAATCAAGGAGCCATGCTCAGTGAAAGTTTCATCGAGGAAGTATCTGGAGGAGGTGGTGAGACATCATGGAAGGATGATCATTTTCGATCGAGATCCTCATTTTACCTCTAGGTTGTAGAGAGGTCTACAGCATTCTTTTGGTTCTCAGTTATGCCTTAGCACTGCTTTTCATCATTTGACGGATGGTCAGACATAGCGGACCATCCATACTCTTGAAGATATGTTATGCTCTTGTGTCTTAGATTTTTGAGGTTCATGGATGAGGAACATACCCTTGGTGGAGTTCGCTTACAACAATATTTTTCACTCCGCCATCAGTATGGCACCATTTGAAGCCTTGTATGGATGACCTTGCTATTCTCCGTTGTGTTATACCAGGATCGGAGAGTCAGTAATTCTTGGATTGGAACTAGTGTAGAATAAAACAGAGATGGTTTAGGTGATTTGTGAGAGGATGAAGACATCGCAGGATCTTCAAAAATCATATGTCGATCAAAGGAGGATACCCTAATAGTTTGATGTTGTGGATCACATGTTTCTGAAGGTGACTCCCCATCATGGGCAGCGATGGTTTGGTCGTGGGAGTAAGCTTTCTCCTCGATTTTTTGGTCCTTTCGAGGTGTTATCAAGTGTTGGAGATGTGGCGTATCGAGTAGCACTTCCCCTGCAGATGACCCAAATACATGATGTTTTCCATGTATCATAGCTCCATAGTTATCTTCATGACGACTCACATGTCATCGATTGGTGAGACATTGATGTTGACGAGGATGTGACTGTCGAGGAGAGGCCTATGGAGATCCAAGACTGCAAAGAGAAGGTGTTTCACGGGTGTTCTATCCCCTTGGATCATGTCTTGTGGAGACATGGTGGCATGTAGGTGAGTATCTGGGAACGTGAGTCGCAAATATGTGCTCAGTACCCATAGTTTTTTTATGTTTAACTCTTTTCATGTAACAACATTCACTTTGTGGTTGTTGACCATTCATGTTTATAATATGGCTTTCTATGGTTGCTTCTTGAGGCTTTCTCTCTTTTGAGTGGTATCTCGAGGGGTGGTTGTTTGGAATTCTTTTCTTTTTCCCTTTTAGGTTAGTTTTTAATTCTCAAGGATGAGAATGTTTTAAGACGTATCTGATGTAATGGCTTGAACCTCTTTGGTCCATTCCATTGTGAAAATCTCATGTCTGTGGTGTTTTGGGAGGTTAAGGTGACTTATCCCCAACACTTCCAAATTTCTAGTTATGTAAACAGGGTCATCGGTAGCCTTATGTGAATAGTGCAACGGTAACCTTATGTGAACAGTGTCATCGTTAGCCTTATCTGAACACTACAATGGTAACATTATGTGAACAGTGTCATTGGTAGCCTTATGTGAACAGTGCAACAATAACCTTATTGAACAGTGTCAGCAGTAGCCTTATATGAACAGTGCAATGGTAACTTTATCTAAATAGAGTTATCAGTAGCCTTATATGAAATGTGCAATTGTAGCCTTATGTGAAAAGTGTCATCACTAGCCTTAGGTGAACAGTGAAACAGTAGCCTTAATTGAATAGTGTCATCGGTAGGCTTATGTGAACAGTGCAACGATAATCATATGCGAACAGTTTCATCGGTAGCCTTAGGTGAACAGTGCAATAGTAGCCTTATGTGAATAGTGCCATCGCTAGGCTTATGTGAACAGTGCAACAGTACCCTTATGTTAACAGTTTCATTGGAATCCTTATGTGAAGAGTGCAACTCTATCCTTACGTGAACAGTGTCATCAGTAGCCTTATGTGAACAGTGGAACTGTAACCATATGTGAACAGGGTCATCAGTATCCTTATGTGAATAGTGAAATAGTAACCTTATGTGAACAGTGTCATCAGTAGCCTTATGTGAACAGTGCAATGGTAACCTAATGTGAATAGTGTTTCTAGAATGGTTAGCTTCAACGGTAGCCTCTATTTCCTTTGCCAAATTTTGAGTTCATGAATAGTGTTTCCAGAATGGTGTGGTTCAACGATAGCCTATATTTCCTTTTCCAAATTTCGAGTTCATGAATAGTGTTTCTAGAATGGTGAGGTCCAATGGTACCCTATATTTCCTTTGCCCAATTTTGTTTTCATGAATAGTGTTTCTATAAATGTGAGGTCCAATGGTAGCCTTTATTTCCTTTGCCAAATTCCATGTTCATTAACAGTGTTCCCAGCTTCCTACAATTTCTCCCCTTTGACTTTTCCTTTGTTGTAAAATGATTTTAAATACTCGTTTTAAGGACTCTAAGGCTGATTCAAAGGCGATAACTCCTATATCAATTATTTCTAAGGATCAGTATGCTTTTACTTGGTTAAACCGCATGGTTTAATGTGATCCAGATTTGAGGGAAAATCCATCTTATCTTAAACCACTGCTCCGTTAAATATTCTAAAGGATCGAGATATCATTCTCCATAGTTATTCCACCTTGTTCTCAGGTGTGAGATTCTCAAACCTTACATTCCTTCTTGTAGGTTTTTTGTGAAAAAACATTCCTCCTTGGATTGGTTCCCCTATGTTTTTTATGCAACCAAGAAGTATCGATCAATCTTCGATATAAGGTATGATCTGTCGCCATTCATTTGGGTTCATATCCTTTTGTTTCTCCTTTCCCTTTTATGGAATTCCATATCCATGTTACTAATGGTATTTTATTGGGTGTTGAATAGTGTGGTGGTGTCTCTGCATCATCAAGTGGATACAGTTGTCACAAGGGGGAGGAGATCGTAACATGTTGGGTGCCTCATTCTCAAATAAAGAATTTTAATAACCATTTAAGGTAGGTTATTTGTTGCTTCCCTTTTCATTTACATGCAACTGTATAGTTAGCATGTTTTAACCCACTGGATCACAAAGTAATTTACATAAAAAATATTTGAGTTGGATAAATAAATTGATATCAATTGTATGTTATTGTCTCTTATTTTTCAAGATAGTGTGATATCTATGCTTGTTTTTTTAGTTTTTCATTCTTGATGGAAATTGTTAATGAACATAAAGATGGATTTAATTGATATTTTTTTGGCTAAAGAAAAAGATGCATGTGAATGAATCTGAATGTTGTTGTTGTAATTTGATGCTAATCAAATTGATGCAGTAAGAATGTGTAATCAATTTGTGATAGCTTACTGTTTAGGTTTCCTATAGTTGGAACCTGCGAATAATAAATCGGTTAATTAAAGATGGATTAAAGAACTGGTTTTTTGATAAATGATAATTACATGTAGGTTTCTGAGATACCATCTTTCTAGTTTAAGGGCCATGATCCCAATTGATATGATGTTTGTTTTGCTACTGCTTGTGTTGTGATATGAACATGGATGGTTGTTGTGATATGTGGGGGAATGTAGGACTATTGGTTGTGGTAGTAGTTAATATCTAGAGTGGTGAGATTCATCGTTTTATACATGTGTGTGTCAGGGAGGACACATGGGATGATGAAACGGGTTGCATGTGAATGTTTGGATGCTTGCTGATTCTTGTTGGTTATTTGTCCTATTTACTTTCCCCACTGCTCAAGGCAGCTGGTTTTCTTACCCTCCTTTTAATTATGGGTGAGGACACTTAGGGTATTCCATGTGCTTTCCATGTTTATCTTCTTGGGGTTGGATGGGTGTATGCTATTTCTATATGTGGAAAAGACTTGACGGGTAGTTCATTTACTCAACGAGTTGATCCCACTTGTGTTTAGTAGCATAAAATGTTTTTCTAGAATTCCTAGGTATATGGGAAATTTATAATGTTGTTAATAAATGATTGAATAAATGATTTTAAACCAAGGGGTTGGAGCTTGCTGGGATGCAATGATGAGGTTACAATTTAAAGGGACATTGGACTTTGGGTGTGACACTAATGAAATTGATTGTGGAATTCTTAATGGTTAGTTGTTGTTTAATAAATTAATTAACATAATGTGAAACTGATAAAAAGGGAATGAAGTAATGCAATTAAGCTCTTTAAATGGTTGTGCGCTTATAGGATACCTATTCTTAGATGTGGTAGCCGGGAGTTTGAGGTACATTAGTTGTAGTTGTGTCTATGACTAGGTTATGCCCATAGTGTGGTTGTGAGATATAGTATATTCTATACTTTTTTTGTTTCTATATGATACTCCCCACTATCAGTTAGGGAAACCGATACCTTGGGGATTCAGAGCCTTAGGGGGGTGTTTTCCCCAACCTTATGGTGGGAGGATTGATGGATGACTACCCCCTTTGGCCTCGCTCTCTTATCTTGGTAGTTACTTGTGATGGTAGGCACAACGGTTAGTTTTCCCCATATATGTGTATAAAGGGTTGTAATGAATTTCGGTTATTCAGACACATATATTTTGGATATAGTTTCCTATGGACTACTATAGGTGTAAAGTGTATAGGCTATGATGGATTGAGGATCCTTACTCAGTGTATGGGATATAATGGATTGAGGTTTAATATCTAACGTATGATACATGTTATGCGAGCTGTGGTGGCTCCAAGATACTACCAAGTTATTTTTCTTACGTAGATGTGGTGGTTTTGTGGCACGAGGTGCATGTTGTGGTGCTTCGCCCAGGTGTCTGCAGGAAAGCCCTTTTGGAGAGAGATGCTTAGGATGTGCAACGTTGGGGAAAATCGGCAATCTAGTGGGGAAGTAGAAGAGGGGTACCCTCGAAATTCTTTATTATATTATATACTCTTGTATGTGATACTCGGTGAGATTATCCATGGTGAGTCTGAGAACATAGTATACATGTTTAGGTGATGAGTTAGTTTCACTTGTTGTTCATTGTGCTTTAGCATGCTTTCTTTACTTTTGCACGAGAGGCTCTAGGGGGATTCTATTGAGTATACTGTAATACTCACCCTATGTATATATAAACTTTTTTTAAAATAACTTGGATTTAGTTGTAGATTAGGTTGGTTACTACTAGCTTGGGGTTGCAGGAGATATTCAGGCTTTATGGTCGCTGCTGTTTTTACTTTCTTTTGGTTACTTGCAGTTTCCCCTTCCAGTTGTAGTAATTTTTCATGACATTACATATGTGTACATCGGATTTATTTTATATTGCAGTCTGAATTGGATTTAGTTGGCGTCTGTCATATATCTCTCTTTCTCATGTATTCTCTTAGAGGAAAATTCCTCTCATCTATTTGTTTACTATACCCTTGGTGTTAGTTTCCAACCTGGGGCCTATTGGAGGTGAGACTCAGAGGTCATTATCACCCTTCTCCTATTGTCGTCCTGGGAGGGGTACACTTTGTGGAGAGGGGGTCGTGACATGAATGTTTTGAAAAATCATACACCATAAAATGAGAAAATTTTAGCACATAAATTATATACATGTTTTAGTCATATATTTAGGGAAAACCATTTTCCCCTTCCCAATAAACTGTGCATAGGAATGAAATTAACTCCAAAAGCAATTCATTAATAATTTGAACCCCATAATTAAACTCAAATAGACCCATATTTGACCTTATAAGGTATTTCACATTTTTGGAGCTCTTCATATGAATTTGAAGCCTTACCATTCTCCTTTCTTCATGATCTGAAGACCATATCAAATATCAACACCTCTCTCAGTAAGTGGATTCTATACCACTTGGTTTTCATGTTCTTCTTCTTTCCATCTCCTTTTCTTATAGTGGTTATTCATTTTATTTTTTGGATAGATTTAGGTCTATAATTGTAGATCTATTTATATTTTTGTGGATTCTATATCATTATTAGGGATATCTCGATTTACTTAATCTTGATTTTGGTTTTAGATCTTCATCCCATTATATGTCATCACTCAACTAAATATTGGGGATTTTTGGTAGGTGATCATTCATCAATGAATCATGGTAGGTGGTCTAATCATCAATTCCCATATTTTTAATTTTGGTTATGTGTATGAAATTTGTAGAATTTCTAGAGTTCAATAGAAATGGATTTTCTCGATTAATTAATTAATTTTGGTGAATTAATTTATGATGATGTTTTTAAATTGGGGGATTCCGGAATAATTAATTATATAATTAATTGTAAGATATTAGTATCATAAATTTATATAATTAACGGTGGAATTATTTATATGATATTGAAATTATTAAATGATATAATTATTTATACAAATAATTTTTATTAATTTTCATTTTATTATTGGAGATAATTAATTGTATAATTAGTTATGTGATATTGATATTATTATTTGAGTTAATTAATTGTGAAATTATTCATGGTATAATGATATCTTGATTTGGGATAATTAATTGTGAAATTAATTATGAGATATTGATGTTAAGAGTTAAATAATTAATTGGAGAAATAATTATGGGACAATGAAATATTGTGTATGATTAATTAATTGGTTAATTATTTAATGGGTTGTTGAGATATATATAATATTGTCATGTGGTCAATTTTGTGTAATTAAGAGGTAAATAGTGGAATAGAAATTTGGAAAAGTATTATGAATGTTAATATGCTCATTCAATTATGCATTCTTAAAGCATGAATTGTAACATGGAAATTCATACATGAATTATGAATGGTAAAATGCTCATTCAATTATGCATTGTTAAATGGTTAATGGAAACATGGAAATTCAGCCATTTATTATGAATTGTAACATGATCATTCAATTATGTGATATTAAATAGTGAATGGTTACATGGTGATTCAACAATGTATTGATAATTGTAACATGGATATTCAAATCCGATATCCCTTGGGAATAGATGAGACTACAGCATGGCCCAATGAAGGTATTGAGGTTCAGGTGTGCTCGGGAACCCATGGATTTCTATGGTTAAATAAAGAATATTTACTAATGTGATAAAATGTTTATTTATGCATTGTATATATTTATTTATACAACTTCATACATTATTGTTGACTGGATTTGTTTTAGACTCTCATGGTTATGGCCTATAGAATTTTACTCACACACTACTCAGGTTTTATGATCAGTACCTAAATATATATTATTGTTATAAGATAGATCAAGAGAAAATTCCCACTATTAGATAACTGAATTTGAAATTGAGCGTGGATGAGGGAACCAAATGTGGTTCCAGTCCCACATGTGAGGAATTAGTGATTTTTTTAGTTTTCATTTTAAAAACACAACACTTACTTTTTCATGGATTATTTTTTGGGATTTATTGGATATTATATTTTCTTCTTTGATTATCTTAAGATATTGGTATTTTTAGGTTTAAATATTCTTCTGCTATTGTTTATTTATTTCCACTGTTGTATTACTCTGATAAAAGAGGGTAGAGTCTCCCCATAATTAACTTCTCCAAACATTGGTGCTAGTCGTCAGCCTCTGGCATATGAGGAGGTGTGCTTGAGGTTATGTGGCGAAACAGCTCAAGGAATTGATGTGTGTAACCTTGGATATAATGTTACAAGGAGGGGTCTATGAGGGGTCGTTTTATATGTATGTATTTTTGGAAATTTCAACAAATATTCATTCCTTAATGTATAAGGTTTTTATTTCAAATGGAGTGTCATAAAACAATGGAAAAATAATGGATTTGGGTTACTAATTTCATCATCAATAAAATTTATAGATACATTTTCATAATATTTTTAGTACTTACCAAATAGATAAACCCTTTTTACCTCATTTTACCTTTATAATGTTAACTCAAAATGTACCATAGTGTATTATTTTTATGATAAAAAATGAACATCTTATCTAATTTACATGGGATGATTAAATATTTAGACACCATATTTTACAATTAAATTTTAAAACAAGAGAAATTTAACTTTTATGTTAAAACATAAAATATATAAAAATAAACATTTTTATATAAAATGGATTTTAGGCATTAAGTGTTCTAAATTTTAAATCATACCAATTAATAATTAAATTTGAGTTAATATATTTCAATAAAAATTTAATAATTGTATAAGAATAATTTTTTTAAAGTGATATATTTATTTTATTAATACAATAATACACAATATTTAAAAAAAATTAATTGATAAGAAATATCATTTTTCTAAATTAAATGTTTCAATAAAATCCCATTTAAATTAATTATTTATCATTTAACCATTATATTTTTATTAATAAATGGGTATTATACTATTTAAATGAATGTTATAATCACATCAAATTATTCTTTTAAAAAATAATTATAACATTTTCCTGAAAAATCTATATAATTAAAATAAATTATTAAAGTTAATTTTTTGGTTGAAGAATAATTTATCATCAAATAATTTCATTACTTATAATTTTATTATAATATGCACACAAAATAAATGTACATATTGGATACATGTGCATACAACAATTATATATCTAATGGTTATATTCCCAGCTTCCGTACATCCAATGACCATATATCCAAGGAACATATTCAAAACTGGAAAATATATAACTATTATATTGAATTCCTATATATCTTCATATAAATTTATATAATCATTAATCAAGTTAATTTATATGTTTTTAAAATTTTAAATTATATTTTTATTGTATTTCCATCAATCCATAGTCATAATCAGTAGTATGGTCTTCAATATAAAAAAATTGGATAATGTTTTCATGTTCATTTCTATTTTCTTTTCCTTTGGTTATATTACTCTTATAATTTTCTTAATGATGCTTCATTTTTTATTATTATAACATAGTTTTTTTATTTTTTATTTTATTATTTCAAATCAATAGAAAATATCATGGTTTATTTTAGTTTAGTTTTCTATTTGAAACAATCTATTCAATAAAAGAATAACACCCTCGAAAAACATTACTCAGATTAAAAAAATGAGGGTACACATTCCTAATTATATCTTTAGGTTCCCATATATCATCCCCAAATTTATTTTTATTCCACATAAGTTTAACCAGGTGATTGGTTTTGTTTCATAGTACATTATTTCTATAATATAATATTTATACATGTTTTCCTTATAATAGAGATCATGTTCCATTTATACTCTATATGATTTCATAACATGTTATGCATTCAATATTTTCTCTATAAAAAGTGATTTATGGAATATATAATTCACCTTAGAAAGGTTTGGCAAATGTACAAGATGAAAATCTATCACCCCGACATGGTTGAGGAGTTCCAAAAGTCCAATGTATGTAATTCTCAAATTTCTATTTTTATAATATCTAATATCAAAATTCTACAGTTATATTCAAAGAATCATATTTTTTATGACATCATACACTAAATTCCCTCTGATTATTACCCTTATAGCTCATATATTGACTTTTTCTAGTCACAATGTGTATTTGAGTGGTATGAATATTTTCTAAAATTTATTGTGTAATATAATCTCCCAATGGAATACACCATCTAAAATCATCACACCATTATGGAGTCTTTCAAATATTCTCATAAAAATACTCATACGATTACAATTTAAATCTAGAATGGAAAATGATTTCATATCAAAAATCTACCAAGTGAAGGTGTTGATCTGAACCTCCTCAAAATTCCATTGAAGAATATGTTAGTATATTCTTTAATTTTTATATGGTCTTTTTAGATTTACAATAAATCTGAGGGTGATATGTATTATTTAATCTCATCTCGATATCCAATTATTAACATAAACATCTACAAAAATATGAGTTAAACATCACATCTCAATCAAATACAACTGATAGTGGTACTTCCTTAAACCTTTGAAAATTTAATCAAATAATATATCTTCATGAATACAAATAAAATGTGATAAAATTTAAATAAAATAGAACATATACCAAATTTTAATAAGGGCTCTAAATCTATTCGTAATTCCATCAAAAAATTCATGGAGATGTTCTCCCAAATCCATATTTGATTGTGTAAAGGATGCATCACCCCCATTAGACATCATTCATTAGAAATTAACATAATGGAATACCAATCATTCAGATATATACTTTTAAATATACCAAATCATGTTTCTTATTTGAAATTATTATTTTGATGTTTATATAACATTCAACCTCTATAGTGGATGGATAATGAAGAGTTTTTGTATAACCCAATATCTCTTTTTAGAATTATAGTATTTATGTGACACATATCAATTTAAAATATATTATGATTTCATCATTTTTAGTGTTTAACACTATAATATTTTATACCATATTTTGTAGCTATATATCCTCCTTTTATGCCTCCATGATCTTCATTGGATGTATCATTGACTTTTATTTGTGAAGGATAATATTTCCACCCTTACATTATGATTTAGAGGCCTATCATTTTAAATTTCATGTGTATTGGTCCTCATTGAATCCTCATTATCAAAAAGATAGAATGATCCTTCAAACTCAATTTATTATGTACAATGTTTTCCTTCTTAGGGTGGTATTGTATTTATAATTCCTAGTCTTCAATAAAATACAAACATGTCGTTTGGTTCATGTTAAAGTATTTATGTGTCAATATATAATTTAAGATCTTATGATCAGTCTATATTTAAACCTTTTCTCCATATAGAAAATTCCTTCATATAATTAATGAAAATAATATGACTTATAGCTCTAAATCATGTGTCAGTTAATTTATCTCAGAGGCCTTAAATTTACTTGTGGGAAAACCTACCACAATATCATTTTTCTTGAGTAAAAAAAATAATACATTCATCGATACACCACTATGTATTATAAACCCTTCTCTACTATAGGGTAGTTTGAGTATAGGTTTAGTAACCAACATTTTCATAAGATCATTGAAATTTTTTTCCCATTCATCATTATAAATTATCCTAACTCACATTCGAGTAAACATTGTTAGTATATTTTAAGGTCATGAGATATTTATCACAACTCACAAATAATATCCATCCAGTCCAAGGAAACTATTGTTCCCTATTAAATTGGTTTTTCTGTTACATTCCTTAATAACATTTTCATTTGAATGATCTAATGATATAACTTATCTTGTGATCACATTACCTTTGAATGATACCTTTTATGGCTAGAATTCACAAAAGGTAAATTTTTTGTAAAACCACAGCATTTTAAAGGAAAAAATCATAATCCAAAAATAGATTTAATTATTTTCAATTATCATATAATATTTGAGATTTTAATATATAATTAATTTCATAAATTGATATTGTTAATCCATTAATACTAAATTAATCAAATCTATTAAGATAATGTGGTAACTTTTTGGTCTTAAGGTAATCACTATTAATTCATAGTGTCTATATATTTAATGATTGATTATATTTGTTAAATAAATTTTTTTTAAACCTTAATTGATTATAGAAAAATCATAGTTTTATAATTTTTATGTATTGAGCCCCTATAAAGTGATCAAATAAGTTAATAATAAAGGGTATAAGATACATGTTCATGCTCAGTATTTTCTTAAGTTATCTATAATAAATATAGTGATTCAATGATCTTTAGATATGATTAAAAAACATAGTTTTTTATTCCATGATAGATAAAATGGGTGTATACCCCCAAATCTAGGTTCTCGAGGAGTTTCATAATAAATTCCTCCAATGAAATTTGGGTTATTTTATTAGGAGTATTTGATATAATCCAAACAATAATTATGAGTACTTTTGAAAAATAAACAACAAAATCCAATGGATGACTAAGAGACTACTTAGGAAAACATAAATGTATTCATTAAAAATTACTATATCATCTGTATTCATGTCTTACATAACTTTTTGAGTTATTTACACCTCATGATTGGGTATTAAGACTCAAATAATGGATTCAATTACAATAGAGAGTTTATGTACAGTCATGAAAAAATATATGATCATAGGTTGATTCATTATATTAAAAGTGAATTATTTATATATAAAATTGTAATTTACTCTATGTATAAAGAGCCAATACATATTGAAAATAAAAATGGATTCCACAATGGGGAAAAAATATTTTTCAGAAACACATTACCACAATATTCTCTTCGAGAGGTGTTATTGAATTGAGATCAGCCCATATTAAAACTATGGTTCTTTATTAATAATTAAATTTATATTCATTGGGGGTGCTTTGATTCCATTAAAAGACTATATTGATAAAAATGAGGGGGTTGAACAAGAATCAAATAAGATATTTGATGTTCTTTAGTGGATAATGAGTGTGTCCTTAAACAATTGTTTGATATGAACCAATAAAGTAGTTGTTATTTCATATGTGTTCTCTTTCTCCCTTGGATTTCAGTGTTTTTGAGGTTGACTGTAATAATGTATCCATAGAATAATGAACTTGTTATAATAAAGTCCAAATTACATAAAATTAAGGTATTGTAGTGTGGGTGTAAAATTTAATTAAAATTTCTATTATTATAATCCATTGGATGGTAACATCATATATATTTACTGTTCATTTTTATAAGAACCCGGATCTTAAATTTATATACATGTCTCTTTTTTATTTCTATTTCAATCTAGCTTATGCGAAAGCTGGGAAAACTGGGAAGTTGTGGAAATATTTAGGCTACATGTCGTGTAATCCCAAGTACACTCATTAGGTGTGTTAGGTGTGTTTTGACTGGGTGTTGACTTAGTAAATTATGAGTGATGACTGTGAAAAAATAACTTACTACACGGTCTGTACTATTGCTTAACACGCCATGTATTTTCCATTCCATTTACCAGCTGAATCCTAGCCATGTGTTGACCTGTGTGATTCATCTAAGCTATGTGATGACCTGTAAACCCACATATATCAGAGTAAAGACAAGATACTACACTGATTTTAGTCCTTAATACACACCAAGAATTTTTTAATTCAATTATATGGGGGAGAGTCGCGTCTTATTTATGAAACAATCTTCTTCTTCTCCGTTTTTAGACTGTGGCACTTCGGGAGGCCGATAATGTTTCTTCAACTAGATTCTTCATCCAACATCCATTCTTCAATCCATTAGTGGATGCATGATTACATAAGGAAGGCTAAACCAACACACTATATGTAACAGCCCGAGATTTTATGAAAAATATTCTTTTTTATGTCTTGTGTTGTACGCTACACCAAAAGGAGCTTGCACAGCACACATCCTTGACTTGCCTTGCATTACACGCAATCGCGACCTTCCTCGATAGCGTGTGTAGTACGCAATACCGAATTTCACTAAACAACGATATGCTATAAAAATATTATTAAAACTAGCAGTTATGAATAGTAATAACCACTTTTTGAAATCCAGTAAATCTTATTTTTTCAAAATGAAATTTATTTTTGGATTCGGAGTATCGAATTTAGCCTAAGGTGAAATTTTGGTACTTTTCGGATAACTTTCATATTCTGATGAATAGTGAAAATTACTAAATTATAATTAAAAACAACTTTTTTAATCGAAATAATTAATAGTGATAAATCATTAATTTGAGTGGTTTAAAAGTATATTTAGAATATATTTTTACAATTTAATACAATGTTGGTCATTGGATGTAATTTCACATTTAAACCAGACATAATCAAGTGTCAATCTTTTGATAGATATTGTTTCTTAAAAACACGCTATTTGTTTTAACAGCGGGATTTAATTATAAAATTAATTAATGCAACTTTTATGTTATGAATTTGGTAAAATAGAATTCATTTTTGAATTCGGAATATGAAATATAGCTTAGGATGAAATTTTGGCATTGTTCTGAAAAACATCAATTTTTGATGAATAGTGAAACTACTAAGTGGTAGTTAAAAAAAACTGAATTTTTCATAAAACATAATTTTACCGCTTCTGTGAATGGAATTTCAAAAATCCGAGAGACACGGTTGATGTCAGTAAGTAAAATGTGGTTCAATGAGATGAAAATAATTTTTGGTGAATAGTAACTTTTTACTTTTATTTACCACGGTTAAAAGTAAATAGGGTAATTAAGGGTAAGAATGATATTAATATTACCCTAACACATGTCCTAATTCTATTGGAAAAGTGTATCTCGACCAAAAACAACCTTAAGTGTAAAATATTATCATTTAGGCCCACTTGGATTAGATTAGGACATTTATTATTATTTAATTCAAAGAAGAGTTAAAAGAGTTAAAATCAAAGTTTATTTACTAAAACATTTTTAATATAGGGTTATACATAAGATAAATTCGATTGTAAATATTCATTAGAAATCTAAAAAGATTTCCTACATGATGGTATTTTATTTGTAATTTTTAGACATCAAATAAGTTAATTTATTTATGACACAAAGATGATGCAGTAATTATCTTATTAATGAAATATTGACATAATTGATGTTATAAACACCAAACTAAATATAATTTGAGACTTTTTATGAATTACACTAATTTTCTAGGTTACTATGATATATTAGTGTTGATTTAATAAACTTGGTTCGAACATATAATTCTGTTATGACTTTCACAAAAATCATGTATCAAATAGTGTCAAAATTGACACAAAATAGTTTTTAAATAAAATATTATATTATTAATTGTTATTTTATTCCTAAAAATATAAGGTTCGGCCAAATGACTTAGATAAGGATATATGTATTAATAATATACAATTTGGGGTTCGTTTGGCATGTTATAGTAAGTGTATTAACCATATAGTGAAAGAAAACAAAAAGACACGGTAAAAGTTAAATTAATTAACTTAGAGTTAAATCTAATTGATAAGGTTAAAATAATACCCTAAACTTGTATAAATCCTATTGGTTGATAGGATTTCGACCCATCCCCACTTTAGCTTCGAAATAAGACCCTTTGGAACCATTATAAACCGATTTTGACTTTAATATAAAATAATATTTTGAGATATTCCTAAGGTGCCCCTCTCCTCCCTTATAAAAGGGCACCTCCTCCCCCTCCTCCTCACACCAATTTGAGCACTCAAGCTCGGACAACCCCTGCCATTTTATCCCCTCCACTTTCCTAGAATAATCCTAGAGGTCCTGGTCTTCTCCAAAGACCAATCTTAGTTCCTTAAGTGGAGGATTCAAAGAGGCGTTCCAAAGAAGAGGTAATATCCATTACCGATCTTTTCAATTTCTTTCTTCTTCAACTTCTTCTTCTTTAGTTGTTTCATGATAAAGTAATAACATCAGTATTACTTACATACTGATATGTTATTATAAATATGAAACAACCCTAATTCACCTTCTATCCATCCTACGGAAAAATGAAATCACCGCGCGTGCGTACGTACGGAATACCGTCTCCACGCCGTGGTGTAATCTATTTTCCACCATCACCTTACAAGGATGGGTATAATGGTGTAATGAGTAACTATATATGATTATTATGAAGTAATATTGATACTGAAATAATATATATATACTCCAATACAATTCCATGATCATAGGAACGATATCATCACTCGTGTGTACGTACGGAATACCGTCTCCACGATGTGATGCGACTCGTTCTACATGATCTTCATTTCATAATGATTATATAAATGAATTGAATGAATGAATATGGTATATACTACACTAATACCATTCTGGAAATGAATTATCTATAACCTAAAGATAAGAATAAGAATTTATTCGACAAAACACGCATAAGAACAAAAAGTTATAAAGACCCGAGTAGCAAGTAACAATGAAATATTACTAACAAGAAGCTAATAATATGACCATATATGATATCATATCAATATGTATGATTCTGGAATAAGTCAATAACATTATTTAAACCATTATACAGGAGCTTTGGACACGAACAAAGCAAATCGGACCTAAGGTAAGGGAAATATCACAATCTCATTTTTATCCGAGATTGTTTATTCGTAAGTATTTACTGGGGTGTATTTTATCATCCACATCCATGTTTACTCAATATGTAATATTATTTCCATCCACCTAAAATTGTTTAAATCCATTTTTACCCTTCGGTGAGTTTTTATTAATACGTATGAAAGGAATCTTTTGTCGTTTTTCGTACGAGGTACTTTTTGACTTTTCCGATAAAAGTACGAAGAATGTTTTTTTTTAACTTATACGGCACGAACGGATTTCTAATGTTTTATAAAGCCTTATTTTCATGAAGCTTCCTCTAAAAGATTTCATGACTATTTTCAATAAAATCTCTTTCTTTTAAAATTGCATGATGTTTTGTGAAAAGAAATTGATTTTGAAGAAGAAAGGATATTTTCCTCAAGAATTCAATTCAAGTGTTTTATCAAAATTATTTTCCATCTAAGATAATAAAGGGTTCTGTTTCTATACATATTTTTACATTGATTTGACTATGTTGTGATGGAATTATGTTTATGAATTCCTTTATCTTATATGAATTGATTTATGATGTCATGATGTTTCAAGAATCCCATTTTTGTTACATGTGTTATGCGATGATGTATGTTTTATGATTATGTGGCACACATAAGAAAGGATTCATTATAAGATGGGTGGGACCTATATCTCCCTCCAATGCATTGGGTAATGATTTTATATCTCATGAGATAGACATGGCTGGAACGGAAGGTTATTTCGGTTCAGTGATACAGGACTGAAACGAGGAGTGAACTCGGTTCAGAAAGGGACTTTGTCCACTAAGATAGTCTTGGCAATGAGTCCTGACTAACAAGAAATGATTTTCCATGATTATGTGTGCATGCCACAAAGTTTCAAGTTTTATGTTATGATTATGGGGATCTCATTTTCACTTCTATGATTTATCCCATGTTATGATATTATGAGCTCTTTTCCAGGTTAAGATTTCCAAAAGCTATGTTCTTATGTATATGATGTGATTGATATTTCTTTTGTTTACCCTTACTGAGCATTTGAGCTCACCCTTTTATGTTTTCTTTTCCCCAGGATATAAAGAAAGGTTTTTAGGTAAAAAAAGGGGAAGATCTTTATGGGAGATATTGAAGATCTTTCACCACGATTAGAAGATTACGTTCCGAGTTTCCAAAGACACTAAACTATTACGATCCTTGTGTGTGTATTTTTGTTATGTGCTAAGTATTCCGCAAATGTAGTGTAATGTCCATGTACGTCAGGTTTCGGGTCTCTACAGTTGGTATCAGAGGAAAGGTTTAGTCAACCTTTGGAAACTAGGATGCGAAAACGTTAGTGAGATCCCTAGAGATATTTCTAAGGTATGTCTAGGGATGCCCCTAAGGATAAGTATACGTATAGGATATAGTCCTAGAACTATGGTAACGATATTAGATTAAACCAAAGATGATAGATATTTAAGTTACTCCCCCTTTATTATGATTTTTTCATCTAACACTATTCTGTTTGGGTTTTAGAAAATGGCTGGAAACAAGATGATTCACAATAATGGAGGATATGATGGACAATGGAATGATATTCTTCATGAGAAACCAAATGAAATGGGATTTGGATGTCCAAACATCATTATTATGCCAAATCAGCAATCTCCCAATATGATCAATAAAGTAAAATTTGGTAAGTTTCCTGACTCGACTAATAAGAGAAAGATGGAGTTCCATGATGATCATAGAGGAAAGAAAGTTCAATTTCCCCTATGTAAATCATGTGGGAAGAGGCATCAGAGAGAATGTTTCAAGGGGACTGGAAGATTCTTTGGGTGTGGAAAAGAAGGACACAAAGCAAGTAAGTGCAAAGGAAAAGGGTCGGTTAACACCATGGATGAGGATAATGGTATTGCTACGACATCAAAAATGGTTAAGTGTTTTAAATTTGGAATGTATGGGCATTATGCAAACAAATGCCCTAAGGGAAAGACTCATGAAGAGAATCAGTATGGTCATATGGGTAGTATTTATGTGGATGATGATGAAGATACTACAAATGATATGTGAGATGAAAGAATTTTTGAAGCTCGGTCAATGGTTTGAGAATGTAGTGGAATGATTACATGTTTATCATGTGTAATTTTGGAATAAAGAGACATCTATGGATTGTTACACTGTTGTCTTTCCTTGTGTTTTGAAAGTGTATGATTAATGTTACCAGTATCCATGAAAGGTTATTCAGATATTTTTGGAATGTAGATGATATGTGCATAATGAAGGGATAAGGAGAAAATTAAATGTTTGATAGTATTCATGAGCTCATGATTGATATAAGGACTAAGTGATATCATGGTTTGAGTATATAGAATTTTGAGGATTTCGGTATGTGAAAAGTGTTAACTTTAACTGCATTCAAGTTTTCACTAAGGTTCAATGGGTATTCAAGATAGTACAAGATTAAGGCCTTTGAATGTTTGGAATGTGACCAACAAGATATATCTTATGATATATGGGGATCAACGATGGTATTAAATCTCTGGTAATCGTTTTCACTATGTTATGAGAATGGACTGCAGTATTATGGATAAGCCTAAAGATTGGAATGGATTATGTTAGACATAAGTTAGTATTGTTTAAGGATAGAATTTTTTTCGATATTATTGATGGGATGTTATAGTAATATAGTTTTATAAAAAGGACAACCTGCAGGACGGGCGACAGCCCATCGCTTCGGACAAGGCTGTGGGAATCGAACCCACAACCGAAGTGCGACTGGCCTTTATCGCCTACCACTGGCCTACAGGAAGTCCCTGTTTAGTAGAAACTAGTTTTATTATATTAAGCAGTATGATATATGAAGTATAAGTCCATTTTAGGTACCATATGTGATTAATCTCACTATAGATCAACTTATGTATATAATTTTTGCTAACCTTTTGAGACAGATGGAATGACCCGTCATTCTATCACATGATCTGCTAACACTTCACGAATAACAAATTCAACTTCATTTATTTAAGAGATGAAGTGGAAATTGTTCAAGGCATGAACAACAGTGAGATTGTACCAAAATAAAGAAAGTATTTATTCTAATTCAAATTTTCAACTTTAGGGAAATAATCTTGAAAACCAAAAATGTTGTCCTAGTGATCTTATACCTGATGAATCGGATGGTACCTTAGATCGTCACAAATTTATGGATTTGTGATTGTTGGCTTTTCCATAGCCATGTTCTCTACCACTCTCCATCAGAACATGATGGTTAGATTTCTCTTCCATATCCATATTTTCACCTATGTGGAAACCCAGTGATTAGTTTATTTGGGTAATCGTTACATTTCATACTTTAGTTTTTAAAGCCAAGTTTTGGTATTCCCTTTTACGATGTGGGTTTCTATTAAAGAAACTTTCGAATAGTAAACCATTTATAACCCCGACGAATTTCGAGGGCAAAATTCATTTTAAGGGGGGTAGAATGTAACAGCCCGAGATTTTATGAAAAATATTCTTTTTTATGTCTTGTGTTGTACGCTACACCAAAAGGAGCTTGCACAGCACACATCCTTGACTTGCCTTGCATTACACGCAATCGCGACCTTCCTCGATAGCGTGTGTAGTACGCAATACCGAGTTTCACTAAACAACGATATGCTATAAAAATATTATTAAAACTAGCCGTTATGAATAGTAATAACCACTTTTTGAAATCCAGTAAATCTTATTTTTTCAAAATGAAATTTATTTTTGGATTCGGAGTATCGAATTTAGCCTAAGGTGAAATTTTGGTACTTTTCAGATAACTTTCATATTCTGATGAATAGTGAAAATTACTAAATTATAATTAAAAACAACTTTTTTAATCGAAATAATTAATAGTGATAAATAATTAATTTGAGTGGTTTTAAAGTATATTTAGAATATATTTTTACAATTTAATACAATGTTGGTCATTGGATGTAATTTCACATTTAAACCAGACATAATCAAGTGTCAATCTTTTGATATATATTGTTTCTTAAAAACACGCTATTTGTTTTAACAGAGGGATTTAATTATAAAATTAATTAATGCAACTTTTATGTTATGAATTTGGTAAAATAGACTTCATTTTTGAATTCGGAATATGAAATATAGCTTAGGATGAAATTTTGGCATTGTTCTGAAAAACATCAATTTTTGATGAATAGTGAAACTACTAAGTGGTAGTTAAAAAAAACTGAATTTTTCATAAAACTTAATTTTACCGCTTCTGTGAATGGAATTTCAAAAATCCGAGACACACGGTTGATGTCAGTAAGTAAAATGTGGTTCAATGAGATGAAAATAATTTTTGGTGAATAGTAACTTTTTACTTTTATTTACCACGGTTAAAAGTAAATAGGGTAATTAAGGGTAAGAATGATATTAATATTATCCTAACACATGTCCTAATTCTATTGGACAAGTGTATCTCGACCAAAAACAACCTTAAGTGTAAAATATTATCATTTAGGCCCACTTGGATTAGATTAGGACATTTATTATTATTTAATTCAAAGAAGAGTTAAAAGAGTTAAAATCAAAGTTTATTTACTAAAACATTTTTAATATAGTGTTATACATAAGATAAATTTGATTGTAAATATTCATTAGAAAGCTAAAAAGATTTCCAACATGATGGTATTTTATTTGTAATTTTTAGACATCAAATAAGTTAATTTATTTATGACACAAAGATGATGCAGTAATTATCTTATTAATGAAATATTGACATAATTGATGTTATAAACACCAAACTAAATATAATTTGAGACTTTTTATGAATTACACTAATTTTCTAGGTTACTATGATATATTAGTGTTGATTTAATCAACTTGGTTCGAACATATAATTCTGTTATGACTTTCACAAAAATCATGTATCAAATAGTGTCAAAATTGACACAAAATAGTTTTTTAATCAAATATTATATTATTAATTGTTATTTTATTCCTAAAAATCTAAGGTTCGGCCAAATGACTTATATAAGGATATATGTATTAATAATATACAATTTGGGGTTCGTTTGGCATGTTATAGTAATTGTATTAACCATATAGTGAAAGAAAACAAAAAGACACGGTAAAAGTTAAATTAATTAACTTAGAGTTAAATCTAATTGATAAGGTTAAAATAATACCCTAAACTTGTCTAAATACTATTTGTTGATAGGATTTAGACCCATCCCCACTTTAGCTTCGAAATAAAACCCTTTGGAACCATTATAAACCGATTTTTACTTTAATATAAAATAATATTTTGAGATATTCCTAAGGTGCCCCTCTCCTCCCTTATAAAAGGGCACCTCCTCCCCCTCCTCCTCACACCAATTTGAGCACTCAAGCTCGGCCAACCCCTGCCATTTTATCCCCTCCACTTCCCTAGAATAATCCTAGAGTTCCTGGTCTTCTCCAAAGACCAATCTTAGTTCCTTAAGTGGAGGATTCAAAGAGGCGTTCCAAAGAAGAGGTAATATCCATTACCGATCTTTTCAATTTCTTTCTTCTTCAACTTCTTCTTCTTTAGTTGTTTCATGATAAAGTAATAACATCAGTATTACTTACATACTGATATGTTATTATAAATATGAAACAACCCTAATTCACCTTCTATCCATCCTACGGAAAAATGAAATCACCGCGCGTGCGTACGTACGGAATACCGTCTCCACGCCGTGGTGTAATCTATTTTCCACCATCACCTTACAAGGATGGGTATAATAGTGTAATGAGTAACTATATATGATTATTATGAAGTAATATTGATACTGAAATAATATATATATACTCCAATACAATTCCACGATCATAGGAACGATATCATCACTCGTGCGTACGTACGGAATACCGTCTCCACGATGTGATGCGACTCGTTCTACATGATCTTCATTTCATAATGATTATATAAATGAATTGAATGAATGAATATGGTATATAATACACTAATACCATTCTGGAAATGAATTATCTATAACCTAAAGATAAGAATAATAATTTATTCGACAAAACACGCATAAGAACAAAAAGTTATAAAGACCCGAGTAGCAAGTAACAATGAAATATTACTAACAAGAAGCTAATAATATGACCATATATGATATCATATCAATATGTATGATTCTGGAATAAGTAAATAACATTATTTAAACCATTATACAGGAGCTTCGGACACGAACAAAGCAAATCGGACCTAAGGTAAGGGAAATATCACAATCTCATTTTTATCCGAGATTGTTTATTCGTAAGTATTTACTGGGGTGTATTTTATCATCCACATCCATGTTTACTCAATATGTAATATTATTTCCATCCACCTAAAATTGTTTAAATCCATTTTTACCCTTCGGTGAGTTTTTAGTAATACGTATGAAAGGAATCTTTTGTCGTTTTTCGTACGAGGTACTTTTTGACTTTTCCGACAAAAGTACGAAGAATGTTTTTTTTAACTTATACGGCACGAACGGATTTCTAATGTTTTATAAAGCCTTATTTTCATGAAGCTTCCTCTAAAATATTTCATGACTATTTTCAATAAAATCTCTTTCTTTTAAAATTGCATGATGTTTTGTGAAAAGAAATTGATTTTGAAGAAGAAAGGATATTTTCCTCAAGAATTCAATTCAAGTGTTTTATCAAAATTATTTTCCATCTAAGATAATAAAGGGTTCTGTTTATATCCATATTTTTACATTGATTTGACTATGTTGTGATGGAATTATGTTTATGAATTCCTTTATCTTATATGAATTGATTTATGATGTCATGATGTTTCAAGAATCCCATTTTTGTTACATGTGTTATGCGATGATGTATGTTTTATGATTATGTGGCACACATAAGAAAGGATTCATTATAAGATGGGTGGGACCTATATCTCCCTCCAATGCATTGGGTAATGATTTTATATCTCATGAGATAGACATGGCTGGAACGGAAGGTTATTTCGGTTCAGTGATACAGGACTGAAATGAGGAGTGAACTCGGTTCAGAAAGGGACTTTGTCCACTAAGATAGTCTTGGCAATGAGTCATGACTAACAAGAAATGATTTTCCATGATTATGTGTGCATGCCACAAAGTTTCAAGTTTTATTTTATGATTATGGGGATCTCATTTTCACTTCTATGATTTATCCCATGTTATGATATTATGAGCTCTTTTGCAGGTTAAGATTTCCAAAAGCTATGTTCTTATGTATATGATGTGATTGATATTTCTTTTGTTTACCCTTACTGAGAATTTGAGCTCACCCTTTTATGTTTTCTTTTCCCCAGGATATAAAGAAAGGTTTTTAGGTAAAAAAAAAGGAAGATCTTTATGGGAGATATTGAAGATCTTTCACCACGATTAGAAGATTACGTTCCGAGTTTCCAAAGACACTAAACTATTACGATCCTTGTGTGTGTATTTTTGTTATGTGCTAAGTATTCCGCAAATGTAATGTAATGTCCATGTACGTCAGGTTTCGGGTCTCTACACTATATTTCGTTCTTGTTCATTTTTCACACATGTTGTAGTTTCCATATGAGTAGAATTGTTAGGATTTGATGGGAACATATATCTACGAAGATCGACTCTGAATTGGAGCTCCATATAAGATGTTCATACATCATTAAGTCTAAGTTAGGTGGTTCATAACTTATTTTTTGTTTATAGTCATTCAGGGGTTGCGTCTTTTTAGAGAAACATCGGGTATTGAGCGATACCCATGTTTCATTATATGGGGTTGATTGTATGCGTTATGGGATGCCGTTAGAAATTACCTTACCTTGTTATGCTTGAGAAAAGCCTGAATGGGGGTTGTTAATCATTTTGGGCATTTTGGACGGGGTGAAAAAATGGATATAATTGAATTGTTTTGATTAAACTACTGAGTTTAAAATGTTTAAACATGATTATGTTTATTATAGGCTTTTAAGACCTCGGGGATGGTATTGGACAACACATGGCTAGTGAGAATCAACTATTAAAATTGTTTTTCTTGTTTAAAGTGATTTATTTTTTATTATATGTGTGTGTGTGTGATGCTTGATATTGCATATGTTGGTACCTGGGTTGTGTGGGTAATTTCCCAAATATTATTGAGTGATGGTGATCACAAGTTGGGCTTGGTAAGGATTATTTGGGATATTTAACCATGGGATATGGAATCATGGACATTGGATTGAGGAAGTGTGACTATGAGGTTGGGCATTCCCCAGGATACATGGATAGAATGGCCATCAGATTATTGAACGACATGGTCATAAGAACGCGAGATGTTAGAAGTGTTGTGGATTTGGTTCTAAATTTGGTGATTACTACTCACCTGTGATTTAGGTCATGTGCATATAGATGACACTATGATGAGGTGGTTTTGACTGCTCATGTGGTTTGAGGCCCCCATAGTTGTGGTTAGGTGATTATGGATTAGGGTGTTTGTCATGTAAGTTGTGTGTAAGGTGAGGAACCTTCAGATTGTTTGGACGTTCCAATGGGTAATCGGTACTTGAGACACGAGGTGTCAGGAGGCACAAGGTTCCAGGTTACTATTACTATGGCATGCCTTTGGGACGTCGGTACTTGAGACACAAGGAGTCAAGAGGCACAAGTTTATAGTCTAAAATTAATTGGGTGTTCTTTTGGGACATCGGTACTTGAGACACGCAGCATCATGAGGTATATGGTGTCATGTTACATGAATGATATTTTGTCATTGGCCGATGTAGGTGACACTCCCTAGTGTCTTCTAAGCACCGGTGGATGTTGTGATTACATTTTGTATCGTACTATTTACTTTCTTTATAGATGCATGCCTACTTAAATAATCATACTAGGTATTCACCATTGGGTGGTATCCTACTCAGATTCTTCTCACACCTTGAACGGTCCCTTCGGAGCACGTGTAGACATTATGGATTTATGTGAAGGAAAGATATCAGATAGGAGTTGGATCGTATTACCTATTTCATAGAGATTTGGTATGGACCCTGAGGTCATGCCTAACTTGATGTTACATTGTTTTTCATTTTTCCTATAGTATATTTCTTACCTTTTTTATTTTATCTACTATTCGTTAGCCAATGACTCCCTCTTTATGTCTTGACTTTCTATGAATGCATGACTTTTCTGTTATTATAGTAGTTATAAGTGTTTTCAACATTTAGTTTTGTTCACATTTCACTGTGTTTGTTTCTATATTGCTTCTACAAGTTTATCTACTATTGATTGTGCTTACACTATGCAGTTATGGTTTGAGTCTGAAGAGTATTATAGCATGCATTATACTCGGATCAGTATATTATTTTCCTCTGATAGGGTATAGCCTCCCACTATACATGTTTACACCCTTGCTACTAGTCGATAGCCTTTAGCGTTCAGGGAGGTGTGACTAAGGTAGTAACACCCGACCCATTTAGCACTGTTTGAGTATGTTTTTGGGTTCAGGATGTTATAAAGTGTTATTAGAGGTATGTTTGGTCTTGATAGGGATTTAGTAGTATCTTTTTTTGAATACTAATGAGATCGACAATGCCTTTTATTTCTAACAGTTTTACTATTTGAGATATAGTAGACTGGGTATAGGTTGTTATTGGAATTGGGTTTCTAGCATGTTCTTGGGTGTCTGCATCCCCAATTATGAGGGATAGACCATGTTATCTAGGGTGAGAATTGTTGTTTTTATTTTTCATAGATTAAATTTTATATGATTTCCACCTCGGTGGCTCACTTGGTATGAGATGTTATGAATTATGATGTGTTACCCTAGACCTGGTGAGGTTAGGGGGAATTGGACCTTGGCCCGGTATGGCAAGGCTAGTTTTCATGGATTTTTGATAGGCACAGTTTTTTAGGTATTTCAATTTCATAACTACATGTATGTTTTGTGCAGTGATAATACTATGTGATAAATATCAATTTTCATGCTATATATGTTTTTGAAATGTGAAAGGTGAAATTAATGATTGAATTGCATGTCTATTACAATGTAATATTCCATGTATTTAATTATATAAAAATTTCATGCACCATTAGATTTCATCCTGGAATGTATATGAGTAGGAAGGTACTATGATTGAGTTGATTTTGATCATCAAGATTGGGCGACTCGGTTGTCGTTTTGAGGCAAAGATGGTTTTTGAGACGGGCATGGCCCGAGGTACTTTTGATACTTAGATCTGTTGAGGGTAGCTAAAGAGGCCATGAGGCAGGGATGTTATAGGAATGGTTTCGGTGGGGGGGTAATGGTAGTTATTAGATGCTTCCTATTTACTGATTTCCTTTTCTGTGTTATATATATATATGTGGGGGGGGGGGTTGTCTGAACACTTATGGTATTCAATGGGTTCCTCCTAGACAGCTCGATGGAACATTAGGTGGGTGATTGTACAATGTTGTAGGAGCCCGATCAGGTTCAGACACTTGAAGGACATGCAGTGTATGAGCCGCAGGTACATGCTCAGGGGAAGGATCTGGTTCACGATCCTGTGCAGGTAGAGCAGCAGCCATGTTTGGTAGCGTTCATGTCGTGGATCGACGAGCAGCTCCGGTCTGGTATGTGTCTTGCATGGGATTGATAGAGGCGTGTAGGGTACCAAGCCCTCTATGGAATATTTGATGTGGGAATTCCAAATGCACAACCCATCACTTTTTAAGGGTGAGTTTGGTTCGCAGGTGACTGAGAACTGGATAAAGAGAATGCTGATGATCTTCGAGCAGCTCGAGACGCCTCTAGGGTGGAGGGTCAATATGGTGACATACATGTTGTGTGGATGGGAAAAGTGTTGGTTGTATGTGTAGGTGAATGCTCACAAACATGAATGAGTGGCATGAAAGGATTTAGAAGACATGTTTTTAGATCACTTTATCCCAGATACACTGAGGGAAGAGAGAGCTCGGGAGTTCTTTCACCTTAAGTTGGGTGACATGTCCATTATGGACTATGTAGATACCTTCACTAAGATGTTTTTCATTTCACCAGGTATGGTGAGTGATGACACATAGAGAGTGATGGGTTTCTAGGATTCTTTATGTAAATCCATTAAGGTACATGTAAACATCTTTATGTTAACCTAATTTTTGGAGCTGGTGAATCAGGCACTCATAGCTAAGGGAAAAATGAAATAAAAATCATGCTTGATCTGGTCAGTGGCTTCAGGTGATGTTTTAGATAGCAAGAAGTGAGGTCAGGATGAGTTCTATCATGGTAGTAAGGACAAGTATCCATCTAGTCCACCTCGTGGTAGTTCATTAGTGGCTTGATTTCAGTGTGGGAAACCAGGGCATGTCTGGACTCAGTGAGATAGGCCTCCAAAGGAGTGTTGGGCATGTGTACATGTCTGAAATCTGGAGAGGTTCTGTAGGAAGCCTTTTTAGACACCCAGCATGCAGGGACCAGGATAGATGGTAGTATATAAGGTTGACTCATTATTAGTACCAGGTGAGGGTATCTAAGGATCAATTGCACGTGAAGGACGTGGTAGAGATAGAAGGAACCAACTAAGGGGTCAGTAGTGGGTGACTGGAGCAGCACCATAGGGAGGTCAGGCATCAGGCAGTTATAATTCAGGCCAGGTGCACAACATGGAGTTTCTAGAGGCTGATAATAAGGTTATCCCATGACGTTCAGACGTACTCCATGGGCGTAACCATGAGTTTTCTTATTTTTCTTTTATCATGGCATGTTAAGGCATGTCCGTCTTGAGTGCACTATGTGAACATGATTTATTTAGACTGACTATACATTGTTTATTAGAATTGACACCATTATTAATGAATGATGTATCTATTTATATGTATGAGAAGAATGAGATCATTAGAATCAAGGATGTGGGTTACTTGAGGTTCCTTGGGCATCGGGGCATTAAGGATGCAGGTTACATGAGGTGCAGTGGGAATCCAGGTATCAAGGATGCAGGTTACATGAGATGCATGGCCCGAGTTTTTATCTTGAGAATCCATGGGATGGTGAACCTCATAGAGGTAGACACTGATGTGTTTTGGGTTATATTTGGGTTTTTGGAATAACACAGGAGCACCTAATGAGGTTCATGGGTGACGAGGGGTCACGAGAGAATCTTGATTCTGGAACTAGATCATTGGAAATTTGTTTGATTTATTTTGGTCTAGATTGATCTAGAAGTTTCTTCAACACACTTGGATGGAAAATTCAGGGAAAAATTTCTCTAAGGTGGAATTTTTTAAGAACATGGTTCTAAATTTAAGGTATGGGTCTCTTTTTTTTCTTTTAGTTTCATACTAGTTTTTGAGAAAATAGGGAAAACTATGCAGTTCAAGAAATTTCCATACAACACGCCATATACTCTGATGTACGCACTGTGTGTATGTTATGCATGTTTTGAGTGGTTGTTAACTTAGTACATGTCGTGTGATGACTGTGTAAGAATAACTTAATACATGTTGTGTAATGCTAATTAATACAACATGTATTTTCTTTTCCACATACCGACTATGTACTAGCCACGTGTTGACCCATGTGACACGTCTAAGCCAAGTGATGACCTAGAAACCCATGCCAATCAGAGTGAAAAAAAGCTACTACATGGAATGTAGTCCTTAATACCCACCATGTATTGTTATTTTTATTCGTTTATATGGGAGAGCATCACATCTCTTTTTGAAAACAATCTTCTTATTCTCTGTTTTAGGAGTGTGATGCTATATGTGGCTGAGAACATTTATTCTCCTATATTATTCATCTAACGTCCATTATTAAATCTATTGGTAGATACTGGATCACATCAAGATGGTTAAACCCATGCACCCTATTCCATTCTAGTTACTTAGTTTTAGAAATAGATGTTTCCATCTGAGTAAAATTTCTGGGATTTGATGGAAACGTAGATCTATGAAGATCGATGATGAATTGGAGATTGATATCAGAAGTGCCTACATCTACGAGTCTAAGGTAGGTGGTTCATACCTTGTTTTGTGTTTTCATAATCATTTGGGGGTTGTGTCTTTTTAGAGAAACGGTAGGTATTGAGAGAGACCCATGTTTCACTCTATTAAGTTGAATGTATGCCTTATGGGATGATTTTGGGAATTCCCTTGCCTTGTTATGCTTGAGCAAATCTGTGTTAGAGGGTGTTGCTCATTTGGAAATTTTTACCTAGGTCCAAAATGGTTATAATTGAATTATTTTTATTAAAATTTTGAGTTTAAACTGTTTAAACATGATTGAGTTTATTAGAGGCCTTCCAGACCTCAGTGCTGGTATGTGACCTCATATGGAGGGTGCAATTCAACTGTATAAATTGGTTTACTTGTTTTAATCGATTTATTTTTTATTATATATATCTGTATGTGTGTGTGTGTGATTCTTGATATTACATATTAAGGAACGTTTGGTTTGTGTGGGGCATGGTACAAGTTTTCTTGAGTGATATTGATCACAGGATGGGATTTTCTCAGATTATTTGTATTTTTTGACCATGGGATTGGGCGTCGTGGATGTCGGATTGAGGTAGTTTGACTTTCAGGTTGGGCACAGCCCAGGTTACATGAATGTCAAGGTCATCAGATTCTTGAGTGACATGGTCGTAGGGACATGAGGTGTTAGAGGTTTTATGGCTTGGGATCTAAATTTGGTGATTACCACTCACCCATTATTTGGGTTGTTTGCACATAGATGACTCTGTGATGAGGTGGATTTGACCGCTCATGTGGGTATGGGCCCCTGTATCTTTGGTTCGGTGATTATAGTTTGGGGGTGCTTGTCTTGGATGAATTGTGGATGGTGAGGAGCCTTCATATTGTTTGGGGGTGCATATGGGACTTCGGTACTTGAGACACGATGTGCCATGAGGCACAAGGTTCTAGGTTACTATAACTTGGACATGCCTTCGAGATGTTAGTACTTGAGACATGAGGTGTCATGAGGCTCAGGCTACAAGGCTAAAATTACATTAGAATGCCTTCATAATGTTGTTACTTGAGGCACACAGTGTCAGGTGGTACATGGTGTCAGGTTATATGACTAAGATTCCATCATTGGACGATGCAGTTGATGCTCCCTAGTGGCTGTTGATCACTAGTGGAGGATGTGATTACATTGTGCATCGTACTCATTACTTTCCTTATAAATGCATGCCTACTTAAACATTGATACTAGGTACGCAACATTAGGTGGTATCCTACTGATATTATTCTCACACCCTACACAGGCCCTTCGGGACATGTGTAGACTTTATGGATTTACATATAGGAAAATATCATCTTCAAAAGCTGGATCATATTAACTGTTTCATGGAGATTTTGTATGGAACCTGAGTTCATGCCTAGATGGAGTTTACGTTTTTACTTTCTTCTTGAATCAGTATTCTTACCTTGTTTATTGTAGATACTTTTGGTTAGCCAATGTCTCCCTCATTATATATTGACTTTATATGGATTCATGACTTTTCTGTTCTATTAGTTGATACAAGTGGCTTCAGCATGCTGTTTTTTTTTTACATTCAGCTACGTTTTTTCTATATTGCTTCTGCTGGATTATATGTTATTGATTATGATTCCACTATACAGGTCTGTTTGAAGTATACATAGTCTCTTATTTTAAATTATACATGGATCAGTACTTTACTTATCTTCTAGAGGGTATAGCCTCCCTACTATACCTTTTTACACCTTTGTTGATAGTTGGAAACCTTTGGAATTTGGGGAGGTGCGACTAAGGTTATAACATCCCACCCATTTAGCACTGTTCGGGTGGATGTTATGGTCCGGGACATTACGATGTTACTAATGGATTTATATTCCACACTTAATTCATTTACCTATCCTTTTATGTAAATTTCCACTTTTTTTATTCATACATTTTTGACATGTAAGAATATTGATATTATTTCATCTATTCTTCTTATCATTAGAGATTCCTTGAAAATACATTTTTATATTCAAGTAACTAAATCTTTGATAATAATTGGAGTGTCTAAAATTCATTTTTACCATAAGAATAAAAAAGGATCTCATCATAGATATCGAAGTCCCTATATTTTACCACTTTAAAAGAATTGGTTTTATGTAACAAAATAAAAAATTGATTTTTATTTCAAGATCAATGATAAAACAGGATGCATACATTCCATGTATTGTGATGTTTTATTCATTAATACTAAATTATTAATAATTTTTCTTCTTCAACTCGAGGAATTATCTCTTAATTTGAGTTCAAAGAGTATAGGTAAAGTATTTGTTTAAAAATATATTCCTAAACACCTTATTTTAATTGAAATTTATTTCATCATCCTGTCTCATATTCTTAATTAGGGTCCACTATTGATTATATTGACCATCAAAATGTAGCACTAAAAAACAACCTTTATTGACATGAGAACTACAGAAAATATAATATAATTTCAATTCCATTTATTTATTTCATGAAATTATTGGATTGAATGACCCCATAAAAGAGGGTATACATTTTCACATGAAGGGACCATTTGAGAGTCGTTCCATTCTCAATGTGTTTGGAAGTTTAGCATGATTATTATTACCATTCATGGATTGAATGTTTTATGTGAGAATAACCATGAAATTTTTCAATCTATCTCCTATTAATGTTGGGTTTTCATTAGTATACTCATTACGCTATATTTCAGTCACATTTCTTTTAAGAAACTTCTTGGTTCATTACATTAACTAAAACTAAAAAGGTTTGTATGAGTATCATGAAATAATAATTAGACTAACTAATAATAATATATGGAAAATTGATCCTATTATTTTATAAATGATAGAATAGTCATTTCATTGTATGACATTCAGGGTTCATAAGACATCACATTTGGTTTATTATAGGTTATTTTCTATTCATTCCTTTTATTATTCATATCCCAATCTTAAAAAATATCATAATTATGAAATAATGAAAATTGAAACAACTAAATGACATCATACACAGATAATGCATCATTTAAATAATATAAACATTAAACCATAAAATAAATCATAGTCCAAAACCTATAGGATCAATTTCTTTTGGTATTAGACTCATAACTAAATTATTATAAAATATCTCTAACAACAAACAAGAAATAGACTTTTCACATTTTACACTATTCAAAATATAATCCATAATATTCTTCTTCACAACATGGGGAAATTTAACATGATAAAGGAGACTAAATTCTTGGTGAGGATAAACATGATTGAAAAATATAAAATATATTAACTAAGAATAAGTAGGAAATGTGGCTATGTGAACATAATCAAAGTGTGTGGATATAAACTAAAAGAATCGCACTAAAAAAATCAAGATCATATATCATGATTCATGTATTAAATATTTTGGAATAACATAATTAATGAGTAATTAGAGTGTAGAAACATGAGTTAAAAATAATTAAAACGTATTATAGGAATAATAATTTGGACTATACATAAGAATAAAAAATAGTTACTTATGTCGAGGATCACTGCCAAAAATATCCCCACATAGTGGATAGAATCCCAAAGTGGATTGATTTTACTTCTATATCTATAACATGTCAGCTCATGAAATATAAGTATCCACCACATTCATTCAAGGGATATGTAATTCTGAGCCCACTATTTATATATTTATCTGAGTCCCTTTGTTGTTTTGGATTACTGTATATTACATATAATATCATAAGATAAAAAACATTACCCAGTGTATTTAAGATCTATATATTACCCATATATTTAATAACAAAAAATAATCTATATATTATCACCACATGAACATGAAATAATTTATAAATTCAACATAACATAATTTTCCAATTGTAATGGAACATGTTTCTTGAAAAGTTCAATATAAAAAGGTCATATGATTCCCAAATAAAAAGTTTTGATTGTAAAATTAGTTCATATATTTAAGGAATAATAAGAAAAGTATATTTTCATATATGCAAAACACTTTTCAAAAACATTAAAAATATCTATAATAAATTAGAATAACCATCCATTAAATTTTTAATAAAATTTATTTTTGAATGAAAATAATTTATAAAACACAGGGATTATAAATTACATTGTCAATCCAAGAAAAAAAATTATTATTTATAAATAACATTAATGATGATTTTGGGAAAATGTATTCATACTAAATATGATAAAAATAATCACACTTTTCGCAATTTTCAAGAGATTGTCTAGTCTATCGAATATAGCCTATGTGGAAAATGTTTCCAAATATCCCATTAAAATCACTACAATGAATGTAAAAGTTAATATAAAAAACATTAGAAATAATATATCTATATAGTAGGGAAACCATAAAAAATATTGAAAATATTTGAATAGAGGGGAAAATACTACTAAAAAGGAGATAAGGCCAGTCCTATTTATGATCAGTACTTCAGTTGATTTTTTGAAGAATTTCTTTAAATTAATTATAAACCAATGAATAATCATACGAGAAGAATATAAATTCTTTTAGAGAGAAATAAAATGAAATTTTATATGATGTAAATTTAGTCATATATAATATCAATTTCAAAAATATATTTGTAAAGAAACATTTACATTCACTGTTGAATTCCATGAAAGTTATTTAACCTCAGGTACAATAAGAATAAACATACAAATATCTTATTTTATAGAATTATTATTTTTGTATTAAAATTTATAATCATAACTTATAATCCTTCATTACATATATAAAAACTAGTTATTATTTATTTTTATCATCAAATGTTAATAATTTTGGTTATATCTGGAAAGTTAAGTAATAGATATATCAATAATGATTATTTAATTACATGTTAAATATTTATAGATTATTAAGGATAACATAGTAACTATTTCTCAATTATTTATTGAGTTCCATGTTCATAAGTTGGAATGTATGGGTACGGACCATGATAATGGAACCCATAAAAAAAGTTCAAGAAATTTACTCATAACAATGAGTTACATTATAAGAACTGTTAGTTATTTATGTAATAATTTAAGAACCATGTTCATTACATAAATTAATACTTATTATAATATATTACCAATATTAATTTCTTGGTAATTATTAATTTTTACGATGATTTTGTTGGTATAAAACTATTCATGTACATTTCTAAACCAACTGAAACAAGACCATATTATTCTAGTGAATTTATTGGTGTTTAACTGAATATATAAGTATTAGTTTTATATAATTATAATGATTTCAATAGATAATAATTAGTGTGTATAATGAGGTTTAAAATGAAGTGTTATGATAAGGTAATTAAGAAATATATAAAAGAACTAAGATACAAACATTGATGAATTACTTCTTTCCCACCACGGTTTTATTTGAAATAATATGTTTAGGTATCCAAAAAGGTACTAGAAGCCATCCCATTTTAGAGAAGAGTTATTTATAATAGTAGTGGGTAGATATTAAATATATAACCAATAAAATATAGTAGTTGTTAGGGATATTGGGTGGGTACTATTATGGGGTAATATATGTGGTCATTTCACCAAATATTCATTCCCTATTATATAAAGTTGTAAATTTAAAATGAAAGTAGATAAAAATTGGAAAAATAGTGGATATGGTTCATTAATACCCTTATGAAAAAAAGTTTAGATATGGTTTCATTATATTTTAAGTATTACCACTAATATTAATCCTCTTTAACTCATTTAACCTTTACCGTGGAAACTCAATTTTTACCATAATAAATTATTTTTATTAGACTTTATACATAATTTTAATATGGGGATTAAAAATTTGTAATTAGTTTAATCTAATTTAAAATTAAATGTTAGAAATTTAACATTTAAATGAACTCATAAAATAAATTATAAAGAACAATTTTTTTATAAAAATGACTTTTAAAAAATTTAATGTTCTTAATTCTACATCATATCAATTGAATATAAATTGTGTGTTAGTATATTTGTTCATACATTGAAATATTTTGTTATAATAGTTTGTAATGTGATCAATTTAATTTATTAAGATAAAAATATAGAACATTAAAGAAATATCTTTATAGAATTAAATTATTTTAATAACGACCCATTAAAATTATTCATATATCCAATAATAATTCAATATTTTTTTGGAATAATTGGGATTATACTATTTTGTTGAAATTTTTGAAGCACATCAATTAATTTTTATTTGAAAATGTAAATATTAATGACCTTAAAAAAAGTATATATTTTCAACGAAATATTTTAATTTATTAATCTTATTTCATTCAATTTTTTTATTTTTTGTAATTAATTTACTTTTAATTTTATACAAAAAATTACACAACGTCAATGTACCTATTGAGTAGAAATATATATAATAACCATATATCTGATAGACATATGTCAAACTACCAAATATATAATTGTCATGTTAAATTTCTATATATATATATATCCATACATACATCTCTATAATAATTATTTCTATTTATTTACTTCATTCTAAAAAAAATTATTTATAATGTTTTCCCTAATTTTTATAGTTATAATCAAATTTTATTCTTCAATGAAAATCATGAGGAAAAATATTTCATGTTTATTAGTTTTTTATTTAATAATAGATTGTTCCTCATGCTGTTTTCATAGTAATGTTTCATATTTAATTACAATAATGTCTAAATTTTTCTCATACATTGTAATATTTTTTTTAAATAAAATATTTCATGTATTTTTAATTATTTGTTTCATTTTAAGCATGATATTTAATGAAGCATTTATTTAATGTTGACATTCATTGTAGAATGATGGGTTTTTACAAACCAAAACTCTTAAATGACTATACATTATTGGAAAAAACAACCTAATGAGACACATTTCTAAATTGAAAATAATATAGATCAAGGTTCAACTGCTAGACAAATTCCATAACCCCTTATTGTATGTTAGACCTTCTTTATAATGGAATAATATAAACCCTCAATATTATAGGTGTATTAGGATGGGTGGCTTTTTTGATTCCATACATTTGACTTAGATCCATGGTGTTTTTGGAAAATTCATTCTCATTCGATGAATTAGATTATTTAATGAGGCTAGATATCCTTTCCTTCTAATTCTTATCTATTTATAGAATTTCTATTGCCAAATAACATGTTTTCTTAGAATAATACCAGCGATTATATTCTATATGAAATTAATCATACAAGTCCCTAAGGATCATGTTTCCATGGATTTGTAACATGTCCCAAATGATTATCTTGATATATTCATCTAAAAATGTAATTTATTGATCTTAGGATACAAATGAATACCAAGATTTTGAAAAAGGATGATATTTTGGTCAACTATGAATTTAGAGACCCGAAATTTAGGATTTTGGCTAAATAATTACAACAATAGAATTAAATATTTAATATAATGGAGGATCTTATAATATCATTCCCATTCATATAAGGAGTTACCAATATGGAAACAATACCACTATAGACACCAAAACTCCCAATGATCATTTATTGATTGATTGAATATATTATATAAGTTTATAGGAATGGGATCGTACCCTTTATTCATATTTTCCATTATAAAAAAAAGAATCACTCATGGTGTATAAATTCCCTTAATTTCCCTCTTTGGTTAGTCCACTACCAAAAGAAATGTTTTCTTGATCATTCATTTGATGATTAATAAACCATGTCAATGTTAGGTTATCATTCACTACTGAAATTTTCACATCATCCCAAACATAAAATCAATATAAATAAAAACTTTATAATAGTGAGTATTAATAAATCTATATATGGAGAATATTTAGAAGTATTTTTTGTCAATATAAAATGATTTATCATTGTGTTTTCTTGACCGAGAAAGCTGGAGAGACCCTCTTCTCACCAAAAACCTCTTTCTGTCAAAACATCATTGAATTTCTCCCTTTTATTTTTTAAGATGGATGGATTACTTTTATGAAAACAAGGATACATAACTAATAACACGCTCATTTTCAATCTAAATCCCTACATTTGGGACATATCCAGTAGTATGTCTCTTTAATGGACTTCACATGAAACTAAAACTTATAAAATTTTTACCCCTATTGATCTACCAATGTGAAGTTACATGTCCCCATTTTAATCAATTTTAATGTGATTTATAATCAATTATTTTGAAAGGAATATATGATCTTAAACACTATTTATATATATGATTTCAAGTCATTTAGAATATAAACTCAATTGTCCTCACCTTCATCTAGTTGGATCTCAATTCATTATCAAAATTTCACCTCAATTATAATAAAAACCATTCATTTGTGAGTCCCTTGTAATTCCATTTCACCCTTGATCTGAATGTAATTTTTTTGGTAAAATTTTATTTCCTATGGTTCTTTTTCATGAAATATTTATACACATTACCTACATCATACATGGATACAGTTTAAGGATTAACACATATCAGTTCCTCACAAAATATAATTCCTAATGCTACCATACTCAAACACCATCCTTTGTTCTGTATTTTGGGATATCTACTTAACTAACCCATGAATCTCCATTGATTTAACTGAAATGTGAATCTTATATGGGTTTGAAGATAAATTTACATAGTCTTTGTTTATTTCATTTATGACAACCCTGCTTTTTATTACAACTTAAACATGCTTTATTACATAAAACTTCACTTGATACAACAAAGAAAATCGAGAGGTTTAGTGTCTTTGGGGCTTAGGATCATTACATAAAAACTTAAAACTTGAAATACAACATCTTTATTGAAAACTTACTTTACATGACCACTACATTCCTTCGTACTTAGCATTGCATGGGATAACCTGAGGACATGCATAAGAAAAGGGTGACCTATAAAGCCCAGTAAGGGAGTACACAATGAATAACATGAGGAGTACAATACATGTTAGGAAATAGGAACATCAATAGATCATAAGAGTAACATGATCATAAAGGCATGATAAATCATGATAATCATAACATAGAAATGTGTCAACAACACTTAACATTGAATTAGCATGAGCCAAGGCTCATTGCACATGGAGCATGAGTAAACCCTCATTGCACGTGAAGCACGAGTAAACACTCATTACACTTGAATTATCATGAGTAAACACTCATTTCACATGACGTATCATGATACTATACTTTACCCAATACATTGGAGCGCTATCAGGGCGCACCCTTCTTAAACATTTCATTTCATGCATAAGTGTGCCACATGGATCATAAAACATGGATTCATAAAACATAATCATTTATTCCACGATAAAGGAATGTGGAATTCATACATGAACTTTACAATCAATAAGTACATGTGCATAAAGGTGAATACCCTTGATGGAGAAATGGGCATGGTATTCACTACACAATGACATTGGCTTAGAAAATCGGTGCAATTTCGGCAGCGTAACGGCCTGGCATAAGAATTCATAAAAAAAGGTTGATGAGAGATAAAGGGGTTACTCATCATATTTACATGTAATGGACAGTAAGAAGGTCATATATATACATGTCCCAACAATCTAAATGGAATTTAGATTCATGATAAAAAAGTATTGCTTGAATGTAAAAGAAGAGAGAGAAGTTCCTTTCGGAATTTCGGCATAGTAACGGGTGTACATGGGAGGCATTTAATGAGAGATAAAGGGTTCTCCCATAATTCAAACAATAAGAGGGAAGTATTGAGGAGGTTCGAAACCATACTCCAACATTCATAATTGAAATAAAAATGGCAATACAACTTAAAGAAAATTGAAAAAAATGAGAAAGGAAGAAAAAAAACCTTACTTGGAAGTGTGCTTCCAAAGGCTAGAGAGAGGCTTGTGAGAGGCTTCTTGGGAGCTTGGGGCACCTTGAGAGGATTATAGAGAGAGTAGGTCATAGATTGGACGAACTACAATGGCTTTGAGTGAGGAGGAAGTGGGAGCTTGGGTGGGTTTATATAGGAAAGGTGAGGGAATTCTTTATTATTTAGGTTTGGGACCACTTATATTAAAATAATCCAAACCACAAACCATCCCATGTTATTTGCCCATGGTTTCTAGAAAAGGAAAGAGGAAAACAATATTTTACAAGTCCAAGGTCCGAACGGATTAAAAAATTAGGGTTGCTTATGTGGAGGTGAGTCACACTCCCATGGAAATTAATTTAAAAAGGCAAAGTGTTGAATAAGTCTTGAGGGCTCCATTAATGCTTTGAAAACTAAGTCAAACAAACCCAAAACCTCATTATTTTAATGATAAAACACATATTGGACGAACATAAGGATTATGGTATTTTATTACATCACCATTGGGTCATTATGATGTCATAAAACACATTATATATTTAAATGGTATTTAATTTTTACCCAAAAATTTGACTGTCTCAGAAAATTATGAAAAATTCACCGTTGGATAATTTCGACGTCCTGATTCCAAAAATAATATTTATTTTATCTAAATAATTTTCTAAATATGTGAATTTTCACTTTTAAAATAAAAATCGACATTTATAAAAAATTCACGGGTTTTGACAGAAATGGCTTTCAAACCTTAATAAAAATTTTAATTGCATTCATAAAATTATAAGATCATTTATATTTAATAAAAATTAATTTAATATTAATAATAATATTTTATTAAAATATTATTTAATTCAAAAATCCTTTAATTTAATAAAATATAATTCTTAATTAAATAATAACTAAAAACACCATTTGTACTTGAAAAACTAATTACAAGGTATCAAAAATGACTAGAAATTATATTCATTATTATATACAAAAATAATGTACATGAACATGGTGCTACTTATTTGTTACATAACCCCTTAAAATAGCCGCATAAGACCTAAGGGTAAGGTGTGCGATGGTGATAGACTCTTAGGGCGGCTCGGATAACATCGCTTGAGTGGTAATCTCTATCAACTTTCACTTTTCCCGTAGATGGTCCCGTTCAAGCTTGACATAATGAAGCTCAGCTTGGGATTGGTCAAGGGCGAAGCCCAAAGACGCCAACTCTTTTCCGAGCTCCGACAAATGGGCTTCGTAAGGGGCAATTCTACTGGATGAGGCCATCGCTTCCTTTGTCTGAGTAGAAATGGGTTCGTTAAAGCCTTATATTTATACTACTCAGATGATCACTGTTCAATGGCTATAAAAGTAACGGTCACAAATCTTAACGTAAAACTAAAGAATTTGAAATCTTATAAAAACATTTTTCATAAAGGAAAATTTAACTGGATCAAGAGGGATTTTTCATTAATGAAACTTTGGGCCGTTACAATATTCCCCCCTTAAGAAATTTCTCCCTCGAAATTTTCCTTTTCCCACACTAAAAAAAATGTGGGTAACTCAGCTTCATCTTATCCTCCGACTCCCAAGTTGCTTCTTCAAACTTGTGGTTTCTCCACAACACCTTGACGAGGGGCATTGTCTTATTTCGTAGAACTTTTTCTCTACGATCTAAGATCTTCACTGGTTGCTCCTCATAAGAAATATCATCTTCCAATTGTACCACATCGGAAGAGAGTACATGTGAAGGGTCCGGTATGTACTTCCTTAAGAGGGATACATGAAAGACATCTTGCACCTTGGCCATAATAGGTGGAAGTGCTAGTCAATAGGCCACAGCCCCAACACGATCAAGAATCTCGAAAGGGCCGATGTACCTTGGACTTAACTTCCCTTTCTTTCCAAACCTCATGACCTTCTTCCACGAAGATATGTGTAAAAACACCATGTCTCTGACTTTAAACTCAAGGTCTCGTCGACGATTATCGTCATAACTCTTCTGTTGACTTTGGGCTGCCTTGATATGTTGCTGAATGGTTTTCACCTTCTCCACCATTTCTTCGACCATTTCTGGTCCAAGCAGCTTACGTTCACCGACCTCATCCCAACATGCCGGTGTTCTACACCTTTTCCCATACGGGGCTTCATATGGTGCCATTTGGATGATCGAGTGGATACTATTATTATAAGAGAACTCAACCAGAGGAAGATATTGATCCCATCCTCCTTTAAAGTCCATTGAGCACGCTCTCAACATATCCTCAAGTGTTTGGATAGTCCGCTCGGATTGGCCATCAGTTTGAGGATGATTGGTCGTACTGAAGTTCAGTTCAGTATTCAGAGCTTGTTGAAGACTCTTCCAAAACTTATAGGTGAATCTTGGATATCGGTCAGAAACAATAGATAGTGGTACTCCAAGCAACCGTACCACATCCCTGATATATATCTGTGCCAGTTGATCCAAAGAGAAATCCTCTCGAATAGAAATGAAGTGTGCAGTCTTTGTAAGACGATCCACAACAACCCAGATTGCATTGTTGCCTTTGGATGTCCTTGGAAGTCCAGTGACAAAGTCCATGGTGATGTTCTCCCATTTCCATTCTGGTATGGGCAATGGTTGCATCATCCCCTTATACTTCTGCCTCTCTGCCTTCACTTGCTGACACACCAGGCACTTTGATTATATTCAGCAATCTCCTTCTTCATATTATCCCACCAAAAGTTTTCTCGGAGATCTCGATACATCTTTGTGCTCCCTGGGTGAATAGAGAAATTTGAACTATGTGCATCATCCAAAAGTTCCTTCTTCATCTCCGAACTTGATGGAACACATAGTCTTTTCCCAAACCGCACAATTCCTTCTTCATTAACATTAAACTCTAAGGATTTTCCCTTTTTGATAGCTTCCACTTTTTCTTAGATTCCCACATCATCCTTTTGAGCATACTTTAACCTTTCCAAAAGAGATGTTTGAGCAATCATTTGTGAAAGGATTGATGATGTTCCCTTCTTTATGATTCCCACATCCATCTTCATTAAGTCTAAGAAGATTGGATCCTTCTCAATCCTCATCATTGATAGAATCGCTGGATCCTTTCTACTTAGGGCATCTGGCACCTTGTTCGCTTTCCCAGGGTGGTAATGTATTGAATAGTCATAATCCTTGATGAGCTCTATCCATCTTCTCTGGCACATATTAAGCTCTTTCTGTGTGAATATATATTTAAGACTCTTGTGGTCATTATATATCTCAAATTTCTCTCCATAGAGATAATGCCGCCAGATTTTCAAGGAAAAGATCACCGCCGCCAACTCCAGATCATGCGTTGGATAGTTTCACTCATGGATTTTCAACTGCCTTGATACATAGGATATCACTTTATCATTCTTCATCAGCACACATCCTAAGCCCTTCTTCGAAACATCACTGAATACCACAAAAAGCTCCCCACTTGTGGTTAAAGTGAGCACGAGTGCAGTGATAAGCCTCCTTTTCAACTCCTTGAAGCTTTCTTCGCATTCATCACTCCAATCAAACTTTACTCCCTTTCGAGTTAGCTTGGTAAGAGGGTTGGACAATCGTGAGAAATTTCTCACAAATTGTCGATAATATCCATCTAACCCCAAGAAGCTACGGATATCAGTTACCGATGTTGGCCTCGGCCATCCCTCAATTGCATCTGTTTTAGAGGGGTCCACAGATATCCCATTGCTTGTGATGATATGGCCCAAGAATGAGACCTCCTTCAACCAGAACTCACACTTGTTGTACTTGGCATAGAGCTTCTCCTTGCGCAAAGTCTCCAGTACAGTTCTTAAATGCTCCTCATGGTCCTCCTTGGTTTTGGAGTATATTAGAATATCATCTATAAAGACTACCACAAATTTGTCTAGGTAATCTCTAAAGACTCTATTCATAAATTACATGAATATTTCTAGAGCAATGGTGAGTCCGAAAGGCATTACTATGAATTCATAGTGCCCGTACCTTGTACGAAAAGCAGTCTTGGGGATATCTTCCTTCTTCACCCTTACTTGATAATATCCCGACCGCAAGTCCACCTTGGAGAAGTATTGTGCTCCACGCAGCTGATCAAACAAGTCATCTATTCTTGGGAGAGGATACTTGTTCTTTATCGTGATTTTGTTAAGTTCACGATAATCTATGCAAAGCCGCATTGACCCATCCTTCTTCTAGACGAAGAGGACTGGTGCACCCCATGGCGATGCACTTGGGCGTATAAACCCTTTATCCAGATTCTCCTGTAGTTGTTTCTTCAGATCTTCAAGCTTAACAACAGCCATTCTATATGGAGTCTTGGATATTGGTAGCGCCCCAGGTATAAGTTCAATTGAGAACTCAACATCTCTTCTTGGAGGAAGACCAGGAAGTTCCTCGGGAAATACTTCAGTGAATTCCCTCACAATAGGCATTTTTCCAAGGGTGGTTTCTTCCTTGGACTCAATCATCTGAGCCAAATATGCATGCTCATAAGGCAGTAATATCCATGCTTGAGATGGTGGAGCTAAAGGAGATTCATCTTCCTCCTAACACTTGTAAAGAATCGGGGGTCGATTCTCCATATGGAGTGTGATTTCCCTCTCCCGACAATTTATGTTGGCTCTATATAAGGAAAGCCAATCCATGCCAAGAATTGCATCAAATTCCACCAAAGGGAGTATGATGAGGTTCACCGGGAAATTCAATCCATATATTATAATAGGGGAGGACTTATACTCAGGGGATTCAATGATTGCCCCATTTTTCGTACTCACCGACATCTTTACTTCCATGATTTGTGGTGGTGCAGGGATTATTCTACTAAACTTTTGAGATATAAAAGAATGCGTAGAACCTGAATCAAAAAGTACATTCGCTATTCTTGAATGAATAACTAGCGTACCTGTCACCACTTCGTTGTCGGGGTTCACATCGGAAAAAGTGATGGCAAAAGTTCTTCCTTGCTGTCTTGGAGGTTGCTGGTTGCCTCTGATAACCCTTGGATTAGGGAACTAATTTGCAAAATGACCCGGTTCTTTTCATTTGTAGCATTGAACAACGCGTTGAGGTTCGAACGGAGTGTTCCTCTCCTCTGTCGCAGTCGCGGGTCCTTCTTGATGATAGTTAACAGCTAGGTGCCCTTCTCTTCCACACCTGAAGCATTTTCTTGTCCCCTTAAGGCAATTTCTAGGGTGCTTCTTTCCACACATTTGGCAAGTGGGGTGCTGGAACTTCTTAGCGCCGTTGGATTTATCCATCGGACCACCAGCATTGAAGTCCACCTTACGCTTCTTTTCCCCATGATACCCCTGTGATTCTCCGATCTCCATTTCAACCTTGAGGGCACATCGGACAATTTTCTCATAGCTGTCGAAGTCACGGATCGCTAATGCTTTCCGCAAGATAGGCTTCAGCCCACCAAAGAAGCGGTCAACCTTGTATTCGGGGGGTAATGACAAAGCCGGAAGCGTATCGTGCAAGCCTTGTGAAGTTTGCCTCGTACGCTCCCACAGATTCTTCATCTTTCTTCTTGAGGGAAAGGAAGTCCCTTTCCATCTTAAGATGGAGGGTGCGTGGAAAATATTTATCGAAAAACATCTTCCGGAATTCTTTCCATTCCAAAGCCTCGATCTCCTCCTCAGGCTTCGTATTTTTTATCAACGTCCACCATTGATCAGCTTCACCCTCCATACGATAATCCACCAAGAGAACCTTCTCTTGTTCAGAACATTGAAGGATAGAGAAGATCTTTTCAATGGAGTTGATCCATTGATCAGCGATCGTGGGATCATATGATCCACTAAAAGTAGGAGGCCTTTGTCTCATGAAGCTCTCGATAGTGACTTGTTCTTTCTTAGGGGGGTTGAACGTTCTTCTTGACCTGTGTTTCTATTCAAAACTTGAGTTAGCTGAGAGAGAAGCGTGAAAAAGTTCGCGATTCCCGCTCCCATTGGATTGAGCATCTCATTAGTACAATCATCACACTGATCTTCACAACGGTTGTTAGCCCGAGTTCTCCTATTACCGGCCATTGGCTGGAATAAAAGGAAAGTTAGGGGTAACACATAAAGGGTAATCCAAAGACAAAAGTTGATGACTTATAAATAAACTTTAATCTCTTTAACTCGTGAGTCTATAGGATTCAATCCAGGCTTTTAATGATCTTCCTTCTAACATATATTCTTAGGGGAATTTTTCCCTTAATAAGGGTTCATACTAAGATTGTGAATTTATCAAAACATATCCCCCGGGAGTGTCATAACCAAGAGTGCAGCAAGGCCCGTTGTTGTGCACCAGTTCCCGTTCGAGTCTAGCTCAAAGCGGTGTTTTCGAGTTTTACCCCTAGGATACATCTGTGCCAGAGCCGCCTCTACCTGCTCGTATTCAGACAGGGATGTATTTGTTTGAAAAACCACTTACTTAGTATTTACCAAAACTTAGGGATGTTTTTATTATACTTAGTCTTGTATTTAAGTCTTTACTAGGGTTTCTTAATCCCAAAAATAAATAAACCTATCCTCTGATACTGAAGTGCATTGTGTTGCATTTGTTGTCAATGAGGCATGAAGTTGTCTTGGAATGAATGGAAGTCAAGGAATGTCAAGAGGTGAATGACAAAGGTTGTGATGGTGTTGGTGGTGAAGGAGAATGGCCATGGTACTAAGATGCATGTCACTTAGTAGATTCACTAAGTGGTATTGGAAATTGTGGTTGCAATATTCTCCATGTAAATCTGACGATTGTTGAGCTGATCATTAAGTTCCAAGAACTTGTATCAACTGGATACAAAGTCACAACATGATTAGAAGACCATGCATTGTCTTCACAATGCATGAGGAGTTGAAAGGAGTTCCATCCACAACTACTAAGTGGATGATGTGCATTAATGAAGTCCATGCACTATCACTTAGTGCATGTGAACTTGAAGATGATCCAACTTGATCTCTGATTAGATCAATAAAGCACTTTGAATAAATTAAGTGATTCAGGAGTTCGGTTGAAGAAGAAGAACCTTCAAGAATTCACTCCTAAGTAATGAGTATATGTTGAGGAGATTTGAGGAATTCTAATGAAGAAGAGAAGTGGCTTGGAATGTGGAATTTGGCTTATACTCATGGAGGACTTTGTTTTTGACAAAGTCTTATTCTATACTTTGCCAAAAAAAAATATATGGCCAGCCCGTGAGCACCTTGTGGGTTCAACCCCAAGGCTCATGTGGGCCTAAGGCGCCACGCCCAAGGGGGAACCCGTGGGGCGAGCTCAGGGCGGCAGGGGCGCACCCGCAGACACCACAGAGGCGCTGGGGCACGCCCGGAGGAGCGCAGTGTGCATAGTGGGCGCTAGGAGCGCGCCCGCAGGAGCAGAGATTGGGCGCAGAGCGCGCCCGCAGGGAGAACACGGTGCGGGGCGGCACCGTGGAGGGAGGAGTTCAATTGTGGAGTAGCCGGCAGCGCCAGGGTGATAAAGCGCGAGAATTCTGCGGCCCGTTTCGATGTGGGACGCGGAAAAATTCCCGGGAGCGAATCTGAGCCGCTCGATTGATCGCGCGCTTGATCTGCGCCGCACGATCCATCCGCGGCGCCCCGATCTGATCCAAGCCATCGAAGCCTTTTTGATCACCGCATCCGACGGCTCCCGGCTTATCTTCATCCTCGAGCTCGACCGAAGCCTCCCGCGAGCCTCCGTCGAACCAAGAGCAACCCGACGACGGTTTTTGAGCTCCCGGCCACCTCTGAGTAAACCGAAGCCTCCACTGTGATCGTCTGGCCAAGACGAACTGTTCCATGCTTAAAAAGTGGGCTTGCATGCAACGAGAGAAGGATTCGAGATTTGGCCGAAGGCAAACCGAAGGTGCCGAGGCCAGTTGGTGTTCGTGCTTTGCATGCATGGATTGGAATTAAAGAGGCCGTGCATGCGTTCAAAGTCGCATGCACGTGGAGAAAATTAAGGAAAGAACCCGCGGTGGAAACTGAGGAGAAAAACAAGATTTCACCGAATCTTGAAAACCCGAAAACTTCGGGTGTTTGAAGTTATTTCTACGTGGATGAACCGCCTCTGCCTCGTCTATAAAAGAAGAGCCTAAGGCTCCAAAGATTTTTGCTGAAGTTCTTGTTGAAGATGTGTGTCCCGCGAAGCCTCTGCCTCGCGAAGTAGAAGCCCCGCGCAAGTTATTTGCGCGGCTGTTGTCCTGGTGCCACCCGAGGCCCGAAGGAGTCCCCTGTGCGCCTCACTTGCGCATCAGGAAGAGCTCTCTCTGCCCGCACACTTGCGCGGCAGGAGTAGCTTGCGCGCCCAAGGTGTCCTCACACCTGTGGCTTGCGCGACCCGCGACCAGTGCACACTTGCACGCCCTTGTGGAAGTGGCACTTGCGCACCCGAGCCTCCTTGCACTCAAGTGCTTGAGGACTTGCGCGATAGTGGGAAAGAAGAGGAGGAGGCCCTTGCACCTCGCACCCTGTGTGCTTGCTACACCAAGAACATCCTACGGGCAGTAGGTGTGCAAAGCAAGAAGAGCCGAGGCTTTGCCTCTTGTGTGTGCAAAGTAAAAGTTGAAGGCCGAGAGGAAGTGTGTGCAAAAGCAAAATACAAGTGGAGGTCGTAGCCTTGTGTGTGTGCAAGAAGAGAAGGAAGGCCGTGGCTGTGTGTGTGCATAAGGAGGAAGACCACACTATTTGTGTGTGTGCAATGAAAGTGAAGGCCGTGGCATTTTGTGCCTTTTGTGCATAAAGAAAAAGAGGAGGCCGTAGCCCTTGTGTGTAAAAAATGAAGAACCAAGTGTGTGCATAAGTGAAGTGCACACTTTGAAGAAGATTAAAAGAACAAGGAAGTGAGTGTGCTTTGCAAGTGAAGTAGGCCAAGCTCAAGTGTTTGCCAAAGTGAAGAAGTTTTGTGTGCAATGAGATAAGGAGGCCGAACCTATGTGTGTGCACTAAGTGAAGTGTGTACAGACTTAGAAGAAGGAGAAGAGGAAACTCACACTATTGTATAACACACATTCAAGTGTGTAAGCAAATTGAATTAAGTGTGTGAAGTTCAGTGAAGGTGTGTGCTTAAAGATACTACACCCTTTGTGGGTCTACTGCACTAAGAAGAGGAAAGGAAGAGTGCATGCATGCATGCATGCACGTGCACACGTGAACAGTGCTAAATCAGTGGTTTGCAAGTGAGACTGGACCAGACCGAAAATAAAGATATTATTTGTCTGAGCATTCAGTAATTGGAGAGAAGTCGGGTCATCCTTAGAAGAAGGTGATAAAGCCCGAGCTAGATGAGAAGACCTGTTCACCACAAGTGATCAGAAGAAGAGCAAGGCCAGCAGCCTTTATCCCAGGCTGCTGAGGATACTTGAAGAACTTAAAGAGAAGAAGAGCTACTCGTGTGACTCGAGGAGCCAAGAGAAGACCCTGTGGGACTCAGGGAGAAGAAGTCTTCAGTGGGATTCTAGAGCAGGCCAGTGGGACTCTGGTAACACTGTGGGACGCAGTATAAAGACCCTCCTGTGGGACTCAGGAGAGATACAGTGGGACTCTGTATCGACCATTGTAATTTTAACAGGTTATAATGGAGAATCCATGCTGGGAGAGCATGGCAAGGATGTAGGCCTTTGGTGCCGAACCTTGTAAATCCTTGTGTCCTGTGCCTTTTCATTACTTCATTATCCGGGAAAGGTTGAGAGATACAAGAAGAGTGGATCGAGGCTTTAACCAGCCATAGAGGTTTAATTGATAAAGAATCAATTAGTAAAAAGTTTTAAGGGATCACTGATTCACCCCCTCCCCCTCTCAGTGATTCACACTGATCTGGGCACTTCAATTGGTATCAGAGGGAGGTTACCTCTAAAAGATCCAAGGGAGTCTTTATGGAGTGCAGATTTGAGGAAACGAGCAACCAGCCTCAAATGGAGATATCTGTCAAGACTCAGAAAAATAGAAAGAAGAAACAGGACAAGAAGATGAAGAAGAAGGTTGCTGCAATCAGAGAAACTTCTTCTATGGAAAGAAATGTGAAAGTCACATCAGATGACAATTCCTTTTATCATTCTTCTGATGAAGCCTGTCCTAGCTGTGATGAAGTTGAAATAATGAATGATCTTCAGAGTGCACTCAAATATCTTCAGAAGACAGTTCCCATGGAAGTGGAAAAGTGTATAGCTACAGGCATCCATGATCTTCATGAAGAAAAATCACAGTTAGAAGAAGAAGCCAATGCTATGGAAGATCAGCTGGCTAAAAGGGTTGGCATAACCAACACTCTCAGAAAGCTGGTGAAGGCCAAAGATGAAACTGTTTCCCTTTGTAATGAAAGATATGAAGACACTGCTGAAGAATTGCAGAGAAGCCTTTCTGAGAAAGAATTCTTTAAAGTAATGATCAAAGATGTTTTCCATGCACTGGAAAAGAGGCATAAAGTATCAATGGTTGTCAGAGATGCTCAACTTGAAGAAAAAGTCAAATTGGTGAAGGAGCTTGACAACTCATTGCTTGAAATGAAGAAGGTGCATGATGACCAGATGAAGCAGCTGGAAGAGAAATGGGAAGAAAGGATAAGAACTATTGAGGATGAGAAGAACTCCCTCAATATGAAATGCTTAGAATTGGAGGTGATATTGAAAAATCTGCAATCACCCAAAGCTGAATCCTCCCAGTCAGCTGAAAGAATAAATGTTGCTACTCAAGTGAACCTTGAGTAGGATGATTCTAAGAGAAAGACATCCTCTAATAAAAGTGCAACATCTTCTAGAAAGAAGGTACCATCCATACCATCTTGTACTCATGCTTCTAAAAGTGTTTATACTAAAAGTGCAGGATGGAAGAATGAATCCAAACAAGTATGGATGAAGACAGTGAAGAAAGAGAGCTCTCCTGAAACAGCACAACAGGTCAAGAAAAGTACCCTACAATCAGAAGGACTGAAGAGGTCAAGATTCGTGGGACAATTCTGGTGTTGTAACAAGTATGGGCATTGTGCAAAGGATTGTTGGTACAATCCACTGAATGCCAAAGCACAGAGGAAGCCCATGCCAAGGGGGAGCAAGCCAGAAGGAAATAAGCAACATCCACAGGTCCAGAGACATCTGTTTACTGCAAATAGATTTGGATTACTTGACAACATCTGGGATGATTGCAAAAGTGGTCAAATAGATACATGTCAATCTCCAACTGTATCCAGAGCTCAAAAGAAGAAAAGATCACAGAACCTGGCTAAGAGAGATTCCTTGGGAAGCAAGAAGAAAGTAGAAAATGCTCCCAAGAAGTGTTTTAGAAATGAAGAGAAGTCCTTGGAGTCTGAGTCCAAGAAGGGTGATGCATCCAGAAGGACCACCAAGAAATGCTTCTACTGTGGAAAGAAAGGGCATATCATGGATCTTTGTAAAGAAGCCATGAAATTCAATAGAGGCAGACTGAACTCAAACAGACAATCAATCCAGAAGAAGCAGAAGGGATTGATTGAAAACAAGTTGCCTAAGAAAGGTAGCTTGACAGCATCTAAGGAACCATGTGAAACTTCCAGAACTGTGGCCACTCTTCCAAATGATATACTTGTCATATGGCCACATCAGTTGCAACTTGCCAGAGAACTACAAAGAGCTGAAGATGAAGCTCTGGCATTTGCTAAAGCAAAAGGGAAGAAAAAGATTTCACATGAAGATGGGTTGAGATCCACACCAGCACAATCATCACTGAAGATCAAATGTGCAAGTGTGAAGACTGGTGAAAATGGGACATCTCGGTTGAGATAATCTTCTCAGCCTTGTTGTTCACATTGATGAACCAAGGAGGTCCCATCTTATTCCCTTATACACTTGTATTTACATGTTCTAACATTGCAGGGAATTTAAGATGACGATCATTCTCATCTGGAGGATGGTTTGGACAGAATGGAGTGCACCCCTTGAGGGGGAGAAAATCTGAAGAAGATGATGTTCTAAAATTAATATCATCTTGAGAAAGTGAAGGTATTCCAATCATACTTTCATCCCTTGTTTCTTAATTGAGTTTATCTTGTCAATTAAGGGGGAGTATGGATTGAAGACAAATGGATGAAAGGGGGAGCCTTATCTTTGCACTGAACTTTCTAATGAGTTTTGTGAAGTATGTGCAGGATTTAGCAATTCATTGTTATACCTGAAAAATTTCAAACCCCTAAGCATGATCTCACATGTGTAGAGAAATATGGACAGCTTTGAATTCCATGGTCATATCACTCTTGTTTTCTACACCGGGATTGCCCAAGTAGACTTAGAGTTGATTTACTAAATGTTCTTTGCTAAAGAGAACATGTGACATCATCCCTCTCCTAGTGATTTTCAAGAAGATGCTTTTATAAGGGAGGAATAGATTTTTGAAAGAGAACCACACCACACCTTTGCATTTGATTGCCAATAAGGGGGAGAAAATATTGGCACACATATTGACCCATTCATATGTGCTGAAGGAGTGTATTGACAACAAATACAAAGGGGGAGATTGAAGTGCATTGTGTTGCATTTGTTGTCAATGAGGCATGAAGTTGTCTTGGAATGAATGGAAGTCAAGGAATGTCAAGAGGTGAATGACAAAGGTTGTGATGGTGTTGGTGGTGAAGGAGAATGGCCATGGTACTAAGATGCATGTCACTTAGGAGATTCACTAAGTGGTATTGGAAATTGTGGTTGCAACATTCTCCATGTAAATCTGACGATTGTTGAGCTGATCATTAAGTTCCAAGAACTTGTATCAACTGGATACAAAGTCACAACATGATTAGAAGACCATGCATTGTCTTCACAATGCATGAGGAGTTGAAAGGAGTTCCATCCACAACTACTAAGTGGATGATGTGCATTAATGAAGTCCATGCACTATCACTTAGTGCATGTGAACTTGAAGATGATCCAACTTGATCTCTGATTAGATCAATAAAGCACTTTGAATAAATTAAGTGATTCAGGAGTTCGGTTGAAGAAGAAGAACCTTCAAGAATTCACTCCTAAGTAATGAGTATATGTTGAGGAGATTTGAGGAATTCTAATGAAGAAGAGAAGTGGCTTGGAATGTGGCATTTGGCTTATACTCATGGAGGACTTTGTTTTTGACAAAGTCTTATTCTATACTTTGCCAAAAAAAAAAATATGGCCAGCCCGTGAGCACCTTGTGGGTTCAACCCCAAGGCTCATGTGGGCCTAAGGCGCCACGCCCAAGGGGGAACCCGTGGGGCGAGCTCAGGGCGGCAGGGGCGCACCCGCAGACACCACCGAGGCGCTGGGGCACGCCCGGAGGAGCGCAGTGTGCATAGTGGGCGCTAGGAGCGCGCCCGCAGGAGCAGAGATTGGGCGCAGAGCGCGCCTGCAGGGAGAACACGGTGCGGGGCGGCACCGTGGAGGGAGGAGTTCAATTGTGGAGTAGCCGGCAGCGCCAGGGTGATAAAGCGCGAGAATTCCGCGGCCCGTTTCGATGTGGGACGCGGAAAAATTCCCGGGAGCGAATCTGAGCCGCTCGATTGATCGCGCGCTTGATCTGCGCCGCACGATCCATCCGCGGCGCCCCGATCTGATCCAAGCCGTCGAAGCCTTTTTGATCACCGCATCCGACGGCTCCCGGCTTATCTTCATCCTCGAGCTCGACCGAAGCCTCCCGCGAGCCTCCGTCGAACCAGGAGCAACCCGACGACGGTTTTTGAGCTCCCGGCCACCTCTGAGTAAACCGAAGCCTCCAATGTGATCGTCTGGCCAAGACGAACTGTTCCATGCTTAAAAAGTGGGCTTGCATGCAACGAGAGAAGGATTCGAGATTTGGCCGAAGGCAAACCGAAGGTGCCGAGGCCAGTTGGTGTTCGTGCTTTGCATGCATGGATTGGAATTAAAGAGGCCGTGCATGCGTTCAAAGTCGCATGCACGTGGAGAAAATTAAGGAAAGAACCCGCGGTGGAAACTGAGGAGAAAAACAAGATTTCACCGAATCTTGAAAACCCGAAAACTTCGGGTGTTTGAAGTTATTTCTACGCAGATGAACCGCCTCTGCCTCGTCTATAAAAGAAGAGCCTAAGGCTCCAAATATTTTTGCTGAAGTTCTTGTTGAAGATGTGTGTCCCGCGAAGCCTCTGCCTCGCGAAGTAGAAGCCCCGCGCAAGTTATTTGCGCGGCTGTTGTCCCGGTGCCACCCGAGGCCCGAAGGAGTCCCCTGTGCGCCTCACTTGCGCATCAGGAAGAGCTCTCTCTGCCCGCACACTTGCGCGGCAGGAGTAGCTTGCGCGCCCAAGGTGTCCTCACACCTGTGGCTTGCGCGACCCGCGACCAGTGCACACTTGCACGCCCTTGTGGCAGTGGCACTTGCGCACCCGAGCCTCCTTGCACTCAAGTGCTTGAGGACTTGCGTGATAGTGGGAAAGAAGAGGAGGAGGCCCTTGCACCTCGCACCCTGTGTGCTTGCTACACCAAGAACATCCTACGGGCAGTAGGTGTGCAAAGCAAGAAGAGCCGGGGCTTTGCCTCTTGTGTGTGCAAAGTAAAAGTTGAAGGCCGAGAGGAAGTGTGTGCAAAAGCAAAATACAAGTGGAGGTCGTAGCCTTGTGTGTGTGCAAGAAGAGAAGGAAGGCCGTGGCTGTGTGTGTGCATAAGGAGGAAGACCACACTATTTGTGTGTGTGCAATGAAAGTGAAGGCCGTGGCATTTTGTGCCTTTTGTTCATAAAGAAAAAGAGGAGGCCGTAGCCCTTGTGTGTACAAAGTGAAGAACCAAGTGTGTGCATAAGTGAAGTGCACACTTTGAAGAAGATTAAAAGAACAAGGAAGTGAGTGTGCTTTGCAAGTGAAGTAGGCCAAGCTCAAGTGTTTGCCAAAGTGAAGAAGTTTTGTGTGCAATGAGATAAGGAGGCCGAACCTATGTGTGTACACTAAGTGAAGTGTGTACAGACTTAGAAGAAGGAGAAGAGGACACTCACACTATTGTATAACACACATTCAAGTGTGTAAGCAAATTGAATTAAGTGTGTGAAGTTCAGTGAAGGTGTGTGCTTAAAGATACTACACCCTTTGTGGGTCTACTGCACCAAGAAGAGGAAAGGAAGAGTGCATGAATGCATGCATGCACGTCCACACGTGAACAGTGCTAAATCAGTGGTGTGCAAGTGAGACTGGACCAGACCGAAAATAAAGATATTATTTGTCTGAGCATTCAGTAATTGGAGAGAAGCCGGGTCATCCTTAGAAGAAGGTGATAAAGCCCGAGCTAGATGAGAAGACCTGTTCACCACAAGTGATCAGAAGAAGAGCAAGGCCAGCAGCCTTTATCCCAGGCTGCTGAGGATACTTGAAGAACTTAAAGAGAAGAAGAGCTACTCGTGTGACTCGAGGAGCCAAGAGAAGACCCTGTGGGACTCAGGGAGAAGAAGTCTTCAGTGGGATTCTGGAGCAGGCCAGTGGGACTCTGGTAACACTGTGGGACGCAGTATAAAGACCCTCCTGTGGGACTCAGGAGAGATACAGTGGGACTCTGTATCGACCATTGTAATTTTAACAGGTTATAATGGAGAATCCATGCTGGGAGAGCATGGCAAGGATGTAGGCCTTTGGTGCCGAACCTTGTAAATCCTTGTGTCCTGTGCCTTTTCATTACTGCATTATCCGGGAAAGGTTGAGAGATACAAGAAGAGTGGATCGAGGCTTTAACCATCCATAGAGGTTTAATTGATAAAGAATCAATTAGTAAAAAGTTTTAAGGGATCACTGATTCACCCCCTCCCCCTCTCAGTGATTCACACTGATCTGGGCACTTCAGATACTAACTATGACAACCCTGCTTTTTATTACAACTTAAACATGCTTTATTACATAAAACTTCACTTGATACAACAAAGAAGATCGAGGGGTTTAGTGTCTTTGGGGATTAGGATCATTACATAAAAACTTAAAACATGAAATATAACATCTTTATTGAAAACTTCCTTTACATGACCACTACATTCCTTCGTACTTAGCATTGCTTGGGATAACCTGAGGACATGCATAAGAAAAGGGTGAGCTATAAAGCCCAGTAAGGGAGTACACAATGAATAACATGAGGAGTACAATACATTTTAGGCAATAGGAACTTCAATAGAGCATAAGAGTAACATGAGCATAAAGGCATGATAAAGCATGATAATCATAACATGGAAATGTGGAAACAACACTTAACATTGAATTAGCATGAGCCAAAGCTCATTGCACATGGAGCATGAGTAAACCCTCATTGCACTTGAAGCACGAGTAAACCCTCGTTGCACTTGAATTAGCATGATTCAACACTCATTGCACATGAAGTATCATGATACTATACTTTACCCAATGCATTGGAGCGCTATCAGGGCGCACCCTTCTTAAACATTTCATTTCATGCATAAGTGTGCCACATCGATCATAAAACATGGATTCATAAAACATAATAATTTATTCCACGATAAAGGAGTGTGGAATTCATACATGAACTTTATAATCAATAAGTACATGTTCATAAAGGTGAATACCCTTGATGGAGAAATGGGCATGGTATTCACTACACAATGACATTGGCTTAGAAAATTGGTGCGATTTCGGCAGCGTAACGGCCTGACATAAGAATTCATAAAAAAGGTTGATGAGAGAGAAAGGGGTTACTCATAATATTTAAATGTAATGGACAGTAAGAAGGTCATATATATACATTTCCCAACAATTGAAATGGAATTTAGATTCATGATACAAAAGTATTTCTTGAATGTAAAAGAAGAGAGAGAAGTTCCTTTCGGAATTTCGGCATAGTAACGGGTGTACATGGGAGGCATTTAATGAGAGAGAAAGGGTTATCCCATCATTAAAACAATAAGAGGGAAGTATAGAGGAGGTGCGAAACCATACCCCAACATTCATAATTGAAATAAAAATGGAAATACAACATAAAGAAAATTGACAAAAATGAGAAAGGAAGAAAAAAACCCTTACTTGGAAGTGTGCTTCCAAAGGCTAGAGAGAGGCTTGTGAGAGGCTTCTTGGGAGCTTGGGGCACCTTGAGAGGATTATAGAGAGAGTAGCGCAGAGGTTGGACGAACTCCAAGGGCTTTGAGTGAGGAGGAAGTGGGAGCTTGGGTGGGTTTATATAGGAAAGGTGAGGGAATTCTTTATTATTTAGGTTTGAGACCCCTTATATTAAAATAATCCAAACCACAAACCATCCCATGGTATTTGCCCATGGTTTCTGGAAAAGGAAAGAGGAAAACAATATTTTACAAGGCCAAGGTCCGAACTTATTAAAAAATTAGGGTTGCTTATGTGGAGGTGAGTCACACTCTCATGGAAATTAATTTAAAAAGGCAAAGTGTTGAATAAGTCTTGAGGGCTCCATTAATGCTTTGAAAAGTAAGTCAAACAAACCCAAAACCTCATTGTTTTAATGATAAAACACATATTGGCTGAATATAAGGATTATGGTATTTTATTACATCACCATTGGGTCATTATGATGTCATAAAACACATTATATATTTAAATGGTATTTAATTTTTACCCAAAAATTTGACTGTCTCAGAAAATTGTGAAAAATTCACCGTTGGATAATTTCGACGTCCTGATTCCAAAAATAATATTTATTTTATCTAAATAATTTTCTAAATATGTGAATTTTCACTTTTAAAATAAAAACCGACATTTATAAAAAATTCACTGGTTTTGACAGAAATGGATTTCAAACCTTAATAAAAATTTTAATTGCATTCATAAAATTATAAGATCATTTATATTTAATAAAAATTAATTTAATATTAATAATAATATTTTATTAAAATATTATTTAATTCAAAAATCCTTTAATTTAATAAAATATAATTCTTAATTAAATAATAACTACAAACACCATTTGTACTTTAAAAACTAATTACAAGGTATCAAAAATGACTAGAAATTATATTCATTATTATATAAAAAAATAATGTACATGAACATGGTGCTACTTATTTGTTACATAACCCCTTAAAATAGCCGCATAAGACCTAAGGGTAAGGTGTGCGATGGTGATAGACTCTTGGGGTGGCTCGGATAACATCGCTCAAGTGGTAATCTCTATCAACTTCCACTTTTCCCGTAGACGGTCCCGTTCAAGCTTGACATAATGAAGCTCAGCTTAGGCTTGGTCAAGGGCTAAGCCCAAAGATGCCACCTCTTTTTCGAGCTCTGACAAATGGGCTTCGTAAGGGGAAATTCTACTGGATGAGGCCATCGCTTCCTTTGTCTGAGTAGAAATGGGTTCGTTAAAGCCGTATATTTATACTACTCAGATGATCACTGTTCAACGGCTATAAAAGTAACGGTCCCAAATCTTAACGTAAAACTAAAGAAGTTGACATCTTATAAAAACATTTTTCATAAAGAAACATTTAACTGGAACAAGAGGGATTTTCCATTGATGAAACTTTGGGTCGTTACATCATTACCTTGTTTCCTTAGTCATACAACCATAAACAATATTCCATATTGGTACTAGATACATGAAGTTAAAATTCACAAAACTAGTCTTTGATGTACAACATCAAAAGGTATAATTTTAGCCATTATCATATTATCTTATATTTCAAGAAATCCTTTACTTATATATAATTAAAATATATTATATTCCATCTTTCTCAGTTATGAAATACCATCCTTGCTCGGCCAGGTTACTTGCCTGATCATACATATTTAATTTGTGACACAAAACTATGTGTGTTTTTATTCCCCATATATAATATACTTTAATAACTGAGAAAGATGTAATATCATATATTTTAATTCTTACGAATTCAGACTTCGAACTTTTTAAGATCATACTCTGAATTTTTATGAATTCAGACTCCTAGCTTTGTAAGATCAGACTCCGAATTCTACAAAATTCAGACTCCGGATTTCCTTGAGATTCAAACTCCGAAATTCTATAGAATTCATGTTTTGAATTCATTTAACGATAGAATCTGAATATCCATGTTTTATAGACACCGAATAGTTTTTTAATAGACTCGGAACTTTAATTTTTCCTTACACTTCAAAAAATGAATTTTCTTAAGTAACCATATTTTTGCTTACTCATGTTTTGTTTATAAGACGATGTCGTGCATTCGGTTAATAACTAACAATTTTTTGAGTGACATGTGTACAGGTCCCTCCGAAATTCAATGAAAAATATGACCCTTGGAGGAGGGTGTAAATCGTTAAGAATGTGTCTATAAATAGGAGCTCATTTGAAATAGATCACAACGAGTTGATCAATCTAGATATTACATGCTGCTGAAGTGATTTCTAAAGAGAGAGAATTTATTTCTTTGTGCATATTTAACATCTTGTTCAGAATTTCTTTGTGCGACTTTGAATGTTGCTAAGTATATTCGAGGGCTTCCGGGGATAGGAAGACAGAGGTACTGACTACTTAGAAGTTGAGGGATTGAGGGGATATCTGTTGTACCTCTCGTATCCCCTAGTGGTTTAATTTTCATGATCACAATCACTTTCATGTTTATCTAACTTTGTTTTTAAGTGTTGTGGATGATAGGCAAAGGATTTCCAAAGAAGTTGGCCCAAGAATGGACATCAAGTGGACTGAAATTCAGTCCACCGGCCAACCGGTGTGATAGCACCGGCCAGCCGGTGGACCTGGCAGAGGCATTGCCCACTGCCAGGCTCCACCGGTCAGCCGGTGGCTTGACCACCGGCCAGCCGGTGGCATCCAGTCAATAGTGGTTGCTACTGTCTCCCCACCGGCCAGCCGGTGGCTCCTCCACCAGTCAGCCGGTGGAGCCTGGACCAAAATTCTTCTCCTCTGCCAAGGAACTGGCCAGCCGGTGGCCCTGCACCGGCCAGCCGGTAGCCCAGTCAAACTAGCCGTTGGCTTTGACCAGTCAACCCTCTTTTGGCCTCCAACGGCTCCGAAGACCTCTCCAACGGCTCCGAAGGCCCCCAATGGGTTCCATGCCTATAAATAAAGGCCAAGGAAGCCCCGGACACCAACTGGAACTAAAACCAAGCCCAAGGACACTTTGTTGATCATTCGGCAATCCTCCGGCGAGCCACCTCAAGGAACCCCAAGTGCTCCATCCAATTCCACATCCAAGAGCACCACCAAAGAAGCTTGGAAGCGGCCTTCAAACTCTCCTATCAATCAAAGGCACCCAAGGCTTCTCCAATTACGGGTTTTATTGTATTTATCTTTTTGAGCTTTAAATTTGGGTTTGTGCCTACAAACCCCAAACTCTTTCTTCATCCCTCTTTCTTTTGGGTTTCACATCACCACTAAGGTGTGAAGAGGTTTCTTCAAGCCTTTCCTTTTAAAAGGCTTGTGTCATAGGTGAGCTATCCTTCACCTGTAAGAAGGATAGTGGGTTCTTGCTAAACCATTAAAAAGCAAGTGGGTTCTTGCTTAACCAATAAAAGCAAGCTGTAATAGGTCATAGTGCTACCTCAAATCCTAGTGGGTTTCTTGCTAAAACCATTGAAAAGCAAGCGGTAGGAATCTCTCAACGGTTGAGTTGGGAGCGGAGACGTAGGCCGGGTTTTGGCCGAACTCCGTTAACAATTTCTTGTGTGATTGCCTCTTTTATTTTCCGCTGCACTTTCACTTTGATTTTAATTTTTTAATCATTTTTTAAAAGGCAATTCACCCCCCCCCCTCTTGCCATCTTTTCCCCTTTTCTCCGCCCAACAATTGGTATCAGAGGGAGTATTTGAATAATTCCCTAACCGGTTTCAAATTAAAGATCCTTTTTGATGGCTTCTACCGCTTCTTCTTCTCAAACCCTCAAAGGTCATTCATTGGGTCGTGCTCCATTATTTGATGGAACCGACTATTCTTTTTGGAAAACCCGCATAACCACTTTTTTAAAAAGTATTGGTTATCCTATTTTTAAAATTGTTATGCAAGGTTTTTCCCTCTCCTCTCCCGATGAGTCTAAATGGACCCCCAATGACATTGCTTATTTTGAGCTTGATGGCAAAGCCATGAACGCTCTTCATTGTGGTCTTGACCGTAGTGTTTTTCATTGCATTTCTACTTGCTCTACTTCACATGATATTTGGAAATGTTTAGAGCTAACCCATGAAGGTACTAGCATGGATCAAAAGCAAGAACCTGCTCAAAAGCAAGAACCCGATGCAAAATCCGTACCCGCTTGCCCACTTCACAAGAAAAGGGCCAAGAAGAAGAAAAAGAAGGCTTTAAAGAAAACTTGGAGTGATAGCTCCTCCTTCTCTTCTTTCTCCTCGAGCGACAATGGTAATAATTGCCTAATGGAAAAACATGAGGTATCTTCCTCCTCTTCCTCCTCTTCCTCCTCTAGTTCTTCTAATTCTTTCAATCATTTGTCATACGAAGAACTCCAACATGTGCGAGACCAATTAGAAAATGGTTTTCACGAACTCTCGTCAAAATTTGTTGATTTAAAAAAGAATTTCAAAAAGCTTTCCTCCTAAAAAGAACAACTTCTCAAAGAGAAGGAGGAACTCTCCCTAAAAATCCAAAATTTCCCAAATGTTGATTCTTTGGAATCAACCATCAAAGACCTAAGGGAAACCCTAGCTAAGTTCACCCAAGGGGAACAAAATTTGAACAATTTGCTTGGTTCCCAACGAATTTCAAGAACCACCCAAGGGCTAGGATATACCAATATAGCTTCCTCCTCCCATGCACCCACTGTTTTTGTAAGGGGGAGCTCTAGTTTTAAATTTTGTAACTATTGTAAAAAATCCGGGCACCTAATTTATGAATGCGATTGCAAAAACGCCCGGTATGGTAGGCCCAAATCGATTTTTTATTCGGATGAATTCTATAGGAGAAGACCCGCTACAAGGCAAGTATGGATTGAAAAATCCCTTTTGGCGAGTCTCTCCGGGCCAAAAATAGTTTCGTTTCCCCGGTGACTTATTGTTTTTATTTAGGGGGAGTATTTTTAAAACCTTGTATTAGATTCAAACTTTCAATTTCAACACTTGGTATCAAATTTTTTCATTTCAAAATTTTCAACTCTTGGTATCGTTTTTTTTTATTTTCAAACTCTCAATTTCAAAAATTTCATTTGGTTTCAAATTTCAAATTTCAATTGGCTTTTGATTCAAAACTTTCAATTCAAACTGTTATTCAAATTTTCATTTCAATTTCAAAAATCTCAATTGATATTTCAATTCTCATATCTTGTTTTTTAAACCATTTCCCTCAATCAAGTTTTATGCCCCGTGCTATTTTGATAATCACAAAGGGGGAGAAATTCTTGATTGATTGGGGGAAAAATCTTTTAAAGCATGCCTCTCATTTTATGTCTTTTACATTGTTTGTTTTGGTGATTGTGATCATCAAAATAGGGGGATATTGTTGTACCTCTCGTATCCCCTCGTGGTTTAATTTTCATGATCACAATCACTTTCATGTTTATCTAACTTTGTTTTTAAGTGTTGTGGATGATAGGCAAAGGATTTCCAAAGAAGTTGGCCCAAGAATGGACATCAAGTGGACTGAAATTCAGTCCACCGGCCAACCGGTGTGATAGCACCGGCCAGCCGGTGGACCTGGCAGAGGCATTACCCACTGCCAGGCTCCACCGGTCAGCCGGTGGCTTGACCACCGGCCAGCCGGTGGCATCCAGTCAATAGTGGTTGCTACTGTCTCCCCACCGGCCAGCCGGTGGCTCCTCCACCGGTCAGCCGGTGGAGCCTGGACCAAAATTCTTCTCCTCTGCCAAGGCACCGGCCAGCCGGTGGCCCTGCACCGGCCAGCTGGTAGCCCAGTCAAACTAGCTGTTGGCTTTGACCAGTCAACCCTCTTTTGGCCTCCAACGGCTCCGAAGACCTCTCCAACGGCTCCGAAGGCCCCCAATGGGTTCCATGCCTATAAATAAAGGCCAAGGAAGCCCCGGACACCGACTGGAACTAAAACCAAGCCCAAGGACACTTTGTTGATCATTCGGCAATCCTCCGGCGAGCCACCTCAAGGAACCCCAAGTGTTCCATCCAATTCCACATCCAAGAGCACCACCAAAGAAGCTTGGAAGCGGCCTTCAAACTCTCCTATCAATCAAAGGCGCCCAAGGCTTCTCCAATTACGGGTTTTATTGTATTTATCTTTTTGAGCTTTAAATTTGGGTTTGTGCCTACAAACCCCAAACTCTTTCTTCATCCCTCTTTCTTTTGGGTTTCACATCACCACTAAGGTGTGAAGAGGTTTCTTCAAGCCTTTCCTTTTAAAAGGCTTGTGTCATAGGTGAGCTATCCTTCACCTATAAGAAGGATAGTGGGTTCTTGCTAAACCATTAAAAAGCAAGTGGGTTCTTGCTTAACCAATAAAAGCAAGCTGTAATAGGTCCTAGTGCTACCTCAAAGCCTAGTGGGTTTCTTGCTAAAACCATTGAAAAGCAAGCGGTAGGAATCTCTCAACGGTTGAGTTGGGAGCGGAGACGTAGGCCGGGTTTTGGCCGAACTCCGTTAACAATTTCTTGTGTGATTGCCTCTTTTATTTTCTGCTGCACTTTCACTTTGATTTTAATTTGTTAATCATTTTTTAAAAGGCAATTCACCCCCCCTCTTTCCATCTTTTCCCCTTTTCTCCGCCCAACAATATCAAGACAGATTCTGATATTTGTATCGAGGGATTACCCTGGTGTGGGTAAGATAGACTTTCCTGAAAGTATAAATCAAGAGAACTTTATCCAAGGTTGTTGGATACCCTTCTCTTTGGGTTAAATGATTTACTACTTGTTACTTGTATTGTTTCAATTTTTTCACTTCATTTTGTTTGTTGAGGAAAGTATAACTATCTTATACTTTCTTACACTTGTACACTCTAATTTAGTAATATTCTATACGCTTTAAGGTAGAATCTTTATCTTTGTAAATTTTTATTAAGTTTCATTTCCGGTACTACTTTTCTGGAATTAATTTCTTGGAATCACATTTCTGAAATCAATCAAGTTAGTAGAACTTAGAGGTTTTGTGAATTTACCATGTTTAACCTTGTTAAACAATAAAAAGGATTTTAACCAACTTTAAAAGTTCCCAAAGAATTTTTAAAGTATACAATTCACCCCCCCCCCCCCCTATTGTATATTGAGCATCCAAATTATCATTTTAATCCTCAAGTGGGTATCTATAGAGAATATCATACTCTATACCAACCTAAAAATTAGTATCCGAGTAGGTCTCTAAAATACTTATATTCACATATAAGTTTTCTTACTCAAGTTTTTCATTGTTCTATATTTTCCATGCTTATGATATTTTTATCCTTGTTTACAAACTTTTATTACTGACAAGTTCATGTGGAAAGATTTTCTTTAAGATGGCATGAATCAATATTGGTTACATAGACAACCTAAATCCTACTATACCATCTATTTTTTATGGGAATGATTATGAATATTAGAGAGATCATATGAAGACTTTTGTTATCAATACTAGAGTTGATAACTTTTTTATTCTTACTATAGATTGCAAGATTCCGGATAAGGAAGTCAGAAATTTTACTATCCAAGAGAAATCAGAATATCAACTTAACTATAAGGTACGCAATACTTTGTTGTGTTCCATGACTAGGATTATATATAGCCAGATTTCATATTGTGAAACTGAAAATTGTATTTGGATGAAACTTGAAGTTACTCACTTTAGAACTTCAAAATTCATTGAAACTAGAAGAGCCGTGATCAGAGATGAATATCATGATTTTTTCTTTCCTTATGTAGAACCCATATGTAAGGTACAATAGAGATTTATGACTATTGTCAACAGCTTACAATCTATGGGTGAGAAAGGATTAGACGATGAAGCTCTAGTGTATAAGATCATAAACATCATGACCAAAAAGTGTGAATCTAAGAGAACAGCTATAGATGAGAATAAGAAGGTTACACAGATCACTCTTGATGAACTATTTGGAACTCCTCTTCAACATGAGACTAGAATGAAGAGAGATGCTGATAATATCAAGAATAAAAATAGAAATGGCAGTGTTGCTTTTACAAGAACATCAAATCATATGAAATCCAAGACTCTTGAGAGAGTTACGAGATCTAGATCTAAGAAGGTTGTTATTCAGTCTGAATCTAGTGGAAGTGAATATTCAAAAAATGAATTAGCCAATATTTCTCAAAAGATGAACAAGATTTTTGGACAGAAGAACTTTCAATCCAGATACAAGAAGAAAGAAATAAATGATAAGAAAGACTCAGAAGTCACCTGTTGTGAATGCAAAAAAGATGAACATATAAGGCCTGATGGTCCTATTCTTAAGAAAAAGTAATGAAAGGAAAACCATTCTGAGAGAAAAAGGAAGAAGTACTACAAATCCAAAGCTAAGAAATTACTGAAAGATAATGACACCTGGAGTGCCAGTGGTGGTGACTCTTCAGATGAATAATCATGTAAAGACCCGTAAATTTCAAGGAAATTTTTTTTCTTAATTTCTTTGGAATTTTACTAGACTGCGGCTTCTGACGACACCTGATTCTGAGTCCCGGTGTGCCCAGAATCAATTTCCGAAGTTTAGCTCGGGTACGTTCAGTGAACGAACGAGCGGGTTTTTCTATCTTTTGAACCGGTGCTCGGAATCGAAATCCGAGGGCACTGATGGAAACGCAGCACCGGTAATTTCATAAGAAGACCTTTTCTGAAGGTGCGTTTTCTCGGGAGGATTTGTTTAAAATTTGAGGTTTAAGTGAAGAATAAAATAAAATTTTATTCTAATTTTATTTTTCTTCTAAGTAGCTTTATCCTTTGTGTGGAAGTTGGGTTACTAAATTCCATTGGGAGAATAAAGGAGAGGTGGGACCCACACAAGCCCCCACCTTTTCACATTCCCCATAACCCCTTGAAACTTATCTTAATGTCTTCCTTGTAATTAATGTTGTGACTTTCCCTCTCCTCCTTTTTAATTAAGACAACTCCTTAATTCAATTAATTGAATTGAGTTTTTAAATTTTAAACTCTTGGCATGAATTAATAAAATAAGAGGAGCTTATTTTATTATTGGGTTAGTTTTTTGGTGTTAAGGATTGGGAGAGAATACTCAAAATCTAGAGGAATCTTCATCTTCTTCATTGGATAAAACGCGAAGAACGTCAAGACCCCGATAAAGAATGCTGTCACCGCAAGGAGGGATCTTCGTGCCTTTCTTCTCCTCTCCACAGCCGGTGTGAGACACCGCTCCACCTCGGACGATCTCCGTCAAGCACATACATAGCTTTACCTTGTGATGTCGTTTCCGTGATTCTGTTCGATCGTTAACTCGTTATCAAGGTAGGGGGTTTGATTTAGTTCACGAATATTCTTGACCATCCAAACGTCAAATTCTTAGCCGCTTGATATCGGATTAACGGGAGGGGACCGGACTGCAAGAACAGGGTCGACCCTCCTCCCTGTTTGATGATGTGTTTGTCGCGACATGAACAAGGTAGCATGGTGCAATGGCACCGCGCGGAAACAAAGAAGAAGTGTGGCGCCGTCCCTCCATGCTGTTGACACCGAACAAAGCTTCGGTGTCGTCACGTCGTGTCGGAGAACCACGAAGAGGCCGCGGCCGAAGTGAGGCCGTGACGGAGGGGCGTGGCGACGTCATGTCGCGCTGGTCGAACAAGGCCGCGGCTCAAAGTCGTGGTTGTGCAAGGCGGAGGGGGGCGGCGCCATCACGCCGCGCGGGCCGGACAAGGCCACGGCTCAAAGTCGCGGCGGTGCAAGGTGGGGCGGCTGGAACCGCAGGCCGCCGACAACTCGGACGGGTGGGAACGTGGGGTCCCGCGGCGGCAGCACCGGTCGGCCGGACCAGGCCAGCCGTTTCGGAAGGAAGACGGGGGTCGTAACCCCCGGCTGGAAAAGGCAGCGGCCCCCACGTGGGGGCCGCTGTTCGATCAAGGGGACAGTCTCCCCCCATTTCTGCAACGGCGCGGCCAGCACCGAGCTGGTCGTGCGACGCGCGCCCGCACCGGGCCAACCGGTAGCCTAGGCCGGACTTGCCGCACCGGGCCAGTCCACGCCCACTAGGCCGGACCCGGACCCGGTTCGGGCCGACCCAGGGGGTCTCGGGCCGGGTCGGTCCAGGCCCAAAACCCCCTAAAACTGGACAGGTCTGTTTGTTTGCCCATATCTTAGGATAAGGACCTCCGAACAACGCACCATCAGTTGAGATGCGATCCTTGGATCGAAACGGTCGTTTCGGTATGTTACACTCAAGGTTTTGGAGAACTTTGGGTACGTCCAGGTTGGTTCGAACACAAAACCAACCGGGCCCTCGAAGCGGAAACGCTTATAACTTGAGCTCCGGACGTCCGATTGACGTCCCGTCGGCTTTGTTGGATTCCTCTTAGTGATACGGACATGTTGGATTACTCCGATCGAGGTTTGGACGTAGTTGGAGTGCGGTCGGGTTGGTTTTGACTTAATAACCAACCGGGCCCCTCGAACGAAAAAGCCAACAACTCTCAGACCGGGCGTCCGATTGGCGCGCCATTTTTCACGTTGAGTTCCTCTTGTCGAGACGAAACATTGAGATACATCAACTCCAGAATACATGTCAGTTGATGTATCGACCCCTTGGCTCGTGGAGAGGACCCTCCCGGAAATGAGCATGTTGTGTGCGGAAACCCTAGAGTTGGCTGTGACTTTGACGGCGATGAAGAATACACTGAAATCCTCTATGGGTTCGGCAGCGATGAAGACCGTACTGAAATACTCCGTGGGTTCGATGGCGATGAAGACCGTACTGAAATCCTCTGTGGGTTCGATGGCGATGAAGACTGCACTGAAATCCTCTGTGGGTTTGGCAGCGATGAAGACCGTACTGAAATCCTCCATGGGTTCGACGGTGATGACTACTGTTCTTGTATCCTACGTGGGTATGGCATTGTTTGACTCTATTCTTGCTATCATATGTGGGTCTGGTAGAGCAGTTGTTCTGTATCCTATGTGGGCCTAATAGCTTAGCTGGTTTAGTATCCTACGTGGGTCCCAGCTTAGATCAATTAGTGGCTATATCTGATCATCTCTATCACCTTCCGAAGAAGTATACATGTGTGAGCTGAGTCTTGACTTTCAACCATTATCTTCGATGTGATTGACTTGATATCCTGTGTGGATTAGTTTATGCTCTCTTATGTGGAATTATAGTGTTCTCCTATATGGACTGTGTTGTGCTCTCCTTCGTGGAATTGCAATGTTCTCCTGTGTGGACTGAGTTGTGTTTTCCTGAGTGGACTTGTAGTATTCTCCTATGTGGACTGTGTTGTGCTCTCCTATGTGGACTTGTAGTGTTATCTTGTGTGGACTGTGTTGTCCTCTCCTTTGTGGACTTGCAGTGTTCTCCTGTGTGGACTGAGTTGTGATCTCCTATGTGGGTTTGTTGTGTTCTCTTGTGTGGACTGAGTTGTGTTCTCTTGTGTGGACTGGGTTGTACTTGAGCTCGTGAGTTGGATCTGAACTGGATTTGATGATTTAGATATATGTATGGGCATATACCTAAGTATAGTTGGTTGTTACTTCGTGATTGTATCTTTTCATTGTGGTTTATCCTTTGTGGATTTAGGGAGACCTTCGGGGGTCTCGGAGTCCCTACTGAGTATTGTATACTCACCCCTGCACGGGCTTCACCCTCACTACGTTGTGTTGGCTACAGATGACGGATATCACTGATCATGGTTGAGGCTTGTAGAGATGGACAGTACCTGGAGGAGGATCTCAGGACGAGTCGGTGCCCGGAGGTGGATTTCACGACGAGTTGGTACCCGGAGGAGACGGATGTATGTAGAGTGCTGTGGAGGACATCTGTACCTACCCTTTAGGTAGGATCTCTGGTGGACGATCCAGGAGCTTCTTGTCACCTTTCAGCTGTTGTCCTTGAGTTTTACTTTAATTTCAGTTGTAGATGTACCTTTCTATTGGGCTTGTATTTCTGGCCCCATTGTATTTCCAGCACACTATTTTACTTCTTTACTTAGTGTTAGCTTCCTCTTTTACTCTGTTGTGTTGTTTACTTTTATAAAGGCAATTCTTTCCCTATTTTATTGGGATTTACACCTTTGGTGCTAGTCGCCAGCCCCTGGCCTATGGAAGGTGGGCTTGGGGTAGTCACAACACGAGTCCAAAGAACGGGTCATGACAAATTGGTATTAGAGGAGTTCAGTTCTACCACAGAACTCAAGACTCTGATATTTCTTCTATGTGAAGAAACAGTGTTAAGAGTATTGAGTATGGTTATCAGTCCAGGGAATCCAGTGTTGGTGCGGCGGCCGACGTATCCATACACCAGGACCCTGACTTCTGATTTCTGACTCAGTGCACAAAAACATTGATTGCATGTGTATTTCAAAAAAATCCATTGTGATTAATTTGTGTCATCTCACCAGGTATAAATCGTTGACCGTGGTGCACCTGTTCCTTATCAGGATGCCACTACGAAGACAGCCAGCTAGGATTCCCAAAAAAGGTACACGATGACGGACCACTGAGAGACGAGGTTCCGGTGCGGGGCCCTCTTTCTATGTTGAAACCTTCGGGTGGTGTACCAGTAGCAGCACCACCCTTTGGGTAGCATAGGCCTCTGAGGTTTTGAGGCGAGACAGTTCCCAGGCAGTAGAGGACTAGATGGAGGTAAATTCTAGAGTTCTACACCTAGTCTAGACACTAGTAGAGCAGATGGTAGACTTGGCTACTAGTGTTTTCCAGTGAGTGACCGTGAGGATGGTCCGCATAGTGTTGAGGCTTCGGTATGTGGACTGATTCCTGAGATAGTACCTTCGGGTAGTGTGTCAGCTACATAACTACCTGTTGGTCAGCGGACACTACCGGTGATACCGGTAGAGGACACTTGTAGGCTTAGTGCCTTACATGTTTCAGCACCAGATATCCATCAAGTTCCGAGGCAAGCCCGACTCACAGGCGGCTGAGGACTGGCTTGAGGAGGTGGCTCAGAGTTTCCTAGAGCTTATGCAGCATCGGTAGGATGACGTGTCGGTAGCTGAGAATTCATCGGGGCATACCAAACCATTCCTGGTACTCGATGACTGTGATGTGATCGGTACTTCAGGGCTCGGACTTCTGAGTGAGGTGTGTCTAAAGGACATCCGAGCCATCACTTCTTTTCTCTATGCATTCCTACTTATACTAGGGTGCTAGAGAGAACCTTTGTGGTTGATAATTCTTTGGCTGAGTAGATGCAGCCCGTTAAGGCTAGCATTGGGAAAGTAGGAAACTGGTGCCAGTCTCGGAGACTTGGGCGTGTAAAATGTTTCAAGTAGAGGAAGTGAAAAGGACAGGTGAATCTGCAGGGTAGCAGACGTGGAAGTGGAGCTAGGAGAGCATCATGAGGTGGTGTACATTTTGACATTTTTCAACCACCCGCCTATGTAATCCCCACTAGGCTCAGGGAGCTGGAGGGAAGGGGAAAGAGTAGCTACATGTGGTCAAGGAGTGCGACCGAAAAGTCTTTAAGGATGATTCAAGATACGGACTGTGTCTTCTACTAACTGTCGTAGCAACAGACATCGATACGAATCATCCCTTCCTTCCATGAATCTTTTCCCAGACCTAGAGTTTCCGGTTAATCTTTTGATTTGACCCTCACATCTGGAGATACCTTTGGGAGGAAACTCAATAGTCACACTTACGCCGACGGTGTAATCTGACCCTTGAGGTGAGAGTTTTGGTTGGAACCTCTTGGTGGCAGCGTCGAGGCCTTACGACATTAGTTTGAGTATGGACTGGGAAATCACAGTTTGTATACAAATTGACGGTGTTAGGAAAACATCAGGATGGGTTTTTCTTGCTCGGAGAAAAGGAAACCCCAGGCAGCATAGGTTTAACTCATGCTTAGGAGGGTGTAGTCGATCACTCATGGGTCATCCAACCTTACCCTTGTGGTTGTAGGAGTTTTGAGTTTTAGTTCTAAACAGCAAATGGAGGCCTCTAGAGTTCGAGGATGGCGACCACGTTCTTATACGGGTCCCACCTCGACGAGTTTTACGGAGATGTAGCTGAGGCGGTGAGATATCTCCGAGGTTCAAACAGACCTTTCTAGGTCCTCAGTAGGGTAGTCGCGGTGGATTACCTCTTGACCCATCCACCTCAGTTGCACCAGGTGCATGATGTCTCTCACGTATCTCAGCTGAGAAGATACGTGCTCGACCCGACCCATACCATCGATCACGGAGAGCTAGACATCGATGTTGGGGAGACATTCGTGGGGTTCCCGTAGAGGTTGAGGATCAACTTGAGTGGGTCCTACGAGGATGGTCGATTACTCTTGTGTGCTTTTGATGGCAGCACAAAAACCTCCAGGAGAGAACTTGGTAGTGGAAGGCTCAGTTTCATGCTCAGTACCATTTTTGTTTCCCTAGTTTGTGTTATAGCTTTAAGGGGACGTAAATCCCGGAGGTGTTAGTAATGTAAAGACCCATAAATTTCAAGGAAATTTTTTTTCCTAATTTCTTTGGAATTTTACGAGACTGTGGCTTCTGACGGAACCTGATTCCGAGGCCCGGTGGGCCCGGGATCAATTTCCGAAGTTTAGCTCAGGTACGTTCAGTGAATGAACGAGCAGGTTTTTCTATCTTTTGAACCGATGCTCAGAATCGAAGTCTGAGGGCACCGATAGAACCGCAGAGCCAGTAATTGCTTAAGAATACCTTTTCCGAGGGTGCGTTTTCTCGGGAGGATTTGTTTAAAATTTGAGGTTTAAGTGAAGAATAAAGTAAAATTGTTTTCCAATTTTATTTTTCTTCTAAGTAGTTTTATCCTTTGTGTGGAAGTTGGGTTGCTAACTTCCCTTGGGAGAATAAAGGATAGGTGGGGCCCACATGATCCCCCACCTTTTCACATTCCCCATAACCCCTTGAAACTCCTCTTAATGTCTTCCTTGTAATTAATGTTGTGACTTTCCCTCTCCTCTCTTTTAATTAAGCCAACTCCTTAATTCAATTAATTGAATTGAGTTTTTAAATTTTAAACTCTTGGCATGACTTAATAAAATAAGAGGATCTTATTTTATTATTGGGTTAGTTTTGGGGTGTTAAGGATTGGGAGAGAATACTCAAAATCTAGAGGAATCTTCATCTTCTTCGTTGGGGAACGTGAAGAACGTCAAGACCCTGATGAAGAATGCTGTCACCGCAAGGAGTGATCGCCATGCCTTTCTTCTCCTCTCTGCAGCTGGTGTGAGACGCCGCTCCACCTCGGACGATCTTCGTCAAGTGCATACGGAGCTTTACCTCGCGAATCCATTTCCGTGACGCTCTTCGATCATCAACTCATTATCGTGGTAGGGGTTTGATTTAGTTCACGAATATTCTTGACCATCCAAACGTCAAATTATTAGCTGCTTGATATCGGATTAACGGGACGGGGCTGGACCGCACGAACACAGCCGACCCTCCTCTCCCTTTGATGATGTGTTTGTCACGGCACGAACAAGGTTGTGCGGTGCAACGGCACCGTGCGGAAACAAAGAAGAATTGTGGCGCCGTCGTGTCGCGCCGTTGAGGCCAACAAAGTCGTGGCGCCGTCGCACAGCGCCGGAGAACCACAAAGAGGCCGCGACTGGAGCGGGGTCGCGGCGGAGGGGCGCAGCGCCATCCCGCCGCGCTGGTCGGACAAGGTCGCGGCTCAAAGCCACGGAGGTGCAAGGTGGAGGGGCGTGGCGTCGTCGCACCGCGCCGGTCGGACAAGGTCGCGGCTCAAAGCCACGGCGGTGCAAGGCGGGGCGGCCGGAACCGCCAGCAGCCAGCACCTCGGAGGGGCGGGACCGCGAGGTCCCGCTGTGGCAGCACCGGCCAGCTAGACCAGGTCAGCCATTTCGGAAGGGAGTTGGGGGTCGTAACCCCCGGCTGGAAAAGGCAGCGGCCCCCACATGGGGGTCGCGGTTCAATCAAGGGGGGCAGCCCCCCCCCCCCTTTCTGCAACGGTGCGGCCAGCACCAAGCTGGTCGTGCGGGGAGCGCCCGCACCGGGCCAACCGGTCGGGCCGTGTCGGTTAGGCCGGGACGTGCCCACCAGGTCGGGCCACGCCCTAATGGGCCGGACCCAGACCCAGTTCGGTTCGACCCGGTTTGGGCCAACCCAGGGGGTCTCGGGCCGGACCGCGGGGTCCCGCGGTGGCAGCACCGGCCAGCCAGACCAGGTCGGCCGTTTCGGAAGGGAGTCGGGGGTCGTAACCCCCGGCTGGCAAAGGCAGCGGCCCCCACATGGGGGTCGCGGTTCAATAAAGGGGGGCAGACCCCCCCCCCCCTTCTGCAACGGCGCGGCCAGCACCACATTGGCCGTCCGGGGAGCGCCTGCGCCAGGCCAACCGGCCGCACCGGGCCGGGCCGAGCCATGCCCTAATGGGCCGGACCTGGACCCAGTTTGGTTCGACCCAGTTCAGGCCGACCCAGGGGGTCTCGGTCCGGGTCAGTCCGGGCCCAAAACCCCCTAAAACCGGATAGGTTCATTCCTTTGCCCATATCTTAGGCTAAGGACCTCCGAACGACGCATTGTTAGTTGCGATGCCATCCTTGGATCGAGACGGTCGTTTTGGTATATTACAATCAAGGTTTTGAAGAACTTTGGGTATGTCCGGGTTGGTTCGAACACGAAACCAACCGGGCCCTCGGATCGGAAATGCTTATAACTTGAGCTCTGGACGTCCGATTGACGTGTCGTCGACTTTGTTTGATTACTCTTAGTGAGACGGCCTTTTGGCTTACTCCGCTCGAGGTTTGGATGCAGTTGCAGTGCGGGTGGGTTGGTTTTGACTTAAAAACCAATCGGGCCCCTTGAACGAAAAATCCAATAACTCACAGACCGGGCGTCCGATTGACGCATCGTATTTCATGTTGAGTTCCTCTTGTCGAGACGGAACTTTGAGATACATCAACTCCGAACTACGTTTTAGTTGATGTATCAACCCCTTGGCTCGTGGAGCGGACCCTCCCGGAAACGAGCATGCTGTGTGCGGGAATCCTAGAACTGGCTGCGACTTCGACGACGATGAAGACTGCACTGAAATCCTCTGTGGGTTCGGCAGCGATGAATACCGTACTGAAATCCTCCATGGGTTCGACAGCGATGAGGACCGTACTGAAATCCTCCGTGGGTTCGACGGCGATGAAGACTGCACTGAAATCCTCCGTGGGTTCGGCAGCGATGAAGACCGTACTGAAATCCTCCATGGGTTCGACGACAATGACTACTGTTCTTGTATCCTACGTGGGTCTGGCAGCGTTTGACTCTGTTCTTGCTATCCTACGTGGGTCTGGAAAAGTAGCTGCTCTGTATCCTATGTGGGTCCGATAGCTTAGCTAGTTTAGTATCCTACGTGGGTCCCAGCTTAGATGAATCAGTGGCTATATCTGATCATCTCTATCACCTTATGAAGAAGTATATCTGTGTGAGCTGAGTCTTGACTTTCCACCATTATCTTCGATGTGATTGACTTGATATCCTGTGTGGATTGTTTTATGCTCTCCTATGTGGACTTATAGTGTTCTCCTGTGTGGACTGTGTTGTGCTCTCCTTCGTGGACTTGCAGTGTTCTCCTGTGTGGATTGAGTTGTGTTTTTCTGAGTGGACTTGTAGTATTCTCATATGTGGACTGTGTTATGCTCTCCAATGTGTACTTGTAGTGTTCTCCTGTATGGACTATGTTGTGCTCTCCTTTGTGGACTTGCAGTGTTCTCCTGTGTGGACTGAGTTGTTCTCTCGTATGTGGATTTGTTATGTTCTCTTGTGTGGACTGAGTTGTGTTCTCCTGTGTGGACCGGGTTGTACTTGAGCTCGTGAGTTGGAACTGAACTGGATTTGATGACTTAGGTATATGTATGGGCATATACCTAAGTAGAGTTGGTTGTTAATTCGTGATTGTATCTTTTCTTTGTGGTTTATCCTTTGTGGATTCAGGGAGACCTTTGGGGGTCTCGGGGTCCCTACTGAGTATCGTATACTCACCCCTGCATGGGCTTCACCCGCACTATGTTGTGTTGGTTTCATATGATGGACATCACTGATCTTGGTTGAGGCTTGTAGATCTGGATGGTACCCAGAGGAGGATCTCATGACGAGTCGGTGCCCGGAGGTGGATTTCACAAAGATTCGATACCCAGAGGAGACAGATGGACGCAGAGTGCTGTAGAGGACATCTGTACCTACCCTTCAGGTAGGATCTGTGGTGGACGATCCAGGAGCTACTTGTCACCTTTCATCTATTGTCCTTGAGTTTTACTTTACTTTCACTTGTAGCTGTACCTTTCTGTTGGGCTTGTATTTTTGGCCCCTTTGTATTTTCAGCACACTTGTTTACTGCTTTACTTAGTGTTAGCTTCTGCTTGTACTCTATTGTGTTGTTTACTTTTATAAAGGCAATGAATTCCCTATTTTATTGGGATTTATGCCTTTGGTGCTAGTCGCCATCCCCTAGCCTATGGGAGGCGGGCTTGGGGTAGTCATGACACGGGTCCCGAGAACGGGTCTTGACACATCAGAATACGAATCTTCTGGACAAGAGAATCTTGGTTTAGTATCCAGAAAACCTACTGAAAATCGTTTCTTAATGGCTAAGGTACACAATGATGAATCTATGACCAATGTATCCTTGAATGATAATTATAGTGATAGTAAATATTATGAATCCTCAGATTAAGAATCTTCTTCTGATGAAGATAATACTTTTCCTACCTATGAAGAAGTTTATAGGTTTTCTAAGCTTCTAGAAAATGAGAATTCAAAACTCAATAAAAAGCATGGTAAAAAAATTCTAGAAATACTATTCTTACTAATGAAATATCATATGTTTCTAAACATCTTGATAAGAAATTTTTTTATTTTGAAAGTATTTCAAAAAACCTTGAGGAAGTTATGTATGAGAAGGATAAACTTTCTAAGGATCTAAAAAAGGTAATTTCTAAGAAAAATGTTTTCGCGCATGTCTCTAGTGTTAAAGATAATATTTTTGAAGACAAGAACTTAGTTATTAGACTAAAGTCAGAAATATTTTCCTTGAGGAAGTGTTTTTCAAATTTTACCTTAGGGAAGGAAAATTTGGATAAGATGTATTCTCAAATCCTACCTCTAAGGAATAATTCTATTTTTCGTTATACTAGTTCAAAACCGATTTTTTGTAACAATTATTTTGTTCTTAAAAGTGCTCCATTCTACACTATGTGTAAGTGTGGTGGGCACTGGCCAAAAAATTATACCTTAAACAAAACCCAGTCTTTAGGTTTTCAGAAATCCTTATTTTCTAAGAAAATGTGGGTACCTAAAATTTTTCTTTCTGAAATTTCCAGATCCAAGAAAGTTTGGATTCCAAAAGTCTAACATTCTTATTTTCAAGAAAATAAGGAAAGTATCATCAACAATACTTGGTACATGGATAGTGGATGTTCCCGACATATGAATGGTAACAAAAACTACTTTGAAAATATTATCAAGACCAAAGGAGGAAAGGTAACTTTCGGAGATTATGCTAAGGGAGAAATTATTGGTATAGGTAACATCATTATTCTTGGAAAAACATTGATTTCAAATGTTTTATTTGTTAAGGGTCTTAATCACAACCTCATTAGCATAAGTCAATTATGTGATGAAGGTTGCCTTTTGAATTTTAGGAATGACAAGTGCTTAGTACACAATTCCAAGGAAGAGTTCATTCTTTCTTCCAATAGGCAAGAGAATGTTTACACACTAAACTTACAAGACCTTAGAAGCCAATAACTACCTTGACTTAGTGCAATGGAAGATCATTCTTGGTTGTGGAATAGAAGGTTAAGACATTATACCCTTAGGAACCTATGAAAACTCTCTAAGAAAAGACTAATTAAGGATCTACCGGAGCTTAGATTTGATTCTTCAAAAGTTTATGATCCTTATCAATATAGAAAGAAACATAAATCAAGTTTTAAATCAGTTGGTGAATTCTCAACCACTGATTCATTACAGTTAGTGCATATGGATCTTTTTGGTCCAATACAAACTGGAAGCATTGGAGGAAAATATTATGTATTTGTCTTAGTTGATGATTACACTAGATTTACATGGGTCTATTTTATATCAAAGAAATCTGATGCTTTTTCTAATTTCAAAAGTTTTAGAGCCCAATTTAAAAATTAAAAAATCCTTCCTTTGATAACAATTCATAGTGATCATGGAAGAGAATTTTAAAATTCTCATTTTTAAACTTTTTGTAGTAGAAAAGGAATTACTCATAACTTCTTACCACCTAAAACACCTCAACAAAATGGTGTTGTTGAAAGAAGAAATAGAATTCTTCAAGAGATAAAAAGAACCATGTTTAGTGAATATTCTATAGCCAAACATTTTCGGGATGAAGCTATAAGTACTGCTTGTTATACTATAAATCATGTTTTGATTAGACCTTTTCTTAATAAAACTCCTTATGAGTTATGGAATGGTAGAAAACCTAGACTTTCATACTTCAAGGTTTTTGGTTGCAAGGTATTCATTCTAAGTACTAAAGATAATTTACACAAATTCACACCAAAATATGATGAAGGAATTTTCTTAGGATACTCCACAACTTCTAAGGCTTATATAGTTTTCAATAAAAATACTTATATTGTTGAAGAAATAGTACATGTAAAATTTGATGAAATTGATCCCTTTGTTTTCAAACAACCTCAACCTATATATTTGGATGTCTTTTCAAAAACTAATTATCAATCTTTGTTATAAGATCCTTCTGATAAGGAAAATGTTCAAGAAAATATTCCTAAAACATTTACCCCAGAAGACTTCCTACCCTATGTTGATGAAAAAGTAATACAAAACCCAAATCAGTTGTTTCTAAAGAATCATCCCAGTGATAGTATCATTGGTGATGTGAATAAACCTCTAAGGACTAGAAGTTTCTTAAATAATGAAGTAGAACATCTAGAATTTTGTTCCCAATTAGAACTAAAAATCATTGATGAAGCTTTAGGTGATTATGATTGGATAAAAGATATGCAAGATGAGGTAAATAAATTCAAAAGGAATATAGTCTGGAATTTGGTTGAAAGACCTAAGGAAACTTCTGTTATTAGAGTAAAATGGGTCTTTAGAAATGAATGTGATGAAAATGGAATAATTGTAATAAATAAAGCTAGACTGGTTGTTAAAGGCTATAATCAATAATAAGGAATTGACTATGATGAAACATATTCTCTAGTATCTAGACTTGAATCTATTTGTATTCTACTTGCCTTTGTAAAATTCTTCAATTTTAAACTTTTTCAAATGGATGTGAAATGTTATTTTCTTAAATGTTATGTTTATAAGGAAGTTTTTGTTGAACAACCTCTTGGTTTTGAAGATACAAAACATCCTAAACATGTTTTCAAACTTACCAAAGCCTTGTATGGACTTAAGCAAGCCCCTAGAGCTTGGTATGATAGACTAACAGGATTTTTGCTTCAAAATGATTATGTTAAGGGAAATGCTGATCCAACCCTTTTTACATAGAAAGATAAGAAAATTGTTTTGATTGTTCAAACTTATGTTGATGACATTATATTTGGTTCAACTCAGCAATCTTTAACAAATTCCTTTGCGGATCTAATGAAATCTGAGTTTGAAATGAGTCTGATGGGTGAGTTAATATTTTTCCTTGGTTTTCAAATTTCTCAGAAACCAGAAGGAATCTATATATCCAAACATAAATATATTAAAGATATTCTTAAAAAGTATGGATATGAAAACACAAAGAGTATAAGTACTCCCATTGGTACCTCAAATTCACTTGATCTTGATGAAGCTGGGAAACTAGTAGGTCAAACATCTTTTAGAGGTATGATAGGAAGTCTACTTTACTTGACAACTAGTTGTCCAGAATTAATGTTTTCAGTATAATTATGGGCAAGATATCAATACAATCCTATGGAATCTCATTTAAAGGAAGTGAAAAGAATTTTTCACTACTTAAATGGAACCATGGATCTTAGACTCTTTTATACTTCTATAAATGATTTTGTTTTAAAAAAATTCGGATGCTGACTTTGGTGGATGTATAATTGATAGAAAAAGTACATCCAGAACATTTCATTTCTTACGAGATTAATTAGTTTCTTGGTCAGGCAAAAAACAACACTCAATAGCACTTTCCGCTACTGAAGTTGAATATGTAGCAGTTGGAAGTTGTTGTGCTCAAGTGTTGTGGATGCAACACACACTCACAGAGTATGGTATAAATTTTACCAAAACACAAATTTTGTGTGATAATACTATTTCCATTACCTTAAGAAAAAACACTGCACATCACTCTCATGAAAAACACATAGATATTAGGCATCACTTTCTTATGGATCACACAAAAAAGGGGATATCATTCTGTAATTTATTGGAACACAAGATCAACTTTCTTATATTCTCACCCAATATTTACCCTCTGATAGATTTGAATACATTAAACAGAAGTTAGGAATGATAACCGTAAGGTAATATTCCATATTAACTTCTTGTTCAAACTCATCTCCTTACAGTAAAAAACTTCTTTCCATAGGGGGAGTACATTTGTTTTTTAGATTTCTAAAAAAATTTCGTAGTCTAAAATTTTTCATAGTCTAAAATTTTTCGTAGTCTAAAAATTTTTCGTAGTCTTAAAATTTTTGTAATAAAGATTTTCGTACTTAAAATTTTTGTAATGAAGATTTTCATTCTCAAATTTTTTTTATGGAGATTTTTGTTTTTAAATCATTTTCATAATCAAAATTTTTGGAATCTACAGTTCTTCAAGATTAATTTTCTTCAATACGAATAATCTTCCTAGCAATCCGAAAGGTATGATTTTTTCTTGAGTTTTCATAATCATCCTTTACATGTTTGTATTTTCATATGTTTTTAAATTTTTATATTAACTCTTTCTTAAATCTGAATTTTTTTAAAAAAAACCTCAAAAGATTAGATTCCATCAAATTTTCCTTTTGGCTATCATCTCAACAGTCAGATCTGATCATAAGGATTCTCAACTGTCGGATTAGGTATGGAAGATGAACTTTCGCCCCAATCGCCTATATAAAGGACCCCAAAATGGTTTTCCCACATTGATTTCAAAGCTTTCACGTGCTAAATCCCTTCCCCTATACTTAAACTCATTCCTAACTTCTCATATTTTCTTGCTTCCGAATGTCTGTCGAAGTATCTTCTCAGAAATACATGTCGACTGTCAAGCTGATTTCTGAATGGAAGATTTACAGAGAAAGGTTGGTACATATAAATTTCTTTTCTATGTATAATTATATCATCTCAAAGAACATCAAGTTGAATGGATGGGAGTGTGTTTGCGTATCGAAACTAGGAGATCAGGATCTGGTATATCCGGAATTGTTGGTTGAATTCTATGAGTCAGCAAGTTTTTTTCAAGGAAGAAGGCAGAGACACATTTTCTTTTAAGTGATATGGGAAGACATATTCTTTATCTTATACCAAGGAAGTTAGTTTGATTGGAGTCCCTTATGAAGGAGAAGCTAAGTTTTGTTCTCATAAGCTACCAGATGTTCAAGGAAGATTTGTTAAGGTGAAAGTAATGGATTGTCTCGGCCTTTCAGATGTAAAGACTTTGAATATTGTTCACTTATCTACAAATTTCCAGATTCTTGAATTGTGGGTTCATGGATTCATCATCTCAAGAAAAGGGGACAAGGATACGTTGAAGAAGAGTGACATGTATATCCTAGATTTCATGGTGAATCTAAGGAATATTAACTTGGTTAAGCATATTCTGATTACAATTGATAATATAAAGAATGTAAATCTTAAGGCTCGGATTATTATGTATCCAGCCATTCTCCCAAAGCTGATTATTCGGTGTTTAGAGTCCTTCAAAATACCTTATATTTCAAATCCAATAAATTGTGAAGTTATGTTGGTAAGTGATGACACTTTGAGAAGGATGAATGTTGGATTTTATAAAGAATATAAAGAATTTTATGACTTGCCTGAGGAAGAAGATGAATCCCTATCAAAGAAACAGGAGGCTGCTGAGACCTCTAGGAAGGGATGAAGAAAGAGGAAAGTGAAGGAAGTGGAAGAAAAGGAAAAACTACAGAAGCTAAGGAAACCCAATCCGCACCACCAAAGCCTAAGAAGCAAAAAATCATATCTGGATGAGGTAGTAGAAAAATAGAGATATGACAAGAATAAAAAGAAATCAGGGGAGCCTAGATTTGGTTTGGATCCTACTAAAGCAAAATCTTTAAAGGAATAGATAGTTGATGAGCTTGAAAATCAAGCAAAATAAAAGAAACAAAAGAAGAAGATGACTGAAGTAGAGATTGTACAATCACTTCTAAAGGATGTTGAGAGAGATTCCGAAAATATTCTGGTACCAGAATCTTTCTTAGTAGAATCTTTACCAGAGACAATGGGAAAGAAATTTGTGACTCTAGAAAAAGTCCAAGAAAAATTATTGGAGGAAAAAGAAGAAGAAGAAGAAGAAGAAGAAGAATGTAGTGGTGATACCGAAGATCTCATTAAGCAAGTAGAATATTTTCATGAGAAGTAAAGTCCATCAGAGAAGCTTTCAATCTGAACTTCTGAAGCTGGGTCTTCAAAGATTGTTACCCCTAAAAAATATTAGAAAGGTTAAGATGAAAAGGTTGAAGAAGAAGTGAATAACCTATCTGAAGAAGAAATTTCTAATCATTATTTCATTCATCGAGAAGATGCTAAGGAAGGAGCTAAGAAGGAAGAGATAGAGGAAGATAAAATTGTTCAGCTATCTGATAGTGAACATGAATCTCCTGACCAAGTGAAAGCCATTCTGAAAGATGATAAGGTAAAATAGGTGGTTTTTTATACACCAACCAAAACTTTGGTTAGGAAGAAGAATATTGGTGGTTCTTCAAAGAGGAAAGTTGATAAGTTAGAAAAAAAACCTCACCAAGCAAAGATTCAGATTTAGAATCATCTTCTCTAGAACATGATTTCATAGTTCAGTCTTTGAAGAAGCTTGTTGGAACTATCCCAATATTTCTAAGTATATATTCCAGATTCCAAATTCTTCAACACTCCTTGAATCAGAAATCGGATTCAGTATCCATGGTGATGGATAAGTGTGTCAAGCATGAGGTAGATTTCAAAACTTTCTTCATTAACTATGAATCCCAGAAGAGGCCTTGTTAGAAAATGACCAGTTGGTCTATGAAAACTATAGAAGACATGAGAAATATTGATGAGATCCAAGATAGTGTAAAGTATGCATTTGGAACAGAAGATGTAAAGATCAAGGATCTCACAAATAGTTTTGAGGAGAATCTCACTCTGGAACAGAATTCCCAGATTCAAGAAGTGAAAGATCTGAATGGAAAGTTGTATTCTGTTTCTTAGAGTTGGAAGAGAGAAAGGGATCTCCGGATTGAGATATAAGAAAAGATTTTCAAGTAGGAATAAGCCTTGAAGGCTCAAGTAGAGGTTCTTAAGGCTTAGTAGGAAAGAATCAAAGCCTTAGAAAAGAAAACTGAAGATCAGGATCAGATTCCCAAATGAGCAGAGGAAGATCACAAGGAGCTCAAGAAGCTCAAAACTATTGTGAAGAAGTTGATGTTGAAGGATAAGGAAGAATAAAATTGTTCAATTCCTATATATTTTTGTATTTCTTCCTTGTATAATTTTTTTCCAATCGTAATGAAATTTTTGGTTACTCTTTGTATATTTTTTTGTCTATACTAATATTTTAGGTACCATATTTACTTTTCCATTCCCTTTAATCCTTTTTGAAAATCACAAAGGGGGAGAAAGGAAAAAATAATACTAAGAAGAGAAGAAAATTCCCCAAGTAAGGGGGAGTTCATTTTAGGGGGAGTTCTTATCCAAGAAGATTTCCGTAAGCAATAAAATGACTAAGTCTCGTTCTGAAAATCTAGAATACAATACTTATTGTGTCCAAAGCCTAAGGGAAATTTAGTTGTATTCATATTTGATCATCTATTAATGGAGATAAGTTTTATTTACAAGCCCATAAAATTTCTAAGTCCTTATATTCTTTTTCGTAAGGCTGTTTGTGCTTTCCAAAAAGGGGGAGATTGTTGAGTAAATAAGGTTTCCTTATGACTTTTACATTCCTTATTGTTTTGAAAATAACAAACACCTTATCTTAAGGAAAATTTCATTTACCCTATGCTTTACTTTCATAAGGAAAATTATCCTTCCTCAAGGAAATTTATCCTTACCAATGTTTTTAATTTTTCATATTTTTTCTAAGTTTAAAATTCATTTTTGTATCCAAAACCTTGGAATCTTAAATACTTAGATATAGAGCATTCTATTTTTAGGATCTGAATTCAGGATCTGAATTCAGGTTCTGAATCCTATGAATTCAGGTCCCGACCTCTTCTGAGTTGAGACTCCAAGTTCTCTAAATTCAGATTCCAAATTCTCTGAATTCAGACTTCAAACTCTTCTGAGTTCAGACTCCGAGTTCTCTGAATTCAGATTCCGAATTCTTATGAATTCAGACTCTGAACATTGTAATTTCAGACTCCAAATTCTTATGAATTCAGACTCCGAACATTGTAAGATCAGACTCTAAATTCTTCTAAATTTAGACCCCGAACTTTGTAAGATCAGACTCTGAATTCTACTGAATTTAGACTACAAATTTCCTTGAGATTCAGACTCTGGAATTCTATAGAATTCAGGTTCTGAATTCCTTTGAAGACAGAATCTGAATATCCACGTTTTATAGAGACCAAATAGTTTTTTAATAGACTCCAAACTTTTATTTTCCCTTACACGCTAAAAAATTAATTTGCTTAAGTAACCATATTTTTTCATACTCATCTTTTGGTTATAAAATGATGGTGTGCATTCAATTACTAACTAACCAATTTTTCACTGACACATGTATATGTCCCTCCGAAATTAAAGGAAAAATATGATAGTTGGAGGAGTGTGTCAACCGTTGATAATGTGCCTATAAATAGGAGCTCATTTAAAATAACTCACAACGAGTTGATCAATCTAGAGATTACATGCTTCTGAAGTGATTTCTAGAGATAGGGGCTTTATTTCTTTGTGCATACAGAACATATTGTTCAGAATTCCTTCCTACAACTCCAAATTTTGCTGAGTACATTCTAGGGCTTTTGGGGATAGGAAAACAGAGGTGTCTACTACCATGAAGTTGAGGGCTTGGGGGGATAGCAAGACAGATTCCGATCCTTGTATCAAGGGCTTACCCTGGTGGGGGTAAGACAGACTTTCTTGAAATTATAAGTCAAGGGACCTTTATCCAAGGTTGTTGGATACCCTTCTCTTTGGGTTAAAATATTTACTACTTGTTACTTGTATTTTTTCAAGTTTTCCGCTGTATTTTGTTTGTTGAGGAAAGTATAACTATCTTATACTTCCTTACACTTGTACACTCTAATTTAGTTAGATTCTATACGCTTTAACGTAAAATATTTATCTTTGTAAACTTTTGTTATGTTTCATTTCCAGAACTACATTTTCATAATTACATTCTCAGAATCACATTTATGGAATCAAGCAAGTTAGTAGAACTTAGATGTTTTGTGAATTTACCTTGTTTAACCTTGTTAAACAATAAAAAGGTTTCTAGACAACTTTAAAAGTTCACAAAGAAATTTTAAATTATACCATTCACCCCCCTCTTGTATATTGAGCATCTACATTATCATTTCGATCCACAAGTTGGTATCATTGGAGAATATCATACACCATACCAACCTAACAATATATATCATAGAAAGACCAATATAAACATCGTTATCATAATTGAATAATGAAAAAAAGTGATAATTAATAATATTAAGGGACCTATAATTATAGAATGGTAACATGAACATTGGAATAGTTTTATGATCATTTGGAATAGTAATCTAGCCAATATATTAGTAAACTCTCCTATGAAAGTGTAAATAAAATTTATCCATCTTGTAAATGAAAATATGGTTTAATTATATCATAGTATAAGTAAAAAAATGATTTTAAAAAAAGAAAAATTATTTTTTTTATTTTTAAAATAAATAAATTGTTATTTAAAAAAAATATTTTCATGAAATATATTCCCAAATTAGTATTTTGTTTTATTATGAAATTAATATTTCAATTATTCATAAAATAATTATTTTTCAAATAAATGATGAATTTTTTAAACTAAATTTCACATATTAGGAACATAATTTTTATAAAATTGATTCCATTTATAAATTATAGACATTGATAAATTATGGGGATGAATATTTGGAATTTTTTAAAAACTACTTTAATTTTATTGAAATAGTGAAATACTATAATTTACGATATAAGCTCAATACAAGAAATTTTTAGTCATTTTTTAGATTTGGCTGATGTAAGAATTGTTATCTAGAAAATTCCTTCACTACTTTCTATATTTAGTCCCAGGAATAATAAATATTGATATTCTTTTCCCTTAATAATAAACTAATGAATAAAATATTCCAAAAAATGCTCATCTCTTCCCCTATAAATACCATTGTTCTCCTCAAACCTTATAAAACTTGACGCTTGTCCAAATTCTTCCAAATCCACTTCCCAAGGCCCTCCCAAACGTCCTTGAGCTTTGGTTCTTATCAAATAATCCAACCCAATTTCCACTAAGGAATTTCTAAAAAAGAAGAAATTCAAGACATAAAAAACCTCTTGTTTACCCTTAGTTTCTATTCAATTTTTTTATTTTCTTATTCTCTACTCACCTCCCTATCCCTAAGTGGAATGATAACTATATTTTAATTTATATACTAGAATTTTATTATTTTAAATGAATAACCAATCATTAAAACTATTATCCTCTCCATTTTATTCTAAAAATGAAAATATCGTCTCTAATGTGTCGATTTACCACAATCATGGATATTGCATTTTCATTTTCCATAGCCGAATTCAAGGTTGGACATTAATCAATTATTATGGTTGAATCATAATATATTATAAATATTATATGTTATATAATTTTATCTAACCAATATATAAACATTGTATTGAATAAAATGATATAAATTCATGATGGTCTTAAAAACCACAAAAAATATTTAAATCATTTATAATAATGATTTATCTATTGAATCATCATAAAACAATATAATAAAATGATACATAAGATCATTTAAACTTATTTAGTTTCATTAATAACATATAATTTCAATTCTATGGAATTATTCCCATTTTACGGGAACTTCCATACTTGTGTATAAGGGAACTGATCATGAAACCCATGATATTGAACACTATCATATCTAGGAAATTGATCTGATTAGATTACAAAAATAGTCCTAAATGAACTCAATAGAATTATAAGAAATCATATGAATGTATAAGCAGTTTTGGATTTAGTAATTAATGACTGTAATTTGACTATCTTTGATATGAATGTGAATAAATCATTCAGGCATAAGCTAAAGGGATTCTAGAGGTTAACACATATTCATTAGGTTATTCAAAATTCATGTTAAATATCAACGTTGATATTCGTTAAATGGTCATAAAATATAAATTCATTGTCGATGAGGTTTATTTTATCAGATATGCATGTTTCTAGTATTATTTTATGACAAATGCTGTATTTTCCAAAAGAACTCTTCACTCTAAAAAACATATTTTACTTGTCTTGAGATAATTTCTTATTCACTCATGATTGATGAATATTATACCTTTTATGTTATTATCATTATCTCTTAGAAACCCAAAATTTTATTAATTAATCTATTTTTTATAAAAGTATAATGAAGTCCATTTCCTTTCGATGGGTTATTTTTTCACTAACAATGTTGATAGTTCTATGTGGCATGCATGATTATGTAAATATTGTGATGTGATAGGTGCACCTGGAAATATATAGTGCTCCAATTCATTAGGTAATGTTATGTATCTCATGAAATGATGTGAAACATGTGTGACCATGATTCTACATTTGTTTACAATGATGATTTTATGATTATGCAGTTATGTCATGTGTGGACATGATGATATATTTGTTCACTTCTATGTGTATTACTTGAAAACTAAGACATGATGTCTCATTTTTATGAATTTCCACATTCCATGCCTTTATCTAATGCTTCCACTCATGATTATGATGATGATCATATTCTTATTATATAATTATTATGATTACGTTTATCCATTTTATATTTATTCTTGTCATTATCTATCCTCTTACATGGTTTTTAACTCACCCCTTTGATTTGTGTATATCCTTAGGTGACTATACGTAATAAGGAGATTGTGAAATTTAGAAGGATAAATAAGAATATTTTAAATAAAAAAATTTATGTTTTATTATACCTAATTGATGTATGGTCCCATTATTCCCATGATACTAAGCCTTTGGATCTTAGTTTTGTAATGTCAATATGTTATTTATCAATAAAATGATGTAATATTTATGTATGAAACGTAAGGTATTTATAGATGGTATCAAAGCATAATATATTTAATCGTTGAATTATGATTAGATAACATTAGTGAAATAGTATGTATATGTAATCACTCAAGAATCCTTATTTTAGTTAAACACTAAACATAGTGATCTCCCAAGATATTCCATTTGAGTTAATTCCCCCAAAAAAGAATTTATTTATTCAGGACATTTTGAAATAATTTATTTCAAACCTTCATTATTTTATAAATTGTTGGGAACTAAGAGAAACTAGTACAATATCCTACATGATGTACAAAGTAGTGATTGCCCAAATAACATTTTTAATGCATTGGTAGGTGTACTTCAAAATTTCATGGTGATTATTACCCAGCTGTCTCAAGAAATGAACAATAACCTGAATAATGTGGAATTTTCTCCATCACATATGATAGGGAAACTAGTTTTCAAGTATTTTATATGTGAAAAACTAATGAATTTTAGTGTATCTTCTAATCCACTAGTCATGAAATAGTGGGTCAACTCAATGGAAATTTATTTAATTCACTGTTCTAAGATAGAGAAGGTGACTCTGGTAATTTATATTTATGATGGAAAGGCCAATAAATTTTGGGATGTGATTAAGAACACCATTCTAAAGGGATAAATATAAGATATGGAGTAGAAATTCATTAATAAATATTCAGGAAGAAGTATTTACATAAATATCTTTATACCAAGATGAAGATATAATTAATTGAGCTGAAGAAAAATGAAGGTGAATCTTACATGGCATATGATGCAATTTTTATAGAGATTTTAAGGTTTTCCTCTAGTTTTTTCGACAATGATAGAAAAATTGACAGATTTGCTAGTAGTTTATAACTACAACATTCGAAGGATCTTACTATCTAAAACATTTTCAGTTATGAAGAAGAGGTATAATGTGGTCTCATAATAGTTATAGAGTTCAATTAAGTGTCCCATGTTTAAGGAAACATTATGATATGAATGAATTTTATTATCGGTGGATCAAATTATAATGGAGGAAATAGGATCTAACCACCCATTTGTCAAAATTTTGGAACAAGCCTCAAGGAATATTCATCAATCCGAAGGAGACATGAATCATGTTTGGGTTGTAAGGCCATAAAGATCATGAATTTTGAAAAGACATAAATAATATAGAATATATGATGCCAGAAAGGTGAGCCTGAACCATGATTCAATGCTTTAATTTTAGGTAGAATGTAAATTATGCATTCCATTGCACTAAAACTCAAGTCCTTGAGGGTAATCAACGTTAGCAGTCACCAAATACAAAGGATAAAGGGAAACCTTATTCCATAACTATTATTAATGTTCTATTAGAAAATGATTTCAAACAAGGTACACATTATATTCACTAAATAATCGAAAAAATTATTGTTTGATTCTAGTTCTACGCATTCCTCTATATCTTTGAAAATTTATAGAACTATTGAATTGATACCCTGTAACCTTGAAGTATAGGTAACCTTAAAAACACATAGGTGTGAAATTATTGCAATCCAAGTGTTTGAATCGTCTCATGTGGGTGTATGTGGGATGATTATTCCAACGAATATTGTGATACTTCCCATGATGAAATTTGTCTCTATACTGAGAATGGATTGGATCTAGTTATATAGAGGACATAACAACTATTTGGAAAAGAAAATATCATTTAAAATTACAAACCATCCCATAATCCTCTTCAAATGAAAGGAAGATCAGGAATTCCCTTTGGGAAATCCCTCAATGGTTTTGGTATTGATGCACTGTGAAGAAATATACCTCTCAAATTTTTGAGTTAAAGGAAGGTATTAATATAGAGGTAACTACCATTGTAACAGAATACATTGATGTATTTCTAGAAGAGTTACCCCAAATTCCCTCATATTGTGAGGTAGAGGTCTCAATAGAACTCATACCCAAAACTACTCCTCTCATAAAATGACCATATAGGATGGCCCTGATCAAACTATAGGATTTAAATAAGTAGCTTCAAGTGAGATTGGAAAAAATGTTCATACTCAATAGTGCATCACCTAGGGGTGAGCCAATTTACTTTATAATGAAAAATTATGGAACAATTTGGTAGTTTATCGATTATCAGGAACTTAAAAACATCACCATAAAGAAAAATTGTCCACTTCCAAGGACTAATGAATTTTTCAATAAACTACAACGAGGATAAAATTTCTCCAATGTTGAACTTGTTTCTAGATATCATTAACATAAGGTGAAGAAAGAAGATATTTATAAATATACATGATGCACAAGTTATGGGCTCTATGAGATTCTAGTAATTCCCTTTGGAATTACTAATTCCCCTAAAATATTCATGGATTTGATGAATAGAATATTTAGATAATATCATGAAAATTTTTTGGTATTATTTATAGATAATATTATCTTCTACTACAATATCAAAGAGGAACCTGATGAAATTATAAGGATTGTTCTTCTAAATTTATGGAAGAAAAATTCTATGCCATGTTTAGAAAGTTTGAATTATGGATGCAGCATGCCACCTTCATGGGACATGTTATCATGTTTGAGGAAATTTCTATGGATGCATAAAAAACAAAAGAAATTGATGAATGTACCAGACACACTATTATTAAAGAAATCATTAGTTCTAAAGGATTATTAGTGTAGTACTGATGTTTTGTGCTAAATTTATTACTATTTTCTTTCCCATTAACTAATTCACCAATAAAAGGGTAAAAGTATGTATGGATTGAAGAATATGAGGAAAACATCAAAGATCTCAATAATATGGTGATCAATAAACCTATACTCACATTACCAATAAGTGTATATTTTTTTGTGTTATATATTGTAATTTCCAAAACGTTTTGGACCGTTAAATTAAAAAAAATCTAATGTTTATGATGTCTAGGTGTAGTCTAGGGTGTTATTGGGACATGTGATTCATTCCAATGATGATTTATTTCTATAGTTTCCCAAATTTCCAGTGTTATAAAGGTGACTCATCCTGGTGATGACTCATCAATAAGTGAATCATCATGGAGGTGTCTCATCTGGTGGTGACACATCTGGTGGAAAATCATCTAATAGTGACTCATTCGGAAGTGACTTGTCTAGTAGTGACTCATCTCGTAGTGACTCACCTTAAAGAGACAACCCCATAGGTGACTCACCTGGTGGGGAATCATATAGGGGTGACTCATCTAGTGGTGACTTGTTGGTTAGGGACTCTTCATGTGGTGACCCATCCTAGTGGTGACTCATTTAAATAGTTTTAAAAAATTTCCAAAATTTTCTAGTTTTGCAAAATTTCGCAGTTTTCTAAAAAAATTATAGAATTTCCATTTCATGACTTTTAGGATGATTTTTTTTTAAATTCCTTAGATAAGGGGTTTATAGCTATTTCAAAATGGCTCAATTGTATATATATTTTTTCTTATGGTTTTTAATCCTTTTAAATGTTTAAAATGTGTGGTCTTGATGAGATCCTCTTTAATAGAAATTCAAAACTATATATAATTCTAAATGTTGAGGATCTAATCTTTCTAATGAAAAGATCCTCCCTTCTATATTTCGATCTTGATTTCTCTTGAGGCTAGAATTCCAAAATCCATCTTCCTTGAGTTGAGTAACTTGGTTTCCACAATTATCTCTAGTTTTCCACAAAGAGTAACCTACTATACGTGAATCTTTTTTTTTTGGTTCAACAAGGCTATGTCGATAATCTTCTTTTTATGTAGGTTTTCCTTCATTAATCCGTATGCATATCATATAGTATGGGTTTATTATTATCATTCTAGTTATCATGGTTTCATCTAGATTATGCAATATAGTGAATTGGGTTATATTAAATTTAATAGGGAAGGGGAAAGTGAAGTATGATCTCACAAATTTTTTATTCATTTGATTCGATTTGTTTTGATATATTTATTATATTGGAATAATGGATTAGTGAAAATTGTGTTTGTTGGTAAACAAGTTAGGATGTAGTGACTTTTCAAGGACCCTCTATTTATCTAATTGAATGGTATAATCATAAATAATAGTTTAACAACATATATTAGGTTAATATAATGGATTCCATAGAACCTAATGGATTCTTTGATGACACCATTGAATAATGATTTGAAAATGAATAAGTGCTCTTTCTTTTCGAAATCATAAAATGAGTTTTGTTGTGATATATGTTTCCATATGTGGAATAGTTTTTATTAGTGTGTGTGGGTCTTGTATGATGTGTGATGGATGCGTTCTGATGTGTTTGGGAGAAGTGGATGAGATGTGGTTGTGTAGTGGTCCTATGATGGTTGTTATGGTAAAGTGGTGTAGCAGAGCTGTGATGGTGGTTGTGGCATAGTTATTTAGTAGGGTTGTGAAACTAATTGTGGCAATAAAATTAAGTGGATTTGGATGTTGGGAAATGTTATTTTTCTTTTTAAATGTAGTAGTTTTTGTTCTATTTACCCATGTTTAAATGGTTAACTTTCAAATACAAAATAATGGACAGTAATTATGAAACATGGTGTAACCCTAAATGAAATGGGATGTTATTGGGTATTGAGTAAATATATTAAATAGGCTATTAAAGTGGAGTTTATTGATATATAGAAAATTTATAAAATGGATTAAAGAATAAAATATGAATTATGGATTATTTTTAGTTTTTTTGATTTAATTCATTTAGAGGTAGAAGCAATGTGGGGATGTTATGAGTATGTTTCTGTTTTTTTGTAATCCGATAGGATTGATGTGTGTTATTTTACCCTATGTATATGTATTTTATATATATTCTCATGATTTATATATACACCCCTTCTATGTTGAGATCTATGTGATGACACCCACATAGTCACATGGGAGGGTTTCCCAACATCATGGTAGGAGGATGGATGGTTGGCCACCTGCTCTTCCATGCTTCCTCTTCCATGCAAAAAAGTTTCATGTGTTTTTGGGTGATTTTTGATGTGGTATCCCAAGTGTTTTTAGTATTAGTTGTGATGTGGTGTCCTAATATTCATTGGGATGAATTTTTTTTTTGGATTCCCAGGTCTGTTTAGCATGAGTTGTGGTGTGTTGTCCTATGTGTATTTTAGAGGAGATGTTATATATATCCAATGTGTGTGCAGGAAAGATGTGATGTGATGATATGTGATGTGTGTCCTATTTTTGTGTGGGTTTTATGTGTTGTGATGTGACATTATGTGATGTGTGTACGTGATTTATTTAGTTGGGATGTGATGTGATATATTCAGAAGAGGTGGGAGATCCATGACGTTTTTTTTGGGGTATGAAAGAGGATAATGAATGGGAAAGTGGTGTGGGGTTCCCTATCATAAATGTTCTTTATATTATATATAATTATAAATTGAAGTGTTATTTTTTGTTTGATCCTTAGTGAGGTTGGAGTTTTTGTTAGAATGCCTATTAAAGTGTTGTTTGGTTCTACTACATTCACACAGGTACATTAGTTTTCTATTTTCACATGTTCATGAGAGAATTTGGTGTTCCCACTGAGTATACTTGTATGCTCATCATATGTAAGTAAAAACTATTTTCAGGTTTCTAGAAAGACATTGTGGACCATTCTAGACATTTCTAGTTCAGGCCTTTGAAGATTACACTATGTTGATCCCTTATTTTTTACTCTTTTTGAGAATTAATTTGGAACTTTTATATGTATCAGTTTTTATTTATACAGGAACTAAGGGATGGGCGGAATTTATTTTATATTATTTCATGAATTTTTTGCATTTGATTCATCGAATCTTCTGATATTTTTTCTCAACAAGGGTAATGTGTCTCATAATGGTATATGTTATACCCTCAATGCTAGTCAACAACCTGAGGCATACTAGAGGAAGGAACTAGGGGGTCATTATCTCACTTTATTCTTTTCCATCCTAGGTTGGGTACCTTTAGATAGAGTTTGTTGTGAAATAATGGTATTAGAGTATAATGGTAGAAAGATAAGGTGGAGTTCAAAGTTAATAATGGTGAGGATTGCAAGGGTTGGTATGGAAACAGTTCCAGTTGACCATTTTGTATGACATAGACTTGGGAGACCATTTAGTGAATGGGGTTTTAGGGCCCCCATGATCTAGATCATGGACTCTGAACTTATTGAACATACATGTGATTTGGAAATACTTTTTGGGTATAGACCTAAGATATGTACATGAATCATGATGACATAGGTTCTTATTTGAATTTATTGATCTTTGAATGTTAAAATTAATTAAATTAATCTTAAATTATTATGTGTGTTTCTATGAATTTTTCTATGCAATTATTTCTAAAAAATACATATTTATTTTTGAATTATTCATATAACCTAAAAAGAAAGAGAAAAATTATTATTAATAAACTTATAAAGTTTTTTGGAAACCTTCTACATATCTGAATGTGTTGTTTCCATTCCTTTTATAGAATTATTATTAATGAATTTTATTTTTCTACCTTTTTTAGAAATATATAACACGCCACTAGTTTTACTACTTTTTGAAATTCAATGTGAATCCTGATTACTATATTTTGTTGTGATCAAATGTTAAATTTTGAAACCCCTTATGAAGTATGTTACCTGTAAATAGATTCCACACTAAATAGGATCCATAAGATTGTGGAAGAGGGGCCTAAGGGTCTCTATGACAGAGCCTCCCAGCCTATGATGACAATGTATTTTTGTGCCAGTCCCTCCCCAAATGATTGGGGATGGACCTTTTCCTCCCTTCAAAGGATCCTCTTATCATTCTTTCTCTCCATTTTCCATCCCTAATTTTCTTTCATCATTCCTGAAAATTTTTCTATTGCCTAAGGTCCCTGGTCTATTTGGTGGTTTCCCCTAGCTGTTGTTATTTTCCTTGTAGTTAATTGAGTAATTGGATCTCCTTAATATTATATTTTTTTCTTTATTTATGTAGTGGCACCCATTAGTGGATGTGTACGATCGTTTCGTTTTTTGGTCATGGGGTTGGTAGGATAGTGCTATGGTTTTTCTGGTCGATAAACGAATTTGGATGTTTTGTCTTTCATTAGAGGAAGACTTGATTAGGGCTTAGTAAAGTTCCCCTCATAGCTGCAAAGACCTTAAATTATACCTCTTTTGTTGGAACTTTAACTTTCGCATGAAATGATACTCCCCTACTACATCGATTTGGGTATACTTTCTTGAAATTACCTTAACATTTCAAAGACCTACAATTCTTCATATGATAGGGAATCTTATAGGATGGTTTTTTTTCAGAGAGTATGAACCACATTGTTTTCCACACTATGGATCAAATAATATGTGTAAATGTAGATGTATCCAAATTTCCAACCATGTATTTTTGGATCTATATGGGGGAAGAGTTTCGATGGGAGCACTTTTTGGATTTTGATATGTGTTTAAATTTTTGTTCTTCCTATAAGAAAATTGTAAATTCTATGGTAGAATGTAGGCATGCAGTCAAAAAAAGTGAACTCTATATGGTAGTGGATTCATAATATTGTCATAAGGTACAAGGGCCTATTGAAGGTTCTGTTGGGAAGAGACATTTGGATGTAGGGTCTGATCCAACCTTGGAAAAATTTAGACATTCTGATTCTTAGGAGTGTAACCATTTGGTATATGATATTTTTAGTTGATTGAGGGAAAACCTCGGTATTCTTAACCCTATTGGGTAAGGTTATTTGGTACTAGTGGTATCTGATTTGTATAATGCATCTATTGTAGGTGATCTAAACCTTATACTATATGAGGCCTCCAAAGGTTAGATTTTCAATGTTATCAACTGAGAATTAGAAACATGGATGGTGGATGAGGGAATTTCAAAGGACCTTAGGGATTATTCACATGAGGAGGTTGTGAGTATAGTATTTGGTAACACTAGAAGATAGGTTTCTCAAGATAATGACCTGATTCGAGTGAACAAGTCATGTTTGAGGAGGGAGTTGGCATCCATGATGCTTAGTAGACACTTTGAGGGATTATGGAACGAAGGGCTTGACAAAAAGAAGACCAAGAAGAAAAAATACAATGATAAGAAACGATTACTTAGGTATGAGATCAATTATGATTAATTTGGTCCATTATTATGAGACAATTCACAATAATTTCAAGGCAAATACATTTTCAGTCTGAGGAGGATGAAGGGTCGGCAAGGTCATAAGAATGGTTGAAAGGAATTTTCCTATTTACGAGTAATAATGGAGAAACGATCTTCCAATAAATTAAAATAAAAGGTGATGGAAGGAGATATCAATATTTATTTAAATAATAATCTATTAGAGGAAAAAAAATTAGGGGTAGATCCCCTTAGGAGTGACCTAAATGATACAATCGCAGAAATTGTGCAACCTATGGATATTCTCATGTATTCCAAAGGTAACAGAAGAGGAATTTCTTTTGATAAATTCCTCATCAGAAGATGGTGATAAGATGATGTAAAGGAATATTATTTTTAATAAAAATAGAAAAAATTTGATTGGGTTAACAAGATGAACCTCATTTTAGTAAGATTCTTAAGTGAAGGGAAGATCAACCAATATATGTGTATGAAAGTGTGGTACAAGATGAAGATTCATTCTGAGGACCTTATAAAAGATTATCTAGAAACACCAATAACATATATTTACTAGAAACATTATAGGGATACTAATTCTAATATGATCAATTTATCTTTTAACAACTATGTTTTCTCCATTAGTTCTTGTTCCGAGTGAAACTTGGGGTTTCTCACATTCTCCAAAAAAAAGTGTTTTTCATAATAAAAAAAATTAATCTTCAATATCAGGAATTATAAAATAAATATTGTAAACCATGTTTATTTGTATTATAGTTCCCATATGTGTTAATATGTCATAAATTACTTTACATTTTTTATTTATTAAAATCATGTGTTGTCGACTTATTATAAAATATGGATATACACATTTAAAAAATGAAATTCCATAAAATTTTCATCATAATAATTTATAATTCCTTTGAATTTGGAATCCATGAAATGAATAAATCTCATCAATTCTATCTTGATTATAGTTATACAGTATTTATATAACTATATGTTGTAATAATTTTACAGTTTAAAAGTTCTTGTGATATTTATTTCTAAATTAAAAAAAATTAAAAGTGTTCCTTGAGTAATATTATTGAGACATAAAACAATTTAAATGATTAAACTTATCATTTTATGATTTATAATAATTTTTAAGTACTAAAATATCATTACCCCACATGTTAAGGCATTAATATTTTGTTATGGGAAGCATGCCTAAAGATTAAATCATGTGTGCGGTAACTAGAGAAGTTATAGTATGAGATAATTGAGAATATATCATGTTTAATATGTTATATTTAAATATGTTAGTAGATATTTTTCCCTTATTGTTTTATAGAATATTTTTTCCCATGTAAGTAGAATGATTAATGAATGTTTAATCCATGTGTGATGAATCATGAAACATAGTAATACAACAAGTTAAGTTTTAAAATTGTCTCCAGGAATCATGTTTTATTTTTAGGATTTCAAAAGCATGACGTGTATGTAATGTTGTATTTGAATTGAACATAAGAACCTATCATGTAACAAATTTCAAATGAATATTGGAAGTGGGTTTTACTAGATAATAAGATGAATCTATAATGTCTTGTTAAAGTGTATTAAAATTGTTTATTAGATAACGTAAGTGCAGTTTATTCATTATCTTGGATGCATGTTATAGACTTTTAAATACATGAGAATACGTTTCATAGTAAATAACATGGAAATCTTGATTATTTTTTTGGTTTAATTATTAATGTTTCATTAATATGCTGATATGACATACTAAAAATAACAGGTGTTGGAATTATATCTTATTCTATAATATTGTTGATTATGATACACATGATGTGCCTTCTTAATTAAAATCACCGTATATTAAAAGGATAAAAACATATATATAGTTAATTAATTTGTTTTCCATGGAAGACATCAAATCATGTGAATACCAATTAAAAATAAATAGTTAAATTAATGTATATCTCTAAATGATTTTGGAAGCTGAGATGTGTTACTACTATATGTGGTTTTTCTTATTATGTTGCCTTGTGTGATGTGTGATCAAAATCGTCAAGTATATGAAGATGGGGAAAACTTATACATAAATGAGACATGTCATAATATAACTTGATTAAAACTATTCTAGTGAGTTAGTTCCTCCTAAATCAAATAATATCATGACAAGGGAGAGGGAAACCCTTGATTTATGTACTTGGGGAATTGTGTTTGATGATAATGGTGAATGTTGGTTGGGGATGTGTAGAGGATGCAATGGAGAAGGTGGTCATGTAAAAATGGTGGTTTCTTGTGGAAGATAAAGTGTTTTCATTATGTGGTTGTGCATAATTTATAGTGAAGTTTTTCATTGGATAGTAAGAATGTCCATTGGTTGTGTTTTATATTCATGATAATGTGTGGTAGTAGAGATGCGTGGTTATTATGGTGGGATGAATTTTGTTGTGTGGTGATTTGTTTATACTGATTTAATCCCTAAGATCTTATCAAATGGTTAACCACTTAAATTCAGTAGTAAAATTAAATGATAAAAATTAATAAAGATTTTCTTTCCTCCCATGCATAAATATTTTTATAATAGAAGTGATGAGAAAGGTTGACTACTATATTGTTTCTTGGGTTTTTTATAATTGATATTATGTTTATGAAATATGTTATGAACTCAAGCACATGAAGAGATGGAAATTATTTTCTACATCAAGATGTGTTGTATTATGACACATTTTAAAACTGCGTGGGTGAGTCTGTGCAACACAAGAAGAAAATATCTTGGTGCGGTTGATGAGTTCCTTTTCTTTGCATGCTTTTGGAAACTGTGCATATATTAATATGATTTCTTGTGCTGATTTTGAAATTTAATGATATTATTCTTAATTAATATTATCCTATTGAACAATGTTTCATTACCAAACATGGGAAATTTTACAACTAGATAAAATGAATTATTCCAACATTATATTTTTATTATAATTAAATTTTTTTATTTTTTGATGTTTGTGTTATAAAAATCTATGTGGTCATATTCATGGTTGAGTGGTATCTCCCCATAGATATTAATTTTTTAGTATTTTATAGATTTACACATCTTTTAAAAATTAATTTTTATGTACCAATTGTGATCAGAAACATGAGAGGTATGTCGTGGGTTGGATTTTCATACCACTATTCCCTTTCCGTCACATTTTTCTAATTATTGGGGATGAATCGTTTCCCTGGTTTGGGTTCTGTGGAGGGATAGTGGACTAGAGAAGAGTACATGGTTGCATGATACATAGATTTGAGCCCAGTACCTGATTAGTTTTGAGTGTTCCCTTCACTTTTTACTTGGTGGTTTGTTGTTCAATCCTTGGTATTTTGTGAAAAATGTTTTTTTACCCTTTAGGTGATGTGTATTGTTTGATGTGTGGTAATTTTTTAACATCAGATAAAGGGATCACATGATTCCTACTCAATATGCATTTTACAATGATGCGATTAATCTCATGTGGGATAGTTAGTGCCACCTAGTGGAGATAGTATCATGACATGGAGGAAATAATTCTCTAATTCATATGTTTGGGGAAGTATTTTTTTCAGTTTTTATGGGAATTTTGGATAGAAGGTTTGTTTTGTAGTAATGTTTCAGGTGTATTGAGATCCTTGACATGTACCTCGACGTATGGTTGTTTGGACCCTTTCTCTCATTACATCCATATTAGTATTGAATTCTTAAGGGTGAGAATAGTTGGACATGTATCTGATGTAATGGAACAAAACATATAGACTATTAATTTGAAAAAAAACTGATGTTTAAGGTGTTAAGGGGTAGTCTAGTGTGTTTTTGGGATATGTGATTCATTCCCATTATGATTCATTTTATTAGTTTTCCAAATTTATAGTTTTTTCAATAGCGACTCATCATAGTAGTGACTCTTCATGTGGTGACTCTTCATGGGAGTGACTCATCTAGTAGTGACTCATATGGTGGTGAATCAACTGTCAGTGACTCATCTGGTGGTGACTCGTCTAGAATTTATTCATCTTATGGTGAATTTTCTGGTGGTGACTCGTTTTCATTGACTCCCCATATAAGTGACTCATCTATGATTGATATGTATGGAAGTAACTCATCTTTTTTTTACTCGTCTAATGGGAAATCTTCTAGCAGTGAATTGTCTAGCCATAGAGCACCTTGCGGTGACTTGTCTGGTTGTGCCTTTTCTAGTGGTGACTCATCATAGTGGGGACCCATTTCAAAAAAATCCATTTTTTAATAATTTTCTAGTTTTCTAAAAATATACAAAATTTCTATTTTAAGACTTTTATGAGGAAAATTGGGTTCAAATTCCTTAAATAAGGGGCTTAAATCCTTTTTAAAATGTATCAAAATTATCATTAGTTTTTTAAAAGTCTGGAATCCTTAAAAATGTTTGAATTGTTTTTTATTGAAGAGATCCACATTAATAGAAATTAAGAACTGTATCTAATTCCAAAATTTCATGATATAATCTTTCTAAATAAATGATCCTTCCTTCCCAATTTCAGTCAGGAATTTTCATGAGACCATACATCCCAAATCCTTCCTCCTTAGATTTGAGTAAATTGGTTTCTGTATTTAGTTTCTATTTTTCTTAGAGAGTTTCCTACTGTACCCACACATCTGTTAATTGTGTGATAAGGTTGTTTTGATCATATTGTTAATGTGTTGGTTTTTATTTTGTTTCTCATTATGTGTATCATGTGGGATGGGTTTATTGTTCTCAACTCTTGGGATCTTAGTTTCATAAACATTAAAAAGGATAATGAATCATTTTATATTGAATTTAATTGGGTAGTGGAATGTGAAGTGTGGTCTTACATATTTATATTTACTTGATTTAATTTGTATTGATATTGTGATTGTGTTGGCATAATGGCTTGGTGAAAATTGCTTCTGTTGGTAGTTGGGTTATGTTATAGTGACTTTTCATGGACCCTTTTTTTTATTGAATGGTATCATAAAAAATAACTTTTTAACAGGATATATTTAGTTAATTTATTTTATTCCCAAAGAATTAATGGATTATGTGATAACACCCTTACATACTGAATTTATATTTAATAAGTTCCATTTCTTTTGTAAATCAAAATGTGAGTTATTTTGGGATATAAGATTTTATGTGTTGAATAGGTGTGGGTTGTTTGTGTGGGAATGATGTGTTGTTTATTCGATGGGTTTTGATGGGTTTTCGGGATGTGGATGTGATGTGGTTGTGTAGTGGGGCTATAATAGTTGTTATGGTAACGTGGTGCAGTTGGGCTTTGATGGGGGTTATGGTATTGTTTTTCAATGGGATTGTGAAATTGTATGTAGTTGTAAAATGATGTGGTTGTGTTAGTTGGTCTATGATATTCTTCATTTTTTGTGGATGGTTTTGTTCTATTTACCCAAGTATAAATTTTTAATGTTTATATAAAAACTAATGGGATGGAATTATGAAACCTGGTGTCTTCCTATAGGAAATGGAATGTTGATGGATGTTGATTAAATACATTAAATAGTATTTTAAACATGAATTTTTTGATATAAAAAGAATCTATAAAATTGATTAAATACTAAAATATTAATTATGTATTCTGTTTTTTTGTGTGATTTAATGGATTTGGAGGTGACAATAAAGTATGGAATTCTTGAGTAGGTTGTTTTGTTTATAAACCCATAGTATGGGATGGTTTGATTTTTTTTTCTATATTTAGATACATATTATGTTTATCCTAGTTATTTATATATTCACCCCACCCATGTCGATCACTATGTGTTGACCCCCAGATAGTCACATGAGAGGATGTCTTTCCCAAAATCACGGTGGGAGGATGGATTGATGGCCACCCGCTTTTTAATTCTACCCCTTTGAGGAGATAATGGACCAAATGCCTTTGGGTGATATGTTATGTGGTTTCCTAGGTGTCCTTTGGATGAGTGGTGATGTGGTTTCCCTATTTTCATCAGGATGAGTTGTGGTGTCCTATAACTGGTGTCTTTGGGATGAGGTGTGTTGTGAGACCCAAGTGTGTGCTGGCGGAATGTGATGTGATGACATGTGATATGTTTACATGGTTTTTGTGTGCATACTGTGATGTGACATGATGTGATGTGTGGCCCAGGTGTGTGCATGTGGGATGTGATGTCATATATACAGAAGTGGTTGGAGCACCAATATGTGTTTTGTTGTGGTGTGAGAGCTGCTAATCAGGGGGACAGTGTTGTGGGGTTCCCTATCATCAATGTGATTGATATTATATATTATTATACTTGGAAGATTTATTTGGTAAATTAACCTTATTTAGGTTGGGGTGTTGGTTAGATTACTTGTTTTGGTGCAGTTTAGTTCATCTATAATCACATAGGTGCATTAGTAGTCTCTTTTCACATGTGCATGAGAGACTTTGGTTTTCCTACTAATTATACCTATATGCTCACCCTACGTATATAAAAATTAATTTTAGGTTTCTAGGAGGACATTGTGGGCCACATTTGACATTTCAGGTTTGGGCCATTGGAGTTGTTTCTATGTTGTTGCCTTAGTGTTTACTCTTTTTGGGATTTTATTTAGATACATTTATATTTATTAGTTTTTATTTACAGATGCACTGTGGGATTTTTTGGATTTGTTTTATATTATTTCATAGAGTTATTTTTGGTTTCTTCAACCTATATCCAAATCATGTTTTTTTATAAAGTTTAATGCCTCCCATATTGTGAGATTTTAAACCATTGGTGCTTGTCTCCAACCGAGGTCCCACTGTAGGAGGTATATGTGGGTCATTATCTTTGTTGCTTCATTTCCCACCCAAGAGGGGTACCTTTGGAGGGAGGAGATCATGAAATATATTAATTATAAAAAATTATTTGTTTTTGTAATCATTAATAATGATAGGGTTATAGCCTACCCCACACAACAATTGAAGATCTATGAGAATATCTTCAAAACCCATGATCTAGAGCTGGCATCTGTGATTTTTTCCTTGAAAATCTAGCAGCACTACCTCTTCGGTCAGTAGTCTAATATACATATTGATCACAAGACCCAAAAGTATATATTCACACTAAAAGAGATTAAAATGAATCAAATTAGATGGATAATGTTAATAAAGGACTGTGATTTCCCTATTTACTGTCATCCTAGGAAGTTGAACAATATATATTAGACTCTAAGGAGAGAATAACATGATACTCTATCCATGTCGTGGGTTAAGAAAGACCTTATATTCATGGATATTAAAAAAATTTATTTTAAAATTACAATGGAATGGAATATATCCTACCATTCACAAATGATTTCCCAAAAATACATCCAAGAAGAGATTAAGGAGGTACAAAGAGATGATCTTGAGTAACAAAAGTAGGTGAATGAAATAAAATAAGGGAAGATGCAAGACTTCCAAATCGATGATGATAGTGTGATATGGTATGGAACTAGGCTTCTTGTGCCTTAATCACCTGAGATAAAGTAGAAACTATTAGATAAATCAAATATCTCACCTTAAATTATCCATCCTATATGTTCTGAGACATACCATGATCTTCAAGAACACTTCTACTTGGATTCCATGATAATGAATATTTCATATTATATCTCAAGATTCTTGGTATGTAAATAAGATAACTATAAATGAAAAATTTCCCAATGTATGATAAAAAATATTCCTATACACATGTGTAAATGGGAGAATGTCCCTATGGACATTTTCACTGGTCTCTCAAAGACATCCCAAGAAAAAAAATGTGATATAGGTTGTGGTTAACTGAATCACCCAAATTTCCCACTTTGTTACTATTCTAGAAAATTCCATCCATGAAAAACTTTCCAAGATATATTTGAAGGAATTAGTGAGGCTATACGGGGTTCCATATTTTACCGTCTCTGATTGTGATCCATGGTTCACATCTAAATTCTGTAGAAGTCTCCAACATTCCTTTATTACTAAATTTAATTTTACCACATTCTATCACACCCAAGATAAGGTCCAATATGAAAGTAATATTCAAACACTCGAGTAAATTATAATATACTACTAAATAGAATTAAATGGTGTATCAAATTTTTAAATTCCATTGGTTGATTTTTCATATTACAACAGCTTCCACTTGAGTATTCAGATGGATCCAAATAAAGCTTCATATTAAAATTGATTAATAACTCCAACTTGTTAGGGTGAATCTAGATAATGAAAGATACATGGACATAATATTATGTAGGAGATGAAAAATAATGTTCATTCCATCCATAAACACAAAAAAAACTATTATAGTTGTAAAAATATTTTGGAGAGTATCATCGAAGGGAAATAGAGTTTGATATTGAAGATAAATTCTTCCTTCAAATATCCCCATTGAAGTGTGTCCTGTGGGTTGGAATGAAAGGGAAGCATATTGAATGTTACATTGGACCCTTTAAGATCCATGATAAAATATTTTTAATGGTCAATTGGTTTTTACTACCACCAAATATGGATCAAGATCATGACATGTTTTGTGTGTCCCTCCTAAGGATGTACATAACTGACACATCACATGTACTGAATCCATAGGTGGTAAAATTGGAGAAAGACCTCTTCTGTGAAGAAATTTCAGTAAAGATCTTTGTTCGAAGAGACAAAGTCCTATGGAACAAGACAGATCAACTTTTCAATGTGTTTTGGAAGATTCATAATTATAAACAAGTGACTTGGGAACTAGAGGAAGCAATGTAGGATAAGTACAGTCAATTGTTTTCAACCTAGTATCTAAAACAAAATTTCAAGTGTGAAATTTCAAAATGGGGGGATGAATTTAATTACCCAAACATTTATCAATGGAATTTCCTTTCTAATATTTATGTTATATGGTATAAAACACATACACTGTATATAAATACCAAAAAAGGAATCAATCTCATAAATGAAGTATGAAATAAGTGACATTTAAATAAATCAAGGAACATATAACAGCAGAATAGTAACTATACCCTTGTAATAGTAACATGACCACTAGTAATTGTAAACTACCCAATAGAATATAAGCCTCTCCTATGAACATATAAATAAAAGTAATTAATCATGTAATTGAAAATACGATATAATTATATTGTAGTATATATTTATATATTTTATAAAAATGGTAAATTAATTATTTTTATTATTGTAAGACATACATTTTTATATAAAATAAATTTTATTCTAAATAAATAAATACATAAATTATTATTTTTCTGTCTTATCATTATAAGATTATTTTGCGAGACATTAATTAATTTTTAAATGTGTTATAAAGTCATAATTTTTCAGATAAATGATATTTTTTAAAATAAAATAAATTTAAAAAAAAATAGAAAAACTATTTTCATACAATGTATTCCATTTTTGAATTCTCACATTGAAGAATTTTTGTGGTAACTTTTTTTAATTTTTCTAAAATAGTTGAATTTTTTAGGGAAAAGGAAATATGATAATTTAAGATATAATTAAAATATATGGATTTTTTAGTCATTATAGATGTATGGATGATTTAAGCACCATTATCTTGAACTCTTCTTCTCTATTTTTTTATTTAGTCATGGGAATCCAAAACAATTCATAGTTTTGTTCCAAAATAATAAACTAAATAATAAAATAATCAAATAACACTCCTCTCCTCTCATACAAATACCACCCCTCACCACCCCTTATCCTTACACATTATAAGCTTTGAAGATTGTAAAAATTATGACCATTGAACTCTAAAATACCCTCCCCCACATCCCAGAGCATCTGGTATCAACATAAGACCAAAGATGATTTCCTTAATGAGGTTCTCGAGGAGATGAAAATCAAGAGGTAAAATCCTCTTTCATTTTCTTTTAATTTCTTTTCAATTTATCTTTTATTATTATCTCATCATATCCCTATCCAAAATTGGACTTATAAAATAAGTATCCGTTATATAATTAAATTTTTCTATTTTAATATAATAATCCATCATCAAACATGTTCTCATATACCTTTTATTCAAAAAATGGAAACATCGTCCGTGACATGATGATTTACCACCATGATGGATGATGCATTTTCATTTTCCATTACAACCTTCATGGGTGGACATAAAACCAATATTATGGTTAAATTAGATTATATAATACATATTAAATGTTATATAAATATATTTAACTAATATATATTGGATATTAAAACAAAATATATAATTTTGTGATGGTTGTAAAAAACAATAAAATAAATTAATTCAATTTCATTAACATTTTTTCTAATGAATAACCCTCATACCATGTATACAAATGATATATAAGATAATTTAAACATATTTAAGTTCATTAATAACATATAATTTCAATTATTTATAATTAATCCAATTTTAAATGAACATCCATTCTTGTATACAATAAAACTGATCGTGAAAACCAAGAAAAAGAACACTCCTTGAATGATGAAATTGAACTATATAACTCACCAAAATTTCTATAAATTAACTTCATAAAATTATGCTAAATAAAATATAGTTATATGATGTTTTTTATTTTTTAAATAATGAATAAAATATGATTATCCAGAATATTAATTTGATGAAATAATTTAGACGTAAGGTATTGGGGTTCTCGAACCTAACTCTTTTTATTTGGGTTACTCCCCATTCATGAAAAATTATATTTTGGATATAAATTAAATATTCATAAAATACATCTTTATTGGACATAAATTTTCTTTTAAATTATATACATGTTTCCTTTATTAATTTATTATGATTACAAAGATTTACAAAAGAACTCTTCTTTCAAAAAACACAACATTTACTTCTCTTGTGATTTTTTCTTCTTCACTCAAGATTGATGATTCTTATATCATGAATTTTATTCGATTTTTATTTTGGTAACCCAAAATTTTTCTCATGAATTTATTATTTATGAAATTATCATGAAACACATTTCCTTTTCATGGGTTATTTTATGACTAAGATTATTGTACATTTTATGTGGCATGTATGATTATGTAAATTGTATGATGGGATGAGTGTGCCAGAAATCATAAATAACTCTATTTTGTTAGGTGTTGGGATGTATATCATGAGATGAAATTTAATATTAGTTATTATTGTTTGTGATTTTTCAACAATGATGATGTTATGATTATACACTTCTATTTTGTGTGGACATTAGGCCTGATTTGTTCACAAATGTGTGTGGTATTTGAACTCTAAGACATGATGTTTTATTTTTATATATGTACATATTACATGACTTTATCTAATTATTCCTATTGTGATTATGATTATGATCATATCATTATGATATGATTATTATTATTATAATTCTCACCCATGATATATTGATTCATCTCATTATGAATCCTATTATTGGGCTTATAGATCATCTATTTCTATGGTGTATATCCTTAGCTGACAACATGTTATGAGGATATCATGATATTTACAAGGAAAAAAAGAATATTTTAAATAAAGTTTTGTGTTTTATTATTCATAAATTATATATTGTCCTAATTATCCCACGATACTAAACCTTTGCATCTAGATTTTGTAATTCTAATGTGATTGTTATCATTAAAACGATGTAATTTTTATGTATGAAAATTAGGATCTATATATTAACATGATTAGTGTTTATTATATATTTTTTATCCTGTGTTTACAATTTCATAATTGTTTAAATTCATATTGGATGTTTTTTTGATATTTGGCACATTATTCCAAAATAACATTAGTATGATGTCTCTAGTAAAAGTGTTCACTAGTTCATTATTTTCATAATAATATTCATGAAATTTTTATCATTATTATACAAAAATTATACTTTTAAATAAAACCATTATGTATGGTTGTAAAAAATGAACTACGTTATAATCATGGAGACGGTAGGTCATACATACACATGAGTGTCATTTCCATTTTTCATTGATCATTATGGAATGAAATCAAATATTGTTTAATATTTATATTTTTATCATAATATAATTAACATAAGATAATAAATTTTAAGTATACTTATATATATCATCCATGTGAGGTGCTGATGAATAATCAATCACATTGGATGGTGGAGTTGATGGTTTATTCATACGCACGAACGACATTATCATTTTTATGTTAATGGAATGGTAAGAATGTAAATTATATTTTATTATTTAATAAGTATAAATATATTATTAATTTCCTAAATAAACACTAATTAAATCATTATAACTAGTCTTGGGAGATAGTGATTGAAAACAAATTATATCGATTACTGAGGTGGTTTCCCACTGTACTCATGAACGATTAATTTTTTATCCAATTTGATGGAATTAGAGATAGATTTAGGTTTTTATATTAACATAAAAACATATTAGTAAATTTATTATTTTGTCTTTTTTTATTTCATCAATGTCGAATAATATTTTAAGGAAGTGTAAGAATAAATAAAACAAAAATACTGGATCAAAACAATATTTATTCATCGAATGGTCACTTATTCAAAACACCTTAAGACCCCTAACGATGAGTGTATAAATAAAATAATAGATCTATAATATGTTGAGGGATTCTAGGTAGGTATTTGGTCAGATATTGGCCAAACAGAATAGGTTTTAAATTTTGAATAAAAGGGGATAAACGATTCCCTTTTATAATAGAGGTGAGGTACACTCTTCAAATTCTTCAAAATATTATATCAATGTATATTATTTTACTAAAAAAAATATCCCCATAATGATTTATTTCGGATATAGGATGACCATGGGTTGAAATAAATTCATCCAAGTAAATTTATACATTATTCGACTTTATTTTTAAATCTTATCTTTTGGCATTAACACTTTTTTAACCCCTTTAAATCTTACCGTGATAACAGGTATTTTTAGTATTTATGGGTTAATATAGTTTATATAATATTAAATAAATTCATCCTCGGTGAAATTTTCAAATATATAAAAATCATTTGGTCTAATTTTATAATTTGTTCAAATTTATTATCATTTAATAAAATATTATTTATTTTTAGATATCATTAATGTCAATTTTTACAAAATTCATTCGGTGAACACTAAATATATCATAAAAATTAATATATTCAATAAAAATATTTTATAACATGACTAACATGTAAAGTTAATCTATAAAATTCGTGGATTACAATAATTATATCATATTATATTTATTTTAATTTTTTTTAATATAATTTATTTGATATTTTTTTAATAATTAAATTATTGCATCATAATTGTATATTCCATAAATATGATAATTTATTTCATAAATATTAAAAATACATTAGCAATATGAAGATAAATAATTTAAATTGAAAACTAAAAACATAATTTGATGATATATTCTGAATAACTCTATATTATAAATTTTAATGTTATTAAAAACATAAGTACAAGATCTTTTAGTTTTCTTTCAAATAAAATACAATAAAGGGTATAAAGTCATCCTAATGGATTCAAGAGGTCATAAAATAATCCCAAGGATTATTTTTTTCTAAAATAACTCATCAAATGAAATATAGATAATTTTTAGGGTAATTTTATAATATTTATATTATTATTTTTACCCTTAATTACCTGATTTTTCCTTCACCATGGTAATAAAAATTACTAAGATTTCATTTCATATTTTCCAAAAAAAAGGAACATTTGCTAAATTTGTTCCTTATGATTCCAAATATTGAATACATTTTTCAAAATTTAAAACACATAAGTAGTTAAACTAAATTTAAAATTATTCCAATTGGCAGTGTGACAGAACAATATATTAAAGAGAAAACATTCAAAAGATTGAAATGTTTTTATATCCAAATTCAATGTGAAATTTATTTTATTAAACTAAATTAGATTAATTGATATAAAATTGATAAAATTATACTTTAAAAAAATAAATAATATAATTTGACACTATAAATAAATTACATTAAATAGATTTTTTCAATTAAAATGTAATGTTTTTCACTATTCATGAAAAAATGAGACTTATCAAAAAAATACAAAAAAATAAGCTATGTAAATTTTGAGATTTCACTTTAAAATATGACATTTATTGTTTCAAATAAAACTTATAAAAGTATCAAAATTTTGTTTTATAACAATTGCTCTATTAAGAGATGATAAAATCACTTTTTAGAACAATATTGTTTTAAACCATAAAACTAGGTTTATTGTATATGTTATTGATCACAGTGTCCGTTTTTAATAAAAAAATAATATGTAATTTATAAAAATTAATAAAGAATAAAAATTCATATCCTATCATTACCTGCATTTTTACATTCCTCCTAGCTTTTGAAAATTGTTTCCTCATAATTTTATTCACTTATTAAATTTGTTTGGATATACTTCCCTTATAGAATTTTCAGATTCCCATGCTTCCTATTCAACAGTATTGGTTTTCCATAAATCCTTAAACTAATGAATCGCCTTATTGTGGAACACATTATCTCTTTGGTAAAAAAACATAAACTGGTTGTTCCTTATAAAAAATTATCTTCCAACTGAATTACTCCAGAGGTTAAAACAATAGACTAATATGGAACATATTTTCTTAATATTGATACATGAAATACATTGTGTAACAAGATAAAACTTAGAGGAAAAGACACTTTGAATAAAATTGATCCAACATTATCCAAGATTTCATCGGGGCTAATGATCCAAGGACTCATCTTCCATAATATGATAAGAAACATCACACATGTCCATGGAGATAATTTTAGAAAGACATGATCGCCTACATCGAATGAAAGATCCTTCCTTCTGTTATCTGCGCAAATTTTCTTCCCTCTATGTGATTCCCTCTTGTGTCGCTGAATAAACTGAATATTCTCTATAATTTCCTCTACCAATTATGTTCCCTTCAATATCCTTTCACCTAATTCATCCCAAAATGTTGTAGTTTGACATTTGTTCTATATAATACCTCAAATAGAGTCATCTATATACTGGAATGAAAATAGTAATTTTATGAAAACTCAACCATGGATTGATGTAGACCAAAAATTCTCTGGTAATCTATTTAACACGCACGTAGAATGTCCTCCAATGTTTGAATTGTTCGTTCTGACTCTCCATCAGACTACTGATGAAAGTATTTTCTGAAAATTAATTATGTTCCTTATGAATTCTAATGGAATTTACAAAAGTTATAAGAGATCATAGAATCATGATCACATATAATGGATAGTGAAATTCCATGTAACCTGATTTTCTCTTTACGATACAACTACTAAAGTTGATCTAGAGACAGAGTGTCTCAAATAGGAAGAAAATGTGCAGATTTAGTCATTTGAACAATAATATCCCAAATCTCATTATTAACTCAATATTTGTATGTTAATCCCACTACAAACTCCATGGTAATATTTTCCCATTTCCACAATGGAATAAGAAGAGTGTGCAGAATACACTTCGGTAAATTTCATTCATCTTTATCTTATTGACAAGTTAAACATATAATGGTAAAGTTATAAATATCTCTATTTATTAAATCCCACCAAAATTACCCCCAATAGTATCTATACATCATAGTTACTTGAGGATGAATTGAAAACAAATATCTATGAGATTCACTTATCAACTCTCTCTCCAAATGTGAATCATAAGTCACCTAAAATCTATTCCCAAGTATCTAAAAACAATTTTTATCTATATTTAATTTAAGAAACATAACCTTTTAAACAAATTCTATAGGTCTTTTGTAAGTCCCATTATTCTTTACAAGATCAATTAATACATTATAATAGAGATGATCTTATTGACACCTTCCATAAAATAGAGTAATTTCCTACTCCCCCAACATCTACGACAAAATTTATAAAATCATTAACCAGGGTTTTATGTTCCAAAAATAACATGGTTAATGTAGTATTATTTTTACGAATCAAAGCATCGATCACATTATTTGATTTTATAGGATGGTTATGAATTGTAAAATTCAAATTCATTATTATTTCAATGCATCTTCTCTATCTAATGTACAATTATTTCTGATTAAATATATACTTTAATCTTTTATGATCAGTATATATTTCATATTTTACTCCATGAAAATGATGCTTCAAAATTATTAATTCAAAAAAACATTAACAAATTTCAAATCATGTGTTGGGTAATTTGACTCATGAGGATTCAACTAATGTGAATTATAATCAATTACCAAATCATTTTTTATTAGGAAATAACCAAGTACATTCAACAAAGCATCATTATCGAAGAAAAAATCATAAATTATGGAAGTTAGGGGAAAAACTAAAGCATTCACTAATATTATTTTAAATTCCCTCATGACATTATTTTTTTCATATAAACTTAAACACTTCTCAAGTAAACATATTTAGTGGGATAGATAACAGTAAAAATATTTCATCAAACCTCCAGTAATAGCCTACTAATCCAAGAAAACATTGAATAATGGTTATATTTGTGGGTTCTAAGCATTCATCAAAAAAAATTATTTTATTATGATCAATGGTTATTATATCATTATAAACAATGTGACCACATAATAAATTTTTTTGCAACCAAATTTCACAGTTTATAAATCTACCATACAAATTATTTCGTTTAATGTTTAAAAACAACCCTTAAGAGTATTTCATGATCTTATTTATATTTTGAATATAAAAACATTTCATCAAAAGAAACCACAACAAACTAATTTAATAACTCATGAAATATTCTATTCATAATATCCAAGAATACATAAGGTGTGTTAGATAATCCATACGGCATAACTACAAATTTATAATTCCATATCAAGTCTGAAACACAGTCTCCAAAATTTCTTCTTCTTTTACATTCAACTGTTGGTAATCTGACCTCAAGTAAACATTTTAAATATACTATGCTCCTTGGAGTAGATTAAAAAAATAATATATGTTATTTAAATAATACTTGTTCTTAGATGTGATATTATTAAGTGTTATATAATCAATGAAATGTCTAATTAGACCATCATTATTTTTAACCAACATGATAGGAAAACCCCATGATGAGGTGTTAGGACGGATGAAAACAATATTTAGAAACTCTTGTAACTTGTAATAAAATAATATTAGTTCTACTAGATCCATTCAATAAGGGGGTTATAAACAATCAAAGCATTAGGAACTATGTTAATAGTGAATAAAACTTCTTGATCAGGTATAATACATGGGATCTAATCAGAAAAAAACATCATAAAACTCATTTACCATTAGAAAATCATAAATCTGAGTAGTTCCTTTATTTTCAACAATATGTGAAAAGATTAATTTCATTTACATATTTTAAAATTCCATCATCTTCATGATATATTATCAGTGGTATATATTCATTCTTCTAAAAAAACATAAACTATTATAAAATATTATATCCTTAGATCTATCATTAATCTTATCATGGAAAATGATATCCAATCAATACCATGAATAACATCACACTCCACCAGAGGAAAACAACAAAGATTTTGGGTAATTTCCTTCCAAAGACAACTATATGAAGTCTCATATATTTTATTTCCCATTAATATTTTTCCAATATGTTTTTACCATATGTTCGAGATTGATTTCTTGAGGGGGAATTTCATATTTACCAAAAAAAAATTCATAAATAAATGATTATGTATACCCTATTTAAAAAAATACATTAGAATAATCAGAATAAACAAACAATTTACATGATACCACTTATTTTGATGGTCCAATATCTACTAAATTAGTTTGAAAGTATTTCATCACACCATTCAAATAATAGTCTGGTTGTTAACCATTATAAGTGTTCATCTTTGGACACTTAATTTCATATTGAAAATTTTAATTACATTTAAAAAATATTACTGAATTTATATTAGATTTTTTAATATCTCTACCATGATCTTTTTATTTTCATTTACAAGCCTTACATATAATCTTACCGCATCATAAGAAATTATTAGAATTCAAAAGCAATTCTGAAGTACATTTTTATCATAATTTTCTCCAAATATAAAATTAATTTTCATACAATCAAACATCTCTAATAAATTCTTCCCTTTTCCTAAAGAATTGATCTATTTTTATTTTGGTTTTAAAAGAACAAGTGATCATCAGAAAACTCTATTTCCATATTCTGTTTACATAAAACAAAATTTTCATAACTTTTAAATTCACAATAATCCAATTCAGTATGAAATTATGGATTCATTACCGATTATAAATGATTGAAATTACTATCCCGATCCCATATTAAATTTAGAGTGTACCATGCCAATTTAGTGATTGTTTCTTTTCATGCAACCACTAAATCACCCCCTCTCTCATTTTATAGAAATTATTTTCTATCCTTAGTCAAATAATATTAGGAAAATATTTCTCAAGAAAAATATTTTTGAATTCATCTCATTCCAAATAATCAATATCTTCACTATCTTGGATATTCCTGACTATCAACCACCACTGGTCTGCTTCCCCTTTGAAATGGTTAATAGAATAAATTTCTTCTTAATGGTCTAAACACCCTATGAAAACAAAAATATTTTCTAAGGATTTAATCTACCTTTCAATACCCATTGGGTTAGAAGAATAACAAAATTTTTATGGTTATTTCCTCATAAAATGTTCCACTATAAACATATTCATCTGGGGTTGATCTAGCTGATCTCATGCTTGTATTCCTCAACTAATTATGTCCTTTTTTCATAGATCCATCATAGATAAACACCATTTAGTTTCTATTCTGGCCTTCTCAATTTTCTAATATGGAAGGATGTTTTCCTCTTGATGTCATCCCATCACAGTTGTTATGTTATCTCTATGGAAAACCATTCTGAATATGTATATCAGAGATTAAAAAATATGATAATCTTAAAATTATATATTATTTCATATTAAAAATAATGTAAATTTTTTTTCTATATTTTCATTTTACAATATCATAAACCCTAATGTTATCTAAATTTACATTTGATACCAACTGTAAGGATAATCCCTTAAACATTACAAAATTTTTAGTTTTAGTCATGAATTTACTCTCATTCACATTGCAGAGCTTTTCAGGTCTAGAGTTTTAGTGAACTGGGGAATAATTAATACATAACATCTAAAATTCACACAAATTTAATGGTAATAGATCATTTTACAATTTCTCTATAATATAAAACATTTAAAATAAGACCTGACTTATTTTTCATGAAATATTATTACAAAATTTAACCTGACATCCTCTTTTGTCATATCCATCCTTATAACTAGTGGAAAACCTATTAAAACATGATATGATCACCAAAATCTCAATAAGAGATATAAAAATAATTAAGGAAATTTTTAGTCTATGAAAACCCATGAAAAAATTTTCAAAAAGTTATAATTTTTACCTCCAAAAAATAATATCTTTAGATCACCTAATAAAATCATATGATTATAACAAAACTCCACATCAAACATACATCATAAATGTGTCTTTTTGTATCATTTCCATTTAACTATTACATGTAATGTATCTCTCATGACTACATAGTGAGTAATATTCATTGGAATATTTTGAATAACCACTACAATATATTCCATTAATATCATAGGAGGAACCCTACCAGTTAATTCCATTACCCAATGAATTGGATATATACAATGGGCTCACACTCCCATGTTTTATCATGGAACCATCCATACCCATAAAAAATTCCCAATAATCATGACATAATCATAACACATAGAGATTTCATAAATGAAATATTCATAATGAAAATAACTTAACCATTTTAAAATCACTTTTCATTTTTTACAAAGCGGCGTAATCATAAATAAAAACACATAGTTTGAAAATAAAATTGAAATCATGTAATAGATGCTTCAAAATATTAAATCTTCATGAAATATAGAAAATATTTTCATCCTATAGATGTTATGAAAACATTCTTCTAGGAATTTTTAAATATAGTTGAATGAGTAACTTTGAGAGATGATGTTTAAGAGAAAGTCCCTTACCTTGATTCAAACTAGTTATTTACAATATTATTCTTCCTCAAAAATAATCATAGATTAATTATTTAATTTCATTATATCCTTTTTAAAAATGAATATTAATTTTGTATCAGGTTATAAAAATTAAGTAATTATTTAAGTTTATGTCATACATTATGATGATATTTGGTACTTGAGTCCAAAATGACTTTGATATGATGTTTATAGTCAAAGTGGTCATTATTCCATCATATTCATAATAATATTCATGAAATTATTATCATTTTATATATAAATTATACATTATTATCAAACCATTATGTATGGTTCTAAAAAATTAACAACATTATAATCATGGAGACAATAGGACATATATACGCATGAGTAACGTTTCCATTATTGAATGATCCTTACAAAAAGAATGAAGGTTTTATTTTTTCTCTATTAAATTATAATAGTTTCATTAATAACATATTAATTATTTAAATATACTATTATATGTCATCCATGTGGTAACAGCCTGACCCTAGATACCTAGAGTTGTTGCATTATTTTAATACATTGGGATGATTACAAGCGATCCAATCCCCATGGACCGATGAGTTTAGTAGCCTTGGAAGATAGATTACATACATGAACATTTCATTACAATTCAACACATAAAATTCCACAGTGATAATACTTTGATAACACCATTATTCTCCTAGATCATAATACACTTCTTGGTATCCTGGTAAAATAAAACATAAGAAAGGGGTGATCCCATATTCTTAGTAAGGTTAAATAATATACCATAAGCTTTCATAAATAAGCATAATCTTTTAAGGAAAGGTGTAAAATTAAAACACTAGCCTTTAAAACATTTCCTTCTATGTAATATAGAATGAATAAATCAAATAAATAAATTTAAATATGCACATGGATAATCTATTAGTTGAAGAATAACATATAATATATATAACTAATCTCGTAATGAGCCAATTCATAATATTAGACATACCATCAATGCCTCGTGCCAAGACCATACTTATAGGTAAAAACCCAAACTACTTTTCCTCAATATAACTATCGATGAATTGAGGGGATTTCATTGGATGTTCCCCAACCCGTAGGGAATTCATTAACTAGTCCCCAACCCATATGTATTTCATTAACTAGTCCCCAACCCATTTATTTCTAATTCCAATTAATTCCTCATATGTAAAGGGTGAAACATATCCAATAAAAAATTCATATTAAAACTAGCATATGAAACATTATTAGATTAACCATAAAACATGAATGGTATAAAAAAAGCACATCCACTGTCAAACATAACATAAACTCTTAAATAAAATATAGTGGTCTTTATCATAATAAATTAACCTCAATTAACCATAAAATCTAATATAGGATGTTTACATAGATGAAAATAATCTGACAAATTCTTTAATACTCTTTGAAAGAAATATCACTTTTTTTACATTGAAATAATTTAAAATACTAATTTAAAAATAACCTTGTAATATTGTAAGGGAAGCTTCAAAATGTTAAGGCATCAAAATAGATAAAAATAGATTCTCAGTCCGTATATGTTAAAACCATTCTTTCCTTGATTTTTCGAAAAATCTATAAGGTTCCTCATTTGGGAAATGTTGGAAAGATTTATTTCAATAAATTTTACATAAATTCAAACATGGGTAAAAATTAATTTACCAATTTTTAGGGAATAGTATTTTGAAAATAAATTTTTACAAAACATGGACATCGATGATAAAGATTTCCCAATAGATACTTATTTATAAAAAACCTCGGATAATAATGAGATTGTGAAATTCACCCTAACATAAAACCATAGAAATATTAATTTTTGAAAACATTTTAATGAACATAAAATAGAAAAATAATTTCCTTTATAACCCTTTTATATCCATATAAATAAATATGTAAAATAATATCAAGATTATTGAAATGGATAAAGGATTAATTCTTTAAACATTCAAAGAATCCCATAACAATTTGAACATTTAAATAATAATACCAATAACATCAAATGAATCTTAAAATACCATTAAGATAAATGTCATCATGATATATAATATAATAGTATTATTTCATACACCACACACCGAAAAGAGATGGTGAACAAGGCTTTTATCTCACGAGAATTAAAAGTGAGGCTAAATTCTCTTAACTTAAGTCTGATACTATCTGTACTTGTCCAAAACAACGGTATAATGTTTTTAAACATATTATTTACTTATACTATAACCATAATTATATTTATTATTTCATATATTACTCATTTATGAGTTTATATTACCCATTTATTAATAATTTCCATGTTAAATCAATAATTCAGGTAATAATCACTTTGTTTATCATACATGTTTTGACTTGTTATTTTTTATTGTATTAATTAGATCATAATTTACTTACCTAAATTATATAAAACATGATTTATATAACTTTTATATTTAGTAAATAAATATATATAAGAGATAGCTAAATTAAATGGAATGCACTGTTCATGGAGACAGTAGGTCGTACATGCGTATGAACGTTGTTTCTATTTTCTTATCATGTTAAATTGAAACAAGTGAATGATTTATATATAGATACATATATATATATATATATATATTATTCCAGTATAATTTTATGTAATATGTTTCATTATAATTCATAATATATATTTTTATAATCGTTCTTGAATGGTGAATGTGGACGATGAATCTCATCATGTTGTGGATACGGTAAGTCGTACATACACACGAGAAACCATATCATTTACTTAATGGTTAAATGGTATGTAATTGGATTGTATATGAATTTTATAGATACAATATCATTTTATATTTATTATTTACATTCTTTATATTCATCATTATACCCATTGAAATAAATTGTACATAAAAAAACAGTTTACACCACTGCAAGGAGATGGAAAGTTGTACATACGCATGCATGGTGATATTGTTTTTCATAGAATTTTTAAATGGAGTAATATGGTTTTAACATAATAATAACAGTATATAAGCATATATAAGTTTCTGGAGTTATTAAATTATTATGTATGTAACATAGGAAGTGGAAGTAGAATAAGAAAAGGAAATAGAAAGATGTGATAAAACAATTACCCTTTTTCGGCTATCTCTTATTTATTTTCACAAAAGGACTCCTTAGGATGGATATTTTTACAAATTATTGACTCTATGATGTAGTGATAGAATTTGGTCGAGGAAATTGGCATGGTTTTTCTGAATAAAATGTCTTTAAAAGTTTGAAGTAAAGATAAGGAGAACTGGCCTTTTATAAGTGATGTGAGAGGCACTTTTTGATGATCTTAAAATATTAATTTATTATAAACATAGTTTCATTATTAAATAGATAAAAATTTATTAATTTAGATTCTAAGATGATTATTTTTCTAAATCCTCTCAACTAATGAATTTTAGACATGTTTAGTTCATAAAATAACCTTATCTTTTGGATATAACCCTTAGTTAAATAGTTTAACTCTTAATGTGTCTTTTTGTATTTTTCCACTAGAGGGTTAATATAGTTAATATAAAATTCTTAATGAACCCTAATTGTATCACATATGATATATATGGAATTATACAAGTTTTTTTGTCTAAACATATATTTTTTATAACATTTATATCATTTAATAAAATAGTATTTTTTTAAATATCATTTAAATCCATTTTAATAGTATTCAATATTTTCATTTTTAAAAATATAAAATCATCATTATATATTCAATAAAATAATTAAAATATGTCACTAAAATTTCTATTTTTTATATTAAATTATTTTATTTTATTAACTAATTCAAATTATATTTATTTTAATATTTTTAATATTATTTAATTGATATCTAAATTTACTAATCAATTACTACATTATAATTGTGTCACCATTTAATGTATTTATTTAATGTATAAAAATTAAAAATAAATTATAATGATGTAGATAAATTTCTTAGATTTATAAAAAAATTATAGTTGACCACATCACTTATTTATCCTCATATTAAAAAAATATTTATTAAAATTTCAATATGAAATTTTTAACTCTTCTTTGAATAAAATATAATAAATGTCCTCTCCATAAACAAGTGGATTAAAAAGGATCATAATTTATACTTAATGTTTATTTTTTTTAATCATACATATCCAATGAAAACAAGACTAGTTTTAGGATAATTTTATATTATTATAATATTATTTTGACCTTTAATTACCATATTTAACTTTAACAATGGTAAAAAAATAAAAAGTTATTATTAACCAAAAATTATTTTGATCCTATTAGACCAAAGTTTTCATAAAAATTTCAAATATTTATGTTTTTTTATAAATTAAATTCAAAGAAGCTGTAAAATTATGTTTAATGCTAATCTATAAAAGTGTCTATAAGGCAGGAAAAAGACATTAAAAAAGATCAATGAATATTAATATATAAATCTATTAACAAATTCTACCAATAACCTATATTGGGTTAATATATGAATTATCTATCTATTGTGGAATTAAAATAAATTTAATGTAAAATAATTATTTAAATGAAAAAGTCAGTCTTTAACAATAATGCATTGTTTTTCACTATTCATCAAAAAATGAATGTTTTCAAAAAAATACCAAAAAATCACCCTAAGATTATTTTGTTATTACCAATTCAAAAATGAAGTCTATTTTAGAAAATTAAATTTATATTCGTGTCTAAAATTAATTTTATTATTGTTCACAAAAGGACATAAAAAGTAGCTCCTTTTTAGAAAATAGTATTTTCTAAACATATAACTATTTTACTCAAATATACACATTTCATTATAAATATGTTTTATTTATCGGGAAATATTATCAATAAAATATAAAAATTATTTATTTCTATTTATATTAATATATTTAATGGATATGTTATCCATATATCATTTAATTAATTTTAACTCTAAAGTGTTGTTTCACATAAACTCAATATTGAATGCAACACAAGCCAAGTCGGTGTTGTGTGCAATATAAGATATTGATTTTTTATAAAATATAGCATACTGTGAAATCTTGGGGTGTTACATTCTCCCTTCCATTATTAAATTTTGTCTCACAAATTGAAATTGGACTTTGAAAATAAATGGTTGCTACTAGAAAATACATTTGTGGAACCCCCCCCCCCCCCCCATCAAAAAATAGATTAATAAGACCCCCACATTAAAATAAATATAGGGATGTATGAATGTTACCAGAGATAACACATACTAGGGTTCAATATAGTAAAAAATGGATTTTGAAGATAATTCTAACCATCAAGTATTGATGGATAATGATAAAGAACATGGTTTGGAAAAAGTTAACAATCACAAAGGTAGAAGTCAGTCATGGTCTAAGGGACCATTGGATTCAACTAAAAATAACATACATAGAAAACATTATTGATTTAAAGATCATTTAACTATAGTTTAAGAGTTAATTTACTTCATATAATATTAACAAAAAGAAGAATAATTATTTGAAAATTAGAGTTTCATCCTTTATGTAATATCTACCACAAACTCATCTTTCTCTCTAAAGGATAATAAAATTCAAAAAAAACTATTTTTATATTAATCTTATAAGACTCCAAAAACAAAATTATACCATTTAAATAAACAAAACTATGTTCTAATAACTAGGTTCTTTCCATAGATCAATGGTATGTGATAAATCCATGTCGCACTTGGGTTGGGGGTTCAATTAATGCATCCTTGTTTGATGTAAAAGGTTGTCGCCCGACCTATGGTTTATCCTTTTCTTGATACTATATTATTATAAAATTAGAAAATAATATTAAGATATTATTTAACCTTAAATAATAATATCAAATTTTCACCATAATCCATTTCAACCTTTAGGCTTATCCAAAATACATCTATCTAAACTCACGGTCCAAAAATTTATAAGGTTGCTAAATTTCTAAAATCAACATAATATAATGAAGATCTCTTTTGTCACATACCAAACATGTGAATACCTCTATAATGTATCATATTAAATCATGGTAATACCTTTAATTAAATTAAAACTCTATTGAATATTTTCATTCTTCATTATTCCTTACATAAAACCTAGAATATTGGATATACTCATTAAATCCAAAAATTTTGGAAACTCTAACAACTATGGAATAATAAAACGGTTCACTAGTTCCAAGGTAGTTAGTAAAATTCAATATAAATTATCCAAATAAATCATATATTTATTCAAACATAATTATTATAGTATTTGAAAAATATTAATGTTTATCATTCCCCAACCATATATTTTCTAGAAAGACTAACATGAAACTATGTCACTTTTCTTGGTACCACATAGTCTCAAATCCATAATGAAATAGTATTGTAGTAAAATCCTTATTTATTTTCATAATTAATATGACTAGTGGATCATTGATATAATACTAAAATGAAATAATTATTTATTCCCATCATAATCACATTAACCATTCCACTTCATCAGTGGTAGAAAAAAATCCTAATTTTTATCCATTAGTTTCTTTTGGGGGTATATTCCATTTATTTTTGGGGCATTATCTTGAGTATTTCCTCATAGTATTACAGTTGAAGAATTTAACATTGGAAAAGTATTTTCTTCACATACAATCATAAGAATGGTGTCCTTTTTATCCACACATTAAGCAAACTCTTTTTCCTCTAAATTAGGTACCAAGGTGTTTCCTTCAACAGTTATAACATCTGGGAAAATACATATTTACCTTCTTCTCATTATCAAAAATTTTCATAGCTATCCTTTTATTCTGTTGATTTCCTTTGATAATATAAAAATTATGGTATTCATTACATGTACCGATATCTCCTGATATTATGTCTCTATATGTTGAAAATGACTGTGAGATTATTTCCCTTAAAAATACTGGGTTAAGTATATAAATGATATGATCCATCTTATTCTTTGGATCACATGAATTAGTGAGATTAACATTATTTCTACTGGGAGACATTTCTAAATGATGAAATACACTATGTTAGTTCATATTGTAATGTCTAATCCAAAGACTACAAAAATTATAAATATAAATTGAATATTTAAACCTATCTATTATCATAAGCATAAAAATGATTTCTTTGGGGATATATTTACTCATAAATATTTTATAACAGTTTCTAATGAAAATGTTAATTATCCTAATCAAACCCCCATGAGTTTTAAACTAGGTGTACAGTAAGTCCATTTTCTTCTACCAGGATACCCTAAGTCAAGCTCGGAACACCTTGTCGATGTTGTTAATCCTAGGTACAACTTTTTCAGAATCACGTAAAATTGTAGTATCTAGATAGGGATGTATTTTCAAGGAATACCCAAATAATAAATACTGCATCACAATTTTATGTTTTCCTCTATACATATCCTCAATGTCTGTCTTAGGGTTATGATCCTTATTCTTGGTTATCTAAATCTATTGTCTACGGTTTTTTATAAACTTACTCTGATACCAACTATAATGCCTCAAACCCAGATACCCGGAGAAAGTGCATTATTTTAATACATCGGAATGATTACAAGGAATGAAATCCTGAAGGATTGAAATGTTTAGTATCCTTGGAAAATATATTATATACATTAACTTTACATTGTATTTCAAAACATAAAATACAACATTGATAATACTTTGCAAACACCATTATTCTCCTAGATCAAAATACACTTCTTGGAATCCTTGGAAAATAAAAAAAAGAAAGGTGTGATCTAAAAAGATCTATAATAGTAAACAATACATCATATTATTTCATAAATAAAAAAAATAAACTTTTATGGAATGGTATAAAATTAAAACACATTCCTTTTAAACATTACCTTCTAAATAATATGTATAAATAAACTAACTCCATTTAAACATTCACAAGGATATTCTACTAGTTTAATAATCACATGTAATATCAATAACTAATCTCATAATGAGGGAATGCATAATACCAAACATTCTATCAAGGCATCATGCGAAGATCATACTAATGGGTAAAAACTCATAGTAGTTTGGCACATGACAACTTTAGATGCATTAAGGAGATTTCATTAACCGGTCCCCAACCCATAGGTATTTTATTAATTGGTCCCAAACCCATAAATCATTCATTAATAGGTCCCCAACCGATATATTTATTTGTTCAATGAATTCCTCATATGAAAATGGTGAAAATGAACAACATAAACATTCGTATTAAAACTACCATTTTAAAAGTTATAAGTTTAACCATAGACCATCATTGGTATCAAAATACCACATCCATAATCAAAATTAACATAAAATATTCAATAAAATATGGGGGATTATATCATAATAAATCAATCTCAATTAAGTACAAAATCTAACAGAGGATGTAAAAACAGATGAAAATAGTCTATCAAATTCATTAATACTCTTGGAATGGAATATTTATTTTTTACATTGAAATCATTTTAGAGCCTAAACAATTATTAAAGAAAGAATTTATTTTAAAAATATCCTTGTAATTTGTTAAGGTAAGAATCAAAATATTAATGTGTCATAACGGAAGAAAATAGCTTCTCACACCGTATATGTTAAAAAAACATTGTTTTATTATTTTGTCGAAAAGGACATAAAGTACCTCATTTTTAAAACAATATAAATATTTCTTTCAAAATGTTTTCTAAAAATTAAAACATCAGTAAAAATTAAATTACCAATTTTTGGGGATTGGAATTTTGAAAATACATTTTTATGAAAATAGGACATGGATGATAAAGATGTCTCATTAGATACTTATGTATAAAAACCTCATATAATAATGAGATTGGGAAATTTACCCTTATATAAATCCATATAATGATTCAATTTTGAAAAAAAAATTAATAAATTGAAAATTGAAATATAATGTCCTTTATAACCCTTCTATACCCATATAAGCAGTTATGTAAAATAATATCAAGAATATTGAAATGGAAAAGGATTAATTATTTAAACATTCAAATCATCCAATACCACTTTGAATAGTTAAACAATAATCCCAATAACATAAAATGAATCTTAAAATTCCTTGAAGATAAATTTATTCATGATATAAAATATAATTGGATTACTGAATACACCACACACAGGAAACAGGTGGTGAAGATGGCTTTTGTCTCATGAAAATTAAATGTGAGATGAAATTCTCTTATGTTAGGTCTGATACTATCTGTTAATGTCTGATACTCCTGTATAATGTTTTTTATCTTTTTATTAACTTCTACCAAAACCATATTAATATTTATTATATCATATATTATTAATTTATGACTTTATAGAACTTTTTTATTAATAATTTCCAAGTTAGAAAATGATTTGGGTTATAATCGTTTTGTTTATCACACGTGTTATGACTTGTTATTCTTGATCTTGTTACTAAGATAATTTTTTATGTACCTATAGAATATAAAAAATTATTTATATATCAATTATTTTATCTATATAAATATATATAATATATAGATAAATTAAATTTAACGCACTATTAATAGAGATGTTAGGTTGTATGTATGCATGAACGTTATTTTTTGTTTTCTTATCGTATTGAATGGAATAAAATTAATGACGTATATGTAAATACATACATACATATATATATATATATATATTATAGTATAATTATTATGTCATATATTTCATAATTATCCATATTATATATTTTTATAATCATTCTTTAATGGTGAACGTTGAAGTTGGATCTCATTGTATTGTGGAGATGGTAAGTCGTGCGTTCACACAGACAGCAATATCATTTCTTTAATGGTAAATGGTATGATATTAGATAGAATATTAATTTTAAAGAGAAAATATAATGTTATATATATTAATTATATCCTTTATATTCATTATTATACACATATAAATAAAGTGTACGTGGAAAATAGTTTACACCACTGCGTGAAGATGGTAAGTCGTACATATGCACGCATGGTGATATTTTTTTTTGTATGATAGGTAAAAGGAGGAATATGGATGTACCATAATAATAAAAATATATAACCATATAGTATATGTTGGATTTATTACTGTAGTATGGAAAAAACATATGAATATAATGTAGAAGAAGAAAAGAACTTTGAAAGTGGTGAGAAAAAAATTACCTCTTTTTCAGGTATCTTATTTTTATTTGCACAAAAGGACCACTTAGGATGGATTTAATCCAAACGTACAGCCTATAATATGTATTTATATAAGTAGTAAGGGAAAATTAGAAGGTTTCAGACAAGAAAAATGGCTTTTGAGGATTGATTTAAAGAGAAGGATAAATGTCCTTTTATAAGAGAGGTGATGGGCACTTTTAAAAGATCTTAAAAATATTAATTTATTATTAATTTATTTTCGGTTTCAAATATATAAAAAGTGATTTATTTCTATTATAATATGATGATGGGTAAAAATCCCCTCAAACAATTATTTTTAGACATTTTTAGGTCATAAACGTAACCTTATATTTTTTATTTAACCCTTAGTTAAACATTTTAACTCTTTTTTGTCTTTTGGTTTTTTACACTATAGGGTTAATATAGTTACTATAATATTACCAAAAAACCCAATTGTATTATTTATGAAATATTTTACATTATCCATGTTAGTTGGACGAACCATAGATTTTTATGACTTTTATATCATTTAATAAAATAGTATTTATTTTTAAATATTATTTATATCAATTTTAATACTATCCAGTATTTTAATTTTTATAAATATCAAACCAGCATTATAACATATAATAAATACCTTAAATATTTTAGTAAAATGTCCAAATTATTTATACAATTATTTTATGTCATTAATTTAGTATAATTATATTTATTTCATAATTTTTTATATAATTTATTTGATATCTCAATTAATTAAACAAATACTACATCATCATTTTGTCAGAAATTTATTTATTTATTTAATGTCTAAAAATTATAAATAAAGTATCATGATATAGATAAATTTATTATATTTTTAAATACTACTTATAGTTTACCATATCACATACGTGACCTCATATTAAAAATAATATAATTTTTAAAATTTGAATTTGACATTTTTAACTCTTCTTTAAATAAAATATAATAAATGTCCTAATGAAACAAAAGTGGCTTAAAAATGAAAATATTTTTGATATAAGATTTATATTTGTCTAAACAGACTTATCCAATGAAATTATGACAAGTTCTAGAGTAATTTTATGTTATTAGAACATTATTTTTACCTTTAATTACCCAATTTATCATTAACCATGGTAAATTAAATTGAACAGTTACTATTCACCAAAAATTATTTTTCCCTATTATTCCAAATTTTTCATATATATTAAAACCATTTATGTTATATTTTTTAAATTAAATTCAAAAAAATGGTAAAGTTTTATTTAATGATAATCTGCAAATGTGGGTAGAAAGGAGGTAAAAAGACGTTAAAAAAGTTCAATGAATTGTTATATCAAATTCATTAATAAAAATGATTACAATATCCTAAATTGGGTTAATATATGAATTATTTAACTCTATTTATTTCAATATAAATTTAAATTAAAATAATTATTTGAATTAAAATTTTGATTTTTAACAATAATTTAGTGTTTTCACTATATATAAACAAAATTTTGTTTTGAGAAAAATAAAAAAACATTCACCATAAGATAATTTTGATATTATAAATTCAAAAATGATGTCTATTTTACCAAATTTAATTTATAATTGTGTCTAAAATTAATTTTATTATTGTTCATAAAAGGACATAAAAAGTAGTTCCTTTAAGAAAAAAGTATTTCATAAACTTATAACTATTTTATTGAAACATTTACATTTCATTATAAATTTGATTTATTTATTTGAAAAAATTAAAAATAACATTTTAAAATTATTTATTACTATTTATAATACTATGTTTAATGGATATGTTATCAATATATCATTTATAAAATTTTAACATTAAAGTATTGTTTCGTAGAAACTCAATTTTGTGTGTAACGCAATCCAGGTCAATATTGCATGAAATATAAAATTTTGAGTATTTTTTTAAAATATAATGTACTGTGAAATCTTGGGATGTTGCCCATGTGATTTTTGATGAACGATTAATCTCATCTCTTCTTGGAGGTGATAGTTCACATGTATGTACGAACGTCGTTATCATTTTTATTTTCATAAAAAACTAAGAACAAAAATGATATATCATTATTTAATAATGATACATATTTCATTAATATAATATATAAATATTTATTCCATCATTATAAATAGTTTTTAGATATTTTCATGGTAAAATATATATATCGGTTCATTAGGTTCTAGTCCATTGTACACAAGAATGATTAATTCTTTTTCCATTTGATTTACGTGTAGGTGGATTTAGGTATTGATATTAACATAATAACATCTAAGTATATTTATAATATTAGAGTTTTTATTTCTTCAATTATTATAAATATTTTAAGGATGTGTAATAGTAAATAAAAGAAAAATACAAGATTAAAACAATACAACGTTTTCCAAAGATCCTTTTTCATAAAACCATAAGACCACTAAGGGTGGTGTTCTACCTTAAATAAGTGCTCTATAATTTATTTATGGATTCTAAAAAGGTATTTAGTTAGTGAATTTCTGAACAAAATATATTTTTATGTGTGAATGTAAGTGGAGAAAGGTCACCATTTATAAGTGAGGGGATGGAAGCCCTAAGAATTCATGAAAATATTAAATTAATATAAATTAATATTATATTCCAAATTGATCACAACTAATTTAATTAGAATATTATATGATTATGGTGTAAATATATAAATAAAATAAAATTTTGATATGTTTTAATTATTTTTTTAATCCTTATATTTTGGATTTAACCCTTTTTAACGCCTTTAACTCTTATAGTGACAACATGATTTTTTACTCTCTAGGGGTTAATATATTTACAATAAAATGAAAAAATAACCAAAAATATATCATTGATGAAATTTAAAAACTTATCCAAATAATTTGGTCTAATTTTATATTTTTAGCAATTTTATATAATTTTAAAAAATATTATTTATTTTAAAATGTCATTTTGTCATTTTTGTCACTATTCTTTACCTCACATTTTAAAAATATCATAACAACATTATATAATTTAATAAAAATTTAAAAATCTTTATAATATAAAATTTATCTATAAAATTTGTGTATGAAATTAATTGTCTCAAAATATATTTATTTGGGGGTTTTAATACTCTTTATTTGATATTTTATTTAATTTAAAAATTACTACATCATCATAGTGTATGTATTAGAGGAAATTATTTATTTCTAAACAATTATTAGTAAATTACCAATATAAAGATTAAAATTGTATCTTAAAAAATATCATTTATAGTCTAACATATCTTTAGGATGACACTATATTATAAATGTTACAATTTTTAAGAACATAAGTATGTCATCATTCGCTTTTATTTAAAATAAAATACTCTAAATAGAATAAAGTCATACTTGTAACCACCAATGGTTATAAAATCAGTCTAAGGATTATTTTAGTTGAAAATTGAAAATTAAAAAAATTAGGGCAAGTGTTATGGAAATTTTATAATATTCACATTATTATTTTTACACTTATTTACTTGATTTAATTTTACCTTGGTAAAAAAATTACAAAGTTTACTATTTATATTTTTAAAAAACTAAAAGTGGAATGTTAACTAAATTTAAAAAATATGAATAAAAATATGAAATCAATTTTTAAATGTTCATATCAGATAAGTGGATAGAATTAATTTAAAAATAATCCCATAGAAGGGGTGATAAAATAGTTCATTAAAGTGAAAACATTCAAAAGAATGAAATGTTTTTACGTCAAAATTCATTATTGGGTTTTTTAAAATGACATAAACTGTATTAAATTATATTAAATTAAAATAATTATACTTTTAAAATCATTAAAAATAAAATTTAACACTATAAGTTATTTAGATGAAAAATCCAGTTTCAATTAAAATGCAGTATTTGTTTACTATTTATCAACAAATGAAGCTCATCAAAAAAATACGAAAAATTTAAACAAAATAAATTTTGATATTAAAATTTCAAAAATTACTTTTATTCTGTAAAATGAAATTTATTAATGTGTAAAAAATTATTTTTCAGACAAGAGAACAATTAAATTACAATAAAACTAGTTTTTAGTAAAATATAGTTTTTATCCAAAAAACTCAGTTTATCATATAATATATTAAAATAGTATTCCTTTTTAATTAAAAAATACTATTCAATTAATAAATATAAATAAAAATGAAAAATAATTATTCTATTAATACCCGGTTTGTTATTGTAAATGCAAAAAAATCTATCTCTCAAGAGTCTCTTGATGTATTTCTCATGTATATGTATGTAGGGTCCTGACAATGCTGCTAAGGATAAGAAATACCCCCCAAAATCACTTTATAGAAGGAATTAAGAACTTCTATAAGTTTATCAAGGTGAAGGGACTCAAATTGAGTTGCATTTCTTTGATGGAACTTAAAATAATTCATGTATTCAAATGGTCTGTGTACCATCACGGGGAAAGGTATTCGAAGAAGATGGATCACGAACCGCCTTGTATGCGGGGTGGTCCACGAACTGTTGGCCTGTGAAATGATGGCCAGCTAGCCGGGAAAACCGCGAACCGCGTTAACTGGGAGAGTTCTATGTGGAAGAACATTCACGTACTATGTCGCGAACCCCTCAATTTGAGGATGAAATGGATGAAGAGGGTTTCATGAACCATTATCGATAACCAAAGTCTCCGCAAACCCCAGTTGACCGAGTCTTCTATGAGTTAGAAAATTGCTTCAATGGGCCTCCACAAATGTTGTCACGTGATCAGTAGATACAATCGTTCTGATGCTCTATAAAAGGAGCACAGTAGAAGAAGAAAAAGAAGATGCAGACAAGAGACAGATATAGGTAAGGACTAGAGATGAAAGATTGAGGGAAATTTAGAGTTTGAACTCTGACTTCCGTCTTGCTTCGTCAGCGAAGCATAAACCGGGAACCACTTATTCTGTAGGTATAGCCAACCGCAAACCATAAAAATATGTAATTGAATAATAATAATAATAATCACAAACCAACAAGTGAAACGTGAACCAAAGACTTCTCATGGATGAGTTTCCCACGAATGGTAATTCCCCCGACCCTCCTTTAATATGGCACTCCGCATAGCATACTGCTATGCGGACTGAACCCAAAGTCGTGTACCCAATAGGCATGCAGATGTAACACAAAGCAGAACAGTGAGCCGCGTACCACTTTTGTATGCAGTTTGTGATACCCATGACCATGTACCACACTAGTACATGGATGGCCCTCCTGCCCGTGTACCACTATGGTATGAAGAGCCTTTCCCATCCCGCATGAGAAACCAGTACGCGGAATGGGGTGTTTTCGGGTATTTTTCTCTCCAGTTCCAACCTCATACCTCCATTAACGTCCAATCCTCCACAATCCCTCCACTAAATAGTTCTCCAGCGCCAGGCCAAAGCCTCTTCCAAAGCTACCAGACTCATATGAATAGGCCATCGGGTGCATCAGTGTGCCCCATTGAGGCTACATACCCATGGTAAGCGGAGTCACTAAGGCCCTCCCCACAAAGGTGAAGGCTTCGGGAATGTCTGTAAGGATACATTCCCACGGTGACCTAGAGTCTAAACTTGGGATTCCAATATGAACCTCCTCATTCTCAGGATTAGTGGTGATCACTTCCTTTTCCATTCAAAGAGGAACAATGATCAGTCAAAGGGGTTATGTTCTCTCCCCCCTTTGATGAGGATGAAATTTCTCCCCTTCCCAGAACATTCTCTGAGGCCCTCTCACTGACGTAAATCCCCTTTTTTCTAAGTCCGGACTGCATGACCTTTTATGCCATATCACATGTAATGGTTCATCACTCTACACCCTCTCGCACCATTGCCTCGGCCTCTTTCTCCCTAGGCTCTCCCTCCCCCACCAACAGGGGAGGATGCATATGCATTGTAGAATCTTTCATATACTCTTGTTTCTCACACCGATCACCAATCATGTGGTATTAGAGGTTTTTGAGGACTACACCATCAACACACATTATGAACTATGATAACTCTGATTCTTGGTCAAATTAGGATACATAGGACGCCTACCATAAGGTATGAGTTCAATAGGGTGCCCATCCAAATGGGGTTCATGCAATCATGTCTATCAAATGGGTAGCTTCCACGCGTAAGCCCCTCACATAGTAAACAATGAGAACCCTTATTCATGTTCAAATCAGAATACATAAGATGGTTTCTAGATGGCCTGAGCTCAAAAGGGTGCCCATCCAAAAAGGGTCCACCCAATCATGCCCCTCAAATGGGCAGCTTCCATGCATAAGCCCCACACATTCCAAACAACGTGGGTTCTGATTCCTCTCCCGAGGAAACGTAGGAATCCCTCCTTGTGGGCCTAATTCCAATATCAAGTAAAAATTCGTACCCCTAGATGACGATAAACTCCAGGGCACCTTACAATATAGCTAATTCAGCATCACCTCTATGTCATCAAACACCTGCATGCTTACGATGATCTTAGAAACCAAAGGAATCCCATGAACACACTCTTTGGGAATGATCCAAGGATTCACGAACATATGGACACGACATAAATCTATAAGAAGGTCCTAGAACATGCAACAATCCTTAGGTGGAATGGTGCGGTGAGCCTGACCTCTCATCTTCTCAACTAATGGAGTCCTCAAGTGTTGTTTTCCAAATCATTATCCAATGATCACCTGCCTTTGGAAAGTAGGTCCATAGATCATAGATACTATGTTCATTGGGAATTTTTGTCTCCATGAATAAACCAGTTGGAGACTATCTGAGAAAGTTATATCTGAGATGGCCTAATAGCATGAGTGCTTGACCCACACACAATCACCTGTGTGGGCCAACAATTCCCCACAAGTCTAATTCAACCTTAATTAAAGGGTAATTACATTGAATAGGTCGATGAAAAGGAATGGTAAATTTGGCGAGAGCCCATCTCTATGGAAAAGGTATAGGTGATGATCCTCATTGTACCATCTCTGCACCACCCGTAAACGTGCCACCTCAGAGGTGGAACAAAAATGGTGAACCCAACGTGAATCCTTATCCAAGATGGCGGTCTCACCCAAATCAGGCCCCTTCATCTCACAATCAAAGAAAAGTGCAAGGGGGATAAGCTGAATCACTGAATATGCATGTGTCTAATGGATTGTTACATTGAAGATGTTTAGTCATCTGTATGTTATACATATATTTCATGTTCCCACAATGCGACCTTCAATACAAATGACATCCCCACGATCCAGAAGATGCATGAATTAGTGATCTCGCAGATAGTCGGGGCCTCAATGAAGAGCAGGACCCCTTCGCCTACCCAGCATCTTCAACGATGCGTGTCCAATACACTGATCAAAAAAAACCACTAAAATGGTACTCTCCCAATGATGGAGGCTGTAAGATAATCCATCCAGTCTGTGAGGGTCATCTAGCTGCCTCTTCAACTGCTAATGGTACCTCCATGCATGGTGCCCCGGTGGTCATCTCAAACCATTTCGGGAGCCTGTCTCCAGAACGTGACAACGACTACCTAACTTACCTTAGGGAGGAAGTTGAATTCAATACTAATGTCTTCATCCCTACTGCATAGGGACCCTACCCACGGGCCCCTACCAGAGAGCATCGTCGCCGACATCGGATGACCAGACCTCCTCCCACCGAGGAGAATCTTCTATCGATGGAACTTGCCAAAGTCTAGAAGACCTGGGGCCCTCCGGCTTCCTTCCAAGGACGGAGAATATATAACCAAGGACATTATATCACCCCGGATCCTGAGGAGCAGCTCTACCGTAATAATGAGACGGAGTTCAATGGTAAGAGGCACAACTCTTCCCTTTCCACTCAAGCCCACCCCAAAAATAGGGTGGCACAATACGAGCACATTCACATCTCTACTAGTGTTTTCCAGTCCCATCGTTTACAAAGAGCGGTAAGCTACAGGAAGAATAAAATATTAGCCGACACACCACAATCCTACCATCCAAATAGGGTGGCACTCTTCTATATGCATGAAAAACACCAGTTGATGTACTTCAAGCATTCCATATAAATAGGGATGCAACCAAATATGAGAATATTCAAATTCCTCCGGATGCATACAATGCCCATGAGACAAATACAGTGGCAAGAGAGTAGTCAAAAATCCCCGCTCATGAATATGAAGACTACCTGTCAAATATAGTGGAAACCAGAGAAGACAATAGGAAACTGACTCATTCCTCTGTCACAGCACAGGAGAATTGTTAGTATCCACTGGAAACTAAAGGAGGACCAGAGCAGGCACAAACTCCTTCTCTGACATCAGAATGGGCCTTTATACCCATTCCATCCAAAGATTTATCTCAGGACATCATGTCCATGATGGAAGATAAGATGTTGATTCCAGACCATATCCTCCAAACATGCCAAGATATCATTGCACTGGTAGAAAAGGCAAGAAATTAGGCCCCCGACCAGATTTTCTTGAACGGAATTACCCACTCACAAAATGATTTTTTCACTCTAGAGTAGTTATGATTCCTAGCTCCAGTCCAGGAGGGCCGACGGCAATATCCCGTGACATATGTATAACTAGATCGAGAACAAATAATTATTCCAACTAGTGCATTCCGGTCCAACATGGTGGCCACTCAAGGGCAGACATATATCCCTGCCAGAACTCAAGATGCTCGTCGGAGATTCCTGATGACATCACAAGACCCAACAAGACGGGAACCCATATATGAAATCTATTACCAATAGTAGATGGCCCCGGTTACCTACAAGAGAGTTACCAAAAAGGAAAAGTGCCAAAGGAAACCAGAAAATGAAGATCACATACATGAACCTGCTCTGCTGGAAGCTGGGGTTCTTGATGCCCTCAAACATATATTAAAAAAGGATCAAGACCCTGTCATTCCATTACCATGTTATAGATGTGGAAGTAACAGTTTCAAAGGTCCTCCCTAAAATGTCCCTACCAGCAGCTCTGAAAGTCCTCCACAGAGCACCCATTGGTGTTTACATCATGGGTCAAGAATGATCGATCATGATATCATATCTCTTGATGTGTGTAGGGGTATCCCTCCCCTCGGCCTGAAGATAAGATAGAAAGAAGGCCCTTCGCTTGCTGTCATTCACCCTGATTTTCCTCCCCAGGGTATATGATGTATATATACTTCTCCCTATAGAAGAACATCAAGTATTGATGGTAGTCCTCTCCATGATGACTATCTTTGCAAAGGCCCTCCCCACAATGACAGTTGATGTGAAGGTCCTCCCCACAGTAACACCAAGAAACAAGAAGCTCCTCCCTTCATTGCAGTACACCCTGAAGGTCCTTTTCAGGATGTACGCTATAGAAATTCTCCTTGAAACCATATATCAAGTCATGATGGAAGTCATCTCCATGATGATGGTCATTTTTAATTCTCTCCTCGCAATGAAAGTTGTTGTGAAGGTCCTCCCCATAGTGATGTCAAGTAGCAGGAAGTTCCTCCCCATGCTACAGTCCACCCTGAAGGTCCTCCTCGGGGTACACCCCGTCAAGAAAATTTCCACAGTCGGGCATCAAGTTGACATTGTAGTCCTTTCCATCACAACACCAATTGCGAAGGTCCTACTCAAAACCAAAATACATACTGGCATGAATTTCTTCCCATTTTCGAAGAAAATATGAGAAATCCCTCCTATGGGGAGGCACTCAGAATGAAGCCAGACACATTGGGAACTCTGTCTATAACGAGTGATATTATTTCTCATCCAGAGGATGGCCCAGGTCCATGCTCATCATCTGAGCCTCCCCCAAGGAGTTCTCAAATCGATAAGGCCCCCACCAGCATAGTTGCATGGAACAAAATCATCATGAAGCAATCAAGCAGGGCATACCAAGTAGAGGATCCATTGAAAGAACAACATCATGATATGTTGATTGTGAGAAGACAACTAGCTTGGGATAATATACCAATGATGTATTGGACTACGACCACGTCTCACTTCGACATACCAGGATAATTGTCTAGGGAATCCATGGATGAAATTATCCTCAATATATAGACAACTCTATGAAAGATGAAAGAAAAATTACTACCATGTGAAGGGTATGCACACCATGACAACACAATAGGGGAGATTTTCCATCTGATCAACTTAGAAGACCTCCCATCCACAAGGTAGCCACAATAATAAAGGAGAAAGAAAAAACTTAAACTATATTTCCTCCATGTACTGTATAAATTGCATCATATCATTGGAAATGCCCCAGCTAGAGTTGAAATTCAGAGGTGGGGAGAACATGGAGCTCTACACCTCACCCCATGACTCGTCCATCATTCCCCAATGGAAATGACATCATGAAATGTCATAACCTAGAGGAAACAATAAAATGAAATGCCTACTATAGAATGATAGGTTACTCAATGAAAACTATCCCAAAGTAAGCCTCAAAAGCATTAAGGATAATGAGATCAAGCCATCAAAAATATTCTGAGTCAGGTAACCAAGAACATTTAGTAGGCTTCCCCCTAAGGGAAGCCAACCAGAAACCAGTGTTCAAGTCTTCAAAACACCACAGACCCCATGAAGTCCCAATTACACACTCATCTTATACCCATGCAGGAGTATGTGAAATTGAACGGGTGAAAATATTGGAGACTACAACCACAATATGGGAACAACCACAGGGCACAGGGTTGGGGGCATTTTTAAATCAAAATTTCCCTATAAGACCAAAAAAATCAGGTCGTAGCGCATCTACAGGAGAACGGGAAAAACCCCATCCCACAGGGATGGGGGAATTTTTAACTCAAATCCCCACACGTCGTACATCTGTCCTCTACCATCTAGAAAGAATGATGGACATAGGAGTAACCCATTCCACCCCTTCTCATGGTTCACACCCTCCGAGACAATGGTGTGTTACGAGGTCAGACCAGGGCTCCCTTTGGGTAAATCTTCACCAAGAAGCCCAAAGAATACTGAAGAATGGAAGGATAAATTCCAGTAAAAGGAGAAAGAAGCCTTACTACCATTCAACACCGGGTACACCACACTCAATGCGGTACGCCTCAGTAAACGTGGTGAGTGTCAACCCCACTGATCTAACAGAAAATGATGATGGGGGATAAGATGAAAAACAAGATGGTTCCCTCCTAGAGGCATGAAACACCGAAATTGATGGTGTACATACCCAAAACCAGTGGGAGGCCTTAAATCTGGGATCCCCCTTAGTCAATCTGACATTGCCACCCCTACGAAACTCCAACAAAGAAAAAAATAACTCCAAGGTCATCAATGACTTGCCTCCGACTCCCCATGAGAGTGCATCCCTCACCCTTGAGGAAATGTTTTCCAAGGAGGAAGAAATGAAGGAGCTCAAATAAATTAATGTCAAGCTACATCAAGGGATTTATCTCACCAAATGTGTTCCCTCTACTAAACGTCAACATGTTCTCTCAGAAGAGATGTCCATACCACTGGCAATCAATCCAGTGAACGAATCCATGTTTGGAGGGTTGTTTATCCAGGCCTTGGAAGGACATCAAGACTTCCCCTGTGGGGAAGGAAACCGAAATATACCTAGTTAAACCCAAAAACGATTCCCCTAGTTGTGCATCCACCCCAAATTGCATTTGCGCTGACATGCCCAATCATGGCCCCAAACGCACTAGCTCAAGATCATGCCCCATAGGATATGCATCAAGGGATCTTAAACACTATTGAGGAGCTAATATCCTGACAATAAGCCATGTATGGGTGGAACAGTCTAATAAAACAAGAGCGCAAACCCTACCCTGAGTGGGTGAGCAATGTTCCGCCTCCACAAAACATCATGAACCCCATATTCCCAGTATTCAATGGCTCGAGGGACCCAGTATAGAATTTGATGCACTATGCCTCTTACTGTGACCCCATGACGGGAACTCCAAAGCATCAAAAAGCCATAAAACTTAGGTGTTTCGTACGAAACCTACAATTATCATCTTTCATTTGATATACTAGCCTGCCATGTAATTCAACTACAGGTTGGGAGGACCTCCGATGATAGATTCTCTTCCATTTCAGTTTGACAATACCCAAGACAATAGTCAGTGATCTCATGAACTATAAGAAGCGAGAGAATGAGAGATTCTTAGACTTCATTTCCATATGGAAAGGCCTGACTTATTCCCTGACCCAGCCACTCCCCCAAGATGAGATAATCTCCATGTGCATTGACAACCTTCAGGATGAATTGTGAATACCGCTCATTCCAGTGAAGTACAATAGTGGGTTTAGACACTTTTCTACCATTTACCAAAGGATATAAGACTCCATGAAAAGTAATAACGTTAATTCCTCAGTGGTCCCATCGGCCCCATAGAAAATAATGTGAAAAGATTAAGCAGCTTCTGTCACGCTTAAGCCACCCCCAGCACCAGCCCCAGTTGTGAGGCCCCAACCAAACCATGAGGGACCCCCAGGATGCCAACATCCACCTCCACCTTGTCAAGATGAGCATCGAGTTGCTAAAAGAGATTAGTTTGAAGAACGAAGAAATATATTATACTCGTTATGAGATGCCCAGGTCCACAGTTATTTCATAGCCGCCATTAATTGTAATATGCTCCGGCTACCAGATCCAAAGCGTGCTGATGAAGTGGGTCTCGAAGACTGTCAAAATTATTGTTTGTATCACCAAATACTAGGACACACAATCCATGAAATCTTTGTTTTCAAGGATCTCTTACAAAAGGTCATGGATTCTAGGAATGCCAAGCTGGGACTGTCGCTAGCGCAGGTGGAATACGTTTCCACCTCTAATTCAAGAGAGTAATAATAGTGGAAAATAGTCGCCAGCAGGAGGTATAAAAGGTTTGAAAATGGATGACTCAAAATAACCATCAACCGAGTCCACAGGATCCTCTAGGCACAGTTGGAACAACCAACTGTGCCCCTAAAAGCTCCTAATATAGCACAACCATCCTCCTCATCCCCGTGGTCCTCTAAAGGCGAGAAGAGAATAAAGGAATAAAAAGAATATGAGCTAGTATGAAAGCTGAAGTCAATGTTGAAACCTTCATACTTCATACCAATAGACATGGTTCAATGGGCACCACCCTGCCAAAGGGTACAATGGGCTCCACCCCGCCAAACAGTCCAATGAGAACTGCCTCGCAAAACGGTTCAACAGGCACCGCCACACAAAATGGTAAAATAGGCACTGCCCCACCAAATGGTACCATCATATAGAGGCTGGTATAAAAAAACAATATTGTATAAATAAATAATATTCAGCTCCATTAATTTCATTCCCATTATGGACCCCTTATCTGATGAATATTATGTCCATAAACCCAAATTTCCTATGCCCAACTAGAGAGCTGGTGGAAGAGGCTGCAGAGGCCGAAGGTTTCTTGGAAGGCATGACCATGGACTGAGTCAAATTCCTATCCATGCAACAATTCAAACTGTTAACATTGCGAAAACCCATAGAAGGACCCTCTGGCGGATGACACGAGAATCGGAATGATCATTTTCCCATGTCGGAGGAAACCCAAGAACAATCATCTTGGAATATCCATCAGGGGAAGAACAGGTGTTGAACCTTCCACGGAATATTGGCAGACAAGTCTGGCCAAATATGGAAAATATTGCTACAAATCTGTCAATCCTGGACGCATTTTGTTTGTTCGAGGATCTTAGGGATTCACTCATTGAAGCCTTTCTATGTCCCTTGGAGTTCGAGGCTGAAGTAGCAGTGGCTGAAGTCTACCGAACAGAGACCACTCACAAAGAATGTCACGTCGTCATCTCCTTCATAGACAGGGATGAAGAAGCCATCATGCAAGGGCACATAAAACCCTAATATGTTTCTGACAAGATAAATAAAATTTATGTTTGGGGGATCTTCATCGACAATGGCTCGGGAGTTATCCTCCTCCGGCTGAGAAATCTTCATCGACTGGGATATGATGAAGACAGCTTGACGCCCTGCACTACAACTCTGCTGGGATATGACACAAGTGAGCAGAAACCATTGTGAATAATCAAGAATAAAACATGGATCCGATATCTCATATCAGATTCTGAGTTCTTGGTGGTGTGTCTATGCACAATGTTCAATGTTCTATTAGGGATGCCTTCGCCGCATCAGTATGCTGCAATTTCATCCTCATACCATCAGTGTATTAAATATTGAAATAATGGATAGAATGGGACATTGCGTGCTAACAAATCACCATTTGAGTTCTGTGAGTTTCATTACATCGATGCAGGGTTCTATGAGTCGGAAGAAAAAAAACCTTTCAGCCGACGATGTTTATTGGATCAATGCCCCGAATAGATTGGAGATGGCTTCCTCCGACCCCTTCTAGCAGTTTGGGGAGGAATACATACTACCCATCAACCAAGTTAAATGTGTAATTATAATCCTAGACACAGACTCAGTTGTTTTCATTATATCTACTATGAACACCAAGTCTAGAGACATAATAGAATGAGCTGAATCCCATGTTGTCATGAAAAGACCTATCGAAGATGCTCCCGGACCATCCTTGGGATGTCAAACTGCCCTTGCCTAACCCACTAAGAAAAAGATGATTTCTTTCCCAATATGGGAGATGTTATCTCAAAAATCCTTTCTTCATAAGAAGGGGGTGATGATGAAGATGAAGGATAAAAAGAGGAAGAATACATCAAAGATACCTCCTCCAACATTTTAAGAAGGTGTTTCCACCACCATTTATGAACTTAACGAGATAAATCTGGGAACTGAAAATGACCCATGACCCAATTTAATCAGTGTGGACATTCCTGTTGAGTAACAGTAGGAATATAAATCCTCCCTAAAGATTTATCGAGATGTGTTTTCCTGGAATTACATAGAGATTCTAGGCATTAATCATGAAGTTTTCACCCATCATCTGGGCTAATTAGAATATCACTAGGGCTATAAACAGGTAACCAGAAGGACCTACCTGATGCATGATACCAAAATAGAGGATGAGAATGAAAATTTTATCGAAGGAAACTTTATACGGGAGGTCCAATATCGAATCTGTCTAGGAAAAATAGTCACTGTTAAAAATAAGAATGGACATATTATAATCTACATTGACTTCAGGGGCCTTAATCAGGATTTCCCAAAAGACGACATCCCAGTCCCTATCATAGAATTTATGATCAATATAATGGCTGGATACGAAGCCCTCTCTTTCATGGATAGTTATTCTGGATACAATCATATCTGGTTGTCCCTAGGAGATTAAGAAGCAACCTCTTTTAGGGCCCCTCAGGGATTGTTATGTTATAATGTAATGCCCTTCTGTCTAAATAATGTCAACACCGCATATTAGTGCATCATGCATCTCATATTCAATACCTTTTGGGAAAATTATCTGAGTGTTATGTTGATGATCTGGTGGTTAAATAAAGACAGTGTTCGAACCACCTTGATGACCTTGAAACTATCTTCAACAAATTGAGACAACATGGTTTAAATATTAACTCCATGAAATTCACCTTTGGTTTTACCTTAGAAAATTTTCTCAGCTACTTCGTACGCCATCGTGGCATCGAAGTTGACCCCGAGAAGACGAAATCCATTTTAGCATGTCCCCACCACGCAACCTCACCGAGATGAGAGGTCTCCAGGGGAACCTCACCAACATTTGGTGCTTCATAGCCAACCTAGTAGGTAAATGTTTAACTTCCACCAAGCTCATGAATAAAAGAGTGATGTATGAATGAGATCACGATTGTCAAGAATCATTTTATAACCTCAAAATATATATCCTAATCCTTTCTGTTCTCAGGCTGCTAGTTGAGTGGAGACCACTCATTTAATACATAAATTCCATGGAATGGTCGTTAGGAGCCTTACCCACATAGAAAAATGATGAAGGTGGTGATAATAGCCTCCACTACCTTATCCAGACAATGATTGATGCAAAAAATCGATATTTGAAGATTGAAAAAAATTGCATGTCTCTAATCTGCATAGTTATGAAGCTCAGATATTACCTGCAACACCATGAGGCCTACCTGGTCTCCCACTGCAATCCGCTCAAATATATCCTCAACCGTACCATGTTAAATGGGATCCCATCACGATGGGTGGTCATCCTACAATAGTTTGACATATGGTATGTTCCCTAGTTGGCCATCAAAGGCCATGTGTCAGAAGACATCCTGTCCAAGAACCCCTCAGAAGAAACAACACCATTGGATACCTAACTTCAAGATGAAGATGTTTTTTCCATCCAGGAGAACCCCCAAATATGGGAAATGTACTTTGATAGTGCTTCCTGAAGTCCAACATGGAAAAGGATGGAGAATCCCAAGCTCAACAAAGTGGGACTAGGAGTTGTACTCATATCTCATGAAAAGGCCCTATTTCCTTACTCTATCCTACTTTCTGAAGGATGTATGAACAATGAAGCGAAGTATCATGCCCTCATTGCAGGCTTGGAGTTGGCACTCTAAGTGCAAGCCAAATACATTAAAATAAAGGGTGATTCAGAGCTAGTCATCAAACAGGTCAACACTGACTATGATATCATGAAAGAAGTGTTGATTTCCCTTAATGAACCATCTTCGAGTAATGATGGAATAATTCTCATCAAAACCAACATTGACTCATGTCCCCCGGTCATAGAATTCTCAAACTGATGCTTTGGAAAATGCATCCACAACCTTGGTCGATCCCGACCAGGATGAAATAGTCATTCGTATTTCTCACCATTGGATGGTCTTGTTATTCATCTAGAGCTATACAAAGTAAATTGATGAAATTAGCCCCATCATAGATCCTTATGTTCATACCACCGATTGGATGACACCGATCACAGATTACCTTTGGAACGGGGAACTCCCACCAGTTAGGGATGAAAAGGATCATGTATAAAGATGGGAAGTCAATTTTACCATGTACAATGGGGTGAAACAAGAGAATTTCCTCTACAAACGAGGCCTTGATAGAGTCCTTATCAGGTGCATTTATGGAGAAGATATTTCCACAGTCATAAAAGAAGTGCACACAGGAGCTTGTAGAGCACACCAGTCCGCAACCAATATCTCTCACCAATTCCTAAGGCTTGGGTATTACTGTCCCACCATGATCCAGGATCATGCCACATTCACTAAGAAGTGTCATTCCTGTCATGTTCATGCTAATTTCACACACTACCCCCTAGAGTTGCTTCATGCGGCTAAATAATCATGGCCATTTATCACCTGGGTGATGGATGTTGTGGGACCATATCCTCTCGCTACAGTCAGAAAATTCAAGTTCATAATCACATCATTCAACTTCTTTTCTAAATGGGTTGAAGCCATACCCCATAAAGATGTTGGGGAAAAAACATCCTTAGCTTTTTAAAGTCCAAAATAATCACCAGATTTTGTGTACCTTATACAATACTGACGGACAACGACACAAACTTCTGCTCTACTGAGCTTGATAAGATGTACCAGAAATATGGACTTAAGTCCAACCAGTCATCTCACTACCATACAGCGGCCAATGGGAAGATATAAGCTTTCAATAAGACTCTTTTCAACAACTTTAAAAGATGGTTGACATGGATAAGAAATTGTGGCCAGACATGCTCCTTCATGCCTTGTGGGCTTAATGGACCACGAGCTGCACTGCCACTCAGGAAACCCCGTACTCACTAGTATACAAGGAAGAGGGAGTGTTACCTATAAAAATCCATGTTTCATCACTTTGTGTTTCCATTTTCAATCAACTGTGTATGAACGAGAAATCCTAGAGATGATTTGATGAATTGGAGCAGTTAGATGAAAAAGGTTGCACACTATGCACCATTAGGAAATCTACCAAAACCTGATTGCATGAGCCTTCAACAAAAAATTTTGCCTTCAATAATTCTTCTAAGGAGAAATAATGCTAGTCCTTAGAACCCCAATGATACTATGGAATAATCCCTTGAATCTTGAACCAAAGTGGGAAGGACCATATGTCATACATCGAGTCTATTCCAATGGAGGGTATTCCCTGATATCAATTGAAGGAAATCTTATCAGAGCTCCCACAAATTCAATGTTATTGAAGAAATACTTTTCATAATGACAAATCCTAATGATAGGGTCAAAAATCTATGACCCTAAACTATGAGTCAAAAAAATTATCCCATATAATAGTCCAAGCTCTATGACATTAAACTATGAGTTATGAGGTAAAAAAATCCCCATGATAAAGTCCAAACTCTATGGCCTTAAACTATGAGTTAAAAAATGTCCCCATGGTCCCAACACTATAAACCTAAACTATGAGTCATAAAAATTCCCCCTCATATCATAAGACTATGCTCTTCTATGTAAAACTATGGGTCACAAAAAATGCCCCTATGTCAGGGTCCAAACTCTAAGACCTTAAACTATGGGTAATAAAAATGCCCCCATATCAGGGTCCACACTCTAAGACTATAAACTATGAGTCATCATCCTTTCCATATGACATTAAATAGTAAGGAACATGTCCACTCCATAAGATGTTAAACTAGGATGCATAAAACGTCCTAATTTCATGACACTAAACCGCTGGACCTTTCACAGAACTGCGTGTGACTTGATTCATGCCCTAGTAGGATATGTAGTGATGCCTTGATATTTGATCAAGTCCCAACCCCCATATATAAAAAAAATTACTCTATCACGCCCCTTATCTACCCATATTCGTAAAGGAGTCACTTATCACTCCTTGTTTCTCACACCGAGTACAACTCTCGTGAGATTAGGAATGGTGATATAGATTCTCCTACGAAGGTCAACTATGGGGCATCATAGAGAACCTAACAGCCGTGATGGGTAGAATGAAAAAACCCCTACACATTGGACTGAATCGAACTGGTACGAGGAACACACTGAACTATATACGGATTGATTACTTCCCTCACTGGATACATAGCAATGCCTCTATCTTTGATCCTGACCCAGCGCCACTGGGAAAGAAAATGAAAAAGTCCCCCATCATATTCACTGTCTCCTCACACTTGAAATGGAGGATCCTTGACCACTCCTTGTTTCTCACACCGATAATAACTCGCGTAATCTTAGGACCAGTTGTATGGATTATCTTATGCATGTAAACCATAGAAGAGTATGGTAGGCCTGGAACTCGTATCAAGTAAAACCAAGATGCCTACAAGTGTTCGTACCACATCAAAAAAACATTTGTAGAGAACATCCATAACTACATGTGGCATGATTCCTTCTCTCTCAGGATACTTAGTGATGCTCTTATACGACATCTTGTCCCTACCACTAGCAAAAAAATGCCCCTTCCCCCCATGTGTGGATCATACCTATGTTGAATCTCTTTAAAGGTCATAGTTAGTCATGGTCTGGGTATTCTCACATTCCCAAGAATACCTTTCCCATTTTCTACACTCCAAACCTTGGTAAAACATGTATCCTCACAATCATCTAGGTCCATTTGGGATGGAAGGACAGTGTCCTATGGACACCTTTGATTGACATTGAAAATCATGCCCTGGTGGCTCTACATACGTCGCCCACCAAAATGATCATCAATCAAAGGAAAATTCCTCCCTAGGAGAGTCATATCCTACCTTAGTATGCCCAATGGATTTCAAGCCCCATGCCATCCCTCCTGATTGATGTCTCCCCCGGGACTATGGTTTACACCTTTTATCATTACTCGTGTCTAAGGAAGGCGGGAAAACCCTGACTGTGATTAACTTGAAACTTTTCAAAACCTATGTATGGCCAAAATCTCCCTCTCCGCATGACTCTAAACTGCGAGGCCAAAGTCATCCTCATCGCACGATACTAAACTGAAAAGCAATGTATTTAGCCTAAAAATTCCCCCTAATGTTGAATTCACTATTATTAGACGGTGATATGAAACCCTTTTGATCCCTTGTTTCTCACACCGATCATAGATCGCGTGATATTAGTGATCTTAGCAAGAGATCTTTCGTGACATTATGGAAAACTTGTCCATGAATTTGGTCCTAGCAGCATGACCCTAAAAGGCACCTCATGATTCCCTCCCATGAGAGTAACTCCGTTTCCTAACCATGTGATGTGAAACAACCAGGTAACCCAAATATAGACCGAATACCTCACCCTCCATATGGTTTAGATCTATATAAGGGATGTCATTCCATGAGTGAATCACAGCACAAACATCCCCAATATGTCCTCGTATACCCCTACCATATTCCAAAATCCATGCTTTAAGTGATCTTGAATCCACATAACCCTCCTAGGCTATCTGGGAGGGAATTCCAATGTCATGAAAACACCTTTGATTTACTATGAATATCATGAACTGGTGGCTCTGCATACATCTCCCACAAAAATGGTCATCAATAAAAAGAAAATTCGTCCCCAGGAGAGTCCTCTCCAATTTTAGTATTCACAATGTCTTCCAAGCCTCATTCCACCCCTCTTGATTCAAGGGCCCTCAAAGTTATGGTTTAAATTTTCCCCCTTCCACACATCCTGGATATATCAGAACATATGGTCCCAATTCCGCTTTGGTCTCTTTTGAGGTTTCTAAAATTTATCATATCCACATGTGTGATGTTGATCCACATGCTAGTGTCCTGGGGAAACATTTTCTTGACTACGCATATCAAGCCCTGGTGGCTCTGCATTCATCTCCCACAAAAATAGTCATCAATCAAAGGGAAATTCGTCTCTAGGAGAGTCCTCTCCATCCTCTGTATGCTCAAATGACATTCATGTCTTGACACACCCTAAGATTCGGAAAAATCCTAGATGACGGCTTATGTACCTCCTTCTTCCCATGTGCCCCTAACATAGAAAAGACTCTTAACTAAACTGACCACTTTCCTTCTCTCCCTCACATAAGTAAGAGATGTGCGGGAATGATTGTTCACTCAAGGCATATGTGAATGTTCCTGATGTTCTCAGACAATACCACTCAAGTCAGCCACCTATTATAGATCCCAGTGTCAAGATAAATCCAAAATTTAGAAAATCCCACTAGTCTATCGGGAATGGAAGGCCAGTGTTTTAGGGACACCTTTTCTTGACTATGCATATCATGCCCTGGTGGCTATGCATACATTACCCACAAAATTTCCATCAATCAAAGGAATATTTTTCCATATGAGAGTCATTTCCTACCTCTATACACCTAAAAGTGGCTCTTGAGCCTCATGCATGTCCAGAATCCATAGATCCAGGGTCAAGAAAAATCCCTAACCCAGGTCTGAATGATACAAGAACATTCACGACTAACGGTCCCAAGTTGAGTCCTTACCCTATTAAATTTGTTCAAAGATGTTTGACCCAAAAAATCAGTAAAAAGGCACAACAGTTTGCGATGTGTTCCATAAAACCTTAGCAATAGTCGAACTACGCTCTCTAAGTCCCTTGGATCAGGAAAAAATTAGAACTCGATTCAGTTATCTCATTTTACTAATTTCAAGTCATGGTTTAAAAATTAACACTTTATTGAAATAATGTTGATAGGAAGATATGGAGAAGTGATATTTAAATTCCAAATCTGTTTCATCGGGTTCTGAAAAAATGGAGGAACATCCCAAATTCAGAGTCTCTCTATAGTAAAAAAAGGGGGGGTATATGCTATAATTTGGGACAAAGCTACAGTAGGGCCTGATTCTCCATTTTCAAAATAATGGAGAGTGATTTCCATGGGCCGTCAACGGTTTTTTACAAATAAGTTCTTTCCTCCATTTTAGCTTTGACTGCTGTGTGCACCCACTTTAGGACAGCTTTAAGGCCATGTCCTTTCTTATGGACGACTTTATTATTAGCATGAAAAGATGCTAGTTTCTCTCTCAACCTTGCTGCATGGGCTTCGTACTCCTGTAGATCATCCTCTCGATCTTCCACCAAATAATGCGCCTTCACCTCCCTAACCATTAGATGATCTAATTCTTCCGAAATATCTCAGAAGGTTTCCACTTGGTGATAGGATGAATTAAAAAAGGCCAGCTTGCCCTCGTAGGAGGTGAGGTCTTCTCAGGCAATGAAGATTTGGTAAATAAGGAAGTGAAGGTGTTTATAATCATATCCACTAGAACCCAGCATAGAAAATAACCGATGAATATTGTCTCCCTCATTGGCAAAATTGGATCGGGGTGTCTCCATGACAAGAGAATGTAACCGGTGCCATGCCTCTTTGTGCACTGTTTGGTGTCTCTCCACAACACCGACACATAAATACTCCCATTATGCCACATGTTTGTAAGTGGGAATCATCACCATAGGAGTGGGGAGGGACCTAAGCCTAGTCACCCAAAGAGGGAGACCCTTTTTCCCCTCAGATAGCCCATCCACTGGATCCATATGCGGAGGACTAACTACGGTCTCCATTATGACTGGTGATTCTTGGTTGGTGCTCATCTCATCATGATATTGGGTAATATTCACAAGATGGGGGTAGTCTGACTCGCTCACCGCCAAAATGGATTGTACTAATGAAACCCCTCCCCAGTGCTTTTGACGATGGATCGAGCATCTTCTCACCATGGGAGTAGAAGCAGGTGGTGTATCCATCATGGTTGCTGAAGGGGTGGAAGTAGAAGGTGTGGATGTTGCACCTTTTTTGATGAAGGGAATGTATGGTGTTATTGTTGGGGAAGGAATGAGACAAGAAACAATCTAGGGTTTATGTACCTGCCAGACTGGTTCTTTCAGCATCCTCGTGGGGTAACAGTCAACCCATAGTTAGGCATACTCCAGCGATAGGAAGGTGGGCCATGTCATGTTAGTAATGATAATCACTCTCTTAGAACCTTCTCGAATCATCATAATCCATAATTGATGGAGAAACATAGGATTAGATTCTCCCCTTAGTCCAATAACCATAAGAGACGCAGTCTGTTGAAGGTAGCCAAATTGCCTGGAAAACCGGTAGGGGAGGTAGGGTTCACAAATAACTGCTCGGTCTTCACGGGCAGTGAGCATCCCATCCCAGAGATTGAGGAGTTATGAACATTCCTCCACAAAGCCTCCCCTATCACCTCTCAATGATCCATGAGGGGTAGGATGCGGTGAAAATGAGAAATGAGAGGTGTTATTCAACAGCCCGACTGCATCGGTAACATTCATAGTCTAGGGATGAACAATATAAATGATGAGAAGAGACATATGAAATTTAGAATGGGGAACCCATGCGGTATGTTGATACTCATAACAAGGGAAGTGTTCTTCCATCCCTCCATACAAGAATTGGAACGGTCCACTGAGATTGTGTGGAGACCTTCCTTCCAAAATATTTCTTAATAATTCATAAATATGGGCGAGGGTAGGAAGGGATGGGTTAATTTTTCAACCTTCTACCATCATGGCCGCCATCATTAAAGTGAAGGCCCAAACCCCGTTGTATACATCACGGGATGGGAAGAGCCATCCACTTAAGAACATGTTGAAGAAACCTTCTAGACTAAGCGTAGGTGAAATGTCAGGTCGAAGCTAATTTCCCCATGTGGCATACTGCCCTACTTCAACAGTATCATAGTATGACCCTAGAATTTGGCAGGACTAATGGTTTGGGTGAGTTCAACTATGTCATGCCTTCGGCTTGGGCCCATTCGACCACCAAAATAACCTTATCCACACTTCGAATGGTATGGGGGAATGGTCTTAGAAGGGATGATCCAATGACCCCGTTAGTATGACCAGTAAACTCTTCATCAAAGGAGACACATAATTAGTGTCATTCCATGTGGTGGTTATGGGGAGAAACTCATTATACATATCTCCAAGGATATGGAGACCTCCAAGCTCGTAGATGTCCCACAGACTCATCCCCACTTCTCCATGTAGTAGATGAAAGGTGTTGGTCCTTGAACACCAGTGACTCAGAAATTCTAGAAGGATTTATCCTAGATAGAAGGTTGTAAATGGGGACACCCAGTCTTCCTGGTGCAAGCCCACCGCTTCCAACTGATTAGGAAACTCCATACAGTCATGATGGACCTAGAACGCCCTGGACCACTCATTGGAGAAACATCCTCCGGCCCACAAGTCCCACTTGGTACTCCACCCGCCACTGGGATTTTCTCAATAAATGATGAAAATGGAAGGGTATTATCTGATGTCTAGTCTTGGGACACCATTATGGAACCCGCAGTTTCCTTGTGTCCATGTTGAACCTCGCAATATGAAAACATTTTCCTGAGTAGGAGAAACAATGACTTCTCTAGTTGGGGAAATGTTGGAACGATCATGATCATGTGGTGCCTCTAAGAGGATAAATAGAAGGTCCAGATTAGGCCACTACAGGGGCACGATAGCAGGAATACCAAATCCACAATATGGAAACTAAATGAACAATGGATAATCTAGAAGCTCTGGAATTAAGAAGATCGACAGAAAGCTGTCATGGGGACTGACATGGGTTTGAAGATTATCATCATTATTCCTTTCCATGGAGTCCCTCGTCTTCATTGATTTGTCAATAGCTTGAGAATCAGCCATTATAACCTGTATAGGAAGATCCAAAAGCTGATGATATGTTAGTCTGATAAGAAATGATGGGAAAATGCTATAATGAAAAATATGGCTAAAGGACTTAAAGAATGTATAAAAAAGGCTCAGCGTATTGTTCATGAAATAGGTATGTGAAAAGAAGTAGTCTGCGTAAAACATAACACATGGAAACTAATATTCTTATAGCTATGGTATGCAGATACTATTTACCTCGTACAACCAGGGTATGTGGAATGATCGTGAGGAGAAGGCTCGCGAATGGATGGTTGGGGAACAGAACGGTTCGTGGAATGTAAAAACCACAAACCCCAACCTTATTTAAGTTTACATTCATAAGTTTTTGACTGAAATTTAAGTCTGTATTAATAGTTTTTGGGGATCGGTTTGCTGATCCTTGTTTAGTACGAAAAAAAAGTCATCTGTGTAGCCTTCTTCTATGCAGAATCCAAATTTTATGTTTTAAATTCCATAGCCCCATTTGTAGAAACCAAAATGTGGTACACAGACAGGGAGAATGTAAAGGAAGTCAGTTCACAAAATATAAATAACAGTTCGCGAACACGGTTTTTGCAAGGTGCATGGTATGCAAAAATGAAGGATGTTGGGAAATCAGGAGCACTTTTTGCCATGAGAAATGGTAAAATACAAATGGCATGGGCCCCTATATTTAGGTGTGGTCCCCTCCTATCAGGTTTACCTATTCAACTGTGAACCATTCCTATTCAGGACTACTTCTACATTAGAATTGTCCCATTTTTATTCCAAACAGACACCACTATGATGGGGGAATTTGTAGGGTCCTAAAAATTTCGCTAAGGAGATGAAATACCCCCAAAATTACTTTGGAGAAGGAATTAAGCACTTATATAAGTTTATCAAGGTGAAGGGACTCAAATTGAGTTTTATTTTATTTAAGGAACTTAAAGGAATTCAAGTTATCAAATTTTCCATGTAACATCACTGGGAAATGTACGCGAAGAAGATAGATCATGAACCTCTAAGTATGCGAGATGGTCTGCGAACCACTGGCACGTGAAATGATGGCCAGCGAGTAGGGAAAACTGTGAACCGTGTCAACTGGAAGAGTTAAGTGGGGAAGAAAATCTATATACCATACCATGAACCCCTCAGTTCGTGGATTAAGAGGATGATTAGGGTTCCACGAACCATTATCGCAAACCAAAGTCTCCACAAACCCCAATTTATCGAGTCTTCCATGGATTAGAAAATTTCTTCAATGGGCCTTCAAAAATGGTGTCGGCTGCCCAGTAGATATGATCGCACTGATTCTTTATAAAAGGGGCACAATATATGAAGAAAAAGAAGAGGCATAGAAGAGATGGACACTGAGAATGACGGGCGAAAAAAGATGGAGGTAAATTCAGAGGTTGCACTCTGGCTTCTGTCTTATTTCATCAATGGAGCATCAACCAAAAACCACTTTTTCCATAGATACAGCCGGCTGAGAACCATAAAAATGGGGAATTGAATAATAATAATAATAATCACGAACCCAAATGGTGAAATGCGAACCAATGACTACTCATGGATGAGTTTCCCGTATATGGTAATTCCCTCGACCCACCTTCAATATGGCGCTCCGCGTAGCGTACTTCAACATGGATTGAACCTGGAACCGCATACCCAATCATTACAAAGATGTAATCCAAAGAGGCATGGTGAGCTATGTACCACTTTGGTATACGGTTGGTGACACCCATACCCGCTTACCACACTAGTACATAGATGGCCCTCCTGCCCACATACCACTATGGTACGTGGAGCCTTCCCCATCACACATGAGAAACCAGTACATGGAATGGGGTGTTTTCAGGAATTGTTCTCTCTGGTTCCAACCACATCCCTCTATTACCGTCCAGTCCTCCACAATCCCTCTGCTAAACATTTATCATGCGTTAGGCCAAAACCTCCTCCAAAGCATCCGGACCCGTGTGATCAGGCCATTGGGCGCATTAGCGCACCCAAATAAGGCTACATACCCATGATAAGTGGAGTCATAAAGGCCCTACCAACAAAGGTGTGGGCTTCGGGAATGCCTGTAAGGATACATTCCCACGGTAACCTAGAGTACAACATTGGGATGCCGATTTGACCCCCCCCCCCCCATTCTCGAGATTAGTGGTGATCACATGTTTTTCCATTCAAATAGGAATAGAGATCAGTAAAAGGGGTTATGTTCGCTCCCCCCTTTAATGAGGATGAAATTCCTCCCCTTCCCAGAACAATCTTTAGGGCCCTATCACTGAGGTAATTCCCCAATATTCTGAGGACGAACAACATGACCTTTTATGACATTTCATATGGATAGGTTCATCGCTCTGCACCCTCGAGAACCGTCACCCCAGCCTCTTTCCATCGTGGGCTCTCCCTCCTCCACCAGTAGGGGAGAAGGAATGTGAATTGTTGAATCTTTTAAATCCTCTTATTTCTCACACTAAGCATGAATCACATGGGATGATAGGTTTGAGAGGATTAAAAAAATCATCACACATTTTGAACTATGAGAAATCTGATTCCTGTACAAAGTAGGATATATAGGACGACTTCTAAAAGGCCCGAGCTCAAAAGGGTGCCCATCCAATAGGGGTCCACCCAATCATGTCAATAAAATGGACAGCTTCCACACGTAAGCCCCACACATTCTGAACTATGAGAACCCTGATTCTTGGTCAAATTAGAATATTTAGGATGCCTACCAAAATTACCAACCTCAAAAGGGTTCCCTTCCAAAATGGGTCCACCCAATCATGCTCATCAAATGGGTTGTTTCCACGCGTAAGCCCCACACATTCCGAACTTTGTGGGTTATGTTTCATATTTCAAGGATATGTAGGAATCCCTCATTGTAGGCACAATCCCAACATCAAGTCACATTCTATCCCCCTTGGATGATGATAAACTCCAGAGTGCCTTACAATATAGCGATGTCAGCGTCACCTTTGTGGCATCAAACATGTGCATGCTTACGACGATATTTCAAACCAAGGGTATCCCATTGACACGCTATTCGGGAATGAACCAAGGATTCAAGAACATTTGGACACAACTTAAATCTATAATAGAGTGCCAAAACAAGCAACAATCCTCCCCCAGACGACCGTGTTGTGCCTGACCTCTCATCCACTCGACCAATGGAGTCCTCAAGTGTAATTGGCCAAATATTCAACCAACGAGCGCCTACCATTGGAAAGGAAGTCCATGTATCTTCGATACCAGGGTCATTGGGAATTCATGGAACATCAAATAAACTTGTTGGAGACCATCTGAGAAAGTTATATCAGAGAAGCACCGATTTCATGAGGGAATGACCCCCACGCAATCACCCGTTGGGGACAACAGTTCCCCACATTGTTAATTATGCCTTCTTTAAAGGATAATGACGATGAATGGTTCAAAGAAAAGGAATGGTAAATTTGGAGAGATCCTATCTCTATGGAAAAGGGATAGGTTATGATCCACTTCATACAATCTCCGAACCACCCGTAAATGGGCCACCTCAGAGGTGGAACAATGTACAAGGTGAAAATAACAAATGATTGTGGGATTAGAATCATCAATGAACTTATAATTCAAAATTATATAAATAATATTATCAATATCCATAATATATAAGACATTAACCATATTCCTAACACCATATAACATTTCATTCATATATATATATAATATCATTTTTTCTTAATAACAAATGGAAATCAAATATTGACCAAATAAAATATAAAAGTAAAAAGAAATTTATTATGGGAAAAAATAATAGTTATCTACATCCAAAACTTATGTAATGGGTAAACATAGATATTAAATCTCTTCTTATAATACAAAAAAAATCTCCACTATAAACATGAATTTTTTATTCTCCCTTTTTCAATTCCCTGCAATATATGAGTTTGTTTTAATCAGCACAAATGTGTGATAGACACCCAATATCCAATACCCATTAGTCCAAGTTTGATAACTGTTTCTCCATAATATTCATATTTATTTTCTCATAATAATTCTATTTTTGAATTCATACCAACCATTGATACCAATTTTGGAATATTTATTTTTCCACCCTAATAAGATGTCCAAATATGACTAACATCATATATGAAAAAAAATATAAAAAAGAAATATCTTTGGGTGAGAACTTTGTTTTATTTATTTTCATCAACTGATTTTAATTAATGAACTCCCACTATAAATAAGGACACCATACATTATATATGATATAGTGATTCAAGAATAATATTTTACTATGTAATGAGTTTTAAATGACAATTCACTTTCCACTTTGTTATTTAGGTAGGGAATCATCCCAAACATAACATTTCTATTTCTTGAATAGTTGATTTGAAAATCCATTTCCTGAATACTTCATAAGTATTCTCTCAACTCTATTCCTCTAGTAACTCAATACTACTATGGTATACTGGACATGTTAATCTGAAACCAAATAACAATAAGGGGTTCCTAATCATATTTGGGCCACTCATTAATTTCAATACATACAAAAGAATATATAGTGAATCCTAGCTATGGTATCGCATACCCGTTTTGATCATCTAAGTTATGATAATTGACATTTTGAATAGAGTCTCACATTCAATATTCAAGGGGTTTTATTTTAAAATTTTAACCAACATAATATACATCATGTTAGAATTATATTTATATATTAAAACATAGTTAATATTTATTATCTCAAGTTTTATCCCATTATGTATGCATGATTCAAATTTTTATTTTTGTAATCTCTATTTCATACACCAAACTACTATGTTCATGTTATATTATTGTGTAACTATTTACATATCCTATAGTTTGTGTTTCTATCTAAATAGTAGAACTCAACCATATTCATGAATATGTAAATTAATATTATACATAATTTTATTATACTATTATTTTATGGTTTAAAATAATAGGTGATTGAAAATATCCACATGTCTATGCTTGAAACAAAAGATTTCTAACCCCCACTATTACTGAATAAGGCCTAAGCCAATAAGATAGAGGTAAGCCAAACCCAAATTCACTCCACTTAGGGTGTATTTACTCATGACTGAATAAAATTTATCATAAAATTAAAACCTACTATGCACAAACTATATTTTGAAAAAAAAAAGTTCAAGATAGTAACCTAAATTAAAAACTAAGGTCAATGAAAAGGAAAAGTAAATATTATATTTTCATACATAGTATGTAATTCATGATTAGTAGATATTATGAAAAAAAATTATCACAAAAATTAATGTATTGAGTATATTAAAATTTTATAAAAATTGTAAAAACATGAATATTCTAATGAAATTATTGAATAAATAAATAAATAATTCATTATCCTAAATATTTTTTTCTATCATAAACAATTATGGTTTCCATCCATCCAAACACCAATCTTATCCTATGGAATATCCCAAAGGTCATTCCTGATCTCCACAACCTAGAAACTAGTTCCATGTCATAAAAGGTGTCTTTTGGGATTGATTTACCTGTATAAATAACAACTAATATCCATATCAAACAACCTTACAATAATTACGTAAAACATCGAAGCCATTTTCCAATACTCTATTGTACAAATGAGGCATATAAATATCACAAGTTATATTAAAATTTAAAATGAAAATGTAAAATAAAATTAAAGAGAAAATGGTTTAGATTAGTGAACTGTAAGCTTCCTTATGACGTGAAGATCATCTTCCACCAACCCACCACCATCACCTACCCCTAAAAGGATAAAAACAAAAAATAGTTTATATCACATCCATGGGAGGGATTTACATTACTATAATCAGACAAAATATGGTATTTATATGCATATTAAGTATATATTGGTTGTGGCCTCACATCTCCACTTGGATCCTTCTAGGTGTTCCATGCATAGCTATTATAAGACAAATAAAAGTACCCTTTTTAAAGGAATGTGACAATTTGGTTTGAAAGTGATATTTTTTTACTTTATAATGAATATAAAAGTATAATGTGTAGCTAAAAACATGTAAAAACACAGTAAAAAATCCCTGTGAAACCATAAAGTAGATAGTTTTTTTGGCGTTATATTAACTTCATATCTCAGTGATCAAACATAAAAAGATACCTTCCCCGATGTGAGCCCTCAGAGGGGATGCTCCCATGGTCGATCGGTAATAGTACATGCCATACATTTCATCATTATTTTATTGTAATACTGTAATTGAGACTAGGTTATGGTCTTATTGACTCTCCTAGATATTATTCCTAATTTACCACTATAGGTACATAGTGTAACATTCTGATGTTTTTCATTTTCCAACCATACCAATCCAGTTTCATCATAAACCAACTCATCACAATCCAAGAATTCAAAATCCAACCATTTAAATAGGGGATAACTCGATTATAAATCATTAATCGCAACCAAAACTTTGAAATCACCCATTCTCACTCACACAAAACTTAATAAATCATTTAGAAATATAGAAAATCACATTTAAAAAGTTAAATAATAGAATAACTTGGAACTATGTAACATTCTATTTGAAATCACCACACCATTTAAATTATAATCCAAGATGAGATAAGATCCTATGGAAAAAATAACATGCCAAAAAAATAAAATCCTATGAAAAAAATAGATTCAAACCACTCTATCTCAACATTATAATTATATAGAGGTAAACTCGGGAAAAAAAAGGAAGAATAAACAAAGGAGAACTAATATAAAGAACTTACATCAAGTTTCAAGGAATAATCCATGAAAAAATAACCAAAACATTGAATCCAATACGGTGGTGGAGAAGAGGGGAATGTTTTCAGGGGATAGAGAAGTTAAATGGGGAAAATAAGGGGGAAATGGTTTCAAAATCAAAGTGGGGTATTTTTTTAAAACTACTTTTATTTCTAAAATTGAAAACATCATGGTTTTACTATATGGTATGAAAAATTTTCACTAACCATACTGGAACAACTTCTCCAACATGTGGAGGACATACATTTTTGGTCACACAATTTCAAAAAAAATTAACATAACTATTTCGTCACTCTAGTACCACTTTCTAGGTTTCATGAATTTCTAGGGGGTAATGCTTGATCATGTACCTAATCCTAATATTTTTTTTGTGCCTCCTCCCATTCGAGTGATGTTTTCATGAGTTGGATCATGGTTTGTACTAAATTTACACCATCTACTTTCAACACCATGTATCGAAATAAATATTTTTTCATTTAAAAAAATTTGAATATTTCATAGGATAATAGAGAGACCAAAAAAACTAAAAAATACATGAAAATGACTCTATAGATTTCAAAATTCTACCCAAAATGAAATTTTCCACCCCATAAAATTAATCCCAAGTTATGTTAAAATAATAAGTGATCGTACTAATCCTACACCCAAGATTTATGTTCCCATATATCACTTTTTTCATTCTTGTGCCTCTACAATACCTAAAATAACATAATGGATTTACCATGAATCACTTTATCTTAAGAATCCATATTCTGAACTGGCAGCTCAGTCACTGAAAGATTAGGTTCCAGATAAAGCTCTTCCCAGATCAACACATGAGAACGGTTTTGATGATACCCATTAAACTGTGATATTTTGAAATATTTGTGAATAAAAATTAACTAAGAATAAAATTAAAATCATTATATGACCATACTGATTCTCTTGGTAAACTCTAATGGTCTTATGTATCTCTACATAAGCATACCCTACTTCCAAAGATAGCGATGAATGAAATTATATGTCACCAATAAAACACATAGTCACCTACTATAAATTCCAAATATTGTATTTGATGATCAGTATATGATATATAATAAATCTATTATATCATAAAATGATTTCTAATTGTTTTCATATTACCAATTATCTCCTGCATAATGATCGGTTCCACAAATGATGTTTCACTTTGATTTTTCCATCATGGTCTGCCACACATCACATAAAATGGATCCATCCTCATAGCGGATTGATAAAAAAATATTTTGGAACTAAAAATATTTAGGATGGTTTCCCCGTAAGGGAAAATTTTCTCACACATAGAAAAAATCATTTCCTTCTATGATCTGGTTCACCCACTCTATCTGGCCACCTATTTGAGGACGATTTTTCATGTTGATCCAAATATGTGACCATATTTCTATATTGAGTACTTCCTGGAAATGAGAAGTAAAATGGTGTTCCCTAATAGAGATGATGGGAGATAGCTCAACATTTATCCTCATGATATCCTAAAAATATATCATAACCAAAGAAACACTATAGTTGTATCCATGGTTGGGATAAAAAGGTCAGATATGGTCAGAGGATCGATACCCACCAAAATCAGATTCCTTCATAAAGGCTTATGGGGTATCCCAATGATGAAACCCACCGATAAATCATACCAAAACTGGATAGGAATGGGAAAATACTGTTACAAACCTAAATGATTCTAGTGCTCAAATTTGACCTATTAAGAAGTTAAACATTGAGATACGCTACTAGCTCTATTATTCCCAATACATGGACATAAGAACTAGATATACTCATTCTAAATCACCCTTTTGGAACCAATATGAATGGGTCACTGACACTGATGTAATACTATATCACAACATTTCACTTAGACAAAAGAATAATATAGAATCCATAAAAGAATATAAATCCTTTGGGAGACCAAGACCATTCATTTAGAACCTTTCCACCATTTATAAATAGGGTATATTGCTGAAAAAACTAATCTTTTTACTATTTATCCCTAATAAACTCCATAAAAGGATGATTTAGCTACATGATATCCAGAAACAAACCACATCCCCCTAATTTAGATTCAATGTTAATTTATGTGGAAAGCCCCACCAAATCCCAGTCACCACAAGACTCTCTTAGAGCCTAAGATAGAAACATCATGCTTAGTGTCTTTGAAACTATATTTCCCTTACCTATGGTATAAAATATATCTAGTTCAAACATCATGCATAGTGTCTTTGAACCGGTGCTCATAATTGAAATCTGAGGACATCGATGAACTCACAGTGCCGGTATTCACTTAAGGGGACCTTTACCGCAGTTGCGTTTGATCGGGATGAGAAGTTAATTTTTGGAGATTCATTAAAAAAATAATAAAAATTATGTGTACATAATTTTTATTTGATGGTGGTTATTTCCTCCAAAGAGGATTTGGATGTGGGGCCCACACCCCACATAACCTCTCATGGGAGGATAATGGTGGTGGGGCCCACACGATCCCTAACCCCTTCATCTATACTTTTTGAAACTCTTAGATTTCCCATGAATTAATGAGGCCACCTCTTCTCTCATAAATTATGCCAACCCAAATAATTAATGCCTACTTTAATTAACTTGGGTGTCAACAATTATTAATGAATTGTTTTGAATTGAATGGAAATTATAATATAATGGGAAGCCTTATTATAATATTTTCCTTGGAAAACATATTTGGTGGGGGGGCTCTGGAGAATTAGAAGAAGGTGTTCCTCTCCGAAAAAGAACATTGTTCTTCAACAAAGAACAACTCTGACGAAGAACGTGAAAAACCTCTTCCAATGATGCTTCCTCCTTGGACGCACACCAATGTCAAGGAATATATGTCGTCTTCAAATTCTATTTTCACGTCATGACAACGACTCTTCCTCCAACGTTGATGGGATGACATCGTTCTCCGTGGCGCTCGTCTTCCGTGGCTCAATGACGTTCGACGTCAATTACGAAGTAGGAGGTTTGTATAATTTTAGTTTAATAAAATTATACTCTTGTCGTTGTTGAATGAAATTGATCGTCTTGGCATATTGATATTGCCTAACGCAGAGGGAGTGGGCCGAACAAACACGGCCCGACGACCCTCCATTGATCCATGTTTTTATTGGCGACAAAAGCGATGACGGGAGAGGGGACGGTGACCGGAAGCGACAGCGACCGGAGATAATGGTGGTCGCGCGCCGGCCGTGGGCGGAACAACCGCAGCCCGAAACCGTAGGCCGCTCAGCCAAAGAAGAACCGGCCGGCCGGGTTGGAGGAATCGTAGCGCCCCATGGCATCGTGCTGCAGAGAACTGCGGCCCGCGTTCCGCGGGCCGCTCGGCGGACGAACTGGCCGGAAGGCAGCCGGCCGGGCTAAGAAGACCCCTCAGCACTAGGAGGGTGCCGCACTGGGGGAACAGCGGCCCGACCGTGAGGGCCGCTCATGCCGGGAAGACCGGTCGGCTTCGGCCGGCCGGAAGGGAGGGCGGCGCCGCTCAGGGTCGCCGGTTCGGGAAAGCAAGGGCCCCCCCTGCATCGCTCAGCCAGCCGGGCCGCGCCACACCGGGCCGTGCCGCGCCCCATCGAGCAAGGTCGTGCATTATCGGGCTAGGTCAACCCCTTAGTCGGGTCAGACCCACCGAGCCAGAACGGGCCGACCCGCCAGCCCATTGGGCTTGACGGGCTGGGCCCGTTTCGCTTAAATGCGAATAACTTCACGATCGTATGTCCGATTGATGCGCCGTCTACAACACTGGGATTCTTGTGACGAGGAGGTCCTTTTGTGATACTCTGAGTGAGTTTTGGATGACTTTGGAAAAATGGTCGGGTTGGTTTGAAACTGAAACTAACCGGGCCCTCGGAGCGGAACCGTTTATAACTTAAGGACCGGACATCCGTCTGACGTACCGTCAACTATGTTGGTTTCCTTTTGATGAGATGGTTCTTTTGGCATACTACACTTGAGGTTCGGACGTTATTGGAGTACGTTTGGGTTTGTTTGAGCCTAAAAACCAACCGGACCCCTGTAACAGAAATGCCAATAACTCTCAGACCGGGCATCCGATTGACGCGTCGTCTGTTGCATTGAGACCCCTATGATGTGGCGGTTCTTTGAGATACTTCCACATGAGATTTCGTGACACTTGGAAGTAACGACCAGTAGCTCGTGGAGCGGACCCTCCCGATGATGAGCGAGCATATTGCAGAGACCTAGTAGCTGGATAAGACTTGGCGACTGCTGATCGATTGACTCGGAGTGATTCGGATGGCCCAGTGTGGAGAGCTTCGTTGTAGCAGCAGACCCACAGTGGAGGACTGATTGGTTGTAGTGGCAGACCCACGGTACTTGACAGAAGGAGTACCTCTGTAGGCTATGAGGGGGAGCGCTTGGTTGTAGAGGTAGACCCATGTTGGGAAGCTCTTGGTTGTAACAGCATTCCCATAGTACTCGACAGGTGGAGTACTTCAGCAGTCCAAGGTTAGTGGGAAGTGCTTGGTTGTAGTGGTAGTCCCGCTATACTCGACAGAGGAGGAGTTCTCCAGCAGTTGTGGTTTTGACTTCGTGAATAAAAATCCTGGTTTGAGTTGACTCTATGACCTTTGTGTTTTCCTCATGATTGAGATGGGTTACTTGATAACTTAGGTATATGAATGGGCATATACCTAAGTAATGGTTATCCATTGAAATATTACTTTTTGGTTTATCCTTGTTGGATTTTGTGAGACCTTGAGGGTCTCGGGGTCCCTAATGATTATTGTTATACTCACCCCTGCACTTGCAATGCCAGCACCTCGTTGTGTTGGACGCAGAGGAAGGACAGCGTTGACCGAGGCTGAGTGTACGAGGACTGGACAGTACCCAGAGGTGGACCTCATGACGAGACGGTACCAGGAGGAGACGGATGGGCGTGGAGCACTGAGGAGGCTTTCTATACCTACCCTTCAGGTAGGATCTATGGTGGACGATCCAGGAGTTTCTAGACACCTTCCGGCTATTTGTCTTGTAGTTGTACCTATTTTTTCTTTCCTTGTACTTTACTATTGGGCTTGTATTTCTGGGGCCCTTTACTTTCAGTACTCTTGTTATACAGTTTTCACTTAGTGTTTGCTTCCTCTTGTACTCTGGTTGTGTTTGTTTTCAGTTATAAAGGCAATGCCTTCCCAGTACTAGGGATTTACGCCTTTGGTGCTAGTCGCCAGCCCCTAGCCTATGGAAGGAGGGCTTGGGGTAGTCATGATACGGGCCCCGGGTGACGGGTTGTGACAAATTGGTATCAGAGGATTTGGTTCTACCGCAGAACATATGACTCTAATATTTTTTTTGTGAAGCAATATTGTTAAGGGTACTAATTTTGGTTTTCAGTTCAAGGAGTCCAGTGTTGGTGCGGGCGGCTGACGTATCCATACACCAAGACCCTGAATTCTTACTTCTGACTCAGTGCACAAAAACACAGATTGCGTGTGTGTTTTCAAAAAAAATTCTTTAAATAATCTCAAACCAGGTCAGCTCACTAGGTATAGTCTTTTGACCGTGTCTCATTTGTGTCTTTCAGGATGCCTCCCCGTGGACGACCAGCTAGAGCCCCGAGAGTTGTACGTACTGATATCCCGCCGAGTGAAGAGGCCTCAGTACAGGGCCCACTTCCAGTTGAGGCACCAGCGGAGGCACTAGCGGTACCACCACCCATTGGTCCACCAATGCCACCAACCCCAGCAGCAGGCGATGCACACCGCTTGAGCGCACTGCACGAGTTCCAGCGCCAAAGGCCACCCAGGTTCCGGGGAGAGACAAACCCACAGGCTGCTGAAGATTGGATGGAGGCTGTGGTGAGATTTTTTAGGCTAGTAGGGACACCAGTATAATTTATGGTGATCCTTGCTGCCAGCCTTCATCAGGCAGCAGCAGGTAGATGGTGGAGCCTGATGCTCCAGGTCCACGACGAGGCGACACTTCTCTAGGCAGACTTCAAGAGCCTGTTCCGGGCGGATTTTGTACCAACCACCCATCGAGCGGTGCGTATATAGGAGCTACTGCATCTGCAGCAAGGTAGCATGACAGTAGCACAGTACTCAGTGAAGTTCACAGACCTCTCGCGCTACTCTACAGATATGGTACGGGACCTGTTCTTCAAGTCTCGGACCTTCAAGCAGAGGCTCAGGAAAGAGATTAGATCTTTAGTTGTTTCTCACAGCATCCCGATGCATATAGGGGTGTTGGATCAAGCCCTCATAGTGGATAGTTTCCTTGGTGAGCAATCTCTAGCAGTGGGACCCACTACTAGTCGATATGCAGCAGATTCTTCTGCAGCTGGCAGTAGACATATGACGCAGAGGTCCAAGAGGACCAGACCCATAGGTGGTCGACCGCATGACTCAGGATCGTGTGTGCGAGGCACCTGGAGTGGAGAACGACTTACGAGGAGCGGACAGTGTTACTCCTATGGCGGGCTTGGTCACATGGCATGTGACTATCTGACCCGCCATACAGATGATCAACAGATAGATGAGGGACCACCCAGGCAGAGGCAGAAGTTCGATCGAGACGGAATGCAAGGAGTAGGTGACTGTGGTAGAGGAGATATCCGTGCAGCTGTTGGTGGACGACGCTTCGAGAGGTTTCCACCACCACCACCAGGAGGTCCACACCGACCGTAGGGAATGGGTGGACATGGGAGAGCACAGCTTCAGGAAGCTGAAGCATACGACTATGAAGCTCTGGAAGTAGGTGGGCAAGAGCAGGACTAGTTCCAAGCATGGAGGCCTTTGTTCATGGTGCTTTGAGCTTCCTTATTGTTTTTGTTTGTGTTTGTTATGTGTCTTTGTACTTTGAGCTGTAGTAATAAAAGACACTTTTCTTTGTGACGTTTTATTTCCTGCCTTTTGTGTGGTTAATACTAAGAGGTTCTAGTTAAAACTATTGACTTGACCCTCACTTTTGATATTTCTACTAGAGGAGACCCAGTAACCACACATTGATGCCGACAGTGTGACTCGACCCTTGGAGGCGAGAGTGACGGTTGGATCTCTTGGTAGTAGCGTCGAGGCCTTACGACATCGTTCATGGCATGAATTAGTACTGTTCATGTCAGGATTGACTGTATTAGGAAAAGGATGTGGTTAATCTAGGGGATGAGACCGGATTTCTCTTTTTGACAAAGGAGGAATCTTAGCAGCTCTTGTAGAACGTAGACGAGGAAGGGTGTAGTCAAGTTATTACAATTGGCTAGTCTCACCCATATTTCGTTGAGCGAAAAGTTTGCAGTTTACCCTAATCTCTATAGTCTCAGGTGTATCTTCTCTCAGAAGGACCTGAACTTGAGACAGCGGTGATGGCTTGAGTTCCTCTAGGACTATGACTTCGAGATAGTCTATACTCCTGGGAAGGGGAACGTAGTAGCAGATTCTCTCAGCAAGAGTTCAGGCATTCAGCTGCTAGGAGAGGTGATGGAGCAGCTGGCCGCGTTGCTGATATCCTTTGTGGATAGGGATGATGCAGCATATCTTCATTCACTCCTCTAATTCTTCAGTAGAGTAGGCGAGGTGGCTTACCGCCTGGCCCTTCCACCTCAGTTGCACCGGGTGCACAACGTCTTCCACGTATCTCAGCTGAGAAGATGCATGCACGACTCGTCCCACATCATCGACCATGGGGAGATAGACATCGATGACGGGGTGAATTTCACGGAGGTTATAGTGGAGATTGAGGATCGACAGGAGTGGGTCCTACGTGGACTGTTTATTCCTCTGGTGCGCATTCACTAGCAGCACGGGAACCTCCATGAGATCACATGGGAGCGAGAGGCTCAGATGCGTGCTCAGTACCCACTTTAGTTTCCCTAATGTGTGTTGTAGCTTTAAGGGGACGTAAAGCCCTAAGGTGGGGGTAATTTAAAGACCCAGAAATTTCAAGGGAATTTTTTTCTTAATTTCTTTGGAATTTTATGATTCCACAGTTTCTGAAGGCACCTGATTCCGAGACTCGGTGCGCCCAGAATCAATTTCTGAAGTTTTGTTCAGGTACGTTCAGTGAATGTACATGTGGGTTTTTCTATCTTTTGAACCGGTTCTCGAAGTTGAAATATAAGGACATTAATGAACTCGTAGTGGCGGTATTCGCTTAAGGGGACCTTTACCATAGTTGCGTTTGATCGGGAGGAGAAGTTAATTTTTGGATATTTATTAAAAAAATAATAAAAATTATGTGTACATAATTTTTATTTGCTGGTGGTTATTTCCTCCAAAGAGGAGTTGGATGTGGGGCCCACACCCCACATAACCTCTAATGGGAGGATAATGGTTGTGGGGCCCACATAATCCCTAACCCCTTCAAATCTCTTTTTTGAAACTCTTGGATTTCCCATGAATTAATGAGGCCACCTCTTCTCTCATAAATTGTGCCAACCCAAATAATTAATGCCTACTTTAATTAACTTGGGTGTCAACAATTCTTTTTGAATTTTTTTTAATTGCATGAAAATTCTAATATAATTATAAGCCTTATTATAATATTTCCCTTGGAAAATAGTTTTGGTGGGGGAGGCTCTGGAGAATTAGAATAAGGTGTTCCTCTCCGACGAAGAACACCATTCTTCAACGAAGTACAACTCCGACAAAGAATGCGAAGAACCTCTTCCAATGACGCTTCCTCCTCAGACGCACCACGACTTCAAGGAATATACATCATCTTGTAATTCTATTTTCGTGTCACAATAACGACTCTTCCTCCAACGTTGACCGGACGACACCGTTCTCTGTGACGCTCATTTTCCGCGGCTCGACAACGTTTGACGTCAATTACGAGGTAGGGGGTTTTTATAATTATAGTTTAATAAAATTATACTCTTGTCATTGTTGAATGAAATTGATCGTCTTAGCGTCTTGATATTGCCTAACGCAGAGGGCGTGGGCCAAACAAACACGGACCGACGACCCTCCATTGATCCACGTTTTTTATTGGTGATAGAAGTAGTGTCAGGAGAGGCGATGGTGACCGGAAGCAACGACAACCGGAGAAAATGGAAGTCGCATGCCGTACAACTGTGGAAGAACCGTGGCCCGCAACCGCAGGCTGCTCGCCTGAAGAAGAACCGATCAGTCGTAGTCGGCGGGGCTGGAGGAACCGCAGCACCCCATGGAGCCGCACTGTGGAGGACCACAGCCCGCGTTCCACGGGCCGCTCGGCGGACGAACCGGCTGGAAGGCGGCCGTCCGGGCTGGGAAGACCCCTCGGAAAAAGGAGGGAACCCCGCTGGGGGGAAAAGAGGCCCGCCCGTGTGGGCCGCTCACGCCGGGAAGACCGGCCGGCTTCGTCCAGTCGAATGGGAGGGCGGCGCCGCTCGGTGTCGTCGGTTCGGGAAAGCAGCCCCCCCCAGAATCGCTCAGCCAGTCGGGCTGAGCCGCGGGCCGGGCCGCGTCACGTCGGGCCAGTCCGCGCGTTATCGGGCTGGGCCAACCCCTTAGCTAGTTCGGATCCGCTGAGCCAGAACGGGCTGACCCACCAGCCCATCGGGCTTGACAGGCCTGGCCCGTTCTGCTTAAATGTGAATAACTTCACGACCGTGCATCTGATCGACGCGTCATCTGCGGCATTGAGATTCTTTCGATGAGGCAGTCCTTTTGTGATACTCTAAGTGAGTTTTTGATGACTTTGGAGAAATGGCTGGGTTGGTTCGAAACTGAAACCAACCGGGCCCTCGGAGTAGAAACGCTTATAACTTAAGGATCAGACATCCGTTCGACGTACCGTCAACTATGTTGGTTTCCTTTTGATGAGACGGTTCTTTTGTAATACTCCACTTGAGGTTCGAATGTTTTTGGAGTACGGTCGGGTTGATTTGAGCCTAAAATCCAACCGGGCCCCTAAAACGGAAATGCCAATAACTCTCAGAGCAGGCGTCCGATTGACGCGTCGTCTATTGCGTTGACACCCCTATGATGTGGAGGTTCTTTGAGATACTTTCACGTGAGATTTTTTGAAACTTGGAAGTAACAACCAGTAGCTCGTGGAGCGGACCCTCCCAGTGATGAGCGAACAGATTGTAGAGACCTAGTAGCTGGCTGAGACTTGATGACTGGTGATCGATCAACTGAGAGTGATTCAGATGGCCTAGTGGGGAGCGGTTGGTTGTAGCAGCAGACCCACGGCGGAGGAGTGCTTGGTTGTAGCGGCAGACCCACGGTACTCGACAGAAGGAGTACCACTATAGGCTATGAGGGGAAGCGCTTGGTTGTAGTGGCAGACCCATGGTGGGAAGCGCTTGGTTGTAGTAGCATGCCCATAGTACTTGACAGGTGGAGTAATTCAGTAGTCCAAGGTTAGTGGGAAGCGCTTGGTTGTAGCGGCAGGCCCACTGTACTCGACAGAGGAGGAGTTCTCCAGCAGCTGTGGTTTCGACTTCATGAATAAAAATCCTGGTTTGAGCTGAGTCAATGACCTTTGTGTTTTCTTCATGATTGAGATGGGTTACTTGATAACTTAGGTATATGTATGGGCATATGCCTAAGTAATGTTTATCCGTTGAAATCTTACTTTTTGGTTTATCCTTGTTGGATTTTGTGAGACTTTGAGGGTCTCAGGGTCCCTACTGGGTATCGTTATACTCACCCCTGCACGGGCAATGCCAGCACCTCATTTTGTTGGATACAGACGATGGACAACACTGACCGAGGATGAGTGTATGAGGACTGGACAGTACCCGGAGGTGGACCTCATGACGAGATGGTACCCAGAGGAGATGGACGAGAGTGGATCACTGAGGAGGCTTTCTGTACCTACCCTTAAGGTAGGATACGTGGTGGACGATCCAGGAGCTTCTAGACACCTTCCAGATGTTTTTCTTTTAGTTTTACCTATTTTTCATTTCCTTTTACTTTACTATTGGGCTTGTATTTCCGACCCCCTTTACTTTCAGTACTCTTGTTATACAGTTTTCACGTAGTGTTTGCTTCCGCTTGTACTCTGGTTGTGTTTGTTTTCAGTTATAAATGAAATTCCTTCCTAGTACTAGGGATTTAATCCTTTGGTGCTAGTCTCCAGCCCCTGGCCTATGGAAGTCGGGCTTGGGGTAGTCACGATACGGGCCCCGAGGGATGGGTCGTGACATTATTATCATACTGCCTCCCTGGAATCAAATCTGATATATATTCCACTTCTCACTACTTCATATGGATGTATCCTTGGTTTATCTAAATGAATATAGATTACTTATAATTAGGAAAGTTTTATTTGATTTTCTTCATAATGACCAATGTAATATTCCCCAATAAAATATACAATCATAATAACTTCCACAACTAATACTCTATTAAAACACTTTTTATCCCCCAAAAGCTTTTTCTCTTGGTTCATAGAGAAAATTTCACTCATGAACCTTCACTCAAGTATATTTCATGTAAATTTGCTTTTGTGATATTCACTCAAATACCTTGCCTCCTGAATTTTACCTCAATTATATTCTCTCTTCATCCATCACTCTACCATATTTACAAAACTGTGATCATGAATCTTCTCTAACCATGCTTATGATTACTGAAATTTTTTTATAAAAATTCATTTAATTACTTATGTTTTCTATTAAACCACTCATAGAAAAATATTTAATGAGATTTATATTAATCCTTATGTAAAAACTGTTCCTCTATTCCTTTTCCAAATCTTTATTAGTTTTAAATGATTGAATTAAACAGTATTTATTTTAAAACATTAACCATAATTCTTCTAGATAATATGGTGTATTATTTATTCATATCCCAATATATGTTGTTGGAATATAAAAATATCCCACATAATGTGAACCTAACTATCACATATCCAAGAAACCAGAATGATACTTGACTAGGATAAAGAAGTGTGAATGCTATGAAAATGGTTTGAGTGTGGTGAAAATCCTCCCTTTTACTGGATAGATCGTTCAACATACACTAGTATTCCATGTTCTTCAAAATATTGTAAATCATATCCCTTTACGATAAATCCTTGAAGACGATAGTAAAATGTTTATGAAAATAGCCATAATATCAATCATAGATCACCTTCGTTCGAATAGTACACCCCCAATTGGTTATCTGAAATATGATATTTAATTCAATTACACAGACATGTTATACTTAATTTAGATGAAATCAAAATATAACATCCCTCACGCAAAGTATAGTTAATGAATAATCACTATATAAAAAATGGTTCAATAAATTCTTTTATTCCTTAGGTTATTAAAAATTCCATAAAACCCAGATATTACAGCTCAACAAAAATCCATTTTTTCCATTGATCATATCTCCACCTGACATTCATACTATATACTCCACCTTTAATAATATAATCACATCACTAACACCACCAATGAGGATATATAGATATCATCAACTATTCTATATTGAATTCACTAACACTATAGTCATTTTACCCTTTGGAAATATACCCAATGATAAATAAATCACCAAAAATCCAATATTTTATATATTTTTGATTTATAATATTAATTATTTACATATATATAAATATTTAATTTCAGATTACTTTTCACTTATTTGAATAAATTGAATTATTTTTTATTGAATTGAAAAAATGGTATATTTATTTATTTATATGGGTTTTTATTTATATTTTACATTGATTTATAATGTCATATTTTTTATGTGATGATTTGATATGAAATTTTTATTTTTCCTTGAATTTAGAAATTTCAAGGAAATTTCTGTTTTTCCAATTCAATTTCACTTTATCATTTTTATCCAAATTTTATATATATATATATAAAATATTAGTTTTAATTTTTTTAACAAAGTATTTCTAATGTAGGGATATATATTTCATGTGATGAGTGTGAGTTGGATCAAATTTTTTATAGAGAACATATGCCCGAAATTCAACGATAGACTGGATTCGATAGATTAGACATCACCACACAATTTGAGACATATATTTTTTTATCCATGATTATATTGGGATAAATATTATAATTGTAATATAAGGATTAATAAAAATATTTAATTTAACTGAATACTCATTTTGTTCGATCAATTTTATCAAAGACATGCTGCAATATTTGAGATTCATTTTGGGTTGATTTTTACATTCTGTTATTGTAACTATTATATTTATATCCTCCCCAACACTTCAAAAATATGTATTATTATCCATTGGAGGGTATGGTTCACGTATGTGGGAGTTATTAGATAGTATTTTATTAGTATTTTATTTATACATTATTATAATTTCTCTTTCACTATAATTCATATAACGAATGTTTTTGAATAAATGGTTCATTCTCTCTCATAAATTTGTATCTATCTCTATCTTTCTATCTCTCAATATCTCTCCCTCCACTATGGACTCTCTCACTCACAATGGTTAATGGATAACTTGATACTTTTACTAGGGGAAGGATTATATGGGGTTTTTGAATTTTAAATATTAAATTCATAATGTTTTGATTCATTTTAAGATGATGAAAAAATGAGTGATTATGTTTTGTGTTTTCGATGCTTTCCATCAGGGGGCATGCACGTGTCCGTCACGCGGGGGAGGCCGCATAGCTTGTTGCCCCGCATTCCCGCTTTCCAAAGGCGGGCGGCATTCGCTCCTTCTTCAGGGACGTCTGCTCCTTGATCGAAACCGGGATGATGGGATGTCGGTTCTTCCTTCAGTGGATTCCTCCTCAGAGCTCGTCACCTAGTCCGGGTCTCCTTTGTATATTTAAGATGAGTTCGTGAATCTCATTCCTGGTGCCATATGTTCATGGACTCCAGTTAATTACGCTGCTTCCGTCGAGACTCTCCAAGGGGTCTAGTCGGGGCAGCAACCTTCGGTGAGGAGAATGGTTATGCTGGAGTGTCATTGGCATGTCTTGACGTTGGGGGATTGGCATGTCCGCCTTCTGTCCCTTATTATAGGGATTCTCGAGGGCGTGGAAGCCTGAGGCATCCCACATCGAACGCGGGGGACTTGCATGTCATAGGCATGTATCTGAGGTTTTCCTCAGCATCCCATGTTTAACACGGGGTATGTAGTGAGTTTAACGTCTTGCAGTGATGAATCAGACTGATCAGAACACCGAGGGTGGATCATATTGAAGAACCCCCTAGGGGGGAACACCGATGTCGGGGCCAGCACATGGGCGGCTTCCCAGATATTGTGGAGTGGAATGAGGTGGAATGATCCCACCGGGATGTGGCGGCCCGGGTAAGAATCAGGATGGGTGATGAAGTGAAGAAGGGCTTGAACCTCATGGAGGCTTCCTACGTACCATGCCTGGACACGGATCAAAGTCCCCATAGTTCGCTGATGCGGTAGGACACCTGAAGAGGAAACCCGTGAGAATGAACGCATGGATTATAGCCCGGAGGAAATAAGACCTATGGGCTAGGTCATGAGATTCCCGAGGCACGTGGGCTCAAGGGAGAGGTCAGGATGAGACGTGGATGGGGGATATGGGGCTTACACTCTAAGGCGGCCCATAATGGTGGTGGTGAACCGACGCAAAGGGGTCGGCACAACTGATTGATGGGCTTGAACCTCATGGAGGATACCTACATACCATGATTTAGCACAGATCAAAGTCCTCGTAGTTCGGGTGGTGTAGTTTAACGTCATGCGGGATGAGGCAGACAGTTTAACGTCGTGCTGGACGGCATACAGTTTAATGTCATGCGGGATGGGGGCATATAGTTTAACATCATGCGGGATGAGGGCATACAGTTTAACGTCATGTGGGATGAGTGATTTGGGGCTTACGCTCTGAGGCGGATCATAATGGTGGATATGGGGCTTACGCTCTGAGGCGGCCCATAATGGTGGCGAACCGAAGTGAAGAGGTCGGAACGACCGGGCGATGGGCTTGAACCTCGTAGAGGCTACCTACGTACCATGATTTAGCACGGATCAATGTCCTCGTAGTTCACCGGGATGGGGCTTACGCTCTGAGGCGGCCCATAAGAGGATTTCATGGTCGATGCTCACTCTAAGCCCACGTGAGTCATGCTCGGTGTGAGAAACAAGAGTCAGTAGGGACCAGACGATCACGTCGCGAAGGGTGAGTCCGTGAGAAGCGGAGAGGGGGTTAGGCGCTGAGTGGCCCAAAGAGGAAACAGGGGATTACGCGTGGTTAATAGCCCCTAGTGCCGATACTTACTCCAGGATGGAGTCCCGTGGTGCGACAAAGCACATAGAGAGGTGGATTTGGTACCAAACAAAGGAGATGCATCATTCCCTATCACACCCTCCACTGGCCTTGGCAGTGGGGAAGTACGGAGGTGCATGGGTGCAACCTTCTGTAGGAGAGGCTAGGGGATTATGCTCTGAGTCAGCCCTTCCCTCATGGACAAACACCACTCCGAGAGGAAGGATCTCATTCCATGTGAGGAAGATTCCATTCTCGTGGAGACGAGTGGTGTAAAGAATGTCCGAGCCGGGGGGACCCTATGTGCGAGGCACGGGGTCGGATCACAGTTTAACATCATGTGTTGAGGATGAGTTTCTTGGTAGTTTAACGTCCTACAGCTCGGACGAGGTGGGTTCGCTCCACACCCCTAGGGCTTACATGCCCAACACCCTCTACCCCTTGTGGGAGGGAAGGCATCGACAAGGCCGTGGTGAAGGGGGGTTGCAGGACAAACCATCGAGGGGTCCACATTAGCATGGCTATGCGAAGAATCAAAATCCTTTAGCATGCCTATGAGAAGAAGCATTAGGCAAAGCAACGCAATGGGAAACACCACCCAAGGGACCTTGAGGTTACTTCGTACGAGCCTGGAAGGCCATACGGGAAAACAATGCATGGCATGTATGCCCAGTATAGAGGACATCGAGCACCTAAGCAGGGAGGAACCCGGGGGTGTAAAGGTGAGTGGCCCTGGGGTTTGCGCGCAAAACACCGGGTTGGCGTGCAATTGGGGCAAAGGGATTGCACGCAGCTAGGGGGATTGTGCGCAAAGGGATTGGATTGTGCGTGGGGGAAATGGCTGATCCCTAAGGTATGGACAAACCTAACTAAGGGATTGCGTTCAATTTGGAAGGTATTGCGTGCAATTGGAGGGGATTACGCACAATGGGAAGGGATTGTGCGCAAAAGAGAAACCCTAAGGAGTTGGAAAATTCACTTAAGCCAGTGGGATTGCGCGCAAAGGAAAACCTTGGGGAAAGGTTGCGATAAAAGGGTTATTACCTGGAAGGAATATTGCATGTGTGGGAGTCTGATTTGTGCGCATGGGAGTTGGTCCGAATTCCGCAACCCCCAAAAAGAAGGGGTCTCCTTCTATTTATAGGCCGCAGGCGACGCGGAATTCGGGCGGCGCACGAAATCTTCTACGCCAGGACCTGTCGGCGCGAAAGGCCCCACCGCGCGGAACCAGTCGCACAAAATTGTGCGCCGCACTGGTTCTTTTTCTCAAATTTCATGATTCCTTCACGCGAACAACATTTTTCCGCGCGAGTACCCTTTAATTTTGTGCATCGATTTCTAGCCCTCCGGACCAGGCCTCTGAGTCCAAATATGACTTCACTTCGTCATTTAGGAACCTCCTTTAGGAGTTATGGACTTTTTTGTCATCTACATATGCCCCCCCCCCCTCAGAATTGGATCGGCTAGAGGTCAAAACGATCATATTCCGAGGGAAATGCCGAAACGCCGAAGTGGTGGATCTCCTGGGCACTTTGCGTGCAAAAATCCAACAGGGCGCGCAAAACTACAGATCGGTGCGGAATTCTCTTTCCATGTGGCGTAGAACCCTGGCCTCACCTATAAAAATGGGAACTGGGTTCCAAGTTCTGTACTCAAGCTTTTCCATGCGATAGGCTTGATGCTCTCGTGCGCTAAATTGCTTCCGCGGTTGTGCGCAAAAACCATTTTGGCAGTGTGTAATTCCTTCTGAATTTCGGCCGCATTTATGTGCCAACTCAGGGTATTCCATGCCTAGTGTGCTGTTTGTGCACCCAATTCATGGATTTCGCGTAAGCCTCTCTGATTCCGCGCACCTCATCTTGATTTCATGCAACACTCAAGAAAATTAGGAATGGCTGCAAACCAAGTTGATGAGGGGGAAGCCGCCGCTCGTAGAGCTGAAATGGCAGCGAATGAGGAGGTTTATGGCACCAAGGTGGTCGTCTTCAACCACCTAACCTTGTTCAACCTACTGACCCCCGCCCAAAAGAAGTATCCTCTGTCTGAAAACCTCCCGCTCTGGAACTTCGGCATCTTGGAGGAGGTTCCCCTGTCGGGCTTTGAGGTGGACACACCGCGGTCATGGGTGACCTGGGAGGACGAGCTTCCTCTCTACAACATCACCAACAACGGCCATCCTTCCAAGGAAACCAGGCACATGGACGTATATGTCCTGAACCCGAGGACCAGGACCATTACCGGGGATGAGCCTACCGTGGAGAATTCTATGGCCCTCTACAAAAGCACGTTCTGTCAGAGCATCATGGATGACACTAAGGGCTGGCTGAAAGATTGGGAGCTGCGGTCCGGGGGAAACTTTACCAATGAGTGGGCCTGGGCGTTCTGGTTTTTCCATACTTACGACCAGTTTAGGGCCGAGCTGTGGTATATTGGCATGTTCGAGGCGGTATAGACATCGCAGTTCCACTTTCACCGTAAACCTGAGCTCGGGCCGGAGCTATTCACTTGGTGGTCCCCTGATACCAACACATTCCACATTCACCCTGGGGAAGTTGGCATTAGCCTTTGGTACATTCACTTCATCAGAGGTATCCCACTGGAGGGATACCAATACGAAAAGTTCATTCCTCCAAAGAACACTTGGGAAGACAGGTCACGGACCCCCATGCTGACGTGGCACCTGCTGGACCTGGCCAAAGAGAGGCTAAAGTTTACGGACTTCCAGAAGGACATCGCATATAAGGACTGGTTCAGCCAGTTCCTAGAGAAGGAACCGACGGTCAAGATGCTGGGAAGGGAAAACGGTGCCCAACCGCGGCTCAGAGGAGCAAGAATGGGACATATTGGAAGACTCTGAAGGCGGGGAAATACCGATCGTGGGGATACCGCATCATTGAGGCCCGGGACCTGAACATCTGGTACGCTGAGTTCCTCACTGCCTTCCTGAGCGGGTGGCTCCTGCCAGTGCGGGACGCAAGGATGGGCGTCCGTCCAGCAACACTGGTGATGGCGGGCACCATGGCCTCCAACAAAAGGTTCAATTTAGGGGTCCCCGTACTGGCCAAGCTGTATACCATTCTGGGATGCATCTCATGAGGGGGGTCGCCTCGGAGGTTATGTGGCCCATTCCAGATCTTTCACGGTTGGGTGGCTACTAATCTAGGCAGGTATATTTTCCCAAATGCCATTCGTCCTCCGGGCAACGGCCTGTGACCATCTCTGCTGAACATCGTCGGGGTGGTGCCAATGATGCTCAATGAGGAGGGCATAAGGATCCGAATCAGTAACCACGCCAATTTCAACTTCATCCCGTTCCCCACCCCGGTCGGCCAGATGGGGGACAATGGGTGAGGCTCACTGGAGTAGCAGGAGTATTTTAAGAGCATCCGGGGTGGGGTGCTCGTGGCTCGGATCGACGGGAAGGTGATCTGCGAGCCTTAAGTGCCATCCCGATTTTCCAGGAAATTCGGGTGCCTCCAACGAATGCCGAAGAAGGTATTTACAACTGTCTGGGAGGAGAAGAATCTATGCATCCTGCGCTAGATGTAGTTGATGTTCACCACTTTTGGCTCCGGCGACATCATCACCCTTCCTCCCACTGGGGTCGACGCTGGCCTAGAAACTGAGTATTCCGAACACTGGACTATTGCGTACTTTGAGGGGCTTTTACACAAGCGAGTCTGGCAACTTGAGGCTACCCGCATGGAAACCGGGAGACAAGGGAGGCAAGGTGTTGTTAGAAGGGGAGAACCAGGGGCGCGCCAGGCAGTGAGGCCTGCGCAGGCCAGGACCTCAGCAGTGGGGACATCACACGATGTCGCCGCGACATCGTTCCCCAGAGGGGGATCACACGAGGCGGCCAGAGAACTGCCTGGGAAGCAGATAAGATACCTGCTCGAAACTTCCCAAGATGCAATTTTCCTGGCATTATGGTCATCCTAGATGACCCTATGGAAATCACTGAGCGTTGAAGCCATCTGGAAGAAGATAATGCAGGATGGGATCTAGCTTCCAGAGGTCGGGCTCATTCGAGTTACCGACAGAGTAAACTTCCATCGGCGTCATTCCTATCTGACAGCCATGGACACATACGCACGCCAAAGGGGTCGGCGTGCGGAGCCACATTTCCTGGTGAAAGTGATGCTTGGCCAAGAACACGATCCAGAAATGATGCCGCCGGGAGAAGGTGACAGTGACGAGGAGTCGAAGGGAGAGGATGAAACAGAAGAAGATGAAGGCAAAGGAGAAGATGGAGGAGAAGGAGAAGGAGAACCCGAAGGTGAGGGGTTGCAGGGGGAGACCTACCAAGGGAGTCTCTGGGAGAGCGGTGAGATTTTCAGCTCTGATCTTGACATAACAGAGATACTCAAGGTCTATCTATATCTTTATTCATCTTCCTTCTTCAACCATTCTCTTATGCAATTTCTAACTCATCTCTCTATCTCACTCAGGAGCACCTAGGTGTTGATCAGGTGTCCCCAATAGAGGAGGGAGGAGAGGCGCCAATGGGACTGGATGGGGATCTGGTGCCCATCATTGAAATAATAAGCGCTGAGGGGTCTCCTGTTACGACAGCTCCTGTAGGGGCCAGAACACTGGAGGTCGATGCTCTGGGTTCCTGTAAGTCCCATGCTTCACTACTGGCGCTTGCTATCAAAGATCCCAATTAATCAGGGTACACCTTGTGTAGTGATGTCGACATTGGAAGATCGTCGTGCTACTGAGCCTGGTCTGTCCATGAGAAAACCAGTGGCGGGCATACCACCTCATCCAGAACATACTTCCCGCACTAAGTCGGCCCCGGAAATTGTTGAGCAGGGGGCGGTGGACATCAGTGGCGCTGTCATTGGGGCAAGTCCGGAAGTTGACAGAGGCACCATCGCTATCGGGGTGAGAGAGGAAGGTTGCCCGGACGTCGAGGATCCTAATCCTCATGAATAAATCCCTGAGGAAGATCCTACTGCCGACTTGTTGGCTTCCATTCCTGTGTATCGTCCTGCTGATCCCAATGAGATAGACGATTCAGACTCAGAAGTGGCTGAGGAGAGTCGGATGACACGGCGCAAAGGGTGGAAGTGTATCCAGTGCTTTCTTAGGAAGCCCCATTCGGATTGGCTGAGGCGGATGGGATCACTCCAGACCTGGCTGCGCTTCCTGTGCGCCATAGGGGATGACGCTCAACGCCTTCATATGACGGTCTATGATTAAATGGCTGAGAAGATACGCGAGAGCATCTGGCGCACCGACGTTGCCCAGTGTCAGGAAAGATCGGCGAACACCCAAATGTTTCTGAGGGCAGGGCAGGAGGTCCGGCGCCGTGAAGGGAAGGCAGAAGATAAGGAGGTCTTCATCGTAACGTGCTCTAAGCTCATAGAGCAACTGACGGCCCAACTGGCTGATGCCCAAGAATAATTGGTGGAGGCGAGTCACCAGATGATCGTACTTCAAACCGAGCGGGAGCAGGCACAATCTAGGGTTGGCAAGTTGCGATTTGTGGCTGCTGATGAAGAGAGAGTCTTCAAGGATTGAGAAGTAGTCCTGGAGGCTACCAGCAAAAGGGTAGTAGCATTGGAAAGATCAATCCAACATATTGATCCCTAAGGGCTCTGTTTTGTCCATATCATGAACTTTTTGCTTTCACTGCTCAATATTTTGATCCAATGTATGGACCAATCTATTTATCTGTACCTTTGGTTTAATATGCTCACCATAATTCTGAAATGAATAACAATTCACCCCTGATCTTCTGTGGGTCGCACCCAACGTGAGAAATAAAGGATGCTTGTGTTATCATTTCATCCAACTGTGGGGAATTAACTAAGCTTCAGGCATCCGAAATTGGTCCTAGATTTATGAGGAGAGGACCTCAGACCTATTGATATACCATCTTCTCAATGTGTTCTGACACACGAGCGGGGAAATGCTGGGGGCATTGAAATCCATCCGAACATAGGGAGATTAAAAAGGTTGAATCACATTACCTGAATTCGGAACACTATAAGGGCGCGACGATGGAGGATAACTGTTAACCGTGGTGGAAATGCATCATCCATATCGCATTGGCCTGAAATGGGGACAATAAATGAGGGCTGACCGCTGACTATATTCGCAACACGGGGCCTAACTCAAATATCGTCGATCAATCTTCCGGAACATTGGCCCAGGATAGTAGTCAGACCATGGGTCAATCATCCATACTGTTAGGGGGTCCCATAAAACATGACCAATCTTTCGGGACATTGTCCCAGGACAGCAGGCGGACCATAGGTCTATCATCCATATTGCTACAATAGGCAGACCAAAGGTCTATCATCCATATTGTTGCAGTAGGCAGACCAAAGTCTATCATCCATACTGTTAGGGGGTCCCATCAAACATGAAATAGGATGAGGATCCTAATAAAGGGGCATGCAAAGCATGGAAAGTGGAGCGGTGGTTTGTTTGAACAGAGTCCAACACTCCCAAAATTGTGCCACCGTGGCGGAGGCGCAATAGGCGGACGCATCAATATGGTCACGGATCATCCCAGTTTTCAGATAGGACCTCTCTGGCAAGATAATTTTTGCTTACCACCATCACTATGGGGCATCCCGAACTTATCCGGGGTAGATGTCACAATTACACCACTCCCCAAGAAGTCAGGCCGAGAGGCCGACAGTAAGGAGGGACAGGATTTGGTAATCCCTGGGGCTGGACCCAAGACAAAATGTCCAAACGTTCCTACGTATCTCATAAGGATGAGAATCACGACACACGTAGTTCTTGATGGCGCCTTTTAATGTCATGGGGGACATGACATAGGAGGGATAATCCTTAGAACGGGGTGCGTGTGGTGCAGCTATTGCAAACCCGGTGTGAATGAGGACATAATCCCGCACTACACCATGCAGTCATGTGGTTGGGGTCCCGAAGGCGGGACCGAAGAGATGAACTAGTTGAACTCGAGCTGGACCCAAAGACAAGAGGTATGGGCGTTCCTATATATCCCATTAGGATGGGAATCAATCTAGACGTAGTTATTAGGAGATCTTAGTTTTATGGTCTTAGAGCTCGGACTAGGGATCAGTAAGAAGGGAAGGAGACGCATAGTAAAGTGACTGAAGAAACCCATCGTGAATGAGGATGGGGTCCTGCTTACCATGTGCTCCTTGGGGACGTGTTTAGGCTGAGGGACCGAACACGAAAGTTAGGTTGGGCATGCAGGGAAGTAACCAGGTTCTCCTGTGTATCTCATAAGGATGATAATCAATCCATACGTAGTTCTTGAGGGGTGGCATGGCACGACATGGAACTTGAGCAAAGGACGAAGGAGGCGTGCGGGTCTAGCCCTCACACCAAAAGAAGCGTTATTTGATATATCTTGTTTGTCCTTGAAGGTGAATGGTTTTTCTTTTGTGGAACGACCGTCCTAGGTTGGAAATTCCTAGCATCGCTATAATAATCAATCCGTAACAGGAGTTGAAAAATGGTATGGTAATTGACCAATACCCGACGTGATGTCCCTTATGGGGATGTCACCACAATGTAGTGCCATTTTTTTGTCGTGCGTCCAGGACGATATCATAATAGTTTATGGTCATGTGGTGGGACCAAACAGCACTGTTTAAGGTCATATGGTTTGGACTTGGGGGAATACGCATGATACGATGAGGCGTACCTGGTGTAGATGAGGACATATCCCCATACCATCACCACGGGTGATTCTGGGAGAGGGGGCTCGGGCCAAGGGGCCTATGAGGGTCCAACAATCAGGGGGTGGGAGATGCTAGCTCCCAGCTAAGCTGGGCCCGAAACACAATGTCTGGGTGACTCCTCATTTCCATAGGGATGAGGGTCAAGCTGCGCATGGTCCTGAGAGAACACCTAAGCACATACTCTAGCGCTCAGATCACGGGAGCCCCGAGAGACACTGTTATGCAGATTGGTCTGCCTGACGTGTGGAGATGCACTGAGGGTTAGTGTAAGGAGTGTTGAGATTCCACCTTGACACAATGGGGTGGAACATAATGTGAATCATGAAACCAACATTCATGGCTTGAAGGAGTCGGCATGGCGACCGAGGATTACTGTTGACCATGTTCGCAACACAGCATCTTGTCACGTTAGCCTAAAGATAGGGGAAAACAAATGAGCATCAACCGCTGACCATATTTTCAATGTGGGATCTATATCAATTTGCTACCCGAAACCCTCAGGGGCATTGTCCTATAACGGTATGAGAGCCCTTAGGCATTGTATCCAAGCCGTTCTTGTGGGTCCCTCCGGGTGTGAAAGATAACGGGGGCCCGAATGAAAGGGAGCACAAAGCTTGACAAGTGGACAAAAAAACTTGCCTAATTCGAATCTGCCACTCCAAGTCCTAGACCAGAGTACTCGGAGAACATTAGAGGACCACTAGAAATGGTCTAAGGTCTCAGTTTGAGAGCGTTCAAAAGATGGTGGATTCCCAGGATAAGGGGGGCATGGTGCCAAAAACCATGTACCACACCTATTTATATCCCCCCGAGGGAGGGATAGGCCAAGAGGCTGAGGTGACTGGGAGATCATGGGATCTCTTAAGAGATGGGGATGAACCTAAAACCTAGGTGTTCATGCGGTCCTACATATCTCATAAGGATGAAAATCAAGCCGCACGTAGTTCTAGAAGCACAGTTTAACGTCATGTAGGACGATAAGGGGCATTTCTTCCAGGAATGTGTATGGAGCTGTGGGTAACCCATGGTGGATGAGGACATAGTCCTACACTACACCACACACTCTGGATAAGGACTGGGCTAAGGGGCCCGAGAAGGCCAAGGGGCCTGAGGCTGGGCCTTGGTCAGGGAGACCTAACCAGCTTGCAGTTTAACGTCTTGTGAGGACGAATATGCAGTTTAAGGTCATGATGGACCGCAAGGATCCTAGTTTAAGGTCTTAGAAATCAGACCAAAAGGTCCCATATGTAGGGACAAATGTAGTTTAAGGTCATGCTGGACCGTTATCCAGTTTAAGGTCATGGGGGACCCCTATCCTATTTAAGGTCATGGGGGACCCCTATCCAGTTTAAGGTCATGGGGGACCCTAGGGGCCCAAATGTAGGACCAAATGCATTTTAGGTTCATGCAGGACCTAGGGACCTCAAGAAATGTACCGCTTGAGGAACTTGGCATTGGTGGGAGGAGTTACACGCTCTCCATCCATAGTCACCAAAGAATACGCACCATTGGGATAGACCTTATGGATGATGAAAGGACCCTACCATTTGGGCTCTAACTTGGGTGGTTTCCTGTCGAGAATCATTGGCGCCCTGAGGGTCAGGACCAGATCACCTTGTAGGAAAGAGTGGAGGCGAACCTTCTTGTTGAAAGCTTGAGCCATCCTGTTCTGATGCCTTTCTAGGTTGTGAAAAGCGCAAAGCCTATTTTCTTCCAGCGCTTCCAATTCAGCTAAACGGATTTCAGCAACTCTATCTAGCGCTTGCTGGTCGTAGACCGTCATGCGCAATGAGGGAAATTGAATCTCGATGGGTAGGATGGCCTCAGCTCTGTACACCAGGGAATACGGGGTCACCTGGGTGGAATTATAAGTCGTCATCCGATAATCCCAGAGGGCGTTGGGGAGATTGTCTGGCCAACTTTTCTTATTCTGACCAACCATTTTTTGAAGAATGTTAGAGAGGGTTTTATTAAACACCTCGATCTATCCATTCGCCTGCGCGTGATAGCTGGAGGTATGGTTAGAGCGAATGTTGTACTTGGCATACAGTTTCTTCAGCTCGGCTGCTCGAAAGTTGGTTCTGTTATCCGTGAGGATAGCGTGAGGTACTCCAAATCGATAGATGATGTTGGAACTCACGAAGTCAGCGATAGAATGGGATTTGACTTCCTTCAGTGGAATTGCCTCTGCCCACTTGGAAAAGAAATCCATAGCGATAAGAATGAACCGGCATTGGCGAGCCGTCGCCGGTGGGTAAGGTCCTAAGACATCCAATCCCCGGACTGCAAAGGTCCAAGAATACTTGGTAGTATGGAGAGGCTATGGTGGTTGATGCACAAAGTTAGCGTGAACTTGGCACACATGACACCTCTTGGAAAACTCGATGCAGTCATAGATCATGGGGGGACAAAAGTACCCCAACCTCTGAATCTGGTGGGACAACTTCGACCCGGCCTGGTGGGAACCACAGGAACCAGCATGAACCTCTTGCATGACCTGTGGGATCTCGACTCCTTGAAGGCAATGGAGGATAACACCATCAAATCCACGTCTATAAAGGACCTGCTCAAGGATAGGACTGCTCTGAAGGGTAAACTACAGTGCGCGGCATCAGATTCACTCATGCTCGGCTCAGTCCAACGGAAGATTGTCGTGTTGGAGATATTCAACCAAGGGTGTCCTCTAATCAGGAACTACTTCGATCACTGTATCTAAAGTCCCCGGGGATCCTGAGGTAGGGGCACTTGTGGTGAGATGGTTCACCCATGGGCCACGATCATCCTCCGGGATAACGGGAGTAATGACTCTCCAGTGTGCCACATGGATAATCAGGTCGTCCTGTTCAGGCTCCGCAAGTTATGCGGCCAGGCTGGACAAAGCATCTGCCTGACTATTCTGCAACCGGGGAATATGAACGACCTCCGGCCGAGAAGGTAACTAAGCCATTAGATGTAGGGTGAACTCTAATAATGGCATGAGTTCTGGATTTCTGAAAACATAGTCACCATTGACCTGCTTGATGACCAGCTCAGAGTCCCCTTTCACATGGAGATGGGGCACGTCAATCTCGAGAGCCAGCTCGAGGCTAGTGATGAGGGCATGATATTCTGCCTCATTGTTGGTGCAGCCTTCTGAAAACAATAATGAATACGGCAGAACGGCTTGCTCCGGGGTGATGAAGACGACACCCAGGCCCACTCTGTTTAGCCTAGGATCATTGAGCCTTCTACCGGTGGGGATATGGGAGGCACCATCAAAGTGCATCTGCCAGCATGGGATGGCATGATCAAATTAGAGGATTACCTCATCAGTAAATCCTATATCCAGTGGTTGATCCGCGGAGGTTGGGTGGGAAGCTATAAAGTCTACCAATGCATGTCCTTTGATAGCCTTATGAGGTACGAACCTGATGTCGAACTACTGGAGGATCACCGCCCAGCGCGCTAGTCAGCCGGTCAACATAGGTTGGTTCAGGATGTACTTCAACAGGTCTACCCAAGAGACCAGTTGTACCTTGTGGTGCTACAAGTAGTGCCTCAATTTATGCATGGAAAATACGAGCACCAGGCAGCACTTCTCGATGGGAGAATATCTAACTTTCGTATCTAGGAGCATGCGGCTGAGTTAGTAGAGGCTATTTTATGTTCCCTCATTGTTCTTCTGGGCGAGAAGTGCACCGACATTCCATGGCGGTCACATAAAGGACCAGTGGCTTTCTAGAAATGGGTGGCATCAAGACTGGAGGTTGGAGCAGATACTGCTTGATTTCCTCAAAGGTGATTTGACACTCTTCATCCCACTCTTAGGTGGAACCTTTCTTCATGAGCTGGGAAAAGGGCTTACACTTGTCGGCCATATTCACAATGAATCGGCGTATATAGGCTACGTGGCCTTGGAGGCCTCGAAGCTCCCAAATATTGCTCGGGGGAGGCATCTGGCTGATGGCCTTGATCTTCTCCGGGTCGATCTTGATGCCTCGGTATCTGACAATGAAGCCAAGAAACTTTCTAGAGGTGACCCCGAAGGCACACTTCAGTGGGTTCATCTTCAGGTGGCGGGAACAGAGGAAGCCGAACACTTTCTCATGGTCCTTGAGATGGTCCTAGCGCTGGTAAGATTTAACCACCAGGTCGTCCACATAGCATTCCACCAGTGTGCTGATAATTGGCTTGAATATGTGATGCATAGCCCGCTGATAGGTGTCACCCGAATTCTTCAGGTCGAAGGGCATAACCTGGTAACAGAAAGTACCTGGGGGGCCCTGAAGGTAGTGAACTCTTCATCCTCGGGGGCCATCCGGATCTGGTTGTACCCAGAATACCCATCCATGAAGGAGAGGGCTTGGAACCCGACCGTGGCATCGATCAACAACTTTGTCAATGGAAGGGGAAAATCATCCTTCTAACAGTGGCGATTGAGATCTCGGAAGTCGATACAGACTATGATCTGTCTGTTCTTCTTCCTGACTGGCACAATGTTGGCTAGCCACTGGGGGTACTGAACTTCCTTGACGAAGTTGTCTTTAATAATCTTGTCAACTTCGGCCTCAACCATGGCACTGTGAGAAGGGTGCATCTTTCTAGGAGGCTGCTTGAACTCGTGATGGTTTGCTGGAAGGCCAAGGCGGTGGACGGCTACCTGGGGATCAAGCCCTAGCATCTCATCATAGCTCCAGAAAAACACATCACGGTGTTGTTTGAGGAATTCTACATACCGTTGCTGCTCCTCAGGGGGCATAGAGGTGCGGACCAATGTGGGTCTCGGTTCCGCCTCGCTACTAAAGTTCCGACCATGGTGGAGATTCCCTCCTCGAAGGCGGGGGGCGCATCTTCGATGTCCTCTTCTCCACTTTTGGAGGGATCATCCATGGGGGGGGGGGGGTTGGGGCTACTAGACCCTGATGGGAAACTGGTGTCGGCTTGGGTGGTAGTGGTCATCATATCAGGAGACTCACACGCCACTGAGACCATGGCGATGAAGGTAGTCGATCCAATCCCATCTGGTCTCCAGCCTAAGGGGCCACGCTTGATGACATCAAAGCAGTAGTGGTGTGTCGGCTTGATCCGGTTAATTCCAGCCTAGTGGAAGAGACAAGTATGACGTACTATTTTTTCCATGAGCCTGACGTCCCAATACCGTACAGGGGTAGGAGGTTCCGGGATCACCCGAGCCTGGTTGGTGTAGGATTATGAGGTGATTTTCCGCCGTCGCTTGGACCTGGAAATATGCCTTCCTATGGTACCCGAAACAACAAAGCACTGCCCCATGTCGGGGGTTTTGTCCTCCAACCGATGGATTGGGAAGACATAAGTGTCATCCAAACCCACCCAGGGATCACTTGTGACAGTGGCGGGCTCGACCTCACCTTCCAAGATCTGCTTATCCTTGCTCTTGTAATAGTCGACATCCAAATAACGGGCTTCACAAGGGGTAAAAGGAGACGCATCTCCTTGGAGCATGCCTACTCGGCCATTAAGGGAGTATTTGAGGCATTGGTGATAAGATGAGGGGACCGTTGTGTGAAAGTGGATCCACGGACTGCCCATCAATGCATTGTAGGCGGTAGCCTGAGAGACAACCATGAATTCGGTGCTGGAAATTAGGCCGCCGAACTGGGTCTTCATGTGAATCTTTCCGAGTGAAGTTTACTCGGTCCTGTCATACCCCTGGATCCTGAGGTTAGAGGGAGTCAAATCATCCTCAGATAACCCCAACTTTCTTAGTGTCCGAGTTGGGATTAGGTAAATCCCGGAACCTGTGTCCACAAGACAGAGGTGGACTTCCACGTCGTTGAACAGGCAAGTGACATACAGTGGGCGAATGTGCCCCTGTATGGGAGGTTCTTCATCTTCACCGGAGAATGAGATAACCGCCTGACATTCGGGGTTCTCAATAGCCTCAGCGTGGAAGGATTCTGTAGCTGCTACCTCCGTATCAAACTGGAGGGGGATCCTTAGGGCCTCGGTGAGTGCCTCACGCATTTCAGACGACAGGAGAAGAGCCTCAAGGATAGAAAGCCTTGCTGGAATTCCATCTAGGTGCTTTAGGACATCATACTTTCAGGCCAAATGCGAGCTTCTGCTTACAGGATGCCGCTCTGTGATTAGAGGCATGACGGGCTCTGCCAGCTGGACCGATGGCTTACTGGTACTAGGAACGTCTCGCTGTTCACTAGTCGAAGCCCGGAGAGTGGCTGCTGGATTAGGACCGGAAAGCTGGGGTCGGCTGGTAGCAGGGAAAAGCTGGTCGCGGCACAGCCGAGGTGGTTCTGCCTAATCCAGCAACACAAACGGTGGTGGGGGAGGACCTGTCGACACCGGATGAAGGGGCCGCGTGCGCTGAGCTATGTATTGGGCCTGCTGCCTGGTCTTAGTGGTGTGAACGGCCTGGCTGGAGGTGCCAACTTCCATGCCCTGGTGATTCATGTAGTCGCGGCTCCGCCAACATTGGCAATGGATGGGGATATTGGGATGGTCCACCTGGCGTTCCTCATCGTCGGGAGTCAAAAAGGGATTTACCAACTCTACGGTGTTAACCGAAGCGTACTCCGGACTGTCACTCGAGGAGTCATCCACTACTGGACGGAGTCTCGGAGGGATCCCCATTTTTGGGGGCATAAAATCTCCAAGAGTGCGGGATGAAGATGACATTGGCAGGGCACGTTCTTTCTTCTTGCGCCGCCGCTTGCTCTTCTGGGAAGAGGTAGGCTGGGACAACGATGCCGAGGTAGCGCTCGCAGATTCTGAGGGCTCTGGCTGATTCAGGCAGGCACGGATGATTCCATGGGTGCGGGCAACTGTCTTGCAGGCCATCCAGTCGTTATACTTCCAGGACCCATGGTCGGAAACCTGCTGCCACTCATCCTTGTCGCCACTACTACCATCTGATCTCACAAAGACACATGCCACTTGTTCCGAGGCTGGGCCCAACCTGACTACATTGATTTCAATCTGGTCCTAGAGCCAGTCTTTGAACACGTAGAATCGCTAGATGGTATGCCCCATGGTCCTATGATAAGGGTAGTAGTTGGGGTGATCAGTGATATGCGCCTCTTCCGACTTCCGGCACTCAGGCAGCTGCACAATTCTCTGCTCCAAATCACTACGGAAATAACCAGTGACCTGAGCCTCATCAAAAAAGTATGTCTGATTCCTTCTGTCCGAAAGGGTGCTCTTGGAGACTGGCCCTGACGAGGGACCAGAGGAGCATGCCGAGGAGGCAGAACCTGATTATCTCACCTAGGTGGGGGTGGTGCGTTACGCGGAGGCGCCTGCCGATTTTGAGGCGGTCGCTGCTGGACCGGAGGCTGTGCCTGTGGGGGTGGACCCCTATGGGGCTACGGAGCTGGCCTCACTATTAGAAACTCTAGCTTCCTACGGGCCTCTATCTGGGCCACAGCAGCGGGATCGGCTCTAGAATCTCTCCTTGCAGGGATTACAGGAGGCAGCAAGCATGCCTGGCTGGCCTGTTGCAGGGATTCTTTGAGGCGTTGAGCCTTTTCTGAGAAGTCCAAAAACCCTCCTAGGTAATTCTGAGTGATCAGAGAAGGAACCAGCTCCTCCTTGACATTCCCTACGCACATTTTCAGTAATTTCTCCTGAGTTAGTGTCATGTCAAGGGAGTACGTGATCCCCTTCCACCGAGTGATGAAGTCCGTGACTCACTCATCAGGTCTTTTCTTGGACCTGAAGAGGTCTGTAATGTTAGACTTCTAGGTTGTGGAACTGAACTGATAGAGGAATTGACTGCGAAGGTCCTCCCAGCTAGTCACAGATCCGGCAGGGAGCTGGCTGTACCAGACATATGCTGACCCTTCTAGTGTCTGAACAAAGCAACGGACCTTGGCGGCCTCCTGCTGCATTGGAGTTCCTAACATAGGCCCACAACTCGAGTTTAAGTGGGATAGATGTTGTGGCGGGTCTCATGTCCCGTTAAAGGGGGCGAAAGTGGGGTTCCCAAATCCCGGCGGGGCCGGCATGTCATCCACCCATGCTGGGTATGGCTTGCTGTCTGGTGGGATTGCCACCTGTCAAGTTTCCAAAGCCTCCAAACGAGCGATGAGTGCCGCCATCGGATTGTCTAGACATGGGTTCATGTCCTGACGGGGATCTCTAACCACAAGCATATTGTCAGGCTCTTCAATCCGGTAGTCAAGCTCAGCAGCTCGCGGGGCGGCTGGCGGAGCGACTCTTGGGGCAGTAGGAGGAACCCAGGCTGGGTCCCTTGGGTGATCACGCCGCTCAGGAGGGTTCGGAAAAACATATCACGCCCTCTTTCCATGAGATCCAGCCTCTCCTCTGTCGGCGAACACGGCATGATCGCGGTTTCCTGGGAGAATCTTGTCGAGGGGTAGTTGCTCCTGCCCCTACCATCCCAACCTTGGATCACCGTAGTCAGGTTGCCGCTCTGCATTGCGTTCGGCCAGAAGCTCATCGACCAACCTCTTCTACTCAGCCAGTTGTTGGCGCAACGTGGCCTTCTCGGGATCTTCCTCTGCATTCTGCACTGAGGTTGATGGATCGGCGATCTTGACAGACCCAACGTGCTCTTTACCCTTGCCGATATTCTGGCTCAGTGTTAATGCCTCAGTGGGTGCGGGGAGACCTAGGAGGTTTCTCTGTTGGTGATTAATCCTCTCGGAGGGGTCTAGTAGCGGCATGTCCTCAGGGGGTGAGTCCCCGTCGAGAAGTTCCAAACCGTTCCCCTCTCCCGACAGGTCGTCCATGTTGACCTCCACTACCCTCGGGGGCATGCCCTCAGAATCGCTCAGTGATTCGGGCTGTTGGCGAATCGTATTGAAGAGAAGGGCAGCGTACTACCCCCATCCACGGACGTGCACATGGAGGGTGGCTTCCTCGATAACTTTGTAGGGTACTTGAAAACTCTGGATGCATTGTTGTTGGAGGGCCCTATGGTGGCCAAGTGACTCGGGGTGCCGAACCGCGGGGAGCGTGGCCAGGTCGACCCGACGACACTGCTCACTGATATCCTCGAGGTTTGCTTGACTCCCGGGGTAGGGCACTTGCTGATGGAAAAAACGAGAGTGAGTCGCCTAGAGATTCTGGTGGAAGCATTCAAACTCTCCTAGGGTGAGCGATTCTGGTATATCAAAATCTAATCCTACGACCGGCCAAAACTTCTTGGGGAAGTGGCTTGCTGCAAGGACAGTCCAAAAGCTCCACGACTCAGGTTCAGGATCCGACTCTTGCTTCCCCTTCTCATCAACTGAGAAAGGCCGGGGAACTGGCAGCGGTGCTGAGGCAGGCTGGTGGGATGGCCGGTGGAGAATACGGCGAGCAGGCTGATTGGTCGCTGAATCCTAAGTCGTCCTCCACGGGCTGCAATGTCCTGGCTGTCACGTCACGATAGGATGGGCTGGCAAACAGGCCTCCTATCACAGTGTCGGCGCTTGCCGAGGGTGTTCCATGTCACGACTCTTTTTTCGGTCCCTATAAAAGTTCTCCACCCTCTCTGGCCGAGGTGGAAGGTGCTTCCGGAGAGGTCAACGGTAAATACAGGTTTGATCCCTGAGGTTAAGCCAAGTCCTCGTCCTCCTGGATATACCTTAAGAGGGAGGCAGGGATCATATGGATCTCGCATTCAGGGAGTACAAGACTGACACGCCGCGTCCCTATCCCTTACCTTGACTCATAGGACTGGGGGGAAGGCTCTATTGTCGAGTCGTACTCCGCCTCAGAGTCCGAGAAACGGATTGGTTTAATTTCCGTCTGGCCATCCCTGGAATTTTTCTTACGGTGACGACGTCCCGCATTCCTGCCCCTGGGTGGCTCCTCAGGGCAAGGTTGATTTCCATCATGGAGTCCTCTGGCCGCAATAGTGCTGGGACCGAGAGGACGAGGGTTGGGGTGTGAAGAGCACTGGGGAAGATGTCGAAAGGGACATGGGGAGGACCTCTATGCGGGCGAGTGACTGGATATGAAACAGCTCCGTACTCATGGCCAGTGGTAGGGGAAATGGCCCCGTACCCAGTGTAGTGAGCGCTGGAAAAATCCCCACCTGGAGCGTAGCAGTCACGGGGAATCCTTCTGCTTTCCAGATCAGTGGCATGGAGTGGGCCTTCACACTGAATTTCACTACCGCAACTTGGTCCGCGGTGACCATTTCATGTGCCAGCGACCGAGAGAGTCGACCCAACCTGCCTGTGGGGCGGTCGGGGCCTCGATCCGGGTAGGGCATGTAAATGCCCCTGCTCAACGTATGCAGAGGTTTGATGACAAGAGTCAGTAGTGGCTCAGGCCACAGTGGTTGCTGACGTCGATTCCCCAGGGCGGGCATCCTCTTCTACTCGCGCCTGACGCTGGCGTCGGGTCAGATGGGTTGGAGCCGGTGGTGTGGTCGCATGGATTGCATGCTCTTCAACTCGGAGAGTCAGGCGGCAGCGTCAACGCGGCCTGGCGGGGGCCCTTTCCGTGAACCCCTGGAGTGGGTCCCCAATTGGGCGAACCCTGACATCTCCCACATCATCATCACAGGGAAGGGAGGTGTTGAGGCGTTCCGGGTATAGGCTCCCGAAACAGTTGAACATCGGTGTGGGAAGTAGCAGCTCCCTGCGCAGCCCTCGGGGGAGGTGACGGTGGTGAGGCGTATCTACCTCTAGATCCAAACGGGCCATGTCCCTGTTCGGGATGAAACCTTCCTCCTAGTACCTATGCACAAGTTCATTGATCACCCTTCGTTGGATAATCTCTAGTGGAGAGAGGGGGCGTGAGCACCAGGCAGTTGCGGCGGTCAAAGTCGGAGCAGCTGTGGAAAAGGCGAGATCGTGCGGGGTGGTTGCGTCGGTACTGCCCCTACCCCTACACTGGTGGGCAGGTGGAAACTGAGCTTCGGATGTAGCGATCTGATTCCTGGAAGCAGGGAGATGAACCCATTAGAACTGATAGGAAAAGAAATCGACAACCAATAGCCCAACACCATTCCGTCTTCCGTGGTCGGTAGGAGGGATCCACGCTGACGACGTCGTAGAAAGGAGTGCTCAACGTCCTGACTACCCCAACCCCTGGTGGGTTTCACTGGTGCTGGGTTCCCAGACCTGATGACATGCTAATCTTCCAACACCCCAATCTCTATCGGTCCCCATATTGAGGAGAAAAGATTCACGTCGGGTTCACCATTTTCTGTTTCCGACGCTTTCTGTCGGGGCGCACGCGCGCGTCCATCATGCGGGGGAGGACATGCGGATTTTTGCCCCGCATTCCCGCTTTCCAAAGGCGGGTGACATTCGCTCCTTGTTTAGGGAAATCTTCTCCTTGATCGAAACCGGGATGATGGGATGTCAGTTCTTCCTTCCGTGGATTCCTCCTCGGATCTCGTCACCTAGTCCGGGTCTCCCTCATAGATTTAAGACGGGTTCATGAATCTTGTTCCTGGCGCCATTTCTTCATGGACGCCAGTTAATTACGCTACATCTGTCGAGACACTCCAAGGGGTCTGGTCGGGGCAGCAACCTTCGGTGAGGATAATGGTTACGCTGGAGTGCCATTGGCATGTCTTGACGCTGGGGGATTGGCATGTCCGCCTTCTTTCCCTTATTATAGGGCTTCTCAAGGGCGCAGAAGCCCAAGGCATCCCACATCGAACGTGGGGGACTTGCATTCCATAGGCATGTATCTGAGGTTTTCCTCATCTTCTCATGTTTAATATGGGGTATTCCACGAGTTTAACGTCTTGAGGAGACGAATCGGACTGATCAGAACACCGAGGGTGGATCAGATTGAAGAACCCCCTGGGGGGAACACCGATGTCGGGGCCCGCACGTGGGTGGCTTCCCGGATATTGTGGAGTGGAATGAGGTGGCATGATCCCACCAGGATGTGGCGGCCCGGGTAAGAATCAGGATGGGTGATGAAGTGAAGAAGGGCTTGAACCTCATGGAGGCTTCCTACGTACCATGCCTGGACACGGATCAAAGTCCTCGTAGTTCGCTGATGCGGTAGGACACCTGAAGATGCGACCCATGAGAATGAATGCATGGATTGGATCCGGGAGGAAATAAGACCTCTGGGATAGGGAATGAGATTCCCGAGGCACATGGGCTTAAGGGAGAGGTCAGGATGAGACTTGGATGGGGGATATGGGGCTTACACTCTGAGGCGGCCCGTAATGGTGTTGGTGAACCGACGCAAAGGGGTCGGCACAACTGAGTGATGGGCTTGAACCTCATGGAGACTAACTAAGTACCATTCTTTAACACGGATCAAAGTCCTCGTAGTTCAGGTGGTGCAGTTTAACGTCATGTTGGACGGCATAAAGTTTAACGTCATGTGGGACGGGGGCATACAGTTTAACATCATACAGGACAAGGGCATACAATTTAATGTCATACGGGATGAGTGATTTGGGCCTTACACTCTGAGGCAGCCCATAATGGTGGATATGGGGCTTACGCTCTGAGGCGGCCCATAATGGTGGCGAACCGACGTGAAGAGGTCAGAATGACCGAGTGGTGGGCTTGAACCTCGTAGAGGCTACCTACATACCATGCTTTAGCACGGATCAAAGTCCTCGTAGTTCACTGGGATGGGGCTTACGCTCTGAGGCGTCCCATAAGAGGATGTCATGGTCGATGCTCACTCTAAGCCCACATGAGTCATGCTTGGTGTGAGAAACAACAGGCAGCAGGGACCAGATGATCACGTCGCAAAGGGTGCGTCCGTGAGAAGTGGAGAGGGGCTTACGTGCTAAGCGACCCAAAGAGGAAACAGGGGCTTACGTGTGGTTAGCAGCCCTTAGTGTTAGGACTTACTCCAGGATAGAGGCCCGTGGTGAGACAAAGCACATAGGGAGAGGGATTTAGGACTGAACAAATGAGATTCCTCATTCCCTATCACACCCTCCACTGGCCTTGGCAGTGGGGAAGTACGGAGGTGCATGGGTGCAACCTTCCTCAGGAGAGGCTAGGGGCTTAAGCTCTGAGGTATCCCTTCCCCCATGGACAAACTCCACTCCGAGAGGGAGGATCTCATTCCATGTGAGGAATATTCCATTCCCATGGAGACGAGCGATGTAAAGAATGTCCGAGCCGGGGGGACCCTGCATGCGTGGCATGGAGTCAGATCACAGTTTAACATCATTTGTTGAGGACGAGGTGCTTGGTAGTTTAACTTCCTGTATCTCGGACGAGGTTGGTTCGCTCCACACCCCTAGGGCTTACATGCCAAACACCCTCTACCCCTTGTGGGAGGGAAGGCATCGGCAAGGCTGTGGTGAAGGGGGGGCATAGGGCGAACCATCAAGGGGTCCACGTTAGCGTGGCTATGAGAAGAAGCAATAGTCGTTAGTGTGCCTATGCGAAGAAGAATGAGACAAATCAACGCAATGGGAAACATCGCCCAAGGGACCTTGAGGTTACTTCGTATGAGCCTGGAAGGCCGTACGGGAAAACAACGCATGGCGTGCATGCCCGGTATAGAGGACATCGGTTGCCTAAGCAGGGAGGAACCCAAGGGTGTAAGGGTGAGGGGCCCTGGGGTTTGCACGCAAAGAGAAGGTTTGCGCGCAAAACACTGGGTTGGCACGCAATTGGGGCAGAGGGATTGCGCGCGGCTAGGGGGATTGCGCGCAAAGGGCTTGGATTGCGCGTGGGGGTAATGGTCCATCACTAAGGTATGGAAAAACATAACGAATGGATTGCATGAAATTTGGAATGGATTGCACTCAATTGGAGGGGATTGCACGCAATGGGAAGGGATTGCGCGCAAAAGAGGAACCCTGAGGAGTTGGAAAATTCACTTAAGCTAGTGGGATTGTGTGCAAAGGCGAACCCTGGGGAAAGGTTGTGCGAAAAGGGTTATTACCTGGAAGGCATATTGCACGCGTGGGAGTCCGATTTTCACGCATGTGAGATGGTCCGAATTTCGAAACCCCGAAACAGAAGGGTTATCCTTCTGTTTATAGGCCTTAGGTGTCGTGGAATCCGGGCAGCACGCGAAATCTTCTGCGCCAAGACCTGTCGGTGCGAAAGTCCCCACCGCGCGGAACCGGGTGTGCAAAATTGCGTGCCACACCGGTTCTTTTTCACGAATCCCGGGAGTCCTTCGCGTGAACAACATTTTTTTGCACGAGTACCCTTTAATTTCGTGCACCGCTTCCGGGCCCTCCGAACCGGGCCTCTAAGTCCAAATATGACTTCGCTTCGTCATTTCGGAACCTCCTTTAGGAGTTACAGACTTTTTCGACGTCTACATTTTGTTAAGAGGTTTCCCACTAATACACAGAATTAATATAAAATTAGTTATATTATCTATAAATTAACAATTTCATCCCTTCAATTATTCATGACTTATATATAGAGGATTTGAGTATGCTTATGGGACAATAAACCTCAATATTGTCTCTACACTTCATTCAGTTTTTTAACCATACTTCACTATTCTAGGAGGATGGAATTGTTGTGCTAATTAAAAGTTATATATATGTTAATTATAACACTCTATGTAGAGGATAGTTTTATACATAAGGTGGGATTGAATATTAAAATAAATTTATAAAATAATAATGAACAATAAAGACCCATGAGTTGTTTCCCCCAAGGTCCATGATGTTTCTTTCCCAATAATTAATTATATATTTATTTTACATTTAATGGTTATTTTTTGGTATTATAAATCTCAGTACACACTTATTTTTCATAGTATATATAAATATAAATTTAATAAAAATGGAATGATTGATTAGATGTACTTATTTTTTACAACAAAATCACATCAAGATAGATGAACCCGGGAAACCACTAAACCATATGACAAAAAATAAATAATATATTTTATTACCACCTCACATAATGTGTATTAAAACATGGATTCATTTCTTAGGATGAAATAAGTCTTCTAATAATTTTTTATTTTGGAATTATTTTTGTTTATTTTAATTTTCTAGAAATTTGAAAAACTAAAAAAATTTAATCATGATGCATTCAATCATAGTATAATTTTTTATGGAATTTAAACTATTTTGAGGTACTCAAGGAATAAATTTATGATGAAACAGAAGATAAATGAGAAGAAGATAAAATAAACCTTTTGTATGTAAGAAATTAATTAGAATATTCAAATAAATATATCAACGTATCTCAAGAGGAGTAGTTGGAGAAATAAGAACTAGAACTTTTGGTGGAAGAGACTTCACACTAATTATTCATGTTGAAGAACCTATGGAGGACAAAAAGGATTTTAATTAAGAATTATTATCATTAGAACACATTCATCTAATAATAAAGGAAATTTGAGAAGATAATTTTCTTTTTTATACACATGGGGATGGTAAAAAATATTTGGATAAAATCAAGAATCCCTTTTTCAGAGGTAACTAGTACTGGCCCGTGCAATAGAACAGCTTATTCGATTAATGATTGTTCTTTTAATAAGAATTAATAATTATAATTATTGAGAAGAAACAATAATGTTGAATAAAAAGCAAGGGGATTGATTAATGGTTTTATTTATAAAAAGAATTTGTATTTATAAAAGTTGAGAAGAAACAATAATAATGACTAAAGAGTGAAAGTCAAATCCAACATAAGACAGTGATTGCAAAAATAAAACCGAAAAATGTGAAAATGACTGAAATAAATATGGTAAGTTTAGAAAATCTAGAGAACAAAAACTATTGGAAATCAGTCCAGCAAAATGAAAATAATAAAAAATGAGCAGAATGAAAACATGGATTTCCCAGCCATTGTTTTGAATAACAGTTCAACTGTAGAGGTGTTGTCATCCTGTTTGGAAATCAAGGACCTGCTCCAAACCATGATTTGAAGATAGCCACCTAAAAATGGAAATAAAATTATGAAATGTATTAAAAAAAATTTAACACCATAATGATGTTAGTAGGTTACTCATGATGGAAGAAAATGGAGTTAAGAATAAAGACAATGAAAATAGAAGATGATCGAATAGGGGAGGTGAAGTTCAGAAGGTGTGAAATTTACAAATCTATTGAAAGAAATTGAACTGAAAAATTACTACTATAAATATGAAAAACTCTCATAGCACTGCCCCTCCCCTTCCCCTTTGCCCAGCACCCCCTCCCCCTGCCCATCCCCCTCCCCTTACCCAGCCCCATGACCAGCTCCCCCCTCCCCCTGCAAAGCCCCCTCCCCGTCCCCCTTGCCCCATGCCCAGCCCCCTCCCCGTCCCCCTGCCCAGCCCCCTCCCACTGCGCAGCTCCCTCCCTCCACTGGCCCCTGCCCAGCCCCCCTCCCCCTGCCCAACTTCCCCCCCCCCCCCCTCCCCTCCCCCTGGCCCTGCAAAGCTCGCCCCCCTCCCTCTGTCCAGCTCCCCCACCTCCCCCAGCCCCTGCCCCTGCTGAGCTCCCCCCCCCCCACTACCCCTTCCCAGCTCCCCCCCCTCCCCCTGCCCAGCTCCCCCCCAGCCCCTACCCAGCTCCCCCCCCCCTCCACCTGCCCAACTCCCCCCCTCCCCCTACCCCAGCCCCAGCCCCAGCCCCAGCCCCAGCCTCAGGCCCTGCCCCAGCCCCAGCCCCTGCCCCTGCCTAGCCCCCCCCCCCACCCTCCCCCCGCCCAGCTCCAACCCTCCCCCTCCCCCTTTCCCCTGCCCAGCCCCTCCCCCTGGCCACGACCAAAACTGGGAAGCACCTCCACAACCAAGCTGCAAACCCAGGCCGAACAGAAAGATATGTTAGAAAGACAAGATAGTGGTAGGTAAAATTTAAACAGAAAGACAAACATCTAAGAAATCATTATAACAGTAGGAAACTTATATGACTAAATGAAAAGGAGTAAAATATAACCTCTCCCCTTCCCCCTCCCCTCTGCCCAGGCCCCCTCCCCCTGGCCAGCCCCCCTTCCCATGCCCATCCGCCTCCCCGTCCCCCTGCCCAGCCCCCTCCCACTGCCCAGATCCCTCCCTCCACTGGACCCTGACTAGCCCCCCTCCCCCTGCCCCCCCCCCCCTCCCCCTGCCTATGTCCAGCTACCCCCCCTCCCCATGCCCCTGCCCAGCTCCCCCCTCCCCTCCCCTCCCCCTGGCCCTGCAAAGCTCGCCCCCTCCCTCTGCCCAGCTCCCCCACCTCCCCCAGCCCCTGCCCCTGCTGAGCTCCCCCCCAGCCCCCTGCCCCTACTGAGCTCCCCCCTCCCACTGCCCCTACCCAACTCCCCCTCCCCCTGCCCAGCTCCCCCCCCCCCAGCCCCTGCCCATCTCCCCCCCTCCACCTGCCCAACTCCCCCCCTCCCCCTGCCCCTGCCCTGCCCCTGCCCCTGCCCCAGCCCCTGCCCCAGCCCCTACCCCAGCCCCTGCCCCAGCCACAGCCGCAACCCCTGCCCAGCTCCCCCCCACCCCCCTACCCAGCTCCATCCCTCCCCCTTGCCCCTGCCCAGCCCCTCCCCCTGGCCACCCCCACTAAAACGTGCCCTTAGAAAAGCAGTGGAAAGCTATTGAAATTTTAAAAAACGAACCACAGGAAGAGATATCCAAATCAGTTACAATTAATTCCTAGGATGGTTATTCATGAATATTTAAACAGTGAAGATAGATGCAAGAGAAGGAGTAAATATTTGGTATACCTCAATAATCAGCCACGGCCAAAACTGGGAAGCACCTCCACAACCGAGCTGCAAACCCAGGCCGAACAGAAAGATATTTTAGAAAGACAAGATAGTGGTAGGTAATATTTAAACAGAAAGAGAAACTTCTAAGAAATCATTATAACAGTAGTAAAATTATATGACTAAATGAAAAGGAATAAAATATAACCCCTCCCCTTCCCCCTCCCCTCTGCCCAGCCCCCCTCCCCATGCCCAGCCACCTCCCCGTCCCCCTGCCCATCCCCCTCCCACTGCCCATCTCCCTCCCTCCACTGGCCCCTGCCCAGCCCCCCTCCCCCACCCCCTGCCCCCCCCCCCCTCCTCTTGCCTCTGTCCAGCTACCCCCCCTCCCCATGGCTAGCTTCCCCCCCCCCCTCCCCCAGGCCCTGCCAAGCTAGCCCCCTGCCTCTGCCCAGCTCCCCCACCTCCCCCAGCCCCTGCCCAGCCCCCCCTGCCCAGCTCCCCCCCTCCACCTCTCCCCGCCCAGCCCCCCTCCCCCACCCTCGCCAGACCCCTCCCCTACCAGCCCCCTGCCCAGCCCCGCCCCCTGCCCACCCCCACTTAAAATTACTGATGTTAAACTATAGTGGGTAAATAGAAAATAATATCATAAAAATCATGTACTTGTAGACAGCACAGGAGCATTAGAAGACCGTAGTACCATCAATACCATGCTGTTGAATAACAACTGTATGTAAACATGAACTTGTACAGTGGTCTCATTTCTAGAGGCCTTCAGTACAATTTCTAAAAACATGAGACTTTCATGACGTAGTTACTATTTCAGTACCTAATGAAAATTCTACATTTAGTAAATCATGTACAACATTTAGTATTACCGTTCATATATGTTGTACATATCAGTCAATCTTTTCTACTTTGTCCTTTAATTTATCAGTCATTTGGGCTGCCACATTTTTTGCCTGACTTGTTCTACTGACACTTTCAGGTGAGATATGATGAGATTGCTCAGTAAGATCATCATTTATAAATTCAGTTAGTAGGTTATTCTGCATATAAAACATAATTAAAAGATGCATCAGATGAAGGAGCAATAACAATGTAGGCTTCAAATAAAACCTTATAATGAAATTTATAAGGAAGAAAATATATATATACCTGAATAGATGATGATACCGCAGATGATTTTTCAAATATTGAGTCATCCTTTGTACTTTGTCAAAATGAATCGGCACTCTGATGATAATATTATAGAACAATATAGTATTATTTCAGTTGCATGTTATTTACACGGAGGGAAATATTGAATGTTATAATGGATTATATTATACCTGATTATGTTCTTCGACACTACTTACATTTGTACAACCTATGCTTTGATGATGTTGTATATAAATAATAATAGAAATAACTTTGTGCAATCTATCCATATTAAAGATAACAGGAAAATGTAATAGAATATACCTGAAAATCTGTGAAGCTGTCATTGAACGTGGTGATGTAGTTTTTGTTGTCGGTAATGAAAAGTACCTTGTATGAGTTTTGTTCTACTGAATGGTGATGATTTTGTATATTAAAATTCGACACTTCAATTGACAAGAGAACCTTTTTTTATTTGAAAACAGTCAATTCAGAAGGAAAACCGTACTCGTCATCAGCCTTATTTAAAAAAGAAAGTAGTTGTTAGTTTAAATGAAGCAAACATATTTTGTAAGCATGCTACTTTATTACATGGTAGTACCTGAATCAAATAATCTCACAGATCTAAAGCATTTTTTCTCACAAATTGCATTACTTGTTTATTGAATAGGACAACTGACAAGCGGTCTGTGGTATCTGTCACAAGCAGCTGCACTCTAAATCTGTTGATTTGTAAATATTAAATAACTAAAATTAATTACTATTGTATTATAAAATAAGTAATAAACTGTTAAGGAGAAGAACAAATAATAACCTGGGAACGGTAAAAGTTACAGATATTTTGCATTTGTTACACTTAATTTTTCCCTCATCAATATGCACTTTTTTCATGCAAGAATTGCATGATTCGTAGAAAATATTTGGATAAAATCAAGAATCCCTTTTTCAGAGGTAATTTGAGACATTATTATCTGATCATTATAAAAGAAGAATCAGAACCTCTATTAATTTCTCTTATTTTGTAAGAATAAACCATTGAAATGGTGTCATTTGAAGTTAATATGGAGGATATTGATTATTTAAAATAGTCTATATAAACTCAACACCCTCATACATTGATCAATTAAGAAGAACATTATGTTGATCTTACTGTGGGAGATAATATTCTCATCAACTCAAAGGCACTAAATTTTATTAAAATTTCAGTAATCATTAACTAAAATAATTTATATTTTTCAAATACTTCAATATCATTGTTTTACTTGGAGTATTAATATATAGATGATAATGCATCTCATGTGGAACCTAAGAATCTCCTAAAACCTATTGAACAAATATTTGAGTGAGTAAAAGAGGAGTTACTAGTGGATATTCTTGAGTAAACTATATTAAAAGTATTTTACTATGAAGGGTAATATTTTATTATCCATTATTCATGTTTTAATTGTTTTCAAATATAATTATTCATTGAATTTTTCCCTTTTAAAATTTTGATCTAGCATACAATGAGAAGGCCAAAGATCTAAAATAGGAGGTTCTACAACTAGAATCAAAAATAAAGGAGGACTCATTTATATTCATACAAAGATATAAAATATATACCAGATTACAATGGAGATAGACCTAATGTAATCTATTAATAGGATGTTCTAAATGTAGTGAAGTGAATGTTCACTAGAACAGATATTTTTTTGTGGTTCATGAAAAATATACTCTACCCGACATTGGATTAGAGATAAAAACTAGAAAATAATAATTTTCAAATCCAAAACACAATTCCCACTTTGGGGTTAGGCCAAGATCCATGTTTATTATTTTTATATTTATCTTTATCATTATTTTTAATTCGTTTATATTTAAATAATTTATTTTATGTTTTTTTCTATAAATTTTGTAGCAGGATGTAACATAAAAGATTAACACACAGATGCCCCACAAATAAGTCATGTTGAATTTCTCTTTTATAGTTATTTTTTTCTATCTGATTTAATTTGGAAAGATATTATAATTAAATAAATTTTTATTAATCTTTTTACTAAAATTATTTGTGTGGGAGATCAGTACTAATATATTTAGGTTTCTGTGTAGTATTTTATTTTTTATTTGTGATCTTAGGTTATTATTTTTACCATCAAATGTATTTTTTCTTATTAAACAAATACCATTATAGTCATAATGGTTTCATTGGTTGTGAAAAGATAAATTTATATGATATTTGAGTTAGTGTTTTAATTATTTTCATGGGAATTATTGTATTTAAATTAGGATAATTACTATGTATGACATGTAAAAAAGTTGAATCAAAATAATTACATGAGGAAAATAAAATTTTAAACTCCTTACATAATGTAACCATTGTGAAATTGAATTCCTTTATAAGATAACTTGAAATAAAATCACATATTTCCTTTGAAACTAGAGTAAAATAATAAATTTTTATCTATCATTATGTTATAATATGTTAGAATTTTAAAAAAAATATAGCAACGAAAAGAAGAAAAAGGAGAAAAAAAAGCAAAACTAAAAAATAAAGAAGAATAAAATTAAGTTCCCAATTATAAAAATGGAATAGATTTAGGTTAGGGGAATATGGAATATCAAATGTATAATAAGGAAAAATGAATTATAATAATGTAATTTGGGTTGTAAAAAAGTTATTTTAAAATGAAATTCTAGTATAATATACATAGGAATGAGTAATTTATGATATCTCTAATTATTAAGATATTAATTAAAATAAAACAAATTTTTGTTATAACCATAAGATATTATTTTTATTGAATTGACGTGGTACAATTGATAGATCTTATTTAGGAGACATGATATTTTCAATAATGAATATATATTGTTTTTATACTTTTAAAGATTCTTTATCTAATTATAGGTAGGATAATACATATTATTTTGTAGAATTTATTTAATTTTATAGTATTTAAACATTTATATCTGGGGTAATTGAATGATAAAATATTTTCATGTATTTACATTTAATTTTAATGTTTTATTTTCTTTTTCAATAAACATACAAGTTTTATTAATTTACTATATATATTTATTTTATAAACATTCCTCCATCAAAAAAATAAATAATTTTTTATTTATATGTATCATTTACACGTATTCTATATCCAGACACTTTAGAAACATTTTCTATTTGAATATTATTTGATAAAATCATCTTTTACCATGAAGACTCTTAGTAATCATGATGATAAAAACATTGAGGATCTGAATATCACTATCTAACTACCATTAGAAACATCATTAGAAGACCCAAGGAAATTTTCATTAACATACTTATGGACATTTCAATTATCTATTGATAAGAAACAAAATACTTTCATTATCATTATCTAATGGATCTTCAGTCACCCAACCTTTTTATTTGTTTACATTACAAAAATTTTCTTAAATTTTATGATTATTCAGACCCCCTTTTAGAAAATGAATTTTAATCTTCTCCTATAAAGTTTATTATTTTTCATCTCTATGTTAAGAATATTAATTTAATTTCACCTTATTGACGTCATGGAGTGAGGATGAATCTTTTTTCAAATGTTTTCATCTTTTCCCATTTTATTTTATTATCTAGAAATTTTTAAGAGAAGGTTTGAAAAAATTATATTAATGAAATATTACATAATTTAACTAACTCTTCATATATTAGTGTAGTTATTAGTGTAAAAAGCCAAGGTTATTAACCTAGTTTTTTGATTTGTGCATAAAAATTCAATATCTTATACTATCTTTTACAAAATATTTTTAAGGGGTGTGTAATTTGGTTTTTAATAAACAAAATTTCCTAAATCCAACTCAAAAAAATTTATAAAAAATATTAAATCATAATATAGAATGGTTCTACTTATTTAAGGAATATTTTTCACTTATTCTTTAAAAAATAAAAAATTTCCCCCCTAAATAAATGAATATTTTTTATGCATGGATAAGAGAAAGTTATTAATATACCTAAAAATGGTAGAATCGTTAACCCAATGTATTTTATGTACATGGATATTATTTATCATCATATATATATATATATATATATTAGGATCCTCCAATCTGTGGCCCCACTTTATATCTTCTGTATGTCTAAATTTTTTATTTATCAACTTTTTCATTGTTGGGTGTATTTTCTAAACAAAATCAATTGGTTTGAAAATAATTTTAATGACTATTTCTTTTTAACTTTTTTCCAATCTTCATCATAAATTCGTAAATCAACTAAAATTCCATATATATATAATCTTGATTTGTTAACCATAAACTATATCTTCTATCCAATAACATCATCAATATAACACTCGTTCCAATTATTCAAAACTCCTACATTAGTATCATAAAAATTCCACTATATCGAGTCCATTTATTTTACCATTTGAGGATCCTGAGAACTTATAAGCATGATATTTTCTCTTTTTTGATATCTATATAATATTCTATATCTGTTAAACTTAGTCAAAAAAAAATTATTTGATAATTTGTCTATTTATTTTTTTCAACCATCGTAGGTTTCTCATATATTATGGATTCCATCATAATCAAGTGCGTTCTTATTGTAGATAAAAAATAACCTATGATCTATTTCTCACGTGGCTTATTAAATCTTCATCACCTTTAATGATAATTCATATTTTATCAATGGGAATATACCTTGATGAAGATTGAAAAATCATTACATGTCTCATCCTTTTTCGGGTAATCCACTATCAACGTTTTTATATGTGGATTTTCATATATAAAGATATGAGTTTTTCTATTCAATTTAAGGAATGTGTAATTATAATATCTATCTAAATATAACCCTTACAATATTTAGTTCAATATACTAAATCTTATTCTAGGTCTTCTTCTTAAATAGTTATTTTTATGTTTCACATTCAAATGAGTTCTCAGACCCATAAACCATGTATGTTTGTATTAAATTATCTATCAAATAAACTCATTTTCCTCCTTCTATAATTTTATATTCTCAACTATGTGTATGGAATCCTTCTCACCATGACATCCCACTAATAGACACATGAAATCATAAAGAACATTATATTTTTGGTATTTGTGTCATTTGTTTGAATGACAAGAAAAATGGATCGTATCTTGATTCATAATGAGTTGTATCGATGTTGAAAAAATAAAATATATTTCGAATTTTAATATATATTAAATTATTCACCATTTTACTAAGTGAAATACTCTATTTTCTGATATCCATGGTCTAATTTACTCAACCTCACAATTTAGTTTTTGGTTTTCTAGGTGCATGCATAATTCGATTAATACTATATTTTTCATGAACCATACATACACTTACCACATTCTCATTTATCAATGTGTTATTACATTGACAACATAATATATCATCTTATTCCATGTAACAGCAACATCATGGATCTGTAGTCATGTATTTGCATTCCCTCTTTGAAATATTCTTCAAGCATCTTTTACATATTATTTATAAACTAATTTTCTAATCCTTGGTTGTATAGTTTTCTTTTGTGTTAAAGCTCAGGTGGATGATATTATTATCCTATAATAAATTTATCATGTTTAATCTTAGGGATAATATATTTTGTTATAGAAAATTTTCATCTCATGAAAAATGTATGCTCAGTTTCCTCATATGGAAACCTATTATGATGATTTAAACATCATCTGATAAAACAAATTGAATTTATCTGGTTAAAATTCATTATTTCCCACTAAATAATCATTTAATGGACATAATAAGATTATTAAAATTAAATCCATTAATTTTCTTCAAATTAAGAAAAAAATTTGGCGATACATGTGATTTTTAATGTGTTTTATTATTGACATCGACGCTTTATCATTCAATATAAAACGGCTAATGTTTGGTTTGGGTAAACTCATTAATCCACGTTTCACATACTTATAAAATATTATTTTTTAGTGATCTAGGATATTATAAAATACTATCGAACATAAAGAATTTTATAAATACCCCTCTAGTGTATTAAAGATTCATTTCATCCCTTACTATCAAGAAGAGTGAATTATATATCTCCTTACTCATGTGTCACAAAACATACACATCAAACTAGACAATCTCTTTATGTTGTACTCCCAGTTTTCACCCATATTTAGTTAAAATATGGTTCTTCTAGTTTTTAATTATTTTTAAATATCTTAAATTATTATTCGGGTAACCCATGGATAATCATCTAGAACATAATGTGTGGCCTCCAACTTATCATTTTTTGATGTTCTCCCTTACACTCATAGAATCCACTACATCTACTTTCTGTGATATTGTAATATATTCATGGATGGTTTTCCTTTTTATTTTCTTTTTACTATTATGTATTAACACTTATTCTAGTAAATTTCATCAATGGAAAAACTCTCTGATATTTTTTCAGAAACATATATATTACAATTCCAATATTTTCAATCACTATATTCTGGTTACTCTAACATTCTCCTTATAGTGAATGAATGATTATCATATTATCATTAATAGGATTCTAGAATCACCAACTTTTTTATTTAATTTACTTACATGGGAACCATCCTACTAAATTAGATTATCTTAAAATACCTTTTATATTAATCATTTAAATAACTTATTTGAGAATAAGATGAACCTTCTATTCCTCATCAATTTGAGAAACATGGCTCAAAATATTTCCATAAACCAGAATCTCACATCCCATTAGCTATTTTTAAAAAAAAATACACCTTGGATTTATAAATATTTTATTTGGATACAAGTATTACTTATTTTCTCCATTTATTCATCACATTGTGTAGAGAAATTTTATTATATTTTTCTAGAAAAGCAAAAGTTATATTCTTTTCTCATAAAACCAGCTTCCTCACTTCCTACAATTGATTAAGAAATAAAACAAAGAAATAAATCATAATATGTTCAAATATCTCCTTGAGATTATATTTATTTTCATAATCCTTTGTTTGATATGATGGGTTTTTTCATTGATTTATCAATTTTTCTAGTTCGATTAACCATTCCAAGATTTTTTCTAGATTGTTTCTAAATTTTCTAAAAAAAATTATTTGTTTTATTGGATTACCTTTAGTTAGTAACACCTAGTGAGTATCTTAAGAATGTTTCATAACTTTTTTGAATCCTACATTATTTAGGAATTTTCCTTTTTTCATCACTTGAAAAATTTTCCCAATAGTCAATGGACCATTTTCAAAACATAATATTTCACCAATGATATCTAATAATTCTTTCCCTCTTCCTTACTGTTGAATATTATATTATGGAGACTACTTTTGAAAATCCATTCTTACATATGTTAAAATTATTATTCTAGAAATATTTTTTACACTCCATAATTAAAATTAATAATTTTGTATTCAATAGAGTATGTGATATTAAACACTGATCATAAACAACGCATGAAATATATTTCTATAAGTTCAATCTATTTGATATCTATTGGAAGATGAAACCTCGAGACTAAATGAATTATAATAAAGTATACCATCATTACCAAGATGTTAAATTCATGGGTATGATTAGTAGTAAATAAATTTAGAATATTATGGTGACACTTTTTTTATAAATAAAATAATAACCAATCGAAATAAAATGATATTTTTTTGAAAGACTCTATTTTTCTAAAAAATTGTTGAGTCGCACTTTGTACAAAAAATAAAAAAATTTATTTTTAAATTTTTTATAAAATATATATTAAAAAATTAACTTATATTTTAAATTTATTATATCAAAATTATTTTATTGTGAACATTTAGGATTTTTCTAAAAACATTCATTTTCCAATGAATAGTGAAAAATATTGGTTTTTATTTAAAACTGCCTTTTGTTTAAATAAACTTTAAGTATATGTTATATTTTAAATTTATATTAAAGTAATATTTGTTCAACTGTATTTCAATTTTTCTAATTTATTTCATTGGAATCAAAATCATAGTGAAATTTTATATTAAAAAAATTGACACTTATTTGAATATTCTCTTTGGAAACCCACTTTTTCAATACCCATATGGGTATAATTTTAAATTTGATTATTCCAATTATGTGAATTGAATTTAAAAAAATGGATTTAATATTTTTAATTTGTATAATTTATATTATATAATAATTATATTTTAATTTTTTTACAATTATAAATAGTAAAAGTAGTAAAAATTAATTACAACATTTAAGGTAAAAAATGATTTAACTAGGTGTTAAATAAAATGTATCAGAGAAAACATAACTCACAAACATGTAAAAAATTATGGTAATATTTAGAACTTATCACCTCTAATTTTGAGTAATTACCTATTTTTAGGCTTTTTATGACAAAAAATTAATATAATTGAATCTTTTCATAAATTCAATGTGTCCCCTCTCCTCTAACAATAAAAATCAACTACTATGCTCTATTCTTCACACTTCCCAATCCAATTTACTCGGCCAAGACCTACCCAAATAAATTTCTTACTCCACTACCAAAAATATAAAGGAGTTATTTTTTTATAAATCCATCCTAAAATGGATTTTTGTGAAAACATAAATAATTGTTACAAAAAGAGGTATCTTTCATAAAAAATGATTTTTATTTTGTTTCTTATTCCACCTCCTTCAATCCATATTAATATATGATCATATATAAATTAATTATATTAAATATAAATAAATTTTATTATTATATTCACATGAATTATGTTAATCTCTAATTCTATATAATGTGGAAAATAATCATCAAGCGTGTGTACGGAGGACTACATCCTCAAGAATCAGTGTAATTTTTTCCATCATCACCATTAAATGATGGATATAATTATGGATTAAAAACATTTATATAATATTGATGATATTATTATACTTATTTAATAATAATATCATATCATATTTCTTAATTTATAGTTATTTTAAAATATGATAATTTTTCTCTTGTATACGGCAGACAACCACCTCATTAAGCAATGTGAGTCATTTTTCCAATACTTATTACATTGAAGGTAATAAGGATATATTTGGTTAATTTATGTTTTATATATTAAATTATATTTATTCTAGAAAATTAATAAATTAAACACTTTCTTACACATTCCCCCAATAATGAAATGAAAATGTCACTCGAGTGTACGTATGACCTACCATCTCTATAAAGCGATGTGATCTATTCTCTGTGTTCAATATTCAATAATGATTCTAAAATTGAATATAATGAAAAAAATGATATTTATAACATTAATATAATTATAGATATTATTTAAAAATATAATATTATCAGGATCCACAACATTCAAATTAAAACATGTATAAGAAAAATGAGACAGTTGACACCTAAAACAATGAAAATAATGAAATATTATTAAAAAATGAGTGATAACATTTTATAAGAGAATGAAATTTGATATTATAAATTTGAATATGGTATTAGAATAAAATAAAAATATTCTTTAAACATTATAAAGGATGTTAAATCACATTTTAAAGAACGTAATTGTGAGGCAATGGACTTCATATCAATTTCTCTTTATTAATGAATATTTTAATATTATGAATGTAATTTTTTTTATATAGTGTATATACTACCCCTTTGACATTAAATATCATGACACATTAATTATTCATGGTATATTATGTTTTAATTTAAATTATTTTATCCAATTGGATTTTACATGAAAATTACAATGTGGTAAAAAAATTTATAACATTATTTTTTTCATTGAATTTTACTACTTCATTGTTGTCTTTGAAATTACAAGATTATATGTGTAAATAATTTTTACTATATTATATTTTATTTACACTTTTAATAAGTAATTACCCGAGTTTTTATGATTTTTTTATTCAAGTAAATTATAATTATCTTATGGTTTTCATTCCATCCTACCCCATGTTAAGCTTTTGGTATGCAAAACATTGACTTTATCTTGAAGTACACACAATACCGAGTTTTACTGAACTACAATATAATAATATTATTATTATTAAAATATTTTTATAGTTATCACATATCCTTTGAAATGGATGTTATGAAAAATATCAAATATATTATGATAATATGGATTATAAATGTATATAAAATTAATTCTTTGGGTATCAGTTAACTATAATTGAATCTAAGAACTATTGGATAATAATGAAATTACATTTCTGAAAAATTATTTTTTCTATCAAATAACTTTTTTTATATAAATAAATTAAACTATCCACTTTTTATATATAATTTCAATTATATATGTATAATAAATATTTAATAAACTAATTATAATTAATCTTATGTGTTTTTCAAACAATAGATGATAATAAATCCAATTTTCTGCAATAAAAGATGTATTTTTCAAAAAGGTAGTTTTATCGCCATTTAGTTCCAAAATTATTTATAAAACAAAAAATTTACTATTTTTTAAAATATATTTTTAAAAAATAATTTTTTTTTAATTTTTAATCTCAACTGTGAAGTTTCATTATTTGATCAATAGTGAAAGATAATGAATTATAGTTGAGAACATTATTGTCATCTAAATAATTTATAATGTTAAATTATAATAAGTATTTTTATAAAGTAATTTTACTTCAATTATACAAGTATTAATATAACTTTTCTCATTGGACTCAGCATCACATTGAAATTTGATATGAAAAAAATAAATCATTAGAATATTTCCACTTTAAAAACACATTTCCTCACCCCGTCTATAAGATTAATATAAAATTAATTTATTCCACTTATGTCACTATTATTTGTGAAATAGAATATATATTTTAATAAAAATAATATAAAATTAAAAATAAGGCCAAAATATTATTTAACAAAATTATTAATGAAAACAAATAAAATTAATCACAATGATTATAAGAACAAAAGGTTTACTAAGGGATACAAATTATACTTAAGGGGGAATGGACCTAGAAACTTTTGAAAAACCATTGAAAGGTAATATTTAAACAATAACCCACCTTTTATAAATATTATTTCATTATTAGAGGAACATTATGTAATGGAGACATCACAATAGTGTTTAACTTTTGGTATTTACAAGATTGCCTCTTCTCTATCAATATAAAAGGGAAATCACCCCATCACTTATTAACAACTATAAATACATTATTATCATATAAAACCTTCCCAAATAATCTCCCAACATCCATTAAATCATATTTGAATCCAAAATTTTTTCATAAATCCATCCAAGAATGGATTTTGGTTCAAACCAAAAGGTAACACCTGAAGAAGATGTAACATTCAACAACAAACATTTTTGTTTTTCTCCTTACACAAAACCATTTAATTTATTTCATATAATTCATATATAATAACCTATTTATATTAAATATACTAATTTTTTTATTTTAGGGATACTAAAATAACAACACACATTTCAATCAATTGGGATATGCAATCTTAATTCTTATGTACATCGGAAAATCGCTTCATGAACTGATGTTATTTTTTCTTCCATTACCACCATTTTATTTAGTTAATAATTATGGATTTATAGTTTATATTTGATATATTATGTAATTATTACTATTTAATTTTTATATAACATATTATTGCATTTTGTCCATTTTGTGAGAATATGATAACGCCGATCGTGTATACGGCGGACTACCGCCTCACGAAGTGATGTGATTCGTTAACGCTTTATAAAGAATTTATTATGGAAGGGATTAATAGAAATATATGATATATAGTAATAAATAATTATACTATAATGATAATTTATATATATAAATATCATTTACTTTTTTTTCTTTCATTATTAATGGAAAATGGAAACATTGTTCATTTTTACACATGGACCACCATCACCAAGAATGGTGTATTTCATTTCATATTTCTATATAATATAGATTATTATAAATATATATAATATAAATATATATGATATTTATATTATGGTTTAAATTCTAGAAAATATCAAATCATGATCAATGTATGTAGACCCAAAATAACAAATCATATATGAAAAACAAAGCGGTTATTGCCTAAAATGTAACGTTAACATGGAATAATTAATAAATTGGTTATATAAAGTCATAATACAATAATATTTGGTATTATATATATTAATATGATTAATTATTATATAATTAATACACTTATATTTATTATAAATGAGGATTGAACTTGTATGAAGATAGGCAAGGCTTAAGATAAGGTGATTTCCAGTCTAACTTTTATTTCGGATAGACTAATTCTATAATAACCACTCATTTATTTTATGTGGTGTATATAAATAACTATAATGTTTTAGATCATGAAAATAATTTATTTTATGACATTAAAATTATTAATTGTTGTTTTTATTTCATGGGGATTATTATAAAAAACTTAATCATGTAGTAAGGGATTTCCGTCTCAGATTTATTTTTCATGAGACACAAGCCATGTTCACTACCTATTCATTATGTGTAGTTTGTATAATTACCTTTTGATTTATTTTATGATTAATATAATTATAATTATTGGTATTTAAATATCCATTTTTTATATATATTCCATGGAGTTTATTGTTAAAATGTTACCAAAGTATTAATGAATTTTTTTTCTCAATTTTCCTTCTTTGAGACACATGTTATGTTATGAAACTATATTATTTTATGAAGTTTATATAAATCCCATTTGAATTTTTTTTATCATGAACATAATTATAATCAGTATATTTTATGATTCATGTAATTTTATTCTTTCTTAGGTATTATTATTCAATGTTACCAAAGGGGTAATAATTTATTGCTATAGTCTCATAGTTTATTAGAATTTTTTTTATTATGAATCCATTAATGAAATAGTATGATCTATAACACTAAAATTATCATACACTTTATTCATATTTTTCTATACATTATATCTTTAAGAAATGGTACCATTTTTCCACACTTTAGTACCTATCTTAATTAATAAATATTTCTTTATAAAATCCTACTTTATTTCACTCTTTAATCCAAAATCAATGTTATTTCAAAAGAAACTTTATAAAAATGTTTTAAAAATGTTTTTAAATAATAATTTCTTTTCATTTTCAAGGAAAAATATTTTGATGTTTTTTTATGATTTAAAAAGTTTTCACAATTTTTTTAAGATATTCTTTTATATATTTTTTATAGTGATTTAAAAAAAACGTTTTTTAAATGATTTTAATTTTTATAAATCATTTTTCAAAGTGTAAAGGATATTTTCCTCAAAAAATATTTTTAATTTTTTTTTTCAAAATTATCTTCCATATAAGATGACATATTTTGATGTTACATATGCCATACTAGGGTTATTATCCAAGGATACCATTCATATATTTAACTGAATGATTTTTATTTTGATGGAATGATGTTTATGAAAATATAATTCTCTTCCATGGGTTATAACAAGATTAAATGCCCAAAAACCCTTATTCTCTACCTAAGTTGTGCTATAATGATTATGAAACACGTATCATTTACATCGATTATTATGTTATGAAATTTTTATCATACCCATTTCATTTCATGTGAAATGATATGATTAAATTTTATGAATTGGTGGCACAAATAAATTTGAATTTCATAATGAGATGGTGGGACCAATATCTTTCAACAAAGAATTCTGTAATGATAAATTTTATATAATATTACAGGGTACATGATTTGTTATAACAATCAGAATTTTAAGAGGGTATACAGGTTATTATCCAAATCCTAAAATAAAGAGGGTATACGGTTTGTTATCCCATGCTTGAAAGTAATAGGAATTATTGGTTGTTAGAACAAGATCAAAAACAAGAGGGTATATGGTAGTTAGAAAATTCCTGAAAACTAGTGGGTACGGAGGTTATATACCAATCCTGAGCACAATAACATCTATTAATTGTTAGTCCAATCCCAAAAAATGGTTACATGTGTAATTATCCCAAGTTGGAATCCTACATAAGGTTGGTCATCTGATGCCTATCATGTTATGAAGGCATTAGGGATAGCCATTAAGTAAGATTTTATATACTTATGTGTATGTCAAAAATTAAATGTAATATTAAAATGTTATGGTCACATGGATTATGTTTTTTGATTCCCTTATTATTAATATCTTATGAAATTAAAATCATTTTTACATTACGCATGTTTATGATCAATGACTAGTTAGGTATGAAATTCATAAGTTATGTTCATTATCACATAACCATATTCTTATTTTATGCTTTCATATTATCTAGACTAATATCTATTATATTTACCCATATTGAGAATATAAGATCACTCTTTCTTATGTTTTCTTTCACTATATTATAAGGAAATGATTTATATAGGGTATTTCTATGAAGATTACTAAATGGAAAGATATTTTTGGGAAAAAATTATGATCATTCACAAGATTGTAAGATTTTATTTACTTATATCCTAATTCACTAAACTATTATGGTATAAGGGAATGTGTTCCTGTAATGTAATGAATATTCAAAAAAATGAGGTAATATCCATGTATGGTATACCTGGGTCATTATATTTTCTATCAATGGAAATGATTAATGAACCTTTTGAAACTAGGATAGTAAAATTTTAGTGAGATACTTAGGGATATTTCTAAGGATATATCGAGTAATTTCAGTAAGGAAAAGTCTAATGATTAGTAAATGTTTAGGAAAAAGTCTTGGAATTTAATAAATGATTAAGAGAGTGGTTTCGAATATATTATAACAATTTATGGATTCCACAATTGGATGTGTATCTAGAATATATTTACATAGGGGTAACAACTCTGAAAACACCATATTGAGATGGACTCGATCAGAAACTATTGCACGAAAACAAGGCCTAACGCACACCTAGATTGAGAGTACTGGTGAATATTATTTAGGAATTCAAAAACTCTTTAAAAACCATCATGAAGTAGTTAAATAAATGATAACTTTAAATGACCTAGATTAAACCAAATTTTACTTATATTGAAATTTAGTTTTTATTATTTAAATATCCTATAAGATATTTTTTATGATTATGTGATTTTCCAGTATGATTAGTGATTCTCATGAAACACATTATGGTTTTAGTTAATGGATATAATATGAATGATCTATGTTAATACTGAATAGAAAATACAATGTAATGATTTTACTCCTATTAAATAGAACAATATGGGAGATATAGTGGATAACATTCAAACTATGATCACAAAAATTTCCCAATATATGAATCATGTTGAAATTACAAAGGAGAACAGGTGGGAATAATGTTCTATTGAGTCTTTAATTAGGAAAAACACACCTTATGTTAATATATCCATTAATCCACTAGTTAATGATAAATGGATCAGTACCACTAAAAATATGGTTTCCATTCTCCATTGTTTGGAACATGAAAATACATTTTAGATATTTAAAATATTGAAAGTGAACCAGATTAGTGGTCGAACAATATTAAAAACACAAGGGAAATATGGAATAAAAACTATTGATTAGGAAATGTTTAAGGGTATATATATCTTTATGTAATTTCCTCTTATTCTATGAGTATTGATATATAATTAATTCATAGTGATTAAACATAATGATGATGGATATTTTGGTTCTTATGATGAAATTTTAATAGGAAATATGAGGTACCTTTTGGTTATTATCATTCATCCTAAATATAATGTTCATAGTTTCATCAATGGATTAAAAACATTTCTTTGAAGGTTTTTGTCCATAAGTGAATTTGTATTATATTAAGATATATATTTTTTATATTATGGTGGAATTAGAGGTTATAGTTATTTATCATTCTCATGGATTTGATAATAATGGGAAAATGTAATTCATTGGAATATATAAGAACCATATAGAGAAGAATGTGGCCTCTCTATTATGCTCATTGTGTTGGAAGAAACATTTAGGGAATTGTTTAAATGGGATTAGTGAATTTTTTATGCATAGAAATTATGGTCGTTTAGTGGATGAATGCTTACATGACTGGAAAAATTTACCTAATGATGTGAATAATGATCAAGTCGCACTGAATAAACCTTTCACACTTCAGTGTTTCAATTGCACATATATTTGGAATTATGTTAAAAATACCCAATTCATAGGGTTAATAATGGTGATAAATGCTTACAACCTTTTAAGAAAATTTAAAAAAAGGAAATCTAATGAAATAAAAATGGATGGAGTGAATCCTTATAATTGAAGCACTCTATAGTTAGGAACTTTATAATTGAACCTTTCACACTTCAGTGTTTCATGTGGGGGTTTGTAAAAAATGTAATCTCTAAAAATCATGGTGTTTATATTTTAGTGAAACTTTATATTATTATAATGATTTATTATCTCTCTCTACATTAATTATATAACAATAAAAAAACATTTATATACTACTAGTGAAATTATAATCCTCATAATACAAAAGAAATATATTTATAAGATAAGATCATATTTATGGTATAAAGTGGTGAATTATATTTTGGAATCCTTTATGTTTTAAATAATTAATTATGATAATTCATGTTATATGCATGCATCAATATAATACATTAATAAAGTATTTACATGTTGATTTGTGGAAATTGAGAGATACATCATGTTGTTTAGTGAACTTATTTCTAAATTATTTTATTTTTATCTTTTGAATAAATAAAATGGATAACCATTTTTGATGTGGTTTATGTTTAACATTGAATAAGGTTTTATATATTAATGTATTATTTCAAAATATGATGATTTATTCATATTTTTTAACTAGTAATAATATTTTCCTAATGATAACTAAAGGTAGAAAGAATGACTTATTATTTTATATATGGATCTTATTATCCCTTAGTTCATCATTCATAACAAGTTCAATTTTATTTATTAGAGTAATAGATGATGTGGATGTTGGTCAAGGAATAACCAAAATGTGATATTCTTCATATGAAATGGAATTAAATCAAGTATGTGTATATTCTTGTGAAAAAATATTAAAATATATGAAAATGGGATTGAAATAAAATGTTGTCAAGTTATCATCATTTTGTATAATATAAATGACCTTTTTAAATTCACTTTGGTTTATGTATTTGTGTTCACTAGATTTCTCTGGACCATGTACGTTGTCAATCTCCATCATTATTTGGGTGTTGGTTGTCTCTATTATTCCTACGTTTTCACTTCCCACCTTTATTCTAATATGTGGAAATCATGATTTGAGTTTCTTTGGGTAACCATTATTTTCCCAATATTCATTTTTTAATGACATATTATAATTCATTTATTATGATGTATCTTTCAATTAATTTATCAGTTTATTATTTAACCATTAATGACATAGACGAAATTCTTGGGTGGAATTAGATTTAACGGGGGAATTGTAACAAATTGAGTTTTTATGAGTTATTTTTTTGAATAAATTAAAATTCATTGATTAATTTTATTTTACTCTATATCTAGTTATGTTTATGTTACACAAAATAGTGATATTATCTTGTAGTACATAAAATAACAATTTATATCCAACTATAATATACTATCAATATTACTATTAAAATATTATTATAATTATCATCGGGGTGTTCAAATAGTAGTCAGTAATAATATTAACTAAATTATGAAAATATGGTCAAAATATTAATATAATATTAATTCATTGGTTAAAAATTAATTAAAAATTAATTTAAGAATAATTTTATAAATAAAGGAATTACATTTCTAATAAATTATTGTTTTTCTATGCACAAATTTTTTTTATCTTAATAAATTAATCAAAACACTTTTAATTAGTTATTTTAATTATATATATATTATTCAATAAAATATTTAATATTTATCTTATTCATTTTCTATACAATAGATAATAATAAACCAAATTTTATGTATAAAAAGTTGTATTTTTCTAAAAGGTAGGTTTACCGCATTTTAATGGCACACATTTTAATAAAAATAAATCATTAAAATTTTGTAAATTATATTTGGGAAAATAAGCCCTAATTTTGAAATATTTTTATCAAATTTATATTAGGGTTGATTTTTTTATTTTTTTGATACATTTTATTTTTTGATGAATAGTGAATGATATTGTATTTTAATTGAAAAAATCCTTTTTATCTAAATAATTTATAATTGTTAATTATATTTTGAATTGGATTTTAATTATATTTAGTGAAATTATAAATATATATATTAATTAAATTTATTTAATTTTATTCAATTTTCACATTGAAATTGGATACATTAGTATTTCAAACTTTTGTATATTTCCACATTAAAAATACATTTTCTGATGGCGTCTGTGAGATGAATTTTAAATTTTTTTCGAAAACTTATGTGATTTAAATTTGAAGAAATGGATTCTATATAAATATTTATAATAATTTATAATTTATAATATGTTCATGGTAATATTTTAAAAAAATTATTATTGAAAATAATTAAAATTAATTACAACGATTTTGGGAAAAATAAGTCTAATAGGGGAGTAAACTTTAATCTTAAGGGAGAGAATGACCTAAAAACTAATCCAAACCCCATTTTGTGGAGATATTTTTATCATATCGCATCTCTGATATAAAATGGTTCATTATTTGAATAACATGATTTATACTTACCTCCCAATTGTGTTTAACTTTTTGTATTTACAAGAATACCACTCTTCTTCCACTACAAAAGGCACCACTTCGTTCAATTATTCACAACTCTCAAGACTTTTTATCATCCAAAACCTACCCAAATAAACTCAAAATTTCCCTCCCATCATCTTCTATTCCTCATTTTGGTAATAAATCCAACCATGTATAGAATTTGGTGCCTCGTAAAATAAGACACCCGAAGAAGGGGTAATGTTCATCAATGAATTTTTTTGTTTTCTTACTTCCTAAATCCCCCTTAATTATTTCTATATCATTATTATATAATAACATATTTATCATAAATATAATGATACATTTTTATGTTTTCTATAAGACTTAAAACATCGAAACATCCATCAAATGGGATATGAAATCATCGATCATGTGTACGGTGGGCTAAAACCTCACGAACCGATGTTGTTCATTCTTCCATTAAAACCTTTCAAGGATAGTAATAATGATGGATTTATAGAATATATATATGATATATATGATATTTATTATTTATTTATGCTTCTCTAATTTTTATTTAATATATACCTTTAGCGTTTCCATTTTGTGAGAAAACGATAACAACGTTTCTGTCTATGGCATACTACCACCTCACGAAATGTTGTGATTCATTAACGCTTTACATTTACAGTATTAAGGATGGGTTTAATAAAAATATGTGATATATATGAAATTAAAATTATATAGAAAATTATAATATATATATATATCATTTACCTTTCTTTCAATCAATATGCTAATAAAATGGAAATAGCGTTCATGCGTACACATGGTATACTATCTCCATGATCGGTGTATTTCATTTCCAAAATATATATTTATTTATTTTTATAAATAGATATATACATACTGATTATATATATGAGATTTATTTCATAGGTTACATTATATAAATTAGAAAATCATGATCAATCTAAAAGGAAAAAAACTCAAAACAAATATGAAACACTACTATAATGAAATTTACTTTTACCGACAGAAGTTTAGTGAAAAAAAAATATTTGTTGGTATAAATGAGTAATTCCAAAATATATAATGTTTAATTGGTATTATATTCATTTTTCAGCATTTATAGTCACCAAAAAAAAATTTTGTTATTAATTTTTTTATACCAACATATACTTTACGAACAATTAAATTTATTACTTTATCACATTAATACCGACATTTTTTACAACCAAATGAATCCATTTTAATTAATTATTATTTATAATAGGCTATTTTGAACATATAAATATGTTATTAGTTTTTTTTCCCATAAAATAATTTTAAAATAATTTTATATTAATAATATGTTAATCAACATATTATATTACTATTATAAAAAATATATCGATATTTGAATCTGTCATCATATCTACCACACCCACCCCCACGTGACAACCTCCAGGTCATCATTTCTCAACACCCATGGAGTAGTGATCCCCACCTACACATACACACTAGGTTCATCACACCCCACACCAATACAAACAGTTATCCACAACTGCTCTAACCCCATATCACTGATGTTCGATTTTGTTTCCATATTTCAGTAATAGATATGAGGTGTAAAGAGGGTCATTGAAATACTCATTTCTCATTCAATCCATCCATGTTTGGCCCTCTTATCTGGTATTTAATTCATCCCTTGAATTTTTTAGCTCCTAAAATCATGATTTAATATTGTTTTAATTGAATCAAATGTAAGATAGGGTTTTAGTGAAATTCAAAATAAACAAGAGTTCCTGTTCTTGTTTATTTTTTGGCTGACTTTGGGATGGTAATTACATACATTAATTAACTATATTCATTTATCGCATCATGTGGAAATGTGTTTTATCCCAATGTTGAGTTACATTCTTATGGATATGATTCTTCCATCGTCTATGACCCCTTCTGAAATTATGATCCCCAAGAAATTTGTTAATATTAATTCTAAAATTATTGATTTTGTTAGTAATGGGAAATATGGAAAGGAAAGAAGGATGATATCAATTAGTTTAAATGAAGGGGAAATTGTTCTTTTTCATTATTATGGAGAAACTAAAACTAATCTGGACAGCATATGTAGAACTCTCCATTATTTATTATAGAATAAATATTAAAGGAAAACCCTGTGGTGAATTTTTTAGTCCTCTCAAATGAACTATTTTTTTGTGATTGATAGAGAATAATTATATCATGAATTTGTTATCATAGAACTTTGTAATCAATCAGTTTGTTTACATAATATGATGAATCATGTGAAAATTTAAAAATTGGGTGAGATATAAATGAATTAAGATACAAGGAACATGTTGGATGTGAAAAAATGTGAAATTTATTTCATAATTACCCAATTTTAGTCTTGGCTGTTGATTGAAATCCTTTATTTTACATTTCATCAGTCAAAGATAAAAACCTAATGCTCCTCATCGTAAAAGTGATGAAAACAATATATATAATAGCTTTTATACTTATATATTCTTTTCAATGGAAAGAAAAAAAATTACACATGAAAATTACTTTTTGCTAAATGTATATGATATTGAGTACAAGTAAGGGTTCGATAAAGATAAATGGGTGCTTTATTAAAATTATGACTGTCCAAAATCCTTTTTAAATATTATTCTGGGTATGAATCCCATTCTAAATGAGCATAAAGTATTATATTATATACATCGTATCAAAACATATAATCCACATTGAAATTTTACACCATTAATTAGTAGAGATTGAATATTTAGTATATAAGTGATTCCTAGATAATTTAATTAGATAGGGATACATTCATACTTTTTTGAAAAATGTTTTTCAATTTTTAATCTTGTTACAATTCATTTATTGATTTTTCATTTATAGTGGTACAATTTTGTTCCTTTTCTTTATTAATGCATGATTCCCATTCCTGGTGATTTTAAAATGCATAATATTTATTTTGTTTCATTAATTATTGAGTGTACTATTGAATTTGATATTGAGATTCTATACATAATAGATTATTTTACAATGCATGCCTTAATAAATATGTTTCTAAGTTTGAACATGTGTGAAAATTGTCTTTGGTTTGATAATTATTATAGTTGTATTATAAATGATAATTTAATAAATATAATATAAAATATAACTAATAAAAAAATTATAACCTTTATTTATATGTAATTTATAATTAGATATTATATATTGATAATATTATTACAAACATATATATTTGTCTATGAATCCATTGCTAAAAATGTTGAACAACATATATATTATCTGTTGATATTATTATAATTGTAATAGAACTATTTTATCTATCACAATACCATTTAGCAATAGATATTTTACCAATAGTTTAGTGCAGAACAATTTTTGTTGGTAAAATGTTTTACCAATAGAAAATTTACTTTTACCAACAGATATACCCATGTTGGAAAAGGCTAATTATTTTTTAGTGCACAAAGTGGCTATTACAGGAAATGTAACATTAACATAGAATTGTTAATAAAAAGGAAATATAAAGTTATGATCAAATAATATAGTGTATGATATATTTGAATATTTATATTTCTTTTATTTATAATACACTTATATATATAATATATTAGGTATGTGTGTGTACGAAATAAGTCAATACATAAGGTGAGGATATTTCTAGTCACACCCTTATTTCTACGAAAATTATGACATATTCACCATATGTTTTTTTGTTATGAATATACATCCCTATAACATGTTATATTAAGAAATTAATTTATTTTAGGATATTAAATGTTTCAATTGATTCTACGAGAATTATGAAATATTCACCACATGTTTATTTTTTATCTATATACATCCCTATAACATGTTATATTAAGAAATGAATTTATTTTTGGATATTAAATGTTTCAATTGATTCTTTTTATTTCACAGTGATCTTGATTCTAAAGTTACTCGATTAGTAATGGATTTCTATATTACCATTATATTCCATGAGATATAATCAATGTTCACCACATATTTATTATATGTGGAGTTCATACATCCCAAATATGTAATTAAAATTTTTATATTGAGAAGTATTTCGGTTTACATATCCATTTCGTGATATCTCTTACATGAGGTTAATAGTTAAAATAATACTAATACAGTATGTGAATTTTGTCTCAGTTTTCTTTATTAGAGACATATGTTATTTTGGGAACCTATATTCTTTTATGAGGTGTATATACTTCCCCTTCAACCGGTTATGTCTTGAATCCAATTATTTTAATGTTATTTTAATATTCATGTAATGTTATTTTTTCTAGGGTATTATGATTCAATGTTTCCAAAGTGTTAAGAGTTTATTTCTATAATATCATGTTTTATCAAGATTGTTTATGATTCTTCATCCAATGATTAAATCATATGATGCATATCTAAATAATTACCATGACATTTATTATTCTTTTTTTTATTCATGATATCTTCAATAAATGGTACCATTTTTCAACACATTGGTACAAAAGTTATATTATAATATGTTTTTATGAAAATATGATGTTATATATCAATTCGGTCAAATATTCCTTTAAAAATATTCAAGATTTTTTTCAAAGATATTGGGTTTTGAAATGTTTTAGGTTTTAAAAACATTTTTTCAAAGGAGAAAGGTAAATTTCCAAAAGAAATTTTCTAAATGACATTTCAAAAAAAAATCCATCTATGATCACATTGGTTCATTTTTACCAATTTATTACTACAATTATGATCCATGAATACAATTCATACTCTATGTTCAATATAGTTTATGTTTTGATGGAATTATGTTTATTGAAACCTATTTCTCTTCTATGGGATAAACCAACAATAAATGCCTATGAAACCTGATTCTTTTCAGCAGTTATGATATAATTATTAAAAAATGTATCTCTTTTCCACTAGTTATGATATGATGAAATATTTATGATACCCATTTCCTTTAATTGGTTATGTTATAAATAAATATTATAATCTTGTGGCATATATATGTGTGTGTGTGGTTTTAATTATGTGATGGGTGGGATAAATTTCAACCTCCAATGCATTTGGTAATGAAAAATTCTATATGTTCTAAGAGGGTTCCCAAGTTGATAGACAAATAACGAAAGAAATATAGTGCATGAGATGTTATCCCAAACTTGAAAAAAAGAGGGTATACGATTTGTTAGCCATTATATAAAAACAAATGGGAATACATGTTGTTATCTGAAGCCCAAAAATAAGTGGTTACATGGGCTTCTATCCAATTCATGAAAATGATAGGTTACTAGGGTTTTTAGTTGAAGCCTAAAAATAAGAGATTACACTAGTTATTATCCCAATCCCAAAAACATTAGGGTACATGGATTGTTAGCACAAACCCGATGCATGTACACTAGTGTTCATCTAAATCCCAATATATAATGAATTTTTTTGGGGACAGCATTTACAAAATATCTTCCACAGTTATTTTTATGTCATAAATTAAATATTATATGATAATTTTATTCTCTCATGGATCGTGTTCAATTATTCCATTATGATTAATGTTTTATAAACTATAAATCATTATTTCAGGACTCATTTTTTTGATATATCACATGTTGGGTAGAAACTTGGTCAGTTATGTTCATTATCACATAACCTTATGGTTATATTATTCGTTCATATGATCGTTAATTTATATCTCTTATATTTACCCTTACTAGAAATCTGAGATCACCCTTATGTTTCCTTTCCCCAGGTTATGAAGATTGGTTTTATGTTTGGTATTTATATTTATTATACTAAGTGGGATGATATTTATTGAAAAAATTCAAGAACATTAAATATATTTGAAGATTTTGATTCTTGGGTATCCAAAGGCACTAAACTATTATGGTCTTTGGGCATGTGTTTGTGTAATGTATTGAATATTCATAAAAAATTATGTAATATCCATGTATGTTAGTCCCCAGTCTCTATGTTGTATAAAATTTTGCAATTCACACACATAATTGATTCATTGATTCTCACATAAAATGTTTGATCATTTTAAGAGATTTTGTCTCATTTTCTATTTTGTTGAGAGATATTTGTTAATATTTACATATTAACCATTATGTGGATTTAAAACTACCCCATTGATGTATTTAACATGAAAAAATATTTATTCAGGATGGTTAATGATTCAATTCTTGTATATTATTTAAATTGGATATAAATTGAACGTTACCAAATAGGTAAGAATATATTTGAAAATATCACTTTATTTTGGGAGTATTTTTTTCTTATTGAAGGAATCTTATCATTAACCCTTCATAAGAATCAATTATTTTATTAACTATATTCCTTGTATCATGAATATATTGTTTTTCTAAACTATATTCAATTTTAACATATGGTGTTTACATTGAATGTTATATGATCTACTGGGTAAATATTGATAAATACATATGTTTTACTCAATACAGATATTTGATGATAAAGTTATTTATTAATGAATTAAATTTATTTTCTGATATATGAGGAAATATTAAGATATATAGTGATAGATGGGGCTTGAAAATATATATCACCTCGATGCATTAGTAGTATCATTAGGTGAATCAGTAAGCTAGCATTAAGTGTGTTTTTATAAATAGCTTTAAATTGCCTTGTGAGAAGTCTTGATAGAAGAAGTATCATGATTCTTGAGACCATAATGACCAATAATTAATATTTTTCTCCATTAAAAATTAATTTATTATTATCTATGATATTTTTAGAATGATATTATCTCTTAATGGATTTCATTCTAAGTTATTGATTAAATGGAATCTGGTTTCAGTTATTTAACTTTAAATATTGATTATTCTTTATCTATTCTTGAGAGTCATGTTATTTAAATGGAATGCATGTTTTATTATTTACCATTCCATATTCATTACTTATTATTTAATAATGATAGTTTTTTTATTATATGTAATGAGTGTTCAGTTATTTAGCTTTCCAGATTAATTATATTGTGGTTACTCATGATAGCTTCTGCTATACAAATCAATTTCTGAGTATTTGAGCTCAAATTTATTTTGTTATTTTTTGAGGAATAGAGGATGTTTACTAAGAATTATATGAATGAATATTATATAGGTAATAATTATATTATCAAAAAATATTATTTTGTAATTTTTGTATTTAAATGTAATATAGGAATCATGTAAGAATATAGTTTAACAAGACTAATAAACTATTCGGTCCATCTGGATGTGATTCCTTGTATCTTATATTAATGTAGTAAAGTACACATTGAATTTGATTTATTATAGTTATGATCATTAAAATCATAGTGGAACTCATTCCTTTATCTTTTCATACTTTCACCTTTACAAAAAGTGTGTTTTTTTTAAAATATTTCTTCACCCATTATCATCAAAAAATACAACTGTCACAATTAAATTAATGGGTGGTAGTGCATTAAAATTCATCATAACATGGGGTTATTTTTTAAAATAAATTATTAGAATATGATACTTTTTATGATTTTACATTTTTATTGTTCATGAATTTCGTCCTTATAGAAGTAATTGTTTCCTTATAAGATTTGGTAGTGGATATTTTCATAGTTTTATATGAATATTAAACATGATTAACATCTAGATTTTTCATTATGATTTATATCTTTATAAATTGTAAATTATGTATTCTTATGGGTTTAAAGGTACTTAATGCATCATTAATTCTTCCTAAAAAGTATTTTTAAGATATTTGATCTTTATGCCTTTTATATCTATATAGGAGTTCTTAATATTTATAATTTATTCTGATATAAGTAATATTTTCATAGCAATTTACTTTAAAAAACTTTATCCCAAAACTAATTTTCAATTATTCATAAAAAATGTGATATTTTATTAAAAATATAATACATTTTATTCATTTACAGTAATGATTTTAGTAAGATGTTTATACTGTAAGAACTTATTTTATAATGTATAATCATTCTCATCAAATTCCAATTATACTTGTGATTTGTCTTCCCTCATTCCTTTGATATATGAAATTATATATGTAACATTTTAACAATGATTTTTTTTATATTAAATTTCATCTATTATTAAAAATCACAAAAAAAAACTAAATAGACTCATATTCACTATAGTTACACTCTAGATAATTAACTCTATAATATTATTCAATAAAACATTTATATACCATAAATTTTGGTAGTTTTGGATCCTCAATACGCTGATATTGTGTGGATATATTTCTTTAGATCTGAGTTTCCTCTTTCTATATTTTCTTAGAGTCATTGATGATATGAAAATATATCTAAAAATTATAATATTTCAATAAACATTATCTATAGATTAAATTCATTATCTTCCAAGGAAAATATATCAACATCTTTTTGAAATATGGACATCCTAAAAACCAATGAAATGAAATTGGTAATAAAACCGTATATATCTATATATAGGTATCTTATCCTTTAATACCAATTGAAAGACTAAGGGGGTTTCTTAGTAACCCTAAATAGGGGGTTAATCTGGGGATGCAATATTTTTCTGATTAACCATAACATAAATTAAAATCTCTTATAATTTGATCAAAAAACTGCCATAACTAATTTTCCCTAATGTTATTATGATATTGTGAAGTAAATAGTAATGATTGAGTTTTATAAGATTATTATTCAATTTAAAAACATACTCGCTATCTTGAAAACCCTCTAAATTGATAGATTAATACTCTAATAATTTTCTTTAACAATTAGAATATATTGTGGGATGTTACTATCTAATCCCACAGTGTTCATCAAAGACACTAAGACACCCAACATTAAAATGTCTCCCAAATTCATATTTTATTTAATTATGATAGTTTATATTCCCTAAATAATATTTAATAGGTGTAAGAACCCGGATCTTCGTTTCAGGTATGTTTTTCCTTTTCTGGTCGTTTTTTGAGAAAAAGAGGAAAATCTGAAAATTTTCAAAACACACATCATGTACTTTATAAGTACACGTAGTTTACTTTGATGCAGTGCCAGGTTGTGTGCTGGTTGTGTCTGGGCCACACACATGGTGTGTAGGTGCGGTGTGGAGGCTGCTTAAAATAGAGTACGGAAAGGCCAAGTACACGTCGTTTACCCTAGAAGCACACGTTGTGTAGTATCTTTTTTTCATTAAACGGGCTGGGGTCGCGTCTTATCGATGAAAACACCTTCTTCTCCAGGTTCCTCGATCGAGAGTGACCCATACGGATGCGAACATCCTCCGAGCCCCCGAGCCTCCGTCTATTCACTGAATCGACCGCTGTCGATTGCATTGGAACCGCAGCGGTGAGCTCTTCCTTCTTCTTGAGTTTCATTCCATGATTCTCCCTATTTCTCAAGATATCGTGGGTTGAACGTTTTATGTGTTTTCATAGATCTACAACGTTATAAGGAGAATCAAGCCTCATGGTTCAACTATATTGATCTACTAGCATCAAGGGAGGTGTTTTGTGCCTTACCTTTTGAAGTATTTGAGTTTTATGTGCAAATTCCACCAATACCCATGAACGGGGTATTGCATGTTTACCTTTTTGACCCTATTGTTTTCCTGCCTTGATTTTATGCTTGTGTAGAGGTAATTTGATCATAGTTGTGGATAATTTTTATTCTTGGATGTTTTTCCCATGCCTTGTTCTTGTTATGACATTTGGGTCTTGTTAGCCTTGGGTCGTTATACATATTTTCTAGACCTTGTGACTGTAGGATGGAATGATATTCTTGACCTGCTTGTTTTGTTGTAGACTGGTTAGCCAAGTATATCTGTAGGTGTACTTGGGCCTTATAGCATTATTATGCACTAACTTGCATAGGACCGTGAGAACCTGGTGCTATAGACTATAAGGGATAGACTGAGTGAGCTTCCCAGAGAGTCTTGGATATTATAGACTACAGAAGGGTAGATTGAGTGAGCTTCCTTGGAGAGTCTTGGATGTTATAGACTACAGGGGATAGACTGAGTGAGCTTCCCAGAGAGTCTTGGATATTATAGACTACAAGAGGGTAGACCAATTGAGCTTCCTCAGAGAGTCTTTACCTTGTTTGAATTTCTTTAAAACCTTTCCAGGCTAGAGAAGGAATTGACTGAGTGAGCTTCCTTAGAGAGTCTGTGATAGACCTGAGACTATAGGAGGAATTGACTGAACGAGCTTCCTCAGATAGTTTCTAGACCTTGGGGATATAATAGGGTTATACCACATGATCTTCCTCATACATTCCCTGACTACCCTAGACTATAAGGGGAATTGACCGAGCGAGCTTCCCCAGAGAGTCTTATATTTTTGTATGACCAAACCAGAGGGGTTAGGCTGAGTTCACTGCCCAGAGGGTTGTTGGTACTTCTTGGATAGAAATAGAGGGGTTGTCTATGAGTTCTTTCTATAGGGGTTCATGTTGTGTTTAGCTGCTTGCTTCACTACTGCTTATTATCCTGTGGATTGATTATTATTGTATATCATTCTGTTACTGCTTACTTTTACTGCCTGCTGTTTAATGTTATTTTTTACTTCTTACTGTACTATTAACTGCCATATGCTCAATGACTGTTAGGCACAGATCTTTGGGTGGTTGCCTACTAGAATTTAGTCTCACACCCTATTTGGGCCATGCTTTTGGGCCCAAGAAGACTATGTTGTTGTAGGTATAGAAAAGGGAAAGCTCCCTTAGACTTCGAGTACTTGATTTCTTTGGAGCGGGAGAGCATGGGACCAAGATGAGGCTTGTGATGCTGAGGAGTTGCATATCTGTTTACTTTTCTTTGTACTTTGGTTTAGTATTGTATTCATCATTTTGACTTGTTTGGCTTCTTTCCTAGACATATATATCATGCATCATTTCCTATATACATGTGTGCTCCAGCTGTTTGTTGTTTTTGTCTTCTGTTGTTTATTGTTCTTGGATATTTACTACTTCCACTATTTGTCTTCTTTGTTTACTTCCACTGTATACTATTCTAATGAGGGAATAGTTTCCCCACTATCACACTCAAGTCCCTCACTGCTTGTCGGTAGCCTCTGGCGTTTTGGGGAAATGCACTTGAGGCCATGTGACCAACCGGGTACGGGGCGCCTCTAGGTGGCTTCCGGAACCGGGACGTTACAAAGTGGTATCAGAAGAATTATTTTCTCTTGATTTACTGTTTGGAGCCTTTAGCCAGTGATAGGACGGATTCAGTACTTGGTAATAATCTGTGCCTGGAAGTAGCTAACTCATGTACAGGGAAAAGACAATCTACCTCGTTTTTGCAGTTTTCTAGTTTTTAGATTTACGGTTGATACGATTTCACCTTGAGTGACTCACATGATTTGTGTTGTTATTTTTGTTGTTATTGCGGTTCTATTTCTATCGCAACCCGATGAGATGAGGGTATGTCATCTCATGCATCATATAGGCACTTGTTAGAAATCACATTTCATGCATTCTTTCCATGCCATCTAGGGTGAATTAGAAATTTCATGTTGTTGTGATAGACATTGTGTATATTATGCATGCTGTTGTGATAGATACTATGATAGAATCCATGCAGTTTGATAGAGAAATTGTTGCTATTGTACCATTACTTAAATGAACACCAACTTTTGATTCTTGAGGTGTTATGTACCCTCATGAATCATATTTTGGTGGATCATTGACTTGTTTCCCTTGTATTTGATATGTATGAGATTCCAAGATTTGATTCGCAGGGAGTATGGGCCCTCACGGATCAGAATTTGGAACCTCTATGCTTTTTTTCAGTGTTTTCTGGGTTACGGTGCAGTTTCTGAGCTGGTGCCCGGAAAAACCCAGAATACACAGCATGTACTTGACTACACATCGTGTAGTGTTAAACCGTGTCACTGACTGTGTGAGCAGAAACACGGGGTGGTGAAAAAGTTTTTAGGAACACTCCATGTACAGTAGTTACACGCCGTGTAGTAGTGAGTCATGTACCCGGCCGTGTCACTAACAACACGGGTTGGGGAATCTTGTGTAGTACATGCTGTGTTTTGTATAAACACACCGTTTAGCTTTAATCTAGGTACCCGGCTGTGTCACGAATAACACAGGATGGTTTTATCTCTTCTATACACACCGTGTTTGTTCGGAACATGTCGTGTAAGGGTTAGCTGTGTAGTCGGCCGTGTAACTAACAACACGGTTGACGAAACCTTGTTTAGTACATGTCGTGTCCTTATTGAACACTCCGTGTAGTCTAGGGTTAAGAGGACCATGTGGGATAGCCGGGTAAGGAGACTCGTGAAGGGAATGGAGGTCCAGTACACGCCGTGTGTGGTGACAACACGCCGTGTAGTCTGGGGTGTTACATGACCAGCCATGGAACAAGTACATGCCCATGTGTCTGGATTAAGAGGGCATGCTGTGTAGTCGTGTTTTGTAGAACTTGATTTTTCTTTCCTCCTGTTCCAGTTTTGTACTCTTTTGTTCTCTGTCCTTGATAATCCTGATCTAAGGTGTGCTTTTGATCTTTCAGAGCTATGCCTCTGAGTTTTCCTCTGGTTCTACGTCAGCTACCAGACGGTGATCAGACACTGGATATGGACGATCAGGGATCTCATGTAGATCCTCTTGCATATCCTCCTGCTATTCCAGCCTTGGGACTAGTAGTTATACATGTTGCAGGCGCTGATGCGCAGTTCAGGGAGGAATTCCTGAAGATGATTCAGACCTTTTAGGGTACACCGCCTCCTGCCCCGTCGATGGCTAAGTTGACAGGGGTTTTCCAGCAGCATCATCCTCCTACTTTCTCAGGGGATGGAGGACCTCAGGCCGCAGAGTCGTGGTTAGAGGCCACGCTGATGATCTTTGAGCACCTGTAGATACCTCTAGAGAAAAGGGAAAATCTTTCTACTTATATGCTCTGATACGTCGTCAAGAGGTGGTGGGTGGTGATCTCATAGTTAGGTCGCCAGCAGAGTATGACTTAGGATGAGTTTCGGCACATCTTCTACGATTACTTCTACTCGTAGACCTTGAGGCCCAATCGAGCCCGGGAGTTTATGAGTCTCAAGCAGGATAATCTTTCTGTTATGGAGTACTCATCTCGTTTTACCGAGCTTTAGCGCTTCACGCTGATTCCAGCAGGTGGTGAGTTGTTCTTTGCTAGGAAGTTTGAGGACGGTCTCAGGCAGGAGATCCATTCCCAGGTGAATATCTTCAGTTTGACTTTGATATCATATATCATCAACCAGGAGCTGATTACTGAGCACAATCTGAGAGATTCTGGAGCAGTGAGCCTGGGCGGTTCGACATACAGAGTCAGTGTTCCTCCTACTAATAGCAGGAAGCGCCGCAGGGAGTCTTCTCCAGGAGATAAAGGTAGGCGGAATGTATCTTCAGGCATCCAGGTAGTATGCTACCAGTGCAGTAGGAGTGGGAATACTAGGACTCAGTGTCAGAGAGACTCGATGGAGTTCCGACCTTGCGGCAAGATGGGCCATCTTTAGTGTTTTTGTCAGATCTTCTCACCTACAGCTGGGGGTAGGGGTTCTTCTATGACCCCGCGTATAGGAGATGTATCACTGGTTTCTCACTAGTCTGTGAACTGGAGTTCTTACGTCCGTTCAGGCCGAGGTGGAGGTCACGTCCATGGTGGTCAGTCACCAGGTTACCAGCGACAGTAGAGTGGATCAGCTTAGAGTGATCAGCCAGGGGTGCAGAGCCGCGGTACAGGCCAGACTTTCACCATGGAGAAGACCTATCAGGAGCAGGATCTCGGCCCTTCCACAGTTCAAGGTACAATCTTATTAGCCTCATTTTTATCTTCTTCCTTTTTCGATACTGGTGCTTCACATAGCTTTATCTTTGTTGTTGTTGTGGAGAGCCTTGGGCTCTGTATCTTCTCTTATGCCAACATGTTGACTCTTGATACACCATTTGGAATGAGGACTTCTAGCACACGTCAGTGCAGATAGTTCCCTCTTGAGGTTGCAGGGTGTCACTTCTTATGGGACCTCTATGTCCTAGAGATGACAGGCTATTATGTCATTCTCGGTATGGACTGGTTAGTTCCTTTCCAGGAATTCGTCGATTGCTATCGCCATAGGGTGAGTTTTGTATCACTAGAGGGAGGATCATTTCTTCATAGAGGTGAGTGGGATGTCCAGGCGGTTAGAGCTGGACCAGAGTATCATGGTCTAGGAGGAGTTACAGCCCATATTTCCAGTATTTATCTGTATGACCATGGGACTTCACAGTTAGACTTTCCTCTAGTGGTGGATCGTTTCAGAGATGTCTTTCCAGAGGACTTTTCAGTTTTGCCTCTGGAGCGTGAGGTAGACTTCTCGATTGATCTCATGCAAGGGGCAGCACCAGTATCCATTCCTCATTATAGGATGGCTACACCTGAGTTGCAGGATCTCAAGAAGCAGTTGGAGGAGTTACAGGAAAAGGGTTTCATCTGACCCAGTACTTCTCCTTGGGGTTTTCCTATCCTATTTGCGAAGAAGGAAGACGGATCCCTTAGGATTTGCGTGGATTATTATAAGCTAAACCAGTTGACGGTCAAGAATCGGTATCCCTTACCGAGGATCGATGACCTCTTTGACCAGTTTCGAGGAGCCTGAGTGTTCTCGAAGATCGATTTGAGGTCCATATATCATTAGTTGCATGTTAGACCATCAGATATACCTCTTATAGCCTTCATGAGTAGGTATGGTCTATACGAGTATAAGTTCATGCCATTCGGTCTCACAAATGCGCCAATAGTTTTTATGGAACTAATGAACCGAGTATTCCATCCATACTTGGACTCTTTCGTGGTGGTTTTCATGGATGATATATTGGTGTACTCTCACACTCGACGTGACCATGCTACCCATCTTGATATCATTCTGAGCACCCTGAGAGAGCATCAATTATATGTTATGCTCTCAAAATTCCACTTTTGGATGGATCAGATTCACTTCTTGGGTCACATTATCTCAGAGACAGGAGTATCAGTAGAACTAGAGAAAGTGAGAGATGTAGTTTCCTGGGAGAATCCTAAGAATTTCTTTGATTTGAGGAGTTTTCTAGGGCTTCCTGGATACTAAAGGCGTTTCATATAGGACTTTTCATGCCTTGTAGCACCACTGATAGGTCTGACCAAGAAGGGTGCGAAGTTCATATGGTCAGATTCCTGTGAGTCAGCCTTTCAGGAGTTGAAAGGGAGGTTGACGTCAGCGTCGATACTAGTCTTTCCAGATCTAGGCAAGATCTATACATTCTATTGTGATGCTTCAGGTGGCGGATTAGGATCTATGCTTATGCAGGGAGATGGAGTCGTTGCATACGGGTCTCGGCAGTTAAGACCAAACGATAGGAACTACCGACGCACGATCTGGAGTTTGCAGCTGTTGTTCATGCCTTACACTGTTGGAGACATTACCTTTTGGGAGAGCACATTGTGATTTTCACCGATCACAAGAGTCTCAAGTACATATTCACTCAGCGTGATCTGAATCTGAGACAGTGCAGGTGGGTCGAGTATCTCCAGTCCTTCGACTTTGATCTTGCCTATACGCAGGAAAGGGAAATGCAGTGGCTGATGCGTTGAGAAGGAGAACTCAGATTCAGGTAGTTTAGGAGGCCAGTAGTAAGTGGAAGCTTATGGATCTATTCTCTGAGATGCATTTGGAGGTTCACGACAAACAAGGGAAGACTTTTCTATCTTTTGTAGTTGTTACCTCTACCCTTCTTGATCGGGTGTGGATGAGACAGCTATTAGACTCAGAAGTCCTAGTCCTGTGGGAGAGTGTGTTAGGAGAGGACCCTCTTCCTGGATGGACAGTGGGCGAGGATGAGATCTTTCATTTCCAGGGACACGTATGGGTTCTAGTAGACATACGTGAGGAACTGATGCGGGATTTTTATTCTTCAGTTTGGGAAGTTCATCATGGCGTCACCATGATGTATCGTGATCTACACTGCCAGTACTCGTGGCCAGGTATGAAGAAGGATTTTTCTGGGTTCTTCATGATATTTTCTACTTTTCAGCAGGTGAAATCGGAGAATTAGTGACCTGCAGGACTTTTACAGCAGTTACCCATTCCTGAGTGGAAGTGGAATGATGTCACGATGGACTTTGTGACCGGGTTACCGAGGTAACCTCGAGGGAGTGATGTTGTTTGGGTTGTCATCGACAGGCTTATGAAGGTTTCTCACTTCTTGTCGATCAAGGATAATTTCAGCGTTGATGAGCTCGGGAGGTTGTACATCTGAGAGATTGTACGTCTGCATGGAGTTCCACACTCAATTGTTTCGGACAGGGATGCGTGTTTTACTTCTTGGTTCTGTCAAGGTCTTTAGAAGGATTTGGGTACAAAGGTACTTTTGAGTACAGCATACCATCCCCAGATAGATGGTCAGTCCGGGCGTATGATCCAGGTGCTTGAGGATATTCTCCGAGCTTGCATTCTAGACTTCGGAGGTTCTTGGAAGAAGCATATCCCTCTTGTGGAGTTTTCTTATAACAACAGTTTTCAGGTGACTATTCAGATGGCACCTTACGAGGTATTATACGGTAGGCCATTTTGATCACCTTTGTGTTGGCTGGAGGCAGGAGAGGAAGCTTTGCTGGGACCTCGTCTTGTTCATGAGACCTCATAGCAAATAGAGTTGATTTGGAAGAGTATGGCTACAGCACAGTCTCGACAGAAGTCTTATGTTGATCAGTGGAGACGACCTCTGGAGTTTGAGGTCGGGGATCAGGTTTTTCTGCGTGTCGCACCGAGGTTGGGACACAAGAGGATTCAGAGATAGGGTAAGCTTTTACCATGGTAAGTTGGGCCATTTGAGGTGTTAGAGAGAGTTGGGTCGGTTGCCTATCGGTTGCAGTTACCTCAGAGGTATCGGGCTATGCACGACGTCTTCCACGTCTATCAGCTCCAACGATACTTTTCAAACCCATCTCATGTATTTCAGCCCGAGGAGGTTGAGATCGAAGCGGATGCATCGTTCGAGGAGAATCCTATCTGGATTATCGATCGCAATACAAAGGTTCTCTGTGGCTGGTCTATTCCTCTGGTGCGGGTGCTATGGCAGCACGAGCGAGTACAGAATGAGACTTGGGAGAGGGAGGCTGATGTACTATCGTAGTGTCCAAAGATATTCAGGGTTTCTTCTTCTATGCCTCGCTAGGGAAATTCGGGGAAAAATTTCTTTAAGGGGGGAAGTTTTTAAGAACTCAGATCTTCATTTCAGGTATTTTTTTCCTTTTCTGGTCATTTTTGAGAAAAAGAAAAAAAATTGGAAATTTTCAAAATACACGTTGTGTACTTTATAAGTACATGCCGTGTACTTTGATGCAGCGCCAGGCCGTGTGTTGGCCGTGTCCAGGCCACACACATGTTGTGTAGGGGCGATGTGGAGGCCACTTAAAGCGGAGTACGGAAAGGCTAATTACATGTTGTGTACCCCATAAGTACACACCATGTAGTTTCCTTTTTTTCATTAAACAGACCGGGGTCTCGCCTTATCAACGAAAATACCTTCCTCTCCAAGTTCCTCGGCCGAGAGCGACCCGTACGGCCATGAACATCCTCCGAGCCCCCAAGACTCCGTCTGTTTTCTGAATCGACCTCCTTCAATTGCGTTGGAACCGCAGCGGTGAGCTCTTCCTTCTTCTTGAGTTTCATTTCATGATTCTATCTCTTTCTCAAGATATCATGGGTTGAACATTTTGTGCGTTTTTGTAGATCTATGTCGTTCTAAGGAGAATCAAGCCTCATTGTTCAAGTATATTGATCTCCTAGCATCAAGGTAGGTGGTTTGTTCCTTACCTTTCGAAGTCTTTGAGTTTTATGTGAAAATTCCATGAATACCCGTGAAGGGGGTATTGTGTGTTTACCTTTTTGACCCTATTGTTTTCCTGACTTTCTTGTATGCTTGTGTAGAGGTAATTTGATCATATTTGTGGATAATTGCTATGATTGGATGTTTTTCCCATGCCTTTTTCTTGTTACGACCTTTGGGTCTTGTTAGCCTTTAGTCGTTATACCTTTTTTCCATACCTTGTGATTGTAGGATGGAATGATATTCTTGAACTGCTTGTTTTGTTGTAGACTGGTTAGCCAAGTAGCTCCGTAGGTGTACTTGGTCCTTATAGCATTATTATGCACTGATTGGCACAGGACCATGAGAACCTGGTGTTATAGATTATAAAGGATAGACTGAGTGAGCTTCCCAGAGAGTCTTGGATATTATAGACTACAGGAGGGTTGACTGAGTGAGCTTCCTCAGAGAGTCTTGGATGTTATAGACTATAGGGGATAGACTGAGTGAGCTTCCCAGAGAGTCTTGGATATTATAGACTATAGGAGGGTAGACCGAGTGAGCTTCCTTAGAGAGTCTTTAACTTGTTTGAATTTCTTTAAAAACTTTCCACGCTAGAGAAGGAATTGACTGAGTGAGATTCCTTAGAGAGTCCGTGATAGACCTGAGACTATAGGAGGAATTGACCGAGCAAGCTTCCTCAGAGAGTTTCTAGACCTTGAAGCTATAAGAGGGTTAGACCACGTGATCTTCCTCGGAGCATCCCTGACTACCCAAGACTATAAGGGGAATTGACCAAGTGAGCTTCCCCATAGAGTCTTATATTTGTGTATGACCAAACCAGATGGGTTAGGCTGAGTGCACTGCCCAAAGGGTTGTTGGTACTTCATGGATAGGACTAGAGGGGTTGGCTGCGAGTTCTTTCCATAGGGGTTCCTGTTGTGTTTAGTTGCTTAATTCACTGCTGCTTGTTGTCTTGTGGATTGATTACTATTGTATATCATCCTATTACTGCTTACTGTTACTGCATGATGTTTACTGTTACTGTTTACTTCTTACTGTACTATTACCTACCATATTCTCATTGACTGTTAGGCACAGATCTTCAGGTGGTTACCTACTGGGATTTAGTCTCACAGTCTATTTGGGCCATTCTTTTGGACCCAAACGGACTATTTTGTTGTAGTTATAGACAAGGGTAAGCACCCTTTGACTTCAGGTACTTGATTTCTTTGGAGCAGGAGAGCATGGGACCAAGCTGAGGCTTGCAATGCTGGGGAGTTGCTTATCTGTTTAATTTTATTTGTAATTTGGTTTAGTATTTTATTCAGAATTGTGACTTGTTTGGCTGCTTTCCTAGAAATATATATCATGCATCATTTCCTATATGCATGTGTTCTCCATCTGTTTATTGTTTTAGTCTTCTTCTATTTATTGTTCTTGGATATTTACTGCTTCCACTATTTTTCTACTTTGTTTACTTCCACTGTGTACTCTGCTAATGAAGGCATAGTTTCCCCACTATCACACCCAAGGCCCTCACTATTAGTCGGCAGCCTCTGGCATTTGGGGAAATGCGCTTGAGGCCATGTGACCAACCGGGTATGGGGCGCCTCTAGGTGGCTTCTGGAACCGGTACGTTACAATAGGTATTCAGATTCAACTAATTATTCTACTATAGTGCTTGAATGTCGACATAGTTAGACTCCCAGTAAGAGTAATTCTTGATATCTCACATTCCGTAGAACCTAATGTTTAGGTCTTCTCAACATTTATCAGAACTTTTTGTGATGGTCTTCTCAATGTTAATTGAATATTTATGTTTGTATCTCCTCAATATTCCTAGTAATTAGATTCTATGTTCTTATTAACATTACTTTATCAGACTAAATCATTCGTCAATGTACATTATTTGTATATTCCCCTCTCTAATATTTTTTTATCATTAGATACATTCTCTAAATGATGTTTTTTTTTGTTTTATAGTCATAAATTTCTTTGAAATGTAACTAATTAACGTGGAATCCAAATTTTTGTTTTCCACTAAACATTTCATTCATTTTACCACCTTTAAATCATCCAAATTAAAATGGTTCAATTTTCCATATCAATGTTTTAATAAATTTTATCATAAAAAACTCTTCTAATATTCATCAAATCTCAACATGGTTTTTGGATATTGAATGTACATATTAGAATCATTAAAATGTTTCACATTATAATTTTTTGGATGTTATATTCAAACCTCATTTTGGTATACATAATTTCTATATTAACTTATAAATTAAACATTGCAGAACTAGTCATTATAACTCGAACTATATAAGTCTCAACATTATTACACAAACATAATATATCACAACCTTATAAATCATGCATTATACAACTCTTCTTTATAAATAAATCTATGTATAGATAAACTCTATTACACTATATTTGTACAACTCGACTTTATAATTTGAAATTATTACAACTCAATATTTTATAGCATTGATACAAGATTCCTGAACTTTTCTTGGTGATATTTTTTAATCTTCGGTAAAAATTCCCCATCCAGTATGATCGCATTACACTACCTGGTAAACTTAATATACACAAAAATATATTCATATAATAAACAAATATATCTTATAACCTTAATTATTTTGAAACATTTACACATATTTCACCATCTGATTATTTTTTACATTTTTCTCTCTCTGAGACTATTATAGACATTCTTTGTCTAGAAGCATTAGAAAAATTCACTATCCAAAAAATGTTGAATAAAATATTATTGATCAATGAAAAATATTAATAATCATAATGTTATAAATATTTATAGCCATAAAATTTTAATCATACTACTATAATAAACATCATTGGAAACTATATATGAAACACCATAGGAAACTCCACAAGAAATTTATTCAACTAACTCATTTAATTTTCCAAAATCTATTGAAAAAAGGATAATCCTATTATTATCATCATCTTATAGATATTAAATTCTATATGTGGTGTAAAATATATATTCATAGGTTATAAAATAAGTTTGAGATACATCTCAGGTTTTCTATGAATTATATGAATTAATGTATTGCATTGCATATTTGAGATCTATTAATTTTGTAAATTAATAGTAAAAAAGGGAAATAAGTTATTATATAGTGTTTTTTGGATAAAATTTATCATTTATATAGCTACTTAAATATCATATTTTAGTTGAGGTATAATTTATTAGAACCAATGATAAGTAATTTTGGGCGAGGAGGCCCTGCAAAAATACAATATCTTTCCGCATTTCATATTTTGACAGTGATTAAATAAAAAAATATGGATAAAAGATTGAGGAACAATTATTTATTTATCATAAATAAATAAAAATATATTATTATACATATATCAATGTTTATGGAAAGAATATTGTTTTAAGAGATGATATAGGTGTTGATTTTATTGGTAAATAATTTAAGTTTATTCATTTAAACGTATTTTTAAAAACCTATATTAGAACACTAATTTAAAATATCCTAAGAGAAATATAATCATAATGTGGATCATTATTTTTATAGGATTTATTGGGAGGTATAATCCATGAGGACAATAATTGATGACGTAATGAATTATTTTCATTTTATATCAAATTGATGGTTTATAGAGTTGAAGGTTATATGTAATATTATACGTCTATCTTGGACTCATGTTCTATATACTAAGAAATTTTTATATATAGTTAGAGTGATAGATGATGTTTTTTAAATAAATATTCCTTTTTTAGAGTTTCAAAATTCATGGAATTAACTTGTGATATTCAAAAAAGCTTAAGGAGAGAATGTTAGAACCTAAGTTATTCAATAGTAGAATGTTTGAATCTTTTTTGACTGCATGTGGTGAATGATGTAAGGATATTCCAAAGTGGTTTTATTTTGAAAATGGTCTTATTTAATGAAATATATTTATGGTTAATATTTTGACATATTTAGATAATTGTTATGGTGTTTTGGAGAACAATATGTAAATGAATAAAAAATAATGTAGAAATAATAATGATCACAATATTATTATTTTTATTGTATTTCATAGGTTAAAGAAATTAATATTACACATTTATTCTTTTATACTAAATGATTATTATTATTAATGGGTGAAATATTATTATATCATTATATACTATGGTAGAAGGGTAAGACATCAATTGGAATCCATAATGTGGAAGGTGTTGGGGATATTGATTGTGACCGATGAACCATTTCACAATAATATTCATTGATTTGGGTCCTTTTCAATCATGATGTAACGTGGTCTCCTGATAAGTGTATTAGGAATATATAAATTCTATATTATATTATATTTTTTCAAAATAGAATCTATGCTTCTATCTGTTATCATAATTTAATAAACATTGGAAGATAATGAAATAATTAATTTCATTATTCTATAAAGAACTAATACATAAAATATATCATATTGTTGATCCCATAATTTTAAGAGTTTCAATTGAATATCCTTTTATTATTTTCATTTATATAGAGTAATGGTTGACTATTACACCCTAATAGTGCCCATTTAACCATGATTTCCTTGATATTTGGAAATTATTGAAATGAATAATTATCAAGTATGGGAAGATTGGATTAATTAACCATTGATTTAATTAAACACTAAAAAATATTTTAGAAGAATAATAAAATAGTGTGAAGTGTAATTTTAAGGGATAAATTTTTATGGAAAATATTAAAATAATTGAATAATGATAAATTAATGAATGGGGATACATAACATGTTATATATAACTATTTGATATTAAGAAAACATAAGAGAGTTATTTCAAATAGCTAGTATGTATATTGGTGATTGAAGATTTATATTTATGTTGAAGAAAAAATCCCATGATGGTTTTGTTTTTTATTAGTGTTCCTCATATTCATTTTGAGTGACCTGTATGACATTTTTATTTATGAATCTATTTGGATGCAGTCACTAGAGGGGTTTAAATTGGAACTGATCCCTATAATTTATTGTGATATTATCCAAAATATTATAATCACAAAGGTGAATTTGTGTTTTTTTTTGCATTGATACATCATCAGTTTATGCTCCTTAGATGTTTGCAATTTTGGGTGAACGAAATAAAATTATTTTGTAATTGTACTAGTTTATTCATAATTTCATAATTGAAATAATTAGTTTGAATTAACATGTTTTTGGATTAGTAATAATATAATAATATTATTTATAGAAATAAATAATGTTGAATAACATAATCCATCCCCTAACCTAGGGATTTTGGTTCCTTTTTTTAAAAAAAACAAAATATCAAGTTATATTATAATAATTGGACTCCCAAATAAATAAAAATATCATTAGTATTTTAATAGACTAAATGATATCACCTAGGTATTACACACACTCTTTATATATCTAGGGATTGATCCCAAAAATCATTATTATATACACTCACCATGAGTGATTTATTTTTTTATGATCCTGTTAGTAGTATATATATATAACATAATACATCATTATAAGGTTAATAATATTTGGTGATGACTACAAAAACCATTAAAATGTACCAAATTTTATAATTGTTATTCAATAAAAATATTTATGAGACTTAGGTTTTTACATTAACTAGATGATAAAATATTTTTCCATTAACTCTATAATTATATTAAAATATTACGATTACATATTCTTGGGAGTAATTTTTAATCATTCCAATGAATTGATATTTTTATCACTTGATCAAGGAGTGTTGAATTTGAAGATCATCTTAATTTTTAACCCAACATTGATTGTACCCTTTGGGGGTAATTTTTTATAGGTAAATTTCTTAAACAAGATCAAGAATGAAATATAATTGGATAAAATTCAATTAATATTAATGGAAGTAATCCTTATAATAATAAATTAATATTCATTTATGATTGTATAATGTTTATTTTGGGCCATTAATTTTAGAATACAATTAGGAGTAATTAAAATGATATGAAATATAGTTTAATTTTTTTAACTCACTCATAGGGATCCAATCATGTTCTTTTAAAATTTTATAGAAATATGAGACAATTTTAAGATCAATGGTTATTCTAATGATGTTATCAAACTATGATATTTCCATTTTTTATTGTGAGGTTACAATAAAGAGTGAATGTGGGGACTTTATCTTAGACATATTAATAATTAGGATACATTGGATAAATATTTTATTGATAAGTACCCCTATATATTAACTATGATATAATTTTAAAATTAAATTTTTATCTTTCTCTAGTAAGTATATAGAAAAATATATAGTTTATGGATCAACATAAAACAATTTCTCATAAGATTATAATATTATTGATTTTCGATCTCATCCAAACTGTAATCATTTTATTGTTAAATTACAACCTATAGTAGATTAATCAATGATACATTATTAGATAAAAATACAATGAAGAACATATTAAAAGTTAAAAATTATTTTTATGACATATTAAGTGATATATCAATGTTTTAATTAAAGTAAACAATTCATGTTTATACAATACATTAATTTCATTACACTTACAATATTTAGGATTAGATCATATAATTATGACTGAAATTTTAGACACTCTAATTAAGAAAAAAAAATTATAACTATTTCTATTTTGCTGGTCCCATTGGTTTTTTACACATCTATATATTTATTTTATATATTTTGAACTATATTTATGGGTTTTTCTGCCACATACTATTAAATTTTTGGGGATATAAAAAATGGTTGATTCATAAATTATTGAATATAATATAAAAATTCAATCACTATTGTAATTTAATGAACCCTAATTGGGTAAAGAACACAAGAATTTCATGAAAAAACTCTAAATGGAATAATTAGCAAGACTGATGATTTATGTTAACACTAATATTGAATACTAGATATATAAAAAATAATAATGATAGTTTCCTTCTTCTATTTGATAAATCTAGTTTAACAATAGTACTAGTGAAGCTAAGGTGGGTCTTTAAATTTACTATAGGAACCACAATTTTTTTTCTTCTCAAGATCATATAACTAACAATGTTATTATTTTAGTAAAAATAAATAGAAAAAAATTAATAATTAATAATGTCATCTAAAAAATCATATGGAATATATTTTTGAGATGTAACTCATATGGTGTGGTTAGAATTTGTCGAATATACCTGAATCGCCCTGCAATGTATTCTTGGTTCACCTATAACACAAAGTCAATGTTTGTTAATTATAGGATAGATCTATGAAATATAAACAAAGAACCCATAAATATGTTTTGGTTAAAGTGTATAAATCCATCTTCTTGGACGATTTCCTTATTTGTGAAATATAAGATAGAGCTGAGATAATACTAATACTATGATGGACATTCATTAAGATTGAGAAGTTTTAACAATCCTTCATTAAAGGATCCTCGTTTATAGGTCAGAAGAAGAAAATGAAATAAAATATCCTATGGGTTTAAAAAAATATTTATTCCTTTATCAATTTCATCAATAAATGTTTTAGTATCATAATGATATATTTTCTTTGTGGAGAAAATGTTGTCTCCTCCCATGTTAAAAAAATTATATAATGAAAAAAATGAATATTTTTTAACCAAAAATCAAAATGCCATGTATATTTAAATGTTATAAATAGAGCTCAAATAAGTGAATAAAAGAAAAAAACAGACACCAGGTTTATGGAATCTAGTGGACATTTATTCACCACTATGTAATATAATTTTATACTAACAATTTTAGGAAATAGAGGAAGTCTACTCAAATAATTGGTTGAGGGGGTATATTTTTACTCAATTGATTTTCTACATATTCAAACCACCTAATCTATATTTAAATACTCCTCCCATAAACATAAGGAATATTATTTGACATGGTAATTTTACATTATTTATAATAATAAATAATGAATTAGTTGAAGAATAAAAATTGTGTTGATATTACTTCTTGAGGATGAAATGCATGCGATTGGATAGAATACAACTAAAATTTTATGATATGTGAAATATTGTATTCATAAAAGTTATTTAAAATAGGATGGATGAAAATTCAGGAAAAAAAATGTGTTTATTAACCTTGTTTTTTCCAAATATATTGAAATTTTGAGTTTTAAATATCCTCATTATAGTTACAAATTTCGAAAATTCATATAGATCATGTGTTATCTCACTACAAATGGTACCAATGATGGTTAAAATTATGATACTTTGACAAATGAAAATGATTTTTTTTTCAAATATAATATTGTAAATATAGAGGATATGGATCCACTTCTAGAAGCAAAATGATGCAACAATGAAGGGTGACATTAATATACCTTTTATTTATCATATTATTAAGAGTTTGAAAATTCATTAAAACTATTTTTATGATAAGTATATTATAAATAAAATAATACTGATTTCCTACCCAAATATAAATAAAAAGTTATATTTAATATTCATTATTATATATTCTCATTTTTCTAAATATATTTTGTGTCTATTAATTTATGGAACTGGAATAGGATTCCACTAAACTGGCCCCCAAATTCGCTCTCAACTAGGCCTGCAGTTCATTCTTAATCCCTACAGGAAATCAAATAGAGCTTAAAAATACTTAAACACACATTGTTAATTATTTCACTATCATATAATGATATAAATAATTATTAGAGATAAATAAATAATTGGTCCACATAATGAATAATAATAAAACATTGAAGAGATTCATAAACCTAAATCCATTAATAAATAAAAAATAGAGGAAATGGTTATTGTAAAACAAATGAATATGATACATATAACCATCGTTGACAATATATTTATCAAATAAAATAAATAAACCAACACCAGAAAATCTCCAAACCTGAAGCCATCCCAAATGAGACCCATAGTTTCTCACCTGCATCCTTTGTGTCCCATTGATTACCTAAATGATAAGACCTCAATCCATATAAATCCTATATATTGTAAAATATATAGGAATTAGTTATATGACCAAATCATCTCCATACACCGATTATATGTAATTTATTTTATATTATATTCCATAGATTTAAGTATAAACATATATCAGAAGATATAATTCTCATAAGAATCTAAATGAAGGAAAAAAACAACACATATTTTTTTCTGTTAGAACATAATATATTTATTCCATTTAATGAAAAAAAATCACACGAAAAATTTATCTCCCTTTGATGAAGCCTCCATAAAACAAAATAGACATTAAATTTCCATATTTAAATGAATCTTATCAACAAAAATTTTTCAATACACATTTTAAAACAAAAATGATCATTTCAATTATAAATTATTTCATAAAACATTTTAGAAACCCATTAATGATAATAAACAAGTATAAATACCAAATAATTTTTTTTAAACCCGCACATTTTTTAAAGACTTTCTGATAAAATTTACTTGAAATAAAAATTAAATATTATAGATTCAAAACCATTAATTCCTTTATTTTGTCAAATACATTCCAATTGTTTTCACAGAACATATTTTCACCTTTAAATACAACCCTCTTAAAACCAATTTATAAAAAAAATTAAAATAAAATCCCTATTGTATGTAAAATGGATTATATTTAAGGTGGTGGAAATTTATCAATCAAAATAATAATAAAAAGTAAAAAACCAATATTGAGGTGACAATAAATAACACAAGGATAAGAGGATTCCTCCAAGAAATTGAATGAATCAGATAAATGACCCTAATAATGATAATAGTGCCATGATAAATTACATAGTACAATAGTAAAAAAGATCCAAACTAGATAAGATTAACCAAGTGCATAACAGAAGAACATGTCCATGCCCTCTGTGGTCTCATCATACTATCTAGGAATAATACATCTTAGGATCACAACACTACCGTGAGCCACTATACATTTGGATTACCGTATCAGTATAACCAAATTTGTTTATCTAGGAAATATTCCCTAGTAAGCACAACATTTTTTCTATAGATCTTGTATCCTAGGTCATCTGCTATTTATAAATATTTGAATGGCATCAATCAAGGAGGTGGGAAAACAATATAATACAAGATAGAGAATCAAAAAAATTAAAAAATAACAAGTAATTCCTTCTTTCTCCTTCAACACTGACTTATAGAACAACCGCTTAGATTCATTACACGATCTCTAAATACATGATGTTCAACACATAAAAATAAGAAATAAAAGAACATGTGGAAAAAGGGATCCTCATAACTTTTATAAACTAATATTTTCTTATAGTTACAAATGGTCCATTTTCAAAATTAGATTTTTATTACACGGAAAATAACACCTTTTAAAATCCCATTTTAAACAACTTATGAAAACAAATTTAAAGATAAATTTGATGAAAACCATTTTGAAATAAAAAATTATTGAAAAACACATTTGAAATGCTTAAATTCATCCAAAAGTATCAAAATAGAACTCACTGGTCCACCACAACCCTAATTAATAAAAAACCATAATAAATACAATAATTAGTTTAATTGGAATCCAATTTGTGTGGAACTACCCTAAAATACTCAATCATCTTTGAACCACCTCTTAAACCATTTAAATTCCTTCAAAAAGCCACTTGGTTATTTTTACCAACACTTGACATTGAATATCATTCTATATCAAGGGATGAATCCATAATTAAATAAACTTTTTTCCCATATGGGATATACATGTATTCATAATTTGGAAGGAATCCCATTTTGGAATACTCAATCACCCTATAAAATTTAATATTATTCAACTTATTAGAGAAACCTACCAAAATCCATGAATAAAACAACTAAAATGTGTATCCTTGGATGTATAATTTTCAAATCGACATAGAAACAATCTCTTAAAATCCCAAACACCAATATACCATTAATTAGATTAACTTGAAATAATAAAAAACCCTCCTTGTGGATATGGTTTATGAGAGGAGGGAAAACTAAGGGATAAGGAGTATGTGGAAGATAATATGATAAAAGAATAGGAATATGTGGATAACACAATGAATGTATATTTGAATTATAGGATAAACCCATTAAAATTTAAATGAGTTAGGGATAAGGCTTTCTTGGTGCACACCCCAACCCCAATCGAATGAGTGATGATAGATGAGAAGGTGGGATGGTTAAAATGGTAGCAGGGGAAGTGGTAATTTAAAAATTTAAATAATTTAACCAAGCCACCCATTTTCCATATGGTTTTCAAGACCATGAGACAAATATGAAAGGTCATCTACCTAGAAAATCCCACTTCACATAGTTTCTGCAATAAGGATTGTTCAGATCATGTGCTATCCTTGTGACTCATCCCCTCACACCGACCAAACCACGTGGTGCTCCTATAGAATCGGTGTGGTTCACCTAATAGTTTTCAAGAATAAAAAAAATTATTTTCATAAACTATTTCCATAAAACACAAATATTTTTATAATATATTTATCTTTTAATAAATTGTAAGTGTTTTTTAGATTTCTTGACATGCAACACAAAACATTAAGTGAACTTCAAAATACTACTGAATTATTATTAATTAAATATAACTGTTATTACATATTCCTTAAATTGGAATGAATGAATGAAAATAACCACATTATAAAAAATATGTGCAATGGTTTTAAAAAATAAAATTTGTTTCATTAATTCACAATAAAAAGTAATAAATTTATTATAAAGTCATTTTATGCTCCAAAAATAATCTTTATTTAAAAATGATTTTTATTACATTTTGTGCATGAATATGATAATTAAGTTTCAACCTTTTTCTTAATTTTATTTTTTGAAATCAATATAATTTTTAAATCATCATTTCAATATTAGGTTAAGGTTATTTATTTTTGGAATTTTATGAAATGATATATTTTTTTGTGAATACCCGAAAAATACCAATTTTTGAAAAATTATCATTTTCATTAAATCAAGTAATTAAAAATGAACATTATAATTTTATTTTTATTTTAAATTAATATAATCGTTCTTTAAATAAAAATAATATAAATTATTATATAATAATCCAAATTATACTTTATTTTTTTGTATAAGTTCATTTTTAGGCTTAAAAATTCATTTTTCTAAAATCAAATTTCCATTAAATTTTAAACATTTAAAATTAAATTTATTTCATACACATATAGAACATTAATTTGAAAAACTATTATCCATAATTTAAATCTATAGTTTTAAATTCTTTATAAAACTTCCTTTTATATTTTTTCATTATCAATAGTAATTTTGGAAAATTTGTGTCACCTCGCAAAGGAAAAAATGGGTCAAATAATGATAAAACTATTTTATAAGGCATAAAAACCTCTGAATCACTTCCCTATATTTAATTATATAGGTTCTTTTAGACCATAACCATCTCAACTTTGAATGTTTGGTAATTTCTTTTTTCCTTTAATAATGACCATAATACTACTTTAAGTAATTAATAAATAGACAATTTCACTCTATTTGTTTTAATATTTTTTCCATAGGGATTAAAAGAATATTCCATTACCATAAAAATATTATTTAAATTTTAATTAATTTTTTCATCCTTTTAATTTATTTTTTACTTTTAAAGATGAAATAATTACTCTATATTCATATGGAACATCGATATAGTGTTTGTTTATTAATGGAAATATAAGATAAAATATTTTTAAAATAATAAAAGGAATAAAATTTGGATGAATTATTATGTTCCATGAATCATTTATGTGTAAAAGATTATTTTTCAATTCCATTTCTATCTTGATTTCATTTGTGTCACACTATGTGAATAGTCTAAAAAATGACATTAATGGTATGTTATATTTAATAATTTTTTATAAAATTATTTAAAATTCACCAAAAAACATATCATTGGAAAAATAAATTGGATTTGTTCGATTATATCATCCATTTTATTATTATGGAAAACTTATTTATAGTAACTTATGTATCCTTTAAAGATTAAAAAACATTGATATCACGGTAATCATTAAAGGGGTTAACTTAGTTAGTATAAAGAGATAAGGGAGTAAACATCACCTAAACATGACTGAATAATATTTTATGAGATTATTTCAACACATCCATATACTATAATGGAAATATATCAATATTTTTCAACTATAACAAGAAGATTATTTAATATTAGTTTAATATATTAGGTAATTTTACATTTTCCCCTCCCCTCACTTCTAAAAGGGAACTACATATTATCCCTTATTAAAAAAGTTTAATCCTTATAACATAACCAACACCTACTATAATACCTTTCTATATTCCTTCCCCATGTCATTGAGATTCTGATCTTGGAAGAATACTATCTGTTAAAGTCTTATTGTTTAATCTAAAGGATTTTCCTCAATAAAAAGGTATAACTCTTAAATGAGTACATTAAATTTTATTTCTTCTTCAACCACCTATAAATATAATATAACATTATAAAATAATTACATAAATATATCCAATAATATAAATTCTTATTATGATTAGGTAACATAATTATCAATCTCATTTTCATCCTCTAGGAACTTAAAACATCACTTGTGCGTATGTTTGGACTACCATAACCATAGAGAGATGAGTTTTATTTTTCATAAATGATTCATGTTGATAGTTATAATGATTAATTTATAGAATATATATGATATTTATGGTATTTTTAAAATTATATAAAGAATAATTTCTATTTACTTTTCATTCATTTCAACCATCAAAAAGTGGAAACATTAGTCGTTCTTACGTATATACTAACATCTTAATCATATCTACTTAATTTGAATCATTATAATGGTGTATATAGTAATTTAATATTATTATAACTGAATTAGTGACATTATAGAGATGATGGGACCAATATAACAGTACAAGGATAGAGACTTCCAAACTGAAACATACATGAAAAATAAAGAAGTTATCACCCATAAAAATGATTTTACTAAATGGTTGATAAGATGTTAAATGCAAATAAAATATGGTATGATATATATATGGTTATAGTTATATAATATAATTATAATAAATATAAATATTTTATATTGGATTTCTGAACTCGTACAATGAAATTTAGGACTTGAGGTAGGGGTGATTCATCTCAATATTGTTTCATTGGGAATCATGTAATGTCATGAACATATTTATGTTTATGAGGGTTATATAGTACCAAAATGACATATTATATCATGGATCATAATTAATATTAGTTACATAATGGGATAATAAAATTATTTAATCTCTGGGATTTTGTCCCAAAAGTTTCTATAGTTTTTTTGTTATTTTTTCCACTTTTATTTCTATGAGATATATACATATTAAACAATTGTTTCTTTTAGGTGGTGTATATAATTCTAAACTATTTCATTTATTATGAATATAATGAAAATTATATATATTTTAAAATAAATCTATTGTTATATCATTCATTAGGTTTTGATTCAGAGAATTCCAAAATGGAAAGGGATTATGTTACAATCTCATTCTTTGGTGGATTATCTATTTTAAATTCACATTGACAAAAAATTTATTAATATTATGCTATAAAACCATTATATTTTATAACACTGATTATTTCAAAAAAAATATGTATTTCTATAATTTTTCTCTCTTTTTTACTTAATATGATTAAGAAAATGTTTATTTCGGAAAAATTGATATTATCCCCTCTTTTCTCGATGAACATATTATTTTATGTCTATACTCTTCAAAAAAAATATGAAGGATATTTAATATAAATGAAATTTTTTAGAAATATCATTTTCACTAAATTTGACATTAATTAAAAAAAAATTAAAAAGAATTTTTCAAATGGGTTTTTCAATATTTTAACTTTTCTTTTAGCAATAGTTTTTAGGGTCTTTTTAATTTTAATATATTCAGAATTAAAATATTTTTCCACCATCATGAATATTATTTTAATTAAAGCCTTATTTAGATGTTTCCACGACTATTTTTTATGAAAATTAATTTTTTTCAATATTATATTAATTTTAAGTTGAAATGTGATCATGCTAAAATGATATATTCCGCTATTTTCAATGAAATTTTTAAATACATTTTATGTGTATTTTTCATCTATGTCAACATCCATTAATGTCGCTTACGCTTCACATGAGATAATATCTAATGATACTATCTACGTAATTTTAGTACATGGATTATTGTTATCTGATGATTTAAAGGTTATTAAATCCATTTCATTTCCATGAGGTATTCTCTGATGAAATGATGAATGTTTTATGATGTTATGGGAAACATGTTTATGGTTTTCCTTATATGATAAGTGATTCCATTAAATACATTAGATGAATTGTGTAAATCCTTACATCTCATTATATAATTATGGTAAATAAGATGAGTTTATTCATACACTATGAGAAACATGAAGATATATGTGATCCACTATGAAATGGAAAATAGGTGGTGATTCTTAATCCGTTATGATATATGATATATGTGTTGTTTCATTATTTTCTATGATATGATGATCATGGTATTTAAATTTGAAATATGAAATTATTTCCATTCCTATGATAGTGCCACACTCTTATGAAATGTTATTATTATAATGATTAGAACTCATTTCTCATTATTTTTTTATAATTCCCTAATCTTGTGACATTCTATTGTTCTATTCCATGAATCATAATTTTGATCTATGAATTGTTGGGTATGATTTTCAATTGAAAATCACATTTTCTCATGCCCATATTCTCATGATATTATTACATATAATAATTTATTTTATCTCACATTTTTTACCCTTACTGAGAATTAGTGCTTTCCCCTTATTATGATTTAATTTTTACTAGGTTATGAAAAATTGAACAAGTAAGATGGTTCTAAAAGGGTAATTTATGTAAATACATATGTTATAGATGATGAGTATTGTACTTAAATAGAATGCTTATGTATCTAGACTCTATATAAAATACAAATTTATGGTTTTCAGCCACATTTGTTTGGGATATATATTGGGTAATCATCATAAATAGTTCATACATTTGTTTGAAATGTTCAAGTTGTTATAGTTTGTATCAAATTAGTGTTTTGTTATATTAAATGATTTTGATTGGAACTTTCGTGAAAACCCTTGGGAACTGTCTATGTATAGAGTGACATCATAATGTTTGATAAAATTAGATATTTTATTGTTTTCTATGAAAATAATCCCCGTATAGGTACTGGAAAGGAGATGAGACTATAATATAGATTCACATATGTATAAAAACACTAAAAGGGTGGATTTGGTATTAAATTTATCATCATTTGTGCATGACTAGTGGGACTAATACTACACACATATCTAGACACAGCTATTGGTTAGGTTTCTAATAACTCTCATTTTATTTATAAACTATTATGAAGGATTTTAATAGATGATTACCATGAAAGGACTAGGATAAACATGAGGTCTCATTGATTTAAAGACTCATAATTTAGACATTGTAGAAATGGTTTTTCATGATCATAGGATTTTTTACTATGGTTATTAGCATAAAACTATGTTGATTGGCATTAGTATGTGTCAATAACCTGAAGCATTCATGTTAATGTTGAATGTGATATATAATTGAATGACTGTACTAAATTGTAACCAAATGAAACAGGTGTTGGAATTTGAAACTGAATGATCATAACTAGTAAAACATATCATTATATAATTAAAAACCTCAACATAGATGAATTTTAAAATACATATAATAAGAGAAAAATGAGGTTTCATGGGATTTTGATTGATAAAGTCCATCAAGGGAAGAAGATTTAGCATTCTACGTATCATGTATTTGGGAAGAAGCACCCAGGGAGATGTCTCAATGAAATGGGAATATGCTTTTTGAATGGAAAATAAAGATATATACAATGAAATTTGTAGTAACATTGATGATTTTAATAGAGGGAATTAATTTACATCACAATGATCCATTTATAGTTCTATGTCTCATCTATGTGATTCATGGTCATTAGTGGAGTCAATTCCAAAATACAAGGGATAACTAAGTGAATAACGAAGGGAAAATGATATTCCACTCATTGAAGTGGAATTATTAAAGTGTTTATATATTGTGAATTCAAGAATAATGTCTTACATGTTTTTTTATCAACAATATTATGATTATAAAAATCATGGACCATCTATGTCTTTTTCTACAGTAGTTTTTCTTTTATAAATTACAATCATATGTTTAATGGAACTAATAACCAAGAAATATGGTTAAATGGTATGATATTATTTTTGAAAATAGATGATTGAGGGATAGATAACCCTTAATATCTTCCTGATGTTGAGATAATAATTTTTACGTTGGATAAGGAATTAAATGATATTGATAATGTAATTTACATGGTATTTGTGACCATGAAAATGACTAGTGATTTTATAGAAAAATGAATTGTGTTAAATTTTATTGAATTTTATGATTTATTAAATATATTGGATAGTTTTTATTGATTATTTTTTTTAATATTTAATGTATTAATTGAGTTTTTATGGTTGTTCAGGAAAAATGAGTATCATGTCTTAAGAGAATATATGATATTTTATTCATGTGTTTGGTATATGAAATTAAGATACACTTTCTGTTTTTTGGGATAAATGTTACTGTTTATTTTGGGGAAAAAATTGTTCATATCATTTGGATTTTTGGGATTTGAATTTGAAAAATATTTATTTTGGCATAGTATTAATGATAACTATTAATGGAATGGTTTATATTGAACATCAGGTGTTATTTCCAACATTATATGTATTAATTTATCATTTCATCATAGGGTGATATATTCATATCAGAAAACTAGTTATAATTTTGTTTGGAAATAACATGATATTGAAGGAATGATCTGTAATTATATTATAGATCTTAGGATCCATAAAAGGTTAATTTTAGTGTATCGGGAATGAAAAATTCTTCTTGTATATTCATTTATTAGAGTAAGAGATGATATAAAAGTGGAAATTTATTAAAAAATAACCAATAGATGAAACTATACATTTGGAGTGGGAAAATAATCAAGTAAATTAATTTTATTCTAAGTATTGATGGTAAAATAATCCATTAAATCATTGACATGTTTATTGGAATAAAAAATTATTATATTTCCTTTATTTATAATAAATTTATTTTCTATTTATCCTCTACTAATTTATGGTTTTTTGATCATTAATTTTTCTCATTACTATGCTTATGATCACAATCTATTATCCTTTTACACATTATATTACTCTGCTATGTAAATATTTTCACTCCCCACTAATTTTCCCCACATATGGGAACCCAATTATGTGTTACTTCATGTAAACTTTTTGTTACCCACTTTCTCTAATAAAAGAAGGCTTTGTTATCCATTTATATAGTGTGGGTATTAAATAAATGTATTTCCATATATTGATCCTTTGATTTTTTTGAAACAAAATTGGGAGTATGAAATTTATTTAGGGGGTATAATATAACGACATGATATGTTTGAATACATTTCTCTTTTAATAAATTTCAAGGTTTTGAAATTTTTCATGATATGCATCAATGATATTATAGGGATATACGATATATTGTTGAGTAATTATTATATAAATGTTGTTTTTATAACCTAGTCATTAAATTAGAATGTATTAATTGGAATGAACAAATTATGAAAAATTTATAGAATGGTTTTACATAATGAAACTGAATTGATTAATTAATTATAAATATTTACTAAAATTTCCTAAAAGATATTTTCAATTTCAAAAATTCTTTTCATAAAAAATAATTTTTGCTAAATTTATTTATACAATTTATATATAATTTTTAACATTTTATAAATTTTCATTTAAAATTTTAATTTAAATTCTAAATCAATAATTCAATATTATCTTAGTGTGATTTATTAAAATTTATCTGAAAGGATTTATTTTTATGTTAATAGTAAAAAAATTAGATTTCTTATAAAACTATTATATTAAATAAATAATGTAATTTAAAATTCATATTATATTTTTAATTTAATATTAATTTAAAAAATGATTTCATTAAAATGAAATACTACAATTGATTACATAGGAAACTACACTGCCCTTTATTTTGGTATAAGTTCATTTTTCCCAAAAATCGTGTTTTCTAAAAAAATATCTTTCGTGTTTCATGGATATAAATTTAAATTTATTTCTTCAACCTCTATAAATAGATATTTGAAAATTTCTCTCCATATTTAGAATCATGTTTTTTAAATTGGGAAATAACCTTAATTTATTTTTTGCCATTGTGAATTGTAATGTCAGTAAATAATTGTCACCTCATTAAAGTTGAAAAAAGTAAAATAGGGTAAAAACATTGGGATGCGGCCTATATATCTCCAAGAAAACATTACTTTATTTCATTAAATTTGTTCCCTTTAACCTTTATAATATTCTAGTGATTTAATACCACATTCCCTTAATAATGACATTAATATTATTTTTTATAATAAATAAATATACTATGTCACTCTCATTGTTTTAATATTTTATTTCATGGGGATAAAAAGGGGATACATTCATATTTTAATTTTAATTTAAAATATGTATGAATTTTTTATCATGGTAATTTATTTCAAATTTTTTGTGATTGAATAATTACCCAAAATGCTTATGCAAATCTGATATAATTCATGTAAATGTAATAAAAATCAAATAAATGATTTGAACAATATTATAATTAAAGAAAGATAAAATAATTATTATCTTCCAATAAAATTTTATATTGTAATAAAATTATATTAGAATTTCATTTCTATATTGATCACATTAAAGTCAATCTATGTGAATAGTCCAAAAATGAATTTAATGGTATCTTACCACAAAGGTTAGGGCATAACCCTTTTTATTAAAAGAATATAAAATACAAAAAGATAAACATGGTCATACAAGCACACAAGACCTCGTGCTAAGGAGAATAAAAGGAAAAAACTCAAGTCAAAGTCCCTTGAATAGGAAACATCATAGTCACCATATGAGTCATAATCATAATAAAGAGGCCCATGTGATCTGGTTGCGATGGTTGGCTTCAAATATGAATAGTTATACCTCGGTATTGCTTTCTTAGGAGGAACGGGTGGAAATACCTCTTCATACACATCAACTGTTTTACCTTTGGACAATACCTGACTATAAGAAGATTTATTTGGGGAAACATCAACATCACCCCACCTTCCCTGGATGCTCTGTATTTCTTCTTCTTGGTCCCTTGAACGCAACTCACTATCCCTTGGAGTTTGTTGCCTCACAAGCATGGGGGTTTAAGAACTTTTGTTCATTTTCCAAAATCACTCCTGACATAACGTTACCTTCACAGGAAACAAGCTCAGGATCCATAATTACACCTATCTCAGGGCATTCACCTGATTGATTTACTGGCATACTGAGTCCAGTGTCCCTCTCCACTTTAGACATCTGAGCAATATTCTGAGTGGCTTTCACCACTGCAACATCATTTTGCATTGTCTTCTTCCTCAACTTCCTCCTGTAGGAAGTCTCGTGATTCCCTTTTAAAGGGAAAAAAGTGCACACAACATTTTTACAGCACTTCTCTTTGGTATGTCCAATAACTTGGCATTCAGGATAAAAGTCGGTCATTCTCTCATACTCCACTCTTAAAAATATGTCATCATCTACGGAAGACAAGATAATATTACGAATAAGGCAAGAACATAGATCGACTTCCACTAGGATCCAAGCATAATGTCCAAACTTCGCAACCTCAGTGGTCATGTCCATCTTAATTGGAATTCCCACCGCAGAGGCAATGCCAAAAAGTATTTTAGAATTTCATAGTATCCAATGATGTCCAACTATTTTAATCCAGACCTGGGCATTGTTATTTTTTACATACAAAGGGTTGAAGCAAAAAATCACATTCATGAAATTAAATCATACCTGGCTTTAGGGAGACTGATCTAAAGCCCCAAGCTCTTTGTTGGACATCCTCCAATGGAAAAATAATGTCGAAAAGTTCACATCCCAATTGTATGCATCTCCAGTCAGAAAACCCCCATTTTGAGGTTAATTTATGAACCAATTCATCAAGCCTCCAGACAATTCTTTCAATAGGAAGAACCAATCTAGCAACAATTGAATGATCACATATCTTAAATCTATCATGTATAAGATCACTATTAGCAACAACATGAGAAGTGTTGCCCTTTTTAACAATGAGTTCAGAAATGACATCACGCACCGATGAGAAGTGTCTTCTGTCAAAATCTTTTCCAACTCCTGCAAGGCTTTTGCTGGTGTTCCCCACTTCTGTCAACCTAACAGATTACGGCCCGTGATTTACAATCATCTACTCCACGGCTGCTCGATGCACCTTTTCCACAAGAGGAGCTGACACCTTCACATCATCTCCACCACCATAGGTAGGGTAGCAGACACCATCAGGCTGCGACACACAAACCGATTCCGCCAGATCTATGATTACCCCTACAGATCTGGATGCATCATCCACGACTGGTCGCCCATCCATTTCAGCACCCAGCGGATGACCCACCGTGTATAGATAGATTTACACGGAACCTCCTTCGTAGTAGCAGCAAAACCCTTCGATCTGAGATGTTGCGAACTATCGGTACCTACCGTCGGGTTCAGATCTGTAGTCGATCTACAGGTCTCCTTCGCGACGATTTCTAAAGACCTAGAACCGGAGTGCTTCGGCAAATCAGAATGAACCGCGCCTCGAGCCGCTGTTAGAATCTCAATGCTAGTGAGCGGGTTGGAAAGGGGAAGTGCTATTTCTAGGAACCCTAGATCTGCACAACGCCCGAATCGCCATGAGGGGAGCTCCGGACCCATGCCATGTTCATAAAAATATGTTTTTTCTCCGTATGAATGGAATATGTTATATAATATAAACTATTATCAACATATGGGTATCTTTTACTTTTATTGTATCTTTATTTACTCATACAGGGCTTAAAAAATTGATATCATGGTAATCATGAAAAGAGTTTACTATGGATTAAAACTGAGAGATACCGGTTTATGATTAAAAAAAAACATGTATAAACATTATTTAATGAGTGGATTTAAACTCATAAACATCCTATGTTAAAAGTATAACAATTTTTACCACTTGAATATGAATCATAATTTATATTATTTTAATATTTTAGATAATTATAAGTGTTCCCCTCCAGTCACTTGTAAATGAGTACCTCCTCTTCTCAATTATTCACAAATTTTTATCCTTTTAGATATGCTATGACCAACCTTAAAACAATACCTTATCCATTATTCTTGTCTTTTATCTTTTTTTCTTTCCAAAATACCATCCTCTGAAGGCGTAATGTGTAAGAAAAAGGATGTTTCTCAAAGAATATGTATAACTCATAACCGCGTACATTCTATTTTATTTAATCTTATAATTCATATTAAACAAGAGTATAAATTATACAATAATTGATTAAATAACTTAAATATATTTAACTATTATTATGATAAAAAAACATTATCCCCTCATTCAGTCTTATTGGAAATGAAATCATCACCCCAGAATATGTGTGGACTACCACCTCTGCGAAGTGATGCATTCTTTCTTTTGTCCACAATTCACATTGATGGTTATAATGAAGGATTTACTAAATATATATGATATATCTTATATTATTATTATATTATAAAGGTGAATAATTATTTAATTTTATTTTGTTATATCCATCAAAATTGGAAGCATCACTCATGTGTAAGTACGGACTACAGTCACCAAAAAAATGTAAATCAATTTTCGTCACCACATTATATAAATAGTTATAATATTGTATACAATTATTTAATATGATACTCATGACCACATTAACCTTTAGTATATGATTTAACCACGATCAATTATTAGATGAACTGAAAAATTCATGAAAAGCGGAGTAGTTACAACTACAAACATATATTTTAACAACAAATTTTTGATCAATGGGTGATATAATGTTATATGTAAATAATATATTGTTATGGGATAAATTTATAACAATTATTTATTTATTTTATAGGATTTATAATTATTTATAAATAAACATGATACTTGAGGTCATGTTTCTTCGTCGCGATAATATTTCATTGGGACATGTTTGATGTTATAAACCTATTTTTAGTTATAAGTCATATATAATTCCCAATTATCATGTTATATCATGTATCCTCTAATATTTTTTTATATTTACAGTTACAATTCAAACTATTTCATCCAGGTCATTTTTATTCATATGTTAGCAAAGTGATAGGGGTTTCTCATCTCAATTTTCTTTCTAGGAGACATATCCTATAATTCAACCCCATCTTAATTTTAATCATCTTTATACATCCCATGAATATAATTTATGATGAATCTCATAAAAATTATAGATATATAAAAATCAATCTATGTTTCAATATTTTAGGAGGGTTTTATTTGTTGATTTTGAACTCTATATTGGTTTATGATACAATAAAATTTCATTATCTGGTTTGTCAATACTAAATTTCAGTTGAGGGAAAATTTATCGATATTATCCTTTAAAATGCCTTTTCATATCCTTTGATTATTCCTTGAATTTTCATGTATTCCTATCATTTTTCTTTCTTTCATACTTAAATATATGATCAATTTTTTTAAAGAAAAGATGATCGTCTTTACCCTTTCGTCTAAAAAATTATTTTTCAATGTCCGTTCTTGTCAAAATTATTTTATGAATTTTAATTTTTATACATGAAATGTTTGAAAAAAATAATTTTCAATACATTTCACTATATTTATAGTGGTCTAAAAAGAAATCTTTCTAAATTTTTTCTGAACAAGTCATTTATTTGTATTTACAAAATTCTGAAGTGAATGTTTTCTTTTAATATATATGACATAAATGTATTTTCCTTCCATTAAAAATTTTATTTTCATTGAAAAATCCATTAATATTATATATTTTTATTTTAAATGAATAAAATTTTCTCAATAGTCCTGGAAGTATATGTTAAAATTTTATAAAACGAAAAGGATATTTTCCCCTATTTTCATTGAGATGGGAAAATAAACATATAGAGGTTTTTTAATCTATATAATCATCCTTTCATAATATTTATGCTTCACTAGGGAAAATATCGAATGATATCATCCATGTTAATTATTTGCATAACTTGTAGTTATATGATATTGAAATATTTTTTAAATTCATTTATTTTCTATGGGTTGTGCTATTGTGAAATGATAAATTTTACAATAATGAGATAATTATGGGAAAAAAGTTGGTGTCCTTGATCCGTAGTGGTAAACAGACAGCGATTCCTAATCCATTATGATTTGAGAAACATGTAGTGATTCTAGATCCAATATGATAAGGGAAATATATGGTGATGTGTGATAAACTCTAATATGATAGTTTTGGTATTTAACCATGAAATAAGATACTGTTTCTATGACTATAATGGTGCTACAATCATTTTACATTTTAATATTCTCATGATTTGAACTCATATCATATGATTGATTTTTTTTTATGATTCCCCAATCTCATAACTTTCTAATATTTTATTACATTACTTATGATTATCATATATTAATTATTAGGTGTTATTTTAGATTAATAATGATTTTTTTCTAATATACTTATGATCAGAATATGTTTACATATGATCAATGATTAATATTTATCAATTTTAGCTTATTGGGTAATTGTGATCATCCCTTTTATGATTTAATTTGTATCTAGGTTATTAGGATGGGTATTAAGTATAATGAGTATATACGGGTAAATTATAAAACAAATATGTTTGAGATGATGAATATTTTATTTAAATAATAGGTTTTTGTACTTAGTTTCTATGTATAATAAATATTTATAGTTCTTGGACATGCTTATTTGGAATATATATCAAGTATTAATTGAAAATAGGTAATATCAATGTATTAAATGTTCTGGTTGCTATAATTTCATTGTCACATGACCATCATAAAATATTTTTTATTATACTAGATAATAGTGTGACCCCAAAATATGTTTCAAATTTTAAAACTCAAAGACCAAATACTTCCAAGAATCAATGAAACTCACAACTGTATAAAATAACATACAATAATCAACAACAATGACTTGTGGGTGATACTATTCTCCATCCCATGATATATTATTTCACCTAAAAGTATCAAGTATGAGTATATAAAATGGATAATGAATATTGAATACATCTTAGAATAATTCCAAAAAATAACTCGAAGGAAAGCTAGACCTTCTGACGAAAAATGGTTCCACTAACGATAGAATAAATCATCAAAAAACACTATGCATCCTCAATCATGATCAACTCCACAACCAAAAAATATATATGATTTTATAAATATGAATACCTATAAGAGGTCTCCAATATATATATAATTCATTATAAATGGTGGAGTAATGAGTAACCTTAAAAACGAGTGATAACATAACCGGAAAATCATAAACCATACCACATTTGTGGAAGCCATCAATTTACTCAAATAACAATATTTACATGAATATTTAAAGGAATAATAACTCTTTATTAGAACATGAACCAATTTCGACATCGATCACATCCCAATGGACTAAATAATGTATCAATAAAAACATTCCTTGTAATGAAACAACATAGGATTCAACCATGGGACACACCTGAATGAAAGGGGTAATCCATGACCTCAGACTTGGGTTACCTCCTCATTGTGAACCCAAAAAATCTTAAACCAACACCATCCACTGCATAATATTATCTTGTTCCAATATTATCCTAGTCACATGAAGCACACAACCAATACCTTCCCTTGTTCAAATTGAAAAACCAAGACCAAAAAAATTTCTAACACAATACACCAATAATCATGAACACCATAAATAAATATGGAATGGGAATTCCCAAAGATAACCATTATTCATAAAGAGAAACTAGAAGGGATTCTAGGAATACACCAAAAACTGATTTCCATAGATCCATAGATGATCCAAAAACAACATGAATATATCCCAATTGAAGAAATCATAAATATATTTCCAATATTGTCAAGGGAAACAAAAATTAATCCAAAATATAAATCCAACGATCGGTAATTCATTAATCTCAATAGACTCTAATCTTGGTCGAACTGTAATTCCAAACAAATAATCCCCCCAAAAAATATGCCATATCTGAGTCTTCAGAAAACTACCCTGAAATTGATCAAATATATAACTGAAGCACTCAATCATAAACTATATGACATATAAGAATTTCAATTATAGATACTAGTGAAACCCCACCTTTATTAATTTCTATGGTGCACCACTAAGAGTATATGACGACACCTTATACACTAGTAAAAGACTGGGAGTGATAAAACTAGAAGGTGGAGAAACTCCCCAAATATAATAACTCTACCTCCACTCTATAACATTCGTGGTGTATTATTCTAAAAAAAATATGAACTTTATATAGTAATTTCTCTCAATTTACACTAAATCAACCCAAAAACAGTAATGAGATAGGTCTAAGGAACAAGATTACCTACAGAAAACACATCAAAAAATTCTTATTTAAAATTCATAAACCACTTACAGTCCCAAAATAAAATGAGGGAAAAATCTATAGTATTAAACCATTAAAATAAAAATTTATTTTTAAATATATTTCTAATATAAATTGTTTAATATTGATTTCATAATCCAGAACCTTGTTTAATAAAAGCATATACACTTTGGTGAATGTTTATGTCTTTAAAATTTCAAACACTCAACAAAGGTCAACACCCAAAAAATCCCAAAATCCATTAAAATAGAAAACTTACCATTTAAAAATTATATAATTCCTTTTAAAAATACCAAGAAATTATATTTCACATCTATATTAAAAAGTTACGATTTTGAAACCACTGGGTCCTTCCAAAAATCAATGCTCACATAGACCTTTCAAAACACTACATACACTTTATTATATAACCAATTACCATTAATAATATCATATAAAACCCATTTCCAATTAAAAAAACCATAAATTACTTTAAAACCAATAAAATATCTAAATTTTATTCTTTCAAACTATCCAATCCTAAAATACACCCAATAAAGAGTATACATTGCATTATGAACGAACAACAACCAATATAAAGCTGAAATACCTCTTGGATTTCATGATAAATACATGCAATTCATAAACATCATAGAGAAACCAAACACTCTAAAAAATCATTAAACAAAACCATATTTTATAATCAAGTAATAATACTTCATTTAAAATTAAAAAAACATATCTTATGAGATACACCTTTTAGATAAAGACATTCAATTTCACCAAAACCATACAAGAAAAATCACCTAAAATACATCAATAAAAACCAAATAAAACATCACTAAAATGTTATATGACCATCTTGAGTCCTTTACACATATTTATTCAAGACAATCTAAGAACCAATTTATCAAAATAACATAACAAAAATGGGATACAAGAAAAAACTCAACTTGGCTATATAGTTGATGAATGCGTGGAATTGGGGAATGGTCCCTAAAACATGTCAACAGTCAAGTGAATATTTGTAATATGGGTTTTAGGGCCCTAAAATCCACCCTCACAACATTATTCTCTATTTTTAATCCCCAAAAAAAATGTACGACCCCTATGAAACTCATGAATCATAATCATTAATAAAATATTCACTACACAAGGAAATATGGAACTCTGAATAGAAAAGTTCTTGAGACACTCTTTATACACATACCACTCATGTACCGACATCCTTACCTATAAACTAAAAAATCTACAAATAATAATCTATTTATTCTAGAATTTAGACCCTAAAGAGAAAGAAATTTTTAATTACATTTATATTAAACCAAACCAGGATACCATTGAATCACTATATGAACCATCTATCCACTTTGCCTGAAGGGAATTATCAATCCCCAAGGAATTGAAAATTGTTAATAGGCATAATGAAATAATTTTTTTGAAATATTTCACCTCATATAATTATATAAATATTAATCATAAATAATTATGTAAACTAGAAAAATAAGAAATGAAAAACAAACATCCACACCATGCATATAATGAAATATATAAACAGAAAATAAATACTAGAAGTTTTTCTAATAAATACAAAGTGAAAGGTACATATGCCTGTAGTTGAAAATAAAATTCTCCATCGAGATAAATAAATATAAAACAAAATTCCTCTAAACTAGAATCCATCTCTCAGTAACCCATGGTTTATCACCCCCATCCTTTCTCTTCTAACAACTACCAAAAAGATAAAACCCTAACCAGGATAAAACCTAAATACTGAAAAATATATATTCTTGAGTTTTGAACCCTAGTAGGTTTCCACCATATATTATAGGAAATAAAATTTATATTATATTCCATAAATTCTATTTTGAAGATTAATTATATGATAAAATTTAAATAACCCTTTATATAAAAGATACTAGGAATTTATCATGGGTTTTAATTAAAACTTATTTCATTACTCCATTAAATGAAATCAATAACTCTAAAAACATAATTCCTAAACCAAGGAATATAATAAATAAAATCTAACTAAAATTACACTTTAAAAAAAATCTTATAAACCCCCATTTTTCAACAAACACTTACACCTCAAAATGAGGCAATTAATTCTATAATATTTACTAAATCCTCATTGAACACCATTAAAAATATATAAATGGTCATGATTGATTAAAAACTAATTTAGAACCCATATTTTTTAAAATATGTATATTTTCAATTATATTCAAATACATCATAGGGATCTAATGTTAAAACTCTTATTTAATTTTATTTTTAAAACACATTCAAAATAACCCAAGAAAACATATTTTCACCATTACTGAACATAACTATGAAAACCATTTGAAAAATATATTAAAAGAAAATTAGAAACATAATTAATAATGAGTAAACATGAGAACAAAAAATTACGAGTAAAACAAAATATGGAATGTAAAAAACCTATAAAAATATTCAAAAAAGTCACACGAGGGTTAAAGGATATAAAAATACAAATAACTTATTCCACTAAATGATACTATGTGGGATCCTAGAATCATGAAAACTAGATTGGATCTAATAATTATGACCCAAAAAGAAATTAGGATCCTAATATAGTAAAAAAACATTACATATCCCCGATAGTCTCTTCAAACCCCCAGGGAATAAAACCTCCCCTGAGCACACCACTATAGTGGGCTATTATAATTCATACTAGCCCCTTCAGTCAAATGGAATAAATTTATCCATACAAACATACCTATTATCATACAAACTATTATATGGAAATCATTAATCTATGTCATATACTAATATATTGGATTACTATGACCCCAATCAAGGAACTGAGAAAAGATTCGAATATAATATAGGGAGTCAATCAAATTTAGTATATTAAAAAATAATTCTTCATCTCACATCCAACACCATAACATTAAACAACTAATTATATCAATTTTATGGCCTCTTAATACTTGAATAACCTCCCAAAACTAGAGGATAGTCATGGAAAATTGAAAAAATTGTGTCCTAAAATTGTTATAAAATTTATTTATAATAAGGTGTCTACTGGGCAATTTTAAAATGATCGTGGGATGATAAGCCAAATCCTTCCCTAAAAACTCAATTAAAAAATTAACCAAAATTATAAAAACCATATATAGAATAAATTGGTAAATTACCATATTATTTAAAACCACATTTTAATTCTCAAATCCTTTCACATGTTACAAAATTGATCTCACATGGGCCACTATTAGCCTTCTTAAAAAAACATCCCATATTAAATAACTGAAAACCATTAATAATAAACCATTTACTATGAAACACGATTAAAAATTTGAAATTACTGTTGAATACATATTAAAAAAATTTCATTCATTTAAAAATACACTAGTAATTATTACAAACACCCTTCATGGAATCTCATTCCATTCCAAGGGTTAAAACCACTTTCATTTCAACTTCAGTCCCTAGTGGGACATATATATAACTATAATTTGAAATAAAACTTTTATGGAATATTCAGGAAACATATGTAATGTAATGTAATGAAACATAAAAGAACACCATACCTCAATATTGGAGGAAACCAACTAAAATGCGTGGCATTTGATGTGGAATTCTGAACTGAGAATGGAAATGACCTCTTCAAATCCTAAAAACCAAAAACAAAATGATTATAAACACCCTAATGACTAAACATAACCTAAATTGTGGATAGGGTCATGATATAAGGAAAATATGAGTGGGAAGGGGTGGTGGGAATAGAATAAGATAAATGAGATGAATAATGGGATCTTACCTTGAAAATCTACACTAATAATAGGAGAAAAAATATAAAATGTTATAGAGGTAAGAAGATGACTCCCTTGGTGCCTGCCTAGTCCCCAATCAGATAAGGGATGATATGTGGAGGATTATGTGTCAAAATTAGAGATGGTAAAAGTAGCAATTTAAATATTTAATGAAATTTTTAAAACTTGATGGTTTGGCCACATAGTTTATCAAACCATAGAGGGGACGCATCTTAGAGTATTACACTTTTCATGTTTTTGGAAGCATAGTTTATCATATCCTTATGCCAACAATGCAAGTAACCCCCTAAAACTAACCAAGTCACATGGATAAATTATATAATCCACATAGTTTAGCTAATAATGTTCCAAATATTCCAATTTACACTATTAAAAATAGTATCTCTATTGCAGGGGTTCTGCATGAATTTCCAAAATGTGCGAGCTCACCACAAATCCATTAAAAACTAAAAATATATAATTCTAATAAAAAAATAAGTATTAACCATATTAAGACTTCAAAAATATAAAATGACATTAAATATACAACAATATTAACACATGAGTGTAATATTAATGCTTTTATAGAATTCTTGATAGCATAATAGCTATTTTATATAACATAGTTGAATGCCACCAAGAGATTTTAATCATTGATTTCACTATTTATGGTTACCATTTTCGTCTTTATGTAATCCAGAGTAATTTTTAATCCACTAAAATTAAATTAATTAGGTTATAAACTAGGATATAAAATATTTCATAGTGAAATATGGAACTATTTTAATCTATAAGATTTAAAAGGATATAATTAAGGATGGCTAGACTGAAAATAGTGTGATTTTCATATTACTGAAAAAACAAAGTCCAAGGTTTTTATGACTTATTTGTAAATGAGATAGGTTATCGATGAGTTTTTAATGATTTTATCAAAATTGGAATGCATATTACACATACTATTTTATAGTTATTTTATTATTATATTTAATAATGAAAACACAATCTCCTATATTTTTTTATGATAATATTCATCAATGAATTGTTATTAATAAAGTCTAATTAAGATACAGTCTTTGAGTAAATTTTTTAAGAGTTACTATTATAATAATGAATCCCTCATATAAATATTTTATGAATGATTAAAACTAAGTTATAATGGAATTTTAGACTTCAATGAAATATATATTGATTAGAAATCTATAGGAAACTATTTTTTTCATTGTATTTTAATTTTAAAATTCATCACATTTACCTATATATAATTTGTATATGAATATGAAAACAATTAATATATAAGGTATATGATTAATAAATATAATTTGAAGCATCAATTTATTTAATGGGTGTTTTTATTGAATTAATATTATCTCAAAATTTATGATAAAATGTAGAAGAAAAAAATTATCTGATGCCTTTTCACATATAAATTTAACACATTTCTAGGTTAAAAGGAATGAGATGTATAATTATATTTACACAAATAAAATATCATCATAGTAAAATACTTATTTCACCCATTGTTTCCTAACCTTTTTAACTACCAACCAATAATTGAAATTCTAATGTTATTTCTATAGATAATCTAGACTTTTTCATATAACATTAAATGTTTTAAGCATAATTAGAAATCAGTGTACAATAAAAGGATCGTTAAGTCTAGTGTCTTGGAAGACTAGGTATATAAAACATAATACATGGGGATAAAAAAACTTCTTATTTAGTCTCCATAAATATCTCTTAACATCCTTTGATCCCTTACATCTACATAGGGTACCCTAGGGAACAAATGAACAAAAGGAATGAGTTAAAAACCATTGTAGGGGAATGAACATAAGAATACAACTTACGAACATGGGTTAGGAAGAATGAAATAATTACATCAAAAGCATGGAACATGTGAAATCATATCATATAAATATGGGATCATATAAACATGGAATCATATCAATGTACCAGAATCATAAAACATGCCTTTTGTACAAGTCAAGGATAACCAGAAATCCCATTTCCTGTAGTAGTATGGGTCAAGGATAACCGCCAATCCCATTTCCCGCAGTAGTATAGATAATAGCTAACCACCAATCTAGTTTGCCATAGTAGTACGAGTCAAGTCTAACCACCAACCCATTTCACATCGCATCTCATGAGACTTAACATTACCCAATGCATTGGAGCGCTATCAGGGTGCACCCATCTCAAAATTTTCATGAATATTCTTGCTACATAAATAATCATACATAATCAACCATACATAAACATAAGTGAAAAAATGGAAAGAACTGTGTACCACAATCCTGACATAAATCATAACCAATGGATGTATCATGAAAGTGTCCATGAAAGAAAGGGATTAGAACATACATGAAAGTTCATAAGGTAAAATATGAATATAACATGGTAAGTGATGTCAATCAGAAATGACAACATATAAGAAATTTATTTGAGAAACATTATCATTAAAACATTTTTTTCGGTTTTAAGGAAAATACTATAGAGACTTTAAAATATAATTGAGGAAATTCTTCTATATAAAACTAGAATAGAACCAAGAATGTTTTCATAATAAAATTAATGACATTATAATGATAATGGTGGCTTAAAATAGATGACATAGTGCACTTTAAATTGGGTAAAAAATTAGAAAGTTCCCTTAAAACATGTTTTCTTATCGGAAAGTTCTAAGGAGGTAATATTTAAAAAACATGTATATCCCCAAAACAGAGTGATGAATGGGTCTTCATAAATGAATTTTGTAAAACTACACAGAATTTAGAATATGTACATAAAAAGATATGGTAACACCATTTTGATATAATGAAATATAAGGCAACCTGAAAGAAAAAAGAATGTTTGGTTAGAATTCATTACGATTTATCGGCATGGTGTCGGGTGTACCTAAGAGGGATTGATGAGAGTGAAATGGAGTTTATCATCACTTATACGGTATGAGGGCAGAATGAGGAAGGTTATTAATCATTCCCCATCATTATGGATTACACATAAAATGGAATAGCACATAGTACATCTTGATTAAGATTGAAATGGAGAGGATCACTTACCTTAAATTCGGTGGTGTTCTCCAGTTGTTATTAATGTCCTCTTGAGTTTATCTCCTTTGAGAACCTCTTAAGGGGAGAGGTTTGGGTATTTTTAAAAGACTAGGGGATTTTGGACGTGGGGGAGGAGCTTGGGGAGATATTTGGGCAAAATATTGGCAAGGCACAAGGATTGAGAGTATTGATGAGAAGGGGGAGTGAGAGGGGGTTTATAGTGGAGGATATGAGGGTTTTCATAATATTATAATCATTAGTTTATTATTTTTTTGTAAGACAATAAATAGTGAGTATTCCTTGACCTAGAATAGTAATAAATGCATGTCAGTTCGAACCAATAGTCATTTCCATCATCCATGAATCAAGTCTGATGTAGAAATTCAGGTTTTAGCACTTATCATAAATTATTCGATTTTACTATTCATAAAAAAATCAAGTATTTTAGAAAAATCTCAAAAATTCACCGTATCCATTTTTCGATGTGTATAATACAAAAATAAAATCCATTTTACAAAAATAATTTTCTAAATATGATTAATTTAATATTTAATTAAAATCACAATTTACTTGTAAAATAACAGTTTTAAAACATTTATTTTCTTATTCCAAGATATAGGTATATCGTACTTTTACATGAATATTATTTATATACTATCATAGGTAAGGTTACTATTCATTAGGTTATATAACTATTCATAAAGGTATGATACTATTCATAAGGGTTGGTTACTATTCACAAAAATTATGTTTTTCTTATTAGAATCCAAATAACTTAATGGTCACAATCGTGTATGTTAGATTTTTGAAATTCAAATCACAAAAGTGACATAATTATGCTTAAGGGTCACATATAACATAGTAGTTGTAACATCCCAGGTAAATAAATAACATGAAATTTTTAATATTTAATAATATTTGTGAACTAAATATTAATTCTACTTTAAAGGGGACACTATGTTCGATGGCGTACCCGATACACGACAATGGGTTTCTTTGAAATCTTATGTTGCATACTAATAATATAATATTATTATTTTAAATAGTAGCTAACACCTAACCGTTGTAATGGCAGGAATGAACAGAACTAACTACAAAATGATTATATATGTTTGTTAAATGTTTTTACATTTATCCAATAAAATTTAGAGGCTTAAAATGTGAATGAATCTAATTTTAAACATAATTTACTTTAAAAGGTTGATTTACCACCTTTTAATGGTGAACCCTCTTGAAATCTAGTTTTGGTCACTTTTATATGTTCCATTTGACAAAATAAAATTCTTCTTTAGAATCGGGACATCAAAATTTACTTTGGGTATATTTTTGGTGTTTTTCTAATAAAATTCATTTTTTAATGAATAGTGAAAAATACTATATTTTAATTTAAAAGTGCCTTTTAATATAATTTATTTATATAGTTTTATTACCTTTTTAATTGGTTTTAAAGTATAATTATATTATTTTTTTACCATTTAATCCAATGTTGGTCATTGGAATTAATTTCACTTTGAAATTGGACATAAACTAGCATCAATCTTTTGATAGATATTGTTTCTTAAAAACACGCTATTTGTTTTGATAACGGGAATTAATTTTAAATTAATTAATGCAAGTTATATTTTTTTAATTTGTTAAAATAGAAATCATTTTTGAATTTGGAATATCAAATATAGCTTAGGCTGAATTTTTGGTAGTTTTCTGAAAAACTTCAATTTTTAATGAATAGTGAAACCACTAATAAGTAGTTAAAAAATTGACATTTTCATTTAAATGAAATTTTACCGCTTCCGTGGATTGAATTTCAAAAATCCAACATACATGGTTGTTATTATTACGTAAAATTTGGTTCAATAAGATGAAAATAATTTTTGGTGAATATTAACTTTTGACTTTTTTTACCACTGTTAAAGGTAAATAGGGTAATTCAAGGTAAAAAGAATATTATAATAATAAACAATTACCTTAAAACTTGTCCTAACATTATTGGATAAGTCATGGCCGACCATGGGAATCCTTGGGTTGATTTTGAGACCCCATGGAGCAACTTGGGAGTGGTAATGGCACTTTAGATTAATTAATTTAAAGTAAAGTCAAAAATGACACAAACAAATATCTTTTTGTAAATTAATTTTTACATGGGGTTATATATGTTATATTTTCGACTATAAATATTCATTGGGAAGATAAAAATATTTCCTACATCATAGTATTTTTCATATAATTTTTATATATCAAATAAATAAAATTATTTATGACACAAAAATGATGCAGTATTTACCTCATTAATAAATGATTTAAATAAATAAGATTATAAATATTAAAGTAACATCAAAAACCTTTCCAATTCTTATTGGATGATTTTATTTTGACCATTAGTCATATTTTATTCGTCTTTAATTAGTTTTGGACCTTTATAAACTTAATATCATTGTATAATAAAATAATATTTTCACACTTTCCTAAAGAGCCCATCCTCCCCCTTTTAAAAAGCCTTCACTTCTAACTCATTCATCACACCTCTAAAGACCCTTGTCTCTTCAAAAACCTGCCCAAATAAGCTCTAAATATCCCTATATTCAACCTAGAAGCCTTACCTTAGGCATGAGTCACTTCAAGAAGTTCTTTTGGTTTAAACCAAAGAGAGTTACCCAAATTAAAGGTAACGATTTCTCTTAACTTATTTTCTTTTATTTTACATCTCCAACCCCTAAAATATTTTTATTACTTTATTTTATAAAAAAACAAGTATAATAAATATACTAAGATGTTTTTATGATAATTATTCTAACTACACTTACACACACCTCCATCTAATGGGTGAAGAACATACTGTTTTTGTGAATGGAAAACTAACGCCTCATGAAACTATGATTGTTTGATTGTCTCTTACCACCTCTCAGGGTAGACATTAATATTACACGATATTTATATATGATATATATTATGTTTTATTTATTATTATGTATATTTCTTTTACAGAATACCTTTATGGTTTTCATTATGGGTAAACGTGATAATTTCATTTGAGGAAGTGCGGACTACTGCCCCCTCAAAGAGATATGACTCGTTAATTCCATATGTGGGACGTATAAAGGATAGAGTTAATGATATTATATATGATATTATACTGGAATTATAATATACCTATTCATAATTATTTTTTAATTCCATTAAAATATGAAATAGAAATGAAAGTAGCGTTCATGCGTACGTACAACTTACCGTCTCCATGAACGGTGCATTTCATTTCTTACCTCCAAATGTTATGTACCATTATAAATACATGTATATACTGGATACATATGGTATATGTTATATATAAATCATGAATTTCATTCTGGATATACTGAACCTTTGACTATGTGAACAACTTGTAATTATAAGAAGTCCATTTTTTACTCAAGTACCAAATATCGACAAAACGAATGTTATTAACTTAAATGACTATATAATGTTTATAATGTAGTAATAAGTGAAATAAAAGGAATAATAAACTTGAAAAATTTTCTTAAGAAGGTATAAATTAACTTTAGTTTATTATTCAGGAAGAATAAGGAACAAACGAGTCAAGTCGGACACGAGGTAAGGGGTTTCTTATCTCACTTTCAATTCTGTGAGATTTCCATTGTTCGCCACAAATTTATTGCATGTGGTGTATTTTCTAATACCATTTGGTATTTATTATCATGATTATCCTTATATTCATGTTATTATTTTAATAATTTTGTGGTTATTAACTTTTGTTCATATGACTTGATTGATTACAACGTGGTAAGGGATTTTCATCTCACTTTTTATTCCAGTGAGATTCATGCTATATTTGCCACTATTTCTTTTTGTGTGGTGTATGTACTACCCATGATTTTATTAATTTTGTAATATAATTCAATTTATGGTTATTTAAATCTTCATTTTATTATCCTTCTTTCATGGGTTGTATGTTTTGTAAGTTACCAAATCGGTAAGGGAACCTTTTAACCCAATTTCTATTCCTTGGGTTAGTATTATAATTATTAATTATGTCATGATATTATTATGTGTGAAATCACTATTTATTTATTTATTCTATAATTATCCATTCCCCTTTGTGTGGATATACTTTTGATACACATAATCAGTCCATTTATAAATTCTCAAGTCATCGATTTGAACTTGATAAGAGTAATTTTAACTCAATTTCCATTCATTGAGTTAAACATCCAAGTCATTGGTTTTGTCTTAAAAAGAATACGTGTGAATGTTATATGATTGATTTACACTGAATATCTAATCCTATTGAGTGTATTTATATTTTCACACATTATTATGTAATTTATTTATCCATAATCCAAGGATATAGTTTTTATAAGGGATTTCATCTCAATTTACATTCCATTGAGACTTCATTGTTGTTATGCACAAATTCACTCTTATGTGGTGTATACACTGTCCTTTGGCATATTATATCATGAATCCCTTTATTCTCATGATATTATAAAGTTCTGATTAAATTTTATTCCTCAATTATTTGTATTCAAGCATCTCTCATTCTGCTAAAAACTCTTTAACTAAAATATCATTTTAAATGCTTTAAAGATTTATTATTATAAATATTTCTAATTAATATACATGTTTTCAAAATGTTTTTTAGGATTTATTTATATTTAAATTAATTTTTTAAAATTATAATTCATTTAAAAGCTTCAAAGTGTTATGGGACACTTTTATTCAAAAATCTCTTTATTAAATGTTTTAAATGGTTTTATGAAGCATTGTTTATTTCAATATCTTGATTTGGTATATTGTGATTAAAATGTGGAAATGTTATCTTTCCTTTATGATTGTGTTATGTGTTATGAATATGTTATGGTTATTGGGCATTGTTTACATATACGGGTGGTTCTATGATAAACCTATGGCAGGTGAGCCCGAGATAGCTCTCCAATGCATTGGGTAACGTGACAGAGGTAAATGTTAATGTTTATCCTAAGAGATTTAGGGAATATATTGTGATGGGTATTTAAAATGTGACTCCATATGTAGCTGTGATAGCTACAATTTAAGTATGTTATGAATTCCATATGTTACCTTTATGGTTTATGTTCTGTGTGCATTATTCCTAAATCTTATGATTTCGTAAGGTATGTTATGATTGAAAAGTATGGTTTCATTGATTTGTATTTAATGATGGGCTAATGTTTTACTTTTTTATTTTATAACCCTTACTGATATTTTTATGCTCATCCCAAGTTTTTGAAATGTTTTCCAAATGACATAAAGATGAATAGGGTTGAGGATGGGATCAAGGAAAAGTCATGTTGTATAAAACATGGAACTAGACATGTTTCTTTTTAAGAGTTTTTATTTTATTAAAAAATGGATTCTGAGTAGTAGTGTCTACATGTAATTTTCAAGTTGATATGTAATAGTTATGGCCTAATTCTCTAAAACTCTAAACCTGAAAAGATCCTTAATGTGAATTATTTATTTAATTCAGAATTATGTAATGTTTAAGGTCGAGTCCTTATAGTTGGTATCAGAGGTCAGTTTAGACAATTTTAGGGATTATGAGTTTTCGTTAGACACATGGTTAGTCCCTGTGTCTATTATTTCTGTTAAATCCTTGTTTTATAACTTTTTCAGATCAATTAAATTTAGTTACAAATGGAAGGAGGAGGATCTCAAACAACATTCCTATCTCTTCCTGATGACTTTTTTGAAATTATTATTTCAAAGTCATGTTCGGATGATTATGAAACTTTTTCTAGCATACAACTCAATTTCAAGTAGTTTTTTGAGATATCAAACACCTCCACTGTACCTTGTTATAATCGTGGATCATGGTTTGTTTTTAAACAAATCTTATTTTCACAATATTCTCATATTTTTAAGAAAGGTAAATATTATCAAGGCATTTTCAAATATTTTACCTTATCACAAGATTTTGAAGCATATTATGATTTTGAAAAAGGTGATGAAGAAGGAGACCCTTGCACAACCTATTTATATTTTCTTTTACAATATATTCTCTCAGCACATACCTATGGTATTTTAAAAGGACCATTAATTGAAAGTTTCAACTCAAATTCGGTCTGACTATTTTATAGAAATCATGTTTTATCAGATGTTCTGAAATTATATGTCATACATGATTATTTTCCAAAACTATTTTTCTGTGAACACCCATATGACCCATGTTATACAAGGTGTATTTGGATGAAGGAATCAAATGATTTTGAAGGATCTATAAATAATTGTTGCAATACATGGACCCTCTACCTACATGAAAAAGATGATAATGAAACCAAATAGACACCATGATCAAGGTATGGTGTTCTTCATTTTGGGGATCATTTTATTTCATCATATGGTGGTGAAATAAAAAAATGACAATATATATATAAGACTTCAAGAATTAAGATGTTGAGGTCATAATGAATTGGAATGAAAATACGAGGTATAAGGAAACCCTTGAGGATAAAATATGTTAGGGTTATTTTTGAGTTTTTTTAAAAAGGACAACCCATAGGATGGGTGAAAACCCGTCGCATCTGGAAATTATATATGAATCGAACCTGCAACTGAAGGGTGACAAGAGCGCATCGCCAACCACTGGCCTACTTGAATTCCCTGGTTGGTATGACTTATTATTTTAGTAAAATGATTTTATGGAACAAGAATAAGTTGATTTTGGGAAAAATGTTTTATCAAATGGATATACTTAGTATAGGAAAATGATTTGGTGATTAAGTGATAAAGGTTGTTGTGGAAGACAATCTCTCTTTTGAGGAAACACTATATGCCTAAGGAAGATAAAATACTATGAGATTTCAATTGTGGAATAATGGTTGAATTTATTTTTTGGAAGAATATATGTTTTTATTGAGGATATATGAAGATTTGGTTTATTTATGAAAATGATTAACCTATCATGGAGAATATGTGATTAGGTTAATTACTTTTCAATATGAGACTTTATGAGTAACTGATGTTATTTAGAGATAAATGTTAAGATTTATCTTATAATATTATGTAATAAAATCCTTATGAGATTTGGGTTTCAATATTAGTTTGGATTACTTTTGAAGAATTTTATGGACAGTTGTTTATTGAATGGTCTTTGTTGAACTTTGGGTTTTGTTTGAATTTTTTTGGAGATTAAGAGTATTTTTTATTTTTGTAAAAGATTTTCCTTTGGGGTATTATTTGATCTCACACTAACCATTTTGGTTTTAGTTGATGTCTAAAGAAAAGGGAAATATATTGTTATTCTTTTGAGGATTATGTGATTCTGTAAAAGATGATTCTTGTGATTTTGATGTGACCAAGTCTTTTTGAATGCTCATTTTTTGGAGAAAAGATTAGTTTTTGGTAGAAACTTATTAAAAGATGAAACTCTACTTGAAGGTAAGTATATTTCCTTATGTTCTTATTATATGTAGTAAATGAATTCCTCAAAATTATGAAAAGTAATGTAAAACAAAAACATTGTTGGTTTACATTTCCTACTGGGTAAACAAAGACCGTTTAACATATCATAATTTTGTGATTTTCTGGTGGTTAACTTTCCCCTAATAATGTTTTATATCACACTCCATCAGAACTTGACCATTTTTTATCTCTTCCATATCCATGTTTTCTAACATGGAATCATAGTATGAGTTATCTTGGGTGACCTTTGTACTTCTCTTTCTTTCTTTTAAAGTGATTTTTTTCTAACTCTTTTTAGATGTGGGACTTTTAATGAAGTTTCCATGCCTAGTTTTAAAATTTCGAGGACACAATTCCCAAAATGGGGGAAGGATGTAACATCCCAAGTAAATAAAGAACATGAAAATTTTCATATTTATTAATGTTTGTGAACTAAATATTAATTCTACTTTAAAGGGTATGCTATGTTCAATTTCTTACCCGATACACTACAATGTGTTTCTTTGAAATCTTACGTTGCACACTAATAATATAATATTATTATTTTAAATGGTAGTTAACACCTAGCCATTGCAATGTAAAGAATGAACAGAACTAACTAAAAAATTATTATATATGTTTGTTAAATGTTTTTAAATTTATCCAATAAAAGTTAGAGGCTTAAAATGTGAATGAATCTAATTTTAAACATAATTTACTTTAAAAGATTGATTTACCACCTTTTAATGGTGAACCCTCTTTAAATCTAGTTTTGGTCACTTTTATATGTTCCATTTGACAAAATAAAATTCTTCTTTAGAATCGGGACATCAAAATTTACTTTGGGTATATTTTTTTTATTTTTCTAATAAAATTAATTTTTTTATGAATAGTGAAAAATACTATATTTTAATTCAAAAGTGCCTTTTAATCTAATTTATTTATATGGTTAGATTAACTTTTTAATTGGTTTTAAAGTGTAATTATATTATTTTTTTACCATTTAATCCAATGTTGGTCATTGGAATTAATTTCACTTTGAAATTGGACATAAACAAGTATCAATCTTTTGATAGTTATTGTTTCATAAAAACACTCTATTTGTTTTGATAATGGGAATTAATTTTAAATTAATTAATGATTCTTCTATGTTTTTAATTTGGTAAAATAGACATCATTTTTTAATTCTGAATATCAGCTATAGCTTAGGCATAATTTTTGGTAGTTTTCTGAAAAACATCAATTTTTGATAAATAGTGAAACCACTAAGTAGTAGTTAAAAAATTGACATTTTCATTTAAATGAAATTTTACCACTTATGTGGATTGAATTTATAAAATCCAACATACATGGTTGTTATTATAAAGTAAAATGTGGTTCAATAAGATAAAAATAATTTTTGGTGAATAGTAACTTTTGACTTTTTTTACCGCAGTTAAAGGTAAATAGGGTAATTCAAGGTAAAAAGAATATTATAATAATACAAAATTACCTTAACACTTGTACTAATCTTTTTGGATAAGTAATTTCTGGCCATGAGAATCCTTGGGTTGATTTTGAGACCCCGTGGAGCCACTTGGGAGTGATAATGACACTTTAGATTAATTAATTTAAAGTAAAGTAAAAAATGACACAAACAAATATCTTTTAGTAAACTAATTTTTACATGGGGTTATATAAGTTATCATTTAAACTATAATTATTAATTGGAAATATAAAATGATTTCCTACATCATGGTATTTTTTTATAATTTTTGGACATCATATAAATAAAATTATTTATGATACACAAATGATGGAGTATTTACCTCATTAATAAATGATTTACATAAATAAGATTATAAATATTAAAATAACATCCAAAACCTGTCCAATTATTTTTTGATGATTTTATTTAGACTATTAGTCATCTTATATTCGACTTTAATTAGTTTTGTACCTTTAGAAACCGAATATCATTATATAATAAAATAATATTTTCACACTTTCCTAAAGAGCCCATCCTCCCCCTTATAAAAATCCCTCACCTATAACTCATTCATCACACCTCTCAAGCCCATTGAATCATTCAAAACCTACCCAAATAATCTCTCAATATCCCGATATTCCACCTATAAGCCTTACCTTTGGCAAAATTCACTTCAAGAAGTCCTTCTGGTTTAAACCAAAGGGAGTTACCCAAATTAAAGGTAATAGTTTTTCTTAACTTCTTTTCTATTATTTTACTTCTCCAACACATAAACTCTTTTTATTACTTTATTTTTTAAAATAAAAATTATCCTAAATATACTAGGATGTTTTTATGAGATGGATTCAAACTACACTTACACACACCTCCATCTAATGGGTAAAGAACATCCTTTTTTTTGAATGGCAAACTAACGCCTCATGAAACGATGATTTTTTGATTATCTCTTACCACCTCTTAGGGTGGCCATTAAGATGACGCTATATTTATATATGATATATATTATATTTTATTTATGCTTCTATATTTTTATTTTATATCATACCTTTATGGTTTCCATTATGGGTAAACGTGATAATTTCATTTGAGGAAGTGCGTACTACCGCCCCCTCAAAGAGATATGACTTGTTAATGTCATATGTGGGACGTATAAAGGATGAAGTTAATGATATTATATATTATATTATACTTTAATTATAATATACCTATGTATCATTATGTTTTAATTCCATTAAAAATAATAAATAGAAATGAAAGTAGCGTTCATGCGTACGTACGACTTACCGTCTCCATGAACGGTGCATTTCATTTATTACCTTCAAATGTTATATACTTTTATAAATACATGTATATAATAGATATATATGGTATATGTGATATCTAAATCATAAATATAATTCTGGATATAATTAACCTTTTACTATGTAAACAACTTGTAATTATAAGAAGTCCATTTTTGACTCAAGTACCAAATATCGACAAAACGAATGTTATTAACTTAAATGATTATATAATGTTTATAATGTGGTAATAAGTGAAATAAATGGAATAATAAACTTGAAAAATGTTCTTAATCAATTATAAATTAACTTTGGTTTATCATTCTGGAAGAACAAGGAACAAACGAGTCAAGTCACACATGAGGTAAGGGGTTTCTTATCTCAATTTCAATTCTGTGAGATTTCCATTATTCACCACAAATTTATTGAATGTGGTGTATTGTGTACTGAAATTTGGTATTTATTATCAATATTCTACTTATATTCATGTTATTATGTGAATAATTCGGTGGTTATTAACTTTTGGTCATACGACTCGATTGATTACAACGTGGTAAGAGATTTTCATCTCACTTTTTATTCCTGTGAGATTCATGCTATATTTCCCCCTATTTCCTTTTGTCTGGTGTATTTACTACCATAATTTTATTAATTGTGTAATATACATCAATTTATGGGTATTTACATCTTTATTTTATGATCCTTATTTAATGGGTTGTATGTTTTGTAAGTTACCAAATCGGTAAGGGAACCTTTTAACCCAATTTATATTCCTTCGGTTAATCTTCTAATTCTTAATTATTTCATGCTATGATTATGTGTGGAATAACTATTTATTTATTTATGTTGTAATTATACATCCCCCTTTGTGTAGATATACTTTTTATACACATAATCACTCCATTGATAAATTCTCAAGTCATCGATTTGAACTTAATAAGAGTAATTTTAACTCAATTTACATTCATTGAGTTAAACATCCAAGTCATTGGTTTTGTATTAAAAAAATATGTGTGAATGTTATATGATTGATTTACACTGAATATCCAATATTATTTAGTGTATTTTTATTTTTCACACATTATTATGTAATTGATTTATCCATAATCTAAGGATATAGTTTTTATAAGTGATTTCGTCTCAATTTATTGTCCATTGAGACTTCATTGTTGTTATGCACAAATTCACTCTTATGTGGTTTATATACTATCCTTTGACATATTATATCATGAATCCATTTATTCTCATGATATTATAAAGTTCTGATTAAATGTTATTCCTCAATTATTTGTATTCAAGCGTCTCTCGTTCTGTTAAAAACTCTTTAACTAAAATATCGTTTTAAATGTTTTAAAGATTTATTCTTATAAATATTTCTAATTAATGTCCATGTTTTCAAAATGGTTTTTAGGATTTATTTATATAGAAATTAATGTTTCAAATGATAATTCATTTTAAAGCTTCACAGTGTTTTGAGACACTTTGATTCAAAAATATCTTTATTAAATGTTTAAAATGGGTTTATGAAGCATTGTTTATTTCAATATCTTGATTTGATATATTATGATTAGAATGTGGAAATATTATCTTTCCTTTATTCTTGTGTTATGTGTTATGAATATGTTGTGGTTATTGGGCATTTTTTACGTATATGGGTGGTTCCGTGATAAACCTAGGGTGGGTGAGCCTGAGATAGCTCTCCAATACATTGGGTAATGTGACAGAGGTAAACGTTAATGTTTCTTTTAAGAGATTTATGGAATATACTATGATTGGTATTCCAAATGCGACTCCCTATATATCTGTAATAGCTACAATGTAAGTATGTTATGAATTCCATATGTTACGTTTATGATTTATGATTTGTGTGTGTTATTCATAAATCTTATGATTTCGTAAGGTATGTTATGATTGAAAAGTATGGTTTCATTTATTTGTATTTAATAATGGGCTAATGTTTTCCTTCCTTATTTTATAACCCTTACTAAGATTTTTATGCTCATCCCAAGTTTTTGAAATTTTTTCCACAGGATGTAATGATAAATAGGGTCAAGCACGAGATCAAGAAAAAGTTAAGTTATCTAAAACATGGAACCATACATGTTTATTTTTAAGAGTTTTTATTTCCTGAAAAAAATGGATACTAATTAGTAGTGTCCACATGAAATTTTCAAGTCGATTTGTAATAGTTATGGCCTAATTCTCTAAAAAACTAAACCTGAAAAGATCCTCAATGTGAATTATTCATTTAATTCAGGATTATGTAATGTTTAAGGCCATGTCCTTATAGTAGTTCATTATTTCTTGATTTCATCTAACACAATTATAAGAAGTGAATTTCCATTGAAAACTTTTGGTCATTAAATTCTTCCCCCATTATGAATTTTCACCATTGAAATTTCGTTTTACATTCTATGCCAAAAAATGGCGGGGGCACTTTTTCTCCATTGCCTCCTCTAGTTCCTAAGTTTCATCTTCTTACTTATGGTTCTTCCACAGTACATTGTCCAGGTGAGTAGTCTTGTTACATATGTTGGAGTTGGTGGTCTAGAACCAACTACTTTTTACTTTATTCATTAAATAAAATCCTTATCACATATTGATTGTTCTTCTGCATGACATGTAATGTGATAATTTCCTAAGGACAGCTGTTGCATTAAAGGGTCGTAGCGGATCCCTGCTATGATGAGAACCCAAAAGTGTCATAACACTGTTCTTGAATGTATGTTCTATGGCCGGATGGTATTATTTGAGGGACACAAATAATACAGGTCATTAGGGGTGAGGACTCATAAAACTTTGAGGCACCTTCTCATGGTGTGCGCCCTTGGTAATATCCAGGAGGATATTATGAGAACGAGACCCGCCAATAGGAAATTTACATTTCATAGTGTCATTGGATGTTCCTATCTGCGGACTTGTGTATTGGTCCTTAGACTTTAAGATTATTATTAATGGGTATTACAACTCGCGCACTTAGATGTATTGACGAAAACTGTGATGACACGCTGTTCACAGCAAGGTAGGATACATTGGGTGCGTCACGAGTAATACCGCATTAATAGATAATGCGAGAAAGGATTTGTCCCTTCTGTTCCATAACGGAAGTAGATACCTCAGGCCCTTTGATGGAATTGATATAGCCTAAATAAATCCATGGCCATGGTAAGGTATGGGCAAGTTCAATTCCGGGAAGTCAAAGAAATAATAATCAAGAACATGGGTTGATGGCACTAGCATGAAACCCGCTTGATTGGAGATATCGAGACAAAGGGATTATATTACACGGTAAGAGTTCATAGGAGGTGACACGTCATTGCGGCGTTAACTTCTTTCTCTATGGGTGCCTTGGCGTGTTTCTAGACCCTAACCTTGGACTTTAGGCAGGCTCAGCCTAATACCACTGAGAAAGAGGCCTAGAGGGTCACACACTAAGTGTGTCCATGTATCTCAGTTAAATATTAATTTAACAAATTAAATAAATATTATTCCTGACTGTGGTTTAATAATTATTTAAGGATATATGATTGAATTTATTTTGACACTAGTTATTCGAGAGAATATATTGTGGACGAAATAATATATTTATTAGAGAGTAATGCAGTTACATTTATTTAAGAAATAAATAGTCATTACTCAAGGTCTAATAAATGTGGTGGAGAAAAATGGAAAATAAAAGTACACCGCCGTGTATATTAAATATACACACCGTATAGTTTTATAGAAAACAATTACACGCCATGTATTAATTATTACACGCCGTGTAGTTTTTTCCAGTTGGGATTTTGAGGATTTAATATTGTTTTAATAAATGATATTTATTATAATCAGTGTGGGCGCATGTTAAGGAATTAATAATTCGACATGGGGGTTTTCAATAAGAGTTAATGAAATAAATAAAACGCGTAACACATTTATTTATTGTCATAAATCTATTAACCTCAAACCCGATTATAAATATCCTTGCAACCCCAACATTTTGGAGTGCCATTGTTGTGCACAACAGATTTGGAAATACTCTCAAGCCAAAGAGAGAATTCCCTTTCCACCAAGAACACCCTCAAGTTACGAGAGTAAGATCCTCCACCGGATCAAGGCGGTCGAAGGCGGACATCGTAAGCGAATGTTCTTCCGCGCTAGCACCTGAAGATCCCTTCGGTGACATCCGGAGATACGTTACACATGCGTGGATCACTGCTAGAGGAATCCTACACTTGGATTCTATGATGCAACGACGGATCACCGAATCGTGACCGAACACATCAACGAAGAAAGAATTCCAACGAGGTAATTCTTATTCATTAATTAAATTAATTATAATCAACATATGATGATCCTCCTCAAGGGTTTCGGGACTCTTCTTTTCTTTTTGTTCTTCATTCTATTCCGAAGATTCGGCGTTTTATATTGTGACGGATCTCGGATTGAACGTTGTTTAACATTAAAATTAAAGTTGGGAAAACCCACCAACGCGCTTCCGCTGCACCCAGAACCTACAATTGGTATCAGAGCAGGTCATATCATTGATTATAATTATTTAGTTTTTTGTTGGTAATTTACGCATTTAATAATTTAGTTATTTCAATTCAAGTTTAATCGTTCTGGAAATCTGAATATCGAGATCTATTCCTCCTCCCTCATTTCTCGTTCACCTCACAGAAACAAATTTTTCTTTTAATTTTGATTAAAATAAAATAGATTAACTCATCTGGAGGAGCCAAACATTTCTGGCTGTATAACACCAGAATACACGGTGTGTATTCGGAAGTACATGTCGTGTAGTCTAGGTTCAATGCATTGACTGATCTACCAAATCAGGCCGTGTATTGGATTTTTTCTAAGAATTTAAGACACCGTGTGTTGACCAGAAACATGTGGCACATGGTTTCCGGAATACACGCCGTGTGGTCCAATGAACACGGCATGTAGTCCCTTCGGGTTAGGGTTGGGTTGTGTACTCCGTACACGACTTTCCCGGATGGAAATCGTGTAACACGGAAACTACATGGCGTGTGTCCCACTGTACACGCTGTGTACTCTGAAAATTTCCGAATTACATTAACACGCCCTGTCCCCGGGCATGTACTTCGAATGAACGGTGAAGAAAAGTACACGCCGTGTAGTTGGAACTACATGCCGTGTACTCACCCAAATTACGTAGATTTATTAAAATTTATTATTATATTATACAAACCCTTGAGACGTGTACCATGGTGCATGCGTAAAGCTGAGGCACAACACGTGATAGGTGTTTTATATATATGTGTTTAATTTAACATCTGCGTAATAAATGGAAATTCACCGGGTTGCCTCCAAGGTACAAGTTACGTACAAGGATAATTTTAAATGAATTAATTTGTTTAAAATTTATGATGGATGAAAATCTCAAGGAAATTCATAAAAGAGATTTAAGATAAAAGGATTGATTAATTAAAGATAATTAATTGATTTGAGCGTGATTTATCTTAAACAAGAATGATTAAAGAATTGAATGCTAGTTTTTATTTATGCGTAAATATCGTTGCATGTATGGATGATCATGAGCTAGACCGAGACCTTTGTATGTGAATGGTTTCTTTTAATTTATTTATTTAAATTAAATTTGTTGGGCAGTGATCTATCTCCTCATTAATATGTAGGGCCTGCGCGCCCAAGGATTCTTTTATGTAAAAACCCCTTTTACCCCTCACCTACGTGTGAGATAAATGCATATGTAATGGATGGAGTTCCCAAGCTAGTGGAGGCGGCTGAATTCAGGAGCCATGGTGAAATCAATCCAAGGAGATACAAAGGTGGACAGGTGGAAAGCTGTAAACATGAACCCAAAAGATTCAAGGTGTTTCTCCCCTAGGTCTTGGGTTAGTTTATCAACCGCTAGATAAACTAACCAATAGAAAATCTCATGATCATACCATTTATTTTATTTCTGTTAGTTTCATGGTTTATTTATTGTGGGTGTGTTGTCACGATCACACAATTAATGAATTAAACGAGCATGCAAGATAGAACTAAAATAAAACCGGCTTATACGTAAATATTATCTTAGACATGGTTAATCACTTAAGTATATCCAACTTAATATTAACAAGCATGTAATCAAAGATAATAAAATGGAAATTTACGTATAAGGATAAAATCCATCAAAATAAATATTAAGTCGGCATAGCCTTCCATAATCTTGGTTAGAATCGAACCATAGTTCAAAGTGCTTGACCAACCCTAGTTGAGGTGCTTTCAATTATCGAGGAATTCTAATTCAAGGTTTTGGGTTGACTTGACTTGGTTCACATCAAGGGTTGACTTCCATAGTAGGAATTAGTGTGACCAAGAGGCAAAGGTTGAGGAAATCCAAAAAGGATTTTAGGATTGGGGAGACCACTCAACGGATCAAGGAGATGTGAGTTAATGCAGTTGGAATTTGGAATGCCTACCTAAAACCCTTCAAGTTGCTTGACCAACCCTAGTTGGGGTAATGCGAAGGGCAATATGGATCCTTGCCACTAGAATATTCACGCAACATAATATTCTGAAGTCAATGGTGAGGGCTATTGTATTTCGATAAAATAGTGGGAGACTAATAAGTATTAATTTATTTATTTGTCTCAATTTTTGTAATAAAGTACTAAAACTTTTCTCATCTTAATTTGTAGAAACGACAAGAAAATGACTTCAAAAATATCATTGTGCACCATACTCGAAAAAGAAAACCTTCTCACCGGCACCAATTTCCAAGAGTGGTAGAGGAGTTTACGTGTCATCCTTCGCCACGAAAGGAAATTATATGTGCTGGAAGAGCCTATTCCAGTTGCACCTGGGAAAGAGGCTAGTGATGAGGAATTATCTCTCTACAAGAAACACATGTATGATGCCACATATGTCCAGTGTTTCATGCTATCGGCCATGTCTAATGAGCTCTTGAAGCAACATGAAAACATGGAAGCGTATAACATGATGTCTCACCTTAAAGATCTCTACCAAGAGAAGGCGAGACAGGAGAGTTATGAGATCTCCAATGCTTTGTTTACCACGATTCTTGGAGAGTCTGCACCAGTTGGGCCTTAGGTAGTCAAGCTTATTGGATACATTGAACGCTGGGACATCTTAGGGATTAAATTCCCGGATGAGTTGCGTACAGATCTCATCCTATCATCACTGCCCAAGACCTTCTCTAGCTTCATTGTCAACTATAACATGAGCGGCAATGAGAAGAGTCTATCGGAGCTTCTGACCTTGATTCTCCAGGTAGATAAGGACATGGAGCGTGACAAACCCGCGGTCCTAATGGTGAATAAGAAAAGGAAGGACAAGGCAAAGGGGTCAAAGACTTATAAATGGTCTGAAGCCCCCGAGCACCGTCCCTCCAAGAAGGGGAAGATCCAGAGGCAGGGCAAGGAACGGGAGGCAGTGTGTTTTGCATGTGGCAAGCAGGGCCACTGGAAGAGGAACTGCACCCAGAAGGGTGGGGATGCTAAAGATGCATTTGTTATCAAGTGCAATCTTTCTTTTTCTACACTTTGGGTATTAGATACAGCTTGTGGGGATCACATCTGTATTCAAATGCAGGAACCAAGTAGATTTAGAAAGATCGCCAGAGGAGAGGTGGATCTTCGAGCTGCCAATGGTGCAAGGCTGGCTGCGTTGGCTATTGGTGACTATCACCTATCATTGCCGACTGGGATGATTTAGTTTTTACATAACTGTTATTATGTGCCTAGTGTTACCAAGAACATAATTTCTGTATCTTGTTTGGATATGGATTGATTTGTTTTCAAATTTGGAAATAAGGGTTGTCTCTTTTATAAGAACAACGTATATTATGGTATGGAACATTTAAATAATGGTTTGTATGTATTGAATTATGAAAACCAAGTGTTGGCAATCGATAATGAAACAAACTCACATGACTCATACATCACCCAGTTATAGCATCACCGCCTCGGTCATGTGAACGAGAAGCGTTTGACAAAGCTCTGCCAAGATGGATATTTAGACTCTACTGAGCTAAAACCACTTGATAGATGTCATGCTTGTTTACAAGGAAAAATAACCAAGCTGACTTTTGGTGGACAAGGTGAAAGGGCCACAGATCTTCTAGTACTGGTACACACGGATGTGTGTGGACCATTTCCAGTAGAAGCTAGAGGTGGATATTCTTACTTCATTACTTTTACTGATGATTTGAGTAGATATGGTTATGTCTACTTAATGAGGTATAAGTCAGAGTCCTTAGAGAAATTTAAGGAATTCAAGAATGAAGTAGAGAATCAGCTTGGTAAGAAGATAAAGAAGCTTCAATCGGATCGAGGTGGAGAATATCTGAACCAAGAGTTCATCGATCTTCTACAGGAGTCTGGGATTCTATCTCAGCTCACTCCTCCTTATACACCACAGTGGAATGGTGTTAGTGAAAGGAGGAACCACACCTTGTTGGACATGGTGAGGTCGATGATGAGTCATTTGGATCTTCCATTATCCTTTTGGGGATATGCATTACAAACTGAAGCATACACATTAAACCGAGTACCAACTAAGGCGGCAAATGGAATTCTATCCGAGTTATGGAATGAAAGGAAACCCACTTTGTCGCACACATGTGTATGGGGATGAGAGGCGTTTGTTAAGGCCTTCTTAGATGACAAAATAGTACCCCGGGGAACAAAGTGTATCTTTATTGGATATCCCAAGGAAACGAAAGGATATTACCTATATAACCCTCAAGACAAGAAAGTGACTGTCGCCAGACAAGCTGTCTTTCTTGATAGGGAACACATCCTCAAGAAGGATAGTGGGAGCAAGATTGACTTCGACGAAGTTGATGCTCAAGATACATAGGAGTTGGTACAGGAACAAGTTCCACAGGTCCTCGTGGAAGAGGTTCCAGAAACACAAGTACTGCGTAGGAGCTCAAGAGAGGTAAGGGAACCTGAGAGATTTGGTTTCCTAGTCACCGATGATGGTGAATCATTATTGTTGGACAATGATGAACCTCTCTCCTACAAGGAAGAAGTAGAAATATCATAAGCTGTAAGATGGCTAGAAGCTATGAATTCTGAGATGGATTCCATGTATCAAAACCTAGTTTGGGTTCTGGTCGATGAGCCAGTTGATGTAAAGACTGTTGGATGCAAATGGGTATTCAAAAGAAAGCTGGACATGGAAGGTCAAGTTAGCACCTATAAAGCAAGGATAGTGGCTAAAGGATTCAGACATCGTCAAGGAATTGACTATGATGAAACCTTCTCGCCAGTTGCCATGTTTAAATCTATAAGAATCATACTTGCCATAACAGCTTACCATGACTACGAGATTTGGCAGATGGATGTCAAAATATAATTCCTTAACGGGAACCTTTAGGAAGATGTCTATATGACACAACTAGAAGGGTTTGTGACACCAGGTGAATCCAAACGGGTTTGCAAGTTGCAAAAATCCATTTATGTATTGAAGCAAGCATCCAGGTCATAGAACATTCGATTTGATGAATCCATAAAGGAATTTGGTTTCATTATGAATGAATGTGATCCATGTTTTTATAAGCGGTTTAATGGGAATGCGGTCGTCATCCTAGTGGTATATTTTTATGACATATTGCTTATTGGAAACGACGTACCAACCTTACAGTCAGTTAAGGACTGGTTGAACAAGTGTTTCTCCATGAAGGACTTAGGAGAAGAAGCCTACATTCTAGGGATCAAGATCATTCATGACAGATCCAAGAGGCTGCTTGGACTAAGTCAGGGTACATACATTGACCAGATACTAAAGAGATTTAGTATGGAAAAATCCAAGATGGAATTGGTTCCAGTGTCACATGGCTTACATATTTCTAAGAAAATGTGTCCCCAAACACAATAGGAGAAAGATAGGATGATCAAGATCCCATATGCTTCGGTTATAGGATCCATCATGTTTGCCATGTTATGTACCAGGCTTGATGTTGCCTATGTGCTGAGCATGGTAGGAAGATATCAAGAAGATCCAGGAGAACAGCATTAGACTGCTGTTAAGACTATCCTTAAGTATCTGAGAAGAACTAAGGATATATTCCTGGTATATGGAGGAGACGAGGAGCTTGTCATCAGAGGGTATGCTGATGCTGGTTTTCAAACAGATCAGAATGATCTGAAGTCGCAATCTGGATATGTTTTTTTGTCTCAATGGAGGAGCTGTGAGCTGGAAGAGTTCAAAGCATCCAGTTGTCGCTGATTCTACAGTAGAGTCTGTGTCACGACCCGACCTCGGGGTCCGTGCCGTGACTACCCCAAGCCCGCCTTCCATAGGCCAGGGGCTGGCGACTAGCACCAAGGCGTAAAACCCAAAAAAAAGGGAAGGCATTGCCTTTGAAAAGTAAACAAGCACCACAGAGTAAGCAAGCAGAAAAGTAAACAATAAGTAAAAACTGTACAAGCTGTGCTGAAAGTAAAAGGGCCGGAAATACAAGCCCAACTGTAAAGTACAACTGAAAGGAAAAAAAGCAACTGAAAAGGGAAAACTGCAGCGTCGAGCCATCCTCTAGAAGTCCCACCTGAAGGGTGGGTGCAGATAGCCTCCACTACTCCTCGGGTCCACCTGACCGCTCTGAGTACGTCCCGCCCAGTGGTCCACCTCCAAGTACCGTCCTGCTCCGCACGCCTCCACCACGATCAGCACTGTCCGTCGTCTACAACCAACACAACGTAGTGCGGACAAAGCCCGTGCAGGGGTGAGTATAAGCTACTCATTAGGGACCCCGAGACCCCCTAAGGTCTCCCTAAATCCACAAAGTATAATCCACAAAGGAAAGATACAATCACGAAGTAACATCTGACACGGCTTAGGTATATGCCCATACATATACCTAAGTCATCAATTCCCGTTCGGATCCAACGTCCGAGCCCAAGCACAACCCAGTCCACACAGGAAATCAAAACGTATACCCACACAGGATAGCTCAACAAAATCCACAAAGGAGAGTAAACAGTAAATCCACATAGGATAGCTCATCACAATCCACAAAGGAGAGTAAACAGTAAATCCACACAGGATAGCTCAACACAATCCACAAAGGAGAGTAACACAAGATTCAGCTCACACAGGTATACTTCTTCGGATGACGATAAAGATGATCACTGATCCATCTAAGTCGTCAGACCCACGAAGGATCGATAGGTAACTAACACCCGCAATGACCCACACAGGATCGGACCCACACAGGATCGGGCCCACACAGGACCGGGCCCACGCAGGACCTGTAGCCGCTGGCTCACACAGAACCGCTGAGCGCTGACCCACACAGGATCGGACCCACACAAAATCGGGCCCACACAGGACCGAAAGCACTGATCCACGCAGGATCGCTGAGTGCAGTAGTCGTCGCAGTCCATTGAGGATCTCTGCACAGTCGTCGCCGCAGTCCACTGAGGATCTCTGCACGGTCGTCGTCGGAGTCCACAGAGGATCTCTGCACAGTCGTCGCCGCAGTCCACGGAGGATCTCTACACGGTCGTCGTCGGAGTCCACGTAGGATCTCTACATGGTCGTCGCTGTCGAAGAAGCAGTCGCAGCCAGCCTAGGGTTCCCGCACACAACAAGCTCGTTCGGGAGGGTCCGCTCCACGAGCCGAGAGGCTGATACATAAACTGACACAAAGTCCGAAGTTGATGTATCCAAAAGTTCCATATCGTAAACAGGAACTCAACGTCGCAGATGGCGCGTCGATCGGACGCCCGGTCTGAGAGTTATTGGCTTTTTCATCCGAGGGGCCCTGTTGGTTTTTAAGGAAAAACCAACCCGACCTTACTCCACCTGCATCCAAACCTCGGGCGGAGTATGCCAAAAGATCCGTCTCACAAAGAGGAACTCAACAAAACTGACGGCACGTCAATCGGACATCCGTAGCTCAAGATATGAGCGTTTCCACTCCGAGGGCTCGGTTGGTTTCGTGTACGAACCAACCCGGCCAAACTCAAAGTATTCCTAAACCTTGAGTGTGATATACCGAAACGGCCGTCTCGATCCAAGGATCGTGTTTCCGCTGACGTCGAGTCGTTTGGAGGCCCGTAGCCCACGATACAGCCTTTTGAACGAAAACATCCGAAGACGGGGGGTACGGGCCCGGGCCGACCCGGGCCGACCCCCCCGAAAGTCGGCCGAACCGGGTCGACCCGACCTGGTCCGGTCCGGCCAGGGCGCGACCCGGCCAGTCGGACCAGCCTGGCCCGGTTCGGCCGAGCGGCCGAACGGCCGAGGCGCGCGGGGCGCCGCCCCCGCGGCCTGGTGATGCCGCGGCCCCCCGCGTGGGGCCGCGCTGTGTCATGGACGCGGCTTCAGCCGCGTCTGAGGGCACCGGACCCGCGCGGCCACGGCTTCAGCTGCGGCGACCTGTCCGGCGGCGCGCCGGGGAGTCGCCGCTCCCGGCTGCCGGCGCCGCCGGCGAGTTCCGCAGGCCACCGGGATCGTTCCGGTGATCCGATTCTCTTCCCGTCTGCGCCATTGCTCCTCTCGGGACTCGTTCTTCACTGCGGGATCGTCAAACATCCGTTGCGGCACGTTCCGTCGTCGCCCGCCAAATCCGCACAAAAAGAAGAATGGTGGAGGGTCGTCGGGCCGTGTTCGTTTTTCCCACACCCTCCGCGTTAGAGATAAACAACCGGGAGAATTTTGTTCAACACATGAACCGAAAATTTTAATAAAAAAAAATTGTTCATTAGAAACCGGTTCTTTAATTTTTAAAGAACGTTCACGGGAATATTAAGAGGGGTATTCCAAATCATAAAATCCCTACCTCTTTGGTCGTCGCGCATGGGTGTTCTTCGCGGAAAAGCTCGTCGCGGAAGAGAGGGATCATCGCATCGTCACGGGGAGGCGTCGCGTCGTCGCGGAATCCGGCGTTGAGTCGGCGAACTCAACGCACCATGAAACAACAGATTTAATTTAATTAATTAAATTCGTGTTTTTGGTTAAGAACCACGAAGGAGATAAAAAGGAAGGTCCGAGACTCTTACCTCAAGCAGCCGATCGAAGATCCGTCGCGGAGGAAGAGACGTCGCAGAAGAACGTTGTCGGAGCTGCGGATCACGGCGTTGCATCGTCGATTTCCGAGTTCAGCGTTCTTCGCGTTCTTCGCGTTCTTCGCGTTCTTCGCGAAGGAGGAATAAGAAACAAGGATTCTGTCTCAACGAGTAATCCCCCAAAAGATTTTGGTTGGTCTTATTTTATTAATATGACAACATACGAAAACAGGTTAAGAAACGATTGAATTAATTCGTTGAATCAATTCAACGAAAGAAACAACCCATTTAATTCACGAAATAAATCGCCCAATTAAATGGTCTGTTAAGATTTTTAAGAAACGCGTCAGTTGACTTTCATAAAGACGGGTTTTCGCGGGTGCGTTTCTTAGCGGAAAGAAACGGTGGGGCTCGTGCGGGCCCCACCTCACAAATATCCTACCAAGGGGGTAGGATATTTCTGGATAGCATCCTATCCGGTTTAACTCAGTTCAAGCTGTCAACAAGTGGCTTCAAGTGGCTTCCAAGTGGCTTAAGTGAAATAAAATAAAGTTGTTGCAAAATTATTTTATTTCTTAACTTTAAGCCCGAAAATTAAAAACCACACCCAAGCAAACGCAACTCTGGAAGAGGCGTTTCTAAGAAAATACCGGCGCTGTGATTTCATCGGTGCCCTCAGAATTTGATTCCGGGCACCGGTTCAAAAGTTATAAAAACCCGCTCGTCCGTTCACTGAACGTACCCGAGCCAAACTTCGGAAAATGATTCCGGGCACACCGGGCCTCGGAATCAGGTGCCGTCAGAGACTGCGCTCTTGTAAAATTCCAAAGAAAATTAAGAAAAAAATTTACTTGAAATTTACGGGTCTTTACATTACTCCCACCTCAGGACTTTACGTCCCCGTAAAGATACATCAAAAACTAGGGAACAAATGTGGGTACTGAGCACGCATCTGAGCCTCTCGCTCCCAAGTGATCTCCTGGAGGTTCCCGTGCTTCCATCTGATGCGCACAAGAGGAATCGATCGCCCACGTAGGACTCGCTCCTGTCGATCCTCTATCTCCACTGGGACCTCCGCAAAAGTCGCCCCATCATCCACGTCTAGCTCCCCATAGTCAATGATGTGCGTCGGGTCGTGCACGTATCTCCTCAGCTGGGATACGTGGAAGACGTCGTGCACCCGGTGCAACTGAGGTGGTAGAGCCAAGCGATAATCCACCTCGCCAATCCTACTGAGGACCTGGAAAGGCCCGATGAAGCGTGGAGACAACTTTCCGCCTCGGCCAAATCTCCGCAAACCACGTCGAGGTGAGACACACAAGAAGACGTGGTCACCATACTCGAACTCTAGTGGCCTCCGCCTCCTATCAGCATATGACTTCTGCCGGCTCTGTGCTGTCCTCATCTGCTCCTGGATGACCTGGAGCTTCTCTGTCGTGGCCCGGACCATCTCTGGTCCCACAAGTGCTGACTCCCCAGGGTCTGTACAGCACAAAGGAGATCTGCAAGGCCTGCCGTACAACGCCTCGTAGGGTGCCATCCCGATGGTGGAGTGGTAGCTGTTGTTGTACGCGAACTCCACCAAGGGTAGGTGGTCCTCCCAGCTGCGAACAAAGTCGAGGACACATGCACGAAGCATGTCCTCGAGGGTCTGAATGGTCCTCTCCGTCTGACCATCCGTCTGAGGGTGAAAGGCGGTGCTCAGACGTAGCTGCGTCCCGAACGCCTCCTGCAACCCCTTCCAAAGCCGGGAAGTAAAGCGAGCATCCCGATCGGAGACGATAGTCAATGGCACACCGTGAAGTCGTACAATCTCCTGAACGTAGAGACGCCCCATGATCTCCACTGAGCCCTGCTCTCGGATGGGTAAGAAGTGTGCCGACTTGGTGAGTTGGTCAACAATCACCCAAATGGAGTCGTGACCTCTGGAAGTGCGTGAAAGTCCAGTCACGAAGTCCATAGATATCCCGTCCCACTTCCACTCCGGGACCTCCAAGGGCTGTATCAAGCCTGCTGGTACCTGATGCTCTGCCTTCACCTGCTGGCAGGTGAGGCACCGTGAAACGAACTCTTCCACAACCTTATTCATGCCCGGCCACCAGTACTGTCGCCTGAGGTCCTGGTACATCTTCGCCACTCCAGGATGTACCGCCAAAGGAGAAGTGTGGAACTCTCTCAGCACTTCCTCTCGTAAAGTGACTGGTACTAAGGTACGTCCTCTGAAAAGGACATCGTGCTCTGCTCCAAGGGAGAAACCATCAGGTGCCTGTCCCGAGGATATCTGTGCACGCCGTGTCTCACAGTCAGCGTCCCCACGCTGTGCCTCTCTGATCCGCTGTAGAAGTGGAGGAGAGACTGTGAGAGACTGAAGGAAGGCTGCTTCGTCTCTATCCACGAAGGATATCCGCAAGGCGGCTAACTGCTCTGTCGCCTCCTCAAGTAGCTGGATGCCCGTCCTCCTGCTGAGGGCATCGGCTACCATGTTCCCCTTCCCAGGAGTATAGACTATCTCAAAGTCATAGTCTTGGAGGAACTCGAGCCATCGCCGCTGTCTCAGGTTCAGGTCCTTCTGAGAGAAGATGTACCTGAGACTCTGGTGGTCAGAAAAGACTGTGAAGCGCTCGCCCATCAGATAGTTCCGCCATGTCTTCAGGGCGAAGACCACTTCTGCCAACTCCAAGTCATGGGTAGCGTAGTTATACTCATGCAGCCTCAACTGATGTGATCCGTAGGAAATCACGGCCCGCTCCTGCATCAGGACACACCCGAGTCCGGTCCCTGATGCATCGCAGTAGACTACGTATCCAACTCCCTCCTCAGGCAACCTCAAGATAGGTGCGCTGGTCAACCTCTGCCTTAGCTCCTGGAAGCTCTGCTGACATCTGTCTGACCACACGAAGGGTTTCACCTTCTTCGTCAATGCTGAGAGTGGGGCCGCAACTCTGGAGAAGTCCGGTACAAATCTCCTATAGTATCCGGCTAGGCCCAAGAAACTCCGCACCTCTGTCACGCTCTTGGGTGGCTCCCAAGCTAGCACTGCCTCGATCTTCGCGGGATCCACTGCAACTCCCGCCTCAGAAATGACGTGCCCCAAGAAGTGGACCTCACGTAACCATAACTGACACTTCGAGAGCTTTCCATAAAGTTGGTGCTCTCGGAGTGTGTCTAGTACAACACGAAAGTGGTAGGCGTGCTCCTCCTCCGTGGTCGAGTACACCAAGATGTCATCGATGAAGACTACGACAAATCGATCGAGGTATGGCTAGAAGATCCTGTTCATGAGGCTCATGAACACTTCTGGAGCATTGGTCACGCCGAAAGGCATAACCAAGAACTCATAGTGGCCATACCGACATCTGAAGGCCGTCTTCAGCACATCGTCGTCTCGAACTCTGAGCTGATGATAGCCTGACCTGAGGTCTATCTTTGAGAACCACCGTGCTCCCTTGAGCTGATCGAAGAGGTCATCAATCCTGGGTAGCGGATACTTTTTCCTCACTGTCACCTGGTTCAGGCGACGATAATCGACACACAGTCGCAAGCTCCCGTCCGCCTTCTTGGCGAACAAAATCGGGGAAGCCCAGGGTGAAACACTGGGTCGGATGAACCCCTTGCCCTGCAAGTCCTCCAACTATACCCGCAGCTCTTGAAGCTCAGCAGGGGCCATCCGATATGTTGGAGTGGATATCGGGGCTGTCCCGGGGTACAGGTCAATATAAAAGTCTACCTCTCTGCGAGGAGGTAGTCCTGGAACGTCGTTGGGAAAGACGTCCGCGTACTGATCCACCACTGCAGGAAAACTGGGACTCCGCACGTCAACTGCTCCCAGGATGAGGCTAGCCAACTGATGAGTGATGGGCTGACCTCTCCTCTGCGTGAGTCCATCCTGTGCTGCTAAGGCTCCCTTCTCGCCGGTGAAGGTGAACCTGTTCCCATCGGTGCGCACACATCGCACCTTGTGCCTAAAGCAGTCAATCTGATAATGGACCATAGATAACCAATCAATGCCCAAGATGACGTCGTAAGGCCTCGACGCCGCTACAAGAAGATCCCAGCCGAAGATCTCGCCTCCTAGAGTAAGCTCACACTGCCGGCACCAGTGCGTAATCGTCGAGTCTGATCCCGTAGGAGTCTCTAGCCATAAGGATCGAGCCAACGGCTCTGTCGGAATCTCCGAGATCCGAACAAGGGCAGTGGCTATGAAAGAGTGACTCGATCCTGTGTCTATCATAACTGCAACAAGGGTGGAATAGAAGCAGATCGTACCTCGAATCATCTCTGGCGCGCCGTGGTCGTAGGCCTCCGCTGCCTGGAGTTGTGCCTGTCTCTGCCCGCCGGCTCCCTGAGGTCAGGGCGGGCCTCCTGGTGGTGGTGGCGGCAGAGCCTCAAAGCGTCGCCCACCACCTGCTGCTCAGCCAACTACTCTGCCTCGTCTGCCTCCTCCCAGCGGACCGCGACGGTCGACCCTCTGCCTCTGCCTGGGTGGTCCCTCCACCATCTGCTGCCCCTCGGTACGACGGGTCGGGCAGTCACAAGCCATGTGGCCCTGCCCGCCGCACTCGTAGCACTGTCTGCCTCTCGGAAGGATGGCTCCGCGCTGTGTGCCCCGCACCGCTGAGCCAGTGTCCCGGGGTCGTCTGCCGGAAGGCCTGGTCTGCCTGGAACCCTGAGTCATCCGTCAGCTACCTGCTGCCAAAGACTCCGCTATCTGCCGCCCTGCGGTAGGTCTCGCTGTGGACTCAGCCAGGAAGCTCTCGATCAGGAGGGCTCGCTCCAGTACTCCTGCCTGGGTCGGGATGCTGAGGGAGATCAGCGATGCCCTGATCTCGTGTCTCAATCCCTGCTCGAAGGTCCGGGCCTGGAAGAAGGGGTCCCATACCATGTCTGTCGAGTAGCGAGAAAGGTCGGTGAACCTCGCCGCGTACTGGGCGACCGTCAAGCTGCCCTGCCGCAGCTGAAGAAGCTTCTGGATGCGCACCGCACGGAGGGTGGCCGGGACGAACTCTGAGCGGAAGAGGCTCTCGAAGTCCGTCTAGATGAGGGAGGCCTCATCGTGTACCTGGAGCATCAGGCCCCACCATCGCCCTGCTGCTGTGTGCAGTAGGCTCACCGCGAGGATCACCATGAGGTCTGCTGGTGTCCTCACTAGCCTGAAAACTCGAACGACCGCCTCCAGCCAGTCCTCGGCTGCCTGGGGGTCCGACTCCCCATGGAACCTAGGTGGTAACTGGCGCTGGAACTCGTTCAGAGCTCCGAGGCATCGTGCGTCGTCAGCTGCCAGTGCTGGAAGCATCGGGGGCTTGGCGGGTAAAGGTACCGCCGGTGCCTCTACTGTCAACGGGCCCTGTACCGAGGCCTCGTCGCTCGGAGGGCTGTCGTCGCGCTCTACTCTAGGAACCCTAGCTGGCTGCTGTCGTCGTGCCATATTGAAAAGGAAACAAGTATGCCACGGTCAGAATAGTATACCTAGTGAGATGACACAAGTAATCACGAAGAAAACTTGAAACACACATGCAATTAATGTTTTCGTGCATTAAGTCGGAAATCAGAAGTCAGGGTCCTGGTGTATGGATACGTCGGCCGCCGCACCAACACTGGAATCCCTGGATTGATAACCACACTCAATACGCTAAACACTATTGCTCCACACAGATGAAAGATCAGAGTCTGCGGTAGAACCGACCACCTCTGATACCAATTTGTCACGACCCGCCCTCGGGGTCCGTGCCGTGACTACCCCAAGCCCGCCTTCCATAGGCCAGGGGCTGGTGACTAGCACCAAGGCATAAAACCCAACAAAAAGGGAAGGCATTGCCTTTGAAAAGTAAACAAGCACCACAGAGTAAGCAAGCGGAAAAGTAAACACTAAGTAAAAACTGTACAAGCTGTGCTGAAAGTAAAAGGGCCGGAAATACAAGCCCAACTGTAAAGTACAACTGAAAGGAAAAACAGCAACTGAAAAGGGAAAACTGAAGCGTCGAGCCGTCCTCTGGAAGTCCCACCTGAAGGGTGGGTGCAGATAGCCTCCACTGCTCCTCGGGTCCACCTGACCGCTCTGAGTACGTCCTGCCCAGTGGTCCACCTCCAGGTACCGTCCTGCTCCGCATGCCTCCACCACGATCAGCGCTGTCCGTCGTCTGCAACCAACACAACGTAGTGTGGGAAAAGCCCGTGTAGGGGTGAGTATAAGCTACTCAGTAGGGACCCCGAGACCCCCGAAGGTCTCCCGAAATCCATAAAGGATAATACACAAAGGAAAGATACAATCACGAAGTAACATCTCACACAACTTAGGTATATGCCCATACATATACCTAAGTCATCAATTCCCGTTCGGCTCCAACGTCCGAGCCCAAGCACAACCCAGTCCACACAGGAAAGCAAAACGTATACCCACACAGGATAGCTCAACACAATCCACAAAGGAGAGTAAACAGCAAATCCACACAGGATAGCTCATCACAATCCACAAAGGAGAGTAAACAGTAAATCCACACAGGATAGCTCAACACAATCCACAAAGGAGAGTAACACAAGATTCAGCTCACACAGGTATACTTCTTCGAATGACGATAAAGATGATCACTGATCCATCTAAGTCGTCGGACCCACGAAGGATCGATAGGTAACTAACCCCCGCAATGACCCACACAGGATCAGACCCACACAGGATCGGGCCCACATAGGACCGGGCCCACGCAGGACCTGTAGGCGCTGGCTCACACAGAACCGCTGAGCGCTGACCCACACAGGATCAGACCCACACAGGATCGGGCCCACACAGGACCGGAAGCACTGATCCACGCAGGATCGCTGAGTGCAGTAGTCGTCGCAGTCCACTGAGGATCTCTGCACAGTCGTCGCCTCAGTCCACTGAGGATCTCTGCACGGTCGTCGTCGGAGTCCACGGAGGATCTCTGCACAGTCGTCGCCGCAGTCCACTGATGATCTCTGCACGGTCGTCGTCGGAGTCCATGGAGGATCTCTGCACGGTCGTCGCTGTCGAAGAAGCAGTCGCAACCAGCCTAGGGTTCCCGCACACAGCAAGCTCGTTCGGGAGGGTCCGCTCCACGAGCCGAGAGGCTGATACATCAACTGACACAAAGTCCGAAGTTGATGTATCCAAAAGTTCCGTATCGTCAATAGGAACTCAACGTCGCAGACGGCGCGTCGATCGGACGCCCGGTCTGAGAGTTATTGGCTTTTTCGCCCCAGGGGCCCGGTTGGTTTTTAAGGCGAAACCAACCTGACCGTACTCCACTTGCGTCCAAACCTCGGGAGGAGTATTCCAAAAGATCCGTCTCACAAAGAGGAACTCAACAAAACTGACGACACGTCAATCGGACGTCCGTAGCTCAAGATATGAGCGTTTCCGCTCCGAGGGCCCGGTTGGTTTCGTGTACGAACCAACCCGGCCAAACTAAAAGTATTCCTAAACCTTGAGTGTGATATACCGAAACGACCGTCTCGATCCAAGGATCGCGTTGCCGCTGACGGCGAGTCGTTTGGAGGCCCGTAGCCCAAGATACGGCCTTTTGAACGAAAATGTCCGAAGACGGGGGGTACGGGCCCGGGCCGACCCGGCCCGACCCCCCCGGGAGTCGGCCGAACCGGGTCGACCCGATCCGGGTAAACCCGACCCGGTCCGACCCGGTCCGGTCCGGCCGGGGCGCGGCCCGGCCGGTCGGACCGGCCTGGCCCGGTTCGGCCAAGGCGCCGCCCCCGCAGCCTGGTGATGCCGCGGCCCCCCGCGTGGGGCCGCGTTGTGTCACAGACGCGGCTTCAGCCTCGTCCGAGGGAAACGGACCCGCGGGCGCCGCCGCGGCCGCGGCTTCAGCCGCGGCGGCCTGTCCGGCGGCGCGCCGGGGCACCGCCGCTCCCGGCTGCCGGCGCCGCCGCGCCGGCAACCCGTGCCGCCGGCGAGTTCCGCGGGCCACCGAGATCGTTCCAGTGGTCCGATTCTCTTCCCGTCTGCGCCATTGCTCCTCCCGGGACTCGTTCTTCACTTCGAGATCGTCAAACATCCGTTGCGGCACGTTCCGTCGTCGCCCGCCAAATCCTCACAAAAAGAAGAACGACGGAGGGTCGTCGGGCCGTGTTCGTTTGGCCCGCACCCTCCGCGTTAGAGATAAACAACCAGGAGAATTTTGTTCAACACATGATCCGACAATTTTAATAAAAAAAATTGTTCATTAGAAACCGGTTCTTTAATTTTTAAAGAACGTTCACGGGAATATTAAGAGGGATATTCCAAATCATAAAATCCCTACCTCATTGGTCGTTGCCCGCGGGCGTTCTTCGTGGAAAAGCTCGTCGCAGAAGAGAGGGATCGTCGCATCGTCACGGGGAGGCGTCGCGTCGTCGCGGAATCCGACGTTGAGTCGGCGAACTCAACGCACCATGAAACAGCAGATTTAATTTAATTAATTAAATCCATGTTTTTGGTTAAGAACCACGAAGGAGATAAAAAGAAGGTCCGAGACTCTTACCTCAAGCAGCCGATCGAAGATCCGTCGCGGAGGAAGAGACGTCGCAGAAGAACGTTGTCAGCGCTGCGGATCACGGCGTCACATCGTCGATTTCCGGGTTCGGCGTTCTTCGCGTTCTTCGCATTCTTCGCGTTCTTCGCGTTCTTCGCGAAGGAGGAAGAAGAAACAAGGATTCTGTCTCAACGAGTAATCCCCCAAAAGATTTTGGTTGGTCTTATTTTATTAATATGCCAACATACGAAAACAGGTTAAGAAACGATTGAATTAATTCGTTGAATTAATTCAACGAAAGAAACAACCCATTTAATTCATGAAATAAACTGCCCAATTAAATGGTATGTTAATATTTTTAAGAAACGCGTCAGTTGACTTTCATAAAGACGGGTTTTCGCGGGTGCGTTTCTTAGCGGAAAGAAACGGTGGGGCTCGTGCGGGCCCCACCTCTCAAATATCCTACCAAGGGGGTAATATATTTCTAGATAGCGTCCTATCCAGTTTAACTCAGTTCAAGCCGTCAACAAGTGGCTTAAAGTGGCTTCCAAGTTGCTTAAGTGAAATAAAATAAAGTTGTCGCAAAATTATTTTATTTCTTAACTTTAAGCCCGAAAATTAAAAACCACACCCGAGCAAACGCAACTCCGAAAGATGTGTTTCTAAGAGAATACCGGCGCTGCGATTTCATCGGTGCCCTCAGAATTTGATTCCGGGCACCGGTTCAAAAGTTATAAAAACCCGCTCATCCGTTCACTGAACGTACCCGAGTCAAACTTCGGAAAATGATTCCGGGCACACCGGGCCTCGGAATCAGGTGCCGTCAGAGACTGCGCTCTTGTAAAATTCCAAAGAAAATTAAGAAAAAAATTTCCTTGAAATTTAAGGGTCTTTACAGTCCGAGTATATAGCGGCTTTTGATGCAGCCAAGGATGCTGTATGGATTCGAAACTTTGTCCAGGAGCTTGATGTGGTGCCTAGTAGTAAAGATCCCATTACATTGTATTGTGATAATACTGCAGCGGTGGCTCTTGTAAAAGAACCCAGGTCACATCAACGGACAAAGCACATACTTAGGAAGTATCACCTCTTGAGTTATTTCTATCAAATGGGTAAAGTTGCAGTGGGCAGAGTGTCAACAAAATAGAATGTGGCGGACCCCATGACTAAAGGCCTATCTCAGTAGAAACATGAATATCATGTGAGAGCTAGCAGGTTAAAGGTTGTTAGCAGTTGGCTCTAGTCCAAGTGGGAGTCTGTTGGAGTTGGTGGTCTAGAACCAACTACTTTGTACTTTATTCATTAAATAAAAGACTTATCACATCTTGATTGTTCTTCTGCGTGACATGTCGTGTGATAATTTACCAAGGACAACTATTGCATTAAAGGGTCGTAGTGGATCCCTGCTATGATGAGAACCCGGAAGTGACATAACACTATTCTTGAATGTATGTTCTATGGCCATATGATATTATTTGAGGGACACAAATAATACAGGTCATTAGGGGTGAGGACTCATAAAACTTTGAGGCACCTTCTCATGGTGTGCGCCCTTGGTAATATCCAAGAGGATATTATGAGAACGAGACCCGCTAGTAAGAAATCCACATTTCATAGTGTCATTGGATGTTCCTATCTACGGATGTGTGTATTGGTCCTTAAACTTTAAGATTATTATTAATGGGTATTACAACTCACACACTTAGATGTATTGACGAAAACAATGATGAAACACTGTTCACAGCGAGGTAGGATACGTTGGGTGCGTCACGAGTAATACCACATTAATAGATAATGCGAGAAAGGATTTGTCCCTTCCGTTTCATAATGGAAGTAGATATCTCAGGTCCTTTGATGGAATTGATATAGCCTAAATAAATCCATGGCCATGGTAAAGTATGGGAAAGTTCAATTCCAGGAAGTCAAAGAAAGAATAATCAAGCACATGGGTTGATGACACTAGCATGCAACCCGCTTGATTGGAGATATCAAGACAAAGGGATTATATTACACGGTAAGAGTTCGTAGAAGGTGACACGTCATTGCGGCGTTAACTTCTTTCTCTATGGGTTCCTTGGCGTGTTGCTAGACGCTAACCTTGGACTTTAGGCAGACTCAGCCTAATGCCACTGAGAAAGAGGCCTAGAGGGTCACACACTAAGTGTGTCCATGTATCTCAGTTAAATATTAATTTAACAAATTAAATAAATATTATTCCTGACTGTGGTTTAATAATTATTTAAGGATGTCTGATCGCATTTATTTTGACACTAGTTATTCAAGAGAATATATTTTGGATGAAATAATATATTTATTAGCGAGTAATGCAGTTACATTTATTTAAGAAATAAATAGTCATTACACAAGGTCTAATAAATGTGGTGGAGAAAAATGGAAAATAAAAGTACATGCCGTGTATATTAAATATACACGCCGTGTAGTTTTATGGAAAACAAGTACACGCTGTGTATTAATTATTACACGCCGTGTAGTTTTTTCCAGTTGGGATTTTGAGGATTTAATATTGTTTTAATAAATGATATTTATTATAATCAGCGTGGGCGCATGTCAAGGAATTAATAATTCGACATGAGAGTTTTCAATAAGAGTTAATGAAATAAATAAAACACGTAACGCGTTTATTTATTATCATAACTCTATTAACCTCAAACATGATTATAAATATCCTTGGAACACCAACATTTTGGAGTGCCATTGTTGTAAACAACGGATTTGGAAATACTCTAAAGACAAAGAGAGAATCCCCTTTCCACCAAGAACGCCCTCAAGTTACGAGAGCAAGATCCTCCACCGGATCAAGGTGGTCGAAGGCATACATCGCAAGCGAAGGTTCTTCTGCGCTAGCACCCGGAGATCCCTTCGGCGATGTCCGGAGATACGTGACACACGTGTGGATCACCGCTAGAGGAATCCTACACTTGGATTCTATGACGCAACGACGGATCACCGAATCGTGACTGGACACATCAACGAAGAAAGAATTCCAACGAGGTAATTCTTATGAATTAATTAAATTAATTATAATCAACATATGATGATCTTCCTCAAGGGTTCCAGGACTCCTCTTTTATTTTTGTTCTTCAATCTATTCTGAAGATTCGGCATTTTATATCGTGACAGATCTCGGATTGATCATTGTTTAACTTTAAAATTAAAGTTGGTCAAACCCACCAATGTGCTTCCGCTGCGCCCGGAACCTACAACATAGAACATTATATCTATGATCCAATATTTTCACTAGATTCTCCTTGTAAGAAAGATCATCCTCCAATTGTACTACCTCTGAAGAGAGTACATGTGAATGGTCAGGTATGTACTTTCTTAATAGGGATACATGAAAGACATCTTGTACATTCGACATGGTAGGAGGAAGTGCCAGTTGATAGGCAATAACTCTACCTCGATCAAGGATCTCAAAGGGGCCGATATACTTGGAAAATAACTTCTATTTCATTCCAAACCTCATGACCTTCTTCTATGGAGATATGATTAGAAATAACATGTCTCCAATATTGAACTCCAGGTCTTGTTGATGATTATTTGGATAACTCTTCTGTTGAATTTGGGATACCTTGATATCCCTTTGAATGGTTTTCACCTTCTCCACCATTACTTCGACTATTTCAGGTCCTAATAGCTTACGCTCACTGACTTCATCCCAACACGCCAGTGTTTTGCACCTTTTTCTTATAAAGGGCTTCATATGGTGTCATTCAGATGCTCGGGTGGAAACTGTTGTTGTAGGAGAATTCAACCAATGGAAGATGTTGGTCCCATCCTTCTTTGAATTAAATAGAACACACTCTCAACATTTCTTCCAGTCTCTGAATAGTTTTCTCATATTGGACATTAGTTTGAGGATTATAGGTTGTACTAAAGATCAGTTCAATTCTTAAAGAATGGTGGAGACTTTTCCAGAACTTCAAGGTGAATCTTGGATCACGATTGGATACAATAGATAGTGGTACTATATGAATCCTTACCACTCATTTTATGTAAATTCATAAAAGTTGATCCAATATGATGCCCTCTCTAATTGAAATAAAGTTAGTTGACTTTGTAAGAGGGTCCACAATGACCCATATAGCATTGTTTTCTCTGGATGTCCTTGTAAGTCTAGTGACAAAGTCTATGGTAATGTTCTCCCACTTCCATGATGTTATGGGTAGTGGTTTCATCTTACAATTATACTTTTTCCTATTAGCCTTCAATTGTTGACATATCAAGCACTTTTATGTATATTCAGCAATCTCCCTTTTCATATTGTCCCAAAAAAAAATTTTCTCAAAGATCTGGATACATCTTTGTGCTCCCTGGGTGGATAGAGAATGTTGAGCTATGTGCATCATTCAGAAGCTCCTTATTTATCTCTGGATCAGATGTTACACTTAATCGTGTCCCAAATATTACAACTCCTTCATCATCAATTTTGAAATTAGAGGATTTCCCATTTCTGATAGCATCCACCCTTTTAAGAATTTACACATCTTTTATTTGAGCATACATTATTCTTTCCATGAGGGATTATTGAGAAATCATTTGAGAAAGGATTGATTATGTTCCTACCTTAATGATTCCCATGTTCATCCTCTGAAAATCTAAGAAGATCAGATCATTTTCAATTATCATCAAGGATAAAGATGCAGGATCCTTTCTACTTAGAGAATCTCCCACCTTGTTTTCCTTAATAAGAATGTATTGGATTGAGTAGTCACAATCCTTAATGAGCTCTGTCTAGATCTGCTGGTGCATATTAATCTCTTTTTGTGTGAATATATATTTGAGACTCTTGTGATCAGTATATATCTTACACTTCTCCCCATAAAGATAATGCCACCATATTTTCAATGCAAAGATCACCGCCACCAACTCTAGATCACATGTAGGATAGTTTTTCTCATGTAATTTTAGATTCCATGATGTTTAGGCTATCAATTTATCATTTTACATCAACACACAACCTAATACCTTCTTTGAATCATCACTTTACACCACAAATATTTCTCCACTTGTTGGGTGTGTGAGTACTGGCACATTGATAAGCTCATTTTTCAACTTTTTGAAATAGTCTTCACATTCTTGAGTCCAAATAAACTTTACTCCATTCTATGTTTTCTTGGTCACTGTGTTTTAAAATCATAAAAATTTCCTCACAAATCATCAATAATACCTAGCTGGACCCAAAAATTTGGGGATCTCCATTACTAAAGATGGCATGAGACACTCTTCAATTGCCTTTATCTTGGAAGGGTCCACATATATCCCTTTGCTAGTGATAACATGCCACAAGAATGATACATCCTCCATTCAGAACTCACATTTACTATAATTTCCATACAACTTTTACCTTTACAAAGTCATTAAAACATTATTCAAATGCTCCTCATGTTCCTCCTTTTTATTGGTGTATATCATAATATCATCAATAAAGACTGTGATAAATTTGTCTAGGTAATCTCTAAACACTATATTCATTAAATCAATGAAAATTGCTAGAGAATTAGCGAGTACGAAGTGCATCACTATAAACTCACAGTGTTTATACCTTATTAAAAAGGCTGTATTGGGAATATCTTTCTTCCTTACCTTTAATTGGTGATATCCTGACCAAATTTCCACGTTAGAAAAATAATTGGCCCCTTTAAGCTGATCAAACAAGTCATCTATCTGTGGTATGTGATAATTTTTCTTTATCATGATTTTATTGAGATCATGATAATTAATATAAAGTCACATTGATTCATCCTTATTCTTGATGAAGAGGATTGGCGCACCCCATGGTGAAGCACTCGAGCATATGAAAACCTTCTCCAGACTCTCCTACAACTACTTATTCAGCTCCACTAGCTCTACGGTGGACATTATTTAAGGTGTCTTGGATATAGGTATAGATATAGGGTTATGTTCAATTGAGAACACAACCTCTCGGTCAGGAGGAAGATCGAGAAACATTTCTGGGAATACATCAGTGTAACCCCTCATGATGGGCATGTCTTCAAGCATGATTCTCTCATTTGTACCAATCATATGAGCAAGATATTCTTGCTCATAAGGATGCAATATCTACACTTGAGATGATAATTTTAAAACAGATTCATCTTCCTCCTTAAACTTGTAAAGAATCAGAGGATACTTCAGGATGTGAAGAGTGATCTCCCTTTACCAAAAGTTGATGTCGGCCTTGTATAAAGATAGGAAATACATTCCCATGATTGCATTGAACTCCACTAAAGTAAGTATGAAGTGATTTGTTATGAGGTTTAGTACACAAGTAATAACTGGGGAGGAGTTATAAACCATTGAAGTAATAATTTCCCCATTCGTTGTTCTCATAGTTATCTTGTCCTCCATATTTTGAGGTGGTGTTTGAATAGTTCTAATAAACATTCAAGATATAAATGAATGCATAGAACCAGAATAAAATATAATTTTCTCTATTCTTGAATGAATAAATATCATACTTGTCACCATATTGTTATTCGCAACCACCTCAGTAGTAGTGATAGCATAAGCCCTTCCTTGTTTCCTTGGAGGTTATTTCTTATTGCCTCCAAAAACCCTCAGATTAGGGAAATTTTTTGCATAATGTCCATGCTCCTTGTAGTTCTAACACTACACTACAGGCCGAGTGTTGATCTGAACCTTCCTTTATTCTTCCGTATTAGCAGGATTCTTCATATCCCATCAAAAAATTTCAGCCAAATGACTAAAATTTCAACATTTTAAAAAATTATTGATTCCCTTTAGATAGTTCCCAGGATGCTTCACCCCACAACTTTTACAAGGGGAAAAGATAGGCTTCATTCCATCATGGTATTTTTTGTCAAACCACCCATGGTTTTGTCCATTTTTTGATTCCTTTCACCAAGCCCACAAGACCACTAAGAGTCTTCAGTATCCATTTCAAACTTGAGGTCACAATAGAAAATATATTCACAATTGTCAAAGTCTCAAATCACCAACAATTTTCATAGACTTGGATTTGGTCTTCTAAAGAAGAGATCCACCTTGATTTCAGTTTTCAAGAAAAATCCAAAGGTGTACCTTGCATTTCTTGTAAAATTTACTTCATACGCCCTGATGGACTCTCTTCCTTCTACTTGAGTCCAAGGAACTCTCATTCCTCTCAAGACGGAGGGTTAGAGGAAAATATTTATTGAAAAAAATCCTCTTGAATTCCTCCCAATTCATAGAATCAATTTCCTCTTGGGTCATTGTATTCTTGATCAGTGTCCACCACTGATCAACTTCCCCATGAAAACGATAAACTGTTAGTATGCCTTTCTCCTCTTCTGAGCACTGGAGGATGGAGAATATCTTTTAAATGGAGTTAATTCATTTTTCCATGTGGAGGGGATTAGAAGATCTGTTAAACACGGGAGGCCATTTTTGCATGAAGGATTGTATGTTAAAATTCTCTTTCCTTGGAGGAGGAGGGTTTTCCGCATGATTCAAGATATTATTCATAACTCAAGCCGGCTGAGAAGTACTATAATGAAGTTTTGGGCACTCGTTCCTATTATATCAGGCATATCATTAAGGAAATCATAACATTGCCTATCACATTGATTGTTGGAATGTGTTACTATATTCCATATAGTAACTAAGAAAAAAAATGTATAATTAGAGGGATTTAATACTTAGATATTGAGTATAAAGAGGAAAATTTGAACATAAAAGGATAAACTTATAAAGGAGAACTATATACTAACTTGTGATTCCTTAGGTTTAAATATAGGTTATCCTCGATCTATTTCATAAATTATATTCTTATGGGAATTTTTTGTCCCTTAATAATGGTTTGTACTAAGCTGATGAATCTACCAAAGCATATCCCCCAAGAGTTTCAATACTAAAGATGAATTAAGGCCTGTTTTCATGTACCAGGATACTCCAGGTCAAGCCTAAAACTCTATGTTGGAGTATTCACTCCTAGGTACATTTGTGTTATAGCTGCCTCTACATGTTTTTATCCAGACTAGGACGTATTTTCTTGAAAATCCACTTACTATATACCTACCAAAACTTAGGAGTGTTTTCACATAAGTAGTCTCATCTTTAAGGTTCTCACTAAGGTGCTTTATTCCTAATCTCCAAAAATAACTAAACCATCCACTGATACCAACTATAGAAAACCTTGCCTTTTCATATAACATTACATGTTGTTAAGCATAATTATACATTATAGAAAAAAGCTGAGGATCGTTAAGTCTAGTGTCTTGGAAGACTATGTACATAAATCGTAAAAAAATGAGGCTAAAAACACTTCATTATTTAATCACCAAGAAGAGATCGTAACTTCCTTTGAGCCCTTACATCTGTATAGGGTACCTTGGGGAAAACACAAATAAAAGGGATGAGCTAAAAATCCTAGTAAGGTAATAAACATAAGAATATAGCTTAATCACATGAGTTAGGAGGCATGAAATCATTATATCAAAAGCACGGAACATATAAAATCATATCATATAAACATGGGATAATATAAACACGGAATCATATAAATGTGGAAGAATCATAAAACATGTCTTTATTATGAGTAAAGGCTAAATGACAATCCCATTTCCCATAGTAGTGTGGGTCAATGCTAATCACCAATCCCATTTTCTATAGTAGTACGAGTCAAGGATAACCACCAATCCTATTTCCTATAGTAGTACAGGTCAAGGCTAACCGCCAATCCCATTTTACATCACTTCTCATGAGATATTACTTTACCCAATGCATTGGAGCACTATCTGGGTGCAACCATCTCAAAAATTTCATGAATATTCTTTCCATATAAATAATCATATATAATTAACCATACATAAATATAAAGGTACCCATGGAAATAATTGGGTACCACAATCATGACATAAAGCTTAACCAATGGGCATAATGAAAGTGTCCAAGAAAGAAAGGGATTAGAACATGAATGAACATTAATAAGGTAAAATAAGAATATAACATAGTAATTTATGTCAATTATAAGTTAAAACATATATGAAATCTTTTTGAGAAATATTAGAATTAAAACATTTAATGTTTGGTTTCATGAAAAATACTATAGAGCCATTAAAATAGAAAAGAAGACAATCTTTTATATAAAACCAGAATTGAACCAAGAAGGTTTTCATAATAAAAATACATATTTTATAAAGACAATGGTGTCTTAAAATATAAGATATATTTCACTTGATGTTGGGTAAAAATTCAGGAAGTTCCCATAAAATAGGTTTGATTATCGGAAAGTTATAAGGAGGGAATCTTATAAAAACATGTATATCCCCAAAACAGATCAATGAAAGGGTCTTAATTATTGAATTTTGTAAAAATAAAAGGAAATTATAATATGTACATTAATAGATAAGATAAATCCATTTTTATATAATTAAATACAAGTCAACCCGAAATAAAAAAGAAGATTCGGGTATAATTCATTATGGTTTATCAATATGGTGTCAGGTTTACCTAAGAGGGATTGATTAAAGAGAAGTGGAGTTTATAATCATTTATACATCATGAGGGAAATATGTAGGAGGTGCATACTCATACCCTATCATTAGGTATTACACATAAAATGGCACATCATAGAGGAAATATTGATAAAGAGTGAAATGGGGAGGTTCCCTTACCTAAAATACAATGGCGTTCTCCACTTGTTGTTAATGACCTCTTGAGTTTATCTCTTTGATAACCTCTTAATCAGAGAGGTTTGTGTATTTTGAAGAGACTAGGGGCCATTGGATGTGGGGGAGGAACATGGGGACAGATTTGGGAATAATATTTTCAAGGCACAAGGCTTGGGAGTAGTGAAGAGAAGGGGGAGTGAGGGGGCTTTTATAGTGGAGGAGAGAAGGGTTTTCATAATATTATAATCGTTAGATGTTTTTTCATAAGATAATAAATAATGAGTATTCCATGACCTATAACCGTAATAAATGCATGTGAGTTCGAACCAATGGTCATTTACATCATCCATGACTCATGCATGATGTTGAAATTCATGTTTTAGCATTTATCATGAATTATCAGATTTTACTATTCATAAAAAATTCAAGTATTTTAGAAAAATCCCAAAAATTCAAGTATTTTAAAAAAAATACAAAAAATTCACCCCAACCATTTTTCGACATGTAGAATAAAAAAATAAATCCAATTTTCTAAAATAATTTTTTTAAATATGATTAATTTAATATTTAATTAAAATCAAAATTTACTTGAAAAATAAAAATTTTAAACATTTATTTTCTTATTCCAATATATAGGTATATCATAATTTTACATGAATATTATTTATATACTATCATAGTTAAGGTTACTATTCATTAGGGTATATCACTATTCATAAGGGTATACCACCATTCATAAGGGCATATTACTATTCACAAAAAAATATGTTTTCCTAATTGGACTCTAAATAACTTACTGGTCACAACCGTGTATGTTAGTTTTTCGAAATTCAAATCATAGAAGTAAAAAAATAATGCTTAAGCCACATAGCACTTAGTAGTTCATTATTTTGTGATTGTATGTGACATAATTATAAGAAGTAAACTTCCATTGAAAACATTGGGTCGTTACACTTTCATCCTCAGAAATCGTGAAGGTTCATTAAATATGTTTGAAATTTATTTTTTATAGAAACATTATGTTAAGTTATATATAATAATATTTTTTTCAAATAATTCTAGATACATATTTTGATTTAGTAATGGGAGGAAATTAACCCCAATTAAAATTAATTTACTAAAAAGTTTTTTTTTACCAAACACATCTATGAAACCAAAATGTTTTTAAATTCATGTGGTTAGTAACAATGTGTTTGCACCATAGAATAATGATAAAATAAATAAAAGTTTGAATAACGTAATATATTAATCCTTTGAACGTGGGAGTGTGAATTTAACATCTCGGCTCGGGTTTTACCACCAATGCATCGAGCCGGTTCACTATATGACCTCACTTGCTCCTCCCTGTATGCTAGAGGATTCCAACTAATAGCAAGGGTATGATATGTAAATCTAGGGAAGACTGTACCCTCATTTATCCAAGTAATCATTAGTGTAAATAAAAAAAATAGTGTAATCATATATTATATCATAAAAAATGCCAATTTCTCATGATAATCAAGAAAGGAAATACAGTAATCAACTAAAGTAGGAGAGATTCCATAGTAAAGTACATGTCAAGTGTCAATGATGAAAAATGAAAATAAAGAAAATGTTGACTCCCAAGAAGTTCCCGAACCACATCATGATCCCTCATATGTGATCTATCCCAACTCACCCATCTATTCTAGGGCCCTTTCCCTAAACCAGTCCAGAAAAAATATAGTATAATCACGTACCGATTAGGCAGCCTGAGTAGGGAATGAGAAAAACTCAGTTTTCCACCACCAATGTTGTATAGAACAAATCTAATAAAATAATTGTGTATGAAATTGTATAAATAAATAATTACAATTCATATGTAAATAGATATCAATTTATCAATTAATATTTATTTAACTATAAAAACCCACAGGTTCTCGTTGACACCCCAAACCCAATATTTTCTTGCACCTATGCTGGTGTTTGATCCATTAAACATTATTAATTTACATTTAATTTAATAAACGAGATTTCATTATATATTCAATTTTAATTATGAAAATGGTTTTTAAACCTTATTATAATACCAACAATATTTGGCTCTTGATCATTATGTTTACTACCTCATGGGCATTGGAAGCAGCATACCATATCCCACTCATATTTGTCACTATAGACTTCATAATCAGCAAATCATGTCTTGTATATTTATTACTATGGGTTTTTGAAGAAGCATACCATGTCCCTTTCATGTGGGATTTGGAAGAAGTAGAAAATTTTCTATATATATATAGCAATCAATTTATCCATATGGGCATCAGAAGCAACAAACCATGTTCTGCTCATATTTATCACATATACCACAAAATCACTATATCACATCAATCATGAATAATAAAATTTAATTATATTATCACAATCAACCATTAATTAAGTGATAAATTAGTTAAGTGAAGTGCATTAATTAATTCAAAAATTAATTAATTACTTTAATTACATTTATTAATTCTACAATTATTTAATCATATCCATCACATTAGTTAATTCAATAATCAAATAATCCTATTAATTATGTTGAAAATTCCCAATATGAATAAAAATTAATTCATCAATTAATTATTCTTATTATCAATTCATTGTTATGATAATTAATTAACTAATTAAATAACCCAATTTCTTAATTACATTTTTTAATCCAATCCATAAATCCTCAATTAATTAATTGGGCACATTAATTAATTTATCATTAGAATATTAATGGATAAAAAAACCCTACAAATTATACAATAAAATACATGTAAAATATATCAAGATGATGTAATTTTAATAATAGACCACCTACCTTGATTTATTGATGAATGATCACCGAATGTAAATCTCCAAAATTTGGAAGCATAATGACATAGATCAAGATCCTGATCTAAAAACCTATATCAAGATTAAAGACATAAAAATATTATTATTCAAGATCTATATCTGAAAACCTTTATCTAAATCTCACCAAAATGGTCTATAACTAAAAAGACACTATATAAATTCTATTAAAAGAACAATAGAAGAAAAGGGAATGAATAGGAAAGCATTGGGATGATATCCACATACTAAGAAAGGATCAGATTTTTCATTCGAGATTTGATTCAAGATCAACAGAGGATATAATACCTTTTAATCCCTCCATAAAGCTCCAAAAATTTGAAAGCCTAGCTAGGGTCAAATGAGGTTCAAAATTGGTGTGTTTTTAGGTTTCTGGTATTTTAAAATTAATTTTCAATCCACTGTAAAAGTCATGAAGGGGTTCCTAGGCCGAGGCACGCTATTTACCTTAATGTGTTCCATAATAGTGTCTATCATTTTATGGGTACCTAGTTTCTCTTTTTAGGATGAACAATTTTCAAACTATTCTCTAGCCATGGAAACCATCACTATCGAGGGATACATGGTTTCTTGGGCTGGGTGCATGGATTTCCCTAACATTGTTCCAACTCTAAACAACCACTTTTCTTTCCATTTTTTATTAATTTTTCCCCAATAAATCCCCAATGTGAACCCCAATTGAAATGTACATAAATCAAAACAAAAAGTGAATAAACTCACATTGGAGTCAACTCTAGAAAATTTCACGATCTTACAATATCTCTACCTTATAATATCCCATTGTTGATATGCAATCCAAAGAATATCTAAGATTTTGAACAAGAAAGATCACGCCACTGACACCTTATAACATCTTGAGTTTCCCATGTTTCCTCCTGCACACACCCATGTTGCCAGAAAACATGAACAATCGTCATGGTATTTCCCTGAAACACTTTTCAATTTTGATCCTTCACATGTATCATATTCTCCTCAAATTACTCATCTATCTCATGGACAACCTCATCCAAATAGATCAAATGAGAAGGGTTGGAGTGATACCACTGGAGTTTTGATAATTGGGAAACCCAATGCATACCACTATAATTCTACGGAAGAGCTAATTAGTACACCACCAACCTGATTCTCTGTACAACCTGAAATGGTCTGACAAACCTAGACGCTATCTTTCCCTATCTATATATCCTACAGTGACCTAGCCTAGGTGACATTTTATGGAATACATGATCACCATCTATAAACTCTCAGGTTCATCTCCATCTTTCCTTACATGACTTCTTCCTACTCTAAACCGTATCCATTCAATTCCAAATCACATAAACCTGCTCTGATGTCTCTGATACGAGACTCTATCACAACAAATCTGACTCACTATCCACCATCGATCATAGTAGTGATATGCATGGCACACCATAAAGAGATGTATATAGTTCCATCTATATAGTTTGGTAATAATTTTTTTAATAGGAAAACCTCACTAATGTCAATTGATTCTCCCATGTCCCACCAATTTCATGAACACATGTCTGTAGCATATCCTCAAGAACACGTGTTGTACGTTCCAACTTCTCGTTTGTCTGTGGGTGGAAATCCATACTCAATAATACTTGTGTACCTAGTGCTATCGACAATCCCTGCCAAAAACATGAACTAAATCATGAATAAGGGTCTAAAACAATAGTCCGTGTCACCCCATGAATACATATTATCTCTTGAACATACAAAAAATATATCTTCTCCACTAAAAAATTATCCTATATAGGAAATAAATGAACTACTTTTTCAGTTGATCCAAAATAACCCAGATAGAGTCATTCTTCCAAAGAAACATCAGATGTCCCACCATGAAATCCTTTTTCATGTCATCCCACTTCCATTCTGGAATTAGAAATGGCTGAAGCAAACCTTTAGGTGGTTGATGCTCTACCTTCACCTACTAATAGGAGACTAATCATGTTACAAACCCTACTATACCCTTTTTCATTCCCAACCCCCAAAACTATCATCATAGGTCATGGTATATTTTGGTCACACCTAGATGTGGCCTATATTTCATGGTTTGAAATTATCACATCATATTTTTTCCTATACCTATTAGAACAAAAATGATATTTATGACATAGATGGTATTATCCTCATCTATTATTCAATATGAATGTGCCACCACACCTTTAAGGTTTTCCCTCAAGGTCAGAAAATCTAGATTCTCATAATGCATGTCTAAGATCTGTCACAAATATATCAAATCTACTGAAACTGATACGAGATTCATATTCTCTGGAATCTCCTAAACCATAACATGCATATCTACCGGCAAGGTAATAACCTTAAACTCATCCATAGACTCCAAAACTACCTGATTGTGAGTTTTTCTACTCAAAGATTCAGCGACACTGTTCCCCTTTCTAGGCATATATCCCAAATAAAAATTAGACGACTGTATATATTCAACCCATATATGCTACTGAATATTCAAATCACATTTAGAAAACATATAACATAATATCTTTTGATCTATATAAATTTTAATCTATTCACACAAAAGATAGTGTCACCAATACATCAGAGAATAAACCAGTACCACTAGCTCAAGGTCATATGTAGGGTAGTCCCATTCATGTGGCCTCAACTACTGTGGCACATATTCCAAAACATTATCCTACTGTATTCGAACTACTTCCTATATGATCCTAGAATAATTGAAAAAAACTATATACTCATCACCTAGATATAGTACAATCACAATTGGTGTTGATGTCAAATGCTTCATTAGCTCCTAGAAAGTAATCGCACAAGATTCTGAGCATTCAAACATTATCCTGTTTTGATCAATCTTGAAATAAAATCTTCTAAATTGAAAATGTCTTGGATAAATCTATGATAATATACAACTACCCCAAAATGATATGGATATCAAAAAAATTCTTTGGCTGCTCCCAAGAAACGATTGATTGAACCTTCTACGGGCCCACAAAAACACCTTCCTACAGGATGATGTGTCCTTATAATTGTACATACTCAATTCAAAATTTAAACATAGACAACTTTCTTTATAGATGATTATCTGATAATATACTTAGAATGATGTTAATATAATGGGTGTGATCGTCATGAGTCTTGATGTAACCAAGATTTCATCCATGAATACTACAAAAAACTGATCCAGGTTTGCATTGAATATTTTTTCCATCATGTCTATAAACACTACTGATGTCTTTGTCAACCCAAAAAGAATTATAAATAACTAATATAGAACATAAATTCTTCTGAATGCATTCCTAAATATATTAGAAGTCCAAACACTCTACCTATAATAACCCCATCTCACATTAATCATCAAGGAAACCCAAGCTCCCATCAACTGGTCAAAAAGATCATTAATATAAGGAACATGATACTGGTTTATCACAATAATATTGTTCAACTACCATTAAATAACCGAAAAGAAAAATCTCCAACCAAAATTCATTGCAAACAACATAGGTGATCCCCAATGTGAGACACTCATATAGATTAACCCTTTATCCTCTAACTCATCCATCAAATTATTGAGTTCTTGATGTTATGTCAATTCCATTTTGTATAGTGGAATAAAAATTGGCTCAACTCCCAACATGAGATCAATAGTTAATTCCAAATCCCTCTCATTTGACATCCATGATATTTCTGTAGTAAAAAAATTTGGAAATATTTCCACTATTGGTGAGAAAAATTAAGTTTCACACCTCTATCATCAATCAAAATACTAGAATCATAGGTTTTGAGTTCTCCCTGTTTCTGAGTGATTGGCCTTGATCAGTCTTCCAAGATACCCCACACTCCATGGGGAATGTAATTGGAACCATTTAGAGACCTGAATGTGACTCTATTATTGTAATAATCGATGTGGTCTCAGTATGATACTATCTAGTCCATACCCATTATTAGTTTGAATCCTAAAAAGTCAAGGATATAGATATCCCACAAAAATTGATACTCCCCACATTCAAGATAACATACCTTTCACAAATAGATGTCTCTAGATTTTACTCTCAATGGTGTATCTATAGTAATCACCACACTCAAAAACTCCACTTTCAGGTTCAAATTGTTAACAAGTTTATAGAAATAAAGGAATAAGAGGAACCTGTATGAAATAAGGAATGTTCAAAAGTAGAATTTACTAGAATAGTAAATCTCACAGTCGATGGTCCATCCTCACTATCCACAAGTGTAGGCTATATCACAGGCAATTATCATGCCCCTCTTTCTTATGATTTCGTCTGAATCCCATAGGTTTCACCACTCTATCGATATGGGAACTCTTTCTCAAAAGAACCATGTCCACCGCCTCTACTACCTTGTCTAGAAAAACTATAGCTGCTAGTATAATAATGTGTAAATGATTCTCTTCCCACAACCAGGTTCTGCCTATATACTCTTCACTAATTTTATATATCGTTTTCCTTCCAAACCTTTATAGATATCCCATATTTCAACAATCATGGGACACCACTGGTGATTGGGGATAATGTTTCAGGAAGTTTCATGTTCTACCACACTGGTGGAAAACACATGGGTAAGGTGATTTATATCTTACCCCTACCCCTAGTTACCCTTCGTTCATGTAATCTGAGAGAAATTATCATAATGATTTTTTAGACATTCAGTAATTGTACCTCCATATTGTTTAGATAAAACCACATGTCCACTATGGGAACCATCCTTATGGTTCCCTTCTAAGATTAGATGCTAATTTTATACTTTTAAAATCATCCTTATCTTGAAGATATTAATCTAGTATATAATATCACATTTAACCACATCTTGAAACCTCTTTTCCATAGTATCCTTGTATCCTTCCAAGGCAAGAGAAAAGTGTTGAAAATATATAAAGTATACAAAAAATTATATCTTGGATAGTTCCCATGATTCAATATCATGAACTCACTACTCTCTCATACCTAAGCTTCTATTGAAAGAAGTTCTCAATGGACATCTTCTAAAATTTCTTAAATTCCATAACTTTTAGATGTCCATCCTGAGTCTGAATGTCACACCAATGCATCACTTGACCACAAAACATACAAGAAACCAATTTGACCCTTCTCTCAATAGGAATCTCGAAGTAGTCATGTATAGTCTAGATGGACATGATCCAGAACTCATCTCCCTTAGGTCCACCCTCTCTAGTAAAAGTCAAAGGTTTCTACAACTGAAACCCACTCATTAGATTATACATTCTTTTCACAACCCTAACTAGGTATCTTTATATGAATTTCACGAAGAAAGAAATATTCTCTAGGAACTGCTCCCCTAATTCCTCAACCGACAATTTTGGTGGCTCAGGTTCTACTACTGGTAAACCATCTCCGGCCATCAACTCATGTTGTCCCCTAAACAAGAATCATTATAGAGACCCTCTATTTTCATAAATTAACATTACAAAAGATTTTATGATTACTTAAAACATTATAAAATAATTTCCCAAAGACCGTATAAGTCTAGTTCCTTTGGAAACACAGAAACATAATCGCTGCTACATAAATTAGCTACATCATCTACGATTGGATTCTTCTTAACAAGCACCCTTCTTAGACACATCAAACATAATAAATATATTAATAGACTAGGGAGAATAATCATAAAATGGGGTGATAGCATATTCTCAATAAGGGTATACAATAGAGATACATAATCATAATCATAAGCATAAGGGTATGAGAACATGATCATGAAAATAGAAGTTCATACCCTTTATATTAAAGATTATAAACATGAATCATGAAAAAAACATTGGTAGATCATAATACATGAAAAAAAGGAAATAGTTAACATAAGACATGAAATCATAATATAGGAACAAAATGTTTAATAATAGTCAAGGGATTTATACCAATTTCATCTTAGTGAAAAAATCCATTTACTGAACTAGGTTCACACCTTGTTCTATCCCAATATTACTGAACCAAGATCAATACACATTCAATCCCAGTAATACTAAACCGATTTTATTTTTTTCCCTCCATGTCTATCTCATGATATATAAATTTTTACACAATGCATTAGTGGTAGATATTGTAACATCCCGCCCCATCCCATTAGCATTAGAGTGAGGATGAATGATACTTGTCCTTAAGTGATGTTAATAGGGTGATAAAGGCTGGCAATAAATGCCTAGGGATTCAAGAATACTTGGGGAATGAATTTCCCTTTTGAATTGAACATCTAACCAAAAAACCACTACTAAAAAAACTACATAATGCATACTGACATAGAAACCCTACCAATAAATTTCCAAAATACAACCAAGTTTTTTCCAAAACAATTCCCTAATACTAATACAACCAAAACAAAAATCCAAGTACCAAGAAGAACACTACACAACAAGACCCCAAAGAACTAGTACACCATCTAGAGATCCACACCAAGCTTCATGCTCTAAGAACCACAATATCACTAGAGCCTCATGTCGAACCACTAGCAAAATGAGATGCTTTACCCTTACCTGTGTCCCAGAATACAACATCTTCAAAATCACCAAAATATCAAAGAATGGGTGAGTAATAACATCCAATTGGATTTTCCCAAATGACTTCGCTACACATGACACTAGGATAAAACTATTAGAAAAATTATATGAAATAATTAATATAAAATTTTTAATAGTGAAACCATTACCACATGACAAACATACCCTTATAAAACCATGAAACACAATGGAAAACTCCAACTATGCCTTAATCCATAGAACCGTGTCACATTATCCCAAAAAATTACATCTTGAAAAGAAACACACAACAAGGAAACCCAAAATGGTGGAACTTCCATCAAATCTATTCACTATATTTACAACTAGTGGTGCTTCACAACCACTAACCACAATGGCAGATCTTCCATCCACTATCCATCACCTTTTATAGTGAGAATTCCCACCCACTTTCACACTATCAACACAAGACATAACACTTAATCAACCAACACACATAATACACCAAGGCCAATGAACATGAAAATAACCATTTCCATCTCATGCCAATCCACTTTAATAAATGATCCATTCAATGAAACCACCCTTAAATAATTTTACAGGCCAAACCACTTTTCAATAATAAAAAAATATTTATTCAAAACCATTTTCATCAACCATTTTCAAAAATCATCCCATGCGACTGATTTTAGAATCTCCATTTTAAAATACAACAACAATAAAATTACAACCCAAAAACCCCATTTCTCTCAAAAATCCCCAAAACATTACCTAAGGTGTTTCCAAATATATTCGTAAATCAAATACACCAATTTATTTATGAAAAAACCAATTAATTAGAACAATCATTCTAGTTCTAACAATGTGGAGTCGAGAGAGAATCCACCTACCTTTAGATTTATAGTGAAATCGACCCACAAGAAACCGCACCATAAATCCGGAGAATGCACCACTGAAACTGCTCTATATTCTCTTCCCTTTAATCAACAATCCCTAAATTAATCACTTTCGGCTAAAAGCCCCTAGATCTAGATCTGAAAGATGTATATCTAGAAAACCGAGAGAGAGGGGGAAGCGTATATCTAGAGAAAACCAAAGAGGAACCAAGAGATGAGAATCAACTAGGATAAACCACCTTAAAAACACCTTGAAAACCCTTTGAATCACTTCCAAAATGAGTAGTATAGAACCCCTAAACCGTGAGAAGGAGAAATCCTATGTAGGGTTTGTATGGGAGAATATTTGGGTGAGTTAGGGTGAATACCAACCAACCCCATTTAAAAAACCAATTTTAACGGGCCGCATGGTTAGCTTGCAGGGTTAGAAAAACTGTTTGCTAAATCTGTGCCTTCTACTGCCTCAAAGGGGAATCCTGCATGAGCACCTCACACAGTTAGTCAAACCATGCACAAACCATGCATAACCCCACTGCATGCATGATTATCTCTCACGGTTTCCCATTAACTATGCTCAAACTGTGCAGCCTTAAGAAGCCTCCAATGCTTTCCAAAACCTTGCTAAATTCTTCCAAAATCCACCCAAAGAACATATATACATAAAACAACATGAATAAAAGTTACATACCTCAAACCAGGGTGCTAAATATATAGGTCCCACCCATCTTATAATTAACTAATACATACATGTGCCACAGGTTAATAATTAATCATACCATAACCCATGATATTAAATTGGTATAATAAAAATGTAATCATATCATAAAATGTGTGAAAATATAAAGGTTTCATAATTATTTCATCATAAACATAACATAACCCATGGAAGGTAGAGGGTTTCAAAGGAACATGACATGTAAATGGGAAATTGGCTTCATAAAAATCTTTTATTAAAAACATAATTCATTATGATAAAGAATATGATTGGAAATATTAATTATTTTCCTTATAAATACATGAGTAACACCAAATAATTTTATCTTACATGTTAAATAATTTTTAATTATCATTTAAAACATTTCTTTAGGAAAATATGCTTTATTTTTAAATAAATATTTTTAAATCATAAAACCCTCTGAAAAAACTTTTTCTTTCAGAATTTATTTGAAAACATATAAAAGATGATTTGGAAAAGATAAAAAAATTAAAATCATTCTTACTTGAAAACGATATTCAAGGATCATTTAAAAAAAGTGAAAACATTTTTTAAAATCATGCTTTTTTAAATAAAAAAAGTTTTCGACCAAAGGGAGAGACACAATCATATTTTTATTAAAAACATTATCTTAATTATATTAAGTTCTAAATTATGAAAAATATATTAATAATATATGGATATCTATTTAATAAAATTATAATAATTTAAATCATGAGTGTTCTTGATATATTGATCATAATATTTTATAAAAGGACACATAAGCATAAATAATATTGAAAAGCAATGAGATTGTTTCAATAAACTCTTATCATTAGGCAACATGGGATCATACTATCCATGTAAGAAAATGAAATTAAATAAATCATAAATTATCTTTAAAATTATCCAATTCATGATATAAAATGTAAAATGGAATTATATACACATCGAATAGGAATTTAGGTGGATAAAAAAACATTCGTCTTAAAGAAGGAAAATTGAGACTAAACTATTTTACCAATTTGGTATCTTAAGAAACCAAAACCCCATGAAATAATAATCATAAAATCAGTTTTAAAAAACACATTAATATAATTATAATAATCATAAAATTCATACACGGGTATTATACACACCACACACAAAATAAATGGGTGGTGAATAAAGCATGTGTCTTAATGAAATAAGAAAAGGAGATAAAATTCTTTTACCTTGTGTCTTGACTCTCATAGTACCAATAAAATATTACTATTTAATAATTTTATGTTTACTATATATCTTTTTACAGGTCATATTATTATATATAATATGATATATGGTTTTAATATGACTTTATATTACTCACTTGTCAGTAATTTAATGTTAAGGTTTCACTTCAGTTAATATTCATTTTTTTTCTCACATGTGTCTTAATTTGTTATATATTTAGTCCTTATACATATATCACGATTTATAGAATATGAAACTCGATATAAATATCATTTATATTCAGTATAGTTATATTATAATAATCTATATAATATATAATTATGTAAGGGAATACACCATTCATGGAGATGTTAAGCCCTACGTACGCATGAACATTGTTTCAGTTATTGTTATCATATTAAAACAAAGAAAAAAACTACATAAATGTATATATATATATAATAATTATAGAAGAATTATTATTTCATATATATCATTTAAATTCACTAAACTAATCATTAATATATATCATGTAGTGTGTGAACAAATCACATCACTTTGAGGGGACGATAGTCCACACTTCCTCAAATTATATTATCGTATTTACACCTAGTAGAAAGTGTAATGATATTTTTTGTAAAATTATTAAATAAGATTAAATATATAATAAATATAATATATTAAATATATAAATATAGTTTCCATCATAATTTCCACTATGATATGTAGTAAAGAAAAAATGAACAATCATCATTTTGTGAGGCGGTAGTTCACTATACACATAAATAATATTTTCATTACCTTGTAGGGTGAGGTGTGTGTAAGTGTAGTTAAAAAACTTTTCATAATAAAAATAATATTATAATTAGGATATTTTTTTGGTTATAAAGTCATGTATTAAATATAGTTTATGGGGCGGTGAAAAAAAATAAAAGAAAATCCCTTGAGAGAAGGTGTTACCTCTTAATCAGATAACTCCTTTTGGTTTCTTCCAAAAGGATTTCTTGGAAGAAATTTTCAAAAAGGGAGGATTAAATGAGGAATGGGGGATTCTTTGGAGGATATATTATAATATATTAGACGAACAAAAGTGTTTTGGGTGGTGTAAATAATTGAGGGAGAGGAGGCCTTTTTATAGTAGAGGATGAGTGCCCATCTTGTAAATCATTTGAAATGAAATTCCACACATTTTTCCAATGGAAAGTGGATCCCATAATGGAAAACATTAGTGAAAATGTTCTACAGGGTCAATATATGGCCATAAAATATCTCTTGGAAATGAATCTTGGTTGTTTTGGATCTTAAATTTAATGTTTTCTCCTCAGTTTAGCTTAATTTTACCATAATCGATATAATTAATTTTAATTACATTCATTAATAATTTTGGTCAAAAAACAATTTGAACATAATATAAATAATATATTATTTTGATTCAAAATTTGGATTCCATTTTTCAAAATTATGAACACATAAGTGGAAGAAAATAGTTTAAAATTAATCCTGTAGTTGGGTCGACAATGCGAGTTTTTAAAATAAAAACATTCAAAAGTTTGTTATGTTTTTATACATAAGTTCAAATTGAAATTTATCTCAATGACCTAAATTGTATTAGGTGATAAAAATATAATATAACTAAAATTTTAATTTAATTTTAAATTATAATTTATCCTTATAAATAAATTTGATGGGAAATATGTTTTGAATTAAAATTCAGTATTTTTCACTATTCATACAAAAATGATGTTTCTCAAAAAAACACCAAAAATTACAATTTAGATAATTTCAACATTCTAAATTCAAAAATGACACATATTTTATCAAATTAAATTTATTAATGTTTCTAAGATTAATTTTTTTTTCATAAAAGGTCATGAAAAGTTGTTTATTTGAGATAATATAGTTTTTAAACATATAATAAGTTTTCCAAAAAAAATATATTTTTCATTATCAATATGTATTATTTATATAAAAAATTAAAAAATTTAAAAGTATTTATTACTATTAATATTACTGTGTTTAAGGTTTAGGTTATAATTGTGTCATTTAAATAATTATAACAATAAAATAATGTTTCATAGAAGCTCAATGTTTCTTGTAAAATATGCCAAGTTGGTGTTTCATGTAAAGTAATCCAAGTTAGTGTTTCATGTAACGTACTCCATGTCGATGTCATGTAAAAGGAATTTCGGACTTAGTTCATTTCAATAATTAAATGAAAATTTAATTTATTCGATAAAAAATATACATAAACATTCATGGTGTTACATTGTACCCCTAATGAATTCCACACCCTAAATTCATCATTTGGGTAAATAAAAATGAGGATAATTTTGCTTCATTATATCCCTGCATAACCATGTAGCTTCTTGAAACTAGTGATTTATCCAAAAAAATTGATCATGTGAGTGGTCTTGTTTTATTGAACATTCTCTGATCGGTCAAGAATTTCAATTGGGTTTTGATTATAAGAATGATCTAGATATAGTGGTATGAACTTTGAATTAATTACATGGGAATGGTCAAGTATATATTTCTTCAAGATTGGTAGATAGAATAGATCAGATACTTGAGAGATATTTGGAGGAATATACAAGAAAGTGGTTAGTATATTAATATGATCAAGAATATAAAACAAACTAATGTACATAGGGATTAGATTACCATTATTTTGGAATCCTATAACATTATTCCTAGATGGTATTATTAGAAAAACATATACATAACCATAAAATTATATATCACAATATTAGTTGTAAGAATAAATTTTCTACCTAATTTGACTTGCCTTGATGTGATGCTGAATGGTTCTAACCTTCTCTACCATTCCTTCATTGATCTCATGTCCTAATTTCATTCTTTCTCAAACCTCATCCCATCACACTATATCTCTACATCTCTTACCATAGAGGTCTTTATAATTTTCCATATGGATTCTTGAGTGAAATCTATTATTGTAAGAAAAATCAACTAGAGGAATGTGTTGATCCCAACATCCTTTGAAATATAGGGAACATGATCTAAACATATCCTCTAGTGTTTGAATTATTATTTCAAATTTACCACATATATGATGATAATAAGTATTTCAAAAACTGAATTATATGTCACATTAATTTTCAGCACATCCCTAGAACATTGGGATGAACATTGGATCCCTATCCTATGTAATGGAATGTGGTAATCCATGCAACCTTACAACTTCCTTAATGTATATCTTTGAGCAATGATCTAGATAGAACTATTCTCTAATAGCAATTAGGTGTGCTAACTTAGTAAGATGATCAACTATGTCTCACATAACATTAATTCCTTTAGAATTATTGGGTAGTCTATGGAAAAATACATTGTGATGTTCACCAATTTCAATTATGGTATGGGTATTGGATGCAACACCCCCTTTGACTTTTTTATTTCAGCATTAACCTATTGGAATACAAAGCACTGAGATACAAACTCTATGATATATCCCTTCATATCATCCCATTATATGTATTAATTGAAGTACATATACATATTCTTACATCTAGGATTAATAGAGAATGAAGAAGTATGAGCTTCCTCTAAAAGATCCTTTTTCAAATATTGTGTGGAAGGAACACATACATGGTTCCTATGCATTATCATTCTATCCTGATCAAGGTAAAACTCGTGAACATTTCTAAATTTATTTTTCATCTCTATATCTTCCTTTTGAGACTCCTTAAACATCACATGGATAGAGGGTTCAACATTTATTTGAGAAAGATAATATTTTCCCCTTACTTTATGATATCTATATCTATCCATTTAAAATCCATAAATATTGGATCTTTTGTGATCCTGACCATGGATAAGATAGCATGATCTTTCTGACTCAAATCATCAACCACCTTGTTCACTTTCCCAGGGTGGAAATGTATTGATCAGTCATAATACTTTATCAACCACAACCATTTTCTCTATAGCATGTTCAACTCCTTCTACGAGAATATATATTTTCTAATTTTATGATTATATATATATATATATCAAACTTTTCTCTATAAATATATTACCTCCAAATCTTTAATACAAAAATTATAGGTGCTAACTCCAAATCACGAGTTAGGTAATTTTTATCATGAATCCTAAATTACCACGAGGTATAAGTGATAACCATGTTATTATGAATAAAAACACATACCAATATCTTCTTGGATGCAAAATTATATCTAACAAACCCTTCTCCACTACAGGGTAATGTAAGTATAGGGGAACTAATGAACCTTCTCTTTAGTTCCATGAATTTTCCCCACATCCATCCATCTATCGGTACATAAAATCCTTTCAAGTTAACTTGGTCAGAGGATTAGATAGTTGTGAGAAATTATCCACAATTCTTCAATAATATCCAGATAAACCAAAAAATAATATGGATCTCAATAACGGTTATTGGTATAGGCTAGAACTCAATGGCCTCTATATTTTATTTTTTTACTAATATACCAACTCTTGAGATTGTATGAAAAAAAATGAATCATTTTGCATCCAAAATTCAAACATTGTAAAATTTTCATATCATTTATCATTCCATAGGGTCTTTAGTAAAATTATCAAGTAATCGTCATGCACTTACTTTCCCTTTGAATAGATAATAATATCAACTATAAATACTACCACAAACTGATCAAGGTAATTTTTGATGTCTCTATTAACTACATCCATGATGATTGCATGGGTATTAGTGAGACCAAATGGAATCACTATATATTCATAGTCTCTATAGATTGTATGAAATTTCATCTAGTTTATATCCTCCTTCTTGACCCTCAATTGATGATATCTAAAATGAAGGTCAATCATGGAAAAGTATTAGTCTCAGTGTAGTTATTGAAACAAGTCATCAATATGGGGGAATATGATACTTGTTATTTTTCACAAAATGAACGGGTGCACCCCATGGTGACATAGTTGGATGAATGAATCCAATATAAAAGTTTTCTTGGTGTTTCTTCTTAAATTATATAAAATAAAATGTAACATCCCAGAACCAAGATACCAGCTAATGGTGCCCCGAACCCAATTCTTCACAGGGCCCCAAATGCTTATCCCCAAATGCATGAGGATGCCGACTAAAAGGGAGGGCCTAGGTGTGTCAGTGGGGAGACTATTAATTCCTTACCAGAGTATATCATATCATAAGTCAAACTCAAACAATATAGGAAGTGAATAAATAAGTAGTCAACTAAAAGTAAGATAAGACATTAATATCAATATAATCCAAAAACATCACATATACAATGATGGAGATGATACTTGTATCTAGGAAGTAGACTAAAGAGAACATGGAAATATAAACAAAAACAATTCTCAAAAGAAAAAAGGGCCAAAAAGTCCCATATGCATCACAATCCTCAACATGGTCCTATGATCTTCTTCTCAAAATAATGGCCAACAACCTGTACCAGAGAACTTTCCCCTATCATCAGCTGCTACTATACAATCTATTTGGGTCCCTGAGGAGGCCCAAATAATGTGTGATATAAACATCCTTATTGGTAACCACCTAGGGTCTATACACATCTAACAAAAATATACAATGTTCTAGAAAGTTTACATAAAACATTAATGTATAAGTGAATTCCAATGTCATTAGTCTACTGCAATAGGTAAAACCAAATAGCCTCTCAAGGCTCCATACAATAAGAGTCATCTCATAACAGGGTATGTATAAGTAATGTACAAAAAGATCTCAAGACCACACCATACTACCATATGTATCATGTAACCCATTACCATGTCGTACATCCATATGTATCGAGTAACCCATGGCCTTTCCCTATAATGAAGTGCATACCCCAAGGGTTGGATCCAAAGTGTAATGTATTAGGCCATCCATGAAATTAATCGAGACCACAAAGGGCCAAATCCAAGGAACTCATCTAAGGAATCCACATCGAGTCCCATGGGAATACTAGTGGAAACATGGTCTAGGAACATTATGGAGTCCTAGGATAATGTATATTGACATATCCTACATGAGTACAAGAAAGACAGATCCACAGGGCGACAAGTCCTAATGCATCCCATGTTATCAAGACCCAAAGGGAAGAGTCAACCTAATGTGTCCAATACCGAATTCCATATATATGGAGATAATTACATGGAATCTATCAAACCATTCATTCAATTCCCACAATTTACGAATTTCGTTTCCATATCAGTATACCCACTCAGATAACTGATTACAAGCCATGAGTATACCCACCCATGCATTCCATTTATCATTTACAAAACATATGAGCCTCTCTCCCATATTACTCGTTCAAAAATTTCATTAATAAATTCAAATAATTATACCCACACATATCACTACAATTACAATTAAACATATCATATGAGCACACCCTCCCACATATCACCATTTCCTAATGCACCCCTTGGGAAGTTAACAGTTACCAACAAGTACACCAACTTGTTCATCCCCATTCATTTAATCCAATTTATCAAAATCTACTTTCTATAATGAGGAAACATGAATAAAATATGGAGTGCATCTCCTAATCAAGCTATTAAACTCATTTAATCATTAATTATCTTCATATAACCATGTAAGAACAAATACACACCACTTGGGTGGCTTAAACATGCACAAACATGTAATATACTTAAGGATCATCTCATAGGTGACCATTAATAGAGAAACTAGTTCCAATTATCATAAACATAAACTAAATTCATCCTCACTATGTCCGAATAATCATATTACAATTATATAGCTCAAAATTAGGGCCACACCAGAATGTCCAATATGGCATCCTGCCTTTTTAATACATAACTTTTCATTACATTTTATATACAGAGGATCTTTAAAGTCTAGTGTCTTAGAAATCAGGAACATAAAACTTGAAAACAACATAAAAAATTCTTCTAAAACACTTATAAGGATTCATAATAGGTTCATCCTATGTACATTTACTGCATCTCATATCCTAGAGATATACATCAAAGGAAAGGGTGAGCAGAAGGCCCAGTGAGGGTAAACAAGGGAATCAGTTTACTTATGTTATCAATAAGAACTTGAATAAATACATAAAGACATGAGAAATGGAAGTATAGGAATATCATAATGAAAATAAATTGGAACATAACTTGAATATGTGGCTACAACATTTCATTTAGACATTCATGAACATATCACCAAGGTCCATCCCTAAGGTGTCATAAAAATTACCAAGGTTATTCACCAAGGTATAACAAAACTTGTCATCTCTATAGATTAATTATTTATCCAATGCATTGGAGTGATATCAGGGAGAAACATTAATATGTATTTAATTTAATTTTATCCAAATAGATCATAATAAAACATTTCATAAATAACCCATATAGAATGAAAGAAATGGGTTTCGTGTCAAAATCATGACGTTTAAAAAGAGCTTAAAAATAAGATCATTATGTCATTTATAACCCATGGAAAGGGAGTGAGGGTTATATATATGTCAATTATAGAATAAAATATATCATATTTATATATTTATGAACACTCATAGAAATAAAATAGGTCTGGTTATTCACATAAATAAAAAAATATAATTTTTTGAGAGAAAGAGAAAGAAAATTTGAGATGAAATTTCTGCAGCATAACGGCTATATAACATGATTTTATAAAACATTGAAAAGAGAGGGGACAAGGGTAACCCAATCATAAAAAATTAATAATACATTATGGGTACTTAATAAGGTAATGTTATTAATATTTTAATGACATACCACATGAAAAGAAAACATGAAAGAAAAGAGAAGATGCGATTTCTTTCACGAGAAATTCGGCAGCCTAACAGCGTCACTTAAAATTCAGAAAACAAATTGTTAAGAGCATTCAAAAATTATAAATGAAATGGAAATAAATGAGAACATATAAAAACATACCCTCAACATAAATATTTTGAAATTATAAGACACAACATAAAGGAAGTCATGACTTAAAAGAGGAGCATGAAAGGATCCCTTACCTTGAAGAGTAACTTCGAAAGCTTGAAGGTCGGGACCTTGGGAGGCTTGAGGGCACCTTGGTAGGACTACTTGGGAGGTAAAGAGACCATAACATCATTGGGGATTATTTTTAAATGAAATTAATGAGGAAAAGTCTCGGTATTTATAGGAGAAGTGAGGGGACAAAGCATTAATTGCCAAGGGACACCTCATCAGGGTTATTGCAAAAACCCTGAGCTTGCCCATGGTATTTTCCCATGGTATTGGAAACTTTGAACACCTCATACCATATATTAATATTCAAAAGTTAACCAGAATTATTGCATAATTATTACATCCTTAATGATGTCATTAAACACCCGAAACTCAAAAACTGTATTTTCACTATTCACTGAAAATTCAACTTTCTCAGAAAAATCCCAAAATTTCACCTTAACCAAATATCATTGCTCTAATTTTAAAAATGAACTCCATTTTATGAAAACAATTTTCTAAATATTTTTAATTTAATTTTTAAATAAAAAACTATTCATTGAAAATTCAACTATTTCAGAAAAATCCCAAAAATTCACATTAACCAAATATCGATGCTCTGATTTCAAAAATGAACTCCATTTTATGAAAATAATTTTATATATATTTTTAATTTAATTTTTAAATAAAAAACACTATTCAATTGGAAAAACTAATACTTAACCAATAATTTCTGAAATAGTTATTTACCTATTTTATTGAATCACATTACTTAATCACGGTGCCTAAATTATATTAATATTTTCTTAAGTGAAGTTACTTAATACGTTGGGTCAAATTACTAATCATAAGCATAAAATCACTATTCACAATTTACTATTCACCAAAAATTATGTTGATCTTATTAGATTCTAAATTTCATACTGAACACAGTTGTAGAAGACCATTTTTCAAAAATCATTACACAGTATTAATTATTTAAGGTTTACATAAATATTATAAAATATCATTTTTCTAGAATTCATCAATAATATACATACTATATTTATCTCGACATTTGAAAATTCAAAAACTTCACCATATGAAGACATCACAATTTTTATTTAAATCAAAGGATTACACAAGGCAGTTACGGTCTCGTTACATAACCTCTTATAACACCAGCATAGGACCTAAGAGTAAGGTGAGCTAGGGTGATAGAATCTTGGGGAAGCTCGACCAACTTTTCTCGAGTAGTGATTTCTATCAGCTTGAACTTCTCACGAAGGTGATTCCATCCCAGCTTCAAATGATGAAGTTAGGCTTGGGTTTGGTCCAGAGCAAAGCCCAAAGGTGCTACTTCCTTCCCGAGTTCCACCATATGGGCTTCGATCAGCCTGAGACTACTGGATGGGGCCATCAAATATTCTTTCTATATTATTTAATCAATATCACTTATATTTATAGACAATAATCCCAACATTTAGTTTCCAATGGTCATATTGACCAATGGTCATATAACAGTAGAAACCCAATGGTCTTATTTTAATTATATTCATTTTATTAAATGAAATAGTTTTGTTGAGTATAAAACAAAATAACACACAAAGTTAGGAAACAAAATTTATTCAAAATTTTGGGTCGTTACAATCTTCCCCCCTTAAGAAATTTCATCCTCGAAATTTTAAAATTGGGCTTGGAAATTTCGTTGAAAGTCCCACACCAGAAAAAGAGTCAGTAAAACTATTACTTTAAAAGAAGGAAAGGGAAGTACAGAGGTCACCCGAGTTAACCCATACTATGATTCCATGTAAGAAAACATGGATATGGAAGAGGAAACAAAGGGTCAAGTTCTGATGGAGAGTGATATAAAACATGATTTGGAGAAAATTAACCACAAGAATATCACAAACTTAAGATGTTTTAAAAGGTCTTTGATTACCCATTAGGAAACGTAAACCAACAACATTTTTATTTTATGTTAATTTTAATAATTTTGAGGAATTCATTTAATACATAGAATAAAAACATAAGGAAATATTCTTACCTTCAAGTAGAGTTTCATCCCTTAATAAGTTTCCACCAATACTAATCTTTTCTCCAAACAATGATCATTCAAAAAGGCTTGGTCTCATCGAAAGCATAAGAATCATCTTCTAGAGAATCACATAATCCACAAAAGATTAACTATATTTTTCCCTTGTCTTTAGTCATCAACTAAAACTAAAATGGTTAGTACGAGATCATACAATCCCCAAAAAGGATAATCCTTTATAAAAAAATTTGACTATTAATCTCCAAAATTCAACAAAAGTACCCAAAGTCCTGGAAAGACCATTCAATACACAACCATCCTTAAAATTATTCAAAATAATCCAAACTAAGATTGGAACCCAAAACATAGAAGGATTTAATCACATAGCCTTCCCTAATAAATCTTAACATTTATCTCCAAATAACATTGAATAATATTAATGTCTTATACTAATGTGTAATTAACCTATTAAAATATTATCTATGATAGGTTCATCATTTTCCAGAAATAATCCAAATCACCATATGTCCATAATAAATACATAAATTCTTACAAAAAAAATCAACCATTCCTCCTCAATTTAAATCCTGTAGTATTTTATTTCCCTTGGGAATATAGTACTCCAAAAGTGAAAACATCATCCAAAATAACCTTTGTCATTTAATCAACAAATCATTTTCCTATACAAAGGATATCTATTTGATAAAACATAAGTTTCCAAAATCAACTTATTCTTGATCCATAAAAATAGAAGGTGCATTAGTCAGTCTGAAGGGCATAACAACAAAATCATAATTCCCATATATTGATTGGAAGGAAGTTTTTGGAATATCAGCATTCTTCACCCTCAATTGATGATAACCAGAATGAAGATCAATCTTAGAGAAGAAATGAGTCCCACGAAGTTGGTCAAATAAGTCATCAATTTTTGGAAGAGAGTATTTTTTCTTCATTGTGATCCCATTCAGTTCTCTATAATCAATGCATAGCTACATCAATCCATCCTTCTTCTTCACAAATAGAACTGGTGCTCCCCAATGAGACAAACTTGGTTGGATAAACCTATTCTTCAAAAGATCTCAGAGTTATTTCTTTAATTCCTCTAGCTCTACATTTTCCATCCTATAGGGGGTTTTTGACATCGGATGAGATCCAGGTACGAGTTCAATGGAGAACTCTGCCTCTATTTCTGGGGGAGGTCCGGGTAACTCCTTAGGAAATACGTCAATGTATTCCTAGACTATGGGGACATTTTCTAAAAGAATAAATCCTTCATGAGAAACTTATTTCATTTACGAATCTTTTAACTAAAAAGGATTTTATATCTTAAAAATTCAAGCTTAGACAATTACATTTTTCTATAATTCCTTCATAATGATTCATAAAAGGCTTGAGATTAACCAAACATATCCCCCAGGAGTGTCATATCCAAGAGTGCAGCAAGGCTCGTTGCCATGTACTAGTTCCCGTTTGAGTCTAGCTCAAAGCGATGATTTCGGGTTTTACCCCTATGTTCATTTGTGCTAGAGCCACCTCTACCTACTCGTATCCAGATAGGGATGTATTTGATTGATAAACCACTTACTCAATACTCACCAAAATACCCAGAAGATTTACTATATTTAAACTTTTTTATAGGGTTATTCCTAAAGATTTCATATCCTAATTTCTATAAATAACTAAACTATCCTTTGATACCAACTATGGTATCCCACCTTTTTAATACATAACTTTTCATTACATTTTACATACAGAGGATCTTTAAAGTCTATTGTCTTGGAAATCAGGAACATAAAACTTGAAAACAACATAAAACATTCTTCTAAACTACTTGTAAGGCTTTATCATAGGTTTATACTATGTGCATTTACTGCATCTCATATCCTGGAGACATACATCAAAGGAAAGGGTGAGCAGAAGGCCCAGTAAGGGTAAACAAGGGAATCAATTTACTTGTGTTATCAATAAGAACTTGAATAAAAACATAAAGACATGAGCAATGGAAGTATAGGCATATCATAATGAAAAGAACCTGGAACATAACTTGAATATGTGGCTACAACATTTAATTTAGAAATTCATGAACATATCACCAAGGTCTATCCCCAAGGTGTCATAAAAATTACCAAGGTATTCACTAAGGTATCGTAAAACTTGTCATCTCTAGAGATTAATTCTTTACCCAATGAATTGGAGTGCTATCAAGGCGCACCCTTAACATGAATTTACTTTCATGTGAGCCACATAGATCATAATAAAAAATTTCATAAATAACACATATAGAATGAAAGAAATGGGTTTCGTGTCAAAATCATGACATTTAAAAAGAGCTTAAAAATAAGATCATTATGTCATTTATAACCCATGGAAAGGGAGTGAGGGTTATATGTATGTAAATTCAAGAATAAAATATATCATATTTATATATTTATGAACACCCATAGAAACAAAATAGGTCTGGGTATTCAAATAAATAAAATAAGAGAATTTATTGAGAGAAAGAGATAGAAATTTTGAGACGAAATTTCTGCAGCATAACAGCTATATAACATGGTTTTAGAAAACATTGAAAAGAGAGGGGACAAGGGTCACCCAATAATTAATAATTCATAATACACTACGGGTACTTAATAATATAATGGTATGAATATTTTAATGACATACCACTTGAAAAAGAAACATGAAAGAAAAGAGAAGATGTGATTTCTTTCACGAGAAATTCGGCAGCCTAACAACGTCACTTAAAATTCTGAAAACAATTTGATGAGAGAGTAAAGGGTCTCTCAAAAATTAGACATAAAATTTACAGAAATGATAACATATAAGAACATACCATCAACATAAAGAGATGTAAATTAGAAGACACAACATAAAGGAAGTCGTGACTTAAAAGAGGAGGGTGAAAGGATCCCTTACCTTGAAGTGTAAATTTGAAATCTTGAAGGTCGGGACCTTGGGAGGCTTGAGGGAATCTTGGGAGGACTACTTGGGAGGTAAAGAGACCATAAATTCTTTACGGAGGATTTGGAAATGAATTTAAGGAGGTAAAGGCTTGGTATTTATTAGAGAAGTGAGGGGAAAAAACATTAATTGCCAAGGGACACCTCATCATTGGTATTGGAAAAACCATAGGCTTGCCCATGGTATTTTCCCATGGTATTCGCCACATGGGACACCTCATACCTTATATTATTATTCATAAGTCTACCAGAATTATTACATATTTATTACATCCTTAATGATGTTATTAAACACCCGAAACTCAAAAACTGTATTTTCACTATTCACCGAAAATTCAACTTTCTCAGAAAAATCCCAAAATTTCACCTTAACCAAATATTGATGCTCTGATTTCAAAAATGAACTAAATTTTATGAAAGTAATTTTCTAAATATTTTCAATTTAATTTAAAAAAAAACCATTCATCGAAAATTCAAGTGTTTCAGAAAAATCCCAAAATTCACCTTAACCAAATATCGATGCTCTGATTTCAAAAATGAACTCCATTTTATGAAAATAATTTTCTAAATATTTTTAATTTAATTTTTAAATAAAAAACACTATTCACCTGAAAAAACTAATACTTAACCAATAATTTCTGAAACAGTTATTTACCTATTTTATTGAATCACATTACTTAATCAAGGTGCCTAAATTATATTAATACTATCTTAAGTGAAGTTACTTAATCCATTTAGTCACATTACTAATTATAAGCATAAAATAACTATTCATAATTTACCATTCACCAAAAATTAAGTTGATCTTATTAGACTCTAAATTTTATACTGAACACAGCTGTAGAAGACCATTTTTTGAAAATCATTCCACATTATTAATTATTTAAGGTTTACATAAATATTTTAAAATATCATTTTTCTAGAATTAATTAATAATATGCAAACTATATTTATCCGTACATTTGAAAATTCACATACTTCACTATAAGAAGGCATCACAATTTTTATTTAAATCAAAGGATTACACAAGGCAGTTAAGGTCTAATTACATAACCCCTTATAACACCAGCATATGACCTAAGAGTAAGGTGTTATAGGGTGATAGAATCTTTGGGCGGCTCGGCCAACATTACCCGAGTAGTGATTTCTATCAGCTTGAAGTTCTCGTGAAGGTGATTCTATCCCAGCTTCACACGATGAAGTTCAGCTTGGGATTGGTCTAGAGAAAAGACCAAAGGTGCTACTTCCTTCCCGAGTTCCGTCAGATGAGATTCGATAAGCCCGAGACTACTAGATGGGTCCATCAAATATTTTTTCTATATTAATTAATCAAGATCACCTATATTTGTAGACAATAATCGCAACATTTAGTTTCTAATGGTCATATTGACCAACGGTCATATAACAGTCGAAACCCAATGGTCTTATTTTAATTATACTCATTTTATTAAATGAAATAGTTTTGTAGAGTATAAAATAAAATAACACACAAAGTTAGGAAACAAAATTTATTCAAAATTTCGGGTCATTACATCCAATGAGTGGCAAAAAGGCTGAATGCCCAAAAAGTACCTGAAAAGTTGAAGGAAAGCATAGATCAATACCTTATCTTGGTAGTTGAATGATTTTCTAGTATAAAGTCTTGATTACACTTGGTTTATGAGAAATCTGAATAATGGAAGAATAATGTGAAATTTTGGCATATGAACCAAATCCTAATAGCATATTCGTTGTTCCAAATAATCAAGAACTACTAAAAAGAAGCTGAGCAATTACCGATCTAGTTCCAATGTCATCAAAGGTGTAAGAATTGGATTCTAGATGACTTAAATATCTAAAAATCCATAATATATTCATTTACACTCTAAAAAATGAGAGAAAACTGATTTTCATAGAAATAATTAGAGGCTACTCCCTCTATTTTTAAAATACTTGGTGGGAAATTACACGACGTGTAATCCCATTACATGGAATTTAATGCCTGATTTTCCTTTTCTGAAGAAAAACACATACATGTTGTGAATGGTCCTAGCCATACCATTACACTTCATGACTTGGGATTAGATGACGTGTATCCTCTATTCCTGGCATGTAATCAGACTGCAATAAGCCTTCAAACACTTTTCCTCTTCTTTCCCATGTACCACCCAACCGGCCCAAAGCCCATCTTAGGGACTAAGACAAAAAGGAATGTGGACATCATTTAAAACTAGAAAATAAAATATTTTTACCTCAAGAAAACCTTGAGATCATACAATCTTACCCCCTTATAGAATTTTGTCCCTGAATTTATCTCTGAAGGGTGGTCAAGACACGACTGAGAACAAATCTGGCCACTGAGCATGTACATTGGCCTACCTCCCCCTTCTATCATCCTATAAATAACCATTCTACCATAGCACTCACACTATAGGAACTGACTAGCCTTGGATTACCGTCATAATCTTATCAACAATACAAATCAAATGTTTTTCAAAGGATTCATCAACCTGATGTCCAGCCTCCTCGGGCTAAAAAACATGAGACGAGGCCAAATGATAATAGTGAAACTAAGTTATGTGGAAGACAACATGTATGGCTCGGTACCTCTAAGGTAAATTTAACTGTTAGGAAACTGAACCGACTCTATCCAGATTCTCAAATGATGCAAAATATCACAGTGAAATATTACCCTATATCCTAATCAACCAATATCCCATTCTCGATGAAATACACAAGGAAATATGATCCATGACCTCAAACTCTGGATGTCATCTTCAGTGATCGACAAAAGATTTTTGACGAGACAATGCTATTTCCATCTTTTTCTAAATCAATTGGACCTTATGATAAGTCTCATGCATGAGACGCAGTCCTGGTAAATCTACTTCACTTGCCTCTAACCAGTACAAGAGAGAGTGGCATGGCATACCGTATAAATCCTCATATATTTCCATCTATATAGTCACATAGTAACTATTATTTTATGTGAACACAACCAGTGGAATGTGCCAATCCCAAGAGCCGCCAAAATCTAGGACACATGATCAAAGAATTTCCTTTAACACCATTATCATATGCTCTGACTGGACATCAATACGAAGGTGGTATGATGTTCTCTTAATAACATTTGTTTCCAATGCCCTCTGATAAATATTTTAGAAATAATAGGTAAAGTGGTAATCCCTATTGAAAATGATCTTGTGCGGTAACCTATAGAGTCGTACCAACTCCCGAATGAACGACCTATCAAGCTCATCAACACCAAAGGTCTCATTGATTGGAAAAAAATGATAGGCCTTCGTATGCCTATCAACAATAACTTACACAACATTGTTACCTCAAGGAGATATTGGGAAAACATTCAAGAAATCTATTGCAACTTTATCCCATTTCCACTCTAGAATATGTAACAACTAAAAAAAGCCTAGCTAATCACTGATGTTCCACCTTCACCTGCTGATGGGTGGAACACATCATAAAAATAAAAGCTACAACTCAATTCATACATGACCAACAGTACTAATGATGCAAGTCACGATACATATTGGTGACTACGGGGTGAACTTACCAAGATAAAGCATGAAACTACCACATCAACTCCTTGCGTATATCGATTTTAAGCTAAATGCATCCATGGTTACTAAAGATATCATCCTCACCTACCGTCCAAATAGGATGAGGGTCCTCACCTACAACACACTTCTATAGAACTAGTTCATTTGAATCTGAAAGCTCCATCATCATTACATTGTCCAGCATGGTAGAGGACAAGGCTAAGGATGATAGAAAAGTCTTCCATTTTCTATCATGCACCTTTAGATGCATCTCAAATATGAACACCATAAACATCCACTCTCTACTGACTAGTTAAAATGAATATACCTGAGTCCTCCTTCATAGTGCATCAGCCACTGCATTACCCTCACCATGATTATTGGAAAGCTCAACGTAAAAATATTTTAGGTCCTCTACCCACCTCCGCTACCTCAGATTCAGATGATGCTACATAAAGATGTACTTTAGGATTTTTTTGTCTGTTTACAACAAAAAATGCTCTCCCAGTAAATAATGTCTTCGATAACACAAAGAATAAACAACCACAGATAACTCCAGATCGTGTGTAGGGTATTTCCTCTTGTGTGGATTAAACTTCCAAGAACCATATTACATGAGTATCTACCTAAATAAACATACTCCCACCCCAATACCTGATGCATCACTATACACTATGTAGCTTGTACCATGATCTGGATGTATTAGGACTGGTGATGATGTCAACCTCTATTTATACTCCAGAAAGGATGTCTCTCACGAAAATGACCATATAAAATTCACACCCTTCTTAGTTAAGCATGTAAATAATAATGCTAAGTGTGAGAATTACTATATTAAATGCCTATAGTAACCATACATCCCCATGAAACTCGACATGTCAAACATGTTCTTGTGTTGCTCCCAAGAAAGTATTTCTCTCACCATCTCTAGGTCCACTTATACTCCTTTATATGAGATAATGTGAACTAGGAGGTAAATATGATCCATACAAAAGGGGAACTTTGTGATCATAAAAAATAACTAATGCTCTCTCATTTTATTTAAAATGATATCATGATTATTGGAATAGTCTTGTTGATTGTGATCATACACCAATATATCATTCAAAAAAATAATGATAAAATAATCCAAATATAGATGGAACACCCAGTTAATCAAGGCCAAAAAAAACCAATGATGAGTTTGTGATATCAAATGGAATAACTAGATACTCATATAGACTATGCCTACTACAAACGGATTGTATGAGGTATGTGTGTAGGTCGAACACAACCATGATGATATCTGGATATAAAATCGATCTTCGAGAACACATGATCTTCTAGATGCTAATAAAAAAGGCCATATATTTTCCATAAGTGATATAGATTTTTAACTATAAAATTGTGCAGCTTTTGATAGCGCCCTGATAGCCTAAGGGTACAATCTTCCTTTTTTAAAAAAAGGACCAAGGAAACCCATGGAGAAGTATTGGTTCTAGAAAACCCCTTCACCTGAAAATCCTCTATCTGCCTCTTGAAATCTTGCAACTCTATCGTACCCATAATGTATGGAGGAACTGAGACCATTGAAGATCCTAGAAGTAGGTTGATGGAGAAATCAACCTCTAGCTCAGGAGGTAAACTAGAAAAGTCATCAGGAAAGACTTCCCTAAAGCACTCAACTATTGGGGAAATTCTACCTGAATCACTCCATGTTCATCAAAAAAACTAGAAATATGGGGTTTCATCCTTCCCATCCCACGATACTTTGGTCTGGATCTTCTTTACAAGACATCCCATTCACCTCTGTGAATAAACATTACACCCTCTAGTAATGTGGATTTCACTATTCGATGAATTCAGTCAACATACCCTCGATACACTTCTATCTAATCCATCCTGAGAGTGACATCAAATCCTATCATCTGGAGGACATAATGATCCCAAATTAAGTGACACCCACCAACCTCATGGGGACACTCCATACACTAGCACACATCACCCATTATAACTCCCTATGGTGTTTCTATAATCACAATGCCCTCATAATGAAAAAAACAAGCCTGGGACTCTTCACAAATTGTGAAGACATAAAACACTACGATGCACATATATCAAAGAGAGAAAATGTAATATTAGGAACTACTAAGATCATACCACTCACGGTAGAAGGTCCATGATTTTTCTCCTATTGGGTCTATTACACTATATATGTTGGGTCTGTACTGCAGCCCATTGACACTGCCTAGCTAACCTGAGCTGATCCACCCTACTGTCAAGGTGTAACCGGTGTCTGGATACCCCTACCATGACCCCCACTACCTCGGTTTAGTCGTACTTCACTTCTCTAACTCTCATACTAATGTGAATCTGAAGAACCTACTCCTAAACCCGATGTAGGATCTGACCCTCTACCACTCTCTGCTAGAGGGAAGGTCCTACAAAACCGTTGCATCTTACACATCCTTCTGCAAGTGTGAAAAATTATTGGGTCATGGTCTCACTGATTATTCACATGTAATCACATACCACACATATAAAAAAACACTAAACTGCCTGCAACCACATCCTGACATGCACTCATGTTATGGGAAGCCACAAAATGGCACTTCCTTCCTAAAGACATAGGTCCACTAGGGTGATAAATAACACTCTCATGTTCTATACCACCATATTTACTCAAGTTATACTCTGTAATAAGCACATGATTCACAATCTCAGTGATAGCATTCATCCTAAAAACAATGAACAATGACTTGATATCATGTCTGAGCCTTTCCCCAAATCATCTCTCCCTCAATAGCTATTTTGTAAGATACATAGGAATAAATTTTTTTAGCTTTGTAAATCATGATGAGCATTCCATAACTGTCAACACGCCATCCTTCAGATGTAAAAACTCACTATCCATCTCTGCTCATAGAATCATGTAGGAAATGTAGTCAATGAAGTAGGTCTAGAAGTCCGGAATACTCTTATCCTGTAGCCCATCAACTTGATTCAGAATATCCCACCAACACGTTTCTGCTCCAGGTAGCATACAAGTATAGAGATTAAGCCTCCTCTTAGGAGGAGCCTCCAGATGATCAACAATTTCTAATGTAGTCTCTATCCATAGATCTATATAATGTGGACCACCATCCCCCAAAAATGAGGAAGGATGGTGATATTGGAACTCCCGTGTCAACTCAACCATAGACAAGGAAATCTGCGGTGCTCCTTGAAAAGTTTTCACAAAGGTAAATAAGCCCTTTTGGAATTTTGCCTCAACCCATAGGTCTGGAACAACCCCTGGTGCTTTATATGGCATTAAATGAAGATCAAATATTAAACATTTTCCCATTATCTCTCGAGTATGGTCATCGCCTCCCTCATAGCGTTCCACTAGAGTTCTTCGTGGTGAAGTCTCTCTACAATTAAAAACACATGCCTTAATGAATAACATCATCAAAGCTCACATCTCAAAAGCATATGACATGTCAAAAAACTCCCAGAACCAAATTCAAACCATAACCTTCTCATAAATCCCAGACTGTATAATGAATAGCCATCGAACCAATAGAAACTATGTTTTTTTCCCACTAAAAATCTCGGTATTGGTCAAGTCTCTATTCTCCATTTCAATAATTCTCATTCAACAACCATTTGTTCAAATGGTTTAACCATTGGTCCACCATGTTCTTTTCATTAAGGGCCCATAACACCTCACGAACAACACTTTTATGTCCATATAATCCATACATATCAAATTCATTTTAGCATTTTCATTTCTTTGGTGAGTCATATCTTTATCCCCAAGGGCCCATACTCTTTATGAATTGAAAGGTGACATCACACCTCTATCCCCTGCACAAAGTCTATCAGGACAGTAGGCACATCTATCATAACATCTATCACAACAACATGAAATAAATAATTCATCCTAAATTGATTGTAAAAATGCATAGTATATGATTTCAATCAAGTAGTCATATGATGCATGAGATGGAATACCCTCATTCCATTAGGTTGCAATATAAATAGAACCCATAACTAAATTAATAGTAACAATATAAATCATGTTAATCACCCAATGGTCAAATAAGAATAACTGTAATAATCAAATACAAAAAAACAGAAATCCATTTGAGGAAATTTGTCTTTTCCCTATACACGGGGTAGCTACTCTCACGAACAACTTATTACCAAAATCTATTTTATTCATATCCAAGTCTATTTTCACCAAAAAGTACGAAAACCTAGATAAAAACTCCTCTGATAACCCTTTTTAATGTTCAGAACTCAGATGCCACCAATTGGTGTCCCGAACCCAATTGGCCATATAGCCTCAATGGAATCTCCCCAAACCCCATAGGTAGTAGACTAGAAGTGAGGACCTATATGAGTTAGTGGGGAGACTATGCCCTCATTACAATAGTATATTATAATAAAAGTAAAATACATACTATAGAAGTAGTGAAAAAATAATCAGTTAACTGAAAGTAAGACAAGACAAGAATACATATACACTCTATAAATGTAACATATATAATGATGTAGATAATTCTTGTATCTAGGAAGAATCTAGAATTGTACATAGAAACACAATACAATACATGTCTCAAAAGAAAAAAAAATACAAAAAATACTTAGCAACATCACATGCCTCAACTTGGTCCTATGCTTTCCTGATATGAAACCACGTTCAACAACTTGTACCAGGGAACTTTAACCTTTCATCACCTCCAACCATATAATCTATTTGGGTCCCCAAGGAGGCCCAAATAGGTTTTGAGATAAAAAAACCAGTCGGTAACCACCCAAGGTCTACATAGTTCTAACAACAATAGACATAGTTTTATAAAGTGTAAGTAAATCATTAATTTAAAAGTGAATTCCCATGGAATGAGTCTACTTTAATATGTAAAACCAAAAATCCTCAGAGGGATCCCTATAACAATAGTCAGCTCCTAACAAGGTAGCTATAAGTAAAGTAAAAATATCACATAGCCACACTGTAATCCCATCTGTATCAAGTAACCCATGGACACACCATACATACATCTATATCAAGTAACCCACATCCAAGACATATAATGATGTGTAGACACCAATATCCAGATCCATGGTGTCATGTAGCAGGGATTCCATGAGATAATTTTAGGCCACAAAGGGACGGATCCAATGAACTCATCAAAGGCATCCACATCAAGTCCCATGGGAGTCTTAGTGGAAACTCGGTCTGGGAACTGGTTGGATTCCTAGGAGCATAAATACCAACATGTCCTACACGAGTCCAAGGAAGCCAGATTCATGGGGTAGAAAGGCCTGCGACATTCCATAGAATCAAGAACCTAGGGCCAGAGTCAACCTAAGGCATCCACTACCGCATTCGAGATCCATGGAGAGTAGTCCATGGAATCTATCAATAAATTAATTCAATCCATACAATTTATGTATTTCATTTCCATGTGTGTATACCCACTCACTCAACCAATTAGATGACATGCGTATACCCACCCATGCATTCCATTTATCATTTAAAAAACATATTGGAATACCCGCTCATATTACCCATTAAAAAATGTAATTATTCAATTCATATTAGTATACCAACCTATACCACTACACAAATGATTAAACATGTCACATGATCATACACTCTCACATATCACCATTTCCCAACAAACCCCACGGGATGTTAACATCTACAAACATTTATACCCACTTGTTCATCCACTTTTATTCAAGTCAATTTAGAAAAATCATCAAGGAATAACATGGAAACATGAAACAAGGAGGTAATACATATCCTAAGAATGTCATTAAACTCATTAAAGAATTAATGATCTTCCTCTAACCAGGAATACACAAGCACACATCCATTAGGAGGTTTAAATAGGAATAAACACGTTATTTTTTTAAGGTACACCCCATAGGCGACCATGAATTGAGAAATGTGTTCCAACACACCTAAACAGAACCTATGGATATCCTCACTAGGTCTGAACAAGGCTTCTATAAGTAGCTCGCTCAAAAATATGGTCACACGAAAAATTTCGACATACAGAGATAAGTTTGAATGCACAAAAATCACTACAAATCCATAAAGAATCATATTACACCTTTGGTTATGAGAAATCGAAAGAATAGACAAAGAACAGGAAATTAAGGCATATGAGCCTAAATACAAATAGTATAGTCATTGTTCAAAAGTATCAATAATGTTTAAAATAATATCAAGTAATTACCGATGTGGTTCCAACGTGATTGGCATAATAATAATAATCAGAGTCCAAACTATTTCTATATCTGAAAAACCACAATAGAAGATTTTAGGCTCTCGAAAACATGATGAAACTAATTATAGTATAAAAAATTAGAGGTAATCCCTCCATTTTAAAAACCCTCGGGGGAAATTACATGATGTGTAATCCCATTACACAACATGCAATGCACACTTTTCATTTTATAAAGAAAAACTCATAAATTTCGTGAAAGGCCCAGGCCAGACCATTACACGTCAGGAAATGGGATTACACGACATGTATCCCCCATTCATGGAGTGTAATAATCCTTCATTCATCATTAAACCTATTTTCCCCTTATTTCCCAAGTACAACCCAATAATCCCATGGTCGGGCATAGGGTTTATTCCAAAAAGGAATGTAAAAAACACTTAAAAACTAAAAATAAATGATACGTACCTAAAGAAAAAATGGGATCTTACATCAATTTAGGCCATTATATAAGGGGTCTTTGAAATTGGTGTGAAACTAGGTTTGTGTTATATTGATAACTGAACTTCACATTTTGGTGGAAGACAAAGCAACTATTCCAGAAAGACATAAAAAAACCCCAAACAATAGGAATATCATCGATATCAATTTCTCCCCAACAATTTGCGATTAAGAACCCTTCTGAATGGGAATCAAAACCCATACAAAGGATGTAATATCTCCAAGAAGTTCATTCTTATCATCTCATTGATGGATGATCAAGGGAGGGTTTTAAATATCAAACATAAATTTCATTCCTTGATAGTTGATTTGGTATTTATGTAGGAAAATACAATACATGACTCGGATAAAAGAAAATTCAACCAAATGAAGAATGACAAGATTTTTAGGAATAACATTCACAAAAACATAAACCGGAGAGGGAACATAGAATTGGGATGCAATCATCTAACCATTGTGGGATTGTACTACTAATTCCATATATAATTGTTTTGGTGGAATCTTAACACCCTTAGAAAATTATTTAGATATCAATGTGTATGTAGATATAGAATTAAATATGACATTAGCTATTCTAGAATGGTTGGTATGTTTTGTTTTCAACAATAGCTATTACACCCCTCATAAAAATAGAAATGGAATGATATGTGCTATTTTACCCCAACTTAAGAGGTTGTTGATGTCGATCATCATCACCAGCCCTTGGGTTTGGGTAGTGGTTAGAATAATTCCCATTATCCTTACACAGGTAGCACTGAATCATGGGAGGTGCATTTTGTGAGGATTTTTCTCCATTATAATTTTTTGCTAACTTCATCCCACCATTTAGAAAATCAATTACTATGTGACCTTAATTTTATACATAAAACATTTAATAGACCCCTTAAGACAAATTCCACCATTATTATTCCCACCTTTAGAGAATAAAGTAAAAATCATATTCTTTTCACTATGGCTTTTATAGTTTCTTTTTATCTCAGTCTACATTTTATTTTCAAAACTAAGTGGTTGATACGTGACTCTAACCTCAATTTGAATCATGATTTCATAATGCAAAATCTGTTCATAGATACTAAAGTCCCTTATATCCAATACCTTTCTGAGACTTGGATTTAATACACTAAGGAACCTATAATATTTACTTTTAGGTTGGTTGACAATTCCTTAACTATACATCACAAGTCCTATGAAATTATCCTAGTTGTTACTAATAGATTCCTCATACATTTTCTTAAACTCTGGTAACTCTTAATCCATCTTTGTACAAAGAATATTAGGAAAGTAAATATTGAAAAATAAGTTCAAGAAATTTTCATAATCAAAGTATTTAATCTCATCTTGCTACCTCGTATTCTTGATTAGATTCCACCAATAGTTTGATTCACCTTCATACTATTAAATAGATAGAACAAATTTCTCATTATCATATCACTAGAGAATGGATAATAAATTTTTAGTTGTACTGCTCCATTGTTCAGCAAAAAGTGGATTAAAATACCCTCTAAAATAAGTTCAATGTTTCATCATTAAAGACTCAATAGAATAGTGTTCCATCTATTTCTTATAGAGATGTACACCATAATTCATATCTTGAGAATATTGAGTAATCATAGTAATGAGATTTTTCATTCTAGCTCCCATAGCATTTGGTTTTTCAAGGGGATAATCATTGCATTATCCATTAAAATCCCCATTAATGAGGTTCCATCGAATTACATCCATTGAATAAAACCAAAAGCATTGAGTATGAAATAGTTATCATATTGAGGAATCACTTAATCATGAAAAGTCACTTATAGGATGTCAAAATTATGACATGTTACTTAAACTATGAAACCATACATTTATCCTAGATTATTTATAGACTACTTCTATTTAAATTCTTTATGATGGATCATGAAGAAATTTTGAATTCCCAAGGAATATCTCATGGGACTGTCATGATAGGTGTGAAGAAAGGCTCATTGTCATGTAAAAAATTACCCAGAGTCAAGCCAGTGACATATTGTCAGAGTTGTTAACCCTATGTACATCTATGCCAGAGCCATATGCACTTGAAGTATCCATAAATGGATGTATTTTTAGGAACCCAATCACTATATCCATTAACAAAATTACAAAAACTTTTCCTATAATTTTCTTAATTCTTAGACATATCCTTAGACATGTAATTAAGGTTCTCACTATTGTTTCCTCATCTTAACTTCCGAAGATTAACTAAAACATTTCTATAATAACAACTATTGAGACCCTCTCTTTTTATACATTAACATTACATAACTATTATATAATACTTATAACATTATACATACAAATATCCAAATATCGTACTTTTTTGTGCATTTAGAAACATGGAAACATAATCACTAGTAAATAAATGAGGTACATCATCTCCCACTAGGTTCTTCTTGACTAGAAATATTCATAGACACATCAAACATAATAAATATCTTCATAACATGGTGGAAGGAAAATATAAATGGGTGTGATAAGATGCTCACATAGGGTTAAAAAGGGAGATATGTAAAAATAATCATGAGAATAAGGGTATGAGAACATGATCCTGGAAATAGAATATCATACCCTACATATAAAATATCATAATCATGAACCATGGTATAATTCTTAGATATTCATAAAACATGAATCATATGGAAATAAAAAAAACTAATTACTAAAATCATAACATATGAATAAAATGTGGAAATTTGGTAGACATATAATCATATATAATGATTTCTATAATAGTCAAGGAATTTCTTCCATGGATATCTTCATGAAAAGAGTCCTTTACTGAACAAGGTCCACACCCTGTTCCTACCCTGTATTACTGATTCAAGTCCACTCCCCATTCCATCACTATAATACTAAACTATGTTCATTTCTCATTACATCCATACCGATATCATGATATATAAATCATTACCTAAATAATTAAAGGGAGATATATGTCTCACCCATCTCATAATGAAATCATACATATATATTACAAAAGATCACAAATAATCACATGATAACCCATGAAATGAAATGGGTATTATAAACATTTAATCATATCATAACATGTGTTAAAAGATAAAGGTTTCATAATTATTTAAACATAATAATAATATTTCAAATGAAGAGGGTTTCAAAAGAATATATCCAGTGAAAGAAAAAAATCTTTAGAAACATCATTCCATGAAAATATGATCCATTTAGAGGAAGAAAAAGAATAAAATCATTGAATATTTTCCCCTGAAAGGCATGAGTAACACCATAGGACCTAAATAAAAAAATTATATTATTTATTTATTTCATTATGAATCTTTTTAATTTTTTAGTCCATTACCTTTATCCCTATAATTTAATTTTGGACCATGTTTTATTTAGTTGCAAAATCTATTGTGTTTATGTCATATGTTTTGAGGACATTTGGTTCATACTACTAATATAGAATTTGTAAGATGAGTGTGGTAAAAGGTTTCATTATTATATCATATCTAGCATCTTAATCATGACATCATTAACATTTTTATAAATTAAATAAAATTTTATAACCATCCGTGAATTATTTATATGAAAATATAATGGAATGTCTTCATGGATGAGATTGCCTACATGTACGATCAGATGAAATTATCATTTTTCAATGGATATAATGGTAAGGAAATATATATTATTATATACTTAAAATAATAATTATTTAACTAATATAACAAATATTATTAAAATATTTTATAATATTCATCATTGTGAGGTGGGGATGAAAACCTAAATGTATCCCTTCATGGATGGGGTAATCAAAATGTACACATGAGAAATGTTTTTATTTACAATAGGATATAAAGGAGATGAAAAAGAGTTTTATCATAATAATATTAACATTTTAGTATATCCAAGTTATTTATGTAATTATTTCTTCATGTTTAATGTATATTTTAAGGTTATAGAAGAAGAAATGATGTTGAAATAGTTCAGTCTAAAATTATGACATCTCCACTGATAACCCCTTGGGATTACATATTAATACATCCATGTTTAGTCTCTCACTGAGACCAGAACCTCAAGAATGAGAGTGAAATGTTAGAGCAATATTTTGGTTGTTATTGGAAGAAATGGAGTTCAAAAAATCTCTGAGAAAGACATGAGAGAAGCTTCCCTATTATAAGTTAATAGAGGAAAACTAGTTGAATTACATAATATATTAAACATATATAAATCATTTTTCATGTTTATGTAGAAAAAATTAATATATTTTAAATTTAGGATGAGTATTAATTAAAACAAAATTATTCAATAACATTTGGAAAAGTTTAGGTAATATTTTAACCCTTATTTCTTAGATTCAACGACTCATTGACCCTTTTGAGGATTACCATGATATCAATGTTTTTTAATCCATAATAGTAATGAATGTTAAAATAAAAGAAATAATGACCCAAAACCGGACAATGAAATATATTATGGACTATGTCCTATGGCTGTCTGATATCATCTCGGAAAATCAAAGTGCTTTCGTGGCTAAGAGACTGATTACGGATAATGCCATTGTGGCCCATGAAGTGTTCCACTCAATGAAAACATGCTCCACCGTGAAAAGAGGAACCATGACGTGGAAACTGGACATGAACAAGGCCTACAATAAAGTGGAATGGAATTTCCTCATATTCGTGATGCTGAAAATGGGATTTTTCTCTAAGTGGACAGAGATGATCATGCAATGTGTCTCATCTGTTTCCTTCCGAATTAATGTTAATGGCGTGCTCACCCATGGCTTCTCCCCAACCCATGGCCTATGACAAGGAGACCCTCTTTCCCCTTTTCTTTTTATCTTGGTGGCTGATGTTTTTTCTAACCTCATGTCCAGGGCAGCTTCCTCTCATTCAATTCATGGGGCAAAGGTCTGTCGTGCAAGCCCACTGGTTTCAACCCTTTTTTCGCCGACGACTGCCTTCTTTTCTCTAGAGCAACCCAGAATGAGTGCCTCACTATATGCTATGTGATCTAATAGTATGAGAGGGCCTCTGGAAAAAAAAATCAATCATGTCAAGTCGGAAGTCTCCTTCATCTCTGGGGTCCCACTTGCCAAAAGAGAAGAGCTCTGTGCCATTACAGGCATTCATATGTTCAAGAAGCATCAGAAGTACGTTGGGCTACCCATAGTGATCTTCCGATCCAAAAAAGAAATCTTCGCCTCTTTACTTGATAGGATAGAGAAAAAAATACAACGATGGACCCCCAAAAGAATTTCCAAAGCCAACAAAGAAACCCTCATTAAGGCTACCCTTCAATCTATACCCAGCTACTTTATGTCCCTGTTTAAGCTCCCTGCTGTGGTTGTCAACCTGATCCACTCGCGCACAGTAAACTTCTAGTGGGGAAAAAACAATGGAAGGAATAAAACCCACTGGATTCTCTGGAAAAATCATTGTCAGCTAAAATATGAGGGAGGAATGGGATTCCAGGACCTCTTTCACTTTAATGATGCATTGCTGGCAAAGAAAGGCTGGTGCCTTATTAATAACCCAGCCTCTCTCTGTGCGTGATTTATCCATGCTAAATATTTTCCCCACAAGGATTTCCAGGATTCCTCTCTTGGCCCCCGACCCAGCTTCCTATGGAGAAGCATCTGGAGCTCCCGTAGCCTCCTGGAGAGAGGGCTGGGTTGGAGGATTGGGAATGGTTCATATGTTTCTATCTGGACGGACCCCTGGCTAATAGATAAGGACGGCAGGCGGGCATCATCCCCAACACCACCTGGGATCGAAGGTGCCACCATCCGGTGCTTGTTTTCTGATCATGGTAATGGGTGGTGCATGGAAATGCTTCAATCATGGTTCAATAAAAGAGGCAGAAGGATTATCCAGAGTATCCCCTATGTTCCGGATGCAGGCCCCGACCACCTCTTCTAGATCAATGGCATCTCGGGAGTCTATACGGTGAAATTTGGCTATCAACTAGCTCGTTGTTCTCAGTCTGATGTTAGGGAAGGAGGGCCATGAGATTCGCTGTGGAAGCTCAATGTCCCCCAAAAAATCCACCACTTCTGGTGGCAGGTGTGCTCGGGCATCCTCCCTACCATGAGCCTCCTTGCCTTCTGACATTTCTCAAGTGACATGTTCTGCCACTTCTGTCCGGACGTCCCAGAATCCCCCCTCCACGATATCATCCAATGTCTGGAGGAAAAGGAGATTTGGAACAAATGAGGCTCATTTGCGAATTATTCATTGGATTTGGCCTCTGACCTCCCCTTGCTCCAGAGGCATTGGTGCTCTTCCTCATCGCCGACCTTGGCGGGCTCACTTTGCATCATGGCTTGGATCATTTGGGTTCGTCATAATGATGCGGTGTTCAACAATGTCTTCAAGCCTCCCGATTTCTGGATTGAACGGGCATCATCCTGGATTGAGGGCTGGCAACATCACTCTGGTCCACAGAATCCCTTTGGATCCCTCCCCCTTCCTCCCATTAGTGTCTGCCACCGGAAGGGATCCTCAAGATTAATGTGGATGCGTCTCTCCCCAAGGATGGTCCTGTCGGCCTTGGTCTGCTGGCCCGGGATCATTTGGGTCAAATCATCGCAGCCAAACATGAATCCCATCACGCTCTTTGGGAGCCCACTGTTGCCGAAGCCACTTCCATCCTCTTCGGGATGATGTTTTCCAAAGACTGTGGATGGGAGAAGATCCACCTTGAGTCAGACTATCTCACTGTTATCAAGACCATCAACCGCAATGACGACAACCTTCAATCTTATGGCCCCATAATCTGGAAAATCCACTCTCTCCGCCACTGTTTCATTTCCTGCACCTTCTCCTTCATCAGAAGGGAAGGGAACAATGCTGCCCACCAGCTGGCAGCCTCTGGCCCTCTTGATTACAACCAGCTCTGGCTGGACCACTTTCCGTCATGGCTTCGCGCTTGTACTTCCGCTGATCTCAGTTTTTAATGAATTCGTCTTTTGTTCAAAAAAATATCTTTTCATGACTATTCACACAATTCGACACTAATAAAATCAATATTATAATTGAAGTAAAATATAAAATTTTAAAATATCAATAATATGATATATATATCTAAAAAATTCATGTAACACAATAATTTATCAACATTATATTACTTTTATTGTTTTTAAAAATCATTTACATTAATATTCTATAATTTCAACAATAAATATGTTTTTATTTCATAATAATTTAATGTAATTGTTCTATCAATAAATAATAATAAAAATAACCATGATAAATATAAATCATTATTTTTTTAAATAAATATTTAGAATAAAACATAACCACTTTTAATCTCTACTTCAAAATGGATAATATATTAAATTAAAAGAGTGACAACATATTTTTTATTATTTTAAAAAATTCATATTAAAGTAATTATCAAAGAAAGGGGTATATAATTTCCAAATTTTAATACCATGTGTAAACACTATGTTTTTAAAAGAATAACATTATGATCAATCACATAGCCAACACACAACATTGAGCATAAATGACCCAAACAATATCTGATTTCCATAACATATCCATTAAATTGTATGTATGAATTAGATTAAATACTTTATAATATATATATATATATATATCATATTAGATTTAATTTTTTTGATAAATTTTTATAATATAAATACTGAATTATTAGTAAAGTTGGTTTGTTCATCAAAATATTTGTTTCTTTAAAAATAATATTTTTGTAGGAAAAAAATTATAATTATTTTTTTTAGTTTTTTAAAAATTTTGATGATAAAATTATTTTAATTTTTTGAATAATGATACCAAATTAAATTCGGGTGATATTTTAGCATTGTTTTGGAATGTATAGATTTTTTCGGGAATAATGAATTATATCGATTTTTTAAAAAATATCATTTCTTTTCAATAAATTATGTATTTTAAAAGTAAGATTATGATTTAAATATGGTTAAATGTTAAATAAAAATTATTTATATATATTAAATAAAATTAATAATATTAATTCATTATAATATAATATATTAGTATATGTTTATTTTTTGGTTTGAAATAATATTTTTCTGAAATTTTTTAATGTCCATAATGTTTCTCGATATTAATCAATTAAAATTACCCTAAGAAAAGTATACTTTATATCAATGGTATATTATATATATATATATATTTAAATTAATATAATTATAATTATGAATCATAGAGATAATATAATATAATCTCTTTCATGAAAAAATTTACTTATTCAAAAACCGCTTTTTCATCGCATCTATAAGATTAATTTTATGTTGAATTCTTCCACATAATTGAATTTAATTTTTAAAAAAGTTTTAAATATTTAGATTCATCATAAATTATATTATATAATATTATCATGGAATTTTTTTTTCATAATTAATAGTAAAAATAGTAAAATCGATTACCTCTGCTAAGGTAAAAACATGATTACATTGGGGTTAAACTAAAATGATAAGTTATAAAACGACCTAAAACAAGTATAAATTATATATTGTGTAAATAAATACCTCATATAAATCTTGATAAGGGTTTATTTGTTTCCTTTTGATCAACAAAGTTTCATGGAATTATTGAGAAACATTGAAAAATTACAAGTGCACCACTCACCCCACTTATACAAGACAACCCTTGTCCTCTCCTCTTCACACCTTCAATTCATTTTTTTCAACCAATAACTACAAAAATTACATAAATAGACACCTACCCATTTCTTATATCCTTTTTTTATTTTAATTATTTCTTATAAAGAATTTTGGTGCTAACCTAAGAAGGTTTTCCGTAGAATAAGTGTCATGCTTAACTAAAATATTTTATTTTTTTATTCTCCCAAATCTTTCAAATTATCATAAATTATTATGATATAATAACACTAGTATATAAATTGTGTTTTTATTTTATTATGTTAATGTAATAACATAAATCTATCTACAATTCCATAAAATGGGAAAAAAAACCAATCATTCATGTGTACGTGAACTACTACCATACAAATCGAAGTAATTCATTTTTCATCGTTACCTATCAAAACTTTTTATAATGATTAATTTCAATTATATATATATATATATATTATTTTCAATAGAATTATTATTCTTCATTTATGAAATCACATATACATTACTACTTCCCATTCTATGGGGGATATGATAACATGACAGGTGTATGGCGGACTACCGCCTCACAAAGTGATGTGATTCATTTTCACTAATACATTACAAGGATGGTTATAAATATATTTTTATTGAATATATATGATAAATTTTAAATAATTAAGATATTATTGAAATATTTATCATTATGAAAATACAATATATCATTTAATTTCATACACTAATAAATGATAACGTTGTTTATGAAAATGTATGGACTACCGCCCCCATGAAGCGATGTGATTCTATTTTATCACCAAGTCAATGTATTATATATGTAAGTATATTTGAAGACATAATATTTTATTTATGATATTATTATAATGTTATAATATAAAATTTTACATACCTTATTTCCATAATGACCGTTTAAAAGTATAAACACTACTGAAGCATTTGTATGACATACGATATCCATGATCATCCATAGTTTTTATTTTCATTTCCATCCTTCATGAATGATTTTAATATTATAATTTATGGATAAAAAATATAATTTTTTCTTTATTATTGTTCTTAGAATTTTGACAAAATTACTTCCTTGACCATACTCAACTTAACAAATCTATTTTTTATGTATAATCGGAATACTGTAAATAATTCTAAAGTGAACATAAATGATTAAATAATTAAATATAGCATCATAAAAGGTAAAAATATAATAATAAAAATGAAAAATTATATTAAATAATTAAATTATTAACATATTTTTATTATTTAGAAATATAAAGAACTTACTTGGTGTGTTGAACTCATGGTAAGACACATTTTAACTGAAAAACTCTTATTAAATATTTTAAAGACTTATATTCTAAATCATTATCTACCATGTAAATATTATTATAAATCATTCAATAAAATTATTAAGTATTATTAAATTGATTAAAAATAAAATTTGGACCTCATTTTTTGTTCTTTACAATATTTTTTAAAATGATACTTTTTTTGGTTTTATATAAGGGAATTTCTTTTTTAAAAACCATATATTATTGACTTAAATTTACCATATTTTAATCCATGTAAATATTTTTAAAATTATATTTTTTTTTATTTTTAAAGACATAAAATAATTATAAGTGAAATTATATATATATTTTGACTTTATTTTAATGGTTTTCAAAACAAATATTTTTTCATGTATTATATCAAATATTTTGAGAAAAAGATAGAATAAATGTTCTATTTTAGGATATTTAGAGATAATGAATTTTCCTTCCACTATAACAGTTATTTTAATTGTCTATTATTTTATAAGCTATAATTTTTTATTCAAATAAAACCACTAATTCCATTATTATTGATATTTTGGTATTTAAAATTGGTTTATAAAAGAAAAGGGTACTTTATATCTAAAAGAGTTTTTTAAAGGGGTTTAAAAGTTTTTTTCATGTGTTTTATGATGATAAGTTGTAGCACTGATATATTTAAATGAAATTTAATTTTTTTCTTTAGTATCTTTCATTTTATTCTTAACAATGTTAAGCTTCCATCACATGGAACATTGGTTTAGCATGCACTGCACGCAACATTGAGTTTCAACGAAACAATATTTTATTTTTATTTAAATAAGATAAAACCTCATTATTCCATTAGAAAGTATGAACAATATTTACAACCTTATAAAATATATGTACTATAAGATTAATTCAATTTTTTTCCAAATAATAAGATATGAAAATATAGACCAATTAAATATAAAGGAAATATTTTTATTCTTATGCCCCTAAAGTAGTATTATCTTAATAAATTATATAAATTACAATATTTTAATGATATTATTGAAATATAAATTTTATATAATCTATAAAATATTTATGATATTTATTCATTATATTTTATAATCATATGGTAAAAAAACCAAATTTTATACATAATTTTTTCTTCTTCAAAAAGACAATTTTACCACCTTTAAAAGGCGAATCCAATTAAAATATACTTCTTGACACTTTAATTTATTTTATTTCACAATATAAACTTTATATTTTAAATTTGGATATAAAAAATTTCTTTGGATGAATTTTTGGTATTTTTCTAACAATTTTCATGTTTTGATGAATAGTAAAAATAGACTAAATTTTAATTTAAAAAAATTCATTGAAATAGTTTATATGGTTATGTTATATAATTTAATGGTTTAAATGTGTAAATATATTATATTTTCATCATTTTATATATTTTAGTTCATTTTAATTAAATTTAAATTAAATTTAAATGTGAAAACATTTAAATATTTTCCATGTTTAAACTTTCAAAACATTTTTTCCCATTCTGGCACCGGTATTAATTTTAAATTGATTCATGAAACATCAATATTTTGAATTTTGAAAAATGGATTCAACATTTGGAATCATTTATTCTAAATTATGTATATATATATATATATATATTATTTATATGCATTATGAATAGTAATTTCAGTAATTTTCATTAATATGGTAAAAAGGTAAATTTGGTAATTAAGTGTAAAGTTGATAATATAAAATTACATTAAAACATGTACTCATATAATTGGATTATTTTTTTCATCCTAAATAATCCTTTGGTCTAAATGGTCTCTTTTAGAAGCACCTTGGATGAGATTAAGATAATTAATATATTTTATTTAAAGAAACTTTAATGATGTCTTTCTCAAATTTTAATAACTATATTATTTTGAATATATGTTTTTAGTGAATATAAATTAAACTATAAACAGAATTTTCAAATCTAAAATGTTTTTATTTATCATGGTAAGTTATTTTTAATTTTTTATGAAATACTTAATTACCTTAAATGCTAACATAATAATGGTGGAGGAATTATTTAATTGATGAAAATCAATCAATTAATTTGAATTAAAAGGATAAAATGAAAAAAAACAAGGAAAAAACTTATTAGTTGATAATATACCGACCATAATAATCTATGTGTCTAATTATTAACCATTTGGAGCCATATATAAATTATTTTGACACATATAATAATTCATCTAAAGTAATGTTAATGTATTCACATTCATGTTGCAAAAAATATAAAAATATTCATCTAGGATTTTCTAGTTGATATATTTGACTATAAGTATTGCTATAAAATCATGTGAATTTATATTCTTCATAGAATTATATTTTTATTTTTTATTTAAAAATACTTATATTAAATAACTACAGAATACTAATATAGTAATTATTTTATTATTTTCAATTTCAAAACAAATGTTATTTAAAATATTAAAATAAATATAATTTAGGATAATTAATATACAATATTAATTGTATGGATTAACATGACCTATTATTAATATAATGAAATAGTTTTTTCTAATTTAACTTGTAATCATAATATATATTAAAATAAATGAATTGAATAATGTCAAAATTAACATTATTAATTGTTTATCAAAATAACGTTTTGTTAAATTATTTAAACAAGAAAATATTTTTAAAAAAAATTTACCGAATAATTATGAAATGATCTAAAATATTTTAAAATTTTCATTTATGGTTTAATTTTCATCAAATAATTTAATATTACCCTCTTTTAATATTATAAAATTTGTCACCTTAGTTAAAATTAAAATAGAATAACTAAGGGGTATTTAAAATGGTAAAATTTAAATAGATAGAAAAAATATATTAAATTTATTGTTTGATTTAATTACATCCTTATATAATCTCATCTACTTAAATTTTACATTTTTAAGGATTTTGGACGTGGTTTAATTTTATTTTAAATTAATATTTTTAGATATCTCAAAAGTTCCCCACACCATAATTATAAAATAGAATCACCTCCCTCATTTCTTCACATCAGATTGATCCTTCAAGCTCATAAATACCCTTAAAAATTCATTTATCAAAATTCCTATCCATGTTTTAGAGGTACTAACCTTCTCAAAATACCAACTCTAGTGACTCTAAGAGGAGATCTAGAGGGACTTCACTGAAGAAGAGTAAATCTCATTTACCAACTATCTCAATATCATTTCTTTTTCTACTTCCTATTCTTACATTATTTAAATTATAAAGTAATAAACACATAATAAATTTTATTTTGAATTGTTATTATAATTATGGAACAACCACATTTCACCATCTATATAGCCTATAAAAACAAAATCACCACACGTGCATATGTACAACTTATCATCTCCACACTGTGGTGTAATATGTTTTTCACTGCCTAATTACATGGATGGGTATAAATATATAAATAATGATTATATATTATTATTATAAAATTATATTTATTCTTTAACAAAATATATAATATCCAATTCCATAACTTTCTCAATTATGGGAATGATATCGCTCGTGCGTACGTACGGTCTACCTTCTACATGATGTGATGTGACTCATTATACATTATATACATTAAATAATTAATTATTTAAACATATAGAATAAATATATGTGATATATATTATATTTATGTCAATCTAGACATTATATAACTATAACCTATAAATGAAAATTAGAACTTATTCTAAAAAACATGCTTAAGTAAATGAAAAAGTTAATACCCGAATGACGAGTAAAAATTAAATTTTATTAAAAAAAAGTGGTAAAATGATAATATATGTAATAAAAAAATGAATATGATTCTATAATAATTTAATGACATTATTAAAATCATTATACAAGAGGTTCAGATACATACAATATAAATCGGCCAAATGTTATGGGTTTTTGCATAATCTCAATATTATCCGAGACTATTTATACCTAATTATTTACTAGGGAATATTTATCATTCATGTCCATGTTTCTTATATATGAATTGTAAAATATTATTTCTAATTTTTTACCTTTTTTTAATGTTAGTTTTTCCCATTGGTAAATTTTTACAAAATGATATGAATGACATATTTTTTTGATTTCAATATGAGGTACTTTTTGACCTATAGAGAAAAATTATTATATTTTTTTTTCATTCAACATATATGACATGAATAGATTTTTAGGATTTCTTAATACCTTATTTCCATGAGTCTTTCCTTATAATATTTTATGGTTAATTTCAAAGAAATTGTTTTCTTTTAAAATTGTGCATCATTTTATGAAAATAATTTTTTTTAATGAAGATTGTATTTTATACTCATGAATTGTTTTCAACATATATATCCAAATTACTTCCCATATAATAAGACATATATTTTTTGTTCCTCATGCCTTATTGGAAAATAATAAAAATTTTATATTAATATTCATTCATTTAATTGATTATGTTTTTATGGTATTATTTTTATGAAACTTATTTCTATTTCAAAGGATATATTCTTTTAAAATCCACTTCTTTTCATGGGTTATGATATGATTTTTTTCTGATCTTGTGTAATACATTAGAATTATTTCATTATGATATTTGTGGTACCTATATCTCCCTTCAATGCGTTGGGTATATATGGATAACTCATGAGGTATATATGTTATTCAAAAACCAAATTTCGTGATCACATGTTTAATTAATTAACCTGGTTTCCATGTAAATATGTTTTTACCAGGGCCTCATTCCATGTCCTTAATTTAATGAGTGAAACTATTACTATTTATACATGTTCACAAAGATAAAATTTCACGTGTATTCCATAACATTATGTCTTCTATAAATTATATGATCTTATGGATTATGTTCTATGATTTACTTATGATTCATATTTACCTTTGATAAGTAGGGCATGATATTCTGATGTTACTATCATGTTCTAATACCATTTATTCGCATGATTACATTTAAAAATCTCCATTGGTTACACATACTGAGCATATGAACTAAGAATTTCTTATGTTTTTTTCCTATGGTTATAATGGAAGGTTTTAGGAAGGATTGCATGAGGGGAAGATATTTGTGGGAAACATTGAAGATAATTCACTACACTATATTTTTATGTTCCATTATTCAAAAGGAACTAAACTAATACTATCATTGTTCATGTTTTTATTTATTCCCCAATAATGATGTAATATCCATGTATGTTACCCTTGGGTTGATACAGTTGGTATCAGAGTGATGATTTAGTTAAACTTTTCAAACTAGGATGAGAATACTTTAGTGAGATTCATAGAGATATTTCTAAATAGATATCTAGAGATGTCTTTATGGATAAGTCTATGTATATTTTACAATCCTATAATTTTTGTTACGATCATAGGAAACCTATAATTAAACCTAAGATGTAAGAGATAGAATGTTCTTTCCCTTGATTATGTGGTTTTACCAGTACCATTGTATCCACTCACAATATTCTTTTTGGGTTTTATAAAATTTCTAAAACTTGGTGGATTCATGTTAATGAAAAATATGATGGACAATGGAATGATCATCCTCAAGATAAACCAAATGAAATGGGAGTTTTATAGTGAAATATTGTTATGAAGCCTAATAAAAAATTTCATTATATGCTCAATAATATAAACCTTGGTAAGTTTCTTGAACCAACTAATAAGAGAAAGAGGGAGTTTCATGGTGACCATAGAGAAATGAATGTTAAATTTTCATCATTTAAATCATGTTGGTAGTGTAATTAAGGAGAATATTTTAATGAAACTAGAATATTTTTTGGATGTGTAAAAGGAAAAAAAGAAAGTGAGTACAAAGGAAAAGATTTAGTTAAATCAATGGAAAAGGATAATTATATTTATATGGAACTAATGATAGTTAAAAAATTTAAATGTGTATTGTATTAGGATTATGTAAATAGATTCTATAGGGTGGAAGATCACATAGTGGCTCTAAAAAGATATATGAAAAATTTTAATATTGCTGATGATGAAGAGACTGTCAATGATATGTGATATGAATGAAGTGTTATGAAATAAAATCATAAATCATTGTTAATGGTTTAAGAAGGTAATTGAATTATTGCATGTTTATATATTGGAAATCAAGAATAAGGTTAGAGATGTAATTTTATGTTATTATGGATTAATGAAACAACTATGGATTATTCCACTATAGATTTTTCGTTCATATTTGAAAGTTAATATTTAATGGTACTAGTAAACATAAATAGTAATGGAGATTGGAAGGTAATATATTTAGAGAACACATGGTTAAAGAAATTATAAAAATTAATATGTGTATAATACTGGGATAATAAAAGTAGGTGATATTTGATAGGATTAAGGACCTTGGTAATAATATTATTAGGAAGTGTTATTATATAATTTTTGGATTTATGGTATGAGGAAATAGGTAATTTTTGAAGCATGCATGTTTTCACTAAGGTTTTATAATAATTTAGGATATTATAATGTTTCCAGAGAGTAGAGGATAATAGTATTCAAATGTTTGTTGTGTGAAAATTAAGGCCTATGTCAAGTTGTTTTTTGAATTAATGAAACATTGATTTAAAAAATTTAGTGACCTTCTTCCAATTTTTCGGATTTTATCATTTTGTATTGATCATAAAGGTAACAAATAATGAAATTGTCAATGGTTTATATATTAATTTATTTTCTTTCCACATGATTATTTATGAATATTGGATAATTTTTTTAACTATTTTATTATGATAAATATAGATGGAATTTCCTATTATTCTACTTATGGATCCCATGATCTACTATTTCTTAAGGAATGAAAAAGTCACCCTCCCTTCTTGGAATAAGATATGAAATGTAAAATTATCAAAGAAAAATAAAAGTATGTGATTATACTTAATCAGGAAAACTATTTATTACAATTATTCAACTCTCTGGATGGGATCTTGAATCCAAAAATCTTATCCCTGCACCATCTATAATGATGGATCTAATGGTCCTTAGGTATTTAGGTATTTATTGATTTTATTGTCAACTTTATCCTAACCATGTTCTCTATCACTCTCCACCAGAACATGATAGATTAATTTCCCTCCCATGTCTATGTTTTAACTTACCACCTATTTTATCCTAGTTTTAAAACAATATATTAGTGTCTTTGGATAATCATTATGTTTCTAACATTCCATTTTAAAATAATGTTTTATTATTCATTATTACAATGTGGGTTTCTATGAAAGAAACTATCAAGTAGTAAACCTAGAAGAATTTCAAGGGAAAAATTAATTTTAAGGGGAGTAGAATGTGACAACACAATATTATTATGAAATATGTATATTTTTTCTTTTATATCATTCATTTCATTTTGAACCTTGTTATTCTTTCATTATATGTAACATAGTTTTATCTTGCGTTACACAAAATAATGAGTTTCTACGAAACATAATTTTATCATGATTTAAATTAGATAATAATCTTGCTATTAAATTATCAAGTATGAATATTATTTTAAAAATATATAAAAAATATGGTTTATTATAAGATTTAAATAGTTACCAAATAATTATAAAGGTAGATAAATACTACTTAAATATGAAGGAAATATTTTTTTTATGCTCAAAAAGTTTTTTTTTGTCTTAATAAAAAAAAGAAACTACCATTAATGAATGATATTAATTAAATATATATGTTATATAATCAATAAAAAATTTATTATTTTTTCATTTTATTTTGTAGTAATATGATATGAACCAACCTGATTTTATGCATAAAAACCATTTTTTAAAAAAATGGAAATTTTACAGTCTTTTAATAGAGAACCCACATTAAATCTTACTTTTTACACTTTTAAAAATTATGTTTTAATAAATAAACTTTTTCTTTAAATATGGGATATAAAGATTAATTTTGGTTGGTTTTTTGGTATTTTTCTAATATGTTTTCTATTTTTATAAATAGTAAAAATATAATAAATTTTAATTTAGAACAAATTTTTCATCAAATTGATTTATATGGTAAAATTATATTATTGAATGCTTTTAAAGTATAAATAGATTATATTTTTTTAGTTAATATAATCTAGTTCATTTGGATTAATTTTATAGTAAATTTTGATGTATAACATTTCAATCTTTTTTATGTTTTAAGTTTTAAAACATGTTTTCTCATTCCAACAATGAGATTAATTTCCAATAAATTGCTACAACTTTTATGTTTTTAATTTTGAATAATAGATTCCATATTTGGAATTATTGGGTCCATATAATGTAAATATCCTTAGTTTTTTTGGAATTATGAATAGTAAATTCAGTAATTTATATTAATATGGTGAGAAGGTAGATCGAGTAATTAAGGATAAAAATTATATTATAAAATTAGAATAATACATTTCCAAATATATTTTGATGATAATTTTTTACCTAAATCATATTTTTATCAAAATTTTACCCGTTTGAAGCAACATGGATGAGATTAGGACATCTAATATATTTTATTTAATGAAAAGTTAATGATGTATTAGTTTCATTTTAATATGTATTTTTTTAATATATTTTTCTACATAAGAAAAATTATTCTATAAAAATTATTTTAAAATAAAATGAGTTTTTATTTGTCATGATAATTTATTTGTATTTTTTGGAAAAAATATAAGTACATTAATGTCTTATACAATGATGATTAAGATATTATTTAATATACGGAAACTCAATAAAATAATTTTAATTTAAATGCTAATAACCATTAAAAGACCAAAAAAACTGGGCAAATATTATTCGTCAAGTATATCTCGACCATAATAATATATGTGTTGAATTATTGACCATTTATAGCCAAAAGGAAAAGATTATAATACCTATAATTTTTACCTAATGTAATGTTAAAGTTGTCACATTCATGTTTTATTAAACATAAAATTTTTAATATATGATTTTATGGAATATATATTTGACCAAAATTATTATTTAGAGATATGTAGAGTTTATCTTCATCTTATTATTATTTAAATTTTTTATTTAACAAGTTATAATATAAAATAATTTCACAAAACTAATGTAGTAATTATTTAATTAATAAAAATTTCAATAAATGTAATTAATAATATTAAAATAAATATAATTTTGGGTAATTAATATATCCAACATATATTATAGATAACATTAACATCTTAGAAATATAATAATTTTTTAAGTTATCATGTTGTCAAAATATTTTTAAATATCAATGAATTTAATAGTGTCAAAATTGACACTATTGATTGTTTATCATAATAATATTTTATTGAATTTTTTAAAAATCATAAATAGTTTTTTTCAAAAATACCAGTTAATAATTATATGATATAAAATGATATAAATTTTAATTTGTGGTTTAATTGACATAAAATAATAAAAAATTATACTCCTTTGATATTGAAAATTTTGCTACCTTTGTTAAAATAAAAATAGAATAAATAAGGGTTATTTAAAATGATAACATTTATATTGAAGGTTAAACACACCTAATTTTTTTATTGATGATATAACAACCTTATCCCATATCATACCCGAAAATTTGATATTCTTTAGGTTTTTGGGTGTGGATTTATTTTATTATAAATTAATATTTTTATATATTTCAAAAGTTCCCCTCTCCTCAGTTATAAAAGGGAACCTCTTCCATCATTTCTTCACTACACATAGAGCCTCCTAGGTCGGTAATTGTAACACCCAAAATTATTGAAATTAAATATTCAATGCATGAAACACTGAGTCCCTACAAAACAACAAATTTTATAATCTAGCCGTTAAACACAACATTTCCCCTACTATGTTATGAATTTTGAAAAATGGTTATCTGGAGTTGTGATCAGTAATTCATTTGGAGTCTGATAGAACCAACATGATTTTTTTGAATAGTAACATACCCTTATGAATATTAATTTGAATAGTAATATGTCCCTTATTAATTGTAAATAATAATATTATTTTATTTTCTTAAGGTAATAAGATAATGAGATCTTAATTAATTTTTCAAGATGATGTAAAACTAATATTACCTTCTAAATTGTTATTTTTCAAATTAACTATAATTTCCTTTAAAACATTAATTAATAATATTTAGAAAATTATTTTTGAAAAATGGAGTTCAGTTTTGAATTCTACACATCGAAAAATGATTAGGGTGAATTTTTGTAATTTTTATGAAATTATTTAATGTTTGATGAATAATGAAATATAATAAAATACCGTATATACATATTATGAGTTAAATACACTATTTATGACAACATAAGTGATGTAATGACACTTTTTTGGAACTTAAAGAAACATATTACTATTATGGGTGACATGAAACAATAATATTGACTGTCTTGAGGGAAATAATAAAATAATGAATAAAATATTCAAAATTCACTCCTCTCCTCCACTATAACCCCCCTCACTTCTTATATTCACTACTATAAGCCATTAATCTTCTCAATGTTATGCCCAATTACCCTTACCTTGTCAATCCCCACATACAAAAACATGTTCTTCTTTCAAAAGACCAAAACCCATTCTCTTAAGGAGGTTCTCAAAGAGGTTATTACAAAAGGTAAATCATCTTTCTTTTTCATTTAGTTTCAATTCAATTTATCTTATTTTCTTATTCTCTTGTAACCTAAATGATCCAAATGAATATGATTACTTTAGTATCATATATATACTAGAATTATATCATGTGAATGGAAGAACCATTATCAATATTCTTAATCTCTCTCTTTTATTTTATAAATGAAATCAGTGTCACTGAGGTTCCAATTTACATCCTTTATGGACAACTATGTTTCATTCTTCAATTTATCCTTCATTACTGGTCATGAAACCATTTTATGGTCTAAAAAGACTATAATATATATATTAAAACAAATTTAAAATTCAGGAACCTGTATATGTACATTATATTAAATCATAAGACCAAACAACTTCCTAATAATCAATGACCGCTAAAATAATCGAAGTGGTTGTCATTAATATTTCATCTAACGATTCATCCTCATTACATGTAACAAAATGATATTAATGACCATTAAAACTTATTTATGTTCATAAATAATATTTAATTTAAATTATAGATATTTACATCCATTCCTCATAAACTCTATTATATAAAAACAAGAGAACAAATTAAGAAAATCAAGAAAACGAACACTCTAGAACAACGAAGTTCAATCTTATAACTAATCAATAACGAAATAAAGAACTTAATAAAATTATGATAAACTAAAAACATGTATAAAAGGTTCTTAATTAAGTTATTTATATGTCTAATCTTATACTCCAGGACCTTAATTTAAATAGGGGAACACATTCGGACATAAGGTATGGGTTTTCCACCCGAACTTTCATTTTCATTCTGGTTACTTTCATTGTATAATTAACTCAAGGAAATTCGTATGTATTATTATTTACACCTCATAAAATATGTTTTTTTGTTCTATATATGTTCACCAACTGGAATACTTCCTTATTTTATGGATAGTCACACGTTTTAAGAGGAATATTAAGAAATGTTTTTGAAATACAAGCCTGGTTCAAGGGAATTTCTCAAATTTTTACCTATTTTTAATGGAACTGAATAATCTATTTTTGGAAACGATTATCATTATAAAATCATTCATTTTATTATGAAAATAAAATATAACTTCACTTATGTTTTTATAAAAATATTTTTCTAAAAGAACTCTTCTTTTCAAAATAAAAGAGTATTTACCCTAAGAATTACTCGACGATTTTATAAGAGTATCTTCATATATTTCAACACTCTTGTTGATTATTATGTATTATTGGGATTAATATTTCATGAAATCATCTAATATATTTAATTTAACTGTTTTTTATTATTATTTTCAATGGATGTGCTATATTAAAACCACTCACCAATGTACTCTGAATGGTTTGTGTTTATGCTTAATGTTCAGGGAATGTTATTTACATTTCATATATTAAGTTTATATATGAATGTATATATTGTTTATGACTGACCATGTTCATATGAGGAGCATATTTGAAATAGTATGTGTCATGTGGGGCCCGATGTAGACCCTCAGTGCATCAATATGTCTCATGAGACAAACTGTGGTCTTAGCATAAGGCCTTGAAAAATTATTATTTATGGTCTTTACACGGGGCCTTGAAGGTATAGTTATGATGTCCCACATTATGAATTCCCCCATTATGAATATAGTATTGATGGTTCATGTAGTTATTTGACTAGTATAATACCCAAGATTATGTCTTATTATGGAAATTTTTACTCATCTCATATTACTACAATAACGTGTTCAAGTTTTTTATTTGTAAAGGAATGTTTTTTCTATTATTTACCATGCCAAATGTTTATGTTTTCTTTGACCGTATTTTTTACTCTTATTGAGAATTTGAGCTCACCCCTTTCTTTTGTTTCATTTTCTCAGGATATGAAGAATTTTATTATGAATGACTTGTTGAAATAACCTATGAGTTAGGGATGTTCTCGAATAAATTTCTATGTTTTTTTCATTTCATGTTGTAATATTGATCTTATGTATGTATCTTGTTTTAAATTATACTAAACTACTTGGTTCTTCTGGGATTCATATTCCTTGTTTAGATGAAAATGTAATCAAATAATGCACTGGCTCTGGGAAACTAGGGTATGGTCCTTACAATTGGTATCAAAGGAAGATTAGTAGAGAACATGGAAACTTGATATAGAAAATGTAGATTAGGGAAAAAACCCCTAATATAGTCTTTGAGGATAATCATACAAGGAAATCCTGGTATTTTGGTAAGGAATTGATTATGTGGATATTTTATGAAAAAACATCCCTATATGGAAACTAAAAGTGGACATGGTTCTTGCACAGATATACCTAGGAGTGAAAACTCTAACAAGGAGTTTTGGGCATGACCCAAGGAATCCTGGTACACAACAACTAGCCTTACTACACACCTGGTTTGACACTACCGGGGGATATGCTTAAGATAATTCACATTTTCTTAACAAGTCAGTATGATGGATTTAAATTTAATTTTTTCCTCAAAGAAACCATGTTTTTGATTAAGAGATTATCTATGTATAGAATTTCAATTTATGCTAAGTATTATTTACATTCATATTATACATTATGATTCATACCTTAATCTAGTGTATTCCATTATTTAGAAATGAATCCTAGTGGAAGAAATGGAAACCGCATAAAAACATGTATCCCATGTAGGGATTGCCATCTGATGTAATAATATGATATTGGCTCTGGTACTATGACTAGTATAGAGAAACTTATAACTATAATGGGAAAACATTATCAGGTTATGAACAATAAACATAATCTTATGGTGCATTCAGATCCTCTATTAGAGGCTCTTTGTTAGACCGCTTTATGTGACAACAACCTCTGTCATACAATGGGACTACAAACCCATTTGGTGATGAGAAGTGGATAAGTTCCCTTGAGAATATATTTTTTTCATTGGGATCTAATGAAAGAGAGAAGGTCATCGAGGAATTTTATCGTCTATCAAGAGATACGAATCAGTGGTGGTCATTAATCCAAAACACAAAGGGGGAGGAAGAGATAGAATAGATGGAATGGATGTACTTTAAGGAATTCTTCCTCGGGAAATAATTTCCTTGAGAATAGTGAGCAGATATGAAAAGGAAATTCTTGAATCTGAGGTAGAAGGGGGATGAAAATGTTTCCAAATATGAAGACAACATTACAGGGCTGTCAAGGCATGCTGTGGAGTATATACGTAATCCTAGAAGAAAAATTAATAGATTATTTGATGGTTAAAAACCATTCTTCTAAAGGGCTCTAGTATCTCAAATTTTTTCATCATATGAAGATATAATCACAAGTGGTATCAATACAAAAAAGGGATTTCCTAAATATTATGACATTAAAGGAAAACAATAGAAGAATAGGGCTTTTGAAAACTATAGATAAGGAAATAAGGAAATGGGGAAGAAGGGAAGAGTTGGACATCTATTTTGTAATAATCCTAAAGGGAATGGGAGTCTATTAAAAGTGTGGAGAAAATTACACCTATCTTAAGATTTTAAGTGGAAGAAAGAAGCTACCAATGTTCAATGATACAATTCCAGGGAGATAGAAAATTATGCACATTAATGTCCTAAGAGTTAGGGAAACATTCCCCAAAGAAGTCCAAGGGAGTAATTCCATGTTTATGAAATCATCAATACAGAGGTTGAAGTTCTTAATGAAGTGGTGGAAGATACTTTAATCATTTCATAAAACTTATCTTTGGTTTATTTGATTCTAGATCATTTAATTCTTTCATATATTCCAAGTTTTCAATGAAAATAGGATATTTACAATTTGATTTAATAAGATATTTGTAATTCAAAACTCATAAGGGAATTATCATTGCAAAAATTTTCTGTCTAGCAGTCCCCATTATGGTATATAAACGTGCTTTATCTGCTGATTTTATTGTCATACACGTGATTGGCTTTGATATAATCCTTATTATGGATTGGATTTTGAGCCATGATGCAAAAATTTTATTTCAAGATGAAGGAGGTTACAATTATTGAGGATTATGCAGAATCCCTTATATTTAGGGAAGAAACATCACCCTCTAATTCTTATCTAGATCCACCCACAGTAGCTCTACTTAATTCAATTATTTGGGACAAAGGGAATGCATTAACAATGGTTAAGGAAATTGATGTTCAAATAGAGGATGTACCTATTGTGCAAGAATATGTTGACGTCTTTCCATATGATTTACCTAGAAATCCTCAAGAGCAAGAAATAGAGAATTTCATTGACTTAATTCCTAGTTCAAGGCCCATATCAAATACCACTTATAGAATGAAGATTATAGAATTAGTGGAACTGAAGAAATAACTAAAGGAATTGTCGATAAAGGATTTATTCTCCCTATTGTTTCCCCATGGAGATCCCCTGTTCTTTTCATTAATAAGAAATATAGAGCGATGAGGTTGTGCATCGACTATAAGGAGATCAATGATATAACAATAAAAAACAAGTATTCCCTACCTCGCATTGATGATTTATTTGATCAACTTTATGGAGATCAATATTTTTCAAAGATTGATCTTCGATCTGTATATCATCAGTTTCTTGTGAAGAAGGAATATATTCCAAAAAACAGTATATCAAAATAGGTATGGATATTATTAGTTTACAGTAATAACTTTTGGATTGACTAATGCACCCTATTTTTTTCCTGGACCGAATGAATAGAGTTTTCAAGGAATATCTTGATAACTTTGTGGTGGTGTTTGTTGATGATATCTTGGTATAATCTAAAATCTATTAAGAACCTGAAAATAAATTACACACTATTATAAAGACTCTTAAAAGAAATGAATTATATGGGAAGATTAAAAAATTTGAATTTTGGCTTTAATTAGTTTCCGTTTTGGGCTACATTGTCTCTAAAGATGGATTATATTTTGATCCTGTAATGGAAATGGTTGTGAAATAATGTCATACTCTAATGAATATAATTTAGGTACATAGTTTTATTGGTTTAACATGTTATTATCAACATTGTTTTTATAACATCACCCATTTAGGCAACCCAAAGACCAAGCATACACTTAAAGGGGTTATGTCTGTATGTAAAAAAGAATGTAAAGATTATTTCAAAGAATTGAGGAGGTGATTAGTGAATGCTCTGATCCTATCCCTACTATCAGGGAATGATGTGTTTTTGATCTATAGAGATGCATCAAAGAAATGACTTGGTTTTTTATTTACATTGAATGATAGAGTTACTGACTACACATCAAGGTAGTTGAAAATTTATAAGAAAAATCATCCCACTCACGATCTTTAGTTAGAAATGCTTATATTTTCTCTGATGATATGGAGAGATTATCTTTATGGTGAAAAATGTGAGATATATACGAATCACAAGAGCCTAAAGTATATATTCTCATAGAAATCACTCATCATGAGGCAATGAAGATGGCTTGAAATACTCATGGATTATGATTTTACTATAAACTACCACCTAGGATTGGAAAACAAGGTAACTAGTGCATTGAGCAGGAAGGATCATGGGGTTCTCCACAAGAGGAGGATTGATAGGGATCCTTTGAACATGGATATAGTGAGGAAGGATATGGGAATTATCAAAGAAGTTGAAACATCACTACTTTTTCATTTAGTTTCCCAACCATATTTATTAGAAAGGATTAAAAGTTCTATGTGTGATGATAAGAACCTGCAATAGAAAATTAATGCTGTGAAAGATAGGAAGATGATTTACTTTGTGTGGGAATATGGTGTTCTAAAATTTGGGAAGAGGCTTTGTGTTCCAGCTATACCTGAGCTAAAAAGGAAGTTATTGGATGATGGAAATAGTTTTAATTTTTCTATACATCTAGTTAACAGTAAGATGTATATAAATTTGAAGGGACATTTCTGGTGGGGTAACATGAAGAGAGAAATTGCAGATTATGTATCAAGAGGTTTAGTTTGTCAACAAGTGAAGGCTGAAAGGCAACATCCAAAAGGAGTCATGCAAACTCTACCGATTCTTACATGGAAATGGGATTATGTAACAATAGATTTTGTCACTGGATTACCCAAAATTACAAGGAATAATGATGCGATATGGGTAATTATGGATCGGATTACGAAATCTTCACATTTCCTCGCTATAAGAGAGGATTTTCCATTGGAGTTCCTAGCAAGACTCTATATCAATGATGTTGCGATACTTAATGGATCACCTATCTCAATTGTTTCTAATCGTGACCCATGATTTACATCAAAATTAAAGAAAAGTCTTCATAAATCTATGTATACCAAACATCCATTGAGTACTGCTTACCAACCACAAACTAATTGGAAATTAGAGAGGACGATACAAACCACTGAGGACATGTTGAGATCATGTTCACTTGACTTCCAAGGTATGTGGGATCAATACATACATTTATTGGAGATTTCCTACAATAATAGTTTCTATTCAAGTATTCAAATGGCTCCATATGAAGCATTGTATGGAATGAGATGTCGTACACCAAATTGTTGGGATGAAGTTAGAGAAAGGAGGCTTCTTATTCTAGAGCTTGTGGAGGAAGCAACAACAAAGGTACAGACTATACAAGGCCATATCAAAACATCACAGATAAGACAAAAGAGATATGCAGATAATCGAAGGAAGGATCTGGAATTTCCAGTGGGTGATCACATTTTCTAGAAAGTATCTCCATGGAAGGGTGTTATAATATTTGGGATGAAAAGGAAAATGATCCCTAGGTACGTAGCCCCTTTTGAAATTTTGGAAATAATTGAATCTATTTCATATCGTTTGGATTTTTTCCCTAGCCCATAAAAAGTACACAATGTGTTCTTTGTCTCATTGTTGAGAAAGTACATGCCAGAACCAAGACATGTCCTCACTTCTGAAGGTATACTATTGGAACCTGATCTATCTTACTTTGAAGATACTATCCGGATTCTGGACACTAAAGATCATGTTTTGAGGAATCAGATGAATTGTCTTTTAATGTTTCTCTGGAGAAATCATAAAATTGAAGAGGCATCATGGGAGCCTGAGGAGATTTTGTTGAAGACCTACCCAAATCTTTTTTGAGGTAACATTCTGTGAATTTTGAGGAAGAAATTTTTGTAAGGAGGGGAGAATGTAACACCCCAAAGTCTGGAAAATAAATATTGAATTCACGAAATACTAAGTCCCTACAAAATATTTTTTTTTATAATCTAGATGTTAAACACAACTTTTCCACTACTATGTTTTGAATTATAAAAAATGGTCATTTAGAGTTGTGATCAATAAGTTATTTCTAGTCTAATAGAGCAACTTGATTTTTGGAAAATAGTAACATACAATTATGAATAGAAAAATTACTAGTAATATGAATCTTATGAATAGTAAATAATAATAATATTTTATTTTCTTAAGCTAATAACATTACATGATCTTAATTAATTTTTCAATGTGATATAAAACAAATTTTACTGTTAAAATTATTATTTTTCAAATTAACTACGATTTTATATGAAAATTAAATTAATAATAATTAGAAAATTATTTTTGAAAAATGGATTTCCTTTCTGAATCCTATACATAGAAAAATGGTTAGGGTTAATTTTTGGTATTTTTTTGAATTTCTTGAATTTTTGATGAATAGTGAAATGTGATAAAATACTGTATATACAAATTATCAGTTAAATACACTATTTAAGACATCATAAGTAATATAAGGCCACTTGATTTGAACTCAAGTAAACTTATAAATATTAGGGGTCACATGAAATAAAAATACTTGTTCTATTGAGGGAAATAATAAAATAATGAATAAAATATTCAAAATTCACTCCTCTCCTCCACTATAAACCCCCCTCACTTCCTATTCTCTTCACTCCTCTAAACTTTAATGCTCATAAATGTTCTTTCTAATTACCCTTCCCTAGTCACTCCCCAAATACAAGAAGATCTTAGTCTTTCCAAAATACCAAAACACCTCCCCTTATGTAGGTTCTCAACGAGGTTATTACAAAAGGTAAATCATCATTCTTTTTCATTTAGTTTCATTTCAATTTATCTTTTTTTCTTATTCTATCCTAAAAGAATCTATCCAAATGACCATGATTACTAAATTATCATCTATATAATTGAATTATATCACATGAATGGATGAACCATCATCAATATTCTTAATCTCTCTCTATTATTTTATAAACGAAATAATCGTCGGTGAGGTTCCAATTTAAAACCTTCATGGACGACAAAGTTTAGCTCTTTAATTTATCCTTCATTTATAGTCATGAAACCATTTTTATTGTTTAACCAGTCTATAATATATATATTATAACCTATTTAATATTCTGGATCTAGTATATTTACATAATATTAAATCATAAGTCCAAACTAATTCCTAATACTCAAATACCACTAAAATAATCGAAGTTGTTGTCATTAATATTTCATCTAATGATTCATACTCATTCCATGTAGCCAAATGATATAAATTACCATTAACACTTCTATATGTTCAAATATAATATGTAATTTCAATTCTAAATATTTTCATCCATTCCTCATGAACTACATTATATAAAAAAAGTGACCCGATTATGAAAATCAAGAAAACGAACACTTTAGAATGACAGAATTCAATATTATAACTAATCATCAAGGAAATAATGTACTTAATAAAATTATTATAAACTAAATAAATGTATAATGAGTTCAGAATTAATTTATTAATAATTCTTATTTCATATTCTAGGACCTTAAGTTCAACAGGGGAACACATTCATACATAAGGTAAGGGTTTTCTACCGAACCTTCATTTTCATTCGGGTTACTTTAATTGTATAAATACACCAATGAAATTATTATGTATTATTATATACTCATAATAAAATCTGTTTATGTGTTCTATATATGTTCACCAACCATAATACTTCCTTATTAATGGATAGTTACACGTTTTAAAAGTAACATTCAAAATTGTTTCCGAAATACAAGCCCGATTCAAGGGAATTTATCAAATTATTACATATTTTCATTGGAAATATATACTATGTTTTTAGAAAATATTATCTTTATAAAATAAATAATTTTATTATGAAAATACAACATTACTTCACTTTTTTTTATAGATGGATTTTTTCAAAAGAACTCTTCTTTTCAAAGTAAAATATTATTTATCTCAACAATTACTTGAAGATTTTATAAGAGTATCTTCATCTATTTAAACTCTAATGTTTATTCATATATATTATTAGGATTAATATTTCATGGAATAGTCTACCATATTTATTTTAATGGTTTATTATTATTTTGGCTGTGGATGTGCTATCTTAAAACCATTCACCAATTTAATCTGAATGGTTAGTGTTTATGCTTAATGTCTAGGGAGAGTTATTTACATTTCATATATTAAGTTTCAATATGAATGTATATGTTGTTTATGTTTTCCCCATTCATATGAGGAACGTACTGGACATAGTTAGTGTTTGGTGGGGACCACTATATCCCCTCATTGCATCGGTGGGTCTCATGAGAAAGAATATGGCCTTGGCACAAGGCCTTGATAAAATGATTATTTATGGTCTTGGCATGAGGCCTTGAAAATATGGTTATGATGTCCCACATTATGCATTCCCACATTATGAAAATAGTATTGATGGTTCATGTGGTTATTCGACTAGTATAATTACCATGATCATGTTTTATTATGGCATTATTTACTCATCTCATATTCCTACCATAAAGTGTTCATGTTTATTATTTGTTAATGAATGTGTTTTCAATTATTTACTATGCCTAATGTTTATGTTATCTTATACTGTATTGCTTACTCTTACTATGTTTTTGAGATCACCACTTTCTTATGTTTCATTTTCTCTGGGCATAAATAATTTTATTATGTATGTCATCCTGAAATAAAACAGGAGTACATATTTGGTCAAATAAATTTTTATGTTGTTTTTTCATTTCAAGTTGTAATGTTGAATATATGTATGTATCTTGATTCTAATGATACTAAACTACTCGGTCCTTCAGGATGCATATTCCTTGTTTATATGCCAATGTAATCAAATAAGGCACCAACTCTTGGAAAATAAGGTCAGGTCCGTACATTAACACACTACCCAATTACCTTACCAACATTCATGTCCACGTTCTACAGTTTTTTTCCTCTAAAAAAACCATATTTAGTGTCTCTAAGTGGAGATCTAGAGGGAGATCACTGAGGAATAAGTAAGATCCTTTACAAAATATCTAAAGATCATCTAATATTATATTTTATATTCCAATATTGTTTCCATTATAAAGTAAAAAAAGTATCAATTATATTCTGGCATCATATTTTCATTATGGAATAACCATATTCCACCATCTATTTGTCCTATGAAAAATGAAATCACTACACATACAAAACTATGGATTATCATCTCCACATCGTGGTGTAATCTGTTTTCCCCACAACTTTACAGAGATGGGTATAATTATGGAAATAATTACTATATATGATTATTATAACATTATATTGATTCGATAAAAAAATATACTCCATCTACTTCCACACAAATTTCACAATTATGGAATTGATATCGTCGGTTGTGCGTACGTACAACCTTCTATGTCCACAATGTAATGTGGTTCATTCTACATGATATCAATTAAAACATGTATTATATAAATGTATATAATGAATAAATACAACATATAGTATATTAATATCATTTTTGAAATTATATAACTATATTTTATGATGAAAAATAGGAAATTATTTGATAAAACATGTAGAACACAATGAAGAAGCTAATGCCAAAATGACATGAAATAATGTTTTTTTAAAAAAAATGGGTGATAAGATAATCATATATAATATCATAAAAATTAATATGATTCATGAATAAGTTAATGAAATTATTTAAATCATTATATAAGTGTTTAAGATACATAAAATGGAAATCATATCTAAGGTAATTGTTATTTCATAATCTCTTTATTTTCAGAGATTGATTATATGTAAGTATTTACTGGGGTATATTTATCATCCTCATCCATGTTTCATAAATATGAATTAGAAAAATTTATTTCAGTTTTTATCCCATTATTTAACGTTAATTTTTCCCATTGGTAAATTTTTACTAAATTGTATAAAAGGAATCTTTTATCATTTTCAATATGAGGTATTTTTTTGACTTATCCAGAAAAAGATTGAGAATAATGTTTTAATTTATCTTATACAGTATAAACTAATTTTTAAAATTTAATAATTCCTATCTAATATGATGCATACCTTATAGAATTTCAAGGTTAATTTCATTGAAATTATTTTCTTTCTATATGTCATGTAATCTTAAGAAAAAAAAAACATTTTAAAAGAATAATTTATATTTTCCTCAAGAATTGTATTCCATTGATATTTAAAAATTATAACCCATGTAAGATGAAATCCATTTATTATACTTATGAATTTATAGGAAAATAATCCATTTTTTCCATTCATATTCATTCTAAAATGTTTTATTCTTTGATGGAATGATGTTTACGAAATCCATTTCTCATTCACGAGGTATATTATTTTGAACCTAGATTCTTTTTATGGGTTATGATATGATTTTTTATTATCATATGAAACATGTATGAATGATTTCATTATGATAAGGTTGGGAAATATATCCCCCTAAACTATATTTGGTAAATATGTATTAATTATGAGGTATATATGTTATGTTTACCAAATTTCATGTTCAAAAATTTTATCAGTGGTCATGGTTTCCATGTCCATATTTTATGCAAGGGTTTCATTTCATCTCAATAATTTAATGAGTGAATATGTTACTATCAATACCTTTTCACAATGTTATAATTTTATTTTTAATCCAAAATTTCATGACTTATGTCAATTTTATGAGATTACTTATTTTGTTCTATGATTTTCTTATGACTCATGTTTACCTTTGATATGTAGGGTATGATCATATAATATTATGTTCACATTATTACACCCATATATCTCATTTTTATGTAAACATATCACCCTTGTTTACTCTTACAATGCATATGATATAACCCATTCCTATGTTTTCTTTTCCCCATGTTTTATTGAAATGTTTTATGTAGGAGTACAAAAGGGTAAGATATTTGTGGGAAAAAAATTGAAGATATTTTACAAGACTAGAAGTTTTTGTTCCAAGTTTCCAATGGAACAAAACTAATACAGTCATAAGAAGTTTTTTTATTCTACAATAATGATGTAATATCCATGTACGTTAACCTTATTTGTTAAGAAAATTTTCATGATAAATTTTTTTATTGATGTTATGGACCTTGAAAATGGTTTATACAACACATTGAGACCCAATTTAGCTCATATGAGATCCTGATATAGAATATATGATGGGTTCAAATAGATATAGCTTAAATGTATTATGTAATGGTAATTTTCCTCAAATAACTAAATTTGAATTTGGTTGTATTTATATTCTAATTTTTAATAGTTCTATAAGGGTTCTATGAAGATGATGTCCCATGGTACATATATTAAATTTTTATGATTGCTAATGAGTATTCATGGAAATTTATTATTTATAAAAGGTAATATAAATTATATTTTAAAAAATATGTTTCCGTTTTTGGGTAGAAGGTGTGTTTTCTGAAAAAATGGATTGCATGGGTTTTCATGTTCTTTAATGAACTAATTGATTTCTTATTTTTTATTTCCCTTACTGTGATTTTGTTTCTTATACCATGTTTTTAAAATGTTTTTCAAATGGTTTTAGGATGGGTTAGCCAAAATAATAAGTCAATTTGTGGGTCATGAATAGTTTTCATGAATATAAATAATGTATGACTTGAAAAGTTATATATATATATTTTTAAAAATATAATTATTAGATGTTTCTAATTTGCATATATATGGGATTTTTATGTAAGTGTTATGATCTATATCTCTAGAACATTATGCCTTATAGATATTTGAGAATATAAGAATGTTAAATATAGTATATATTCGTAATAATATGTAATATTTAAGGGTAGGTCCATAACATTTATCTTAGAGAAATGATTGTGATAATATTAAAGGTTTGGATATTATTAGAGTTTATGTTAAAAATCATCAATAATGAAAAAAAGGCTATCATACTAAAGATAAATATAGTTATTTTGGATAAATATAACATTTGGAGTAGAGGATTTAATTATAAAGAATATATTACTATTTATCATCCACATAAAAATATTTTTTTGGTTTTATTTGATATAATCAGAATAACATTTTTTTTACTAAATGGATTGATCTAATATGAACATTAACAATAATAGATGTAAAGGAAAATGTTGAGGTTGTTAGAATGGAAAACCAAATATAACTGGAGTAGTAGTTAGTAAACTTGTGGTTAATCTTAAATATATATAATGAGTTATGATTGAAATTGGGAACTATATGAGTTTCATAAAAAACTAGAAAATTGGAAAATGGACATCCATATATGTATCAGTGATAAAGATCACAAAGGTAAAATGATTCAACAATCTATGTATCTGGAATGTGGGAGGAAGAACTATGAAAAATCCCTTAGATGACCAATAATATGTTTCTTATGAGGTAAATGGGTTCATAATATAGTAATATTCCATGGAAAATGGAAGAATTCAGTTAACTCCTTTAAGAGGAATAAAATTCTTCCCAAGGAATTAAATGAATGATATAAATGGGAGGATTATAGCCTTTGTGCGTGCATGCTGTACTTTTATTTTATTTAAATAAATGGCCAGGGGACTACCTATGACTGACATTCCTAGTATGTAATGGATGATTTAAGTATGGAAATATTTTTAATAAATTAATACTATTTTTATGTTTTATGTGATTATAGTACTTTTGGGGACAATTTTTTTGAGTTTTGATAAATGTTTATGGTATATATAACCATTATTTTTAAAATATGAAAATTTTATTTGAGGGAAAATTATCTTCTAATTTTGTGGAAATAAGTTTAACTATATTGATATCATTTCGGGATTATATAATCTTTGATAATTATTATTTTTGACAATGCTATTCATATTTTTTGGGTATTTAATATGAATTATACTAGTACTGTTTAAAAAAAATAAAAGTTTCAGATTCACTGAGGCCACAAGGCTTGAACCAACCATTTAAGTGTAAAATTAGTGAAACACCTACCATTGGAATTTGTGATTTACTTGTTAGTATGAAATATTTTTTTGGAAATAATATTATTGAACGATAATGATTAATTTTATATTCAGAAAGTATGTTTTATCGTACAAACAAATATTAGGTTGAAAAATTATTTTATTATTAAGTGATTAGAGATATTTTATAAGGATTTCATGATATATAGAACTATATATGATTATGTTAGACCGAACATTATGTTATTTCCATTTATGAATAATGGTTGATCAATACTAAAGAAGAATATATTATTTTACAATGGATTGTTTAAGATTCAGGTTGTTTATGGAAATGAATATTATAACTTTGATATTATGAAATTATGGTATATATATTTTTGGCATGAGACATTATAAGTTATTGGGGGTTATCTGGAGATAAATTTAAAATCATCCTTGGAAAAATATGTGATAAAACCTTTTTTGTGTCTTCTTTATTTTGGAATATTTTGAATAATTTTATGGATAGTTTTTATTGAATGATCTAAACTATATATTGGGTGTTATTGATGAGGAATTAGAGATTACTACTTTATTTAACCATATTATAGTTTATTAATTTTTTGAATTATATTACCTTTTGTGAACAATTATAGTTATAGATAATGTATAAAGTCATGAGGAATATATTTTTATCCTATGAGGAATTATGTAAACCATTTTAAGTAGATTATAGTGCTTTCTTCATAACTAAATTCATATTTAATACCCATAATTTAGATCCAAATATGAGATTATGGTGGCCATTAATAAAATTATGATATTATATTTAGGAAGTAAGTATATTTCTTTGTTTTTTTATTCTAGCTTGTAAGATGTCACGCATGGTTTTTTTGTCTTTGTATTGATCCGGCCCATTGGAAATCCTGATCATTATCATGGGTATTTGGTGAGATGAATCCTGAGTGTTGAAGTTTCATATATTTCTAACCACCCTAATTTTGGGATCCGCATTGTTTGATAAGTAGTTTTTGAAGAAAGGGTGGTTACTTCATGAATTGGGCCAACCGTGAGCCCATTCCCAATTTTAAAAACTAAATTTGTTTCTTTTATAAATCTTTTGTTTTTCATCCTTTTTCACCCATTCAACTTCCCACTTGTCCTATACTGATATATTAAAATTTATTTATCCTTTTGACCCATTATAAATTCATAATCCGGGTGAATTTGGGTTACTCATTTAGGTATTGGGCCGGCCCATGGGCCCATTTCCTATTTTAATAAAATAATTAGTTTCATTTATATCTTTTTTATTTTTTAATATTTTTTGGTGATTCCACCTCCCCCTCTAAGACAATAACCCTATCCAAACCCTCATAATCTATTTTACCTCTTTGGAGCTCATATGGGTCACGGATTAGGGAGACAATTCTCAAGAAACCTCAAATCGTCCAGAATTGACAAGGTAAATTTTATCAATCATAAATCAATCAATTAGTACTATTTTGGAAACCAATATTCTTTCCCTGGTTCTTCCATACCTTAGGAGTGTATCCAAGAAGTTTCAAGCCATTCCATTCTCTATAGGGTTGCATATCTAATGGAAGACGAAGATTTTTCTAGGGTGAAAGGTGAGATTCCTTCTCCTTTCTCCTTCCTCTTCCCCTTCCTTTCATTATTTCGTGGATTTATTTTATCCCATAGTATTGATCAACCTAGGGTTTTGTTATAAAATGTTTTTTATTGGGTTTCAGTTTGTTTAGGTCTGGTCTTTATAGTTTTATGGTTTATAAACCCGCGGCAGGTGATTTCGGGTGTGCGTTTCAATTACGCCAAAGATTTGAGGTAGGATATCCCTTGCACATGCCTTTATCATTAAATTTTCATCATTTTAATATTTTCCTAAACTGATATAAATTTTCATTATTGTTTTTAAGCCTTTGCATAATTTTCTTGGTGTCTAAAGTGGTTGTTTAATAATTGTTTTGTGAAAGGTAGTGTTTTTTTTGTCATGAAAGTGCTCAACAAGTGTTTTTTTAAATGTTCCGTTATCTTTTGCAAATATTTTGTGAGGTTTATAATCTGGTTTATGGTATTTTTAACATGTTACAGTATCTTGAATGAAAATATGGCATTCAATTGGTGTTTTATTCCTTTTCATATACTTAAAATAAATTGTTTTGTTTAAAAAGGGCATGTCATGTGTTCGGTAAATTGCCCGGTTGGCTTTTATGTGTGATGTGTGATTTAAAAGTTATTTGTTTGGATTTATAAAGGAATTGGAAGAATGAAAAATGTTATTTTTGGGTACTTATATGGATTTCCAATTTGGATTTATTTTTACAAACTAGTGGGTTTTGATTTACAACATATTTTGGACCGAGTTGCCCAAAAATGGACCGTTTCACATCTTTATGAAATGGTTGTGTTTTGAATATGTAACCTGAGTATTATAAGAGATTTATGAATGTGGTTTTCTGATGTAAATGGTGTTTATACATATCCTTAATAAAATTAAAATGCATACCTTCGTCAAAGGTTAGTTTTGAGAAAATGATTAAAGGCCCATTTGGCATTTCCTAGAAATGAAGGTGTGTTTTACTTGTATATAACAAGTTGTGAAATTGGGATTGTTTTATGGTCCATTAAATGATTTTATTAAGTGTTTATTGGGATGCCAAATATTATTTGGTTTGGTTTTTATGTGTTTTTATAATTGAAAGAGTGTTTTTGAAAGTGTTTTATGTGCAAAGCCTCAATACACTTCATGAAATTGTTTTACCAAAATATTTAGCGGTTTGTTGATTAGTGTAAGAAATGTGAAGAAAGATTATGGTATGTTTGTTTTTTTATGGTTTTGGAATGAAATGTGGATGTGAAATGTGTATTTGATAATATCTGTAACTTGATTGAGCACTAAAGGGAATCCCGGGTATCTTGGTGGGTGGACGTGTACTAGTATGCTAGTGATTCTGTGGGGGTTGGCCTCTGTTTCACGTAGCAAGTTTGACGATGAAAACACTAACTAAAATATGACGATGATGATGATTATGGACCACTAGGTTATGAGTATGTTCCCTACTAGTGGCTCATGCACGAGAACAGATATTTATTATGGTTACTTTCACCGAGATACGAGGTACCTGGGGCTCACAACTAACTAGTTCCTAGGGGTATTCCCGTGACTAGTGATAATTGGCTATTTTGTACTCAACATCGGCATATGGTGTGTTTGGTTGGTAAATTCAGTAGTATTTGTTATTTATTTAAAAGTTAAAATTCTTTAAAGCAGCCATCTTGAAAACTATTTTCATTTTGAAGTTGCACTTCTTTGAAAAGAATTGTTACTTGCATTTTTGTTTATTAAACATGCATGTTTTTGTCTGATAATTATTATAGCATGGAACCTCATTTGAAAACCATAATTTCATATCTTTAATTTAAAACTATAAATTGATGTTTCTTTTATTTTAAAGGAATGTGCATTGTGAATAGAATATCGGGCTAACCTACTGAGTTTTAATACTCACGCCTATAGTCTTCTTCTTTTTTTAGCCCTTGTGCAGGTTTCATCATTAGTTCGATAACCTTGGTTAATTTTGATCATTGTTTTGGAGAGTGACCAGAAGTGTCACATGGATTTAGTTGGTCATCGGTATTGTTCAGTTGAGTTGTTGGTTTTTTTCTACTTTTAGTTTCTTGTACAAATAATATTTAGTTCATTTTTATATAAATTAATTTTGGGCTGTCTGTTTATTTCCGCTATTTGTTTGATTGTTTATATATGGGAGAAATCGTTCCCTCATGTACTCTATTGATGCCCTTTGTGATTTTCACTATCCCAGGAGGATCGGGAATGCCTCTCGGGATTTGTCGCGGGCTGGCCTGGGTGACCGGTTCAGGGTCGACTCGGGCTGGTTCGTGACAAAATGTTATCAGAGGAGGTTGTCTCTTAGCAGACCTTTATTTTTAGAGTGCCCTTTTTATTTTGGGGATGTCAAGGTAGATGGATTGGGATTTTTGGGACTTGAGGGGTAAGTTCAAGAAGAGCGTCGTGAACTCTTTCTTGTTCTAATCCTCAGGTTTCCATGGGAAGTCCAGTTTTATTAGTGTCCTTTGTTCTAGTTGATTTTTTACTGTTGGGATATGACAAGGGGAGTCTGACTAATGGCCTCCGTGAGCTCGCAGGACCTGGCAAGCCATGTGGAGCTGGGGAATGGTCCTAATAATTCTCTATGTGTTGGTGTTGTGTTTGGCATATGGCCGCCAACCATATGGTCAAGTCACCCACCGACACTAGTTCCATTTTTTTGGGTCTCTTGAACCTTTCTTGAATTTTGAATTTTTGTTTTTAAAATCCTTGTGTGAGAATTGTGGAAATGAGTTTTAAATTAAGGATTAGATTTTGAAAAGTGAAAAATGGGGTTTTCAAAAATTAAATATAAGAATGGTTTTGGAAGGTTGTGTTTTTGTAAAAAAAAATGGAGGGAAGTGAAATGATTTAAAGGGATTGGATTATCCATAATCTAAACTTGTGGTTTGTTGAAATAAAATGTTTTGAAATTATGAATCATTTTATGGTGATTCTGGATCTTTGTTTTAAATGGGGTATTTTGGGATGTTAAAAAGTTTTTGAATCGGATAAATTTTTTTTGGCAATTGGTTTTGATCGGTGGTGTTTTACTAGAAAAGATATTGGTCTCAATGAACCTCGGATTATGAAAATATACATTGCTGATTTTTTTTTTAAAAAAATGGGAAGGGGTTGTTTGGAGTGGCTTGATTATTTAAAAAGTTTTTAAAAATGAGAAGGGGTATGTTTTTAAGAAAATTGTTCTGAATTAATTGTGGTTTTTTTGTGAAATATGAAGAGGTTTTTTTTGACTTGGTGGTTGGTGTTCCTTATAAAGGAAATTTTTTTTGGAAGGATGTTGTTTTGTTTTAGCCTTTGGTGTTTTCATGGGTGCTCACATGCATGGTTTTATTTATATCTGGAAGGATGGCCTATATGGTATGGTGGTTGGGTGCATGGGGTGGCAAGGAAATGTGCATGTGTGTGAGACTTGATGAAACACCATTGGTGAATGTGGAAACCCACCAAGTTAGTTTGTTTTTTCAAAATTGTTTTGAGCTGAAAATTGTGGCCTTTTTTAAAACCAATGGTTATGTGGCTTGATTTTTTTTAGAAGAATTGTTTATTTTCTTATCTTCCATGTGATCTATAATTCATATTCTTGTTCTATCTAGAGATGAGATCTTGTTGGTGGCTCATTTTTGGAGTAATTTTCCTTGGGTTTCTAAAGATGTGTTTGATGTTGTGATGTGGCCATGGATAATTCTCCATTGGAAACATTTCTTGATGATCAACCTAATGATTCCTTTCAAATTTTAAATCCACCTCTTTTGATGATGCCTCAACCTGTTTTTTGGAATAGAGAGCTGTTTGGGATCTATTAAAAGTGCTTCTAGGTCGTGATAATTATTTTGGACAGAGCAGTTGTGTTCGGTGATGTTGATGTGTTTCGCCGTATTCCTTGTCCATTCTGCCCCTCGTTTGGAGTGAGATAGAATTTTGATATGTATCTATGTGTTCCTATTTAGATGAAGGTTTTTTTGGTGATCAAGTGAGGTTTTTTTGAGTGGTGTGATCCTTATCACCTGACTGCGGTGCAACAAATGCTTCAAGAATTAGGGCTCCAGCCATAGGCCTTGGAGTGAAGCTTTTCACGCAGTCAAAAAAATCGACAGAGGTGTGGAGTGCTCGATTAGGATCCTTACTCCACTTTTTTGGTAGTTTAGTTTCTATTTCCACTACTACAAACACGGCCTTTATCAGCGCTAAAAATGGCCTTTATCAGTGCTAGAAAAGTGCTGATAAAGCCAGCGTAGATAAAGGGGGGGTCCCCTTTATCAGCGCTCTGAAAAGCGCTGATATAGGACCCCTTTATCAGCGCTAAAAAAAAGCGCTGATAAAAGTACCCCATTATCAGCGCTTTTTTTTAGCGCTGATAAAGGGGTCCTATATCAGCGCTTCCTTTATCAGCGCTCTCGTTTTAGCGCTGATAAAGGACCCTTTTATCAGCGCCTTTAAAAAATCACTGATAAAAGTTAAAAAAAATTAAAAAAAATTTAAAAATTTTTAAAAAATTTTAACAAATTTTAAAAATTTTAAAAAATATTGCCAATCGGGGAGGGGGGGGGGGGCTTTTATAGCGCTTGAACCCCCCTTTTACAGCGCTTTTCGGCCCCTATACAACACCCCACACACCCCATGCACCCCCTCCACCCTTTAACAGCGCTTGCTCCAATATTCCCCATGCGCGCGCACCCCTGCCTCCACCAGGATTTGAACTCGAGACCTCCCCCCTGCGCGCCTAAGCCCTTACCACTACTCTATTTTGATTTGCTTTCCAATTTATGATATCTCTATATATATATATTTATATATATAGTTATATTTATTCGTATAGTAATATATATTTATATTAATATATATATAGTTATATTATAATATATATAGTAATATTAATATATATATATAGTGGTATTAATATATATCTATATCTATATATATATATATATTTAGTTATATTTATTCGTATAGTAATATATATTTATATTAATATATAGTTATATTAACATATATATAGTTATATTAACATATATATAGTTATATGAATATATATTTATATAGTTATATTAATATATATATATAGTGATATTAATATATATATTTATGGTGATATTAATATATATATTTATAGTAATACTAATATATATATATATGTAGTTATATTAATATATATATAGTTATTAGATTAATATATATATAGTTAGATTAATATATATATATAGTTAGATTAATATATAGGTATATAAATATTCATATATTAGTATTTTAAATAAAATGGATATTAGTTATTATTTAGATAAAGCTAATATATTTTATATGTAAATATGTTTAATTATTTATTTAAAAAATTTAATTTTTAGGTGCGAATATATAAAAAATATGTACATATAGTTATATATTTGATTATAAATAGCAGTTCATTATAAAAAAGGATGAAATTTCAAAGAAATAATATCAATATGAATGTAATACCTTGGAATAAATTTAGTCCCCACCATGAAATGCCAACAATACCCCTTAAACGAGTTTGAAAATCCACAAAATGTTAAAAAATCTGGGTACCCCGACAAAAAACTCAGTTTTGGAGGCCTTCTGGGCCTTTTTTGGCCTCGAAAAACGCTTGACTAGGGTCCCCCCCAAGTGATAGCGACGTAGAGCTCGTCGCAGGCTTCGATTTGATATGTGGTAGAGCTCAAACGGACACCCAGATCAAAAGTTATGACCGTTTGAAGTTTGAGTTGCGTTTTCAACATATTTTGGATCTTTTTTAATTTTTTTTAGTTTTTTTAGTCCTCAAATTGTTATTAAATGACTATTACTCCATAATGATTATCAAAATATTAATTGAAAATATTTTTTTAATTTTTTAAGAAGTCATTTTCACTAAATATCTTAAATATTAAGTATAATAAGTGTAAATGTACATTTATACTTATCTAAAATATATTTAAAAATTATATATTATATTTATATAACAATATAACTATATTTATATATTAATATATTTTTAATTTTTTTTTGAAGCTGACCCTTTATCAGCGCTAAAAAAGCGCTGATAAAGGCCCCCCTTTATCAGCGCTACTAAGCAAGCGCTGATAAAGGGGGGCCCTTTATCAGCGCTATTAAGCAAGCGCTGATAAAGGGGGGCCCTTTATCAGCGCTAATAAGCAAGCACTGATAAAGGGGGGCGCTGCGAAAAACTGTTTTTTTGGTAGTGTTCAATGTTTTGGTTCCTCATTTCTGTGAATTTACCTTTGTTGCAACAAGCGTGGTGGACTTAACCCCTCACATAGTGTCTATGGTTATTCCTTCATGGATGTGGGTTTTCAATCAATGTCCCTGTGTGGACTGCCTGTAAAAATCAGGTGCAATCTTGCTATTACCTATTCATAGGTGACGGGTTTTGGGTAGTTTATTTTTTTCTTTTGTGGTTTCAGTGGCCAAATTATTGGGTCCCCTTCCCTCCCATCCCCAAGTGGCGGGGGTCCAGATTTGTGCTGAATGTGTTGGCCAAGTTCTTGTCTCCTCTGTTCGGGAGTGGGTGGTTTATATGTTCATGTTGTAACCCTATTAACTTCGTATAGTAGATTTTTTAGGAGTTTTTTTGGGATTGTGTGAGTGAGGCCCAATTCTAGCTCATCTTGAATTCTTGTCTATTCGTTTCTAGTTGGTTTTTAATGGTGGGGAGACCCACCATGGGTCTCCTGGATTTTCATCCTAAGAACATTTCTAGTGCTAGTTGATTCTTAATGGTGGGGAGTACATTCTGGAATCCCCTGTAATATTTGGTTTTTGTGAGTTATATTTGGTTTGGGTGATGGTTGGGTTCATTGAGAGAAGGCCCAACAATCGGGTTCTTGGCTTGGTTGTGGGGGTGGTGGCTTCATCTTTCCATTGATTCTCCAGATGTGGTTGTGAGTTGTGTTTTGTGTGGGCAAGAGTATTAAGTTGCATTGTTGGTGATTGATATTTCCTTATCTTTAGAGGCTGTATTATGTTGTTATGTAATCCTTAGGTGTTGTTTTTTTTCATCCGGAAAGTGTTATGGCTTTCCGGGGACAGAAAGCTTTAATGGTGGGGAGAATTGTCACACACGGTTTTTTTTGTCTTTGTATTGATCTGGCCCATTGGAAATCCTGATCATTATCATGGGTATTTGGTGAGACTAATCCTGAGTGTTGAAGTTTCATATACATCTAACCAACCTAATTTGGGGATCTGCATTGTTTTGATAAGTAGTTTTTGAAGAAAGGGTGGTTACTTCATGAATTGGGCCAACCGTGAGCCCATTCCCAGTTTTAAAAACATAATTTGTTTCTTTTATGACTCTTTTGTTTTTCATCATTTTTCACCCATCAAACTTCCCACTTGTCCTATACTGATATATTAAAATTTATTTATCATTTTGGACCCATTATAAATTCATAAGCCGGGTGAATTCGGGTTACTCATTTAGGTATTGGGCCAGCCCATGGGCCCATTTCCTATTTTAATAAAATAATTAGTTTCATTTATATATTTTTTATTTTTTAATATTTTTCGGTGATTCCACCTCCCCCTAGAATCCAATAACCCTATCCCAACCCTAATAATCAATTTTACCTCTTTGGAGCTCATATGGGTCACAGATTAGGGCGAAAATTCCCAGGAAACCTCAAATCGTTTAGAATTGACAAGGTAAATTTTATCAATAATAAATCAATCAATTAGTACTATTTTGGACACCAATAATCTTTCCATGGTTCTTCCAGACCTTATGAGTGTATCCAAGAAGTTTCAAGCCATTCAATTCTCTATAGGGTTGTAGATCTAATGGAAGACGAAGAGTTTTCTAGGGTGAAAGGTGAGATTCCTTCTCCTTTCTCCTTCCTCTTCCCCCTCCTTTCATTATTTCGTGGATTTATTTTATCCCCTAGTATTGATTGACCTAGGGTTTTGTTATAACATGTTTTTTATGGGGTTTATTTTTTGTTTAGGTCCGGTCTTTATAGTTTTATGGTTTATAAACCCGTGGCGGGTGATTTCGGGTGTGCGTTTCAATTACGCCAAAGATTTGAGGTAGGATATCCCTTGCACATGCCTTTATCATTAAAGTTTCATCATTTTAATATTTTTCTAAACTGATATAAATGTTCATTATTGTTTTTAAGCCTTTGGATAATTTTCTTGGTGTCTAAAGTGGTTGTTTAATCATTGTTTTGTGAAAGGTTGTGTTTTTTTGTCATGAAAGTGCTCAACAAGTGTTTTTTTAAATGTTCCATTATATTTTGCAAATATTTTGTGAGGTTTATAATCTGGTTTATGGTATTTTTAACATGTTATAGTATCTTGAATGAAAATATGGCATTCAATTGGTGTTTTATTCCTTTTCATGTACTTAAAATAAATTGTTTTGTTTAAAAAGGGCATGTCATGTGTTCGGTAAATTGTCCGGTTGGATTTTATGTGTGATGTGTGATTTAAAAGTTATTTGTTTGGATTTATAAAGGAATTTTAAGAATGATAAATGGTATTTTTGGGTACTTATATGGATTTCCAATTTGGATTTTTTTTACAAACAAGTGGGTTTTGATTTACAACATATTTTGGCCCGAGTTGCCCAAAAATGAACCGTTTCACATCTTTATGAAATGGTTGTGTTTTGAATATGTAACCTGAGTATTATAAGAGATTTATGAATGTTTTTTGCTGCTGTAAATGGTGTTTATACATATCCTTAATAAAATTAAAATGCATACCTTCGTCAAAGGTTAGTTTTGAGAAAATGATTAAAGGCCCGTCTGGCATTTCCTAGAAATGAAGGAGTGTTTTACTTGTATATAAGAAGTTGTGCAATTGGGATTGGTTTATGGTCCATTAAATTATTTTATTAAATGTTTATTGGGATGTAAAATATGATTTGGTTTGGTTTTTATGTGTTTTTATAATTGAAAGAGTGTTTTTGAAAGTGTTTTATGTGCAAAGCCTCAATACACTTCATGAAATTGTTTTACCAAAATATTTAGCGGGTTGTTGATTAGTGTAAGAAATGTGAAGAAAGATTATGGTATGTTTGTGTTTTTATGGTTTTGGAATGGAATGTGGATTTAAAATATGTATTTGATAATATGTGTAACTTTATTGAGCACTAAAGGGAATCCCGAGTATCTAGGTGGGAGGATGTGTACTAGTATGCTAGTGATTCTGTGGGGGTTGGACTCTGTTTCACGTAGCAAGTTTGATGATGACAAAACTAACTAAACTATGATGATGATGATGATTGGGGACCACTAGGTTATGGGTATGTTCCCTACTAGTGGCTCGTGCATGAGAACAAATATTTATTATGGTTACTTTCACCGAGATACGAGGTACCTGGGGCTCACAACTAACTAGTGCCTAGGGGTATTCCCGTGACTAGTGATCATTGGCTATTTTGTACTCACCGTAGGCATATGGTGTGTTTGGTTGGTAAATTCAGTAGTATGTGTTATTTATTTAAAAGTTAAAATTCTTTAAAGCAGCCATCTTGAAAACTATTTTCATTTTGAAGTTGCACCTCTTTGAAAAGAATTGTTACTTGCATTTTTGTTTATTAAACATGCATGTTTTTGTCTGATAATTATTATAGCATGGAAACTCATTTGAAAACCATACTTTCATATCTTTAATTTAAAACTATAAATTGATGTTTCTTTTATTTTAATGGAATGTTCATTGGGAATAGAATATCGGGCTAAACTACTGAGTTTTAATACTCACGCCTATAGTCTTCTTCTTTTTTTAGCCCTTGTGTAGGTTTCATCATTAGTTCGATCACCTTGGGAGACTTTTGATCATTTTTTTGGAGAGTGACCAGAAGTGTCACATGGATTTAGTTGGTCATCGGGATTGTTTAGTTGAGTTGTTGGTTTTTTTTCTACTTTTAGTTTCTTGTACAAATAATATTTAGTTTAATTTTTATATAAATTCATTTTGGGATGTCTGTTTATTTCTGCTATTTGTTTGATTGTTTATATATGGGAGAAATCGTTCCCTTGTGTACTCTATTGATGCCCTTGGTGCTTGTCACTATCCCGGGAGGATCGGGAACGCCTCTCGGGACTTGTCGCGGGCTGGCCTGGGTGACTGGTTCAGGGTCGACTCGGGCTGGTTCGTGACATAAGAAGTAATTCATCTTTTTGAAAAAGATTGAGAAAACAGAAATTCATCATATTACAATCATTTGTAATGAAATCAATAGTGTTTTTTCATAGTTATTTTGTTTTTGTTTTTGTGGTTATTTTATTTATCATTATCATTCACATTATTGTGATCAATGATCTTTGTCACTATCCATCACTATATGTGCATAGTTTTTTTATTCACTATCCAAATTTTAACATCAAACCAATGTTCTCCTATTTGGGAACCTAGAATGTGTTATCCCTGATGACCATCATACTTCATTTTATGTCTTATCAGGATGATTTCATATTAACCCTTTTTAAATTATGGGAAATCTATTATTTTAATTTAAAATTTAAAACATTTCATTGTTGATAGAATTTTTAAATTGTGAGGATATAATTTATTTTTGTGGGAAGATGTAACAAAAATATAATTAAAAAGAAGAAAATTATGTTTGATAGTGTATTTAATATGAAACATCTATGTAAATACTTCAAACTTAGTAGACCATGTTGTTGGTTACATTATTACTTTTTTATAAGATTCAATAAATTTTATCACAATGGATACGATAGTTTAATAGTCTTTGTAAAATAGATATACACTTTATATTCACATAAAAATTTTAAAAAAAATATACATAATGTGTTTTATTTTAGAAATTTATATTTTCTATTAGCATAAACAAGCATATAAATCATAAAGTAAATCCTAGTATCTTAGGGGAAATGAAACATAAGAAAGGAGTGAGCTCATATGCTCAGCAAAGGTATGTGTACAATATAAACTATAATGAAAAAATTAAGTCATAATATATATATAAAGTAAAATAAATGAATCAAATTCCTTTAAATAAATGAGCTGTGAATAATATCAAGAGACTAAATGATGATCATATAATTCCATATAAGTAATAAAAAGATCTTGAAACATTACAATGGATATTCTAACTAATCGAATAATCACATTTAATATCAATAACTAATTTCATGATGAGGGAATACATATATCCAGACATCATAACTATACCATCAAGGCATGATTCCAAGATATGATACACAAATGGGTGAGAACTCACACAAAAACATATGTTAGTTTGTCTTATGATACTTATCGATGCATTAAGGGGCTATTGTGGCCCATTCCCATCACATACTATATCCAATTAATTCCTTGTATGAAATTGTTGAAATATAATCGACATAATAATTAGTATTAGAAAAAATAGAATATTAAATGTTGATACATTCACCAATCAATAAACATAATCATAAACCATTCAGAATAATATTTTTAATGGTTTCAAAATATTACATAATAGTCAACTAATTATAAACCATCTAATTAAAGGATAATGATGATATCAATAAAATATATCACTAATGGATCATAAGTATTTAAAATTTTTAATGTTATTGATGAGTAGAAATAAAAAAAATTTACATTATAACATTCTTGAGGAAATTATGCATTTCAATTTGAAAATATTTTTATTAAAATTAAAAGATAACAAAATTTTTCAAAAAACATTTCTCTCAAGGTAACCTCTGAAAATTTTAATGCAATAAGTACTAAAAATTGTGATTTCAATAAGACTAAAAAATATATTTTTCAATTCTAAAAAAAATAATAATTAAGTTATATTAAAATCCCTCATCATTTATCTGTACTAGAAAATGTTCTGATAAAAAACCACATTATCATCTGTATAAATAATTTCTTATAAAATGTAATTTTATTACTACTTTTTGAAAGTGCTAAAAAGGGTTCATTTTTTATCAAACATTAGAATCACTGAAAATGGGTTCATTTATCTACACTTTTTCTTATTCTTATAAAGGCCATATCAGCTACTACACTACTACACCCCTACAACAACCATGCAGTAGCACTATAAAAAAACCCATCCAGAATACATAGAAATAAATTGAAATATATAGTAAACCATATTGGAATAAATATATCACATTCCACTATTATTTAATCCTTATATTGAAAAACCAAATATTTACATTGATGGAATATTTACAATTAATTAAAAATTCATTATTTTACTAATAATAAATAAAAAATAAAAAAAATTAATTTTAATGCTATATAATCCACACATGATATAATATATTGTTAATTATTGTATATATCCAGTACATTATGAATTAATAAAATGTCAGATTGACTTGTGGACAATTCAAATTCATCTAAAAAGTATTTTCGATTGTTTTCATAGATTTTTTTTAAAATACAATATATTTTTCTTAGTTTGGGCTATACGAGACAAGTTTTAAACTAAAATGATACTTTTATATTAAACACATGGTCTTTGAGTCATACTGAACACATCGTCTACCTCATTTATGGGTGATCAATTCCTATATTCCACAATTGATTTTTTTATCACTATCTTAATGTTTGAAAATAACCAGATCCCATTTCCTTGGTCTTGGAAATGTGATACGAGTATTAAACTATAATGGAACTTTTATTGAAAATAAGAACATCGATTAATACTGACCACTTCCTTTTTCAAATTGATATACAGTCGATTCCTATACATTATAAAAGAATTGTGTACAATTTTACTTTTTTTAAACAATATGACATCGTTTTATTTATTTTGACTATGTGATACACATTTTAAAATAAAATGGAACTTTTAAATTGAAAACACAAACATTGATTCGTACTGATTACGTTGTCTGTCAGAATGATGTACAATCAATTCCAATAGGTTGGAAATGAATTTTCAGTCACTATCTGAATTTTGAAAATAATTTAATCTTGTTTTCTCAATATTTTCTATAGGATGTGTGTTTTATACCAAAATAGAACTTATATTAAAAACATGCACCTTGAGAAAAAAAAGAAGACATTGTGTTTTGTATTGATGTGTGATTGAAACCAAATCATTTGAAATAAATTCTGAATCATATTTCTAACAATTAAAATCAAATTGAACTCATTTTCTTGATTTTGGTTATGTGATATGTGTTTTTAAGTTAACGAACAAATTTATATCATAAACACACACTATGAGTCATACGGGCCACATAAACTATTGGGTTGACAGGTGGAATATTTTTATAGTTCAAAAATTAATTATGTATCACAGTCCTAATGTTTGAAAATAATTCATTCATTTTTTCTTAGTGTTTGATATGTGATGTCCATTTAAAACAAAAATGACAGTTATATTGATATCACACACTTCAAGTCATACTAACCACATTGTGTGTCAGATTGAAATGAGGTTGATTTATATATATTAAAATTAAATTATGGGTTATTTTTATAAATTTTTGATACAATCTAATCTAATTTTCTTGGTTTTTTCTATGTGATATTCTTTTTAAACTAAAATGACACTATTATATTAAAACAATGACTTTGAGTCATATTAAAAAATATCATATATCGAATTGATGTGTGGTTTATCCCTACATATTACAAATGAATTGTAGATCCCTATATAAATGAATAACCCCTGAATTTTTTCATTAATATGGATATGTGATGCATGTTTTAAGCTAAAATGTAACTTATGTTAAAAACACACACTTCGTGTCATACCAACCACATCATGTGTTATATTGTTGTATTTTCAATTCTTACACATTGAAAATGTATTTTAGTTTATTATATTATGTTATTAAATCAATTTATGGATTTTTTTGGATTTTTTTATGTGATATTGGTTTGAAGCTAAATTGACACTTTTATATTAAAAACAATCACTTCGAGTCATATCGACGACATTATATGTTTCATTAATATGTGGTTGATTCCAACACATAGCAACAAAACTGTGGATTGTTTCTTAATGTTTCAAAACTATCTTTGTTTGTTTTATTGGTTTGGGATATGTGAGGCATATTATATCCTAAAATGACACTTTTTTATTGTAAACACAATCACTATGTCATATAGACCACATCCGGTGTCGAATTGAAATGTGGTCTATTCATACATATCAAAAATAAATTATGGATCTTTTTTATAATGTTTATATAGAATATGAGGTCATTTTATCAGTTTAATCTCAATGATCGGTGTTTTAAACAAATAAGAAAATTTTATATTGAAAACCTAAATTTCAAGTCATACCAACGATATCATCTATCGGATTGACCTGCGGTCAATTCTTACCCCTCAAAAATAAATTCTATATTTTTTCCTTAATGCTTGAAAATAATTTGTGTTAATTTTATTAGTTTTGGATATGTGAGGTCTGTTTTAATATAAAATGACACTTTTATAATGAAAACATGCACTTAAAGTCATGATGACCAAGTCAAATGTCATATTTATGTGTGGTCGATTCCAACACATCATAAATTAATTATGGATCATTTTAACTATTTCTGAAAATATTATAAGCTCGTTATCATGGTTTTGGCTATGTGATACACCTTTCAAACTGAACTGACACTTTTTGATTGAAATTATTCACTTTGAGTCAAACCGACTAGAACATGCAACAAATTGTTGTGTGGCCTGTTCCTACACATAAAAAATGACTTATGGACTTATTTCTAAATGTATCAAAAACATATTAATGTGTTTACATAGTTTAAATATGTGATGTGTGTTTTGAAGTAAAATATATATTATAAAATAAAAAATACAATTCTATTTATACTATAAATGTTTTGTATCAGATTGTGGTGTGGCTGACTGAGGTAAAGGAAATTGATACACCATTCAATATAATATTCCCAAAAAATTGTTTGGAAAGTCATAATTTGGATTCAACTATTAAAAAATCTATTGATAGATAAGATATCATATTTTAATAAAAGAGCATCTTACTAAAATGAATTGAAGAAAAGTAGTTAGAGAATATTTTTTTTGATTCGTACTTACGATATGCTACACATTTTAAGTAGCATGGATTTTTTATCCCATATGAGAATAAAATATTGTCTATTTTCTATATTTTTGCGGGTAATTGAATGAAAATAATGACTTCCAAAAAGATATATTAAAAAAACATAAATTGGTATTAGATAAAAATGGTTATGAAAATAACATTGTAATAGTATACAAAATGATGATAAAATTAAATAAATTTGTAGTAGGAATTTACCTTTTCATGATGCCTATATAAATTCTTGATCCATTTCTCTATCATCATTATCTCATTTGCAGCCTCAAATTCAAATCTATCATGCACACAAGAAGCTATAGACATGTTATTAGCTCTACCAAAATCACTATAGAATAACCGTCCATTATGATTCCTATTGTTATATAGGTCAAAAATAATATATAATCATTTTGATAATAATAAATTATATCCAAAATATATCTCTTTGGTTTTATCACATAATAGATCAAAAATATAATATGTAATCACCTAAATTTGATTTCATCAAAAAATCTAACACAACGTACTCCACCACTCATTTCTAAAAAATCTAATTATTCTTTTTAGTATACAGATTTTCTAAACTCATGAAAATATAGACAAAAAAATATTAACTGATATTTTTAATGAAATATAAAATAGCTTAAAAATTTCTTGGGAAAGGATGCAATGTTTTTTATGGTATATAATATATTTCATTAATTTTAAAATATATTTTCCCCTTTGGTTTTCATTATATTATTTCAAACAATATTTAAACATTGAAAAAAATTAAATAATTGTTTTGAAATATATTTTTATAGTTAAATATTGTTATATATACCATAATATTATTCCATTTGAAAAAAATCAATAGTTTTCTTATGTTTAGTCACCAACCTCATTCCAAGAATTAGTCTATATTTAAATATCTCCCTATCACAAAAAAATTCTATTTAAAACACAAAATAAGACTTATAATTTAATTTTTGTCTATAAAATAATGATCAAAATTCATTACATAATAACGATAATCAACATGTGTGGTCAGTTTGATGGAAATAAATACATTGAATCTAAATAATAAATATTTTGGGTATCAAAATTGATTATTATCAACATATTTTGCTTCTATAAAAAATACAAAATATAGTAAGTAATGAAAAAAATGAAAAAATATATTTTATATTTTAAAATTTTTGACTTTTACTCCTATAACATAGGGATCTAGAAGACTCTTTCAACTAATATTTTCTTATCCTATGCCTCTCATAGTTAATATTGTCACTTATCAATTTCTTCCAAAACCAATGTATATAGATTAATAGATATGATATAGGGATAAATGAATCCAAATCATGGTTAATGTGGTTTTCCCATTATATAGTATTGATATATACATTTGTAGAAAATATGAATAACTATAAATTGTAATGAACATAGTTGATCATTTTTTTGATAGACAAATTATAAAAATGTACTCATGTTTATATTTACAACTAAGACTCCCAACCATTGAATATCGATAATCTCATTTATTTTCTTCACACAAAAAACATCTATAATGGAAAAAATTAATATTTCTTAATTATAAAAACAGTATGAAAAAGTTCCAACTTTGAAGGTGGTTTTTGTATGAAATGTTAATGATAGTAAATTTGGAATTACAACTTTTGGTGAAAAGGTACTTCAAGAAGGTCATTTTAATTTCATGGTATGTTTATAGGATTAACATGATCTAAACATTCAATTTCCCATCATTTTATCGATATGTAATATCATTCCTCATTTTACATATTTTTTTCAACTATTAATGGATTTTCATTTAAAAAATAAATAAATACATAACTCATGTATCTTTATATGATTAGATGACCATTCTATGATAGTTTTTATAGAATCCTTGACTGTTATGATATCTAGAACATAATGTGGAATAGGATACTCAATGATCAGATTTATACCAACTTCAATCCCCAATCTCATGTGGATTTTTTTATTTCTCTATTGTGGATCATGTCTCATAAGATATTATACACCATACCCCTCACAACAAGGTGATTAGTGGATGATTATATATGTAAGTCAAATTAAACTTTTCCCTATAGAATTTTATCAATGTAATGTTATTAGAAGATGTTTGATTCATATTTAGAAGGAATAGTAATGAATAATTAATTACATCATGTATGATATATCATAGAGGGTAATGGATATCCTCAAAGATAGTGGGTTTAGTTAGTACAAAATGTGTTGATCGTTGTTCCAATCACGGTTTTCATTAATCCTTTATTAGATCAGTCCACAAAACCAGACCAGATAATAATATCATAAAAAAATTATTTTCAGTTCCATTCCTTTAGTTATTTGATATTTATCTTATTGTGGTTTTTTCTTCTTGAAATATGTTTGAGGTGATACTCCAAAACCTACCTCCCTCACATGGCCATACTGTTATGGTATCTTCAAAGCTACTGAAATTAGTTTTTCTTCATGTACATCCATAGTTTATTATCACTGTCTCTACCATATGACAAACATAATAACACAAAAAAATATTTTTATATAATACATTTATAATTCATAATGAATTACTATTATGTAATAATTTAACATTATTCCCATATATCTCATGTGTTTTCATCAAATACCATAACCTATTTATTTACACGAGCCTCCTTCTATAAAAAAATATGTAGGATTGATGTGGCTTCAGATTTTGAATCACGAATATGAAAATAAATAGTGGAACATATATTGTTTAATATAACATTATAGTATTAATATAGAATTAAAATACATACAATTTTATTATCTGGTGAATCATACCACATACTTCCTTTGAGAAAGTGGTATGCCATTTTTTTAAGTATGTTGTGTATTTTTATCAGATTTTTTATTCATAAATTAACCATTTTGAATCAATGTTCATAAAATAAATAATTTTAAATAATATATTATCTACTAAAATGCACAAAAAATGGTTAATCATTTCAATGACTGGTGAAATAATTCCATGTATCCTTTTTTATAATGCGTTCATACATAACTGGTGTGTAAAGGTTTAGTTTCACATTAGAATTACTATGATGTGTCTTGGTAAGATGTTTCTAGAAACCTCTATAATCTTTTCCATAGACCATTATGACATATTTCATTCAGAATTAATCTACAATAAATGAACTCTATATGGAATGATTAAAAGTAATTCAATGTATCATTATATATATTTTTAGTAAAATAGAGAATCTATATTGTAATAACACTTTAATATCATCCAATAGGGTATTAATAATTATATTATAGACAAGGTGGAACATATCTATATCCATAAGAACATTCATTATTGTTGTGATGCCAGCATAACTAAAGAACATTGACTTTTTTATTCAATATGTCCATCAAAATGATTCTAGTAAACCTATAATTTTTTACCCTTGTTTCATACCCTCATAATTTTATTTAACATAGTGAACCTGTATTGCTCTATTTTAATCAAAATTTTATTTATCTCAAACTAATTTTGTAGTTTCAGCGTCAGCTGTATGTTCTTCGATATGATTGGTAAAATAATCGTGTGCAATAGTCATTGTCTACCTAAGTAGTTATACATTTTATTTTGATTTCATAAATGTCATAGAGAAAAAATAATATTATGATTAAAGGAATAGTATATCAAAAAAAAAACATTAACCAACTCATTAAACTCTCTTTCCATTTATTAAAGGTAGAAGGTATTTTTATCTGTTATCATGTATTCACATCCCCTCTTTATGTCCCCTATAACGTATAATACATTGTATACATTAAGAAAAATGTGAAATAGTTGTGATGTATGAATAAAAGGGTATTCCTCAATAGAATTTTAAAATGAATCTATAGTTGTTTTAGTCACTAGTGATAAAATTGACCAATTCTTGTTTACTAAATATATGAAATTAATTAATACACTAGTAGTGATTCCCTTATGAGTGGCCTATCTTTTCCCCCTCCACATTGAAATTCACCTTCACGAAGCCCAATTCATCAACTCTCACGACACTCTTATTGTCAACTAAATTGAAACTGAATATCAACAACTCAAATATTGTATAATCCAATTTGTATATATGTTCATTGATGTAAAAATATGAACTATTCTCATAAATTGGATTTTAATACTTGGAACTAGATACCAGAATCACTTTTTCCCCAAGTATAACTACACTCTTTTGAATCAAACAAAATTTATCATCATACTGTTTATAGAATGTATATCCATTAATTATAAATCGATTAAAATATATAAAATTTATATTTGGTCTACTATCCAACCGTTGAAGTTGTTCAAAAATTGAATTAATATTTTATGATATATCTGTATAAATATGATATCACAATCTTCTTATAAATAGTTGATTTATGTATATGATATCCTTTTTTCATACCCTAATTGATTTTAATGTATAAGAATTACTATGTGGGCTTCAATGTATAAAGAAACATCTTCACTATTATGTAAAATACAAAAGCGAAATTACTCCTGGTCTGTGATGGAAAGTGTAGTAAAATCACTTCTGAAAATCCCTTCAACTATAAGGTGTCCACTATGATGATATTTTTGTAGACTAATACAATCATTTTATGATATTAAATAGGTAAATATTTTAACAACTTCTTCAGTAATATATCATTAGATAATAAAATCTTATTATTGACATATATTTTTGTAAAAAACATTCAAAATAGTTAAACACTATTTAATGGGGTACATCCAGTTATAATATATAGAACCATATATTTTATCCTTTCCAAAAAATTGAACCAACATGTGAACCATTCTATAAAAACCATTTGTTGTAAAAATATCTATAATTCACTTAATAATGCTGAAACCTCCTTATTAATAATTGGAAAATACACCAAGTCTATAACATTAATTCATATGGAATTGAAAAGGATGTAGTTTAAGGTGGTTTTATGTCATATATTTTTTGGTATAATGAAATTTAATGTTTTGGGAACCAAATCATGTATCCAATTATGATAGTCATGTGATTTTAAACCTTGTTACTTCAATTTATTTATTAAAAGGACAATCTTTATATTTCAAGAATACACCTCTAGAACATTTATACCATTATGTAAATTGATAAATTGAAAATTTTATTTTCTGGATAGAGTGTATTCTATTGGGGGAAGATATATCTATGTTTCACCCTTTACTGGTTCTAAATCTTCTTTTATACACTTGTGAATCATTTACATCATATCTTCGATCCTATATTTTTTTGTTAGGAATATTTAATAACATTACAAAAACACAATTAAAACAATTTTTTTCACATGCACGACTTCTTTAAATTTTATGATGTTCAAACATTTATAGTATTAAAATTCAATGAAAATTGAACTCTTTTTCGAACCTTATTTAGTATGTTTTTTAGAAAGGATTTCTGAAAATAGTGTCAATACCTTTTGAATTCTCAAAAATTTGATCATAACTTAGTGAAGGCTGTGTGGTACCATGATTTTCATTCCCATTAAACAATTTCATCGAGGATATGTATTTTTATCTTAAGGGTATAGAAAATTTATTTCGTAAATATATATCCTTTGAGTAATTTTTAAATAGAAATGAGTGTGTGTAATATTAAAAAAATGGATGCCCAAAACTCTTTTATTTCTATAGCATTAATTTTTTTTCATAATCCTATATTTAATTTATCCTCTTAAAAAACATGGCACTCAATATGAATTCTTCACTAATATGGGAATCATAAAATGTAAAACTTTTTCCCACATTAATTATAGATCTTAAATCAATGGATTCAAATTGTGATCATTATCATTACTAGTTTATTTTGGTCCAAAGATATGTATAGAGGATATACATTATATTCTCTTCAAGCATAATAATGGTGGAATATTATAATTTACCAACCTAAATATAAATATATTTTGAGTACTACTCCATATACCATAATGATTTATTCCATCTATAGATAAAATGATATAGAGGATTCTTGTCTCATTTCCAAAAGCATGATACTGAGTTTTTTTCCTCATAAGCAAATCAGGTGGGTTACATAGATTTCCATCCTCAATTCATGTATCTTCACTCCATGTAAATTTTTGTAATAGTTTCATAGCATCTATATAGTCGTATAAACCATGGAATCATTAGAATGTACCATATAACATTCAAAGTAATTGATTAAACATTAGTATAGTGATTCCTTCCCCACATAGGGAATTTTATGAGTAATTCATGGTCCTTGAAAAACAATATGAAATTTTTTGTACATTAATTTATTTCTATAAATATCATCCCCATTGAACATATCATTTGTTTAGCTTCATATGTTTGATAAGGAATCTTATTTACTTTTGGTAGAATACCATTTAGGAGATTAAATAGTTTGGAAATGATGGTGATAATCCATATTTTTTAATATTTCAAATTATATAACTTAAATAGAGTTAATATTGTTGTGTATTCAGTAAAACTATTACAAACTAGTCTTTTAGTACAAATTTTTTTCTTCTCATGAAACTTTTAAAAATCCTGAAGGTTATATTTAGTTTTCATTTATATTTCATCCATATTATCTCCATAATAATTTACACCAGTATTTAAATCAAATGAATCATTAATAATAGTACCATCCCAATTAGTATGCACAATTTTTTTCTTCTCTTGTTTAGTCCTACATTAATATCTCTCATCCATTTCAAGACAAATAAAATGTTCTTTAAACTATTTAGAACTAATTACTCTTGAATAAAAACATCAAAAATTCATAAAAATGATTTTATAAGGGTCATATAAATTCTCCATTGAAAAATTTATAAACTTGTTAACTCCATCCTCAGAAACGTTTTTAATACTATTATCATCCATTTATTATATCCATCCAGTTTGGTTCAGAAAATATACATTTTGAAAAAAAATACATAAATAAATATAATATATTCATAATAAATGGATAAAGTTATAGATAATACTAAAAAGGGAAAACAAACGTTTACTTGTTTCAAATAGTTATAACATTATTTAAAGGAGAAGGGTAATTGAATTTAAGAAAAAAAGTACTCCACTGGTGGTAGGTGTTATCCTCTGAATTCATCCAAAATGATCACTAGTACCCCAGTATGGGATGAATACCTCTCAAAGAAGTTCCAAAAACCTAGTTTCCATTCTAAAAGAGATAGGGTTTGATTATTAGGAAACAAAATGAAGTAATAATTATTCTAGAGATTCGGTTGATGACAATGAAAGATATCACCTAAAATATAATTGTTCTTGGGCAGGAGAGTTTGTGAATAATTGGAAAAAATTTCCAACTATTCTACCTAAGATGAAAAAGAAATAGTATAAATATAATACCTATAAGAATATCAATGATTGGTGTGGTCTTTAGAAGGTATGTCCAGATGGTCTTAAATGAACTAATTCTAAGACAACCATTTCAGTTCAATCCTTCAAATAATGCCTTTAATTACTCCATGAAAATGAAATGGACTTTGGTCTTATGACTGAATTTCAGAAGCTAGTAGCTTCCGATGAGGAAAAGGTTGTGGGGGTAGGGAAATGATGAATATACTATGGGTTTGAAGGATTTAGTGTAATTCCCATTCCATGGTGTTATTATCAATATATATTATATAGGAGGTGAGATTTTGTTTGTCTAAGAGGTCATTAAAAGTTAATATGATCTCATAAATTAAATATATAGTGGTTTTTTATTAATTATTTTGATCAAATTACAATTTCTGATGGTCTAATTGATAAATTAATATGGATACTACTTGGTGGACCAATATTTAACTATTATTTCTTATTAACATAGTGTTTTACTACAATAATATAATTTGGTCACATGGAGACACACACAATAACCATACTCACTGATTAACTTGTTTCTATTTATTAAAAACACTAATAAATAATATCATCATAGGATTTAATGAGATATTTTTTTTGTATTTGAGTGATGACCTTATTTATGAAAGCTAAAAAAATTCTTTTTTGGTGATCGTTGTTAATTTATGAGGCCAAAACAATTTTTCACTCAAACTGTTTCATGGGATTCCTATATCTCAATCATTATTCATTGACATCTAATAATTTTATTCATAAATAAACACAATAAAAATATAATATTAAAAAAATTATAAAAAAATTGTGAGTTCAAAAAATATTCCCCTTTAATTGAGATAATGATAATTCATTCCTAAAAATTTTAGGAGGTTCTATTTTTATGACAATAGAGAACATGTGTCTACATATTTCATTAATGATATAAATGAAATATATATATTGTATATGATTGATAATTTATCCAATGAAATAAATATATTTTTTAGATTAGAAAGAATGTAGATGAATTGATCTATACTATTAGAAGAGAACCCATTGATTAATATTGAACATAAATATTTCTTTCCAGATTTCATACACTTATATGAACCCAGGATCATTTAATGACTAATGATTTATAGGCCATAAATAGTTTGAGAAACAAAAGATTAATTTTTTTTGAGAATATAGGATCCAAGATGAACAAAAATCGAAAGTAATAAATAAAGTGTATAGAAATATATATGAGATAGGAGTTGAAATGGTAACATACATTAGGATTTTGGAGGGTTGATTCATATTAGAGAAGGATGAGGGGGAGTATAAGTGAAGTTTAACTTTTGCGAGAGATTTAATGACACCAGATAAATTGGTTTGATTAGGGTTCTAGTCAAGATATCAGAACAATTTTATCAGTGCTTCATAAAAGTGCTTACAAATAAGTGTTTCCTCAGCACTAAAATAAAAAACCACTGGTAAAATATATATCATTATCAGCGCTACAAAAAATGTAGATATATATATATATGATTATTGATAAATTGATGCCCATATATGTGTGCACATGACATCAGATTCTGAGATGCACTCCACGCTTCACTATATATTACCCACCGAAACATTACATTCAATGAAGTTAGACTAAGGTCAGAGGATGCCAACTGCTGCTAGTGCCACCATTCACCGGTGACACATTTCTCCTATTATCGTGTTTGCATGGCCACCACATTCTAATGAGATGCTTCAGTTTTCCTGTTAATCTCCTCTCATCTTGTGGTGGGATATCTTTATAGTTTTTCCTAGATGGTGCACCTAATTTTGGTTGGGGCTAACCCACTAAAGTATAATTTTACTAAAAAAGTAATTTACACTTAAAAACAATTCTCATAGTATGGAGATTTTAATAATATATATATATATATATATTATTCTATTTATTACTATATATATATATTATTATTTTTTTCATTTTCATTAATAAATCTTTTAAATTTAATTTTATATATTTATAAAAATATTTAATGAATTTCAAATATGTATCTCTAAATATAATTATAAATAAATAAAAATATCTATAATTATATATAAATAATTAATTATATATTTATAAGTATGTTTAAATAAATGTAAATATGCATTCTCAAATATAAGTATTAATATACATTTATAATTATAATTAAAAATAAATATATTTATAAATAAATTTATATAAATTTGGATAAAATTATAAATATATTTATATAATTATATATATCTGTTAATATATATTTATAAATATAAATAATTTATATATATATATATTACATAAATATACTTATTATAGTTGTATAATTATTTAAATATATAAATATTTATTATAAATAAATATATATATATATATATATAAGAATATTATATTGATTTATATATTATTGATTATATAATTTTATAAATATATTAAATATACATTTTTAAATATAAATATTTATTAATATATTTTTTAAAATATAATTTTCACATTATTAATGAATATATAATTTTAAATGTCTGAATGTTAAAAAGGATTGAATGTTAATAAATCAATATTAGTGGAATTTAAAAAAATATATTAATGATCAATATATTTTATAATTATAATAATTTAATAAAAAATAAAATATAGAAATATATTGAAATGATGATGAATGCATACTGAAAATGTTAAACCATAGTAAATAAATATTGGATACTAATTAAATTCCAAAAAAATAATAGTAAAAATGAATAAATAATTATAACAGAAATAATATTAAAAATGAATAAATTATTTTACTGATTAGAAAGCATAATATATTACATATATTATTTTTCTAAATGAAATTCTAAAATAAATATTGAAATTTAAATAAATTACATAAATATTACTTATGTGTGGTTCTATATAAGATTTCAATAATTACATAAATATTTGCATATGTGAAAAGAATTTATATATAAATATAAATAAGCTAGATACATGTTAAATTTAATAATGGAATTATATAATATGAATCTTGTGGAAGTTTCTCCCAATGGGTCAACCTAGTTGGTGGGTCTAATTTGGTCCTTCTATGTGGCGGGCTATCTAGTGGGTTGAGGGCTATCCCACTAGCAATCATTTTTACCTAGAAAATAATTAACTCTTTAAAAATATCTCACATTCTTAATAATTTAATTATATATATATATTTATTATAATATTTATTAATATATATATAGTAAATTAATTTATTTCTCTTAACAAATATTTTATTAATAATTTTCTTAAATATAATTCTTTATAATTACAAATACATTTAATGAATTGTAAATAAGTATTTATAAATATAATTATAAGTAAATATAAATATAAATAATTATAGAAAATATATATTTACATAATAATAAACACAATAAATTAAATATAAATATGAATTTATAAATATAATTATAGATATATATTTATAATTATAATTATAAATAAATATTTTGCAGTTGGGGTCTGGACTAGTGGTAAAAGCACCATGTAACACTGTATTGGTATCAACATCAATTTTAGGTGGCCCTATTATTTTAGGATTTCAATGGTTTCAGTGGTGATGGTGGGCCATCGGGTGTGAGTCGGGTCGACATCGATGGTTCATCGATTCTCGAATCCTAGCAACAATGATGATGGATGGAGTGCTTATTTGTTTTGTTTTACATCGATGGGGATTTTGTTCCTATTGGAGGTGCGGTGAGGTCTGTGTTTACAAGTAACAGTTCAACGTCGGCTTCGAGCAGTGTATACCGGGTTGGCATCAGTGACCTAGAGGCATCGTTGGTGGTCTGCCATAGGTGACAGTCAGGCAGCGAGGCAAAAATGTATTTGGGGAAAAAAATTCGTTGAGCCTAATAGTGCATATGCAGATACCGTATTTCGAGTAGTATAACATAGGTTTATAGGGCTACCATATTGGACGAATGAGAGGGTATGGCATCTACCATCAGTACCAAGCACCGCTCTCTGTGTGGGGTAATGCAAGGAGTATAACCTTTCCCGGTTGAATGCTTTGTTTAATGTATAATATCCTTGGGAAGATCAGTCTTTGTGGTATAAGGTCTATGAGACCTACGGGTCATGTATTATGCCAAAGTGCCTCTGAGATTATGAGAAATCTAACGTTACCCCTCAACCTTGTTAAAAAATGGAAAATAAATAAAAATGAATGCCTTCGTGCATGGTGTAAATAAATAAATTTATAAATATGTGTATATAATTATATAAGTATACCTATATATATTTTAATATATAAATATAAATATAAATATAGAAAATATATTTATTAATTAAATATATTTGTTACAATTTTAAAATTATTCAAATATATAATTAATTATTTATTATTATATAAATTCTTTCTAAAAAAATTACATTTATTTATTTATAATTGACAATATATGGTTTTAATATTTATTTGTAAATATATTTTTTAAATTATTAAGCAATATATAATCATAAATGAATGAAACTTAAAAATTTGTGTGTTTGAATAATTAAAATAGAGTAGACTTTAAATATATTGAAAAAAGTATAAGATTTATTAATTATACAAATTATTAAATAAGTAATATATATATATATATATATATTCAAATGAATATGAATACATATGGAAAATTATAAAACATAGGAAATAAATATTATAGAATGATTAAATTCAAAAAATAAGTACAAAATAAAAAAATAACAAATGAATAAATCATAATCACTAAAATAATTTTAAATATGAATAAATAAAATTTACTAACTAAATACATATTATATTAAATATTTTATGTAACTAAATGAAGCTCTAAAATTAATATTAAATTTTGAATAAATTGGATAAGTTTTAGGCTTATGTGCATCAATATTAAAATTTTAATAATTATGTAATTTTTTTGGGAAATTAATGTATATATATATAAGTTTGATATATGTCAAATCAAACTATAAAATTTTCTAATAGGTAAAGTCTATTAATGAAATAAATAATAATATGAATGAATAAATTTAAAAAATGAATAACTATTATTAATTATATAGATTATTTTAAAAAAATAAAACTGAACATTTATATATTTTAAAATAAAAATTAATACATATTAATTATAACTAAGGAATAAATTTTATTAATTGACTTCATGTCAAAAATGAGGGGCAATTAATTATATATATATATATATATAATTAAATAAATAATATATTTTTTATAATTAATAAAAATAAATTAATTTATAAAACACATTATATACTAATTAATTAATTAATATAGTATTTATAAGTATATATATATATATATATATTAAATCTATACCATTATTAATAATTTTCATCAATTTTATTAATTTTAAATTGAATGTTAATTATATATTTATTTATATAATATACTATATATATATTGTTTTATTAAATTTAATTTGATTAATTAAATAAAATTTTGGGGTTAGGCCTGTTTATCCTTTGATATATTTTAATTATCTTAAGTTCAACTTTATTAAAAAAATTAAATATAAAAAAATTTATTACAAGATTCATTAATGATTTTTTAATATAAATGAATCAATTTAATATATATACGAATAATTTAATAATTAATATAATTTTTATAAGTAAATTAGTTAAATTTAATTTATATAGTAATAAATATTATATTAATTATTTAATTAAAGAATAATACATTACTAAAATATTAACAATTTTATTATTGTAATATTTATTAATAACATAGAATAAATATAATATATATATATAATAAAAAACTGTATATTAATTATTTAATTACAAATTAATAAATGAAAATAACATTAAAAAAAATTATTAATGCAATTTTTATAAATGAAAAGGAATAAATTTATTGAATATATATGTTAATAAATAATATATATCTTGTTTAATTAAAAATTAATAAACTATGAAAATATTAAGAATTTAATAAATAAATCTATATGAATAAAAAAAAATAAAGTATATATATATATAGTAATAAATTTTATATTAATTATATATATTTAAAATTTAATTACGAATATTTTGAGAAAATTTTTAACAGTTGTTTTTTAATGAAATATTTTATAAAAAAATTGAAGAAACTATATATATATATATTAACATATAGTATATTAAATATATATATTGAAAATGATATAATGAATACTATGTTAATTTTCTTAGAGTTCATTATTTTTAGGATAAAATATATGCTAGTGGATAGGCCTCAACCCATAGGGTAGCCCACAATATAATGAGACTCATCACCCTAACTAACTCATAGGAAGAGACGATTATATGGTGAGAGAGGAGCTTAGCTAGCTCATCAGAGCATCATGTCAGCAGGTGGTGGTCTGGAACACACGATGAATGGATGAGGGAATCACTGATGTGGGGCAATATTGATAGTTGTAGATGCCCTCTGATGCTAGTATGACATCATTTCCAGTATGGTATCGATTTTTTAACATATAATAAAGTATGGAGTGCATATTAAAATATGATATGGGATGCACACATATGTGGTTAACCCTTTATCAGTGCTATGAAAGTACTGAGAAATGGTAGCCTTTATCAATGCTTTTCAATAATCTCAGATAAAGGGTGGAATTTATCCACACTAAATTAAAGTGATGATAAAGGGTTCTCTTTATCGATAATTTTATTTAGCATTGATAAAACCAATATTTAACAATGATTTTATTTGGAAATGATAATGACTACCCATTATGAAACCTTTTGTTAAGCCCTAATAAAGGCTTACACTACATATTCCTCATTTTTTAGTAGTTAATAATTAAAACATTGAGTGGTTATGACAATAGAATATTCTTCCCATGTAGTAAAAATTAATCAAAATTTTCCATCTATATATATAGTTAAAGAAAAAATAACATTGTTTGGAAATTTACATAAAGATTTCATTCAAATCAATATGTGAAAATTAAAAAATTGGTAAAAATTTCTTTAATATGATTTTTTTATAGTGTTAAATGGTTTTTTATAACATTTTTACAAGTCATGTTTTAGGATGAAAAATGATTTTTGGCAGAAGAATGAAATGATTTCAGATTTTTTTCAAAATGTTTTCACAATAATTGAAATAAAAAAGAGAGAAAAATAGAATTATTACATGAAATTACATTAATAAACATTCGTTAAAAAAATCATGGGTTTCTTGGGTGATATAATTTGTAATATTTCATCATATGAAATTTTGTTATAAATAATTCTGATAAACTGTGAAATTGTAAAATAAACCATGATCACATTGGTAATTTATTAATTGTAATCCCCCTAGAAGAAATAAATTCCAATTAAAAATTATGTATCATAATGATAAAGGTATTCATGACATAAAATGTTAATGTTGTAGTATATACACCAAATAAAAGAACTATGTAGTGAATCTGGAATACATCTCTTGGAAGTAGAAGTAAGATGATAATCTCTCACCTTAAGATTTATTTCATTCGTACGTGTCTATACATCATGTATAATAAATATAAATTCATTATAAATATTTTAAAAAACAATACTTATATATTTAATACCATATACAAATTACTTATAGTCTTTTGTGAGCCTTTTATTAACAATTCATTGATAAAATCATCATTTCGTGTGATAATTTCTACGTTTTTCATGCTTATTTTGGTATAGTAATTTCAATACTATTATATAATCATCATTATATCAACATTAGGATTTAAAACATGATATTAATATCATATATATTCATTATTTATGTTATTATAGTAATCAATAAATTTTATTGATGTAAAATGCATTACATTACTCAGGGAGATTATAGGACATACAACCCCATGAATGTTGTTTCCATTTTCATGATGGATGAAATGAAAGGTAAAAATTATTAATTAAAATTCAAAAAATAATTATCATTTTATAAATAGAATTTATATTATCCAAAAACATTTATATTACAATCCTTGTAAAAATAAAATGAAAAACATTTCACATCATTACTTGGAGGAGGTAGTCCACATGTACGCATGTACAACACTATTGTTTTCTAATAGGTTTGAAGGTAAGATTCCATATGTCATATTATAATTCCAAAAGTTTTTTTAGTTAATAAATACTACTTATATTCATTATCATTATCCTAAATTCCTTCCATTAAAATCATTCATAAAAAATAAATCACATAGTATTTTTTGTGGTGGTAGTCTGCCGTAAAAAGGAGCGATCTTATTGTATTCCCCAATGAATTTAAATTACATATGTATATTAGATATAATAACTAATTAGGTCTAATTATTCCATAATATAATATAATTTTTATTAAATCCAACATTATATCCATCCTTGAATGGTATCTAAGAAAAGTGAATTTCATCGATTCGTGATACGCTAGTTTTTTATACACACGATCGATAGTTGAATTTCTAATTTTATTGAAGTTGACATGGATATGGGTTATGAAATTAACATACCAAAATATTAGTATATATAATATACTTTATTTATTATATTGTTTTATTTTTTGTTTTTTAAGGTGGTGGAAGAATAAATAAAACAAATACGCATGTTTATGAATCTTACCTCTTCATTGGAGAGCCTTATTAGTTTTCTATGTAAAGCCTTTATAGGAGAGTTTCTTAATAAAAATAGTTACCTGAGTATGTGTGTGTGTATTTATCAAAAATATGTTGTTATATCTTTGTTGATTCAAATGGTTTTTGAAATATTAATAGGAGTGGAGATTGGGTGGCCTTTTATAAGTGGGGGAGAAGAGACCCTTGGAATTTTTAAGACGAAGTGATAACCTTTTTTTCATTCCAAAAGTCTTTTAAATGGGTCATTATATAAAAAAACAGGTTCAAATAAATAAAAATATCCCTATAATTAGTTTTAGAGATGATTTATGTAATTTCATTCCCTTATCATTTTAGTTTAACCCTTGGTAATCCCATTATCACTTTAACCACAATAGTTTATTTATACTGTTTTCACTATTTATTATGGGTAAAAATTATGTTTAACTTGTTTGATAATATAAATAATTCTAATAAATAATATGTAACACAATTTTCCAAATTAAATTCATAAAATTGGGAGAATTTAATTTAATATTAAACATGAAAATTCGTCAAAAAATCATTATTTCCAAATAAAAATAATCAAACGATTAAAGGGGTTTTAGATAAAAATTCAATATGTAATTGATTACAGTGACCTAAATAAGCAACATTTTAATATAATTGAACGAATAATACATTAAAAACAATTTAAAATATAATTTAACTTTGTAAATTAAATTACCTTGACATTTTTAATGATAATTGTTTCTTGAAAATGTGTATTATGTTATATTATACAAAATGAAACCATATCTCTTTAATAATGAAGTAATTATAACGGGAAATGTGAACACCTGAATTTTACCATGATCTAATCATTTTTAAATTATTACTTTTGGTCAATATAACAATTGGAATATATATTCATAGTAATAATTATAATGTCATAATCAGTGTTTATAAGTAAAAATTACAAAGGATAATTAATGGAGGAAGCAGAATCGATGACCTCAAGCAGTAGAGACATGACATATAAAGAAAATTTTTAGAAAATTGGTGTGAGGTAGAATCATTGGGGTTCACCATTGAATAACCTCAAGCCGAGCGTCAATAATTATAGATTGAATTAAATATTTTATGGGAGATGTTCAAGTAAGTAGAAATTACCAATTGGTTATGTTAGCCAAGATACCCCATTAATCTATTACCATTACTCATCTTATACTTAGTTCATAAATAGGTTTTATAATGGGTTATGTATTTTGGCCTTAGTTATGCAATGTGTAATTCCATTGCATAAATAAAATTGTTACTCTGTCAATTCTCTTTTTGGAATAGTTTTTCTGAAAAATGATGCATTTGATAAATTAATTTTTCAGAAAAAAAATTTCCCTTTTCAAAAAATTTATAAATTTTTATAATAAACTAAAGTATTATGAATTATTTTTTTTTTTAAATCAAATAGTACTATAAATTTTTTTTTATTTAAATATAAATGATATATTTATTTTCTTATTTCATTAATGGTTGTTAGGTGTCATATATTTTACTATGTATATTCCACCTAATATTTTTCAATAATTTTGTATTTTTATAGATAAATGTTAAATTTATAAAATTTATAAAATTTTTATGATTAAATAATAAACATTCTTTTAATCAAGACATTGAATTATGGTTATGGTGAATTTATGAGAAATTTTCTGAAATAATTTATTTTTTCATGAATAGAAAAACATAAAGTTTGTTGTTTTTGGTATATTAAATAGATTCATAATTTTTTGATAATGATGTATTAATAATTTAACTACATTCCACAACTCAGAATATTATATTTTATTTATATCAATTATTTTAATAGATTTTAACAAATTTCCAAACCTATAAGTTACTTTCCAAAGTCTAAAATGGTAACTTTTCCTTTAAAAAAATTATTTTGTTGAAACATTAATATTTCATGCCAATATAAGGAATATAATATTATTTTAGGTTTTTTTTGAGTTAAAATAAAATAAAATATGTCCCAAATGTTCAAAACCATTGAAAAAATCATGTTAAAGCCCATGATTTTTCATTTTCCAGAATAGAAATTTCAAATAAAAATAATTGGAAATTATTAAACAAATATTCCACTTTTCTTATAAATACCCACCTATTTCCCCATTACCCATTACATTAAATAAATACTCCATGAAGATATGGTATTTTGACCTCCCAATTAGTCCCACCAAAATTTCCTGAATCCCTCAAGGTTCCATTCCTCGTGATCTGGGAGTAACTCTTCAACGTAAGACAATTGTCATTCTTTTCTCATCAATTCAAGAAACTATTTTGGTATATATATTCTAATTACTACGTTAACTCTCTAATATTACCCTTTTGATCATACCCTTATTTTGAAATTATTTTTTTAATGGTTAACCTTTTCACCTATGATTTTACCATTTTTCAAAACCATTTTTCATACCTATTATGATGTTGAATATATTTCTCAATATTTTCATATTCTCCTCAAGAAATTATCCTTTATTTTATTTTTATGAATAACTAATCCTATTTAATTTCCAATTTTAGTCACCCATATGTAAAAATTAATTATTTGTTCTTATATTAATATACATGAAACCTAAATTTCATTTCCCTAGGTTGAAAATGACATAATGATCATGTTTTTAAGAACTTTTGAAACACCATGATTTTCATATGAAACCATTTCTTATTCTCCATGGGTTATTTATTAAATATTTTATTATGTTATATGTAGATAAAAATAAACAATAAATATAAAGTTTTTTCCCTAAAAGTTCCCTAATGCCATGGGTAAATAATTTAATCTCAAGAGATGAAATGTTTCACGTTACATTGGTGAATAACCATGATAGTTTTCATTCATGAAACCTTGATGATTATACTTTGGGATATTATTATGAATTTCTAAACTAAATATTGTAGCCACATTTAAATTATATGAATTATTTTATTTTTATTATGATATTCCACTTTTTTTATTTATCATGCAACTGTGATATCCCTCATGTTATTATTGATTTTCTTCACAAATATTTGAAAACGGTTTCCCTTAACGAGCCTTATGCTCACCCCATTCCATTGATGTATGTCCCCACGTTATGAGACCCAATAAATGTACCTATTATGACCCTATAAAGAATCAGTTCAAGTGTAGTAAAATAATGTTTTATATTTTCATGTATTATGTTTCTGAATTTTAAGAATCAAAACATTAAAAGATCCCATGTCTTGTAACATGGGAAATAAAAGTTTATATAATAAAAAACTGTGGATTCCATAATTGGTATCAAAGTACATTTTAGTTATTTATAGAAATTAGTATTTGGAAACATTAGGATAAACCCTAGGTACATATTTAAATAGTGTAAAACATCTTGGTATTTTGGAGAAGCATTATGTAAGTGGTTTCTGAGCAATGAAATTTAGGCCGAGATATGAATAAGTGGATATGGATCTAGGAAGTTGTATCTAGGGGTAACACCCAAGAACACCTCTTCGAGCTATACTCAAATGAGAATTGGTACTTGAAAATGGTCCTTGATGAAATCCTTTTTTTACACTCTTTGGGGATTTTTTGGGTTAATCAAAAAAATTTAATGAACCATTATGATGGATTTATAGAAAATATATTTGTTGATAAGAATCAAATATTTATGAATGTTTTTTAAGATAAAAAAATATTTGGAATTATAATATTCTTAAAAGAAACATATTTCTCACTATGGTTTTCATATTTTAGAAAGCAAAGAGAACTAGGGGAAATCACTTAAATATTGAGTACAATGGACCATGCCCTGATGTCCCTCCTATGGAAGTGCGAATAGAAAACTTCTTGAGAATGATGAATCAACTAACTAAAGTTATGAAAAATAACATGAATCAATCCAAAAGACTAGATTCACCATGAAGGAATTTTTTTATTGAATCCTTTATGTGTCAATGACCGGATTCTATCAATGGATATACTAACCTAATGATTAATTAACAATGGATAATCTCTATAAAAACGATCTTTTCATTACTCTATTGTTCAGATCCGGACAAATTCCCCCTATCTTTTTACCACTAAAGTAAGAAGTTGATTAGTGGTGAAAACCGATTAAAGAATCTAAGACATGATTTTATATTGTTGATATGGAGTTAGAAGAGATCTGGGGATCCTTTTCAATAAATATTTCCCCCGTTTGATGTGAAAAAATAGAGAAGGAATTACTAGAGCTAAATCAGATGAAAAATGAATCTCTTAGAAGCTATGTGATTAAATTTACAAGACATTCCTATTATAACTCTATATTTTTTAATGATCCAAAGGGAATGGTAGACAGATTCTTCAGTGTTATAAGACTCAATTTATCTGTGAATCAAGAAATTCAAGACATTGACAACTACGATGAGATTGTGCAGAGTTATAAGAATAATTAAAAATAATTCTAAGATATTCATTAGTCACATTAATTAAAAGGAAAGAATAGATATACAGATCAAACATTATGGATAATCGTTGATCATGACAGAGGGGTAAATCTATAAGAACTCACCACATGAAAAAAATATAGGAAGAAGAATTAAGATAACATCTTAGTGGGGAGATTAATATATTTCAAGTGTGTAAGATATGACCATATAGCTCAGAACTATCATTCTGAGGTGAAGCCTAAAATTCTCATCCTTAACTATAAAGGGCAGGGGGTGCTGGCCCGACCAGATATCCAATGCTACGTGTGTAGATTTAATGGGAACTTTTCCAATCACAATTCAGAATAGAAGGTAATATAGGGGAATCATCATCAACCTCAGCCTTGGATAAGGGAGAATGTACAAGAATTTTCTATCATGACAGATGAGGTATAAGCCCCAAATGATGTTGTGGAATGTACTCTTGTTGTTATCTAAAAGCTATAAAGTAAATTGTTTTATTTATGGTTCTATGAATTATTTTATTTCCTCTATGTTTTCAACGAAAATAGATTTAATACCCGAACTTCTATAAGTACAGTTATTAGTCAATTGTCTTGGATGGATCTTCCATGCATAAAAATTTTATACAAACTCAAGTATTGACTTTGGGTATCAAAATATCTTCACAAATATTGTAGTCATTTTCATGGTGGAATTATATATTATACTATAGATAGACTGGCTGTCAATGTTTAGTGAAAACATCAACTCTACAAGTATGAAAATCTAAATAGTTCTGAATGGAAAACCTATAGTAGTTTTCAAGGGGAGATATCATGACCAAATCACTGTCTAGATGCACCTCCCATAACCTTATTTATAGAAATTATTGATGAATAGGTAGAAGTAAATGAATGAATCTGAATATAAAATGTTTTTATCATTATAGAATATGCAAAATTATTTCCAGAATAGTTTTTTATACCTACCATAGAAATATATGTAGATCTATTTTTTAATCTCATAAATGGTTCTATAATGATTTCAATTTCCCTATAAAAAATATATAATTGGGAGATAAATGAATTAAAGAATAAACATAAATGTCTTTTGGAGAATGATTTTATCTAACCAAATGTATCTCATAGGGGAGAACCTATTCTCTTTGGGAAGAAGAAGGATAGATTAATGTGGTTATGTATTGATAATAGAGAACTTAACAGGATCGTAGTAAAGAACAGGTACCCACCCTCAAGGATTGAGGATTTATTTGACCATCTTCGTGGTGTAATATTTCTCCCCTAGATTGATCTTTGGAAAATTTATCATCAATTTATTGTGAAGAAATTAAATATAACGAATACCTCATTTTGATCAAGATATGAGCATTATGAGTTTTTGTTATGCCCTTAAGCAAGAATAATTATCCTAATATATTTATGGATTTGATGAAATGTGTATTTAAGGACTACATTGATAATTTTTTTGTTTTGTTTTGATGATATTATGATATATTCAAAAGTTCATGAGTATTATGAGGATTATCTATGGGTTATATTGAAAACAATGAGGAAGGAGAGGCTATTTAGAATGTTCAGAAAATGTGAATTTTGTTTACCAAAAGATTATTTATTAAGGTATATTATAACCAATGAAGGAGTCTCAATTTACACATATAAGAAAATGCTTGTGGAGGAGTGACCTAATCCAACAAAAGTAACTATGATTTGTAGTTTCATTACTCTATAAGGATATTATAAGAGTTTTGTGAAAATTATTTCATGAGATTCTAATCAACTAACCATGTTAACTCAAAAGGAAAATATTTTTTTAACAATGGATTATGAAGAAAATTTCCAAGAGCTGAAGAAGGGATTGGTTACTACACATATGTTAACTCTACCCTCTATTAGAGAAGAATTAATTTTTTTGAGATTCACCTATGAAAGGGATTGATTATTTTTTCATGAAAAATGAAAAGGTTATTTCTTTTTCATCTTTCCAATTAAACAGTCATGAGTATAATTATCCAATGCATAACATAGATCTACCTGCAGTTGTTTTCTTTCTAAAGATATGGAGGTGCTATCATTATGGTGAAAAATATGAAATATACATAAACAACCAATGTTTGAATAATATATTAACACAAATGTAATTTAACCATAGAAAAAAATGATATTCGCATCATCTTAAAGATTATGTCTATTCAATTCATTATCACCCTATATGATAAAATAAATTCCGTAATTCATTAAGTAGGAAAGACCTTGTCATGCTGGAAATGATGAGAATCTAAGGAGATCCTTTAACCAAAGACCCTGTAAAACTATAAATGGGAATCGTAAGGGTGGGGACATCAACAACCCTATCACAAATGATTTCACAAACATCATTACTAGAGACAATAAAGAAAAAAAATCCCTAGTTACAAAATAAGATAGATGATTTAAATAATGGGAAGTTTCCTAAGATCAATATTGATCAAGAAGGTGTACTAGATTTTCATACAAGAGTATGTGTTCCATCTATTTAGAAAATAAATATGGAACTGATGGATGAATCTCATAGCTATATATTCTATATACATAATGGAATCACTATAATTTATACAGAATCCTATGATCATAATTGGTAGGATTATATGAAAAAGGAGATTGTTGACTGCATTGAAAGGTTCTTAGTGTGTCAACAACTGAAGATAGAGTGACAACATTCTAAAAGGGTATTGAAACCACTTCCCATACCAAAAATTAAGTGGGATGATATCACTATATACTTTGTCACGGGTCTCCTGAGAACATCCAAACGAAACAAAGTGATATGGTTTATAGTAAAATAACACCGCAAGAGTTCTTATTTTATTTCTATTTAGGAAGAATTATCTCTTGAAAAATTTTACATGATTCTATCCTGGAATTTGAGTGGTTTCATAGAGTTCCACTTTCTATAATTTCTAGTCATGATCCAAGGATATCACAAAAAGTTTGGATAAATCTTCAATATTTTCTAAGTAACAAATTGAATTTTAGTGTGGCCGGTCACCCCCAAATGGATGGACAATCTGAACTGACTATTAAAAAACTCTTTGAAATGCTTAGATCATTCTTAGTGGAATTAAATGGTGTATGGGACAAAATCTACCATTAGATGAGTTCTCATACAACAATAACTTCCATTTGAGTATTCAAATTGAAACCTATGAAGACTCGTTTGGGAATAAATATAGAAATCATACATTTTCATATGAAGTGGGTGAGAGAAATCTTATTTAGACCAATCATGTACAAGATATTTCAGAAAAGGTTAATGGTATCCAAAAACATGTAAAGGCTTATTAGAGTTAGAAGATGATCTATACTAATAACAGTCGAATGGATATGGGGTTTGATTTTGGGGAAAAGGGTTCCCTACAATATCACTATATAAGAGAGTGATATAGTATGTGAAGAAAGGGAAGCTCAGTTCCAGGTAGATTTTCCCCTAAGAAATCATGGATTACATTACAACAGTGTCCTATCAGCTAGAAAAACCACCAATTATAGATCATGTTCATGATGTATTCCACCTATAAATCTTGAGGTGGTACATAACTAACCTATAACATGTATTTAATCTGTAGGTAGTACAACTGGATCATGACCACTCTTACGAGGAACAGATGGTGAAGACCTTGGACCATAGAGACAAGGTTCTACACAACAAGGCTACCCACATCATAAAAGTGATGTGGAGGAACCATAAATATGAATAAGTGAAGTGTAATATAGATTACACATTGATAAAGAAGTATACACAGCTTTTCTAAACTAAGATAATGAGTTGAAAATTTCAAGTGTGAATTTTTTTAAGTGGGTATAAATGTAATAACAAATACTTTATGACTAATAATTACTTCCTAAAAATGTGAGTTCTGTTATATTATATACACCAAAACCAACTCTAGTTAATAATGAAGTAAATATAAATAGAAATGTGACCACCTTGATTTCAATTTAAAATGAACAATTTTCAATTTGATAGTCTGAAACTATACACTGGGTAATAATTTTATTGTAATAATTGGTGTTTATAAGTAAAAATAACCTAGGATACATAATTAATAAAGGAGAAATGATGGACTCAACCAGTAGATTCCTGATTTATGAGTCCCATTTTTCATAACATGGGAGGGAGGTAGCATCACTAGGGTTCTCCCATGACCAATCCCAAGTCGATCTTCAACAAGTACTACTTGAATGAAATCATAAACTTTATAAGTTCAAGTTAATAGAAATTAGCACTCAGGTGATATTAGCTGAGAAACCCCATGAATTTATCACAATTGAAAACCTTACCCTTAGGGAATATATGTGGTTTTATATGGGATTATGTATCCTATATTTACTTTCATAAAGTATATTTCCTTTATTTAATTAAATTTTAATTCCATCAATTCAATTTATAGAATATTTATTCAAAAATCTGACATATTTGATAAGTTGATTTTATAGAAACAAAATGTACATTAAATATATTATATGAAATTTTCAAATATACTAAGTTATCATTAACAATATTTATTATAATGAAATATTTGTTAAATACACATTTATTTAAAGATAAACAATAAAATAATTTTATTATATCCTTATAAATCTTTATTTTTCAGAAATTTTACTATGAAATTTTATCCCGCTATTTTATTGTATATAAGTATTACTATAGTAAAAGTTATATATCTCATATTTATATTATTATTATTAAATAAAAATCATTTATGAAATCATCACATCGAATTTAGGTTTTGCTAAATTTATGATAATTTTCTAAATATTTATTTTTCCATGATTAGTAAGAATATTGTTTTAGGGATTCCGTATGTTTAATGGTATCATAATTGTGTCATAATTATATAATAATTAGTTAACCACAATCAACGATGAAAAATATTTTATTTCTTTTAATATAGTGTATTTTAATATATTTTAATCATTTTACAAACTTATAAGACACTTTCCAAATTTGAAAATGGAAACTTTGTCATTAAAAACATTATTTTACAGAAACATTACTTTTACAAGAAAAAATAAGTAATATAGTATTATTTTCTATTCATGTGGGTTAATATTACATAAATTATGTCCCAATTTAAATAATCATGGTAAAAAAACCATGGGGAAGCCCACAGTTTTTCATTTTCCACTACTTAGATTTCCATGGCTTATGTTTGGACATTATTAGAAAAATATTCCACTTTTTGTATAAATAGCCAATCATTTATCTATTACCCATAACTCAAAATCCATTATACACAAATATTTTATTGTTTTACAAGCCATGTAGTCCCCCAATTTGAGTCCTCAAGCCTCCAAGGTTTCATTCCGCATGATTATGGAGTAAGTCTTCAACGTAATAAAATTATCCTTCATTTTTCATTGATTCAAGAAAATATTTTTTTATATATGTAAAATGTTATGTTTACTCTATTATATTAACCTATTGATCATACCCATACTTACAAATTATGTTTTATAATTTGTAGTCGCTTTTCCTCTCTCATTTTACCATTTTATAAAAACACGAATTATACCCATTATGTCGATGAATTTACTTCAAAAAATTCACTATTATTCTCATGAAATTCTATTTTATTTTATTTATATGAATAACCAAGCCATTTTATTTTCCAATGGTATTCATTTTTATGTAAAATATAATTATATTATTCTATAATTAGTATACATGCAACCCACATTCCTTTTCTATGGGCTAAAAATGACCGAATGATTATGTTTTTAATCACTTTTTCAAATATCATGATTTTGATTTGAAACACATCTATTTATTCTCTGTAGGTTATTTATGAATTTTTTTATTTTGATCTATGTGGATCACTTTAAAAAAATATATATGAATGGTTCTCCAAAATAGTTATTCATTACATTACGTAAAGAAGTTAATCTATAGAGATGAAATGTTTTACATTACCTGGGTGAATAAATTTAGTAATTTTCATTTACGACACCTTGATGATTAACCTTGGTGATATTCTTATGAATGTATAAATTAAACATTGTTGCCACATTTCAATTTTATGACTTGTGTTCTTTTTTTTAATGTCATTCCTCTTTTTTTCATTTCTCATGTCACTATGATATTCCTCATTTTCTTATTAATATTCCACAAGAATATATGTAAACAGTTTCCCTTATAGGGCCTTATTCTCACCCCTTTCCATTGTTGTGTGCTATTAGGTTATGAGATGCAATAAATGTACTTAGGATAAACATATGAAGATTCATTTCATGTGGAATAGAAAAATGATTTATATTTTCTTATATTATAATTATTTTGTTCCAATAAACTAAACCTTAAACGATCATCTATTTTGTACCATTTAAATAAAAAACTAATGTAATAAAATAGAGGTATTCTATAGTAAGTAATTTAAATTAAATGGTATCTTTCAATTAAAATCAGTATTTTCAATATTCATAAGAAAGTATTATTTTCATACAAAATCATAAAAAATCACCCTATGATAATTTTGAAATGTAAATTTATAAATTGATTTTTGGTTTTGCAATTACATTTATGTAATGTTGAAAAAATTAATTTTAAATTATGAGTTAAAATGATGACTAAACATCCTTTTAGAAAAATTAATTTATCGTAAATCACTTCATTTTCATTAAAATGATTATTTTCTTATTTATAATCTATATATAACCAATAAATTAATTTTATAAAAGTTTAAACATATAGTTTTCATAATTTAGTTACTCATATTCATACCCTCCCAAAAAATGACTTGGTTATAATGGTTATGTTTAAACAATAATATTTTAATAGAGTATCTTGTTTAATTAAAAATCATTTTTGTGTGCATCGTAATCTACTAATGTGATTGAATCATTTAAAAAAATATATATCAAAAAGTGTTTGTGTGTTAAATTATATTCTAATATTTGTGTTGCATGTCGTATATACTATTGAACATAATGTCCTAATTTCAAAATCTCAGGGTGTTAAATATGATCCCCACAAAAAAAAATAATTGGGTATTTTCAATTATACATTTACCATCATATTTCAGAACATTATTAAAAACACACATCATATAAGGGTTTCTAAAATATCTTCTTGATAGAAGAGAAATGTATGAATAAAGAACCTCTAGAATAACACATAATTGTGTTTCCACGTATGAGAAGAATGGTGAAAAGTAGTGATATGGACATTTATGAAAAGTTTAAATAATTATAGATAAGTAAAGATCATTGATCCCAAGATATTGAATTTTAAATGGAACATTTAGTAATTAAAGGCCATAAATCTATGATGATTTATAAGACAATATTATTCATCATACATGAAGGTAATATAATAATTTTTTTCAATATCCTTTTTTTTAAAGTTGAGGAATTAATTTACTATCAATGATTATAATGTAATATTATTGGTTTATATCTTTCTATTTCATGTTCATGATTTCAACCTTTGGTTGTTATTTGATAAATTTACACATTATCCTTTACACCAAAAAATTAATATTTAAAGATTACTTTTTTATACTTGAAGCATAATAACTAACTTTTAACAAATTGTAAGACCCATAATAGAGTAAAGGTCATTTTTTTGTCATTAAATATTTTCAAAAAATGATATAGTTTTCAAAATTTATTCAATATAATATATTAATCCCTAAACATTAATAGTAACAATATTATATCAACATCAATATTTTCCCATCAAATCATTTTAGTAAAGAAAATAACTTATTAACCCTAAATGAATTTAGTCTAATAGTAGGTGAAACACACATTTCACCATTTATATTTGGATTCAAACCCCATGTCCTTTCCGTATGTGATGTGTTGTTATCTATAATGATGGTTATCATTTTCTATCTCATTATTATTACAATTCATATATGGTTCCAAATTGTTACAACCCACAATTACCTTGATATAAAATGTAAGAAATACTATAATGGTTATAAATACCTTAATAAAAACATTATCATTATTAGCTCATCATCGAGAATATAATAATTTTTATCCTCCCTCAATCACATGTTTTACAATATGTTTAACTTTTTGATATATTTATTTTCCTGATCTTTAGTACCATTTAATATATTCTCTCAAATCCATGAAGAAAAATTATTATAGTACAATCCTTACACAATTAATAATTATTATAAACAGAATATTTCTGACAAAATAATCCAATAACATATTTATTGAATCTAAAAAAGAACTATTAACATTCCACACCACCAGTGGTTATAAAATAAGCTTGACCATAATATGATTGATTCTATTATGTTATATTTCATTGATTCTTGAGGAATTAATTTATGTAGCTCCCCATATCATTATAGTTGAAGAATTTCACCTTGCTAGATTCTTTATTACCCTTGAAATCATGAGCATGGTGGACTTTCTCTACACTCTAGTAGAAAACACCCATTCCCTCCATACAAGTTCCATGTTGTTTCCATCCACAATAATCACATGAGGAAACAAATTTCATTCCCTCCATCCATTATCCATAATTTTTCCTACCTTAGTTTCCCTCTCTTTCTTCCCATAAAATATGTAAGACTTGGTAAATTCTTTCTTAGTCTTGATTGAAAAGGATATTATGTCCATGTATGATTAGAATCTTTTGGGAAATAGTTCCCTAAGAAATAATTTTCAAGACACCATTATTGAAATGGTCAATATGAATGGTTTTTTTATATTAATAGTCTATATAATTTCTTTCTATCATTTTAATGTTGGCATTATACATATATAAAATTTTATACTAATATGTACTTTGACTCAGGAATAGTCTCTCCCTATCATCTCATTGTCCATGAGGTAAATATTTTTATAAGAAAATTACCTTATAATACTTTTATTAAAAGGTTATTATTTTTTATTTATACTTTGTGCATTGAATCAATTACCACTACTTATCCACATCACCTGATAGTCTATATACATCCATTGACTCCTTATCCTTTTGATTATTACCTAGATAAAGAAATATATTCTCTATGGAACTTTTCCATTACTTAGCTACAATATGATTTATGATACAATTAATTATGGATGATTCTAAGATATTAAGTGGTTTAATATTGTTAGAAAACATGGTGGACAATATGATACTTCACATGGGAAAGATTATTAATCATATCCTGAATTAGTTAACAAAATATGGTTATAATTTGATCAGTTTCAACTATAGCTCCACCCCCACCATCATTATATTTCTTATAAAGGAAATACCAACATAGATTAAATGAATTGGTATGGTTCCCATGCCTTCCTCTACAAAACATTTCTAAAAAAATAAATAAACTATATTATATCATAACATTAGGAAATATAATGTATAATAAAAAAACTAGTCCAATACTTATCATAAATTGAAAACTATATTCATGGAAAATATAATAATAACTAGAAATAAAGAACTATGTAGTGGATGTTTTTTTGATTTGGGGGTAGTTTAAACTACCGCTAACTGGTTATGTGATAGTTTCAAATAACTACAACGAAATTGTGTGTTGGCATCCAATATGTGGTAGTTTCTTCCATTTAGTGGTAGTTTCTGGTAAGTGTTGTAGAAAGTGTATTTAGCATAGGTTATTTTTTTGTGGTGGTTTATTAAGGGGTTGAAACAAGGGTTTAACGGTGGTTTTAATTACCACTGAATCTAAAAATTTCCCACCCACAACACCACCACTAATATGATTGAAAAAACTGATAAATAATAGCGTATCTTAAATAGCGGAGATTTTAACTGCCATGGATAAAAATATGTCATATGTAGAGGTGGTATAAACTACTTCTAAACTGTGATATACAAAGAAATACAAAATATAGATTCTGATGCCCTAAAACAACCCTGAAAAAAATAAAATGCAAATAAAGTGTATCACCTATCAGTAGAAAACAAAACCCCTATCAAAAGAACTAAAAATCAAACATATATAAAGAATATATCATGAACAAACTAGTATATTAGTTTACAATCATCTATAAATGGTTTTAGTTCTAGGTCACAAATAATACATAAAAAACCCTCTCATTCCATATTAGTCGAAGACATTAAAAAGAACACTAATCACTACTAGTTGAACTCAGCTCATCACCCTATCCATCTCCATCTCCATCTCCATCTTCATCTCCATCTCTAATTCATACTACTGGCTTCTTTAAGACAATTATATTGAAAATTAAACAGTTTTTTATACTTATATTTAAACATAAAACCAATAAATATTTGTGAAATAAATGATTTTGAAGTTGTTTGATTTACCTACTCCCCACTAATAATCGATGCATTATCACTGAGGGAAGATCTTTTCATCTTCAGAAATAAATCAACTAATTCATTCAATGTTTACTTTCGTGATATAACATCAGTAACGAAAAAGTGAAAAAACATCTATAAAAAGAGATTTGTTTTGAAAATAATAGAATTTAATATCATAATGAAATTCAATTACACCATTTTGTATTACAATTACCTTTAAATATGAATCAAAAACATCATTTTTCCTAGATGAAAGCATATGGATCCAATCATCATATATAATCTGAAGGGTAACTGGATCCCCTGCTAGATGGACTAGAATCTGACAAAATAATATTCTAACATCATTTATAGGGACCCCATTGTAGTAAAATGGGACAACTATCTGTAGTCCATTCAGATTCCAGACTTCTTATATGTTCATATTTCACTTTGTAGTAGCATTTTTTCCAAATTTTATGAAAAAAATAGTAGTATAAAAAAGTTATAATAACCTCATTCATATTAAAATTTGAACCTATAACAGTCACCCACCAATACCCTTATAAAGTTCTAGGAGTGGCCTGATGCCCCACTTTTGAGGGTCAACTAGTATCAATATAATTCTTCCTCTTTGTCATTCCTATAATTTAATAAAAAAAGTCACTTCAAAACATATATTTTAAAAGATTCCTGAAGAAAAAAATAGAAATGATAACAAATGAGCAGTTTCAGAAAACAAAATATACATAACTAAAATAGTGAATGACTTCATGAATGACAAAATTAGTTGATAAATGAACGGATGACTACACATACTATCATTTTTTCCTTCAATCATGCCATTTTCCTTCTCCATAATTAATTCATCTAATTCATCCAACCTAAAAAGACTACTATTTTCAATATCATGATGTAAAAATATGTTCTCTTCTTGCTTTTGATGGGATTCAATATCAGAGGTTAAATCTTTCACTTCATCACCCATATCATACAATTCTCTTTGTTTTACATGAGAATTTACACTCAACCCATCATCCACAACATATTTCACATAATATAACATTTCTGATTGGGATGATAAGATATATGGATAATGTAATTCATGGTCACCAATATCTATCAACCAAGAGAAGTTCATAGAATTAAATTGTAAGGAATATCTATTAACACCTCTGATAAAATCAACCCAATTTCATTTGAATAAAATAATTGATAAAAACCCATGGTAGTTTAATTCAATAATATCAGTCAACTTTCTATAGTATCCTCCTTTGGAAAATGTAAATATACCACTATTTTGTGTTTTTAAATCCTCTTCCCGACCGAAAATATGAAATATAAATCCATTCACATTGTAAGTGTCGAACATTCTACACTATTTTATAGGAACTCGAGCAAGAAACATCAAATCTTATATGAAATCATCTTGAGTATCTATATTCATGATCTATAAAATTTAATATACATTATTAGATTTAAAAAATATATGGGTCAACCTAATATTTATATTGATTTCACTATTTATGAACATAAACATCGTGTAAACCATTCTATAAGATCTTTATTAAAAGATTTTATTATATCATTCTAATTTCATGTTTGGCCTCTCATTCATTTATTTGTTGGTATTCTCAACTCTTCGGTAAATGTATCTGTAATTTCAAAATTCAATAGCATATATCAATGTTCCTATGATAATTCCATTTTTATTAGTGTAACATTTGAGCTCCTCCCAACTGATCGACCAATAACAGGAATGATTTTTGATATCCCATGTAGTTGATATTGAGTCTATTTGTCACCGAAATATCCAAATTGATTGAATATTGTCTCAATATCATCAAATTATCTAGAATAAAAGGTAATACAATCCTATTCCAAATATCCCAAAGAAATATATTCTTCAGGTTAAGCTTTTTTTCACGTATGATTTCAAATGTCCAAAATATCAATTAAATAAAAGATAAAAAACAAAATTTTGTATTTAATAAAGTGAAAATAATAGCTCATTTAAATTAGAAACATATAAATAATGTACCTCTCAATTAGATACATCGATAGATAATGTACAGGGACTCCAAATTTAGCTTTCTCAATCAAATGCATAGTTAAATGCATCATGATAAAAAATGATGGATGAAATATCATCTTCATTTCACAAAGTGTCAATAAAAATATCTCATGATGGTTTTCAAGATGAAATTTGTGTAGTGTTTTCTCACACATTTTTCTGAAGAATGTAAAAAATTAGAGTACAACAATAGTAACCATTCTAGATAATAATTTATTCAATGAAAATGGTAGCAACTGATGTATCAAAACAAATGAATCATAAATTTTCAACCCATGTAACCTACTATGATTGAAGTCAACAAAACTTGAGTTGTTACATGAATACCCATCAGATACCTTGACAAGTTTTAAAATTCAAATGAATGTATCTTTATAATTATTTTTACTTCCAAAAATTTTCTTAGAATACATTCCATTCTAATTTGACCATAAATCACCCATTATGTTCATTTCTTATATATATTTCCAAGAATTGGGCTGATCCTTAGATTTTATAAGCTTTTTAAGAAATGTGAAGATCAAATTGTCACAAAAAATCTTCTCAATATGCATCAGATCATGATTATTTCATAAAAAAATTAAATTCCAAATACAAAATTTTGAAGCATATACTTTTTTTATTCTGTTTTTATGTTCCTATTTCACTTGATGATGAACATTGAACTCATTTCCCAATATCATTCAAATGATACACCTTCCCAAATTCAGTATCAACATTTCCATGTTATGCCAATATTTCAGAACTCATTAAAAACATCATAGGTGGTCTATGATAAATAGAACAATTTAATTTTAACTTGTTCAACTGAAATCAATGAGATGCATCAAGGAATCATTGATGACACAATAAGAACCACTTTCTACTGTGAGGTAGTCATTTGACATCAAAATCAATATTAAAAAAGGAAAATTCAAACCTGTGAAAGTGATCCAACTATCTAAATTCCCATGTCTAGGGAAGGAACTAATGTCCCCCGTTAGAGAAGTTTGCATTTCTAACATTGTTCTAGAAGATGCATCATGTGTCTCAACATTGTTTCTTCATAACTCCTGTAATTCTTTAGTAAAATGCTACAAGTACATGACAATATCATTTTCATGAATTGTTTTCCCTCAATAATCAATGGATTGATAAAAGACATTTTTTTCATACACATCCATGGAGGAATATTGTATGGGATGAACAAAAATGGTGAAATTATATAATTGGTGCACAAAATCCCAAATTGGTTGAGTCCTAAGGCAAACCTTCCAAAATCAATCATTCCAATGACCATTTGAAAAAAATCAGGATATATTGAATCAAATTTCTTCCACGATTATGAATATATGGGATCTCTCATTAACCCCTCATTGTTGTTATCTAAATAATTCCACATCATGTGTTTGGTGGGTTTTGATGACATGAATAACAATTACAATCAAGGATTTAAAGGAATGTAATGTAAAACCATTATAGGTGTGTTCCTTCTATTATTCTTTGTAGTAAAATGGTGATTAGGTCTTCCAACATCACACATTGAATTCTATATTGAATAAGAAACTATTTTTGCAATCCTATATTCATTAATCCTCTCCCCAATAAAGCATACAATCATTAGGACACACATGCATTTTTGTATAATTTAGATCAAGCCTTTTTTTATAAAAGGTTGAAAGGAAATCCCTCTTTATTGAACCAGAAAGAAATAACCTATTAAATGGACTGGGAGAAGAGGGAACCCATTACAGGAAAAGGGCACAGATGCCCATAAAGAAAAGCCCTAAGGCTTACATAATTCTATGAAGACAAAAAGGAATCAGACATAAAAACAAGTATCAGAAAGAACCTCATCACCCCCCCTATCGGACTATGCAAGGTGAGATCCGTCAAAGGAGATGTATCACCGACTGCCAAGAAGTTGTGTTGTATTGGAAACACAACGCGGCAGAGAACTCTCCCAATCCACACCGAGATGCAGATGGAAGACCAGATGATAGGTTCCAGCACACCTATCTCTCTTTCGAGCCTCCCACTCGACAATGCTTGAAAAAAAATATAGCACTATCAACCTGATGCAAGAAAAAACCAGACAGAAACACAGTGCATAAGATCCGACAAAGTGCCCATCCATCCAAACAGACAAATGACTGATGATGAGTGTCAGCACACCCATCCCTCTTTCGAGGTTTCCCACCTGACGTCAAACTACAAGATGCAGCAACACCTACCAAATGCAACGAGGAAGAATCCAATGCTCGCAAATCCACCAACAACCAATTTGGAAAACAAAACCACAGGTGATGTAGTCAAACACACCAATTATTTCAACAATATATGTATCTCATCCAGCCTTCAGTTCCGAAGTAGCTTGTAGAACAAACCAAGATAAACACAAAAAAATTACAGCAATATACCAATCCAAAATTATTCCAACAAGATTCAGCAGCAAATCCTCATCCAAACCAAAAACATTAATGGAAGCAAATTCACCCAAAATCAGAAAAATAATCACATCCTGAGTAGGTAGTAACCAAGAAATCTCAGCAAGTATGAAGAAACTGACCCCCTTTAAATCAGATTCTACAACCCACCTCCAATACATCAGAAACCACTGCTCGAAGAACTAAGACCACTCGGAATCCTTCACCATCGCATAGAGAACTCTGAAGACTTTTCTCGAAGAAGCGCCACCACCGAAAAAATTGATGGTGTCCAGATCTAAATATAGATCCGGTGGTAGAGATGTGAAGTCGGTCCGCTGCAAGATGACCGCCGCCCGTGAGACCCAGGAAAGAGGTCTTGCCGAGAGCACCTCAAACCCCACCAGAGATCCAAGAGTCGGCAGACCAAGGAGAAGAAGAGGGACTCTAGCGAGATCCTCTCTTCACGGTGAAGATAAAAAAGTGCAAACAGATGAAGGTGAAAGAAATAGAGAAAACCATTGCAAATTGTGGGAATGAGTTGGAGGCGCGATGAAAAAACTGACGAAGAGCGGCCGCCAGTGGGTGAAGACGATGCCAGTTCAAAGAGCAAACACTTGGTTGGGTAAGCCACCAGCGTGGAAACCCTAAGTCCATTGATCTTCGAGAGAGTGTGGAACCATCCTCCCATAATTTAGATCAAGCATGTTAACAAATTATTTCACATCTTTAAAATACCCAGTAATCTTTGTTTTAAGAAATAAATCATGCAACAATTTCAATATAATATACATCACCTTATTTGTAATTACACATAGGAATTTGATATGGTAAAACTTTAGTAGAGTAGAATGTTTTGAATATTTCAAACATCCACTATAAATCCCTTGATTTGCATCATCAACTAAACCATGAAACACATCTGTCTAATCATTGATTTTTTTCTCTTACATTAGTTTCAATAGAATCAAGATGAAAATACAATGATATGTTACAATCTTGATTTTTTGTCCTATATTATCAAAAAAATCAATCATCATGTTTCAATATAAAGAACCGTCAATTGGTTGTTTTGATAAGTTTTAATGTTGATTTTGTTTTCTAGCAACACCTAATGCATCATTAATAAGGTTTTTAATTTCATTTTCCATTTTCAATAATATTAGGATTTCATTCTATCGATTTATGTCAGCGATCAATCTTTCTATAATGTTCAATTCTCCTAGAAAAATTGGACACAAATATTGTGTAGGGAATTGCTTCAATATCTAGTGTTCATACACTTAATATCTCTTTAACCATCTTGTTAATTAATATTTAAAACATGGAAAACTTATTCTCCCATTAATAGATCAAATAGAAATTGAAATATATAAAAACTCCATAAAAATACTTAGCATATAAAGATGTGTTCCAATGTAATGTGATCTAGATTTTAAACATATATATCGCAATGTGCCTATACATTGTTAAAAAAAATTGAACCACATAACTATTACTAAATAGGAAAAGAGATAAATGGAAGTGAGAAAACCACAACCCAAGTAGTCATAAGAAGATTCATATAAGTACTATATGAGAGGTCATATAATGAATCACTAGAATTACTAGTGGAAAATGTCCTCATGAATAAATCACTAAAATTTTAGATTTTAACAACATACTTTGTTTTAGTAGTCATTAAATTTCCTATAGAAGTAACTGGATGTTCTTCTTCTAAATTTTTATTATTAAATGCCGAAGTTATCATAATATGATTACATAATACTTAGTAAATTATTCTTTGATTATATTACTTTCTCTAAAAATTACATATATCAATATAAGTACTCCAAGATCATTAATGTAGGTTTAATTATTAAATTGAAATATGTATATAAATATCTTCTAGAAATTCATTCCTAAACATATATGTTTTCTAAGTCACCTTTATTAACATCTCCAAGAGGGAAAGAAATATCAATACTATTTGAAATAAATTCATGATAAACAAATATTTTAAATAATTAATCAAGGTGATCCATGAGATTCACCGAAACATACACAATAAATGGGATATAATGTCTAATGTCTATTTAATGATACTGTATTTTCAAGATGATTGAGTATTTCTATTCCAAAACTATACATAGTACAATGTGATCCTATTCCAAAACAATACATAATATTATGTGATCCTATAAATACATATGGTTAATAATGAAGAATTTTTGAAAAGATAATTGAAATCCATAATGTTTTGTTTTGTTGAAAATGGTGTGTAAAGTAGTTACTTTTTTAATTAAAACCCATTATGAAACCCAAGAGGAAAAATACATGTTGAAATATATTTTTTATAAAAATTTATTTGATGAAATCATTGAAAAATTTATCACAGTCCAATTTCAGTAATTGATATTGAAGGTATAATTATTTACCATGTACCAATGAAGAGTACTTCATATCAAGGAATAAAAATTGGTATAAAATATACCTCATAATAATCAAATAGATATAATAAAGGAGTTCAAACGTGGAAATACTAGTGAGGAGTAAATATGAAGTGGTCATAGATATATAAAAACTAATAATTCCAAGTGTGTAGGTCATATTTCATTGGATAGTCCTAGGTATATTATTGATACCATCAAAGATAAGAAAAATATAAAAATGACTTTCTACACTCAAATTGTGTATCTACTATGTAGACAATATTAACAACTCATAGCACACATGATTCCTCATTGCATGTCCCTATCATTGATTAAAATTTCATGGTAGATCATAGTTGGGGTGTGAGTTTGTAAAATCCTAGAATTAATCTACACTTCCTCATCAATCGACCATGAATTCCCCTTGACCAATCAAAGTGGTGAGTGATATTTCAAGTAATAGGGATCCCAATACTGATCCTCAATGCAATAAACATGATCAATCAACATTAACTTGGACAAAAAGTTCCCATATCACCCCAACCCCAAAAACCATCAATGATCAAAACCATAATTTCAACAACCGTTACATTTTTAACCAAGAAAAATCTATCAATGAAAATAAAATGTAAAGGATTCATCACGAATTTATCAAATATGATAATTCAAATTCCAAATATCCAATTAGTCCCTAATAGAAAACCATAATGGCAAGATATTACTTTAACAATAAAATAAAACATTTCATTAACCCATTAATTTGATAAAACCTAGTCATACTCAATTATTTTAAAACTGATTTTAGTCTGTTGAAAAAGCCATGTAGGGAAGAATATAAAACTCCTATGAAATGCCTTTAATGTTTTGAAATACCATTTGACAACACATTCAATAAAATAGTTGATTTTTTTTAAATCATTTTAAAACACATATAAAGAAAACAAAGACATTAAAGAATTTATAATTAACATTAATGAATAAACATAATTTTATTAAATGGAAACGTTATATTTTCATAATGAAATCCTCTAGGATTAGTGAAAAAACCGATATCATTTCAAAACAAAGGATTAAATAATTGTATGAAGCTATCCATGCCCAACATAATTTTCTTAAATATGGATCATTTTTTGTTAAACATCAATAAATCAGGCTTAAAACATAACAAATGAATAAATTATAATTTTATCAGTAAATGAATCAAAAGAAGAAGAAATTACATAAAAAACATTCCTCAAGACTGGTATAATAATATGTATATGATATAAAACCAATGAGAAAGAAGGATCCAATAATAGCAAGCGGATGAGGGGGACCACCAGTGGGGCATTTTCCAGGTGGGTTACGACAATGATAGTTTTGGGGAGATAGAGTTTGGTGGATAGGGATCGGTATTGGGGGTGTAGATGAGACGGTGTTGATGGATTGAGATCTGGAAGACGATGTATATAGGGAAATCAATTGTTGACGGCTCAAGATTGGGATTTGGTGTCAGTGGGGGAATGTGTTATTTTCAACTTGTGATCAGACCAGTGGCAAAGGGCCAGGGCTCTAGGATTGGGGTGTCATGTTCATGGGTGTCTAGGGGTTTTTCGGAAAGAAGTGTCATATTTTAAAAAATATCAAAAAGTTTTAGAGATGGTTTTTAAAAAACCTTTATGAAATTATTTAAAAAAATGTTAGTAGGAAACTACTGCTAGAAACTACCACGAATTACTGATTTTGATGTAGTGAATCAAAAAAATGGTTTCTCTTGGATTTTTTAAATCATATCATTTTTTCAAATCATTTATAATTTTTTATAATGAAAATTTGATTTATCTTATGAATATACCTCCTGAATTTCAAATGAGGTTCGCATTAAGGCCTATTATCTTGTTCCACATAATTCTCAGGTCAAGGAAAATGTTCTTTTGTAGCGGTAATTACCCCATGTTACATCTATTTCATAACCACATCCACTTTTAGTATTTGGACATGGATGTATTGCTATAAAAACTATATAATAACTTACTCACCAAAATTTTAGGATTCTATTATATAATTATACTCCAACACTATCACATGGTTATGTTCCATAATATATGTCGTCCAAAATATAGTTCCCATGGTTTTTATAAAAATTCTTCTAATTCCAACTGTATAGTCACATATCCTAGTATCCTAGAGTTTGGGGTTATATTATTACATTGACAGAATATACAATGAATATTTTATTAATAGTACAAATATTTTTTTAGTTTTGGAAAACTAACAACATGCATGAAATTAACATTTAAAATATAAAAAATAAAATAACAACTGTTTTTTTCTTTGGAAATTCCATATTTACCCTTAGTATATCATTTTATATCATTCATAAAACATATAATAATATTCTAAATGAAATAAAACATAAGTAATTGGTAATTTTATATGCTCATTAATGTTATTTTTATTATGGAATATATATTTAATAAATAAGGTATAATCAATATGGAAAGGTAAATAACTGAAAAATATGTCATTCAATCCATTACCAAATAATAATTTGGTAGCAATAAATGATGATAAAATAATTCCATATAAATAATCACACGAGCTTTAAACATAACCATGGATAATATAATTTGTCGAATAATCACATGGAACATAAATGACTAATCAAATAATAAGGGAAATCATAATTTTGTATATCATAATAATACCATCAATGCCTTGTGCAATGACATATTAAATAAATGGGTAAGGCTATGGAAAAAAAATCTAAACAGATTTATCTCATTATTTCTATCCATGCATTGAGGGGCTATATTATGAAATTCCCATCACATAAAATGTACAATTATTTCCACATATAAAAGTGGAGGTATATATTAAATATAAACAATCATATTTTAAAAAATATCAAATGAAATTTTTATACATTCCTTAATCAGTAATCATAATCATAAACCATTCAGTGTAATTTGGGGAATATTATCAATGTATTAAGTACAATTCAACTAATCATAAATATCCAAAAAAATATTTGGTTAAAATAAATACAAATATATACTATGGATAATAGGTAAAATAAAGGATTGATGTTTATGATGAATATAAATACAATACCAATTCCACTAAAAATTTAATTAAGAAAATACCGTTTTCAAAATGAAAATAATTTTTTAAAATGAAAAGTTCAAAAAATATTTTGAATCAAATTTATTTTATAATAACCTTTGAAAATTATAAATTAATCATTAAAACTTTGAGTTGTTTTACAAAAACTGAATTCCATAAAATCATTACATGTTAAAACAATGTTTCCTTTTACATTTTTGGTAAAATACAAAAGGCCATGTTTGGAAAACACCCTTAAGATTCCTTTAAATTTTAATTAAAAATTAAAACATGGGTAAAAATATATTTAATAAATCATTTGGATAATGTAAAGAAAATTATGAATCCTTTTCAGAAAAAAACATCGAAGAAAATTTATTGTTGATCGAAGAGAGAAATATATTCAAGTATTCATAAAATTATTATCAGAATAATTTTAAGTACCAAAGAGATGAAAATGGTAATATTACATGAAAATTTCATCATTAAATAGAGGATAATAAAATTCATGAGTTTTTTGAGTGATATATTATAATATTGTATCAACAAAAATTTTATCATATTTAACCCTAATTATCAATGATATTGTAAAATAAACCCTTACCACATTGGTATATTTTGTATCCTAAGACCTATAAAATAATTTATATAAAATGAGACATTATATAGAATAAATAAAAAGGGTTTAATGATATAAAATTTGAAAGGGGAAATATATAAATCACACAACTTAATTATGCGGTTAATATGAAATATGTTTCATAGAAGTAAAAGTGAGATGCGAAACCCTTAATCTAGGTCTTATTTTCTTCATTTATGTCCATAAATCATGAATAATTAATATTAATTTATTAAAAATATAATATATAACAATAAAAAAATATAAAATACTATATATTATTTACTTATAGCAGTTTATTACCCTTCAATTGACAATTATTTGTTAATATCACCATTTCAGGTGATAATTGCTTCGTTTTTCATTTGGTTTGAAATTTTTTATCCTTTTAATTTTATCATGGATTAACCATCTCCTGAAATTAAAACATGATATATATATCATATAAATTTATTATATATGTATTTATATTAATCCATAAAATTTAATGATAAAAAATGCATTACACTATTCATTTTGAAGATAATCCTTACAAATGCATGATTATTGCTTTCATTTTCATAAAATATGAAATGAAAAGAAAAGAAATATTCATTTACCATTAAACAATAATTATAATGTTTTATATATAACTTATATTAATCAAATCCATCATTATTATCGTCCTTGTAAAACTAAATTGAAAAACATTTTACATCACTACATAGAGGCGGTGGTGCACACATACCCAAGAACGATGTTATTGTTTTCAACGTATTGGAATGTAAGATGTTTGATGTTATATGAGTTTAAAGAATTATTTTAGTTTTATAATTATAAAATATATAAATTAACATTATCCAAACTACTTTCTATGTAAATATTATATGAAAAACAAATCATATCGCATTATTAGGCGGTAGTCCGTTGTAAGCATGAGCGACATTATTGTATCCCCCACAGAATGAAACGTAAGATGTTATATGTGATATAATAACTACATAAATATAATAATGTCATATATTTCATATATATATATATATATTAAATCTATAATTATATCCTATAATTAAATGTGGTTATTGAAAATGAATTTCACTGATTTGTGAGGTGATAGTCCGTCGTACAAATGATCAAAAGATTCATTTCAAAATTGATTAATATAGAGATGAATATGGGTTATGAAATTATCATAATAAAATTTCAGAATATAGTATATACTTGAGTTTTTATATTATCATAGTTTAGGATGAATTGAATGAGGTGGAATAAGAAATAAAACAAATACACATGTGTAAGAATTTTACCTCCTCCTTAGAGAACATCGTTAGATTTATACGTAAAGCCTTATCAGGAGGGCTTCATAATGAAAATATAGATTGTAGGACATATTTAGGGAATTACGTATGATCAATGGTTAGGAATTTTCCTGACCAATGGTTTCAGGATGTGTTAAGAGGATAGGAGCGGGGTGAACTTTTATAAGCAGGGGAGAGGGCACAATTGGAAATTTGGAAAAGAAAAAGTGATTACCAAGTTTTAATCATTCCAAAATCCTCAAAATGGTATATTATCTAAAATAATATTTGGTAAGGTCATAATATGTCCATACATGGGTGTTTAAAAATTTTAATATATTTTTATCCCTTATCTTATTAGATTAATCCACCAGTAGACCTATTTTCACCTTAAACAAGGTAATTAATGCTTACTATTTTATCTATCCATTATGGTCCGAAAAAATTCCATTAAAGAATAATATAAATTACTCTAATTTTTAATATATAATAATATTTTCTAAATTAAATTCAATTAAGTGGGTGATTTTAATATAAAATATAACCCATAGATGTGTTGAAAAATTAGGTTTTCCAAATAAAAACATTCAAAATTATAAAATGATTTTACATCCAAATTCAATATGATATTTATTTAAATGACCTAAATTAGTTAAAATTTAAAATAATTTAACAAATTTTATATTAAAAAGTATTTTAAATATAAATTAACATTATATATAATTTAAATTAAAAGGCTGTTTTCAATAAAAATCCGTAATTTTCACTATTTATCAAAAAACTAACCTTTTTAGAAATATAAAAAATTCACCGAATGATAATCATTGAAATGTATATTTTAAAAATAATGTTTATTTTTTCATCAAAATTTGTTTAAATTGGTAAAAAAATAGTTCTAAATTATGTGGGAAAATCATTACTAAATGGCTCTCTATTTTTTATGTTGTATGACTGGTAAAATATATAGATTTTCTTTTACAATTTCTTTTTTACTATCCAATTTAATAACATAAATACCATAACCTCCCCTATAATAAATAGAAATGTTTGATTAGCCTTTTTAGGAGTGGATTCATTAATTTTAGTGTTATTATCCCTGATGTTGGTCCTATTACAATTTTAAAACCAATTTATAGAATGATGATGTGTATAAAAGGATCCTTCCAAGAGGCTTTCACTTCATTCTTCCAAATTCCTTTATTTTGATTTTCTAAATTTTATTATTTTTTATTAGAATAACTATTTTCCATAATTTCACATCATTTTTATATTTTAATTTTTACATTTATTGGGTAGTAATATAATAGATTAAATTATATTGGGGTTTACCCTTTCAAATAATTTATTATGAAAATCTTATCTATGACTAAAACTCCAACCGGTGAATAGTAGTTTTTGATCATATATGATCTAATTTCTAATCCAATTTTTTTTGTTTTTAATAAATCAAAATAATTTAACTGATAAAAATATGATTAATTAGTTGAGTATTAATAATTATGGAACTCAATTGACGAACATTTAACATGGGAGCTTAGTTATATGTGAATTGTTAAAGTGAAAAGTTTATTATCAAATATAATCAACATAGGGATCTATTAATAGGATTCAAATATAAAACCCATACTTAAAAAAAATATTTACAAGTTTTATATGCTACTCTAATTTCCAACAAACCATTAGTTATATATTATATGAATATATCAATAGGCTTCCATGACTAGAAGTCCTGAAGTCAACCTAGGGTAAAATTATTCATTTCATTGTGGTCATGTTAGTTTCAATAGGGTTTAGGGTTTTACAAAATTTGGTGATTTTCAATAACATGGTTAAAATATTATTTGGGGTAAGGTATGATTTATTTTTAAAATACAAAGTTACATTACACAAAATTAGGTAAGTTTACAAAAATACAATTGAAAACAGGGAATTAGATCATCATGTATAACATCAAAAAAGTACAACTATCACTATTTTTCCCTTTGTTTATAAGATCATTAAAATGTTTATTAGCCTATTGATATGTATCTATAATAAAATAGGACTATATTATAATAATATCCTAGAAATTTATATATTGAGCAGTGAGTCTTCATGATTGATGCATGTAACCATTTCTAACCACCTACAAAATAACAGAATAGTCATATTCAAACCATATTTTATTCCATCCTCTTTGTTTAGAATTATTCACTATATTTATCGGCCAACATATCTCATCTTATATAGATAAGGAAAATCACATTGACCATAAAGGTACCCCATTTTTTGGAATTTAGATCTCTAAATACTACCCCAAATCCTAAAGAACATGGTTTCACTTTAAAGGATTTATCTGGATTACATTTTGGAAAACCCACAAATAGAGTGATGAAGAAAGAATCAAGAGTTATATGTGATGATGGAGAAGATGCATCAATTCCTAACCATCTGAACACCATGAGGTTGTGCACATAGCTTTTTCATTGACTATGATGTAATGAGTTAGAATCCATTATTAACACAAGTATTTATAGAATAGAAGGATGAATCTTGATTGCAGTCTTCTCATGAATCGGTGATTTATTAGTTTTCTAGATAATGTTCATGAGTTCATCAAAATCCTCATGAAAAAATGCTGAAGAGATTCAATGAAAGAGTGATATGAGTGAAATCAAACAAGCTCCCATAAATGGAATCATATTTTTTTTTCTCTCATAAGAAATGATGACAATGAAATTATAGAGTTCATTAGTTGTATTAAATATTGAATAAATGTGGCTAATATCTTCTAAGTGTTGATGTAATAAGAGAAATCTCAAACAGAGTGTGACACAAAATTCTTGCAAGAAATTATCAAATCAAAGCAAGGATTGTGAAATTCTCTACAACAACAATAATATAGATGGGGAGATATAGTTTTATGAATTTATTTAGTCTAGATATAATTATTTCTTTTAATTGAGTTGGAGTAAAAAAATTCCTTGAGGATAACTTATTGTATTATTATGAAATTAGTGAATCATTTTAAATAATGAATGTATTCCTAGTAATGGAATCATTTATTTCATATGTAAATTCATCAAAATAGTCATCTTTCTATTTTATCAAGACATTAAGATATATAATTGTGACAATAAAACTTATTTGATCCAATAAAAAAGTCCCTATCATATTATAATAACAAACTTTTAGAGATTGTTTTACAAACTAGTAGACATGAAAGATAATGTTGGAGAAATAATCCTTTAGAGTTGACTGAATAAAATAATCTATATAGTTAAGATTTCAAACATAAACCTTATTTAAATATCTAGATTTGATTTCTTTTTCATTAATCAATTTCTATATGATGTGAGCATATAGGACCTGATTAAAGAGACTCAAATTATTCATTCCATGTAATGCAAGGGAAATAGATTTTCATAATTTCTTCCAATGAACAATGGTGATTCTTCATTCGAGTATATTTCCACTCCATAATTTTTTTAGTAAGATTTATTCATATTTTTTATTATGGAAGAAAATAATATATAATCCCTAAAAGAATAATCATATTTGGAAAAAATATTATTCTTGACTAGATAGACCCTTCCCACCATTAAATTGGACATACCTTTCAAATATGCCAATTAACTTATAATTTGATGGATAATATGGTTAAATAATAAAAATCTAGGTCTTTAAAAAAACATATTAATTCCATGGTATGTTAATGGATGAAAACATTTTCAAATACCCAGCTCATGGATGATTTTAGTCAATCTGATATTTTATATATTCTTTATAAAATAAACAAATTTTTTATTCCTTCTACTTTCCTACCCTAAAACCATTTCATAATTTTAAAATCCCTCTTTAATAATCCTAAAATTCTTCTTACCTTCTTATAAAAAATTAATTATTTTACACCATATAATAAATGAAAAGGAGGAAGAAGACCTCTAAAAGAAAATATGTGCTTTTATTTTCTATTATCAACCATGAACGATATAATACTTCTCAAATAATATTCTGCAAGTGAAAAGTTATTTTCTTAAAAGGTGGTCAAATTTCGTCACACCTCTTTAAAAATTTAAATTTCCCTTCAGGGAACCATTTATTAGAACTAAAATGTGAGAAAATGATAGGATATAAATGATAAAAATAATGATGGTATCATCAATGCCAAAATTGGAAAAAAATATTACAAATAAGTCCCCAACCCATTATGTCAAATTCATTTTTAATATTAATCATCATGGAAATGATGACACCTCATGTGGAATTACTCAAAATATTGACACATTAAAAGGATTATATAAGATAATATTGAATATTAATATATTTAATAAAACCATATTGATTTGTATAAATAATTTTAATTGCAGTACTTTTATGTCTTGATGCATGAATTTAACAATTATTTTATAGACAACTTTGACAAGAACAGTAGGCCAAAATTAATTTATATAATTCACATTATTAGCTATTGGAATCATAGTAATAAATTGAGAATTTTTACCTTATGAGAGTTCCACATTTGAATAAATTAAAAAACAATCTACAAACATCATGCTAAATGATATCCTACAAAACATGGAAAAATTATTTGTGAAACCATCTGGTCCTGGGGAGATTCCAACATTTTAAATAAAAATAGACCCTTTATTGAAAACTCTTTATGGAAGAATATAAGAAACTTCTTATCATCCTTTCTAAAAATATACAGGATTATCCCTTCTAACAAATATAAATCAATATTAGAACCATTTAAGTGATTAATTTAATAAAAACAACATGATTATATAGGAAATTCCTATATTCAAAAAATGATCACTATCTTTGAGCAAAGATAGAGGTTTGGAAAGTAATTTGGTTATTTGAAGGGTATCAGAAAATATATATTTTCTATCCCCTTATTTAATCTATTTGAATTTAATGAATTATTTTTTTGTATTATTTTTTAGGGTTAAAATTATTGACTATTCAAGGGAGAATTCCATTTCTTCATTATTATAATAAAAGATGTCAATTTTTTATTTTGTTATTGTATGAAGTTGAGATATTCTTTAAGTGAGGCAATAATTGAATCAAATGAGCTAAAAAACATTCTCTAATACATTAATTTATTTTATCTTGATAATACATGTTAATAGATCATCACTGAATCTCATAGAGTTCAAAGTGTCCTGAGTACGTTTCAAACACTCACGATGAGTAGCGTAATAATTATTGAACCTAAATGGGAATCAATAATTATAGTCACTAGTATTTTGTATCACCAAAATCATATAATGATAAGTATTTAATTTAGAAAAAGTGGAGAAAGAAATATCATCCCATAGATATATGGATTCAAAATTAACAAAGGCTCTATCAAATTATTTAAGAACTAATTTTTTGCAGAAATATTATATACAAATTGAATTTGGCCCCCATTAGATTAAAATAAATTAAATAAAAATCCTCCACACAAGCCATGATACACCTCAATGAAATAGAATAGTTTAAGGCCCCCATTTCCCCCCTCATAATTCAGAATCATGTTGATGTCCTCAAGAAGAATCATTAGTCCAGCATGGGTGATTGATTGAGTGAAAATATCATACCACAAATCTCTATGATCTTTGTAATAATTTTTTGCATATATAATAGAAAAAATTGATGATTTCAATTATATTCAAATCTAAAATTGACCAATTTTTCACTTCATATCATTAATTAATCATTTCATATACTCAAATTTGATAGAGTCCAATTCCTTTTGATATCTGAAGAAGACTGATTTGTACTATGAAATTGATAAACTAATCATTAAAAAGAGTCCACCCATGAAGAAACCCCCTTTTAGTTTTATCTACCATATTAAAATTTATATTTTATTATGAATAATTATCCTATGTTTGGGAAATGTTAATGGGTTGGATAGACCAGGGATATTACAAAAAATTATCTTCATTATCATTAATATTGAGGGGTGTCACCCACAACATAAATACACACTGTTTTTAGGAAACTAGGAGATTTAATGGGAATTATAGATTTTTTAGTATATACTTTTTTGAGTATTATTTGCATTAATATAGTCATCTATATAATAATGTGAATCCTAGATCGTTGCTTCTAACTAGTTAGGTGCATAGTGGGTTTAGACATGTACAAACAAATTATCTAATGTATCTAAAACATGGAATGTTTCCTTTATCTCATCTATTTTTTTTCTAATTATATTTTTTGAGAGTGAACCAAATATATTAGAGGAAAATAGAGGCATATTATAGTTATTTTTAACATCCTATTAGCTCATTACTTACAGGAGATATAGCTAAGTCACTATTGTAGTAATTCAACCAGATGTCTTTCTCACTTCCCACCATATTCAAATTTATATCCATTAGAGAGTTGAATTGGTGAGAATAAAGAGAATATTGTACATTTTAAAATCCATTTAGGATATAATTTCTAGATTATATATCAACTATGATAGGGTCACAAGATATTTAATCAAAATAATTTTTTATTCCAATTGGGTTAGGATTAATAGTATGCAGACCAATATCAACATGAATATATTTAATCATTAGAAGAACCTGTTGTTGAATGTCATTAGATATTTATTCATCAAGACAAACATCATATTTAGGTGAAACCACTTATTTAGATATGGAATTAGTGCAAGGACTATAATCGGTAATTTGTTTTTCCTTAACCATATTATCACATGATACATTATATTTTGTCTTCTAGGTAACAATTTATCAATGGATTTCACCTGAAGCAACATGTTTTTAATGGAATCTATATTCTATATAATAATATAACTTGATATTAATTATTTAGTAACCCCTTACCATGATATAACATTAACAGGTGAATTAAAATACTTTTAAATAAATCCTTAATTGGAAATTTCATGGCACACCATTTTGAATAACTCTCACAAGGGATGCCAATATTCATATTCCACATTGACAATAATTTTCTTATCATTGGATATCTAAAAAGGACCATCAGGATGTTTAGACTCCAAATTAACATCAATTGGAATTTATAAATAAAATATATGTTCCCCATTAATTGTTTTATAATCCATTTTGATTGGAATTACAATACATGAACCAATACCATTAAGATTTTTGGGTTCCAAACAAACATGTCATGACCATTAATTCGTACCCATAATTGAGCATAGGACTAGTTTTGGGTGAAAGGATGGAAATTATTGACCAAATCATAAATACTATGAATTCAAGGATTGAGATGGAGATTCCATATATTCTAAGAAATATAAAATTCATCCTCATATTTGAAGATGAAGTGGTAGTACCCTTTTCAAACTGGTATTAGTCTCTAATTATTGATCTTAAAGCACTGCATGATTCTTGAATTGAAATCAGAAACAGACCATGAATTGTCTCCCTTGGAGTAGATGAATCGAACTAGAAGTGAGAACATAAAGAGTTAAAATATTTATAGAAGAAAATCCACCTATTCCCAAAAAACCACCATCACCAGGATTGATAATGTTGGAAATTTATGTAATAGTTTATTATAAAAGTTTTAAACCTCTAACAAGAGATTCTAAAAATTAAATACTTTTTATATTTGAACAACTTCTATCCTTTACTTCAATTTATTTAGAATCATCAAGCTTAAAATTTTTCATATATTTGAAGGCGAACTCCTATGATACATCAAACCACACCATTAAACCTGAAATATATTTCTCTATGAAGAATCTCCATCCTTGATTTAAAAATTTAGTCAATACTCTCTCTATACATACATTTATTAGAAGTGGTAATAAGAAGTAATTATTAAGTGTATTAAAATAATTTAATAATTATGAATTAATAATTGATGGTTATATTAGATTGAATTGTTTTTTTATTTAGGTGCTATAAAAAAATTATTTCTCTCTTCATTGTATATAAAAAAAATATTTTCTTTATACCTTATATTTTACATTATATTCTATATCCTTTTAAGTAATATTTTAAATAATTTAATTCTAATATAAACCATTATTTTCATAAAATATAATCTAATAGTAGATAATTTAGTGTATTTGAATATTGTGTGATCAATGATAAGGAACTTCAAGAGAAAGGTCCCAATTCATACCATGTGCTTCATATAAATAAAAATAATAAAATATTTTGAGATTTATATTTATAATATTATTCAAATTGGAATCAATTATAGGAATGATCTAATTCTTTCGCTCACTATTTATTTTTATTTTAATGAAAATAATTTATTTTTGTTTTTAAAAAATAATTGAAAAAAAAATTAACTCACCCTCACCTTGGTCAAGAGTGATTCATTATTTTCTAGGAAGGTGAGGGGAGTATAAAAATAATACTATAGAGAGATTTAAATCTAATATATCATTTAATAAATGAAGGAGGACCCCAAACAACTTATTATATAATACTTTATTAGAGAAGTAACTGAGTTCCCCTGCCACTTATCATACATTCTGTAACAAGATACCAACAAACCCAAAAAAACTATCTTCTAGTCCCTCTCACATTAGAATAATAAATTTTAGAGTTTTGATAATTAATAAATGGCCATAAATTTCCATGAATTGTTGTATTAGTTCATGATATATTAAATAAACAACATGAGTTAGAGGATGAATCATTTATGGGTGAAAAAATTTATTAGATATAGATGATTCTGTTTAATATTTGTTGGAATCACCTAATCAATCCATTTATGATGGACATATATATTTAGCTATGTTATAAAATGTTATTTATAAGGATAAGTAATTTTATTTCATTACCATTTAAAATAATGTTAAATTGTAATTTGAATATTATGAATTCCCAGTGGATTTACCAGATTTAATCAAGTCACAAGTTCTAAATTTTGAGGGTGATGAGTTTTATATTAATTAAATTTAAATATAAATATTCAATAAAATTCACCTACCGGATTCTTTTTTTTTTCAATAAAAAGTGAGAGAGCCCTAAAAAAGAAGCATCCAAAGAATTAGTGGATGAAGAAAAAATTGGGGACATTAATTTATCCTACCCTACTATGCATGTTGTACCGAATTTCAGTGGTAATTGATATTCTATAATATAATAATTGAGACCACATTAAAAAATGTGAATTTTTAATGATTGTAATTATCCAGATATTTCTAATTATCTCAAAGAAAATCAATTCACCATCAGTTTATGGATTACGACTGGTGATACCTTTTGTGGGTTATCAAAACAATGTTCCTACATGTGGGGTCATACAATTATTTCTCCAATTTATTCTATCATTCTCATTCTATTTATTTACATGTATTTTTCCTAAAAATAAATTTATTTGCTTCTGTTACTTATAGGTTTTTATGGGTATCACCTTTGACCTAAAATCAATAGTAAAACATAAAATAAGTTATGTCGTATAATTTTTTTCTCCCAATACATGTTTTAATTAAATAAAATTCTTTATAAAAATATGATAAAATATTTTTTTGAATATAACTAGGGTTAGTAATAGTTTAAGTGTAGGGGATTGGTGTTAATATCTTTAAATTAAATATTTTTTACTTATTTTTATCATTATAGTGTTTTACAAAAATTTTAAATTCATTTAATATTAATTATCATTTTTCACACTTGAATTGACTTTGGAGATATTATAATTTTTTAATATATTTTTAAATACTTTCTATGTATAATATTTTCTCTAGAATTTATTTTTCCTTAATTTTTATCTATTTAACTAATATATGAAATGCGTTTCATTAAAGCTCTATGTTAAATAATATTTCATCATCATATAAGGTTTTATAAACCAAATATTTCATATTTTATAAAATAGGTATTTCTTGGGAGATACATTGAAATGTTTTACTACATGAATTTTCATTGAATATTATCAAATCCCTGACTGAAAAATGTCACATTAACATAATTGAGACATTTTTTATTTTAAAAACCTTATCCTCATAAAAAACTGTAATTTTTTAGTTTTATTTAATCTAATTGAATCCAAGAATGATCATGATATGGAAATTCACATTAAAAGCCTATTTTATTCTTCCTACCAAAATAATAGCATTTTTGGAAATAATAAATTGATTAAGTGGGGGTGGATGTAAATGGTGGAAATGTATGCTTTGTAATGATTAAGAAATGTGTGGGTGTTTTTATTAGGTATTTGTAATAGTCTCCCGATATATTACTATTGTATTCCATTAATACCGTAAAAATTAAAAAAAGAAAAAAAGAAAAAAAGAAAAGAAAATAAAGTTAGAAAGAAGTAAGGAAAATTTAAAAATGGGTTGTGTCATAAGCATGTCAATAATCACTCTTCCTCAACCATTGATCTTGTTATTAATATTACAATTATAATCAAGATGAGATCTAACATGTGTTTAGATATGAGTTAAATATTAATTCAAATTGAAACATATGAAAATACATAAAATAAAGTGTAAATAAAAAATTATGGTGAATCATTGATTATAATTATTTATATATTTCAAAGCCTTTGTATAGAGTTAGTAAAGGATATATTTTCATAATTTGACTAAGATATTTCATTGAATTATTTTATTAACTATCATGGAATGTAATTAGGAGTTACACTCCTATTAGTGTTTAATAGTGTTTCATATCATTTAATTACCTAACAGTAGCTTCAGATTATTTTTCCTTAATTGTGATGTCCTTGTAATTTTTGTTCATTAATTTTTATATGAGAAGGTTATTTGAGATTCAATAAATTCCTATTGTTGGGATCATGTAGTTGTGGTATGAGAAAAACACTAGATTATATATCTTTTCATAAAAGACAAGCATGAGTATTCTAACATCCAAGATAATTAAACATATTATTTAAATCATAATAAATACATTTTATTATAATTAATCAATTTCTTGAAAATAATTGATGTATTTTCTAGAATCAAAATAAAATATTAACATAAAATATTCATAATAAAAAATTATTTATGATTTGAGAAAAGGTAACTAATTTTGTTAGATAAAAATATACTATTGAATCAAATATGTTTTTGAATATAAAGGTTTTTATTATATTATTATTATTATTGTTATTATCATTAAATGAGATATTGTTACAAGAATCAGTAAAATTTAAAAAAATTGATTTTTTATTTAAAAGAATAATTTAATATAAATATAATTGATTATAATTTAAAAATGATGTATTTTAATATTATAAAGCGGTTATGTGGAAGTAATTAATGTATTTTAAATAAAGGGGTAGTGTATGTTATTAAATATAATATAAATATTTGGAAAAAATTAATATTTTTAATATGTATTTATGAAATTATTAATATCATTTATATAAATATAGATTATATATAATAATTTTAGAGTATTTTATGAAATATCTAAACTTAATAGTATAAAAAAATAACAAATTATGAAAATATTACAAAATTTAAACTATCAATGTATAAATATAGTAAATAAATAAAAATTTTAAGTTAATATGTTTTTATTGATTTTTTTGACTTTTTTTTAAAAATTTATAAATAAATAATAAATGAATATAAAAAAGAATGATAATTGGTTTTATAAAACACGATTGATGAAAATTATAATGAAATGAAACAAATCAGGTTAAGTGTGTCTCAACCTCGACAAAGGATAGGCTGAGAATAGTAGATGGGATTCGAGGGTCTCTCTGAAGACTGAGAGCTCGAGATGGTTTTTTTTCTTCTGAAGGAGGATCACCCAATATTGATTTTGTGTTTTAAGGTCTTTGTGAGTGAGTTAGAGTGAGTTAGAACTAATATCATAAGGACTAAGGGCTTAGTGTTGGGATCGACCACTGATAACCATTTTCTAACAGATCATGACTTTGAATATGGTTTTCAAACTCAATTTTTGAGAAATTTATTTTCAACTTTGAAGATCTCTTCATCTTTATTCTACAATGATAGATCTAGTGAGGTAATCATATTTAGTTTTGTTTCATGTGTCTGATCATTAATTTTTGATTTTCAGGTTTTCAATTTGGCATGTCTCTTTTCCGATGGTTCATAAATCAATGGAAATATTTAATTCTTGTATCTATTTTAATCCATTTATGTTGGTTGTCTCCAATCAATTACTTAATATATAAATCATATTTTAATGTGTTCAAATAGCTTCAATAATATAAATATATATTCATTTTCACCACCCGATTTTTCGAATTTCCCTTGATTTGGTATCTCAAAACACCAATCACTGAATTTTTTATTTTTCCCTATTCTTTACCAATTGAAGGGTACAAAAAAGGTGATTTTAATATATATTTTTCTTATCACCATTCCACCTTGAACATCAAGATAAGTCGATCATTAAAATATCATTTGTATTTTGAAATATAATATACATATATCTTTTCTCTTTTATGTATATAAATGAGAGAGTGAGGAAATGTTATGTTGAAATCCATAACTTCTTAAGATTTATTTTATTTGTATTTGGGGAGGAATGATAGAAAATTTGTGATATAGAGAATGTAAATATGTTCTTCCAATAATAAGAAGAAGTCTCAGCAAATAAATTCATTAAGGGAACACTCATAAATATATATATTTAAATTGTAATTAATTTAATTTTATTATGTAATTATAATTATAATTTATTTATATCTCACATAAAATTATATTTTTATATAAAATTACCCTTTTCAAATATTAATTTTTTTATAATAAATATATTTGTATATTATTAAGTTATTCATATTTATCAAGATATTATTTTTAAAAATTTACTTGTACAAGGGTTTTTATTTTGATTTGAGGTTATATTTTAAAGAACCTCTAATAAGAGAATTAAATTTATAGAAAATTATAATTTAATTTATCATTTCAAAAATTTATATGTATAACATTTATTTTTATCAATACAATTGTGTTCATATTTGAAATATATCATTTCAGGTGTATTTTCTCAATTATAGTAAGTTTTGAGTAATAAATATTAATGTTTTATTTGGGAAAATCAATTATACAATGAGGAAGGTCATTTAAAATAAAATATATGGAAATTATCTATAGATTGTGAAATTCCATGCATGTACTAATTTATTATTTATTAAATCTTAAATTTATTTACATAAGTGAACTATTAATTCCTTTACAAGAAATTATTTTTAAAGTGTATATTAATTATATTTTAATTAACATTCGATGTGTTAAATAATCTTCTGATGGAGATGATATTCAGATGCTTAATGATTACCTATAAAATTATATATATATATATAGATAAATTTAAATTACTTTAACTAATATGTCGTGTCTATAGAGTAAAAAATCCGGTGAAATTATATATATGTAAGCAAGATTAAAAATGATTTCATTAAATCTGTAACATGAACATAATAAATATCATAGGGAGGTAGGGATTGAACCCTTCCCTTGGAAAGTGGGTAGGCCCCTGATATCCTTTATTGTTTCAAATGGCCTTAATGTCTTTTTAAATATTTAATTTTATTTTAATAAAAATCATGGGATTATGTTTAAATTTCTTTAATGTAAGTAATTTCAATTATTAAGTTATTTCAAAAGAGAAAATGTTTTCAATAATATTTTTATAAAATTTCAAAAATAATTTCAATTGAATTTATCAAAGGTTATTTTTTTAGTTTGTTTTCATAAATACTATTTGAACAATTTTTAAATTTCCATACTAGGAAATTTAATGCTCATCCCACTATTTTTAAAATATTTTTTCTAGTATCACAGATCTTATAAGATGAACATCAATGCATTTGTATTTATATAACATTAATAATACGATTTTATTTTATTATAACTCTGAAATTTTTTAATATGTATAATTATCCAAACCCTATACCAGAAAAGGTCCTTGATTGTATTTACCGTTGTGCAATTGTTGAGTTTCATTTATAAAAAACTACACTGAATTTTTATGCAATGAACCTGGAAGTGTGGGTTTAGTGCAATATAATTTTTATTTGATAAATAGTCTAGAAAAATATGGAATTTAAACATTTCCTTTTGAAAGAAATTTTTTTACATGATATATTTTTCTTTATAACATCTATATCACTATGTTCTCTTAATAGTTCTATTTTTTTAATTCTAAAGATAAAAATTCAGAATTTTCTCAATCCCGATAAACAATGTGCTATGGTTAATTTATTCATGGGTTGGGGAGAATATAACATCAGATATATTTAATCACATTATTTAAATCTTGATGAACTTATTTTATTATAATTTTTTAGAACATTTTAAAATAATTAATGTGTTTTATATAATTGAAATAATTTTTTAACATAAAATATACAAATTCATAATTTTTTTATGATTAGATAAAAATTATCATATTTTCACAGATGAAAATATTTTATTTAATAATATATGTTTTTTGTTGAAAATTTTGATTATATTATTATAATTATTATATTCTCGAAATGAGGCATGATTTCAAGAATCATTAAAATTAAAAAAATATGGTGTTATTTTCTCTAGATAAATAATTTAATATAAATATATTTTATTACTTTTTTTAAAAGAAGTATTTTAAATTTATAATGTGTTTATTTAAAATTAATGAGGTATTTAAAATAAAGAGTCAATATATATTGTTAAATATAATATAAATATTTTGAATATAATTTTTATTTTAAATATGATTTTTTTAAATTATGATTATTATTTTTATAAATACTGATTATTAATATTAATGTTCTAGTATTTCATAAAATATATAAACATAATAGAATAATAGAATACTAGATTATGAATACATAATAAAATTTAAATTATGAAAAGAAGAATATGGTGAATAAATAAAATTTTGAAGGTAACATATTTTTATGGATTTTTTTATAAATATTTTGAAAATAAAATCATAAATAAATAAGGAAAGAATATAAGAAGTAATTATAATTGATTCTATTAAACATAAATGATGATAATTATTAAAAAATGAAATTATTCAGGTTAAGGGGGAACAAAAATTTTCAATGGAGAGGATGAGTCGATCATATGGGATTTGAGGGTCTCACCGTAGACCGAGAAAGGTTAAATGAGGTAGAATTTTTCTTAGATGAACTAAGGGATTCGAGTTGGGAACAACAACTGACGAGAATCGCCAGACAGATCTAGACTATGAAAAGGGTTTTGAAACTCTTTTTAGGGGGGAATTATTTGCAGCTATGAATATCTCTTTATATTTATCTGATTTTGATAGACCTAGTGGGGTAGAAGTTTTTTTATTTTCAATAGTGTGATCCATCATTTTTTGGATGTCTGGTTTTCAAATTGGTTTGTCTTCTTCCTGATTCTTCATAAATCAGTGGATAAATTAACTTCCTATATCAATTCTATATAATGTATATTGGATGTGTCAAATAAATTAATGAATATCTACATCTTATTTTTGTGTGTTTAACCATTTAAAAAATAAATAAATATATATTTTTTTCCACAACCTGATTTAGTAGATTTTCCTTGATTCAGTACCTCATAACACTAATTACTACTTTCTCTTTTTGGGTTTTCACCAGTTTTCATTGAATTTATGGATGTAAAGAAGGATAATTATAATATATATATATATATTAAATATCACCATTTTTCTTTCAAAAAAATATAATCCAATCATTAACATATCATTTGGATGTTGAAATAGGACATACATATGTTTTCTATATTGGTGTGTGTATAAATGAGGGAGTGAAGCAAGGTTCTTTGGAAGGTCATAGTTTTTTAAGCTTCTTTTTATTTCTGTGTGGGGAGGAATGAGAGCTAGTTCGAGATATAAAGAAAGTTGATAATATATACTAATAAGAATAAGAAGTCTATGAAAATAAAATAGGTAGGGTAACACTCAAATATTTATTTTAATAATTTAATTTCTTTAATTTTATTATATAATTAAAATTAAAATATATTGATATCACATTTGAGATTCTATTTTTAAATAAAATTCCCCTTTTTCAAATAATAAATTTATTTATAATAAATATATTTGTATATTATAATGTAAATAATATTTATCGAGAGCTTTTATTTTCCAATTTAGTTTTATATGGGTTTTTATTTTGATTTGAGTTTGTATTTTAAAGACCCTTTAACAAGGGAAATTCATTTATTAAAAATTATGATTTGATATATCATTTCAATAATTTCTTTGTTTGACATTAATTTGATCAAGAACACTATGTTTATATCTAAAAGATATCATTTCATGTGAATTTTCGTAATTTTAGTAAGTTTTGAGTAATAAATTATATCATTTTATGTGTGAAATTAATTTATATATTCCTAAATGTCACATGAAAAATAATATAATGCAATTATATATAACCTATGAAATTTCATGCATATACCAATTTAAGTGTTATTAACTCTTCAATTTATGTATATAAGTGAACAATTAATTCTATTATAGAAAAATATTATCAATAGGGATGTTAATTATATTTTAATTAATATTATATGTATTAAATAAATATATGGTGGAGATTATTATCAGATTCTTCATGTTTTATTATGAATTATACATAAATATATATTTATTTGTACATGGAAATAAATTTAACCATGTGGCCATGTTTTTAGAGTAAAAACCTCAGTGAAATTATAAATATGTACGAAATTTTTAAAATGATTATATAAAATATGGAACATGAACATTGTAAATATTGTAAGGAATTTGGGATTAAACAAATCCCCCTGTATGTGGGAAGGCCCAAGACATTCTTTAATGTTTCAGGTGCACTCAATATTTTGTTTTCAAAATATTTCATATTGTTTTCAAATAATTAACAGTTTTATTTTTAATTTTTTTAATATGTTTAATTTCAAGTATTAAAGTATTTATTAAGAGTAATAGTTTTTGATAATATTTTCATAATATTCCAAAAATAATTTTGAAAGAATTATCAAAAAATTATGTTCAAAGTAAGTTTTCATAGATGTAATTTCAATGATTTTTAAAACCTATTACTAGAAAATTTAATGCTCATCTTATTGTTTTTAAAATATATTTATAGGTATCGTAAAAGTTCTAAGTTGATAATAAATTCTTATGTAGTTAGTACACATGCATAAAATAGTTTTATTTTATTGCAACTCGGATAATTTGTAATATGTTTCTTAATTTTCCCAAGCATTGATAAGAAATGGTTATATATTGTATTTATTTTTTTGTAATTATTCAATTTCTTTTATAAAAAAAGTACATAGCATTTTTTTAACTGAATTGGAAAGTGTCAGTTTAGGGTGTTATAAGTTTTAACATATGGTAGGTTATGATTGGGTCATGGCTAAATTCTTGAGGCCGAATTTTTTTTACTGTGAGATAATAAAATGAAGTAAAATTTATATTAATTATTGTGACATTATAGATTCTATTTTTGAATTGATCAAGTTAATTTTCTCATTATTTATTTTCATGTAAATTCGATATGGATACTAGAAAATTTATTCCCTCAAATGAAATGGGGTATGTTTAGGGGTATTAATAAAAAATGTTTTTATAGATAATTATTTATTTAATTTTCCTTAATTGATTATTAATATATTATTTCTTTGGAAATTTTAATTAGATCATGAATTTGTAAAATTCATGGAAATTCTATTTTTCACTTTTCAACTCCAGTTTAGTATATTTTTTTTCTAAAATTCTTTTTATGTGGGATTATAATTTAAATATTTTTAATAAATTATATACTTTTTGGGATAAAAATTTTCATCAAATTACATAATCCAGTTCATAATATGAGATGGAGAACAAGGTCCTATAAAACAATATAAGACCACATTCATTAATATAGATCATACGTCAGTCATTGGTTCATAACTATTTCATCTATAATAATAATAGGATGAAAATTTTGAAATTTATTAGATGAATCCGAACCAAATATTCCATTTCACTTTCTTCTCATCAGGTTCTCTCATTTGATGGAAACGGATTTAGAGAAAATAGGGATTTTATTGTACTCTATTTTTCTCTTTACTATTTTATATATTTTATTTATAACATATCTTCTACTCTATAAAACATTTTTTTCAACATTGGTGAGGGGGTTCATTGATTTTGGGTGATTATAAAATTTATATTATCTTGTAAACTTTTTAACCAATTGGTAGAAGGATGGTGTGCATGAATGTGTCTCTTCTAAGATGCTATCACATTCTTCCCCTTATTCCTTGTTTACTTTTAAGAATAGTTGTCCAATTTTTAGTAAATAATGTCTATTTATTCATATAGTTTACTCTTTTTCATATATTCATTTCTTAAACATTATTGTAATGAAACTAAGAGTGGATTAAATATTGGGGTTTACCCTTTCAAAATAGTTCTTAAGAAAATTATCTCTAAGATTAAAAATATAACCATAAAAGATTAGTTTCCATTCATATTAGATCTAATCTATAATCCCATTAATTAATTATTTTTAATACTTGAAAATAATATAATGTATTAACTTATAATCAATTAATTATGTATAATAAACTATGAATCTCAATAAATGATTATGAAATGCATGAGATCATGATTTTGTGAATCATGGGAGAGAAACTTATATTTTAAATATAATCAAATAATGGATCAAATAAAATGATTTTAATATTTTTCAAAATAATCAATAATCCAAATTTACATAGTGGAGATGCTTCTCTAATTATCCATAATCCATATATTTACATTTGGGTCTCACTTAATGTAAACTATCACGATTGGATGTCCAGAATTCATAAATAGGTTTTATTCTTCATATCCTTATGGAAGTGTTAATTTACCTAGGGTTCAGGTATTGATAAAACTATGGGGTCATAATTATATGGGTTTTATATAATGATATAATTGATAATAAATAATCAAGGGGTATTTTATATCGATGAAATTTTTTCATTTAATTTCATTAAAATAAATTATTTTCTTTCTCCATTCATTTTGTCCAAAACTCATGTTTCCTTTATTCGTTCTATTTTACATATTTTTTAATTTTCCATTGCATTAATATTTTATTAGTTTTCAAATATATTCATACTATATATTTTCATCATCTAATATAAAAGTCAAAATGTATAATAATTAGAATTGTAATATTGAGTGATTGATTACATGGTTCCCCAAGTGTGATAACCATTGTAATCCACTATGATACACTTTGTTAAAAATAAAAAATAATAATAATTAAATTCCCCACAACAATTTTCATCAAATTAAATGAAATTAAAATTTAATATTAATTCTTATATGGATAAATTAAATATTATGGTACCCTTAATCCTTCATGGAATACATGAAACTATAATATAACCTTAATTATTCATAGGATATAATAAATAGTAGAATAATATTAAACATTTATGAGTGAAATAAAAAACTAGATTGACTATTTATTATATACCTTAAATCCTAACTGAAACATGTAAGTCTCCCTAAAAATCAAGAACATCAAAAAAATTACATTCACATCAGAGAAATTAAACCCAAGTGTAAAATTTATCCTATGTAGATAAAATGAATCTCTTGTATACCTATAAGTCCATGAAGGAGAGTTTAAAAAATATTGGACCCCTATTTCTTCCTCGATGTCATGAAATACTATCATTACATTATCCCAACCTAGGATACCTCAAAACAAATAATATTCTTACGAATTCTAATATAGAATAAAACTCCAATATAAACTTTCTTATTCCATGAACATGTATAAAAAATATTTGGGTTATAGGTTTCAATATTGTTAATTATAAAATAAATATTAAAAAAATTAAAAAATTTTATATTTAATAAAAATATATTAAAACAATAGATTCAAAAGGTTTTAATATGTGTTATAGAAATAAAAATGATCAAAAACACCAGAATTTGTATTTATAAAGTCATTTATTGATATAAAAAATGTTTAAAATGTATCCCTAATATGGACATATATTTTTTTCATCATGGCCACAGGATTTTCAATTACCACCGAAAAATATATCACGTAAAAAAATAAACTTTTGTTTTTATAGATCACACTCACATATTTTTCATTCCACACAAAAATCAATAATTCCAAACATCTTTTTTTATTTCCCTTTAGAATATTTATTTCATCCAGCATCATTCAATCATTCTAAACCATATAATTTCTCCCCCAAATTTCATTTCATATTGGTTTCATCATTTATAAATTCCAAATAATAATTTAACATCCGTCATCAAGATTTACTTAGATTTAATGTTTCATGGAAGTGATATCCATGATTATGATGAGAGAATCAATGTTAACTAATTATACTTATATGGGGATAAAATCCATGGAATTATTACCTTCATTTTATTCTAATATTTTGTTTTCTTCCTTTATTAAAATATTTTTTTATAATCATAATTTATTGAAAGATTATTAGAATTATGATTGAAAATAATTTTTTACTTTTAATTTGTTATTAAAATTAAACCTTTTATGTAATATTCCTTTTTTGAGGTATTTTTTTCATTAATTCTTCAAAACAAACATATAAGTTTTTGGTTTCATTCTAATTAAAAAAACATAAAAATTTGACATTATTTATTTGAAAAGTGGACATGAAAAATATCCTTTAATGTTGATTATTGTAATAAATATCATAAAAGTTGAGTTATCATGTAAATGTTTCTATATACCATCATTTATGTTTAAGAAAAATGGTAAATTATATCTATTTACCAATATAAGTGACATTGTAAAAACATTTTTTTTCATATTTTATAACTCTAATTAAAAATATTTTTTTAAAAGTTTATACAATTGATTAATCTCATGAAACAATGTTAAAATACTAAAAAATATATTAATTACATTTTATTCAAGACTATGGGATATATTAAATCTCATTATACTCATAAGAATTCCTATATGTCTGGAAACTCCAGTGTACCCTTAATTATTCTAGTGATATATTAAAACCCATCACTCTCATAATCCCTCCTTTATAGAAAAAAAGGCCAGTGTACTCTTATGTCCTACTGGGAGCCATTAAATCTTGTATCACCCTTAAGAATTCATAGAGGTCACAACACTCTAGTATAACCTTACATCCTCTTTGTATACCTTCGATACCATGATTCCCTATTAATATTTCCCGAATGATATGGAACTCTATCACACAATTATGCCCTCCTAAGATAACATATATATTAGGGTACTCTTAAGCCACCAAAAATGGAATTAAACTCTAGTGTGAATTCCAATATGGATTTAAACCATAAGTAAACCCTTTCTTTCCAGGTATTAAAGGAATTTTATATGATGATATGATATGATTTACATTTAAGAAATATCAATCTCTGTGCACAAAAGATCAATCAATCCCTTTTCAATATGTATTCTCCCATCCATGGAATCATGAAATTTAAATTAATCATATTTTATTTCTAGAATGAATTTCAGGAATATATACTTAAATATATACGAGAGTATCATAATACACAATAATATCCATCCTGAGATGAATTGACCATATTTCCAATTGATTTCAATAAATCAACATTAATGTATCAATAATTCATTTTAATGACACCACACATTTAGCAAGAAGGTCCATTATAGAATGGAAAAGAAGACACATGAAAAAATCCATCAAATATATCATCTCATATTTTTATAAACATCCCAACATTAATTAATTTACATTACAAGATTCATAAATAATATGATGTAAATATATCCCAAGGGGACACCTATAAGCTAAGGGTATATTTTACTACGTATGATATCACTTCATAAACAAAAAAATACTTCATAAAATAATGCATATAAAGTATCATCATTACGTAGTAAATATGTCATAATATATTAATTTTTTAGCATATTTTTTCAAAATTTTAAATAAATGATCCAATCTTAGGTGAATATTTCTAGTTGATGACCATGAAACCATTGAACCAACCAAATGTTATCTAGCCATACTCAATATCCTCTTAGATAATAACCCATGAACACTAATATAATGATATAGAAACCCATATATAAGAGAAGGGGATAAAAATATAGTTTCTAAACACTTATATGGGCTTCTTGTGATCAAATATTTTGACCTATAAGGTAAAGGAGAGTTATTATGACATATTAATATTGGTATATTTTCAAGCATTCTAGAAACTCTATATAATATAATTTTTTTATTATAATGTTTTAGAGAAACCAGGATATAGTTTATAATAATTTTGGGGTCTTATTACTTGTGAATAATATCCCGGAAACAGATACACACACACACACACACACATATATATACACATAAACACACATAAAATGAATGAATCAAAATATCAGGTGGGATATATTCAAGTATTTTTATCATTAATATGTTTCAAATGATGAGAATAATAGTATAAAACATGTTTAATATAGCACAAAAACACTGATGGTAGTAATTATACTAAACAATATCATATATTCCATACTAAAATTATATGGTATGTAATCCAAATAAAAAATCACAAGTTATTATAAAGAGATAAGTGTAATAAGTATCATGGGGAAGATCAATTTATGAAAACAAAAATCATATTCCAAATTAGTAATGAAACTTATTTTCTTAAATAAAATTTATTTTTGGATTGGTTACACTCTACACCAATCCTAAAATAATCCAAAACTAGAATAATTATATAAGAGAGGAGGGGGAACCATATAATTGTTTTGATAAACCAAAATTTTGAATGAATTATAAGAGAGGATTATACCACTTTAAAAATCCATTGAATCTAGGATAAAATATTTCAATAATTTAACTCACTAAATAAAATAGAAACTAGATGCATCATAAAGGATTTGTGGATTTACATTTACAACACAATATATGGTATCTCACTACCTCATGATAACATAAAACCTAATAGATGTCAAAAATTTATAAACTTAGAAGAAAATGTTTTTGAAATTTGTTTATTGTATGATGGAATTACTTAAATATACAAGAAGAGTGATAATATTTCCATATTTTTTTGAAAGGAAGGAATATTTATAATCTTGATAATAAACAAGATCAATCTGAGTATAGGATTCACATTATATGAAGAGGAGGGAAATGAGGGAATACGAGGCATGAATCCATATGTTATTAAGAATTAAATATCCAAAATGTAGTTATTCATAGTTTTATTTTTAAGGGAAATTATTAAAACACTAAAAAATTTAAAATAAATAATGAAGATAATCATAAATCCAATTAGGGTTCACTAGACATCGAATGGAAATTGAATACCTGATGTTCTATAAAGAACCACCCGCAACTCCTTTCATCCTCCTTCCTCATATAACCCCCTTTCTACCAGTTATAAAAACACAAAAACTAAATATTCTATAATATTTTGGAGTTTATTCCAATAATTTAAATTATTAAATATATATATAATGAAATTAATACATGGGTTATGGCCTCAAAATGAGATAAACCATTGAAATTGGCCCGCAAATGGACACTATTATTTCCATATTCAATACATCATGCCAGCCTATCCTATAATATTTTTTCATTAATGGATTTACGATGGCCTATATATTTCAATGCCTCCTCCTTATGTTATGTCAACCAACTCGTGTATGTTGAAACCAATTCCATTATCTTTCAATAGGAATACCTCTATCATGATATCACATAATCCCATAAATTAATAAATCATCTGCCTCAATAAAAAAATTTCTCTAAAAAATAAATAACTAGGTGCCACTTTTGATTTTCAAACTCTTAACTCAATGGGTAAAAATAATAATAGTAAAATAATTATTTTTGGATTAATTAAGATCTATAATTTAACAATTAAAGGATAAAGTTAAAAGAAGGAACTAAACTGTACGATGTGGATCGTTAAAAAGATCCTACAAAATAGATTAGGGATTCAATAAAATAGTAAATATTTATGGAGATGATAGTCTTTTTGTTTTATTTAATAGATATTTATAAAATTTGTTGAGGTGGAATATTCAACAAGACATAAGGATTATTTTTTATTTTTTTATTTTACACATCTCATATAGATTTTATTGAAATTGGATTCATAAAATTTTTCTATAACATGTAACAATGGAGGTTCATAAAAAATACTATAGATCAAATATATTGAAATAAAAAGTTTGAACCACAAGGAGTTCAGTAAGAATATTGGATATAATTATTTAATAACATTAAGGTTATAGATTTTATATGTTATCCAATTATGTGTATGGTTTTAATGTGATCCAAATGAATCAAGAATAAAATATTTATACGGAATTAAAATATATATTAAATTGATTAGTAACTATTTTTTGGTATATAAGATAGGGTAATATATTGATTTTATTAGATATAAAAATTTATATGTTATCAAAAATAATGATGAAAAAATACATATCTAGTGGAATATATTCTTTGGGGAATATACTTGTAAACTGACTGTTCAATAAACATAATTCAGTGACACAAAGAAATACAATGGTTGAGTATTTCATTATAATATAGGATTGTACATAAATACATTTTCTGAAGAAACAATTAGAATACTTAAACGTGATGGTGATATTGATTGAGATATTTTTTAGTCAAAATAAATGTTATATATAGACATGAATGAACACAATTCAACATTATACATATAAGCATAGGAATAATAAATATCATTTTATTAAAGAAATGTTAACAGCTGGAATTTGGAAGATATAATATGTCCCTAAAAAATATCAATTACATGATATCTTTATTCAAGAACTATCAAATGAGGGATTTTAAATGTTATAGATGAAATTGAAACTTCTCAAATAGTGTATAATGAATAAATTCCATTAATTTATATTTATTATTTTTTTCTTTACGTTATTCTGAAAGTATTCAAAAAAATAGTGGTATCTAGAGATGGGATAAATTATTTTAAATAATGAGAGTTCATGTATGGAATATAAGGGGTTATATTTATGGAGCAGACATAGAATCAAGAGATGAAGAAAAATATTGAGTAAATAAAGTGGGTATTTGATGAAATTATATTTTAATATGTGGATGTGATTTAAAAAATTAAATATTAACAAATAAATCATTTATATCATGTTTCTAACAATAATATTTCTCAAATAGGATGAAATATGCACTACCACAAAATAGGGCAAGGGAAGAACTGCCTTTTATCAGCACTAAGCAGAAAGTGCTGATTAAGGGGTGGGCCTTTATCATCACTTTGTTTAGCGCTCATAAAATATTTTAATAGAAAATACTATGAATTTATATAAAATTATTCAAAAATAGTGTTTATTTGTATACATTAAATAAAAAACAAATATTTATAATTAATATATATTTTTTAATAATTCAAATATATATATAATGTTTTATTTGAAAAAATTATTTATAAGTTTATAATTATATATATAATAAAATAATTATAATATTATAATAAACTATATTACATAATATATATATATTTATTATATTTATTCGATGTATTATATTTGTTATATATATTAGATATTTATTTGATTAATTTATTAATTTAATTTGATTTATTAAACTAATTCATTATATTTATTATATTTAATATTTTTATTTTATTTACAAATATATTATAATTTTTAATATATTTATTTATAATTAAAATTATTGAATGTATAAGTGTTTTCCAATGAATTTGGTCAATGTATATATTGATCATGCATAAATATATGTCAATTATCACGCATATGAATGCTCATTTATACATTACATCACATTTTCGATTGATGTGGTATATTGATTAATTCATAAAGTTACCCATATAAACTATATATGTTTCAAAAAATTTACTTATAAAATTACATTAAATATATTTAAACAATAAATATATCTTATTATATTTTTAATGATATATATAAATAATTTTTGAATACATTTGTAATTAAAATTATAACTATATTCATATATAATTATAATATTATAAAGAAAATATTATAATTTTAATAATATATATATATATATATATTTACAATTATATACAAATATTTATAAATATATACTATTTTTAGTTATAATTATAACTATAAATATATACTATTTATAGTTATAATTATAACTATAAATAAATAAATATATATATGTAAAAATTATATAATTATAATAATTATATATATTATACTACTTATAAAGTTATAAATATATAATTAAATAGATATATTTATTAATGTATAAAAATATTTATAGATAAAAACAAACAAATTTATATTTATTTAAATAATTATTTAATTAGTTGTGAAATTGTTCTCATAATGATGCCCATTTTCAGCGCTAAAAATGTGCTGATAAAAGACCTACTTATCAGCGCTAAAATTATAGTGCTGATAATGGTATGTTTTATTAGAGCATTTTATTTTACTGCTGATAAAACATACCTTTATCATCACTTTTATCTAGCAATGATAAAGGTTCCAAAAGGTTTTATAAAAGAACCCTAATAGGATCCTACTCCTGCAAACCCTTTCAAGCATTCACGGAAGCTGACCCCTGTATCGTTGAGCCCTTGTCCGCCGTAACCCCTCTACCTCCACCATAACCTCCTCCTTCTCCTCCACCGTGACCCCTCCTCCACCGCATCCCCTCCTCCGCCTCCTCCTCTGTCGCCGCCTCCTCCTCCTCCTCCTCGTCTACCGAGTCATCGTCATCTTCTACCACCACCACCACCAACACCTCTTCATCCTCCTCCTTGTGTGCCCCCTTTTCCACCTTACCTTCTCCAGTGTGCCCTCCTCATTCGACGACTGTCCCAGAATCATACTCTAAGAGTATGGATTACCCCGTTGAGTCAATATTGCGGTTTTCCTGGTTTTTGTAGGGTGCATTATTTTTGGGGGAGTTTTTCATCTATTTTTTGGTATATCATTGAATTTTTGGGGATTTTTCCATTTAATTGTTGGTATATCTATTGAGTATTCTTTTACACTCTTTGATTATAATTGTTTACTATTCTTTTTTATTTAACATAGGTAAATATACTTATTATATATATTCTATTCCCTATCTTTTTTATTTCCTCTATTTATTTTGATTTTGAATGTATTGATTTTAATTTTATTATATTTTTTATCATACAAAAAAGAAGGAGATATATTTATAATTTGGGAGAGTTTATTGTGGTGTGAAGTCTTATAATGTCGAGTTCACACAATTCATCAAATTTTGGTATCATTTCACTGTAGAGGGTGTAAGGGCGTAGAGGTTACGGTGTAGTGATGACCAATGCATCATAGTCCCTTTCCACTAGATTATATGATGTCACTGTTGACCGTGCACGTGGATTTTATGTGTTTTTACGAGGAACCATTGTGGTGTGGCCATCTCCTTTGTGTCATAGTTCTTTATCTTTTGGGACTCATTGTGGCATGGCCCTATGTGTTTTGTTGTGATATATGTTTTCCTAGACTAACTATGTTTTGTGTTGTGATGCATGTCTTGTTCTCCCTTATATTTAGGCCCTTTCTGATAAAGTCCATTTGATGCTTGGATGCTTGATGCACGTCTTCTTATTGAACCTCATGATGGAATAACAAAACTGACCTAAATATAATTACTTAAACCGACCCCATTCTAATGAAAAATATACAATGAATATTTAAACACAATTACGCATTATCATTTCCATCAACATCTCCACATCATTCATCCCCCCAAGCTTATTATTTACACATTCCATATCACTTTTAACTATATGATGAATGAAACCATACTAATTAATATTCAATGAGGTTTGTATGATATTTCTTATTAGTTTCTGATGTCTACTTTACACACTAGATTATTCAAAAATTACAACCATAAAAATGAGGAAATCCTTAGTAGTGACTACTCTAATGTCCCATCTATAAAATATTTATAAGATATGATACTATTAGGACCCACCCCCATAATAACTCCACTGGAGTTGGGAATATATTAGTGTCTTATCCCCCCCAAAAATCTTATATTTAATTGTACATGGGTCAGTTACAATTGGAAATGTAATGATATATCCAAGGAAGGTATCATAACCAACAACTGACCCGACCTTCCACTAACCTAAAAGGCGTTCACGATCCCTAAGAGATAGCAAAAATCCCCTAGGAAAAATATAAAATTAATGTGCAATATTTTATCCCTAAATTAGAGTAAATTAAAAATGATCTTTCTCTTGAAAAATAGACCTAACCCATTCATATGTTGAACATCTAGGAAAATAGTAGATTTTCAGAAAATAAATAAATAGGAAGCAAATATCATAGATTTAAAATAAAATCTCACAAGTGAACAATAAACCTATTTAACTAGACATTTCCCATTCCTAAATCTCATTGGTCATATTTTTGATAGGTATAACATATGAGTTCTCATTTTATGTTTTCTTTTCATTTGAAAATATCTTATACTACATGCCTCTCCTACGCTGCAAACATGCCTTTGTCGCATGCTGAACAACACCTTTGTGGTGATTTTTCTATTCTTAGTCATTGGATTTCTATTTTTCACATGTTATTACTATTTGAAATTAATGGTTATGTTGTGAATTGTACAGGATAAATTCCCCACTGAGAATCTTGTCCATTGGTGGTCCTTGTTTACACACTAAATGAATTTCATGTTGGTTGGTTATGTTGAACATTTGAATATAGAAATTGGTAATTTATGTATACTTGGGTAATGGATGAATTCCACAGGATGATAAAACTTCTGTGATAAAACTCGAATTAACAAGATTAATTGAATAAGGGATGCTTTGTAAAATCTGAAATTGTGTTTGTTTAGTTGGTATGATGTTGTGATTGTGAGCACAATTGTGCGTTTTATGGTGTTTTGGTGGTTTAGTATGATTGGTATGCCATTTGTTTTCCATGTTTTAGTTCTTCCACCATTGAATATCAATCCAAACCTTACCCATTTCAATGGCACCACCACTTTTTTACTCGTGAAATTTCACCGAATCTTAGAAAACCACTTCACTAGAGGAGTCTAAGGGACATATTGTGGACACCCTAGTCAAATAACCATAAAAAACCATGTAATAAATCCTTACACCCACAAGAACACTATAGAAAATCATACAATCTCTTTGTTTAGCAATATAGTTCTTGACTCGAGACATTATGTTTCTAGAGATACTATAAAAAACTAGTTTACAATAATGCATTTAGATCACATATGGGATACAAAAAAATTATACTAAAAAGGATTCTTATAGCTATTTCTATTGATCAGGTGGTTGGGAAGATGGGTGTGATCTAATTTGGTCCTGAGTAATTAATGTATAGGTAAGGGTATTATTTACCATATCTAGTTCTATTGATTATAGTTGGATGATGACCCTAGTTGAACATATTTTTTGTGTTTATTTTGTTAAACATTAATATTACTAAATCTAATATGGTTAATATGAATAAATAATGGATGAATGCCAAATGGTTGACACAAGAGTATGATGACAGCGTGAATTATTTTATCATGTTATCAAAATATCATGCATATAACCCTTCTCAAATCCTTTTTTTGGGTTTACGCTGTTGTTATTCAAGACAAATTATTCCAGAGGAGTTGGAAGAACACTTTATTTATCATAGAATAGATCGAATTTATACATGATGGAATAATCAGAGAGAAAAACAAATGTAGTTAGTGGTTGGGACAACATTGCATTTTATGGATCATCTAATACGATTAAATGAGTGAAAAATGAAGACAGACGTATGGAGGATGTGAATACAAATGTGAATGATGATAAAGATTATATTGAGGAAATGATGAGGACAGTTGAAGATGAAATTCATGATTACCCAAAATTGTTTGAGAAGTTAAAGAGTTGTGAAAAGACACCATTGTATGATGGTTTCACTAAATATATAGAATTTTCAACCATACAGAAGATGTATTATTTGAAAGCAGGCAACAGGAAGATTGACACTAGTTTTACCAAACTACATGATCTCTTGAATGACATGATCCTAGAAGATAATGAGATCCTGATCTAAACATACGATGCCAAAAGGAAGATATGACTGACGAGTAAGATCTCTGAAAGAATACACACCTTATTGAATGACGATATACTATTTTTCAAGGACCAAAAATCACTTGATGAAATCCCAATGTGTGGTGCTTCTCGATATAAGAAAGATGAATCGAGTCATACGAATGTTGTATGGTACGTTCCAATCATTCCAATGCTTAGGGACCTATATGAAAGTGAGGAGATGCTAGGATAATTTACATGGAATGAATATAAAAGAATTAAATATGGGAAACTATGTCACCCAGATGACTCTCCTAAGTGGAAGAGAGTTAATCATGAGTATCCTAAATTTGGAAACGAGGCAAAAAACCATCTTCTTGCAATATCTTTAGATAGAGTAAATCCCTTTTGTTTTAAAATTAGTAGTCATGGTACTTTTCTAGTTATGTTGGTAAATTATAATATTCCCTTGGTGTTATGAATGAAACAAAAATACATCATGTTATCTATGCTTATATCAGGACAAAAACAACTGGGTAATGATATTGATGTTTGTTTGGTTCAATTGATCAATGATTTGAATATATTGTGGGATTAAGGTGTTATGTTGTATGATTCTTACAAAAATGAAGATTACACTTAGAGAGAAATGTTGTTCAGGATGATAATTGGCTTGCCTTATTAAGGAAATTTGTCAGGATATAGAAATAAAGGAACTCAAGGTTTCCCCATTTTTGAATATGGTACAAAGTTAATTTTTTTGAAACATTCATTGAAATCTGTGTTTCAAGGGCATCACATATTTCTACACCGACGACATAAGTATCAATCTTTGACGACATCATTCGATGAATGTTCATAAGAATGTATAACACTGTCTCCTCTAAGAGCTGATCAATTGTTTAATAATGTAAAATATGTAAACACTAATTTTGGTATACCATTTTTGGAAAACCTTACAAAAATCACTTGGAAAAAGAGATATGTTTTTTTGAATTATCATACTGGATTTGTTTGTATGTCAAAAATTTTCTTGATGTTCTGCATGTTGAAAAAAATGTCTGTGATGGTGTCATCGACACATTTCTAAATGCACTTGAAAAAACAAAAGATGGAATTAAGGCTAGGATGGACATGGTTGAGATGGGAATATGATAAGAGTTGACACAAATGAAGGGTGAAAAAACAAAAATTTCGTCCTCCTACTGCATACACTCGTTCTAGGAAGGAGAGGTATCACTTTTTCAACTTTTTGAATGATGTGAAAGATCCGGAGGGGTATTCATAAAATACCAAGAACATCATGTCAATAAACTATTTAATGTTAAAGGGTCTGAAAACACATGAATTCCATTTTTTGTTGAAATATCTAATTCCCATAGCTTTACATGGATTTTTCCCATGAATTTCTGCCAAAACATTAATGAAGATCTATTTTTTTTCAATGCTATATGAACCAATGTTATAGACCCAGTGAAATTTTCGACTATGGAATGAGAAATCCTAGTCATATTATTTTTAATTTTAAATGTTATTCCCACCAACATTATTTGATATGATAGTTCATTTTATGGTTCACTTGGTGAGATATATTCAATTATGTGGTCCGGTACATTATAGATGTATGTAACCCATTAAATGGTATATGAATTTTTTGAAAGGGTATGTCAAAAATCGAAGTCATCTAGAGGGTTGTATTGTATAGTGATATATTTTTTAGGAAGTCATTTAATTCAGTACCAAATACCTATCTGGTGTGGAAAGTATTGGCCTACTAAAATCTCATCACATTGGGAATCATGAGGGTAAAGAAATTTCTGAAGGAGATTTTGTCACTATCAATATTATAGATCAAGAGTAGGCCCACATTTACATTTTTCATAATAGTTTCGATGTTTTCCCATATGTTAAATCCCAAAAATAAATTATTCGGAATTTAAATCCATCTAGGGTAGAAAAATGGATATCAGATATACATAATCGACAGTTTTTAGGATGGTTTTGGGACCATATTTTTAAGAAGTTATATGAAAATATAAACTAAATTTCAGAATGAATTCAATGGCTAGTGGGAGGACCAAGTGTGTGTGTATTATCTTACGATGCTTATGTATTTAATGGTTATACATTCTATACTAATGAACATGATGAAGACAGTACCATAAAGAATAGTGGGGTTAAACATGCGGTAGAAGCTATGCATGTTTTCTATGCTAAGGAATAAAATCTAATTTATATGAATATATCCTACATTGGCATTATCAAACAAATATGGAAGTTGGATTATACAAAATTCTAAGTGCTTATTCTTCAAGGAAAGTGGGTTAATAACTGGAGTGATATTAAAATAGATGAATTGGGATTTTTGAATGTTGATTTTAGTAAGGAAGTAGGGAAAGATGAACCGTTTATAATGGCATCATAGGCGATACAAGTAGTTTATGTTCCAGATCCAACAAACCGAAACTGATCATTTGTTTTGTTATCGACCAAAAAAATGTAAGGGTTAGATGAAAATTCAACAGAGGATGGCCCTTTCATTAGGAAATTTCAATAATTTCGTATTAGTATCAATGTAGACAGCATTTTTTATATCAGAGGAGACGATAATGAATGGATTTACATAGTCGATAGAGGGGTCAAATATCTTCAGCCTTTAAGAAAGAAAATGTTCAATAATCAGGTTATTTTTTATTGTAATATACATTGTGTTACCTTATGTTATTATCTGTTCACTACTACTTTTATGTAATATAAATTAAATGTTAAACCACTTCTGTAGATAATGAATTCTGCACCTACTTATGAGCCCAATACCGAGGCACAACAGGTCTCTCAACCTTCCTTTTCTTATCCCATTGGAGTGGAACAAAAATTTTCTCAACCTATCACTGTTGGTCCTAGTGCTAAGGTAGAATAGGTTTCTCTACCTATTATTGCTAATCTTAGTTCCAATGCTAGCGCTCTGGAGTAACACAACGATGATGATGAAATTGAAAAAATTATAGGCAATGAAACCCTAGTGGCAAAAAAAAAACAAGAGCACCGTAGTTTGATAGTGTTAGCCAAAATCCATAAGGAAAAGGTAAATGCATTAAATTTGAGGTTGGATGGAATAAGCGATGCCAGCATGTAAACCCCAACAAATCCATCTTTAGTAGCTACATTGGAATCTTTACTCGAAAATTATTTCCAATTGATGTAATATCGTGGCACCATATTGTCACCAAGATTAAAAATATAATGTGGGAAGAGATTATGGTAACCTTATGATATCGTTTATTTAATTTATTAAAATAAAATAAAATATTAAAACATTGACTTACTCTATATCATACTTTATAGAGAGCATTTATTGTAGATGCCTCACACAAGGAATACATATTAAGAGTTTCAGTATGTATTAATGAAGGATCACACACAATTTTAATAAAATATCCTCTGAAATATGATGAAAGGAAAATCAACCTGCACCCACCTCCTCTTTATGCACACTTGATATCCCAAGGAGTGTGGGATGCATTTAATAACCACCGTGCGAAGCATACATTTCATGTACATTGTGTCTGGTAATATGTTGTTTAAATTGCTTGTATTAATCACTTTAATTGATATTTTTTTATTTATGAAACAACAACTGAGTTCTTAAAATAAGGAAAATGCATCAAAACTAGTGTACCCCTACTGTAAAGTATGGATGGGGTACACTTCACTTGAGAAAAAATTGGTACGTATTTTAAATATACTGTAATACATTTATGTGACATAAAAAAACACCATAACCATATTCCTCTATTTATATGAAGATTGATGAATCGAAATTGAAATCCACATCCATCCCACAACATGTGCTATGGAAGGAGGCATCTGTAAATAAAGAGAGGATACTGATAGATGAAAACACATAAAAAAGGTGAAAAAATGTGTAAGAATGACATAATAATTTTTTTTGATTTAAATCGATATTACATAAAAAATATTACTTATTTTCATATATTTTCTATAAGATATTTTCACAGGAATCAACAACACCCGCACGAGAAGAAGACATAGATTCAGTGGCCTTGAAACACCCAGAACAGTATGGCTGCATCAGAGGTGCGGGTTTTGGGCTGACACCCCGAACATATTTTCAGAAATAAAAAAAATCCAAGGATCAAATTGAGGAAAATAAAAATATTAAACTGAAATTATTTATGTTTCAAGAAGAATTAAAATACCATATAGAGATGATAGAAATTTTTATGGGGGGAGGAAATGAGAAGAAACAACTCAAGAAAAACCCATGCATGAATATCCCACCCCAACCCCACCAATTTTGAGTTGATACATTCCCTTAAAAACCCGAATTATCTAAGGTAATCAATGTTTTAATAATTGTTTATGTGAAATGTGAATCACATAGGAATTGATACCTATATTGTACTGATATTCTACACGGTGAAAATGACTGTGATTTATATCTATCCACTCCCACCCATCGCCTTTTAGGAAGAGATAAGGTGTTCAATATGAAGAATAACATGATACACAAAAGACCAGTTCCCAAAAATCATGTCACAATATTTATTATTGTAGATCATGATATGGGAAATGAGATACCTATTCCAAATGACGATGAAGACATTCATATATTCAAACTTGATGTTAGAACATTCCTCTCATGGACATAAATTCTTGTAAAAAAACATATCGGCAAGGAGGTATTCATTTCCAATTTATTTATCATGATAAACCTTTACCATTTAATGAAAAAAGTTTTAAACTGATGAATGTTATTACAGAAAAAAAGAGAAGGGGGTGAAATGAATGATCAGCTCAAAACTATCTCTAGGATCAACCAACCGATTGAAATGATCAACAGATATCACCTTCATCTTTCCTGTTTTGTGTCAACATTTAATATCATTTTAGGCTCATGTGGATATAATGTTGATAGAAAGAAATACTCAAACAGTTAATTTTTTTTAAAAAAATATGTATGGAGGGGAAGAATCAGATTACATTAGTACTAAATATTTAAATTAAATCCAAATGTATGAATGGCTAGGCGCGTTAATTGTAAATGTATAAATGAGGTATGTTTTTATGATTTGATTTTACAAAAGTTGATATACTATGATAATTATGACTAAATACAATTCATTTTTTTGCAGGCATATATATGAAAAACAATTGAAAAATGTTCCCCATGAACAATAATATGGACTTGTTAGTCCTCAGATCACCTCTTCAAAAGAATAAATAAATTCCAATAATGAGGGTGAAATAATGTCATCCCTACTCAAATCATTCTAAAACAAAATTACAGATGACATACTCATTTTAATACCAGCGATGCAGGGGTAAAGCTCGACAATTTAATAATATCAACTATATTTTCATTCCCTTCATTAATTATTCCTTTTTGTGTTTTTAGGAAGCATTGGATTCTCAATACGATCAATTTGGATAATCTAAAAATTTATTTTCTTGATTCAATGCATGGATATCCAACAAACCAACAACGCATGATGGAATC